>OY728126.1:1379216263-1380690013 GCA_963277665.1 Viscum album
CTTTTTTATCCATTTCTAATGTCTACAAATAGTAATAATACCCATAAAAGTCTCTTATGATACAACTTTTTAACATCCCAGAACCATATTCCATATAATGGTTCCCTAAGCCCGATTGGCTACATGGCCTCATTCATATCTCCCAAAAATCCAGAGGCTCTCTACTAGTAGCAAGGGAATTGGTGAGACATTGGGGAGACTATGCCCTCATTACCAGAGTATAACATCAAAATTCTAGTACATACAATTGCAGAACAAAATAAATAAGGAGTTAACTGACGTCAATACAAGATATGAATACATATCAATAACCAGAAGTGTCTCATATAAAAAATGATTCATAGGGTGCAAGTATCTATAATGAATCTTGAATAGTTCTTGAAAAATAATAAAGTACATGTATCCCAAATGAACCAAAGACCAAAATGATCCCATAAAATCACAAGCATCATATTGGGCCTATTTTTCCTTGATCTAAATGCACAGTCAACAACATGTATTAGGGAGGAATCCCCTAAAATCACCTGATACCATATAATTTGTTTGTGTCCCTGAGGATGCAAAAAAATGTTGTGAGATAAAAATCCCTATTGGAAACCACCCATGCCTATATAGTTATAACATCAATATATAATATTCTATCCGGATTAAAGACAGTAAGAATGTAAGTGTATATTCCCATGGAATAAGTAAACGACAATGTAAAAGAAAACAACTCCTCAAGGCTTCATGAAAAAGTGTCATATCCTAATAAAGAAGAAATGAAAATGTTAAAAAATTGCCACCCCACAACATAAATCCTTTAATCCCTAACAATATACAACCACACTATATAAATATGTCAAGAGTCCAATAACCACACCCTATAGTGAATTATAGAATCCCACAAACACACCGTATTGAGAAAAGGTAGACCCCATGTTCCGAATCTGAGGTGTCACATATGAGGGAATCCATGAAATATATCTATACCCGAAGAGACGGATCCAAGGTTCTGGTCCAAGGAATCCCATCGAGTCCTATTTTTGCACCAATGGTAACTCGATTAGACACTAGTTAGGGTGCTAGGGGAAATGGAATGACATGTATTATGTGAGACCAAGAAAACTAGATCCATGGGGTATCAAGGCCTGAGGTATCCCATAGAATCAAGAACCAAGGGACAGATTAAACCCATGGAATCCACTTCTGTGTTCTAAATCCATGGATAGTAGTCCGTGGAATCTATCAACATTTTAAAACATGGAATTTAATATAAATACTCATTCAATGTGATTATACGCACTCACAAAAACAATCACAATCCATGAGTATGCCCACTTTTCAAACCATTTATCAATTTAAAAGTATATGGTCCTACTCTCACATATAATACATTTAATATGAAATTAATAATTTATGTAGTTATACCCATGCATATTATTCATTTAACATCCCAGTTAAATTAAAAAATCAGGGATATACGTATATCACTATGAAAGGAATATGTACATATCCAAACAAGATAAATCAAACTATTCAAATATCTTACGGGATTCCTAAAACTATGAATGTAAAAGAAAACACCCCTTGGGTGGTTTGAAATAGAATCAACTGGGTATCTCTTTAAGGAACACCACTTTGGTGACCCTAAATCATGAAACAGGTTCCAACAGACATTAAAAAACCTATGGGAATACTCACTTGGTTAAACTAAAACATACAACAACCAACTCACTAAAAAATGATCCCTCCTTGGAATGTTTGATAGATGGAGAAATGTTCAAACACATGAAAAGCACAATAAAAGCCGAAAGAATGTATAAACAACCAACCTCACCATGGTAGTATACAAATCATACAGTATCCCATCCTTATTCTTCGTAGATTGTAATAATTCTGATTAACAGATGAGTAATGGAATATTAAGGAATATGAGCCTAAATTGAAATAGCACAGTCATTGTTCTAAAGAATCGGGAATGACTAAAAATGAGTTGATTACATACTGATGTGGTTCCAATGAGACAATCCTAGCCCAAATCAAATTATGGGTGGCTTCAATATATAAAAAACTAATTTATGTGGATTAAGGCTCTTGAAAATTGTAGGATTCTTATTTCACATCAAAAAATGGGAAGCCACTTCCTCATATTTTTTCAACATGGCGATCTAGTACATGACATTTAGGAAATGTAAAAGACAGGTATTATCTTTTTTGAACTAGAAAGGATACAAATCTTGATGGGACAGTAGAATACCTATAGGAAAAGTACACATTGTGTAGGCTGTGTACCTGATGCATACATTGCATACATCCATCTTTCAGCCTATTTCTCCCTCTTTCCCCCTTCTTCCCCGAAAAGAACCTAACTGGACCATAAATCAGCTTAGGATCTAGGCCCATCCTAGATTCTAAGATAAAAAAGTAATGTAAACAACATTTAACCCAAATGGAAGGATTCTTAGTACAATATAAACCATGGGTCCAAAAATCACACCCCTTTATAGTAATTATTCCCAAAATAACTCTATGAGGATTGGTCAAGATTCAACAAAAAACAACTCCAACCACTTAGCACAAACATCAGCCTCCCTCACCCAAATATCAACATGGAAATGATAATGATCCTATGGGATCCATACTAGAGGAACTGACCAGCCTCATAGATCATTTATGCTGTTATCAATGATATGAATAATTTTCTTCTCAAATGATGCATCTACCTGAAGTGCAACATCCTTACGCTAAAAAACATGAGTTGGGACTAAGTGATAGTGGAAAAACTATGATACAAGGAAGACATCATGCATGTATCAGTACCTTAGAGGTAACAGTATCTGATAGGAAAACGAACTGAATATCTCCATAATATCAAATGGCTAGACATATCTCGGTTAAACATTACATGTCACTTGGTCAGCCTATATCCCAACCATGAAGGAACATGAAAAAAAAATATCACAATCAAAAACGTTAGAGGTCATCTGTGGAATTAGAATATCATATCAAATGATATATTTCTATAGCCATCCACTTAGAATCAACAAGACATGCGTATAATTCTCCTTCCTTAGACGTGTTCCCATTAATATTGCCTCACTTTTCTCTATCCAGCACATGGGAGAACAGAATGGCCTAACGTATAATTCTATAGATGGTATCATCTTTATCGCCTCTTGATATATGTTTTTATAGGCATACTCAACTAGAGGAATGTGCCTCTCCTAGGTTCTCCCAAAATCCAGGAAGCATGATCGCATCATGTACTCTAGAAACAATGTTGTACGCTCTAATAGAACATTAGATTGAGGGTGGTATGATTTTTTATAAGCACCTTTGTACCCAACTACCTATGAAAACTCTTCCAAAAATTGAACGTAAATAATGAATCTATATATGAAAAGACAGTGCAGAGAACCCATGTTTTCTTACAACCTCTCAATATTACAATCCCTTGAGCTCATAAAAAAGTAAAGACACCTTTATCAGAAATAAGTTAGCGATCTCTATAAACATTTCAATGAAAACCCATATGGCTTCATTAACTCAAGGAGCCTATGTAAACCAAGAACGAAATCGATTTCAAACATCATATCATTTACACTCAGGTATAGGTAACTTCAATAAAATCAGAACTGGTCAATGGTGTTTTTTCATGACATTTGGATGAGTGGAAGACCTCGTAACAAAAAAATACAACTAACTCTTCATTCCTGGTCACTAGTACAGACATCGAATGTCACAGTAAATCTTGGGGACCCTGGGATGCACATCCAAATCTGGAGCATGAAACTCTAACAGCATATCCTAATGTATATACTCTAGATCCTAGACACTTCTATGATATGATGGATCACATCATTTCCTATTGTCCAATGAGGGGGAGGTTCCTTACATGCCACAACCTCCCATAGAACTAGGCCTTCTAAATTTAATTCCTACCTCACCATAACACTATATAGCATGGTATTGGTGAAAACAAATATTGATAAATAAGCCTTCCCCAATTTATATTTCACCACTACATGTTTCTCAGTGATCAAAACCATATATTTCCTCTCATTACTGGCATGTTGCACTGCCTATATCTATGTCCTCCTACTCAGTGCCTCAGCCAATACATTTCACTTACAAGACGTATAGACAAGATGAAAAATCAATGGAGTATAGGTACTCCATCAATAATCACTACCTCAGATTCAGATAACCAGGTGTAAATTTATAATTGAGGATTAGTGGTCCTTATACACCACAAAAAGCTTCCGAATAAAAAATGCCTCAAAAAATGTATCTTGTGAACACCAATAGCTTACTAGAGATGATGCATATGGTATTTACTCTCATAAGGCCTCACCTATTGGGAACCGTATGCCACAAATAGATCTCCCGACATTAGCACTTCCATATCCCAATAACTACAGTGTCACAATAGACCATGTAACTCTTTCCCTAATCTACCAGTATCAAGACCAATGCTGATGTAAACCTCCCATTATTTTCTTGAATGGCTGTCTGATAAGATTATGGCGACACAGACATTAAAAACATCTTATTAAATTATTTCAAAGGAATATCAATGTTTGATAAGTCAAGTATAAAACACTTATAGTAACAAAATATCCCCCAAGAAACACAATAGGTCAATGAAATTATTTTCTTCTTCCATGGAAACTATTACCCTCAACATATATATATACACTAACACTCATATCTATGAGGTGGTGTCACCCAAGAAGTAAATCTGATCCATCCAAAAGTGGCACTTTGCAAGAATAGTATATAACCAATGTTCTATATGTTCATTGAAAATGATCTCAACATGGTTGGAATAGTCATGTAAATTGTGAGAATAGACCATGATATCAACCATAAAAATTACCAAAACAGAATGCAAGTAAGGACAAAAAACCTTTTTAATCAGTGATATGAAAACTACATGAGATTTATTAATACGAAACAACATAACCGGTATCTCATATAACCCATACCTATTAAAAAAGTTCATTCGAAGTATGTCATCATGTCAAACTCATAACCGACAATAACATTACCTCAATACAATTTTCAGGAACACCAGATCACATCAAATCTGATCGAACATGTCATTAATTTTGGAAATTGGATATCCGTTTTTAACCATCATCTTGTTTGGTTTCCAATAGTCCATGAATAGCCTAATATTTTAATTAAACATTGCAAAAAAAGTGTAATTCCCTGACCCCAGTTACACATATTCGGTGCATTATTACATTACATTTCTATGATCATAAGGGATCCAATCTTGAAAGACCGATCAGTTTATTTGCCTTGAAAGTAAAAGATACAATCATATGATTTACATTACATTATTAAATATAAAACAACAACATCATTATTCCATTGACCGCATTCTTATCCCTTATACTATCCCTGTAGGTTAGCCATAATAAACTTCTTCACATCATGTGAAAAACAAAACATAGAAAGGGGTGAGCTCAGATTCTTATTAAAGATAACAATATAGAAGAGACTTTAAAAAATAAGGCTAACCATTTAAGGAAATGTATAAGACTAAAACAGAAGCCTTTTAATCATAAAACTCATCCTAATAGGGAAAATATAAATCAAATAATACCATACACTTATTCTCATTGATATTCACCTAGATGAATAATCACATGCATTATCAATTTAAAATTTCATAATGACGGAATGAAAAATGCAAGACTTCATAACACATAGTCAAGACCTCATGCCATGACTACAAATAAGATTTTTCCAAGTCCTTTTTCAAAGACATTAGTTTGTCTAGTGAGACGTACAGATGCATTAAGGAGACATAGCCGGCTCCACCAATCACATACTATGCCCAATGCATTCCTCACATGAACAATATTATACATAACATAACCATTAATATTAAAACTAGAATACAAAATGTCAATATATTATCCATAAAAAAAATGGTAAAAAAATAACACATCCATAGTTAAACATATCCCAAAACCTTCAATATAATATGGATTATTTTTATCATAATAAATCAACTTCAAACATGATTAAAATCCACCAAAGGATGTTGACATATATGAAATCAAAACAATTTGATAAAAATGTCTCTTTCTATTTTGAAATCATTTAAAAGTCACATAATTATAAATGAAAACATTTATTTCGAAAATATTATTGTAAGATTTTGATCTATGATTAGAATGTGTCATAATGGTAGAAAATAGCCACACTAGCTGTATAAGTTAAAAAACATTCTTCCCATAATTTTGTCGAAAAGGCCGTAAAGGTCATTGATTGGAGAATGATGGAAAGAATTATTTATAAATATCATAGAAAGGGTCAACCAAGGTTATAAATTAATTTAACCCATAATTTAATAAATACTAAAAATGTTTTTAAATACATTTTTAATAAATACGGATGTGCATGATAGATAGGTACCAGTAGATACTTACACACTAACAATCTCAGAAAAGTAAAGAGATTGTAGAATTAACCCTTACGTTGTATATCTCCATGGTCAAGGGTACATTTGACAAATGTATAATAGTTAAATAATTTTTTTTAAATAATACAAGAACCAGATACATAATTATAATATCATATATGATCTTCTAATATTGATTTATTAATAATATTTTAGTAGAATCATTGTTTTGGGTGTTAACTGATTTGTTTTTCTTTATATGGTTGGCTACGTAAGCCATGTTTTTTATGGATAGGATGTATTTTCTATATATCCAGAATGATATTATGTTCTTAAAAATTATTTTTAATCCTAAAATAAAAATTATTCTTGAATGGTTATGATGGGGAATGAATCTCAACGCGTTCGTCAAGACGGTAATCAGTATGTATAGATGGGAAACAATACCATTCTATTTATAGTGATATTATTTGTAATTGGATGGTATATCATATATTAATAATAAATAAAATTTTATATTTATTATTTAAACTAGTTATAATCATTATTTTACCCATCCAAATAATGAAGTGCATGAATAACAAACTACAACACAACTTGGAGACTATAAGTCGTACGCACACACGTATGGTGACTTGTCATTCATAGGATTGATAGAATAATTAATATGGTTTAACAATATTTATAATAACATCATAGAATGTATAAGGTACTGGTGATTTTACATTGATATAGAAACAACAAATAAAGAAGAAGTGGAAAAATAAACTAATTTTGAAAAAAGTAGGTGAAATTATTACTTCTTTCTCTAGTGTTTCCTTTGGTGTTGTTCAAAAGTGCTCTAGAGGATGATTTTATGATCTATGTAAGGCCACTAGGTCAATGTGTGGGTATGTGGGAGGATATTTATTCAGGGTATGGCCAAGTCAAATGGATTTGGAGGTGTGATTTTGATAGAACGGGAACCACCCTTTTAAAAGAGAAGTGAAGTTCCCTTTTTGAAAAGCATGAAATATTATTTTATTATAAAATAATTTTCGTATACTAATTGTTCCAAAATAATTATTTTCGTGGAAAAGGTGGGTATGGGTCAAAAAACTCTCAATTAATATGCTTTAGATAGGTTTTTTCCATCATAATAACCATATCTTTTAGATGTAACTCTTTTTTAAATAGTTTAACTTTTACTATGTATTCTAGTATTATTGTAATAAATGGTTAATAAAAATAAAATAAAAATTCAAGAGAACCCCAAGTGTCTATTAATTACTTATATATTATTATATAAGTCCTTTGGCAGAACCGTAGATTTTTAGGAACATTATATCAATTAATAATATATTATTTGTTTTAAATACAAATTTTTGAAAATTTTGACAGTATTTGGAATATTGTTTTTGTTAAAGACATAATAACATGATTTATTAAAAAATCATTGAATAAACCCCAACATATCATATTTAAATATGAAATTCATGAAATGTATCAAAAGTATCAATTTACATTTATTGTGATATTTATAATGTCACTTATTTTAATGTTTCATTAATATGGTAATTACTGCCTCATCATTTTTTCATTAATAAATTTTATTATTTAATATATAAAAATTATAAATACAATACCATTACATACGAAATATTTTTATCTTTGAAATGAATTTTTTTGTCGAATTTATCTTTTGTATAACCCTATTTGAAAAATTGGGTAGTTATTAAACATTGAATTTTACACTTTTTACTCTTCTTTAAATTAAATAATAATTAATGTCCAAATCTTATCCATATAGACATAACTAATAATATTTTATTTCTATGTTTGATTTTTGTAAAAATTAACTTTTACAATAGAATTAGAACATGTGTTGGGGTAAAAATAATATCATTTTAACCTTTAATTACCCTCTTTATATTTAACTGTGGTAAATAAAAGTAAAAAGTAATTGTTAAACAAAAACTATTTTTATCTTATTGAACCACATTTTACATACTGATAACAATCGTGTCTGTTGAATTTTTGAAATTAAATTCACAAATTTGGAAAAAATATGTTTTATGCAAATTTTCAAATGCATCTCGAAGGTGGGTAAAATATTGTGAAAAGTTCAATAAATTTTATTTATCTAATATTCATATAAAATGACTCCATGAACTACATTGAACATAAATATGTATTATGTATATATTTTCACCTAATATAAAATTAAATCAAATAACTATGTATTTAAATAAAAATCTTGTTTTAAACAATAATGCCGTGTTTTTCACTTTTCTAAAAAAAATTGAATGTATTTTTAAAAATAGAAAAATTATCCCTAAACTAATTTAAATATTAAGAATTAAAAATGAAGATCATTTTGAAAAATAAAATTTATAATATTTCAAACATTCGGTATTACTATTTATAACTTCATGTGTGATTAGTCGTGGTGTGTTAAATCTCCTTGTTACATAAAATAAAATCAATTGTATTATTCAAAGGGAAACGAACCGTAGAAGTGTGGGGTGTTATATTCTCCGCTCATTCAAATAATTTCATCCTCAAATTTTCAATAAAATGACTAAATAAAATGATCTGGATGGTTGTTCATGATATGTTCCATAGGTTCTCATGTTGCCTCTTCCATCTTATGGTTTCTCCATAGAACATTTACAAGACTAGTTGTATGGATTCCCAGTACTTGTTCTCTAATATCTAGAATCCTGATAGGCTACTCACAAAAAGACAGATCGGGTTCAAGTTATATTCCTTTTTAGGTGTGTACATGTGTTGGTTCAGACATGTATTTTCTCAACAGAGATACGTGGAACACATAATAAACATGGAGAGAGTATGCATTATTTCCCAACAATCAGCTACAACTTCAATTCGTTCAAGAATTTCAAAAGGTCTGATGTACCTAGGACATAATTTACATTTCTTACAGAAATGTATAACACATTACTATGGAGATACCATTATTAAAACATGATATCTTACTTGAAATTCCAAATACCTCCTTCGGTTATCAGTATAACCCTTTTTCCAACATTTAGCTGCGTTGATGTGGGTTTGGATAATCATAACATTTTCTATTGTTTCCTCAAAAAGTTTTGTGCCTATAAGTTTTTTTTCACCAAAATCCTCCCAATAAGTTTGTGTGAGACATATCATTCCATATAATGCATCACGTGGTCTGATAGGAATACATGAATGGAAGATATTGTCATAATAAAATTCTACCATTGTTAAATATTGATCCCACATACCCTGAAATTCATGTGAGCCATATCACAAAATATAATTTAAGGATTAAATACTCTGTTCTGATTTCTCATCAGATTGAGGATGGTAGGCAGTGCTCAAATGAAGTTCAGTCTCCAAGACCTTCTGAAAACGTTTCCAAAATCTTGATGTAAACCGGGGATCACGGTCAAGAAACATTTGAAATGGGTACACCATGTAGTCTTACAACTTCATTTATATATAGTTTTTTTAGACATTCATGTGGTAAATATTATCTTATATCTATAAAATCTGCTAGCTCGGTAAGGTGGTCAACAATGCCCCATATTGCAACATTCCTTCTAGGATTCGTTGGTAGCCCCATGAAAATTTTCATCGTAATATAATCTTATTTCACCTCAAGAATGGGAAGAGGTTGCATGACTCTTCTATGATGATTTCTTCTAACTTCCACTTGTTGAAAAACCATGCATCTTGATACATAATCATAAATCTCTCCCTTCATGTTTTCCCATAAAAAAATTTCCATAGAATATATATTTATCACAGTTATACCTCAGTTTATAGTTAAATTGGAGGTATGAGCATCATCCAACAATTCCCTATTTATATCATGTATATCGGGAACTCAATGCCTCTTCCAATATTTCAAAACTCTATCTTCATATATGATGTAACTAAATCTCCCAGGATACATAACATTAATCTTTTTTTTGAAACTCCTCACCATCAGTAGGAGAACTCATTGTCCGTTATAGTAAATATAGTTTGGAGACCATTTGAAAAAGTATTTATGTTTCACCTTCCATGTTAATTTCCTTATCTATCATTACTAGATCCATGATAATAGGTTCCCTTTCAGCTCTCATCTAGTTCAAAACTCCATGATCATTTCCGTTCAATGAATTTTCAATCTTATTTTCCTTCCCCGAGTGGTAGTGTATTATTAAATAATAATCCTTGAATAGTTCAAGGTATCACCTTTGCCTCTTGTTGATAGTTCGTTATGTGAGAAAATATAATTCCTACTTTTTTGATCATTATAAATCACCAATTTTTTATCATAGAAGTACTGTCTGCATATTTTTAGAGAAATGATTACAATAGCTAACTCAAGATCCTTATTGGGATAGTTTTGTTCATCAATTTTTAGCTGTCGGGATGCATTGGCAATAACTCTAACATTCTTCATAAGGACACACCAAGTCCTTTCATTGAAGCATCACTATAAATAAAAAACAAATTATTCCTCAATAGTAGAGTCATGATGGGGAATTGATTAACACACTCTTTAGTTCATCAAAACATTCTTTACACTCTACTGTCTAAACAAAAAATACCCCATTATGTGTGATCTTGTTTAATGGGATTGCCCATCGGGCCACATTCTAGAAAAAACATCGATAATTACCTGCTAAACCAATAAAACGACATACCTCAGTTATACTCATATGTGTTATCCTTTCATAGATTTACTTTGTCTTCGAAATATCTATAATGATTCAATACTTAGAGACAATATGGCCAAGAAATGAAATCACTTGATGCTAGAATTCACACTTTCTAAACTTCCCATATAATTCATTTCTTTTGATTGTTTTCAGAATAGTACACAAGTGATTTTCATGATCTCTATAGCATTTGTGTATACTAAGATTTCAATAATAAATACCACTACAAAATCAACAACATATTCCTTGATAACACTATTCTTTATATCAAAGAATACTAAGAGTGAATTAGTCAGTCCAAAAGGTATTGTTTGAAATTCATAATGCCGGTACATGGTACGAAATGCTATCGACAAGATTTTTTTCCTTCTTCACACATAACTAATGATATCTATAATGAATTTCAACCTTTGAAACATGTTGATCACCGTTAATTTGATCAAATAAATCATCAATGTGAGGTAGGGGATACTTGGTCCTTATTAGTATATCATTGATCTCCTTATAGTCAAAGCACAATCTCATAGATCCATATTTCTTCGTAATAGAAATATCAGGGGCTCCCCATAGAGAAACACTAGGGAAAATAAATCCTTTATTACTCATTTCCTAATGTTTTTTAATTATTTTCTATCATTACAAAGTGTCCATTCTATATGTGTTCACTGATATGGGCCATGGACTAGATATTAAATCCATGTAAAACTCAATTTCTCATTCTAGAGGATGTACATGTTAATCATTTAGAAACACATAAACATATTTTTGCACTATAGGTATGTCCTCTATTTGAACATTTCTTTCCTCACCCATATTTATTTCTTTATCATCCTCCTTAATAATTGAATATAGTAGAGATGCTAGAGGTGGATCTCGATAAAAATAAGGTGGTGATGTTTCTACTCTAAAGATAAGGTACACATTATCATCACAAAAATTTGTATCCTCCTTCTTCGTAAAATAATTTTTGGCAACGTGGTCTGAATGCAACTTCATTCCAAGGATTATATCAAATAAAATCATGGATATGAGGATTATATCAGAATATATATAATAGTTATATACCATAATGGGAACAAATTCACAAAAAATTGAGGCAATGGTACTTCCCTTATGAGTTTTGATTGACCAATCATTTGTTAAATCAAATGGTAAATATCTAATTTTCATAGAGAACTGGGAATTCAATAAATAATGTGATGATCCTGAATCAAATAAGGCATTGGATAAAAATGAAAAAACCATTAAATTACCTTCCAACACATGTTTCCGAGCATCGACCTCAGCATTAGTGATTTCACAAGCTTGCCCTGGTTCCCAATAAAATTTATGAGGTATGTTTCCTTAGAGCATAATAAATTTATTGAAATAATGCCCCATTTCTATAAAATTGAATCATTCAACATTGAAATCCTCTTTATTTCCCATGAAATCATGATCTTGGTGGCCTTTTTCACCACACTGTTAACAGACTCTCATTTCCTCCAAATATGTACTGGGGTGTTTCTTCCCCCATTTACCATAGGATGGATATTGAACTTCTCACTCCTTCCCCTTATTTACATTTCTAGAGTGTTTAGTAGATCTCTTCTTATATTACTTGCATTTAATGCCAAAATAAATAGATAATTCTTATTCTGTCTTGATATCACATGAGACATTTTCGTCGTATGATGAGAAGGATTGTGAGAATGATTATCGACAGAGAAATGGTTTTAACACAGCAAATAATTGAACAATATTACTCCTTGGGTTACATATATAATTTCTTTCATGCCTTCATAACTTTGTAATGTAAGCCTCATACATTGCATCATTCTCAACATCCTTTTACATCAGAATCAAAAATTGTCCTTCTTTATCTTCTTGATGGTCATGGGGAAAATATTTTTCTATAAATATATCTTTAATCACCCTCCATTACATATTTAATAATTCTTCATCTTCTTTTGTGTTTTGAAATAATGAAAACCATTGAACTGTATCTCCCATGAAAGAATAAATTTCCATGATAAATGTTTTCTTTTTGTTACTCACCAAAGCATGAAATAATTTTTATAAGTTACTTATCCATTGATCCAATACCAATGGATTTGTAGTCCCAGTTAATGTTTGTGGTTGTTGCCTTATGAAGCAGTCTAACACTGATCCTCCACGTTGTGGATCAGGTTCCTCCATACGAGTGACGTTATTATTCATAACATGAGTGAGTTTTACCTGTATGGTTATAAGCTTATCATCCCCAGTTGCATCACCAACTCCACTATAATTATCTTGAGTAGGAGGGAAATACATACATGGATTACGTGCATTGATATGTTTCCATTCCTTCTAATAGGATCCATTTCAAAACAATGTATTACACTTGATTAGTTTATGAATCCCTATATATAATTCCAACCATGTAAAACACTAAACATAAATTGAATAGTTAATGTATATAATCCATAATAAAAAAACTAAATACTTTGAAACAATATATACTCATAGATCCTTCATAATAGATTGTAAAAAATGTGTGAATTATCATATGAATATCCCCTTAGAGAGTCCTAACCAAAAGTATATCAAGGCCCATTGTCGTGTACAAGGAGTCATCGGGTCAAGCCTAAAACTCCATGTCAGTGTTTTCACTCCTAGGTACATCTGTTCCAGAGCTGCCATTATTTGCTCGTATCGAGACCGGGGTGTATTGCAATGAAAATACTCAAAATCTCTACATTACAAAAATTATAGAAATTTTTTCTATACTAATCCTCATAAGATATCTAAGGATAATCTTTAATAGTTAGTGATATTTTTAATCTAGTTTCTATGGTTTATATTAATCTTCCTCAGATACCCATTTAATTGCCCCGAACCCAGTTACCTAGAGTCGGTGCATTATTAAACAACATTGTCTCCATGGAACACATTCACATCCCTTAGAAACTCTCTCCAGGTCAGTCATAATATACTTTTTTGCATCCTGGGAAAAATAAAACACAGAAAGGGTGATCTCAGATGCTCAGTAAGGATAACAATATACCAGAAACTTTTATAAGTAATCATAAACATTTAAGGAACTATATAAGAATAAATCAAAAGAATTTTAAACTTAAACATCGGCACTATATGAAAAATATAAATAAATAATTCCATTTTCATAGTCTCAGGGATATTCTACTCATCGAATAATAACATGAAATATAAATATCCAATTTCATAATGAAGGAATACATAATTCCTGACATCATAACCACATAGTAAAGGCCTCCTGAAAAGTATAAAAAGTATATTTTGTTAATGACTTGTACTAAGAAACTAATATGTTTCATGTAACCTAATTATGCAATGTGGAGGTATAGTTGTCTCCACCCGTCACTTACTATGTCATGTTCAATCCATGTATGAAAATGATTAATCATAATATAAACATTCCTATTAAATGTTGCTTATAAAATGTCAATACATTATCCATAAATCATGAATGGTATAGAAATAACACATCCATAGTCAAACATATCACAAAACCTACAATAAAATATTAAAGATGTGTATTATAATTAATCAACTTCAAATAGGCTTAAAGTTCATTATAGGATATTGACAAATATGTAATCAAAATCATTTTAGTTAAATATATCTTTGTATTTTGAAATAATTTAAATTTCACATAATTATAAAAGAAAATATATAGTTTGGAAATATTTTTATAAGAATGTAAGGGAAGCTTTGAAGGTGTTATAATGGCATAAAATAGACTCACTTTCCGTATAATTTAAATGAACATCTATTCTTTAATTTTTTCGAAATGGTCAAAAGGACCTTGTTTGGAAAACGATTGAATAATTTCATATTAAAAATATTATAAAAAGTAAAAAATGGTTTGAAAAAAATTAACACATAGTCTAGGAAATATTAAGAAAAATTTAAATACATTTTTATGAATCACAGATGTGGATGATAAAGAGATCCCAGAAGATACTAAGGTATTAACAACCTCATATATGTAAATAAATTATAGAATTAACTTTTACCTTATACTTTTCCTTGGTCGATGATACGTTAAACTCATGTATAATAGTCAAATAATTGATATTAAGTTATAAAGGAAACACATACACAAATATAATATCATATATGATCTTCTGATATTGCTTTGTTGATAATATTTCGGTAATATCATTGTTTCAGGTGTTAATTGATTCATTTTTCTTTAAATGCTTGGTTAAATAAGCCATGTTTGTTATGAATAGAATGTATCTGATTCATATCAGGAATGATAATATGTTCTAAAACATTATTATTAATCATAAACTAAATATTATTCTTGAATTGTTACAATGGTGAAAGAATCTCATTGCGTTCCTGGAGACGGTAATTCGTACGTATGCATGACCGACAATACCATTCTATTAATTGTGAAATCATTTTTAATTGGATGATATATAATATATAAATAATATTTAACATGTTATTATTATTATTTACATCAATTATAGTCATTAATATACAAATCCATATAATGAAGTGTTTTAATAACATACTACACCATGACGTGGAGACGGTAAGCCGTACATACGCACGTATGGCGACTTTTCCTTCATAGGATGATTGAATAATGAATATGGTTGTACCATTTTTACAATAACATCAAAATATGTATAATGTATTGGAGTTATTATTTTCAGATGAAAACAACAATGAAAAAATAATTGGAAGAAGATATGTACATTGAATAAAGGTGGTGAAATTAATACATCTTATTCTTGTGTTTTTGTTTGAGTTGATCAAAATGGCTCCTTATGGTGGATTTCTGATCAATGAAGGCAACTAGGACAATATGAGGGTCATTGGGAGGATTTTTTAGTAGGGGATGGACAATCCATTGTGCTTTGGAGGTGTTATTTTGAGAGAAGGGGATGTATCCTATTATAATAGAGGTGAGGGTCACTTTAGCGATCCTTTGAAATATTATATTATTGTTTAATAATATTTGATTTATAATGGCTCTAAAATGATTTATTTCGTGGGTATGGTTTGGATGGGTCGAAATACTCTCAACCAATAAGTTTTAGATAGGTTTAGGCCACCAAATTAACATTATCATTTAGATTTAACTCTTAGCAAAATAGTTTATCTTTTACCAAGTATTCTGGTTTTATTATAATAAATGGTTAATAAAAAATATAAAATGCCAATAGAACACCAATTGGTTCGTTGATGACATATATATTAATATATAAGTCATTTTTCTGAACCATATATTTTTAGGAATATTATATAAATTAATAATATAGTATTTGTTTTAAAAACTCATTTATGTTAATTTTGACACTATTTGGTATTTTGTTTTGTTGAAAGTCATAACTGCATGATTACTTAAAATTTTTTTTTGAATCAACTATAACATGTCATATTAATGTAATAAATTCAATGAATGAATCAAAATTTTCAATTTACCTTTATGTTGATATTTATAATATAAATTATTTTGATATTTTATTAATATGGTAATTAGTACCTCATTTTTCTGTCATTAAAAAATTTAATTATTTAATGTTGAAAAAATATAAATAATATTCCATTCTGTAGGAACTATTTTTATATTTATAATGAATATTTATAGTAGATTTTATCTTTATTATATCAACGTATCAAAAATGGTTTAGTTATTAATCATTGAATTTAGAACATTTAATTCTTCTTTATAGAAAATAATAATAAATGTCCTAATCTAATCCAAATTGACCTAAAGGATCATATTTTATTCTCATGTTTTATTTTTGTCTAAATAATATTATCCACAAAAATAAAGATATGTGTTAGAGTAATAATATTATTATTTTTACCAATAATTATACTATTTCATTTAAGAGTGGTAAATAAATGTTAAAATTTACTATTCACAAAAAATATTTTCATCTTATGAAACCACATTTTACATACTGATATCAACCATGTATCATGGATTTTTGAAATTCAATTCACATAAGGGGTAAAATTATGTTTTATTCAAATTTTCAAATGCTTCTATATGGTGGGTAAAAGACGGTAAAATGATCAAGAAAAGTTTATATAACTAATATTATTATAAAATTAATCAATTAATTACATTGAACAGAAATTGGTATTATGTATATATTTTATCATTATATAAATATTTATTAAATTACAAATTATTTAAATAAAAATTCGTTTTTAATCAATAACGATTTGTTTTTCTCTATTCATTGAAAATTTAATGTTTTAAGAAAAATATAAAAAATTCACCCTAAGATAATTTTGTTACTCCAAGTTCAAAAATTAAGTCCATTTTGAAAAATAATATTTATATAATTTTAATAATTTGGTATTAATATTCATAATATCTAGTTTGGTAGGTCGTGGTATGTTAGAAATCCATATTGCGTACAACTCAAGCAACTGTATTATTCAAATGGAAACATAATATAAAAGCTTAGGGTGTTACAAAAAGGACATGCGAAGCCAATAGATATGTTTCTGGTATGATAAAACCCTTCGCAAAAACTCCATATGATTCCTCATAATCTCATACAACTCTTTCATATCCATATTATATAAAGGAATTGATATTGTTGAATTTCATTAAACTAGATCGATATAGATCTGCACCTCCATCTCACGATGTTACCTAAAAATGTCACAGGGAATGACGTCTCAGATTCTCTCAAACACTGGAGATAATTCCGCATGAATCACTCCCTGATAATCAAGAATAAAACTAGTAATCTAGGCTACCATCCCGCTATGCCGACGATGCACGGGTATATATATTTTCCCCAGGATATCCCATTCACCAATGGGAATAATCAATTTACCCGCTGGGGATGTGAATGTCACCCTCTATAAATGGAAATCAATGTACACATGACAAGGTATGAGCAAGTTCATCCATAGAATGACATAAAACTCGATCCTCATGAGGAAATAAAGATTTCAAATGAATTGACACCCTACGACTTCAATGGGACACTCCATAAACAGATTCACACCATTCATTTTGACTCCCAATTGTGTGTCTACTGTCAAAACTCAAACAGAAATAAAAAACAAAAGCCCAATACCTTTAACCAACCATATAAATACAAGACCATGTGATGAACCTATATGGAATAAAGAAGATGATATACCTAAAGCTACTATGATCATACCTTTCTCATAGACCTATTGGGATCCTTCTTGTGTCGTTTATATTTCACTACAAAAGTATGCAATATTCCATGGCCCTATGCCCGTGTTTGGCTAGACTGAGTTGATCCACACTGTTGTCTCTAAGAACCTAGTGTATGGATACCCCAATCATGACCACCACTGCCTTGGCCTGAATGACCGACACTGCACTGTCTCCCAGCCTGATATAGAGCTAAAAAACCTTCTCTTTAACTATTCTTCGGAGCTAAAGCCTATAACATTCACATCATTGAAAGGTCCTCTAAAACTGCTTCATGTACCCCATCCTACCATATATTCAAAACATGACCCGGTCACAATCGCACTAATTTTTCACATTCCCTCACCTACCATTCTAATGGAAATATACCATGCTACCTATGCCCTCAACTTGACTAGAACTTGCATTGTTGGAAGCCTCAAAATTGTTCTTTTCTCTATAATATGTAGATCGAATGGGGTGAGAAACATAAATCGTGTATTCTACACCCCCAAATTCCCTTTGGTTATGCTTTGTGATCTGTACTTGATTCACAATCACAGATATAGAAGTGACTCTGAACATGTTGACTTGATATTTGATAGCTTTTCAGAGACAACCCTCGAAGCATCTCGCTATCGATAGAACATCATTATGATACATTTGAGAAAAATATTTCATCTCAATTAATCATATTTATTGTTAGATTACAATAATTGTGCTTTTCTCCAGATGCATACACTCATAAGCTTGATCTTATTTCTGATTCACTAGGAAAAAGTAACCAAATAAGCAGGTTTCTAATTCATCCAACCCATATTTCACCTCCTAATAATTAGGTTCCAAATGTCGCACTAGCACTTTGTTTCTCAACATAGCATATAAGTTTCACGCATTACCCTACACTCTTAAGAAGTCTCTAGATACTAAAAATTTTCTCATTTGGTCTTAAGACTTATCTTTTCAGCCTCTGTACCCCCATCCAATGAAAACACAAGAGGATACTGATATGGGAACACACATGTCTGCTCAGCCATAATCAGGACTGAATGTCCCGCTATTAGAATCATTTACATACATAAAATGAAACCCTCATGGAACAATGAATCATCACCAGTGTCTGGAATATGATCACCTGATTCATCTGGCACTAGAGGAGGGTCAACTAATAACATGTGGCCCACTATCTCTAATGTATGGTCATCACCTCGCTCATAGCATATCACGAGAGATCATCGGGGTGGCATGTATCTATAATGCCAAACACACACCCCAGGAAAGAATAACATCAAATCACATAGCTCATAAAGCATATATTAGGTTAAACCCGACATTGAAACCATGTTAATCCCAAAAAATACATCTAAATCTAGTATTGTATAGAGAACAATCATCGAAACACTACAATCAATGCCCCTTTCCCACTCAAATGTCATATCATGGTCAATTCTCTATGATCATTTAATGTCTACATTTTTCATTTAACATCCACTTTTTCAAATGGTTTAACTAATGGTCCACTGTATTTCGATCACCAAGGGCCTATAACACCTCATGAACTAATGGTTTATGCCCATATAATCCATACATTTATCATGTTTATTTAATCATTCACATTTCATGGGAGCATCATTTCCCAATTCATTATGACCCATAAACCATATAAAATTAATGATGTTGTCACTCATTTATCTATACCACCAAAAATAACACAACATTTGGCCCAACTATCACATCAAATATCAAAACTGCATAAAATATCCACTACATCCTAAATGAAATGAAAAAATGCATAGAATGTGATTTCAACAACTTTATATATGATAAATTATAGTGAATAACCTCATCTCATTGGGTTTCAACAGAAATAGAACACATAAAAAATCAATTGTATCAACGTAAATCAATTTTTTCACCCAATGGTAAAATTGAATCAACATTAAAAGTAATAATATTGAAAATCATAAATGTATTCAAAAAAATTTGGATTTTTCTTTTACAGAAGGTAGATACTCCTGATTAAAATTTATTAACAAGTACCATTTCATTCTTACCCTAGCCAAATTTCACCAATCAGTAAGGAAAATATTAAATAATCCTCTAATACCAATTTGTAACATCGGAGACCATGATTCCACCCAAAAGTGCCCTGATCCTAGTAGAATTAATTTCCACAAGCATGTCTCCCCAAATGAATGAGGCTGATGACTAGTAGAAAGGGTCTCTATGAGTCGATGGGGAGACTATTCCCTCATTACCAGAGTATCATAGAAGAAATAATGTACATAAAATTGAGTAAGAAAAGAAATAAACAGTAAATTGAAGGTTAGATAATACTTAAATACATATAAATAGCTAGAATAATATCATATACAACAAGTCGTATATGGTACAAGTATCTACAAAGCATCCATAAAAGAACTTGGAAATACAATAAGATACTATTTTCCCAAAAGAAAAAAAGACTAAAATGTTCTTGTAGCATCAAAAGGATCATCATGGTCTTATAATGCACTACTCCAAATCCATAGTCAGAAAACTATATTAGGGAACATTCCCCTATCATAAAATGAAACCATATAATCTATCTGGATCCCTGAGGTGGTCCAAATAGGATGTGAGATAAACATCCCAATAGGAAACCACAAATTTTTATATATTTCTAACATTAAAAAATCATAGAAAGATTAATGAAATAATGAATGTAAGTGAGTATTTCCATGAAAAAAAATCGTCTATAAAGTTAAACTAAATACCTATTCTAGGACACCTACAAAAGAGTCAGCTCCAAACAAAGAAGCTATGAAATTGTAAACAAGTCACAACACCACATCTTGCATCCATCAATATCAAACAGTCAACAATATTTTGTAAAATGAAATTAAGAGTCCCAAAGCCACACTGTATAGTGAATAGTATAATCCCTCAGCCTCATCATATATAGTAAAGAGGACACCAATTGTAATATCTAAGGTTTTACATACCCTGGAATCTATGGAATTTATCTAGTCCACCAAGTGACATATACATGATGTTGCTCTGTGGAATCCCATCGAGACAAATGTGCGTCCTAGTGGAAATGAATTTAGGGGATTATTGGAGTCCTACGAGCTTGGAAATGGAATGTCCTACATGATACCAAACAATCCTGATCCACATGGTAGAAGGGATGGCGGCATCCCAAGGAATCATGAAACAAGGGGCATAGTCAACCCCATGAAACCACCACCATGTTCTTGAAACATAGAGAGTAGTCCATCGAATATATCAAATAATTCAAACAAATAATTCAATTTAAACATTAATTAACCATTATTATACCCACTCACATAAAACTGCACAACCAATGAGTATACTAACACATGAAAACCATTTATCAATTAAAAAGAATATGGGATTACCCTCCAACTTAATCCATTTCACATTCCGTTTATCATTTCTATATGTTTAAACATCAATATAATCCATCTAAAAATCCCAGTTATATTTAAAAAAATTGGAATATCTTAATATCACTAAGGAAGAAAGCAGTACATCTCTGAACTAGATAAATCAAACCATTTAGACATCTAAAGGGATTCCCATAACTGTGAATGTATAAGCACACTCCCCATGGGTTTTTTTAACGGCATTATGAGGGTATTTCATTATTGATCAACCCTTGGGTGACCTTGAATCTAATAAGGAGTTCCAACTAACTATAATGAAACCAATGGGAATTCTCAGTAGGTCCTACTAAAACTACTAAAATAATGTCACTAAAAAAATAATGCCTCGCTGAAATATCCAATGGAAAACAGAAAGGATAAACCCTTGAAAATCAAAAGAAATGAAGAAAGAAGGTATAAACCACCTACCTCTCCTAGTTTGTAGCCATATAATCCAGTATCAAGTATTGATTCATCTTTGTTTGGAGGAAATATGAATAAAAATGATGAATGAAATAATAGGGCATTTGAGCCTAAATAAAAATTGTGTAGTCGTTGTTCTGAAGAATCAAGAATCACTAAATTGGAATTGATTAAATACCGAAGACGTTCCAATGGAATAATCCACACTCAAATCGGAGTCATTAAAACTTCAATATAAGAAAAAATGTTTTAGGTGGATTTAGGGTCTCAAAAATTATAAGGATTATATTTTACATAAAAAAGAGAGGCTACAACCTCTCGTTTTTTAAAAAAACACTACATGCAAGTATTTGATGTGTAGGCCAAGTAAATGACATGTACTAACCTACTTTTATCAGAACAGAAAAGGCTAAAAAAATTAACGGGCAAGTACAAAACATGTATTCCATGTATGTGTGTATAGGCCATGTACCAGAGGTGTACCTGTCCTGCATCCATCTTATAGCCTATTTCTCCCCCTTTTCCCCTTCATATCCAAAAACAACTCAACCAGACAATTACCCGGATTTGGGTCCGGGCCCATCAAATGGACAAATCCAAAAAGAAAAGTATAAAACATTTAATATAAATGGAAATATCTATACCTCTTGAAGTCCCTGGGATCATACATAAATAAAGACTCATTTCATATTAAAATTTTTCTGATAATATTGTTTAGTCTTGTTTATTTTCTGGTATGTTCTTTGAACTATGTTATTTTTCAGAAACACCTAACACTGTATCCATTTCTATTTTTTAGTTGAATTATATGTTCTTAAAATATCTCTCTCATTAACCATCATTATCATTTTACTTCTATGTTGAGTGTATGCACTTAACGTATAACTCTTTTTCTTCATATCATGTAAACTACTCATTAGTTATTAAATATTAGTTCAAAAAAATAATTCACAATTTCTTGATCAAGAACATCAATAGTAAAAAATATGAATCAAATAAAAAAATTAATTTTAACTTTTTCAATTTGGAAATGATCATTGGATGTTACTACTTCTTATAGATCAGATGGAATTGGTTGTGAAACATTGGATAAAGGATGTATCAGTTTAATGACTAGAAAATTAGATGTCAAGGGAGTTATTTTTTCCTAAACAACATGAATATATCCATTAGATCGTCACCAAAAATTAATTACTCCTCAAAAATATTTATCATCATAAAAAAATTTATTTCGAAACTTATACTTCTCTTTAGAGTTTAAAACATGATTTTTTATATCTTTTAATTATTTTTCCACAACATAATCAATACCAAATGCCAAATTAATAGGATTTTTTCATCATTATATTTCTAAAATTAATTATAGGTCTAATTAGAAATTTCATTAATTTTAATTTTATTAATTGGTGGAGAACTTCCTTATTTTATAAATTCTGGAACATTATAACACAGATAAAGAACTTCTATATCAGATGAAAATATAATCAAATTTTTTAAAAATCATATCAGCTTCATCATAAAAAACATTATTATGAAAATGGGTTCTTTAAAATAAAAATAAAAATTATCTATAAATAAAATTTTATGATTCTTACCATATATATAAAAAAATTATTCCCCATAATATTGTTGATGAAACACGTAAACAATAAAAATATAAAAATCATTGAAATTTTTATAACTACATCAATCGACAAAAAAACTCAAGATAATAAACATTCTAATACTCAAAATGAAATATAAAATAATTATATCCAAAACATTAAATGTGACATTATCCTATTATTATGGTATAAAACATACATTCAATAAGAAAATGCACACTCTTTCCTATGGATTTAAATGAATCCATGTCTTATTATTTTCCATATAATGAAAAATAGATATCTCATAATATCAAGTTTAAAAACCACCATGCTTTATAGAATCATGTAGGTACATAGATATTCATATTCATATAATAAAACATATAAAATATAATCTATTTAATTAATAATAATCATATAACATTGATAAAATAAATATAATGAAATTACTGAAAGTCTTCGTCAACACAAGAAACTACCAATGAATAAATATCATTCACTATCAATGGATAGTGAGGAACAAAATATTCTTTTTCAATTAATACCTTTTTCTATCCTTGAAAATTGATTATTTATTTTATAAAATAACTAGTCATATCATACCATGAATTTTAAATAATCCTCCTTATCACCACTTTTATAATCACAATTTCATCAGCAAAATTGACATTTAAAAAATATTACACTGATTATTGAAAGGACAAGTCAAAAATGATCATAAGGATGCCAATTGTTTTTACTCACAAAAAATTTTATGGTTTAGGCTCGAGATCCATTTGAGATATTTTGGTTAGATATTGACAATGATACGTGTATTTATAGGATCGGGGGAGAAAATTCATCCCTAAAAAATCATTGCTAAGAATAAAAACCATATGTAATTTTAAAGTCTATATTTACCCTAAATATTTAAAATGATAATTGTGAACACCAATTAGTGTTGTATAAATATATTCTTTTAAGTACTAATTATATATAAATAAAAACAATAATATATAAGAAATTAATTTATTTTTAGAAATACTAAACACTCTAATGATCATAAAAAGGTAATATCAAATGATATTAAAACTGTGGATTTTAAATTACCTCAAGGAGTAAAAATGAAAAATTCTATGGAAATATTTTCAGGATAATTCTTCTTCCTTATTCTTGTAAAACTTATTTTTCCTGATTTAAAAATATTTAGAATAATGTAAATATTTAAAACCAATGTTTTTAAAGGTAATAAAATAATGGAAAACCTTATTTTTTTATAAAAACTATAATTTTTATAAATAAAATCCTTTTATAAATTCTTAAACTTTTATAAAGCATAATGTTTTTAGAAAGAATAATTTTATAAAAAAACCATTTAGAAAAAGAAAAATATATTATAAAAAATGAGTTTATAATAAATAATTATTGAAAACAATTTTTTTCATAAAAAACATTTTTTATTTTAATTTTTATAGAAAAAAATTATAAATGATGATTTTATAGAAAAAACTAAACAATTATGACAAACAATGATATATACACCCCCAAATATAATAGGTGTTCAATATTATTATCTAAAAAATAATCTTTAAATAAATATGATTGATCGTTTAGTAGTGATCATTCAAATATTGTTTAAAAAAATCCATCATAATTTTGGTGTTTTTTAATATAAAGTCATGTTTTTCTTTTGATATGTGGATTTGTAAACTAATATCTTCTTTCTTTTGTGACCCCAATGGAAATTTTTTCTAATATATATTTTATTTACTCTTAAATAATATGTTGGGGATTAATATAATTCTAGGGAAATTGTGTTAACCCAAAAATTTGAACCTTTCTAAAAAAATTCCAAAGTCTGTCAGTGTGTGTTGCATCCGAACTCGTGATAACATCAACATCTATATAACATATATTCAGCTTGAATAATTGATATTGCCCAAGAATATTGTTTCTCACAAGTCTAATAATATAAATATTATCTTAATAAATATAAAAATATACATTTTTAATTCCTATAAATTTTACAATCACAAAATTTTTGAATATTAAAAACAATAATGTTCAAAATAATTTCAAGAAGAGAAATATAATCAAAGATCCATAGTACCCTAAAGATTTAAAAAATTAATTTATATCTTTAAAAAGTTAATCCTTTATATTATATTGATATATTTCAAAAAATAATATATAAATCATAAATTATGAAACTAGTTTTTATTTATAGGCTATTCACTCGACCGACTCACTACGTTCCTGACACCTCTTCATATTCTTCCCCTTGGGTTTGGAGGGCATGCTCGATGGTGATAGATATCCTTGATTTCCTATTTATTTTTTCTCCGTTCTCTTGTTTTTTAATTTTTCTCCCCTTTGGTCCGATGTGGATTCCTGGTGTGAGTATCATGTGAAAATTGCTGCCCCTCTTTCCATTAATCCTGGCGCATCGGACACCCTTATATGTCTACGTATTGGAGCTTTAGATGACATGGGTTGGCGTTAGTAGTGATGTATATTTCCCTTCTTCTCTAATGATAGTTCTGGCATGCCAAACATGTTTAACTGGACATTAGTTGGTCTTGATTAGGGATCCAGGTATACTTGGGATGGTGCGCGAAGAGGGCTATTTGTGGTATAAGCTCGGGTTCATTGTCAACGTAGATCTGGACTGGTGTTGTTGGATCGATTTCTCTGATGGTGGTTTTCTTCTCCCATGTGGTCAAATATATGGATTATGGTGTGTTCCTCTACACATGACTCCATATTCTCAACCCTCCTATGGCTTACTGGTCAGGCTCTCCTTTCCTAGATGGTTTGGCTCGTGGATCATCAGGATGCTCTGGGAGGTGCAGTTCGAGTAGCTTGTGGTCTCTTGGTTGGTGTCTATCTCTTCAATGGAGCTTCAATTTTGGTGATGTTTTTCATATGCTACTATTATGGAATTTTTTTATTACACCGTGGAGATTAGTATACCAGGATTGATTGGTGGATGTTATGTTATTGTTTTATCCGAACGTGGCTCCGGATATGGTGGTTGATGAAGATTGCACTGAAGGAAAACTATGGCGAAGCTGATGGCATGAAAGGTGATGTTGACTGAGTTATCTAACGAGGATTGATAATGCGGTTCTAGTGTGAGATCTGGTGATGTTCTCGATAGCGTTATGACTCATGAGGTGTTGGAATAATGATAGTGAGGATCTTACCGACATAATGTGATCTACAATGCAATTTTAAAGGGATGATGACGATGTTGTAATGATGACAATGATGCA
Source organism: Viscum album (assembly GCA_963277665.1). NCBI lineage: Eukaryota > Viridiplantae > Streptophyta > Magnoliopsida > Santalales > Viscaceae > Viscum > Viscum album. Next base: position 1,379,243,187 of record OY728126.1, read on the forward strand.
TGTTTTCCAGTGGGTACATGATTTTCAGGATTAGTTGCAGACTCAATGGATCCCACATTGATAATATTTTTTATTGAATTTTGAATTGGGATATGGTTCTAATTTTTAAATTATAAGGCGTATTTTGGGTTGTTTCCACTTTTCATTCAATGTGGCATTTTTCAGGAAAATGAATAATGATGTTGGAAAGATACTATTTACAGTAAACAGCTAATTATTCCGTTATAAATAATTTGATCATATCATTTTTAAGATTTATAAATATCTAAAGTATTTGATGATCCCATATGAGAAGTAATAATTTTGGTATTTTCATATAAAATATTATTATAATGATATTTTATATAATTATTCTGTTATATAGAAGTTCTGCCCTGACCCCTCCCAGTGGGGAACATGCTGTGACTAACCCAATCCCACCTCTAATAGTCCATGAGCCAGAAACTAGCACCATGTGTGCATATCCCACAAATAGTAGGCATTTCCCAAGGTACCTATACAGACGCACGCAATCTCAACGACCAAATCATTGAAATATAAAAACACAAAGAAGAAATTGAATATATCAAATAAGATACCAAGCACATTGTAAGACACTAGGAAGCATGAAAAAATTGGGCTAGAATACAACCCAAAAAAAGGTGTCTATAAATGTAAATACAAAAGTTTATAAAACCGTCTGCTGAAAACCGTACACAAAGAGTTGGTGTAGGAACAGAATATGATGTCGTAGGATAAAACCTCATCTGTCAAGAATCTATGAGAACGAACTAGTCATTGTAAACCTATAACTCCATAAAAGTAACGATCATTTGCAGAATAAATGACAAATGTGGGAAAATACCATATAGGGGTGTGTAAAATACATAGTACCACACAATGAAACCAAAAAGAAATTCCGATAAGAAATATTTGGTGTACACCACAAATAAATTCACATATTATATCATAAATAAATAAAAAATATACAAAAAAGAAAAAAACATGATTTAATATCATATAAAATAGGTATATGTATGTACCATAAAAAGAAGGATTACCATACGTTTCAACAGAACACCCAGAATTGGTTCCACAGAGAGTGTCGATAACACATGAAGTGTTGTTAACTCTAAGAGTGTTGATAAAACATGTAGTGTTGAAAAAAATATATAATCAATAAGAAATTGATTTTTTGTATGTCTTGAATCCCCCATGTAATGTAGTCACCATGTCCCATAGTCATTGCGTCACATATTTACCATGTCATATGCAAATGCATGATTCTTCTAATAGAGCGCTTTGTTTCTAGAATAACTATAACACAAGACATTTTGTCATATTATAACATCTATAACAACTCACTTAGTGTATCTGAAAATAAAAACCTCATCATATGGGTCCCCAACACTACAAGTGACTCGTGAAATGGACACAAGGTTTGAATGATATAGTTCTTTTACTAAAAACGCCTCACTCAGATTTGGTCCGAGTCCGATCTGACATGCCTAGCCACACCCTACCCACCCATGTATCATTCGGTCTAGACTGAACCATGAAATTAAAATGGGAAACTAGGTCCATTACACTAGGATTCTAGTTATAGCTAGCTGGGCTGATAGAGAGGTTAGACTCCAATAGTCCATCCCGCTGCATGTGGGTTGGTTTGGTTCCCCGCACACAATTCAGACTGACCATATTCTCTTATATACACATGGTGTTTCACATACTTCATGTGTTTATCTCATGGTGCACCTTCCCACACCCCACCCCACCCCCTGTGGCCTTTTCACGATTGTGGGGTCTATTAGTCTCGCATGTAGTGGTAGAGACATATCCTCACTGTGTCCCTCAGCTTCCACCCACGACACAGCTCCAAGTGCAGGCTCCTAAGATGTCTACCCCAAATCGATGGACACCTCGTTGATGTATCATCCATATCTTGATCTTCTATAACCAGGAACCATTTCATACTACAACTTTCTCTATTACTGGTGGCCCACTGTTAACTATGTGCTCTTCCTGTACCAACCAGATCCTCTACTCCAATTTCCACCATGTTCTTACACATTTATTTGTCATAAAAATTTGGTATCATTTCAGTATCTGATCCTTAGTCTTATATAACAGGGTCATTGATCGATGGGGAATGATTCAACAACCATGTTTTTGGAAGAACGGGGAATACAAATGAATTTCAAGAAAAAGGATAAATGAATAAGAATGCCCCAATAATTGATCATTGCCATGTTCCTATCTGCATCATCACATTCATGTTATAATTAATAACGGAGAGGGAATAAATCTGATCACTTTAACAAAATCAATCCTAAAAATCAAACTGCAATAATTATCCATCCCCCAGGAATGACTGAACCACAGATCAACATATTCATGGGAAGGTCCACATTTGTCATTTAACATTAAGAATGGTGGAAATAATCAAAAGGAAACTACACCCTACCACAAGGTTTTGATCGATCATATATAAATATATATTTCCATTCAATCGCCTACAATTTCATCCACTCAGTAGGAAAAATGATTCCAAATATGATCATTTTTTTGACACCGTTTTTCAAGTGGTTATCATTTCATGTCTTAGAGTAATTTTATATCTATGGTGATAACCTGTAATTCACTAACATAAGTTTGTTTTAATAAATAATAGCAATGTCACATTAAATAAAATATTTTTGTTAAAAAATTTATTGATGTTCATATCCATAAATTAAATATCAAATCCGGCCAGTGATGATCAATGTTAGACATTGCCTATGGTAAAATACCAGTTCTAAATACCACATTTCCATCAGATTTATAATCCTCGTAACTGTTTAGATGTTATTCCATTTTAAAAGAAAAAAATGTACACTTTATTAAAAACAAAACATAATTCAACAAAGAGTTACGAACACACTAGGTCTCAGAATAACATTCTATTTTAGTTCCTTGTCTAATAATTTTCAAAAACAGTTTTGAAAAAACCCAGAGAAAATTTGGGTAATTACCTTATCTGCACAATTGGGATTTATGACCATAAAATCTAAAACAATGGATACACAACTAAGAGGTGAGGGTACTAAGCACAAATCTGAGTCTCCTACTCCAAGCTGCTACCTTAGATATTCTCATGCTTCCACTGAACATGAACCATTGGAATCAACCACCCATGAATTATCATATCCAATTGATCCTTAATCCCCACAAGGTACATAGATAATGTCACACACTTTTAATTTCGATTTTATCATAGTAGATGTTGTCTGATGGAAAATTCATGTTCCTCCACATCTACGACACATGGAAGACATCATGCACCCATTTCTATTGTGGGGGTAGAGCTAGGCCACACACCACCTTGACAAATTTACATAGAATCTGAAAAGGGGTTATGTATCTCAGAGATATCATTCAACAATGTACATTACTCCACAATCCCTATTGAGGTGATACATTTTGTCACACATCATCTCCCCACTAAAACTCCATAGGCCTTCTACTCATATCAACATTTTTCTTATATTGTCAATGTTCTGTTCTCATATGCTCCTATATGATCTTCATATTCTCATTTGTAGCACATACCAAATCTGGACCTATGAGTTCTAACTATCATGGTACAATCAAGTAGTGTGGTGGCCTAAAAATCATCTATTCAAGGCATCACAGGGTGACATAACCATTGGGTTGTGGTAACATTTTTTGTACGTAAACTCCACCAGCAGTATGTGATCTTCCCAACTGCAGCCAATGTCAGTGATTCAAGGAAATTGCATGTTCTAATAAAATGGAATGGTACTTTCTGTATGGCCATCCATATGGGGATGAAGCACCATGGTCAAGTGTAACTAATTTCTAAATTCCCCATTCAATCCGTTACACAACTATTATTTGAAACAAGTATCACAATATGAAACGATCGTCGATGGTACTCCATGGAGCCGAACAATCTACTACACGTAGAGGTGTCCCAATCCTTCTAAGGAACTCTTATCCTAGATAAGTATGAAGTGGGTTGACTTGGTGAGTCCATAAACAATCTCCCAAATGGAATCGTGTCCTAATGGACGTTCGTGGTAAACCTATTAAAATATCTTTATATATTCCATCCAATATAAAATCGTGAACCTTTAGTGGTTGAGTCAAGCCCCATAATAACTATTATTGAGCATTCACTTACTGCAAAGTGAGGCATCAATAAACAAAGTCTTCATCTATATTCTATATATTTGGCCACATGACCAAACATATGAGGTCGTTGAACGTCTTTGACACTCCCAGATATATTTCCATTGGGGATATGTGTAACTCCATCATAAACTCCTCTCAGAATGCCACTGGTATAAATGTGTTCCCTATGAAAAGAACAATGTGCTACCCATCTATCAAATCTTTATCAGGGAAATACCATATGGAAAACTGATCACATCAGGTCTCATTGGAGATATCCCAATTTCTTCCTCCCTAAATTACAATGATAGTGGAGGTGTGTGAACCATCAACTAAAGATATGCTTCTCTATTTCCATCCACCAAGGATATTTGGAATGCCGACAACTTCTCTAATTCATCACTCAAAATTTTCATGTTGGATCTCCTAGTGATAGCATCCCCCACTACGTTCTCCCTCACACGGGTATAGAAATTATAAATTTCATTTTCATTAAGGAAGTATAGTCATCACCTCTATCTAAAGATCATATTATTCTTAGGAAATATATAGTTGAGACTCTTTTGGCCATATTAGATGGAAAACCGATCACCTATTAGGTCGTGTTTCCACATCTTTAATGTGAATACTACCAATATAATATCTATATTATGGGTAATGTAGTACATCTAATGTTGTCTCAACTAGAGATAAACATGGGAAATCAAAAATTCCCCATGATCCAACACACATCTAAACCCGGTACCAATTGCATCATAGAACACAAACAAACCTGACACCCTCCTCTGGTAACTTTATTATGGGAGCACATTTAAACCTATATCTCAACTCTTGAAAGTAGTACTGGCACTTATCTATCCACACGAAGGGCTTCCCCTTCCTTTTCAAAGTCAACAAGAGTAAATATAACCTATAAATATAGGTTTCTAACATATGATAGTACCTTTCTTGGCCTTGTAAACTCCACAACTCTATGACACTATTGGGAAGATCCCATGAATGGTCCTCCTCAATCATTGTCAGATCCACTCTATCTCAAGCCTCTGAAATGACGTGTCCCATAAGGGGAACATATTAAATACAATAAAAGAACATTGAAAGATTCCCATAAATATAGTGTTCTTGGAGTGTGTCCTAGACCATCCTCAAGTGTATCATTTTCTCATCCTCAGTCATCATGTACACATGGATGTCATCAATGAAGACAACAATGAATCATTCTATGTAAGGCTAGAATACCATATTCATGATTCCAATGAACACTTGTGGGGAGTTTGAAATGCCAAAAGAATCAAAAATTACACGAAGTCATCATACTAACATCTAATGCCATTATTCGTTACATCCTAATCCCATTCATGAATCAACTGGTAGCCGGGGTTGATGTTAATCATTGCGAACCACCTCTCTCTTGTCAGCTAATCTAATAGGTCATCAATCCCTGGCAGTGGATTCATGTTTTCACAGTCATCTGATTGAGACGTCAAATGTCCACACACAACCACGTTCTCCCATCTGGTTTATTGGAAATCAAAACTGGGGCTGCCCATGGTGAGACATTGAGTCTCAGAAAGACCTTCCTCTGTATGTCCACAAGTTGTAACCTCATCTCATGAAGCCTCATGCGGGAATTCCAATATGAAGGTGTTTCTAATTGTGTCATCCTGGAGTATTGATTAATGTATATGTAAATCTCCATAAGGGTATGAAATCCTGGGACATTCTCAGAAAGTAGTAGTCATTATCTTCCTCAACTTTAGTAGATTGAGGACTCCTATCAACCACTACACTGAGGTTTAGAAAAGAAATCAAATGCCTATTTTTATGAAACCTCTTATTATAATGTCCATCATGTGATGAGTGAGTTTATATTTCACAAACAAAGTTAATCCTAGTGCCATCACCATAGACACACCACACTTTATTCATAAATCATTAAACCAGGGAATTGATAATGGATAACCATTCAATATATATAATGATTTCATAATTCCTCAACATAGGTACAAAGTGATCAGAAATGAAACACTTTTCCCTAATCATATGGTACAAATATTGGACCTAGTGAGTGATCATTGAATCCATTCCCGTAAAAGTTTTTAAATACAAGGGTCTATTAAATGACTCTAACAAAAAATTTGGACCATAAAAATGATTCATGGTAAGATAACAATGGATGGATCATGAGTCTATTAAAACCGAAGATATGGTTTTAAATACATTTTTAATACCTCTATTCATCCCTTGAGAACCATGTTCATAGGCCTCCATAAACTTTAGTTATCCTCATCCATTTTCAACAGCTCCCTGAGCCCGGTGTAGAAAACTTGGTAGTGGTGGTGTTAAAACTTTGAACCTCCGACCACCGACAGATGCTCTATGTGAACCTCTTCCATGTCATCCTCTATTCGGACCACCATGCACATTCCACATCCTCTTACGTGGTGGTCCCTTGACTGTCACATGATCTTATGTATGGTTGGTCAGTCAATCTTCTTCTAGATGTCCATGTCCACTACATGTGTAACACATAATGTCCTTCATCTGACTCACTCTACCCTCAAACACCTGTACTATTGATCTCATGTCCTCAGGTTTTCCGTGGAGGGGTTTTAATTACTGGTTCCATGCATCTGATTTCAAGTACCTAAAAGTAAAGACTCAACTATCTGGTTCCTACTGGTAGCTCCCACTACAAGTGTCTGCTCCTCCTGAAATCTTTCTAATAGTAGACTCCCTCTAGTACCCCAACATATGTTGGGATTCTAAGGGATATATTTGATTTCCAAATCTATCAACATATCCCAATCAAGATGGAATTATCCTTAATTAATGGGTCTTGATCCATTTCCTTGGAGTATTAAGCATGATCATTAAAGATCCCCTAGTACTCTACCATAGTCTACCTTTGTTTATATAGATATTGGAACTCATGTATTATCATTGAGCATAATGTAGTTGGGATGAACACCTTTATAAAGAGTATCTTAATGTCCTCCTAATAGAGAGTTCCCACTTCATGTGTTTGCATCATTAATCTCCACCATCTCCTCCCTGAGCCCTGAATAAGAATAATGGCTAGGAAACCCAACTGGTCGGTAGGTGTATTAACAAGGAATAATACATGTGTAACTACCTCTATCAAATCCTCATCTATATAGGGTTATTTTTAACCCCTACAACTCGTATGTCGCTACCACATGAAATCATGAAATACACTTATCCATCATGCATAAACAACTGTATGAGTTGGTAATAATGTCTAATCGATGAGAGATCACACAATAAGAAAATCACCTAGTGGTTCCACCTTTTATACATTCCCATGTACTGAAACTATATATCTATGTATATAATCTTCATTTTCATGAAACTTAATCCTAGATGGATGCCTATTGGGTGGAATCCTGAAATAGGTCAAGATGTTCTACGGTCAATAGAGTAAACCTAGTGAACTGATTCTAGATGGACAAGAGAACACACAAAATTTATATCTGATTCATGTACCATTAATATCTATGCAACAAGTTTTATCATGTACTGAGTAAAAAAGAATTTAGATTCCTAGTGTATGGTTATGTTGGTTGCAACACCAACAATTGATTCCCTGGCCTAAAATAATAACTCAAAACATTTGGAATAGTTTCCCCAATCCAACCACACAAACTTTTTTTCATTAAGCTGAACCTTCCTATGATACCACTTTGTCACAACCCATCATAGAGGGGACCATTCCCTACCTACCCCAAGCTGGCCTCTAATTGGAATGGGTTATGTAGGAAGACCCCACAAATTGGTGGCATGTGTGAAAGTACATGTACACACACACACACAATCTCCAATCAAAAAATGATGAAATGTAAAAGCACCTTCTATACAATTCATGAATACACTTAGATACCATCCACATAATATTCCAATAGGAAACTGGAAAGAAAATAAGGCCAGAATAAAATGCCACAAAAAGAGAGGATCGAAAAAATTGAATACAGATGTTCCTGAAACAGATCAACAGAAAACCCAAAATCATATATTAGTGTAGGACTATTCTCAAATGTTGTAGGTTCACACATTTTTTCCCAAAAATAAATGAAGCATCTGGCCCTAATACACCTATTACATTGTCTAAACATTGATTGTCTACATTGGGAAAGACACGTGCGGGAAAAGACCGCATAGGGGAGAGTGAAACAATACACAGTATGACACCTTGAAACTATAATGGTATATGACTAAGAAAAACATGATGTAAACCAAATGGAAATTTAAAATTTAATCCATGAAGAAAAAAATTGTATTCCACAATGGAAAGGCATGAATTAATGTTATCTCCCATAGGTATCGTTCTGCAGAAAGAAAACAGAATTATCATAATTAGTCAACAAAATACATAATATCTTTAACAGACAGACTGTCGATAACACGCGGAGTGTCAATAACACATATATTGTTGATAACACATGGATTATAGATATAACATAGAGTTTTGATAAGTCATTAAACCCCTAATTCACATATAAAACATGTGTTGTAGTAACTATATAATATAGTCACCAACATACATCCAGCCGTAGGATTCCACTCATAGTCGGCCTGTACATGGATAACATAATTCACATGACCATTGGGAATATGAAAATATCCAGGAAACTCCCTTATTTTATCTAAAAAGAACTATCTCATCTAAAGGGTCCTAATGGAAGAAACATATTGTGAAACAGACACACGACTATAATGTTTCATCTATTTTACTAAATAGGACCAACAAGGTCTGCCCGGCACAACTCATCCCAATTAGACCGGAACCATTCCATTCGGGGCCGGGTCATTTGGGTTGTTCGGTCTAGCCTGCCGTATGTGGGATGGATCAGTGTGCCCTATGTGGTCTACCATGATCGTGTTCCCCCAAGCTTTACACGGTCTCACACTGTGTACATACGATCATTTCCTTGTGTGATTACCCCCCCCCCTCCCATAGATTCAATGCTATCATGGGTTCCATGTGGCCCACTTACCACAGACATGGTACATCCCCCCCCCCACACACATCGCTATTCAGCTCCTGTGGCACCACTCTAATTTCATGCTCCCACATGGTCCCTCCTAGACCGGGTCCTGCCACCTCTGTTTTCTTCCCCACTAGTGGCTCGTCAACCTCATGTTCCGCTTGAACCCATCCCTTATTAGGACACACAAAAATCTACCGCTGGAAACTAGTCCCCCCCGAGACATGCCTCTCTCCAGAAATGGTGTACCAATTTTCATCACATGCTGCGCTTGAACTTGCTGGAGTCGCCGCTCCAGTCCCCAATATGGGCCACCACCATATCCAGTCACACCACTATGGTATCATTTCAATGTCAGATCATTGGTCTAAGATTTTTGTGCCAAATATAGAATGTGTAACGATATTTTGACCATGTTATTAAATAATGAGTACTTTATAATAATTGTGTACGAAATAGATAAATACCCAAGAACATCTAAAGAAAGAATATTGTCCTTTTTCATGATGGAATCATCCTATTCATGTTTGAACAAAGAACATTATAGAAATACATAATATATCTTTAACAATATCAATCCTAATAATCAACATATAATAATTATCCATCCGGTTAGAATGAACAAACCGTGGATCAAACAATTCATGGGTTGGTATGTGTTATGTCATGACCAGACCCATATTGTGGCTCTAGCCACAACTACCCACAAGCTCGCCTCCATATGCCAGGGGATGCCGATTAGAGTTGAAGGAAAAAACAATTATAGGTGGCATTTTACTTTGAAACTACACACAAACACACATCCAAATCAATTAAAAAATTCATAGGAATAGAAAGTAAGATAAAAAAATTCTAAAAAAAGGAAACCAATCATATATGCATTGACCTTTATTTAGTACATGTACAAGTATAGTAAAACTGAATGTGAAAGGGTTAAAACACACCCAACTAGAAATGTGCCACAACCCATCAACAGTTGAAAAGTTAAATAGGTGGGAGGGTCCCACTCATAAACCCCATGTTAAGACCACTTCATGCGGTCCTTGAACCATGTATCCCTATGCTTCTCTAATATCACTATCAACCAGTTTGTTGTCTACAAGGGCACACCAAATTCTTGAAATGCCAAAAATGGGATTAGTATAAGAATACTCAGAAGGATTCCCAAAAGGATTGAGGGAGTAGTAATAGAGGTACTGAAGAGGGGAGTAGAAAGAGAGAACATGGTATAACAAGAGTGAACAGAAAGAGTACAACTCCACCCAATAGTAGATATCCTAGCTCAAAGAATCCCAAACGAGAGAGTAAACAGATCTCTATATTACAACTCAATGTAGTTATATTCAAGGGTAGTTAAATAAGAATCATCAGTCACATCATTGAATTCCTTGGATACTTTAGAAAATAACTCTCTAGAGGTTAATGTGTGCTTTCTAAGTCATGAAGACTGCTTCCTACTAACCTTGGATAGCTTAGGTACTCTTACCCAAAGTGTACCATGGACCTACAATGTCACCAAGAGGTGCTTTCCACAAGTTTTAACCTACTGAGTAACTCCTTCACATCGATAATTGGTACTACAATTTTACAGAGAGGTTATTCCCACTATGGGCCTATAAAGCCATAGAGAGGTGCTTTCAATGAGGCCAAAAGTCAGTTGTCTTTAGGTATCAACCAATCATAGTTTTCTCTACATTTTTCACATGGGAGAACCTCTACTCATGCCCTTTTTGACAAAACCATTTCAAAAAAATCAACCAAAAAATCAAAAATGATCTGTCTCAACAGGAGGGTCCCAACCCTGCAAATATATTGTCAATAAGATGAGTAGTTTCTAAGATACAAGTGTTTTTGTAGTCATGAGACTGGTTGTGAAAGTGCCTGATCTGACCGGATCAAACCGACCAGACCAACCCAACCTGGGGGTCCCACATTCCCCACCTCTGATCAACTAATCAGACCTGAACTAGTTTACGTATAGGATGACAGAGTGTGGCCTTGCCATTAGTCCAGGCACATTATTCATTGGTCGGTGGTACTTCTAAAAAAACATCGAGTAAATCTAGTCATCCCTAATGGATGGTGCCTCTTGGAAAAGCACGCTTCTGTAGTAATCGTGTGATGCCCCAAATATGCATAATATCCAAAAAATCTCTCATCCTACCCCAGAAGAAACTAAAAGAGGCTCCATAACATTCTACAAGGAAAAAACGCTAAGGATTGGCTACTCATATGCCATGGTCCGAGTTCAAAAGAAAGTGATATGAGAGAATGAAATTTGTTAAGAGGTACATTGTCTGTGTGGTTCCCACATTTCATATATCCATTCCTTTTCACCTAGATGTGTACATATCGATAAATGATTACTAAACTGCAAATCATGTTCCCCTAGGCATGCTAGTGTACTCTTAAACTACATGAAATATCTAGTCAAAAGGCTAGTGAGTGCACATTGCTCATTGTTAAATAAATGAGAGAAAATGTAAGATCACTAGATAGCATCATGAATGGAACTGGATAACCAAACGGGTCAAAACATTGTGATTCATGGAGAAAAATATATAATACTGAATATTCATTCCACCTAAATGGACATCTGATGGAAAACTCATATAACGCCGTACTGTGCTTGAATGACGTCACATGAGGACAACTTCTTGATACCAAAACAAATTATTTGAATCATTCCATTTATTATCCTCATATAATAAAACATGATTTGGACTACCTATTTGTCCAAAATGGATACCCATGGAAAGAGTTTCATTTTGGTGAATCACGTAGGAATTAGCCTTGTGGGACCCATACCTCGACCTCGACCTAAATATCCAAAACTGGTTTTGAAACATTAGTATTAATTTTAGGGTTGTAGTGTCCCAAAATGTTCATCATTTAAACACTTTATTAGGATAATATTTCATATTCAAGATCCCACAATAATAGTAATAATAATAATGGTCGTTTCATGGACCTAAGCCACAGACAAGAATTCAATATTCTACATTAGAATTGAGTCGACCGTCTTAATGCCAGGATCACTCTCCGACAAAATGTTTGTCAAACAGAGGCCACATGAAGGATTTGCAGACAAAATAGTGTTTTATAATCAAATGTAATAATAAAAATATTTTATTAATATTATTATTTATTTATTTATTTATTTTTATGTAACTCCAAATTCAATAAATTCATGGGGGAATTCCATTGTTATATGTGGCTTCCACATGGAACCTCCCTCTTTACTCATTTCTATTTATTTTCTTTTTATTTTATATCTTTTCAACTTTTTCATCTCTCTCCAATAAAAAAAATCTCTTATGAATTAGAACCTCAAACATGAAACCCTAGCAGCCAGCGTTCTTCCACACCTGTTGTGTTAGCCAGAACTGTCACCGCTGACTTCGGCTAGCCACATAGCTGTAACATCGATCCGCTTGCCATAATGGCCAAAAGCCTTGCTTCTTGCACTAGCCATGAAAGACCTACCTACGTGGCAATATCATCTCATAGAACAGACCTCCCTAGACTATGCTCGCCTGAATGGTTTTCCCCCTTTTCACCTCAGCATACGACTCGATCGCCGTAGTACGTCGCACAACCTACCTCGCCTAGATTTGTGCCCTAAAGACATGCCAGAATTTCACCACGATGTTTCCCCATCCATGGGCCACTACATCTATGTTCTATGCTAAAAAATTGTGACGATCTCAGATTCATGATCCTTAGGTCGAGATCTCTGTATTTGTATGTCGCGCTCAATGAAACATTGAGTTTTTCATATGCTTAATTATTTGGCGATGAAGAACACAAAAACAACGTGCAAATATTTAAATAGAAAAGGTTATGGACTATGTGTCAATCGATGTCCGTGTTTTTTTGGACAAAATCATTTATATTCACTAACACATGGAATTTAATGATAAATATTTATCTAACCTTAAGAATTTCAATTTTAATATAAACAAAGTGAAACTGATTCAACAAATTGTTTTTTGATCCACAAATTAATTCATTCAATCTACATTTGTCATGAAAATTATAATAGGGCAGGGAATTCAATAAGATACACCCTATATGGATTGGATTTGTTGTCATTTTTAAAGATCACCATATCACATTGATCAGTAGATATTGTTTTGTTTTTCACATTTAGATTTGCTAAGATCCACGGCTTCATTGCTCTTTGTTTTTCATTCATTCATGGGAAGGATAGGACAGGAGGGGAGAATTTATTTTTGGAAAAAAGGGTTATGGGGCCATGATCTCATAAACAAGAATTTAAAACGTCCCATTTGGTTAAAATAATTTAATCAAATTTTTAAATAAAAAATTATTTAATTATTTAATTATTTTCCCAAGACAGTGCATAAGCTAAAAACCTGACACCGAAAAATATTATACCCTTCGTAGGGAAATGCCTACATTCTAAACTCAAGAGTGGTCTTAGATTTATCTCTCATGAATTATTCCATGAGTTATTCTGGTTTGAGATACTAAGTGAATAAATTAATACATTAATTTCTCCATTTAACATACTACCAATGAGTGAGGGGCCCGGAAGTCTTGTGGAAACTAATTAAATGTCGCACCTAGGGGAAACACTGCATTTCAAACACATCTATGGCCTTGTATTCTTGATCTGATCAATTGTTTATGAGATATCTTATTTTGGATATGTGAATAGTATAAAAACACTTAATAAATTTATAAAATTAAATATTGGGACACCGGGCCTCAGTGTTTCACCTCACCTAAGCTTTCATATAATGAAATATTGTTATAAATATTTCAATGTCCTATTTAGCAATATCAGAGTAACTTAATTTTTCCCTCCTTCATGCTTTTTATCCATGAAAAGAAAACCCAGGGAAACAACACAAGATTCAAAGCCTCCACTATTCTCTCCGATCATACGAAAACCTATACGTTTCCATGGTACTAACGAATGTGGGAAAAATGGATAGTCCACCCTCATAAGGATTTCATTAGTTGATGACATTTTTTGGAACACAAATGTATCTCTGTAGTTGTAACACATGTCTGATGTCGTGTACCAAATCAAACTATTTGAGGTAAGGCATGGAAGTATGTAGCCTCTCCATCTCCTTAAACAGTCTCAATTGATCTGATAGATCTCGGGGGATTGTGTCCCTCCCCGACTGAACTTAGACATCCGATATCACGATTAGAATCATTGGTTTTCACAAGAACATGGTCTCGTGATTCCCTCAACCATAATATCCATTTGGTGAAACACCTAAATACATATAGTCAAAGAATATTTCATAGTCATTGAATAACAATTGGGACTCTCTTACACTCTTGAGAAGTAATGGAGTCAAAATCGTCAACTGAATAAAATTTGTACCCTCTTATTCTACTAGGATCAGTTGCTGGGAAGTTAACTCCTATAACAAATCATGCACTAGGTGAGTCTGTGACATCCCACACTTCCAATTAAGGGCATCTATTACACAACCTTTCCTTGAGTGAAAATTTCAAAGTGAATTTTTCACCACACTTCTGATGCACTATTTGGACAATATAAAACCATGTTCTTAAGACTGAGCTTGAGATGATATCCTACATTGAGATCTCATCTTATGGAATCAGCTAGAAACATTAGACATCTCAGCTCTGTTACGCTCACTAACACAACCAATTGTATGCTTTTTTTTCAGAAAAAAATCTATTTGTCACAAATATCTGCACAAGAACCCTCTCATAGGTGGGGATGCACACATGTACAATGATAAGTGAAAATCTATCTGTGCAGTCCCTTCACGAACATTCATTCTCGAATGTAACAATTATAGATTATGTTCAGAGAGTAGTGCACAGTGTCTGTGGAACTAGTGGCAAAATCAGTCACTTCTGTCACTCCCTTCCATAACTAGATGAAATCCTAATGTCGAAGGGATCATAATTAGAAGTGGTTTAACTCCTCAATAAAAAACTACTAGAAGTCGTCCCATGATAGTACCAACTCATCGTACATATGAGTAACTGTGCTCCACCTACACTCATCAAATATACTTGTGTCCGTATAAGAATAAAGTGGGGGACCACCGATTGCATCCAAACCTCCACTGTGTGAGGGTTGATATCACCATAGAACCTCATCGGTCTCTACTGCGTGAACTCGTGACGTGCGCTCAACTTGTGAATGTCCATATCTAGTTATATTGGGTCTTTCTGTTCCTCAAAAGGTATCCCTACTTCTACCTTCCATCCTAGTGAATGGGTCTCACATGATGGGACCTAAATTTAGGCCTCATCGCTCAAGGGATCATCTTCATGAACCGTAGAAAGTATCCTAGCTGACTATCATCTTGGAGAAATAATGGATGTTTTCAAGGAGTAAAACAGTCATATGATCATATTTATATATGTATCAATAGAAGAGGGGAACATAATAGATAAGGATAGTTAAATACTCAATCATATATTATGCACGTACCATTTTTCCATGCAATAAGTGTCTCTGGGTGCTGAAAAGACAAGTATTTAATAAGAGTCCTCGTGAATGGATAGGTCAGCTGCCCATACCATTACTAGACTATGTATCCTGATTGTCACTCTCATGAAAATTCAACAACGTTTCCATAAACCCAACCAATACCATTTTTAGGGAAATATCTGAACAACATCCCAAGGGTTGAATTACCTATTATAACACTTTTTCATTAACCAAAATGTTCTGGGTCTCGATCAATTACTATATTTAGCCCACCTTCATAGTCCTGGGACTATAAACTATAGATGAAGGAACAAAAAACAATGGGAGGACTTTTCATAAGAAACACTGCAAAAACACAGCCAACTCAATGACAAAATGTTGTGGAAATGAAATCAAGATACAACACTACTTTAGAAATGAATCCAACCATATATGAATAAATTTATATATAGTACATGTACATGAAAAGTAATGAAGAAAGTGTAATAAGCAAAAATACACACCAAACTCAAAAGAAGCCCAGACTTTACAAAATGTGAAAAGTAAAACAGCTAGGAGAGTCTCAATCCTGAATACCAATCTACGACCAACACACAAGGTCCACACACCTCACATCCCTAAGCTCCTCTGAAATCAAGATCAACCTATCATTCTCTTGAAAGGGAACAAAATATGCAAGAAAATGCCAAGTAAGGGTGAGTATAAGAATACTCTTTAGGATTCCCCGAAGGATCGAGTGTATAGAGAGAGAGGTACTGAAGATGTGAGTAGTACGAGAGAACTATGTACAACAGAAGTTAATATAATGAGTAGTGCTCAACCCAATTTTAGATATACTAACTCAAAGGAACCCAAACTAGATAGTAATGGGATCTCCATCTAACAGAACACCAGGTATATTCTATGGTAGTAACAATAGCATAATTAGTCTCCTCATTGAACACCTATGCTACTGGAGAACACCTTCTCTAGTGAGAACATGGGGCTTAACAGTCATGAAGAATTGATTCCCTATATCCTTGGACTTTTTAAGTACTCCACTGCATCGCATACCATGGGATACAATGTCATAGATAGGTGCTTCCCAAATGTATTGGCCTACTAAGGTACTCCTCCTCGTCTCATACCACATGCCTGTAAATTCATGGAGAGGTTTTTTACACCTTGGGCCTAAAAATTCACATAGAGGTGCTTCCTCCTAGGGAAAAAGTCAGCAGTCTTGTGGTCTCATCCAGTCGCAGAATTCTGTACATAGTATGCTTCGGAGAACTATTCCTCAAGTCCTTATTAAAAAATTGACATTTACAAAATTCAGCATAGAGTATTCCAAAGGATCTTCCTCATCAATAGGATCCCAAAACCGCAAATGACATATCAATCAGATGAATGGTTTGCACGATACAAGCATTTTAGTAGACAGGGGCCGGTTGCGACAAGGCCTGGTCCGAACCAGTCCAACCAACCTTACCAACCCGGCATGAGGTTACCACAAAACCTACCCCAGTTCGACCAGTCCGACCTGCCAAAATTCTGTTCTTGGGTGACCTTGTCTAGCTAAGCCATTTGGTAGGCCCATTGGGCCTTATTGGGTGGATCCTCTAGGAAAATAATCTTGGAACTGTAATCATCCTTACTGGATAGTTCCTCTCAGAAAAGCACAACACTGTAGTCATTTTGTGCTTCCCTAGATATACATGACATCTATAATGTCTTGCATCATATCCTCAAATCTACTATGGAAGGCACCCTCACATTCTACATGAAAAAACACTCATTATAGAATAATCATATTCCAAGGTATGAGTTCAAACAAAGGAGATACGAGAGATATAAGATTCATAATGTTGTACATAGTGTGTGTGGGTATGACACATTGTGTGGCCGCACCACTTCGCTCGGCTCTATACATTTCCATACTCAGGTAATAATTGGAAAATTAAGTACCCCTAGGCATTATAGTATACTCTTTGAGTACATAAAAAATCTAGTCAACAGGATGGCGATCAAAAATTTATAAATGGTAAACTAAAGAGACAAAATATAATTTTACTGGAAAGCCACATCAACCGCACTGGATAACCAAATGGGTAACACTATTCTGATCCATGGAAAAAACATACATGATAGAAATTTCATTCTCCATGAACATGCATCATATGGGAAAGTAGCATATCACCGCATTTTTCTGAAATGAAATCTAGTGGGGCCCAAGTCATGGTCCCAAATCAAATTATTTGAATGACACCATTGTTATCCTCAATAAAAATCACAAGAGTAGGAAAACACATTTCTCCAAAACAAATACCCGTTGTAAAAGATGTATTTCAATGTAACATTCACAAACTAGCATCATGGGACCCACACCTTGATCAAAAAAAAATACAATGTTGGTCTTAAATCATCCGCCTAAATTTCAGAGTTACAGTTTCATAGACGGTTAATCATTTTATCACCATATGAGAGAGAAATTTATGGTACATGATCCCACAATAATAAGAATAATAATTTAATTGAGTGTTCGGTGGACTCAAGCCAAAAGAAAGAATTTATTGTTCAAAATTTGACATGAATTGACCATCATAATGCATGGATCTTCCTACTATTGAATGTTCCTCAAACTGAGGACGCATGAAGGAGTTGCAGACAAAACAGTGGGTTATCATCAAAAGTAATAATAACAATATATTATTGTAATTATTTTTAATTAAGAATTTATTTATTATTTCTTAACTCCCAATTCAATCAATGCATGGGGTTATCCATTTACTATAAATGGCATCCAAATGGTGCCTCCCAATGTACAATTTATTATTAATTTTTTTTATTTTATATCCTTTCAACTTTATCTTATTTCTCCAATCCCAAAACATATCCCATGAAATAGGACACCCAACCTGAAAAACTGGGTGGTGAACCTTCTTCCATAGCCAATGCGTCGGCCGAATCTGCCACCACTACCTTTTCCCTACTTCACCACTGCAACTCAAGTCTTCTTTCCATAATAGTTGGCTTCCTAGCTTCCTAAACCTTCCATGTTGGACCACTCTGATTGGCCACATCATCCCACTAAATAAACCTCCCCTTACCTCACATTCCTGAATAGACTTCCACCTTTCTTCTGTGTCTTTCCACTGAAACATTATTGTACGACACACTACCTACCTCACCCAGAGCCGTGCCCTGAAGACACACCAGAACCGCAATGCCATGTTTTCCCATACGTGGTCAACTGAAAATTCATTCTATGCCCGAAATTGTGACGATCTCATATTCACGATCCTTGAGTGAAGATCACTACATTGGTATTCTTTTCTAAATGAAATGTGGTGTTTTTGACATGCTTATTCATATAGCAACATAGAATGTGTGAACAACTGTGAAGAATGAAATTGAAAAGGTAATGGACCATGTGAGGATCTATGGTTGTTTCAGTTTTTCCATCTTCATTAAAACATAATAGGATTGGAATTGGAAAATAAATATTAATCATACATTGAGAATTTAATTTTCAAGATAAACAAGTAAAAATTGATTCAATCAATTGTTTTTCGATCCATAAATTAGATCATTTTTCTCACGTTCGTCATGATTATTCAACCGAGGTAAGGAATCCAAAATGTTGAATCCTTCCTTAGTTGGATCTTTTTTATTGATGATGATCACAATTGTGAAATGATCAAAATAAGTTGTTGTGTTCATCGTGTTTCAATTTTTCTAGATTCTATGCTTCGTTGTTCTTCATTCGTCATTCTACAAGGCGGGGAGAGGATAGGAGAAGTATTTTTTTGGAAGAAAAGGGTTATTAAGACAAGATTGCATAACCATGAATTTATTACCTTCCAAGAAGGTAATATAAATTAATCAAAAAATTAAATAAACAATTATATAATTATATTATTGTTTTCGATTGATGGCGCATAAGCCGAAACCCAGACGCTGACAATGGTTTTACTCTGGCTAGGGTAAATTTAACATTAATAGCTCATTAGTGGTCTCAGATATCTAATTCGAGCCCCCATCCATGATTTATTCTGGTTTGTGCTATAAAATTAATATATTATTTACATAATATATCCAATTAACACACCCCTAATGATGGATAGGATTAAAAATCATGTGAAGACTCATTTAATACCGCGCTAAAGGGAAACACCGCGTTCTAGACCCATCCATGTTCTCAGATTTCCAATCCAATCAACTGTTTAAGAGATATCCCATTTCTGTGATTTTCATAGCATAAAAACACTTAATATTTATATAAAATTAATTCTTGGAATACCTAGACTCATAATTACATGTCATTATAATGCCCAGTCTTGGAAATATTCAAAAAAATATTTCAAAGTTTTACTATTTATAAACCAGGTCTCAAAACATTTGTCATTGTATATTTAGAATGTCGGAAAATGATAATGAAACAACACCATACATCAAGGATTGAATTGATTGTGGAAAATGGGAGATTTTGTTTTTATCACCGACGAGTTCCTCAACTCCATAGGTGCATTGATTATCAATCTACTAGATCTGTCGTCGCCATTCATCGAGAGGGTTTCATTCCATGTCTTAGAGGATGTTAAGGGCTATGGTGATAACCCTAAATTCGATGATAATGGTTTGTCTTAATAATTAATATCTACATTGACTGAAAAAAATATTTTTATCAAATAATTTAATATTGTTAACATCCAAAAACTAACATTCCTTTCTAGCCCACACCGGTAGATGTTAGGACTAACATAATATAAAATTTATATTATGAAAGCAACGAAACCCTCATATATTGGATCTAGAAACTTGTTAAGAATTTATTCATGTTTTAAAGAATAATTCTGTTTACTGATTATTAAAAACTAATCATATTTGAAAAAACTGTTTCAGCCACACCATGCCTCAAAATAAAACTTCGTCTTAGTGAATGGTCATGGAATTTTTGCAATTAATTTATAAAAATAAAATCGGAAATAATATGGCTCATTAAAAATTCTTTCTGTATTTTTGTGAAATTGTAAATCAATTAATATAAGTATGTTAAACCAACAAAATCACAATAAATTTATATTTATTTTTTGATAAAATTATTTTTTTAGAGATTCTAATGTATTTATGAAAATAATATAATCCAAATAAATTTTAAAAATAAATGTTTTATTAGGATCATCATCAGTATAAAAACATAGATATGAAGCTCCCTGAAGAATTTTTTTTGTAATGAATATCCAATTAGTCTACCATACCGATCAAGTGGTACTTTTATGTCTAAAACGTGCCATAGATTTTCAATGAACATGGTCTTTAAATTTTATATTAACAAGAATAAGGGGGTTTTCTATGTCAACATCTTCCAGAACATATCCATTATTAAAATCAAAATTCAAATCATTTTGAACAATATTGAAATAAATAAATTTAGGTAGTGTAAGAAGAATACTAGTAGATTTTATTCTTGACATTATAGCAAAATTTTCATAATATTCTAGAACATCTATTATATTATAATCCTTTGAAATAATTCAACATTTATTTATAAATATATTTATATTTAATCAATATTTTTTCAAAACACCCATTTAACTCTAATTAAATAATTCATTTCTGGAAATTCAACCAATGTCAAAACCTGATTCCAGTGGATGAAATTATTCCCTTCTTGAATATATTTTATGAAAACAACATTACCTAAATCCCCATAAAGAGTCATCATTTAAAATGTTGATTCAAATTTTAATGTTTTAATTTCATTTCTTTTTGTTTATCTAGTTCTAGATGGTTGATCAGAATCACCAATGATATTATCACTATATATATTGATATCAATCAACATATTAATTATGTTTATATAATTATTTTATTTAATCTATTTTTGGTATTATTTTGTAGATTTAATCTCAAAAATACTCTCCTCGTTTTTTTTCTCATAACAATAACTTTCCAACAATGGTTTATAATTTATTTTTTTATTAAATTTGATGATGTTAATTGATGGTGATTGAAAAAAATGTGTCTATTTAATAAAATTTATCATGATTAGTTTCCTTGACATTATAATCACTAAAGACTCTATAAGACACACATGTTATAGAATATCCTAGAAATATTCATTAGTTAAATTTTGGTGAATATTTATGTACCTTAACATTATTATTTATAATAAAGGAGTTTCATCAAAAAAATATGATGTAATAATGATTCTTCATTCATCCAGTACACAATACATATAGTTTATTATGATATACTATTTCCATTATTCCAAAATTGTTTAGAAGTATATTATTCACTCAGTATAGTTATTTTATTTTTTGTAAAATTATATTTCTTATACCAATTTCACAATTTTTTATACAGTTATATGTTATAAAATATTTTAAACATTTAAAATCTTTTTTTTAAAATAATTATGAATATTCCCCAAGATGATATATATAATTTTACATTTGGGATATATTTTTGTCATTTTTTTCAAAGGATTTAAATGTTTTAAATAAGATAAAATCATCTGATATTTAATTTTTGAAATAGTCCCATGTATTTCTAACATAATGAAAAAATAAAACATAAATATTGTATTTTATAGTAATATTTATTGTTTTTATATAACCAAATAAATACATATACATTAACTGTAAAAAAATAAGAAGATTATTCATCAATAATTTATTTAAAATAATATTTTTTTCATTGAAAATTATCATATATAATAAAAAATTATGGAAAAAGAACATAATATTTTGTAGGACATTAAAAAGTATATTCCTTGATAATTTAGGTAATGTTATAAAATTTAAGATTCTTAATATTATATTCCATAATTACATTTTTCCCTTATTTCACATAGTTAAAGATGATATTAACTACTAAGGTCATCTATAATAATTAATTAAACACTCTTATGGATATTTTTGGAAGTAACAAATTGAAAATTTTAATTATGTGAAGAAAAATTATCATTAATTATGTTTAAATGACATCACATGTGAAAAAACAAAAAAAATGACAATAATTTTGTTCTTAATACATAAAAAAATAAAATATTTTAAATAAATGATATACTATGATAAAAAATATTACAAATTCTGGTGTTTTCTCGTTGAGAATTATCACTGAAGGTAAGGATATGACATTTAATATTAATAATAACCTTTAACAAATCATTTTATCCAATCATATTCTTCAAAATGGAAAAATAAAACCCAAATTATATTAATTTTCTTACACTAGTTATTTCCCTAATAGTTATAATATTATCTCCTTAGAACCCAAATGTTATTAGGTCCAGCATTATTAAAAAACAATGTTTTTGAAATCCACATATTTAAAACATTAAATTATTGAATGTGTTGAATTATTTATAAAAATATACTTTATGAATTCTTATATATTGTACTATATTTAAAGAACATCAAATCATATAATTTATTACAATGTAAAATTAGTTACAAAATAAGTTTCAGTTTGGAAGAAAATAATTTTTTTGAAAAAATTGGTTTTATGATTAGAAGCCATTCTAGACACATTTGTAAGAATCATCATTTTTATGTACATTTTTAAAAAATGTTTGATACGGTTATATTTAGACGTGAGATTTTCTATTTTAGTTTCATAATGAATTATTATACAAGGATGTTTTTATTAAATTATTTTGAACTTATTATTTTTAAAAATTATTATTTTTTAAATTAGATTTCTCTAAATATTTTGAAAAATTAGTTAACCAAAATCACACAAGTATATATAATTTTAACTATCATATATTTCAAAATTATGAAAATATATTCTTTAATTTTATTTTAATATTTCTACCACTACAGAATCATATTTTTAACAAACATATAAATTTAGGTTTAATTTATTTTTAGACAGTCATGAATTATATTCAAAATAAGAAAGTGTAATTTTATGTCATTGTAAAATAATTTCCTAATTTGAGGTTATAAATTTATTTTCATTTTATCTAGCAATATAATATAATTTAAAGAACTGTATATCATGGATAAAAAATATACCATAAATAAAAATAAATTGATATTATTTATAATTACATTATTGAAAATGATATTATTCTGATCATCACATTGGATATCTGTTGAATTTTCGTAATATCCATCACCTCCAATATATATTCATGTGTGTTATAGTTTAAAAATTTTCATTACTTAATGTATATATTATTTCATTGAATTTATCTATTAAATTTAATACTAATTTTCATTTATTTTTATCTTTGTACAATATATTATTAAATGTATATATTTATTGAATCTCTAATATGTCACATAAGAAAAATAATTATTCTCATTTCATTACTATTGAATCTTTTTATATTTATATCAAATTTAATACATCCCAAAAAACATGCTCCTTATCATAGAATTAATTTTTTAATAATTCTCAAATTATTTAGAAAAGAAAATATTTATTTACACCTGGAAATTATTTATCTTTGAATTCATATAAAATTTTTCATCTGAACGAACATTATTAAATAAAATGTGGTGGTCGTAATAACAACTCTTGTGTTTTTTATTCATTTTCATAGTATATTGTTTACCCTTCAGTAATAATTAAATATTTTTCTAATAGAATCATTAATGTTAAATTTTTTATCCTCCTAATATTAAATAATTATGATCATTTTTACTCCCATTTTATTTTCATAATTTAAAACAGAATTTCTACTATAGTTCCAATTATTATATATTTTATCAAAATATTATAATTAATCATAATTTTTGTAATCTTATAATTCATCCTAAAAGCATGTCCATTATGAAGAAAATTTAAAAAATTGATAACAAACCCTTCTCTTTGCTCTTCAAGTATAAATCACATTAGAAGTACCAAAATGATTATGATAAATGTTTTTTGAAATATTAGTTATAGATTCCAAATATAATATTTGATTATAAATAAATTTATATTTATATAACACTAAAATGTATTTCATTCATGGTAAGAATATTGATATTCAAAATTTTCTTTATTTTTAAAAGTAGAAACTTCATTTAGAAGGATTTTATAATTTTTAATTAGTATAATAAATAAATAACCATTAGAAATCATAAAAAGGATTTCAGGTATATCACTCCGATACTCATAATCATCTCCATATTGAATAGGTGGATTTCAAGGATTAATCTTTTGATTTGTTGAATCATTTAAAACTAAACTTCTTATAAAAAACAATAAATAATATTTGTAAATAAAAATCATGTTAGTATAAAATATATTATTGAAAAACCATAAACAACAGTTTTTAAAAACTATGTACAACATAAGAAACATGATCAAAATAAAAAATATACAAACTACCAACACATGTAGAAGTACAACCTCGTTTTCCAATTGTTAGATTGAAGTGTATACCAATATCTGAAATTGTGTGAAGATTTATATTTAATAAAATGAACTAATTAAAAACCAAACCATTATTATTATATTTTAAAGAAATTATAGTTTCCAAAAAAAATCAAAAAAACAATCCAATATATAGGCACATTAATTTTTTTTAACATGTTATAACATATTAGTAAAATATAAAATAATAGAAAGTAAAAATGACTTATAAAAATATTGAAAAAATATTTTACTTCTAAAATAATAAATGTTAATTTAGTTACAATATTTATCTTCGGTCAACCCTTGGGTTCAACAGATTCATATAATATTTATTACGATAATAATTAATCCACCATTAATAATGATATCTATCATCTTAGTCTCCATATACCGAGACACCCTCATTCTTCCTAAGTTGAATCAGTAATGTTTTTAGCAATAGATTACATCTATCTAAACCCATATCAAAATCATTGAAAAAAATTTAAATGGTTCTATGGAAATTAAAATCCTCAATCAGATTTATTACTACAAAAAATATTTGAGAAATTATGAAGAGTATATAATATGATATTATTGAAGGAAATATTTATTTGAGTAAATTTGTAAATGAATCATCTCCCAACTACAATAGTGAACTTTTTTATAGTCACAAATCCAATGGTCTTATTCATTTATTAATAGTTTTTTTTATTTTCCCAAGAGGAGCTATATCCTAAAAGATCAGAATGTTTTGGGCATCTCCATCTGATTCCACATGAATTTCATAATAAAAATATCATACAAGAATAATTTAAGTAGAAATAATTTCCAACATAAAATATCAGCATTATTATTATATTTAAATAAATAATGACCACATAAACGTTTTAAATAATTATTTTTTGAATTGAAGTAATTTACAGAATCTGATAGAGTTTTTTTTGTAATTGGATGAACTAAAGTTTATAAATTATATGTACTAAGCTTAGTTAATACAATTAAATTAACTTGGTGACTCAAATATAAAAAAATTAAATAATTTTATGGACTAAACTAGGAATATTTTATTGAATACACTTCATTATTCAATATGAATATCATTTATTTTTCTAGTGAAATACCATCGCTAATCCATTGGAATAAAATAATCCATCTAGTTTCACTAATCACAGATTCAATATTTTATATTCAATATATTATAATTATTTAAATATCCTTTAGAATAAAATGATTCATATAAAATATAATAAAATTAATAGGAAATATAATGTATCTAAAACATATTTTCAATGATGTGTATTTTGATTTTTGAAACTAGGAATTCAATGTTTAGAAATTAATAAATTTGACTCCACAATTCCAAATTTAAAAATAATTTTGTTCATGGGATTACAAATCCCCTAAAATATCAAATATATTCATGTATTATCATATTTGTTTTTATCATTGTTCATCTAAAATCCAGTTACAAATGATCCTACAAATTCTCCTCTAATTCCCATGATTTATCATTGATATATATAATGAATATAGGATAGCTATATAAAATATTGATATACCATATAAGGTATAACATATTGAATTATGTATTAGTTTATTATTAATGGTGAACTAGATAAATAAAATATATAAATATTCAAATTGAATAAATTTATTATATCAATATATTTTTTATTTCAATTGTGGTGATCATTCAATAATTATTTCATTATATAACTCGTAATAGAATATGAATAGATATTGATCTAGGATTCACATTAATGGTATATATAATTGATGTTGATGTTTTTAAATATGTAATTTCTAATAAAGAATATTAGAAAAATAAAACACATTTCATTCAACCAATTTTATGATTTCAACATAAATTTCTTTATAATTTCAACATACTAGTCACATGAGTAATTATCGCATAAATCTCAAAACTGGAAATCTAAAATTATAACCACTAATGATATTAAATTTTTTTCTCAAATATGATATCATGAATCGTGACATTTGGAAACATATAAATACATTATTAATAAAATTACGTGTTTAAACAACATACCCATGGTATATAGTATGCATGTTGTTTTCTTCTCATGAAACCTACCAACTCATCAATGGTCAATCTATAAGCTAACCAATGGCATCATTTTAAAATAATATACATTGATTTTTTAGGGAAATATAAATAAGATATATTGTAAAAACATTAATGAAATAAAATATATCTATATATAATCATGGAATAAATATATAACTATACATAAAATGAAATTCATAATTTTTTTCTCAAATAATACTATATGTTTAAATGGTACACTATTAAGAGAATGAAAATTTCGTATAAGACATAATATATTAATATATACTGGTAAATTATGTACTTGGATTGGAAAATAATTTCCAATTAAATGATAAAAATTAATACAGATTGATGTCATGAGATTTTTATTTCCAAACAACTATGAATTAGTAATAAATTACATAAAAATGTCAATTCATTTGAATTGATGGTTTTATTGTAAAACATTACATTCCAAAATTGAAATGAAATTTAAATATGTATGTATAATGTTATTTATTTTCAATAATCTTAATGATAGAGAAAATTTCATTCATATTTTAGCCATTTCAATAGATCATTATATTTAACCATTTTTTAAAACTAATTAAGAATTTGTATTTCCGAATCATTTATGATGATTTATTTTTTAAATTTTTAAATAAAATCAAAAGTAATGAAAAAAATACTTATAATTATCTCATTGTGTTTTTATTATTATTAATTTCTTTCAATCTAGAAATTATATTATAATAATGTTATATTAATAATAATATATCAATAATAATTTAACATGTATATTTACTTGGGGTAATATATTCAATATACATTTCATTTGAAAAATATATTTTCTAAAAAATAATAGTATATTGTCATTATATTTATTCTAAATTAATGAATTTTTATTAAAAAATACTATTTCATATAACTAAAATCAAATACATTAAAATTTTCATATAATGTCTCAAATAGAATATTTTAATGACTAAAAACATTAATTAATCCCACAATCCATTATTTAAATTTTCATAGACTTTGTGACTTCTGAAATCTATGTTATCATTATATTAACTGTGATAGTAATGGAATTAATATTTTATATAAAATGTATCAAATAGAATATTTGAATGACTACAAACATTAGTTAATCCCACTCTCCATTATATATATTTTAATAGACTTTTTGGCTTCTAAAATCTATGTGATGTTTATATTAACTATAAATACTTGTGAGAATTCCACTCTCACCAATTTAAAATGGTCCCACTAACCATTAATTTTCTTCCAAATTTTTATTTTCCTTATTTAATTATCCATTTATTTACTTTCCATAGGTTACAATTCCTCTTTTCTTTAGGTATATGTAATATGATAGTTGTGTAGGACCATTATATGAAAGGATTATTCAAAAGGAAAACCAATTATTCTAAAAAAATTTAATTGTATTTCTAATTTCATTTAAAATTATTCATTTATTACTAAATATAATTACATTAATTCTATATATTTATATTTACATCATTACTATTTTCACACTAGTTTTTACACTATTTGAATGAATATTAACCAATTTTCCCATTTATATTAATGAAAAAACTATCATTTGTGTGTTATGAGTGCTACTACCTAAAAGAAATGATGACTTTCAATTGTCTCTCCCAACTATATCCACTGTTACTTTTAGATAAATTAATGAATATATATAATATGTAATATAATTATTTAATTTTATAGAAAAATTTTAATCCACCTTTTTTTCAATCATTCATGGAAAAAAATAAAATATTTACCATATTTTGTGAGAGAACCCACATCTAAAAAATATTTTATATTATATTTTTAATTATATACATATTTTTTATTAAATCCTTATAAAATTTTATTTACAGACATAAATGAATAAAATTTTCATTTCTATTTGATAATAATGTTGTTATATATAGAATATAAATCATTCTTAATCATGATAATAAATTAATTTTGGAATTTTCATGATTGAAATGTTGTTAAAATATATTAATACGATGATATACTATAGAATCTATGATGACAATAAGAACATTTTTATGTTTTATATATTATATAAGGATTTAATTAATTATTTTATTTTTGTAATGAAGTTTAAAATTCATATCTTTTATTTAAACGATATTAATTTACTTTAGTGGATGTTTGGAATTATGCTAAGGGTTGTTGTTTATAATTTTCACATCATTGGTATATGATTTTTTATCACTTATAATTACTTATAATAATTTTTCATGTATTTAAAACTGATTTATATTTATCATAAACATAATTACATCAATATGATTTATGAATCTATATCGTGTTTAACCAAACATTAATTCCACATCATGATAGAAGCAACACAATTCAGATTATTGTTATCTCATCCACCTATTTAGTTGTGTTATTATATTTCATGTTTAAATGTTTATTTATTTTTAGTAACTATCATATTTTTATAATGAATGATTTCCCTATATATCAAAATTCACTTGTAGTTGTTGATATTGGAATAATTAAATAATAGTTTGGTGTATAAAATGATGAAGGATGAGTGGATCCTAACATATATTATCCTTACAATATTGGACGATATATTTAGTAGAGTGAATAACTAAAAACATTCCAAAATATTTTTCACTACAAGGCAATTAATCTATGTAGATGTTTCCATCATCTAATGTGTATGTGACCTCGAAAACTTTCTGTGAGATGATATGTGTACACTCAATGATATGTCAGGAAAGGTCCCAAGGATATGGAGAACTATTATCTAAGACCCCGACAGAAATAGTAGAGTCTGATTCAATAAAACTAAAAATATGATTGTAAATATTATATTTCTTGAGGCAACTATGCATGGACCTCACTTATCCCAAAATATAATTATATAATCCATAAGAAAACAGGATGTGGAAATAAGTAATCAACATTAATTTAAAACAAATCCACATCCTTGATTCAACCCTTTCAAAAAATTCCCATATGCGTTCATCTTTTAACTTAATCATGGGGAGTCCATCTGATCAATCTTCCAATTCCTACATTTTCACTACCCA
The DNA here is from genome assembly GCA_963277665.1 of Viscum album. Classification (NCBI taxonomy): domain Eukaryota; kingdom Viridiplantae; phylum Streptophyta; class Magnoliopsida; order Santalales; family Viscaceae; genus Viscum; species Viscum album. Next base: position 1,379,273,241 of record OY728126.1, read on the forward strand.
TCGATGGAGAAGTAGTCCTCACGAAGAGATTCGTAATGATGTTGATTACCCCCTACTATAAATGTAGTTTTCAAGATACACCATCATGCACATTCGAAAAATGATCACAAAATGTATTGATATAAAAAAAAGGAAGAATATAAAAATTTGAACATATATCGTTTGATCAAAAAAATTATGGTTTCATATAGAGACATCTAGTCTCCTATAAGAATATATAAATATAGTCTAGGGTAAATTAATTCTTCACTGAAATAAATGTATGGAACTAGAATACATGAAAGTTGAACGACTAATCACATGCATTTATTCCCTTGAAAATCTAACATATCCACAACCAACAACCAAAAGATCATTCCCTGTTAGATAATACATTTGATCAAACATGAATCGTTCTAGCTAAGATATCTTCTTATTTCTATATACGTAGTCCATATAGTCGGTACAGTAATAATTAAAAATTTATCTCTCTCAAAGAGATATTTTTTCTATAATTTCTCGGTATAATTTATCCAGAATGGTATTAATTGAACTCTTTATACTGTATAGGTCAATACCTCCAAACCTGATTTTTTTAACAAATTAATCACATCACTACCGATGGAATATACTTATTTTAAAATCTTCCCATATAAATTCCATTATAATTTTTTCAATATTTTTTATTCTGCCTTCGGTTCCTTGAGGATCATGACCTCTTTCTTCAGAGTGTATATCATAATAGTTTTAGATAACATAATTCTACAATATAATATTTGATTTGATAGGTAATTTTTTCTATATGTTAATGATGTAAAGTAGATATTTTTATTGATTTTTTTGGAATACCATGTCATTACACACCTTTTATTAATAAATATATGTGTATAAATTGAATTATCCATAAACTAATAGGCTAAAAAATAAAAAATTCATTTCAATGATTTCTTTGAAGGATTGACTTATCACGTTTTGATTCACAACATGGACTACAATGATTGTTATTGGATAATTATCTTTATATTTTATTTCATTATATATAAGGAATCAACTATATACATTAAATATTCTTTAGTTAAGTCATGAATTCACATTGAGGATAATTTCAATTTTAGTGTTTCATATAATTAAATTGTATCTGTTACACATTAAATATTATAAAGTAGACAGTTCTACACCATAAATTTTTTTACTATAATAAACATCCTTATATAAAACAAGAACTATTTTTTGATATAAATCTTCTTGAATTCTCCATTTCTCAAACACTACCTTATAACCAATGATAAAAAACTTCTAAAATATAGGATGAGAATAAAAATTAATGTAAGAGATATAAAATATGGAAAGAAAACATTACTACATAAATACATATAAAGAAATGAAAATGTTCTTTTCACTCATAAAGCATAATCTCTTTAAACTAGCTCATGAAATCATTTGATTTATAAATACCTCATAGAAATCATAAATCCTAAATTTAACTTATGGAATCCATAGCATATATACAATTTAGATTTCAAAGCTACAATAGGAGTAAACTTCATGGTTACATTTGGAAGACCCATTAGAGTATTATCCTAAAATATCATAAGATAAATATAAATGTTTACCTCTATCACGTTACCCAACGCATTAGAGAGCTATCATGGGCTCATACACCCTAATTTTTATCATAGAAACACCATTATTTAGTTAATCATGTAACTAACAATCAAATTTAAATTTAACATTACATAATTATAACAAAAAAATTATTTAAATTATCATCATTTCACTCACAAATCACATGAAATTAATGTATTTTACTGAAATAGTCATTCCATTTCCATAAACATATAAAAAATTAAATCAAGATATTTTTGAATGAATGTGTCCTATAACACATTGAAAATTTTAAAATATATTCTAGAATTAATATTTTAAAAAATATATGTCCATGTAAATAAATCCTTAATACCATTATGATAACATTTATATCAATGAGAATGATTTAGAATAATTCTTTATTAAAATATTGTTTTAGCTAATGAGTCTCATAGAACATGAAAATTAGTTGAATAGAAATAAATAAATAATATCATCAATAAAATTTTTAAATATCATGAGAATATATAAATTTATGAAATAAAATTTCAATAGGTTTTTATATTTACATTATATGATATTAATGGTACACAATATCAAGATATGCCTTAATGAAATGAGATTGAGACCTAGTCCCTTACAAACACTATATCATTTAGGATAAATCAATGACATAATTATGTGTAAAAAATATAAATACACCAAATATAAGTGGATTTTATGTGTGAAACTCTCATATGTCATTCACACATATTCTCGAAAAAACAAAACTAATGAAATGGATATTAAACTCAATGAATTGAGATTGAGTTAAGATTACACTTATAAAAGATTGTATAAATGATTTTAGAATTTATCAATTTCTGATTATATGTAGAAATATTATATACATAAAAATTGATGATTAAATTAAAACATTAATAAATAAAAAGTTGATCCCCACAAAATATGGGCATATAATAATCAATGCAGTATGCGTAAATCCCAATGAGTGAAAATTGATTATATAAATTACATTAAAATGGTCATTGTGTCAATAAAATAGATAAATTATGTATACTCACTATAAATACCTATTATTCATGTATAAATAAATTATTTCATATCAAAATATATTTATCATATAATCATAGCATGAAAAATCAAGAAGTTGAATACTAACCCGAAGAATGGAAATTAGGTTAAGAAGATCACATACAATGATAATTTTGTTTATAAAATGTATCAATTATGTGTATTCAATATAAATAAAAACAAATCATGTATAAATAGGATATAAAACTTCATTTCTTACATATTCATAAGATTACATAATCAAGAAGTATAATAATAACCAATAGAATGTAAATTGAGATAAAATGTTCGTTTACCAAGTACATTTTTTTAATAAAATATTTAGATTATGTTTACTCACCAAAAATACACATAAATCATGTATAAATACAATATATTATATTATTAATTATTTCTCACTTAATCAAAACATCACATAATCATGAAGTGGATGATTATCCAAATTAATGGAAATTGGGTTATGGTGTTCACTTACAATGACTCTGACTTGTCCTGTTCGTTTATTAATTTCCCGAATAACAAACATATGTTAATTAATAATTTAATTATATCGTTTATAGATTTTATTATTACTTGTTTGTAACTTGTTACCTTGTTATAAAAATTACATAATTATTTAATTCATATAGGTCATTTTGTCATTATTCGGCACTTGAGTAGAAAATTATATTTTTTTGATGTATATTGTCTACGTGATCAAATGACCTTCATTCAAAGAATATTATTCATTCTTTAAATATAATATATATCAATTATATATGAATTTAGATTAGTCCATTACATTTGATAATAACAAATGAAATGCACCATTCATTGAGATGGTAGGTCATACATACGAATGGACACTTTATTCATTTCATTGTCATATTTAAGAAATGAAAAATAATTTATACATAGGCATATTATAATACATAGATAATATAAATGTCATATGTGAACCATAATTTCATTAATACTGTCCTTTATATGTTCTACATATGGCATGAACGAGTCATATCTCTTTGAGGGGGCGGTAGTCAGCACCTAATCAAATAAAATTACCATATTTAAACATTAGGAAAATAATTATGGTATGATGTAAATAAGAATTAAAGAAGAATATAGAAAATATAAATACAGTATATATCATATATAAATAAATTTCCATAATAATGACCGCCATAATAGGTTCTTGGAGAAAATTGAATATTAAAAGTTTCGTGAGGTAGTAGTTCGTCGTACATAGAAACAATATGTTTGTATCCATTAGATGGTGGTTTGTGTTATATTACTTATAATACATATCAAAATATAATAACATTATATTTAGGATACTGGTTTTGTAATGAAATCATGTAATAATAAGATCATAGTGAGTGGACAAGGAAAATAACGCAAAAGAACATGAGATATGGTGTTACCTCAAAATCGGGTTACTTCTTTGGATTTTAGCCAAAATTGTTTATTTAATTTCCTCCTGCCAAAGGTAAGGCTTCTATGAGGATGGTAGGGATGTTGGGAGATTATTGTTTCAGAATTTAGTCATCCCATGTGGCTTGAGATATGGGAGTAAGTGGGTTGAGGTGGAGGCCTTTTATAAGAGAGAGGAGGGAACATTAGGAATGTCTTGATATATTATTTTATTGTAAATTTATTGTCTGTTTCAAAATGTATTATAATAATATATTTCAAATATATTATTATTTTGGTTATAATACCCATAATTTAATAATTATAAGACAAGTTTGAATTATTTTTTAATCCGTATATTTTTGGTTTAATCCTGAGTTAAAAACATCAACTCCAACAATGTATTCTCGTATTTTTAAAATATATGGTCACTATAGTTAATGTAAATTTAATATAGAGTAATATGAACAAAATTAATTTTATTTTGAAAAATATATTATTTAGTTGATGGAATATTTTATTTTTGGGACAATTATCTCATTTCATAAAATATTAATTTTTTAAAACTCATTTATGTCAATTTTGACAGTATTTATTAAATGATTTTTTGAAGTCGTAGCAATTTGATTTTATAGAAAAAAATTAATTAAATAAAATATAATATGTTTATATCCACCTAAAATTTCTTTTACGGATTCAAAATTTTAAAATAACATTTTTTTATTATTTATAATAGAAATTCATGAATAATCCATTAATAAGATAATCACTATATCATCATTGTGTCATAAATAAATTTATTTATATAATGACAAAAAAAAATATTAAATCTCATGATGTAAGGTTTTTTTTATATTTATAATGACACTTATTAGTTGTGATGATCGGTTATACAACCCTATATTAATTTTTTTATTAAATGATACATGTTTATGTTATATTTCTCATTACTTAAAATTAATTATTGTAACATGTAATTATCACATCCAAGAGGCTCCATGGGGTCCCAAAATAGACCCATGTATACATGTGGTCAGATATATTTTTCATAAAATTGGATTAGTACATGTTTTAGGGTTTTATAATATTATTATAATATTATAAATTACCATTATTTACCATATTTACACATAAATCATGGTGAATAAAAATAAATAAATAAGATAGTATTCATATTGTCCAAAATAAAAGGTACCTATTCAAAAAATGTGGACCTTATGATCCTAAAAATGGAATCAAATTTTCCAAATTCAAGATACAAAATTTTTAGTAATTAGCTTAATATTAATTTCTGTGGTCAAAACCAACAACCAAGTTTTTTTGAATTAAAACTATGAATAGATTGACATATGTTTATAAAATATTTTAATTTGAAATTTCATAAAATGATGATCATTAGATTAAATGATAAAAACTATTAAATTTATATTTTAATACAATTAATTTAAAATATTTAACCATATGAATTATATAGATGGATAAATGTGTTTTGATTAAAATTTATTAAATTTTTATTATTCATAAAACATGAAATTTATCAATAAAATATCCAAAATTCATCCAAAATAAATATTTTTTATCCAATAATAAAAAATTATAGTTTTCAAATATATCTTATAAAGGTGTTAAAACTAAATTTAAAAAGGGTTCTCTATCAAAATAATGTAACACTGATTATTTTGAAAAATTCTTTATTTTATCTGAAAAATTAAAATTTTCCTTATATCATATCTAAAAAACATATAATATTAATTTAAAACATGAAATTACATAAATTACATATAAAAATCCATAAATAGAGATTTTGTTTTATTATAACGATAATTTTAATTGAAATAGGTTTTCATAAAAACAAATCCTTTATATTAAACTATTTTTTATTTCCATTTCTAATAAATTTGGTAGCCAATAAATTATTATTTAAACATGAATAAACATTATTTTCATAATTCAGTTGATATTATTCATTCCTTACATTCTAATGTACATGTTAAAAGAGTAATTTTTAAGCAATAATATTAATTAGTTCACTTAAGATCCATGTAGCGTATCTTGTATTTTATTGTATAATGTGTTTCTCTATTATAACCAAGGATGTTACATCATTCCCCATTTTAGAAATTCTTTCCTTACTATTTTAACATTATTTTTGGAAACATCATTCAAAATCCCACAACGGAAAAAGATAAAATAAAACTATAACTTTAAAAGAAATAATGTGAAGTACAAGGGTTGAACAAGATAACACATACTAGGATTCCCTGTTGGAAAACACAGATATGAAATAAAAATAATGTGTCAAGATCTGATGGAGAGCGATAGAAAACCTGATCATGAGAATGTTATGAACCATAAAACTATAATCCTTTGATGGGTCAAACTGTCCTTGATTTCATAGTACGAAATGGAAACATACATCATTTTTGTTTTATGGTCATTTTCACACAGTTGGAGAAATTTTTTATAACATATAATAAGAAAATTATGAAACACACTAAGTTTTCTAGTATAGTTTCATACTATAATAAATTTGTACCCCAAATTCCTTTTCACTAAATAATGAGTATTAAAGATGACTATGTCACATCAAATGTGCTAGAATTATATTCTAGAGAATAACATAATCCAAAAATGATGATCTATATATTTTGCATGTCAATAGATATTAACCAAATCAAAAATGGTTACTAAAATATTAGATAATCCCCAAAAATAATAATCCATTACAAAATGATATACTACTCTTAATCACAAAAATTAAACAATCAATACCCAATGTTAGTCAATGACCATTTAATAAATAATTGTATTTAAAATTATTTTAAACAATCCAAACTGATATTCAGACACAAAATACTTATAAATATTTTATCACATATTCTTCCACACAAAAAATATTATCATTTATATTTAAATAGCATCATGTAAACTTAATGTCTCATTCCATAAATTAATTAACCTTACTATATGTTCTCCAGGATAGCATAATCATTTCCATTAATTTTAGAAATAAACATATATCTAAAATGAAAACATATATTCTTAATAAATAAAATTCATCCATTACTTGTCAAATATACTACCACAATATTTTATTTTCCTTAGGAATATAATATTCCCAAAATATTGAACATATTCCGTGATATAAATTATCAATTAATCACCAAATCATTTTCTTATACTATGGATATCAATTTGATAAAACATAAGTTCCCAGAACCATCTTATTCTGGACCCATAACATTATTTAACTGAAAAAAATTATTTATAATAAACTCGGATTCCACGTGGGCTAGTAGTAAGTGAAGAAGTCTTATTACACTCTGGTTGTGGGTTTGATTCCTGCTTCCTGGGCTGACATGATGGATTGTCAAATGGTTTGCATGTTTTCCTTTTTTTAAAACTGTATAATTCTTATAAATTTCTAATAGATGAGATCAAATCCTAAAAAATATCTATAACATGTTTTATCCTCATAAGATATTCTATACAATTTATTTTTCATCCCACAATTTAGTAACACATAACTATCAAAAAAATATATGTCTCCAATAACACTATTAGTCACCTTATTATTTTTGATAATGAATCCTAAGAAAAGGGATCCTAATACATTTAATTGATGATCTACCATAAAATTATATTCCCATGAAGATATTCATAACCCAAATTAAAGCATCATAATCTCCAAATCTATCTAAACATTTCCACTAATACCATTTGTAAGGCCCCAACCATAATGGTTACATAATCTTGAGTTAAGTCAAAAATTTACATTGATGATATTTTCATGGTTAGACTTTTAGCGAATAAAGTCATAAATATTACCTGTCAAATATTACAATGTAGATAGTTCTAATCGATCCAATTATTTTACAATTATAAATCACATTAAATAAATGATGAATTATTTTCTTGATATAAATCTTCTTAAATTATTCTTTTCTCTTATCCTTCTTAATACCCAATGATTTTATTAATAAGCATGGGTTGGACATAAAAAATTCATTAAGGGATATAAAATAAAAAAAGAAATCATTAGTCCAAAAAACACAATATAATTTTAGGAATTATACTTTTCAATCTTAAAACATAATATATTTAACATACATCATGAAATAATTATATTTTTTAATAACTAAATGAAATCCTAAATAATAAAGGTTAATTATGTCATCCAAAACATGTATACATTGTATATTTTTCATGTACATAGGGAGTAACCTTCATAGTTAGTATTGGATTACGCATTATTGTATATTACCCAAATCTTATAGGATAATCATGAACGTTTACTTCTATCATGTAACCCAAATCATTTTAGAGCTATCATGGACTCACCCACTCTATGTACATCATATGACCAACCGTATTTGGTTTATCATGTAACCCCTAGTCATATGTCCATGTACCGTTAAATAATCAAAAAACATAAAATAACGAAATTATCAACATCATAGTCATCATTAATAAGAAATCAATAAACGTTACTAAAATATTCAATCTATTTCCAAAACCATTAGGTATATTTAATAATTAGATTTTGGAATAAAAGTCACACATACCACTTTGAGTCATTTAAAATAATTCTAAAATTAAAATTTCAAAACAAATATGTCAATATAAATAAATCCTTAAATCCATTTTGAAAACAAGGACATTGATGATACTGAATAAGAAGAATAAATCTTTAAAACATTTAAAATTTTGTTTTTATTAAAGAGTCTCCATACAATTGAGATACACTTGAATAAAAATAATTAAAAAATAACATCCAAAAATATATTAAATATCGATAAAATATATAAATTAATGATATAAAATATAAAAATGGATGTATATACACCTTATAAGATATTAAAGTTACACAATATCATGATATGCCTCAATGAAATTAGATAAAGCTCATATCACTAAGGATAAATCAATGAAATAATTATCTGCGAAAAATATAAATACACCCACATATAAGTGGATATACTATTTAAAATAATTAGATGTCATTCTCAAATATTATTGGAAAAACAAAACCAATGACATGTATATACAACTCAATGAATGGATATTGAGTTTAGATTTCCCTTAAAATGTTCATATAAATTACATAAGAACTTATCTGCGGGGTGATTATGTGTAGAAACATTATATCTAAACCAATGTAACTGGAAAATGAAACCTAGATAAATAAACACTGATTCCACACATAATCAAGGAATTATATAATCAACAAAATATTCATAAAACCCAAAGAGTGTAAATTGAAATTAGAAATCCCCTTACAATGATCATTTTTTCAAACTAATAGGTTGATTATGTGTACTCAATATAAATACGCATAAGGAAAGTAAAAATAAAAGATAAATTATCAAAATTCATTTCATAGAATTATATCATGACATAGTCAAGAAGTAGAAGATAATATTAAATAATGGAAATTGGGTTAAGATGTTCTCGTACAAAGATCATTTTGATAATAAAATAGGTCAGATTTGTGTATTCAATATAAATCAACACAATTAAATTATAAATAAAATATAGGATATCAAATGTAATTTCTCACACAGACATAACATGACATAATAATGAGGTAGTAGATTGTAACATCCCAGATAAATGAAGAATATGAAACTTTCATATTTATTAATATTTGGGAATTAATTATTAATTTCACTTTAAATGGGTTGATATGTTTGATAGCATACCTGATACGCAACAAAAGGTTTCTATGAAATCTTGCGTTGCACACTAATAATATAATATTATTATTTTAAATGGTAGTTAACTCCTAGCCTTCTTATTGTCGGGATTGAAAAAAAACTAACTACAATATGATTATACATTTTTGTTAAATGTAATTACATTTATCCTATAAATGTTAGAGTCTTAAAATGTGAATGAATTTAATTTTAAGCATAATTTACATTAAAAGGTCGATTTACAACCTTTTAATGGAGAACCCACTTTATATATAGTTTTGGCCACTTTAATACATTCTATAAGATGAAATAAAATCAATCTTTAGAATGGAGAGATAAAATTTTACTTTGAGTAAATTTTAGGAATTTTCCCGAAAATGTTCATTTTTTAATAAATAGTGTAAATATTATAATTTAATTCAAAACTATGTTTTAATAAAAGTTATTTATATGGATAGATTATCTTTTACATTGGATTTAAAGTGTATATATAATTTTTTTTACCATTTAATACAATTTAGGTCATGGGAATTAATTTCACTTTGAAATTGGACATAAACAAGCGTCAATCATTGGATATTTATTGTTTCATAAAAATAGGTTATTTGTTTTAAAAACGAGAATTACATTTAAAATTATGAAATCACATTTTTATATTTTGGATTTCACAAAATAGATATCATTTTTGAATTTGGAATATCAAATATAACTTAGGCTGAATTTTCAGTATTTTTCTAAAAAGCATCAATTTTTGATGAATAGTGAAACCACTTAGAGGTAGTTAAAAAACTGACTTTATCATTTAAATGAAATTTTACCACTTATGTGAATTGAATTTGAAAAAACAAAAATACATGGTTGTTATCAAAAAGTAAAATTTGGTTCGTTAAGATAGAAATCATTTTTGGAAAATAGTAACTTTTGACTTTTATTTACCGCGGTTAAAGGTAAATAAGGTAATTGAAGGTAAAAAGAATATTATAATAAATCAAAATTTCTTAACACATGTCCTAACATTATTGTATGAGTCATGGACGACCATGGGAATCATTGGGACTATTTTGGGACCACATTGATCCATTTGGAAGTGATAATGACAATTTGGATTAATTAACTTCAAGTAATGGAAAAATGAAAAATGAAAATATATTTTAGTAAATTTATTTTTATAAGGGGTTATATAAATTATATATTCTAAAATAAATATTAATTTTAAAGATAAAAATATTTCCTATATCATGGTAGTTTATTATAATTTTTATACTTCAATAAGTTAAATTATTTATGACACAATAATGATGCAGTGTTTACCTCATTAATAAATCGTTTAAATAAACAAGATTATAATGATTAAAATATTAACCAAAACCTATCCAATTCCTATTGGAAGATTTTATTTATACCATTAGTCATATTAAATTTGACTATAATTATTTTTGTACCATTAGAAACTGAATACCTTTATATAATAAAATAATGTTTTCACACTTTCCAAAAGAGCGCCTCCCCCCGATTATAAAAAGAGACAACTTATAAACAATTAATCACATCTATAAAGCCTTTTGGATCATCCAAAATATTACCAATTAAACACCTTACATACCTATCCTCCAATTAAAAGCCTTACCTTAGGCATAAGGCACTTCAACAAAACCTTTTGGTTCAATCCAAAATGAGCTACCGAAATTAATGGTAACAATTTATCTTAAATTGTTTTCTATTATTTTACTTCTCCAACCACTAAACTCATTTTATTCCTTTCTTATGTAAAAAAAAGTATCCTAAATATAATAGGATGTTTTTATGTGATTTATTAGAGCTACACTTACATACACCTCCATCTAATGGATGATGAACCTAATGTTTCTGTGGATGGGAATCTAACGCCTCATGAAATGATGGTTGATCGATTATCTCCTACCGCCTCTCATGGTGGCCATTATGATGTAACTATATTTATATATTATTTTTATTATTTTTATTTTTTCTCTATTTTTCATTAAATCCCATTTATATCATGCCTTTATGGTTTCCATTATGGGTAAAGGTCATAATATCATTAGAGGAAGTGAGTACTACCGCCCCCTCAAAGTGATATGATTTGTTCATACCATATGTTGTATGTATAAATTATAGATTTAATGATATTATATATGAAAAAAATACCGGAGTTATAATACTAATTTTTATCATTGTGTTTTAATTACAAAAAATATGAAATAGAAATGGAAGTAGCGTTCATGCGTACGTACGACATACCATCTACATGAACAGTGCATTTCATTTCTTACCTCTAAATGTTATTTTCTATTATAAATACTTGTATATGATTGATATATATAATATATATGATATCCAAATCATTAATATAACTCTGGATATAATGAACCTTTGACCACATGAACAACATGTAATTAAAAGAAGTCCATTTTTGACCCAAGTACCAAATATCGACAAAACAAACATTATTAACTTAAATGATTACATAATGTTTATAACATGGTAATATGTGATATGAAAAGGAATAATAAACTTGAAATAGGGTCTTAAGAATGTATCAAATTAACATTAGTTTATTAATCAGGATATTACAGAAGGATCGAGTCAAGTCGGACACGAGGTAAGGGATTCGACCTCTCTCTTTCTTTTCTTGTACTCTCTTTTATTTCATTTCTTTTATGTTCCGTGTTCTTATGTTTTAAGATGGTATTTTATATACACCATACTGTATTTTTTATTCTCAAATGATGAGAGACCCCCTTTTACTATCATCAAATAATTTTAAGAATTTTTATGTGGCGTCGTTAGGCTGCTGAATTTTTGTAAGGGATTTCTTATCTCACTTTTAATTCAGTGTGATTTCCATTGTTCGCCACTTATTTATTGAATTTGTTTTTATTTTGTACTATATATTGATATATATTATCATTATTACCATTATAATCATGGTATTTTGTGATTCATTTGGTTTTTATTAACTTTGGGTCAAACAACTCGATTGATTACAACGTGGTAAGGGGGTTTCATCTCACTTTTTATCCCCGTGAGATTCATGCTATTTTTGCCACTTATTTCTTTTTGTGGTGTATGTACTTCCCATGATTGTATTATTTGAGTAAGATACATTAATTTATGTGTATTTACATCTTCATTGTATGATCCTTCTTTCATGTGGAATATGTTTTGTATGTTACCTAATCGTTAAGGGATCCTTTCAAATTTTTCTTTTTTAAAGACTTATTTTTGTTATGAATTTTAAATTAAATCTTATTATGTATGGATATGTTCCTGTATATCCTTATTGATGTTCAATTAATTTCCATGTGATAAGATACCCTTTTTGTCTTATCATCTCATTTTCTGAATTTTAACGTGATGTCGTTAGGCTGTTGAATTTTTATAAAGGAACTTCTTAAACCAATTTCGATTTCTTTGGGTTCAACATGTATTTATTGAATATGTCATCCTATGAATATTTGTGAATGGAATCTGATTGTTTTACACATAATATCCACTGATATTTGGTGTATTTATATTTTTCACAAATAATTATGAGATTGATTTATCCTTAATTTAAGGATATAATCTTTATAAGGTTTTTCATCTAAATTTATATTACCATTGAGACATCATTGTTTTTATGCACCAATTCACTCTTATATGGTTTATAAACTATCTTTTAAAATATTATATCAGGAATCCATATATTCTCATGATATTATAATGTTCAGATTAAATTTTATTCTGCAATTATTTGTATTAAAGAGTCTCTCATTTTGTTAAAAAATCTTTAAAAAAAATATCATTTTTAAATGTTTAAACAATTTATTATTCTAAATCATTATTTTTAAAGTACATGTTTAAAAAATGGTTTTGATTTTTTATTTATATAGACATTAATGTTTTAAAATTATAATTCCCCTAAAAAGTTCATTGTGGTATGGGACACTTTGATTCAAAAATAATTTTTTAAATGGTTTTTGAAAATGGATTGATTATTTCGATATCTTTAAATTACTTCTTGTGATTGGAAATGAAAAGTTATTAGTGAAATGTTTAAATTTGGAATATTTTATGTGTTAAGATGGTACTTGGAAATTTGACGGGAGGTTATGTGAAAAACCATATGACGGGTTGTGTTGTGAATACCGGGACAGGTGGTTATTTTATAACCTCTAATGCATTGGGTATGGAAGTCGGTCATATAACTATTCCGTTTAGTGATATGTGTGGAAGTCGACCTTATGGTTATTCCATTGAAGTATTTTTATGTCCCATGTTACCATTATATGTTATGTGTTCTTTATATGGGTTTTATAGTAATATTTTGGTTACAAAAGGGTATGTAATGATCATTTATCCAGTGAAGAGTATTTACTACTTCATAAAGGTGAAAATTATTACTTATGTTAATGTTTTCATGGTTTACTTATTGTTTTGAAAAACTAATAGTTTTCCTTCTATGTGTATCTCTTACTGAGATTTTTATGCTCATACCGTGTATTTGAATTGTTTTTCACACGACATAATGTTTAATAGGGTCAACAATGGGATAAAGGAAAAGTCATGCTTTCTAAAATATTGAAGTAGCCATGTTTCTTTTTAATAGTTTTTATTTTATGAAAAATATGGATACTGAGTAGTGGTGTCTACATGTAATATTCAAGTTGTTATGTAATAGTTATGGATTAATTCTCTAAAACACTAAACCGGAAAAGATCCTCAATGTGAGTTATTAATTTAATTCAATATTGTGTAATATTTAAGGTCGGGTACTTATATTTCGTATTAGAGTCCAGTTTAGATAACTTTAGAGGTTAGGGTACAATTTAAGCATAAGTGAAATTGCCATAATTGTTAGGATTTTAGAAAGAGTCGTATTTATTTTTATAATGTGAAGGATTTTAAGATAACATTAATAAGTATATCATAGTGTTTACCATCCTCATAAGATATTATATGATTATTTTACTGATATACTCAGACCAACATTTTTTGTTTTAGTAAATGGATGGATCAAGCTGAAACCAATGTAACATTGGATGTAATGAAAACTATGACGGTTTCTGAACGAGAAGCTGAATGATATGGGAGATGCAATGAGAAGTCTTCTGGTTATTCTCAACCAACTATCTGGAGTATTGATAGAAAACATGAACCTTGGTGATTTTTATAAGGCATCGTATATGGGAGAAACAAATCCATACGGAATTTCAGGTAATAATCATAAAGGTATGTATGTTAAAAAACCTATTTGTCATGTACGTGGAAGGAAAAACCTAGGAAAATGCTTCAAAGGGATGAGAATATTCTATAGATAAGGGAATTTAGCTCATAAAGCAAGAACCTTCCATGGAAAAAAGGATGCATCTAGTTGACTCTAGGAAATGGAATGAAGTTCGTTATGAAGAATCAATTAAATGTTTTAAATTAGGTGAGCATGGATTGTATGTAATCACTTGTCCTATGAAGAAGTTCCGTGAATGGGATCACCAGGATCATAAAAAATATATTTTTACTAATAACTAATTCCTTTCTGATTGAGGATGAAGAAACTGACAATGACCAATGAAAGGTATGGATTATTTCGTAACATAAGTTTTCCTATTATTGAAATATTAGGACCCGATTCATGATTTTTTTGTAGGAATGAAGTATTTGAGATTAAGATGGAAATGAATGGTTAATTTATCAAGAAGGATGTTTAATGAGTAATAATTCATCATATAAGGAATTCAAGAGTTATGGTATAATTTAGGATAGTGAATTTCTTATAAGTATTAAGTCTCTTCTATTGATGTGATTACATTTGAAAACATTTTATAGTAAGTGTAACCATGATGTTTGATATATGAATATTTTATTCAAGGAATAATTATATTCTCTTTTGTGGATATAGTTATAAAGAAAAATATTGGTTTATATTATCCTTAAATTTGAGGCAATTACCGGTTAATATATTTTGGGATGCAAAAAAAAGTTATTAGATAACCATTGTGGTTAAATTATGTTATGGTTAGTTTTTTTGAGTTTATTTTCTATCACTCTCCATAAGTACTTGACCGTTTATTCTCTCTTTCATATCCTTGTTTTAATGGATTCCTAATATCTTTTGTCTCGGGTTACCTTTGTACTTATTTTCCTTTATTTTAAAGTGATAGTTTTATTGACTCTTTTTTCAATGTAGGGATTTCAAGGAAGCTCCTGACCCAAGTTTTTAAAATTGCGAGAACGCAATTCCCAAAAAGGTGGAAGGATATAACATCCCGGATAAATGAAGAATATGAAATTTTTATATTTAATAATATTTGTGAAATAAATATTAATTTTAATTTAAATGGGTTTCTATGTTCGACAGCATACCCGATACGCTACAACAGGTTTCTATTAAATCTTATGTTGCACACTTATAATATAATATTATTATTTTAAATGATAGTTATCTCATAGAAGTTTTATTGGTGGGAATGAACAAAACTAACTACTATATGATTATACATGTTTGTTAAATGTAATTAAATTTATCAAATAAATTTTAGAGTCTTAACATGTGAATGAATATAATTTTAAGCATAATTTACATTAAAAGGTCGATTAACCATCTTTTAATGGTGAACCATAGATAAATATAGTTTTTTCACATTAATAAATTCTATATGATGAAATAAAATCCTTATTTAGAATGGGGACATAAAAATTTTCTTTGAGTAAATTTTTAGAATTTTTCCGAAAAAGTACTTTTCTTTATAAATAGTGTAAATATTTTATTTTAATTCAAAACTATGTTTTAATCTAATTTATTTATATGGATAGATATTCTTTTCAATTGGTTTTAATGTGTAATTAGAATATTTTTTTACCATTTAATCCAATGTTGGTAATTGGAATTAATTTCACTTTGAAATTTGACATAAACAAGTGTAAATCTTTTGATTGTTATTGTTTCTTAAAAACACGCTCTTTGTTTTAACAATGGGAAATAATTTTAAAATTAATTATTGACAATTTTATGTTGTGAATTTAATAAAATAGACATAATTTTTTAATTTGGAATACCAAATATAGATTATGCTGAATATTTGGTATTTTTCTGAAAAACATCAATTTTTTATGATTAATGAAACCACATAGTGGTAGTTAAAAAAATTACTTTTTCATTCAAATAAAATTTTACCACTTCTGTGAATTGAATTTCAAAAAACCCAAAGTCATGGATGTTATCAATAAGTAAAATGTGGTTGATTAAGATAATTTTTTTGGTGAATAGTAACATTTGACTTTTATTTACCGCGGTAAAAGGTAAATAAGGTAATTCAAGTTAAAAGAGTATTATAATAATTCAAAATTACCAAAAAACATGTCCTAACCTTATTGGTTGAGTCATGTCCGACCATGGCCATCTTTGGGTCTATTTTTGGACCCCATTGAGACACATGAGAGTGAAAATGACAATTTAGATTAATTAACTTAAAGTAAATGCGAAAATGACAAAAGAAAATATCTTTTAGTAAATTAATTTTTATAAGGGGTAATATAAATTATCATTTAGACTATAAATATTCATTGGAAATCTAAAAATATTTACTATATCATGGTATTTTTTTAATTATTTTTCAAAATCAGATGATTTAAATTATATATGACACAATAATGATGTAGTGTTTACCTCATTAGTAAATCATTTAAATAAATAACATTATAATGATTAAAATATTATCCAAAACCTGTCAAATTCCAATTGGCTGATTTATTTTAGACCATGTGTCCTATTATATTCTACTATAATGATTTTTCACACTTAGAAACCGAATATCATTATATAATAAAATAATGTTTTCACACTTTCCAAAAGAGCCCCTCCTCCC
The DNA here is from genome assembly GCA_963277665.1 of Viscum album. Classification (NCBI taxonomy): domain Eukaryota; kingdom Viridiplantae; phylum Streptophyta; class Magnoliopsida; order Santalales; family Viscaceae; genus Viscum; species Viscum album. The sequence continues at coordinate 1,379,290,831 of OY728126.1, forward strand.
CATTATAAAAGGAGACCACTTCTAAAAAATTCCACACAAATATCAAGAATTTTGGTCCAACCAACCTATATCAAATTAAACTCCCTACATCCCTCTTCTAATCCTAGAAGTATTACTTTTGTCATAATTCACTTCAACACTCCCTTTTTGTTCAATCCAATATGAGTAACCCAAATTAATGGTAACGATTTCTCTTAATTTGTTTTCATTAATTTTACTTCTCTAACCCATAAACTCTTTTTATTACTTTATTTTTTTAAAACATCAGTATCACCAATATACCATGATGTTGTTATGGGAGGGATTTGAGATACACTTACACACACCTCCATATAATGGATGAAGAACATAATTTTTTTGTGTATGGTAAACTAACGCCTCATAAAACGATGATTGTTCGATTATCTCTTACTGCCTCTCATGGTGTCCATTATGATATAACTGTAATTATATATGATATATATTATTTTTATGTTTTCTTTATGCTTATGTAATTTCCATTTATTGCATTAATTTATGGTCTCCATTATGGGTAAACATGATAATATCATTAGAGGAAGTGCAGACTACTGCCCCCTCAAAGTGATATGACTCATTCATACCATATGTGGTACGTATAAAAAATATATTTAATGATATTATATATGATAAAATACTGGAATTATAATAATACTTTGTATATTTATGTTTTAATTCCATTAAATATGAAATAGAAATGGAAGTAGCGTTCATGCGAACGTACGTCATACCGTCTCCATGAATGGGGCATTTCATTTCATACCTCTAAATGTTATGTACTATTATAAATACATTTATATACTGGATATATATGATATATATGATATACAAATCATGAAAATAATTCTGGATATAATGAACCTTGGACCATATGAACAATATTTAATTATAAGAAGTCCATTTTGGACTCAAGTACCAAATATCGACAAAACAAACATTATTAACATTTGTGATTACATAATGTTTATAACGTGGTAATAAGTGATATAAAAAGGAACAATGAACTCGAAAAAGGTACTTAAAAAGTACACATTAACTTTAGTTTATTATTCAGGATATTAATGAACGATCAAGTCAAGTCGGACACGAGGAACGAGATCCGACCTCTCTCTTTCTTTTCAAGTACTCTCTTTTATGTCATTTATTTTATGCTCCATGTTCTTATGTTAGAGATGTTATTTTATATTCACCATATTGTAATTTGTATTTTCATATGATGAGAGTCCCCCTCTTACTCTCATCAAATCATTTTATGAAATTTTATGTGGCGTTGTTAGGCTACTGAATTTTTGTAAGAGATTTCTTATCTCACTTTTAATTTCGCGATATTTTCATTGTTCGCCATTTATTTATTACATGTGGTTTATTTTGTACTTTCTTTTGAAATATATTATAATTATTATCATTATAATCAGGGTATTCTGTTATTAATTTGGTGGTTAATAACTTTGTGTCATAAGACTAGATTGATTACAACGTGGTAAGGGGTTTTCATCTCACTTTTTATCCCCGTGGGATTCATGCTATATTTTCCACCACTTCTTTTTCGTTGGTGTATTTACTTCCCATGATTGAATAATTTTTGTAAGATACATTAATTTTTTGGTATTTACATCTTTATTGTACGATCCTTCTTTCATGTGGCATATGTTTTGTATGTTACCAAATCGTTATGATTACCTTTCACGCTCCTCTTTTTAAAATACTTCTTTTTGTTATGTCTTGTAATTTAAATCTTATTATGTTGGGATATGTTCGTATATATCCTTATTGACTTAAAATTTATTTAATAGTGATGAGATACCCTTTTTTTCATGAACTCATTTACTTAAATTTAATGTGACGTCGTTAGGCTGTATAAGGTTTACAAGGGAACTTCTTAACCAAATTTTGATTTCGTTGGGTTCAACTTGTAGTTATTAAATATTTATCAAATTAATATGTGTCAATGACCTATGATTATTTTACACATAATATCCAATTATATTTGGTGTATTTATATTTTTCACTCATGATTATGAGATTGATTTATCCATAAGTTAAGGATTCCATCTTTATAAGGGGGTTCATCTCATTTTACATTTCCATGGAGACTTCATTGTTGATATACACCAATTCACTCTTATATGGTGTATATACATTACTTTGACATATTATATCATCAATCGATTTATTCTAATGATATTATAATGTTCTGATTAAAAGTTAATCCACAATTATTTGTTTTCAAGAGTCTCTCATTTTGATAAAAAATCTTTAACAAAAATATCATTTTTTAATGTTTTAAATATTTATTGTTATAAATCATTATCTATAATGGCCATGTTTTAAAAATGTTTTTGAGTATTTATTGATATGGATTTTAATGTTTTAAAATTATAATTCCATTAAAATCTTCAAAGTATTATTGGACTCTTTGATTGAAAAATATTTTTTTAAATGGTTTTTGAAAATGGACTGATTATTTCAATATCTAGAAATTACTTCTTCTTATTGAAAATGAAATTTTATTAGTGAAATGTTTATATTTGCAATATTTTATGTGTTATGAGGGTACTTGGAAATTTGGAAGGTGGTTACGTGATAAAACATATGACGGGTGCTGCCGTGAATACGAGGACGAGTGGTTACGTTATAACTTCTAATGCATTGGGAATGGAATTCGGCCATATGGCTATTCTATTTAGTGATATGTTTGGAAGTCGATAGTATGGTTATTACATTTAAGTATTTTTATGTTCCAAGATACCGTTATATGTTATGTTTTCTTTTAATGGGTTTTATGATAATATTTTTGTTACAAAAGGGTATGTAATGATCTTTTATTCATTGAAGAGTATTTACTACGTCATAAAGGTGAAAAGTATTACTTCTGTTAAAGTATTCATGGTTTACTTGTTTTTTTGTAAAAAAATAGTTTTACTTCTTTGTGTATCCCTTACTGAGCTTTTTATGATCATCCCATGTTATTTAAATTTTTTTTCATAGGACATAATGTGGAATAGGGTCAAGTATGGGATCAAGAAAAAGTCATGCTATCTAAAATATGGAACTAGACATGTTTCTTTTAAAGAGTTTTTATTTTATGAAAAAAAAGATATTGAGTAGTACTGTCTACTTGTAATATTCAAGTTGTTATGTAATGGTTATCGGATAATTCTCTAAAACTCTAAACCTGAAAATATCTTCAATTTGAATTATTCATCTAATTCAATATTATGTAATGTTTAAGGTCAGGTCCTTATATAGATATACCCAATGAATGGAAAATTGGTTAAGATATTCCCTTACAATGATCTTTTTGTTAGTAAATTTGAATGATTATGTGTATTAACTATAAATAAAATTAATGTATGTATTTATACAATATTGGATATCAAAATTAATTTCTCACATTGTCACATCACATCATAATCATGAAGTACAAGATTAACCCATTGAATGGAAATTTGATTATGAAGTTCCCATACCATGACTCTGACTTGTCCTGTTCGTTCGTTAATTTCATGAATAATAAAAATATTTTAATTTTTAATTTATTTAGAACAATTTTAAATTTTTTATTAATTTAATATCAATTATTACCTTGATTTAAAAATTAACTAATTAATTAAATTCAAATCGGTTGTTATTTATATATTCTGTACTTTAGTCCAAGAAGAACTTGTTCTGATGTAAATTGTACATTTTATTAAATGAAAATCATCTATAGAATATTAAACATTATTTAAATAAATTATATATCATGTAAATAGGTATTTATAATATTCTTTAATATTTAGAGATAATAAATGAAATGAACCATTAATGGAGATGGTAGGCCTACATACGGACGAACGCTAATATCTTTTCATTGTAATATTAAAGGAATTAATAGTAAGAGATATGTAGGTATATTAGAATTACAGTATAATATCAATGTAATATATGTTACATATGATTATTAACACCATACACTATATGCTTCATGTATATAATGAACAAGTGACATCAAATTGAGGGGGTGGTAGTCTGCACTTCCTCAAATGAAATTACCTTATTTACACGTTATTGAAATCCTAAACGTATGTTGTACGAAAATCAATGAAGCCTAGAGAAAATTTAAATATAATATAAATCATATGTAAATAAATTTAAATTAAATTTTTCCACCCTTATAGGTGGTAGTATATAATTGAACAATTATCGTTTCGTGAGGTGTTAGATAGGGTAACTTATTTTGATTTGAGGAACAAGGAAATCATGAATTTCCTTATCGCCAAATAAATATTATAGAAGTGTGTGAGTGATGTTTTGAGAGTATCGTTTTCATAATATGGATGAAACAATGGGCTTTAGATGTGGGAGTATGTGTATATTGGTGGTTGTCATTTATATGCGAGGAAATGACATTTTAGAAATGTCTTGAAATATAATTTTTCTATAAATTTATTTAAGGTTTCACAATAACCTATAATAATTTATATCAAATATTAGAATATTTTAGTTTGAATAACCATAAATCAATAAACATTACTCGAGTTTTAAATATATTTTTATGCTTATATGTTTTTAAGCCATAGTTAAAAATATTAACTCTTACCTTGTCTTATTGTATTTTCATATTATATGGTTACTATAGTGACTATAAAATAAAAATAAAAACATAAGTTGATAATTTATTATATTGTAAACATTATATAAGTGATTTTCCCGGATGGTAGAATTTTTGGACATTTATATCTTTTAATGGCATAGTATTTTATTAAAAACTCATTAAGCTCAATTTTAACACTATTTTTTAATTGATTTTTTTTAAATTATAAAAACATGATTACTTCAATAAAATGGAATTAACTCAAATATAACATCATAATAAAATAAAAAAAATTAAGAAATAAAAATATTCAAATTACATTAATTTTTATATTTATAATATTCTTTTTTTGAATCTTTCTTTAATAATAAAATCACTTCATCATCATTGGTTCATAAATTAATAAATTTATTTAATTTATAAAACATATAAATATAATATAATGTTTTAGGAAATAATTTTAACTTTATAATGACTCTTTATATTTTACAAGATAAATTATGTAAACGTATATTAAAATTATTTTATTAAAAGATACATGTATTTGTTATATTTTTTTAACTTTAAAATATTTTTTATAATATGCCATTATCACACCAAAGTGGATTCACGGTGTCCCAAAATCTACCCCACGAATCTCGTGATAAAAAATATATCCTCTACAAATATTATGACAGGTGTTATGGTAGTTTAATACACACGAACATGTATCATAATACACTACTGGAAATTGAGGATATACCAACGGTTCTAAACCGTTGGTATAGGCTGGAAAACCGTTGGTATACTCTATACCAACGGTTGTCCAAACCGTAGGGAAGTAAGGCGTGGGGAAAGATCTATACCAACGGTTTGAACTAAACCGTTGGTATAGCCCACTCTATGCCTTGATTTGCCAACGGTTCTTGTTGAACCGTTGGTATAGGTTTACCCAACGGTTTAAAACCATTGGGAATTCTATGATTTTGATATTATACCAACGGTTTACAACCGTTGGTATAGTTTTTTTCCCAACGGTTTCAATGAAACCGTTGGCATATGTTCAGTAACAAATACTATACCAACGGTTACAAACCGTAGGTATAATTCTTCTCAAAGTATACCAACGGTTGTAAACCGTTGGTATTGTGTATTTCCAGAATTGTTGCACAGCAGCCCCTCCTGTGCATACACCTGCATACAAAACAGCACTTAAAACACTGAAAACTTAAAACAACAAAAACCTGCATACAAAACAGCACTTAAAACACTGAAAACTTAAAACAAAAAAAAAAGACCACATCTTTGATTAGAGACATGGTGAATAATTCCCCATTTGAATCTTCATATGAAAACAATCATCCCGTATAGTTGAATAAGAGTTTCAATAACTCAAATATTATTTACACCCATTTCAATCTTCATATGACAACCACTTTTCTAATATATGGTGAAAAGGTATTTTCTTAGGAGTCTCATCACTTGTGACTCCATAAGTGCCATACCAGGCCTCGGATTGAGTCGGGGTTGACTGGTACACGTCACATATGATCCATGAATCATTTTCCTATAGTTTCAACACAATCAGAATCCGTTTGATCGGTTTGGCGTATGTACGTAAAATATTGTCCATTTTGAACAAAAGAGAGGCAGTTTGGGTGGTCCCGGCCCCACGGTGACTCCAATTGAGGCAGGGTTGACTCGTACACATCACATATGACCCATGGATCGTTTTCCTAAAGTTTCAACAGAATCCAAAGGCGTTTGGTCCGTTTCCCGTATGTCAATTGTTGATATCACTTACAATTTAGTCCATTTTAACAAAAGAGAGACAATTTGAGTGGTCCCGGCCACACCGCGGCTCGGATTGAGGCGGAGTTGACTCTTACACGTCAAATATGACCCACGGTTCTTTTTTCTAAGGTTTCAATAGAATCCGAAGGCGTTTGGTTGGTTTGGCGTATGTCAGTTGTTGTTTTCACTTAAAATTAAGTCCATTTTAAACAAAAGAGAGACACTTTGAGTGGTGAAGGCCACACCAAGCCTCATATTGAGGCAGGGTTGACCCTTACACGTCACATATTATCCATGGATCGTTTTTCTAAAGTTTCAACACAATCAGAATCTGTTTGATCGGTTTGGCGTATGTACATAAAATATTGTCCATTTTTAACAAAAGAGAGATAATTTGAGTGGTGTCAGCCACACCGCGCCTCGGATTGAGGCGGGATTGACTCGTACACATCACATATGACCCATTAATAGTTTTCCTAAAGTGTCAATAGAATCCGAAGGCGTTTGGTTGATTTCCCGTATGACAGTTGTTGATTTCATTTACAATTTAGTCCATTTTCAACAAAAGAGAGACTGTTTGAGTGGTCCCAGCCACACCGCGGCTCAGATTGAGTCGGAGTTGACTCGTACATGTCACATATGACCCATGGATCGTTTTCCTAAAGTTTCAACAGAATCCGAAGGTTTTTGGTCAGTTTGGCTTATGTCAGTTGTTGTTTTCACTAAAAATTAAGTTCATTTTAAACAAAAGAGAGACACTTTGAGTGGTGTCTGCCACACCGTTCTTCGGATTGAGGCGGGGTTGACTCGTACACGTCACATATAATCCATGGATCATTTTCCTAAAGTTTCAACATAATCAGAATCCGTTTGATCGGTTTGGCGTATGTACGTAAAATATTGTCCATTTTGAACAAAAGAGAGGTAGTTTGGGTGGTCCCGGCTACACGGCACCTTGGATTGAGGCGGGTTTGACTCGTACACATCACATATGACCCATGAATAGTATTCCTAAAGTTTCAACAGAATCTGAAGGTGTTTGGTAGGTTTCTCGTATGTCATTTGTTGATATCACTTACAATTTAGTCCATTTTGAACAAAAGAGATATAGTTTGAGTGTTCCCGGCCACACCGTGGCTCAGATTGAGGCGGGGTTGACTCGTACACATCAAATATGACCCATGGATCATTTTACGAATGTTTCAACAGAATCCGAAGGCTTTTGGTTAGTTTGGCGTATGTCAGTTGTTGTTTTCACTTAAAATGAAGTCCATTTTAAACAAAACAGAGGCACATTGAGTGGTGTCGGCCACACCGGGCCTCCGATTGAGGTGGAGTTGACTCGTACAAATCACATATGACCCATGGATCGTTTTCCTAATGTTTAAATAGAATCCATAGGCGTTTGGTCAGTTTTTCGTATGTCAGTTTTTGTTTTCACTTAAAATTAAGTACATTTAAAAAAAAAGAGGCACTTTGAGTGGTGGCGGCCACACCGGGCCTCGTATTGAGGCGGGGTTAACTCGTACACATCACATATGAGCCAAGGATCATTTTCCTAGAGTTTCAACACAATCCGAATCCGTTTGATCGATTTGGCCTATGTACGTAAAATATTGTCCATTTGGAACAAAAGAGAGGAAGTTTGGGTGGTCCCGGGCCCACGATGCCTCAGATTGAGGCGCGGTTGACTTGTAAACGTCACATATGACCCATGGATTATTTTTCTAAAGTTTCAACAGAATCCGAAGCGTTTGGTCGGTTTCCCGTATGTCACTTGTTGATTTCACTTACAATTTAGTCCATTTTGAACAAAAGAGAGACAGTTTGAGTGGTCCTGGTCACACCAGAACTCGGATTGAGGCGGGGTTGACTCGTACACATCATATATGACCCATGGATCGTTTTCCTAAAGTTTCAATAGAATCAGAAGTCATTTGGTTGGTTTGGCGTATGTCATTTGTTTTCATTTACAATTTAGTCTATTTTCAACAAAAGAGAGACAATTTTAGTGGTCCCGGCCACACCGCGGCTCGGATTGAGGCGAGGTTGACTCTAACATGTCACATCTGACCCATGGATCGTTTTCCTAATGTTTCAACAGAATATGAAGGCGTTTGGTTGGTTTGACATATGTCAGTTGTTGTTTTCACTTAAAATTAAGTCTATTTTAAACAAAAGAGAGCCACTTTGAGTGGTGTCGGCCACACCGGGCCTCGGATTGAGGCGGGGATGACTCGTAAACGTCACATATGAAAAATGGATCATTTTCCTAATGTTTCAACACAATCAGAATCCGTTTGATCGGTTTGGCGTATGTACGTAAAATATTGTCCATTTTGAACAAAAGAGAGGAATTTTGGGTGGTCCCGTCCACACGGATCCTCGGATTGAGTCGGGGTTGACTCATAAACATAACATATGACCAATGAATCGGTGTCCTAAAGTTTCAACAGAATCCGAAGTCGTTTGGTAGGTTTCTCTTATGTTAGTTGTTGATTTCACTTACAATTTAGTCCATTTTGAACAAAAGAGAGACAGTTTGAGTGGTCCCGGCCACACTGCGGCTCAGATTGAGGCAGGGCTGACTCGTACAGGTCACATTTGACTCATTGATCGTTTTCCTTAAGTTTCAATATAATTCGAATGTGTTTGGTCGGTTTGGCGTATGTCAGTTGTTGTTTTCACTTAAAATTAAGTCCATTTTTAACAAAACAGAGTCACTTTGAGTGGTGTCGGCCACACCGGGCCTCAGATTGAGGAGGTGTTGACTCTTACACATCACATATGAGTCATGGATTGTTGATCAAAAGTATCAACACAATCAGAATCCGTTTGATCGGTTTGACGTATGTACGTAAAATATTGTCCATTTTAAACATAAGAGAGACAGTTTGGGTGGTGTCGGCCACACCGCGCCTCGGATTGAGGAGGGATTGACTCTTACACATGACATATGACCCATGGATCTTTGTGCTAAAGTTTCAATAGATTTAGAACGCATTTGGCCAGTTTCCCGTATGACAGTTGTTGTTTTCACTTTCAATTTAGTCCATTTTCAACAAAAGACTGGCAATTTGGGTGGTCCCGGCCCCACAGTGCCTCGGATTGAGGTGGGATTGACTCGTACACATCACATATGACCCATGGATCGTTTTCCTAAAGTTTCAATAGAATCTGTTGGCGATTGGTCAGTTTTCCGTATGACAGTTGTTATTTTCACTTAAAATTAAGTACATTTAAAAAAAAGGAGGCACTTTGAGTGGTGTCGGCCACACCGGGCCTCGTATTGAGGCGGGGTTAACTCGTACACATCACATTTGACTCATGTATTTTTTTCCTTAAGTTTCAATATAATCCAAATACGTTTGGTCGGTTTTTTGTATGTCAGTTGTTGATTTCACTTAAAATTAAGTCCATTTTTAACAAAACAGAGGCACTTTGAGTGGTGTCGGCCAGACCGGGCCTCTAATTGAGGCGGGGTTGACTCATACACATCACATATGAGTCATGGATCGTTGTGAAAAAGTATCAACACAATCAGAATCCGTTTGATCTGTTTGTCGTATGTACGTAAAATATTGTCCATTTTAAACAAAAGAGGGACAGTTTGGGTGGTTCCGGCCACACCGTGCCTTGGATTGAGGCGGGGTTGACTCGTACACGTCACATATGACCCATGTATCATTTTACTAAAGTTTAAATAGATTTGGAATTCATTTGGTTGGTTTTCCGTATGTCAGTTGTTATTTTCACTTAAAATTAAAGTCATTTTGAACAAAAAAGATACATTTTGAATGGTACCATCCACACCGCACCTTGGATTGAGGTGGGGTTGACTCTTACATGTCACATATGACCTATAGATCGTTTTCCTATAGTATCATTAGAATCCGAATGCGTTTGGTCGGTTTACCATATGTCAGTTGTTGATTTCACTTAAAATTAAGTCCATTTTTAACAAAATAGAGGCATTTTGAGTGGTGTCGGCCACACCGAACCTTGTATTGAGGCGTTTGGTCGGTTTCCCATATGTCAGTTGTTGATTTCACTTAAAAATAAGTCAATTTTGAACAAAAGAGAGACAGTTTGAGTGATCCTGACCACACCGTGCCTTTTATTGAGGCGAGGCTGACTTATACACGTCAAATTTGACCCATGGATTGTTTACCTTATGTTTCAACGGAATCAGAATGCGTTTGGTCGGAGGGGAAGGGTCTATTTGGGTACGCGGAGATGCTCGTCTACCTCTGATACGAGCCTCCCTCATACCATCGGTCGAAGAACTGAAAGAATGGAATAATGAAAAGTGCACATACTTATGTACCTGTAAAATCTACACATAGACATCACATAGGCGCATCATGTCATAAAAAATAACACCAAGGATCAGACAAAATAGAAGCAGTCATGCAGATTAATGACAAGTGCACATACAGATCATAAGAAGCTAAAAAATTGTTGCATAGATGCCATGTTTATTTCCTAAAACAGAGTAAAAAAATCAAAATGGTAAAACTATAGAATATGGGTTGCCTCCCAGGAAGCGCTATGTTTTACGTCTTCAGCCAGATGGATGGAAACTTGTCAATCGTCTTGGTCCATCAACTCAGAACTCCTCTGCCTCTTACAAGAACTGGTGGCCGTGTCATCAAGCTCACATGGACGCTTAGTGGGATTGATCACTTCAGGAGCGCAGCGGGCGTGAATCTGGTGTGGAAGTAAGAAAATCTGGCACTCGTCATCAGCCAGATGCTGAGTGGGATTGATCACTTCAGGAGCGTAGCGGGAATGAATCTGGTGTGGAAGTAAGAGAATCTGGCGCTCGTCATCAGTCAGACTCTGAGTCACCCGTCGTGCGAGGTCAGATGGAGACGGGACGTGCACATCGATGATCATGGAAGATGCAGACAAGCTAGACATTGTTGGTTAAGCTGCATCCACAAATAGATTTATTTTTATATATTATAACCTTTATAAATGTTTGTCCCATTTTTACAAACAATTAATGTGTGAAAATTGTGAAAAATAACTTATCGGATATATAAAAATGGATTTACTCATGGACATGATGCATAATATCTAAAATATTCCTCATTGGATCCCAATTTGAAATTTTAATCCATTATCAAATGTCTTATATCAATTTATTTTTATTTGGATCTTTAAGGTTGAACGCTTTTAGTAAAATCTAGCCAAGGGAGGATAGACTAGTGACTTGGAATACAATTGGATGTTATGTGGTGAAAACTACATTATAAGCATTGTTTAGGATATTATTGAGGTGGTTTGAGGATAAATCTATCTTTTTAGAGAAAATCCAGCATGTCCAATTTTGGTGGTCAATGTTTTGAAGTGGGGGGGTATTTGGTGGTTGAGGAGGGGGTGAGGGGGATGTCCAAGGTCTAGGAGGAGGGGTGGGAGGCTGTCCAGGGTCCAGGAAGGGGGGCGGGGGGCTGTCCAGGGTCCAGGAGAAGGGGAGAAGGGGCTGTCCATGGTCCAGGAAGGAGGGGGGGTTGTCCAGGGTCCGTCGAGGAGGGGGGCTATCCAGGGTCCGGGGTGGAGGGTGGGGGGCTTCCTAGGGTCCAGGAAGGAGGGGGGACTATACAAGGTCCTGGGAGGAGGGTGGAGGGGGGTTGTCCAGGGTCCAAGAGGGGGGATGTCCAAGTTTCAGGAAAGAGGGGGGCCAGGCTGTCCAAGTTCCAGGAGGGGGGACTGTCCAGGGTCCAAGAGGGGGGGTGTCTAGGGTCCATGAGGAGTGGGGGCTCTGTTAAAGGGAGGAAATCCCTAAATAATTCATTGAAAATTAAGTAAAATTAATCCAAAAAACATCACAATTCCAATCCATCACCCAAACAACATCCAATTCATCCTCAATATCACTAAACTTCCCATGCCATAAACAACACAACCTAGTTTATACCAAATTAAAACAGAAAACAAAAATAATAGATGGAAAACATTAAAACTAAGGTAGTACTTACATATTTAGAGTGTAGAACTACAAAATTGTTTGATTTAATATGGATCTATGAGTGGAACGAGTTTCTGAGTACTTGTATAGAGAGATCCGAGACATTTAGGTCAAATCAAAATAGAAAATAAAAAAATAGATGAAGAACATTAGAACTTACAGATTTGAAGTGTAGAACATAAAAATTGTTTGATTGAAGAGGATGGATGGAGTTTAGGAGACTGGGTAACCAGAGTGCATCGGGAGACCTTCAATTTAGGGCTGTAGTCGAGCGGAGGGGGACTGAAATCGAGCTAAGGGGCGACTGAAATCGAGCGAAGGGGCTACTGGATTTAGGGGGAAACATTCCCAACGGTTTTTAAAAACCGTTGGGAATGTACAACATATACCAACGGTTAGTGTATAACTGTTGGTAAAAGTCTCTTAATGGAGCCCTATACCAACGGTTTATACAACCGTTGGTAAAACTCTTCATAAAACCCTTTATGCCAACAGTTTTCTTAAAACCGTTGGTATACATAACCATTCCCAACGGTTTATCAAAACCGTTGGGATATAAGCGTTGGTAAAAATGGGATTTCCAGTAGTGATATATAATTGATAAATTGAGAAATGTGAACAAATATATTAATAAATATATGAAAACCCTTAATCATCCAAAAAAATATGATAGGTCATAACAAGAGAATAACAACGAAAATATAGTTTTAGAAACCAAGAAGTTAAGAAATATAAAAACATGAGGGAACATAGTATGAGAACCCAACCTTCAGTTCGATAACCATTCTATAGCAGTAGACATCATACACTATAAGGAACCACACAATGTAGGTCCATAATGATCTCTATCGAGTAGCATATCATCTAAATTGGATGCATCAGGTGAAGGTAGAGATCATTTATTAAATAATATACAATAAAAATTATGAAACAATAATATATATTAGAAATATTCAATTAAATGTCATTCATAACAAGGACATAATCCATAGGATTATGGAAGGTGGATATAAAATATTTTTTAAAATGGTATTTATTAAAATAAACTATAGTCTTTTTCTTAGCACACAAGTTTGGGATACCAAATGACAACTCAGATCATAATATAATATGGACCATCATCCCACATTAAATTTTTATTCCAATTAATTTGGATTAAATCCCCTAGTATTTTCTAGGAGAAACATACCATAGTAGATGAAGCTCTACCTTTTTTCCATCATTGAATATGGGTGAAATGACGATAAATATTTATGATTAAATTAAATATATTAATAGGTGGAATGTATTCCATTTTTATATATTGGTTGATGATCTGAAACTCTAATTTCATGTGCTATTTTTAACCATAACTAGTGATGGTAAGATGATAATTAGTCCTGAATAAAAAATATTGTAACTTCTGGATTCCACTGACTAGTATTTTTTAAAATACATTCCAATAATTGAATTGTCGAAATGATTTACCATGATAGAATCATATTAATTATATTAATTAACATTATATATTACATAAAACTTACATTCCAATTAGAAATAAAATTATTGTGGAAATTATGGTGGCCCGAATAATTTATCTAAATTAACTGTATGATTATTGTTTTACATGCCTTATACTGCCTAAATATTCAAAGTCATTTTAAAAGGACACTCTAATGGATTCCAAATGTGATATTGTATGATGTTTAAAACATGTCACATGTATTCTGTGAATGTGATTAACAATAATAATGCATCTATATCCTTTGAAATGATTTTACTAGAGAACATATTTTTTATACATTCCACATATATGTTGAAAATATAGGTCATATGTTTTTAATACTGTATACATGAAATTTATGACATATGGGGTCATAAATAGTGTGGTCCAATACATTTTTTCATGTGATATTATAATCAAATGAAAACCCCATCATTATATCGATATGGCTCACATCATGTGCATTTACAAAAAAACACATCATGTAGAAATGTGATTAATTGAAATTAAACAACAGAAACTCATATTTTATTTTTTTAATGTTCCTCTTCCAATTTAACCACCAAAATTTATTTTATTTCATTTGATGTATTATCTATTGATTCTAAACCATATAAAATTGATTCGTTGAATCATTTCATTTTAATCGCCTTTTCTAAACAAAGACTTATATACATGAATAAAATCATTGTATGTGATCCTCCCACTACATTCACCATCTGATCACAATATCATGGATGATATTGTTACAAAAAATCACTTAGAATAGAATTTCCCGTATAAACTCTATTTTATTACGGAATGTTTTAATCCTATGGAAATTTTCCAATCACTTGGAATATTAATTACCATTTATGATCCAAAAATGAATAAAGATGGATTTCTATAAATAGTAAAAATCACAAATCGTTGATTTCCATCATCATCTTGTTCATTCACTAAAAATGGAAATCAATGATTCAAATATACATATGAAATATCCATGGAGAATTATTTTTTAATTAAATGAAAATATAATTCAACTGTGAGTTCGATGACTACAACATTGATTTAATTTAAAATGAATTAATATATATGTGAGAAAACCTAATATATTCAGTAAAACCAAATAAATTCATATACTTCATTAATTTTGAGATCAATAATGAGAAATTATTTTCCTTATCGAACCTTTTGAGTCTCACCTCGTTAGTGTTATGTTGAGTTTCAATATTCCATGATTGTATCCATTGTACAAGTGGTTAGGAAATTAAACAAAGTTATAATTTAATACATATTTTACGAAATACAATAAATTACTATTTTATCACACAAATGAATCCACACACATTTCAATGCACATTAAATGATAAAATTTAAATCAACACAACTGATACCAATTTATTATGATTCAACATCCCGGAAAAATGATTGAAAAACTACTGAAAAATCTAGTGATATCCAAATAAAATTACACTAACACTACAAAGAGTTTAACCAAATAATAATAAATGTACTCATATTAAATGAAACAATGATAAGAAACACATTTTTTGTATAATAAAAAATTATTATCATACTCCTCAACCTCCTAGAAATCCTTCAAATGACATGTCATCTTTATAAGAAATGACATGTTCAAAAAGAACCCAAATATGTTTGAGAATCCAAATGGCCAGTTTTAAACACTCATAAATAATAATATATAGTTATCTCATCTATACATGGGTATATCTCTTAATATATGATATATATTGATATACAGTAAGAAATCATAGAGATAATAAAAATATATAATTAGCAAGATGGTTTATCAAAATATACTTCAAGTAATGGGATTCCCCACAACGCATCATCATAACACTCTTATAGTAGAAATATTTCAATTAACCATTATTTCTCTGATGACACTAATATAAGATTTCATACTTATGGAGCCTCACAAAAAAATAAAAAATGGTCTTCCAAAGTAAACACTTCACATATAGGGGATCAAACCTTGGACCACTTAGTGAAGACACCAACCATATGAGATCAATATTCTTGATAGAGGATTTAGGCCCAAAGCATTGTGGTCACGATGATTCCATAAACACCAATAAATATTGAAATGTTAAAATATCCCACCCTAATCATCATCGATGGATACCTAGAACGTTATATAAGAAACCCAATATTTGTAATCAAAATCTTATGATAATGAAATAATTCATAATTTACATTTGTATGGATGTACCATGGAATCACACTCAACTGAAACAAAACTATATGAATATTATTGAGGGTTTTAGGAAATCATTGAACAAGTATAGAACATGTAAATAATATAGAAGGCTTCTCCCTCTAATTTTGTACAATACCATTTCATAAACTGGTTTACTCCTCCAATGACCATGTAATCATGGTCGTGTCTATATAACTCTACTCAGGCCTAAATACACATGGACATGATTATGTACTATGGTAGTGACCATAAACCTACTAGTGTATGATAACCAGATTGTTACCATGTACTATACTACGGAATGTATGTAAGGATGTGTTTGTGTTCATATATCCTATGGGAAATAAATTTAATAACGTGTACATTTTCCCATGGTATTTTACACATTTCAATTAGAATTTGATATTTTATATAACATCAAACCTCATCTCCTTAGTTTTGGACCTACACAGTGGGTATTATATAGTCTACACACATTGTACTGGAAATTGTTTTTGATTTTGAGGTCCCTTCAAACATTTTTCTAATAATTGTTTCAAAAAACCAAAATAGACATAGATGATATATATCTAGTTTTGATAACCCATTACATCACCTCATGTCAGATATATTCCATATATCCACCAAAAAATTGACCTAACTCATATCATAGTATGTGTGAAGTGTCATATAGTAATGTTTGTGAAACACGAATATGATTTGATTATTATCTACTCAATATTCGTTAACACATCATGATCACACCCTTGATCTTGAACCACTCCAGAAGATTCGATCTTGTTGATAATGAAAAGATTCACAATATTTGAATATCAGATATTATTCACACCTTCATAATAAAAAATTTAATAATATAAACCATTATGTCAAATGAGACTAAAAATTACAGACCAAAAAATGCGAAATGCACCATATCCATATATAGATTGACATTAATTTGTTGTGATTAGAACACTGATCATAGTGTTCTATTAATAAAAAAACAATTTCACAACCCTAAATATTAAAAAAACTACATCATGTAGTCATGATGAACCCATGAATAATACTATAGGTAAAATTAATTCATATTCAATATGTTATAGGAAATAAATAATTATACAATGGAATACAATTCCCTACCTAATGTATGATTTATCAGTGATGAAGAACACATATTTTTTTTCATCTTTGGTGAGATCCCTCAATTATTTGGATGTGATGTTTCTTTTATATTTCTGCACAATTCATCAAGGTTTTATCTACAACTCTCTTCTAAATTAATTATATTATGAACCTAACACTTTTTATTGTCAAAAAAATTGTATTATTGAATGATATCTAGGTTATGTTTTTTAATTAAAATGAGTAAATAAATTATTAATTTAATATAATGAATTATCCAATGATGGTTCCCTACCCAAAAAACCCCACAACGGATTGGATTATGTCATGTCAATGGTAAAAACCGCCTTTGGATCTCAAAAGAACTATTATCATCCATGGAAAAGTCCCCATTTTAGAGTTATTCCACTATTTTATAAAACATCATTCACATGAAATTAATATATTTAATATTTTAATAATGTTACTACTCAGAATTAATGGGCCTCAGAATCAAACATCATCTCGAATAAGATATCTAAATATATTTCTATACATATTTCAATACATTTATTGAAAAATATGTCATTTAATTCTCCCCATTATAGGGATTAATTTAGAAAATAAAAAAATACTTCTAAAATTATTGTAGTTACTGAGCATGAATTATGGTTTCACACTCCCATGTTTTCATCAAAATTTTATCATATTACCAGAGGACATTCCATGATTGATTCCCTATACCATAAATGATCTTATCCTACCGTTACTCAATATCATCCATGTACTTACCATGTGTATCATTATATATGTTTTTTATCCTTCAATAACAGATAAAATGCAATGGTGGGTTTCACATACCTCCTTAGTTGTGAAATTTTGATGAATTAATGTCCCCATACAAACACTAGATTTAGGATTTTGTGGTATTCAAAAACTCCCAACCAAACATATTATTTACAATTGGGAAATCAATGTTGATGATTTATTTATTCCAAGGAAAAAATCATTAATCCACATTAATGAGAGTCCCTTAAAAAAACATGGTCTTAATACATGATCCCAAAGGGCCCTTCATCAGGCTGTATAGGACTTCTGGTTTCTATGAACATTCCTCATTGGATCCTAGATGATCATCAATTTCTCTATTGTATCTCACACCATATATGGATCCATGTTTGATGAATTTCATTGATTATTCCAATAATGTGGGGACATAGAGGGAACACCATATTAATAGTTTAATGTTTTTATATCGATGGTGGATTGATATATATTTAACAATGAAAATTCTACAAATGATATATGATGTAAATAACCAGAATTTCCGTGGAGTTTTTTTCCTAAATACTTGGAAATTTAAGAGTCTGAAATAATTGATGGCACTTGATTCTGAGTCCCGGTGTGCCCGGAATCCATTTATTATGTTTTGTTTGGGTACGTTAAGTTAATGTACGAGCTGGTTTTTTTTACTTATGAACTGGTGCACGAAACTAAAATATAATGTCACCATTGTACTCGCAGAACTGGTATTCACTTAGGGATACATTCACCTCGATGACAGCTATTTGAGAGTAGGAGATAGATTTTGGGTTTTCCTGAAAAATAATAAAATAATGTGAGTTTTCACTCTATTTTATTAGAGTCACCATGTGGGTGTTTGTTGGTTAAAAAATCCTCATAAGAGTTGGAGGTGGGAAGACCACACCATAACCTCCCATGGGTGGCTAAGGTGGTGGGACCCACCCAAACATAACCTCCTGCGAGAGGTTACGACGTGGAGAACACATGAGGCATAATCCCCTATTAATGGAGGAGAGTAAAACCTCTCAACACTTCCTCATTAATGAGGGAGATCCTATTCACCTCCACTAATTAATTAATTATGAAAAATATCATGGATTAACTAAGGAGAGCCATGTTATTAATTATTCTTTTTTTTTTGTGCCAACACCAAAAATAATAGATTTATTATTATTTTTGTGTTGGAATTGTTCATTACTGGGGAAACCTTGGGTGTTTTGGGGAGAGGATTTTTGGGAGAAGGCCCAAATAAATAACTCTCTCCAATGAAGAACGAAAAACACAAATGGTCCCCTTTTATCTTCTTCCCTGGACTCCTACTGATTTGGAACCACTTACAAAACTATCGTGAAAATTTTGGAGTGGAAGAGTGTGGCGGACGCGATGATCGACAACTCCGTCTTTTCCTGCAACTTCACCATCAATGATCAATGATCAAAGGTATGTGGTTTACATTTAGAAATATTACTATTGTTTTTCACATCTTCGTATAAAAAGAATCATTGTAAAGTATTGTAAATAATTGGTTTTCATCATACACCTTTGATGAACAAATTGTTATCACCCCAAAACGCGGAGCAATTGGGCCAAACTAACATGGCCCGATTCCCTCTGTCGATCTATTTGTGATGTTTCTTTGGCATGGAGACGGAACGACCAGGGCAGCGATGACCAAGGCCGCACTACCCACAACCTCGGCGAACAGTGGCACCCTCGCGACGCTCCGGTGCTCTGTACCGGACTGCAGTCCTCCGTCCGAGCCACCCAGGGCGTGCCATTGACCAGCGAACTGGCCAAGCTACCCCGGCCCGCACCGCCGCCGGTTTCCCTGGCTGAAACCCGCACCCAGCCTATCTGCACCCTGCCTGGCCATGCCCCGCCTGGCTACGCCCCGCCTCGCCCCACCCCGGCTCGCCACCCCCATCCTGGTCGCGCCTTGCCTGGCCTCACCCCACATGGATGCCCCCCACCTTGTTGCACACAACCCGACCTCGCCCTGGCCAACCGTCCACATCCTGCCAAGCCGAGCTGCTATCCTGTCGCCATGATGGCCTCCATGCACGCCTCGCGCGCCTCAGGTGAAACTCCCTCCTTGTGGATTCCCGTCCGATCCGTCATTCCGGCACCCTCGTGGCGCCCTGGATGAATCATTCGAACCACGCCCTCCAGGCCGACCCGTGCTGGGTCGTGCTCTTGTATTGCACCAGGCCGAACCGGCCCCGATCCTGGGTCGGACAGTACTTGCGATTTGCTGGGAAGGGCCTAGTGGGCCGAGATAAACCCAACGGGCCAACCTTCCAAACGGGCCAGGTCGGACCCCTCAGGTCAGCATGGGTCAACCAGAACCATGTTGTCCTAGACTAATTCGGGTCAGGTCGGTTCGACTGGGTCAGACCAGACTCGTGCCCTCTACTGAGCCTTTACATTCATTGGGCATATCATTGGAAGCAGACGTCCATTTCAAGATCCTTCGATGGTGCTAGATATCCTGGAGCATAGTCGTCCCTTTTTGTATACCCCACCAGATTTCATGGTTTAGTTGAGATACGGTCAGGTTGGGTCATACACGAATCCAACTGGGCCCCCGGGACTAAAAGGCGAATAACTCACAGACCGGTCGTCTGATTGAAGCGTCGTCTATTGTGTTGAGATCCTTATGGCATGGAGGACTATTGAGATACTTCTTCTTGAGACTTTGTGGCAGTTTATGTATCAACAATCATCTTGAGGAGTGGAACCTCCCTGAATCAATTATTCTTTTTGCAGAACCCCGTGGCTGGCTATTCACTGACGACTCGTCTTGAATCCTATGTGGGTTGACACCACTAACGACTGTTCATGGATCCTATGTGGGTTTGACAGCACGGAATACTATTTCTGGATCTTCAACGTATTTGAAAACTATGTGAACTGTTCCTAGATTATATGTGGGTTTTCCAGTTCTGACTACTGTTCCTAGATCATGTGTGGGTTCAATAGAATAATTTTTCCTGGATCATGTCTGGGTTTGAGAGTTCTGATTTCTCTTCCTGGATCCTATGTGGGTTCGACAGAATAGATGATTTAGAGGCTACATCTATTCATATCTATCTCTCTACAAAATTTGTATACCTATTAGAGAAGAGTAAGTAAATTGTTTTTTTCGTCATGATTGAGATGGTTTACATGATAACTTAGGTATATGTTTGGGCATATACCAAAGTGGGGATATATTTTGATTTCATACTTTTCATTTTATCCTTCATGTATTTTGTGAGACAATGACGGTCTTGGGGACCCTACTTAGTATCATTATACACACCCTTTCATGGGTTGTGATCGCACCTCGTTGTGTTGGATGAATTTGATAGACAACACTGACTGAGGCTGAGTGTACGAGAACTGGACGGTACCCGGAGGTGGACCTCATGACAAGTCAGTACCCGGAGAAGCCTGATGGACATGGATTGCTGAGGAGGCTATTTGTACATACCATTCTAGTAGGTTCCTTAGTGGATAATCCATGAGATGAATTTCACCTTTCTACTGTTTTTGTCCTTTTTAGTTGTACTTTTACTTTACAGTTGGCCTGGTATTTCCAGCCCCTTAACGTTTTAGCACTCTCCTATTATACAGTTTTTCTTAGTGATTCGTATTTATTTTTGTACTCTATTGTGTGTGATTTTAGTTATAAAGTAAATGCCTTCCTAGTTTATGGATTTACGGCATTGGTGCTTGTGGTCCTCCCCTGGGCTAAGGAAGGTGGGATTGGGGTAGTCAAGGCATGAGCCCCAAGGGATGGGTAATGAAAAATTGGTATTAGAGGAGTTGGATTTACCATAGAACGTCGGGATATGACCATTCTATTCTATGAAGAAATAGTTTTATGTGTAGTGAGTGTGGTTTTCAGTTCAGGGAGTCCATTGTTGGTGTGGCAGCTGACATATACATACACCAGGACCCTTACTTCTAATATTTGACTCAGTTAATGAAAACAGTTATTGTGTGTGTGTTTCAAGAGTTTTATTAGTGGGATATTTGAGTCATCTCACCAGGTATAACATATTGACCATGGGACACCTGTTTGTTTATAGGATGCCTCCACACATATAGCCACCCAAAGTTACAGGATTTGTATGAGATGGCAGCCCACTGAGCGATGAGGCCCTGGTGTAGGGCCCTATCGTAGCAGAGGCACTAGCGGTACCACTACATGTTGTTCCACCAATGCCACCATCCCCAATAGAAATGAGTGTACTCCACCTGAGCATGTTTCACGAGTTCCAGTGCCATAGGCAGCCAAGGATCTGGGGAGAGACGGACTCGCATACAGTTGAGGATTGGCTGGAGGCTGTGGTGACAATCTTCAGACTGGTAGGGACACCGGTAGACCTTATGGTGATCCATGTGGAAATTTTCCTCCAGATAGCTGCAGAAATATGGTGGAACCTGATGCTCTAGGTGCATGACATGGTGACACTACTTTGGACAGACATCAAGTGCCTATTTAGGGTGGAGTTTATCCCAGCCACCCAACGTGCCGTGCAGATTTAGTATCAACTTCATCTATAGAGTGGTAAAATAATGGTAGCTCTATACTCAATGAGGTTCACTGACCTCTCGCACTACACCACAGATATGGTACGAGACACATTCTTCAGGGCCCATAACTTCTAGGAGGGACTCAGGCGAGAGATCAGGGTTTTGATGATCTCTCTCAACATCCCGACACCGGTGGGAGTGTTGGAGAGAGCCCTCTTAGAGGAGAGTTTCTTTTCTGAGAAGTCACCAAAAACGGGACCCACCACCGGGTGTCACGTAGAAGAGTCTCCTGCAGCTGGTAGCAGACAGATGTCACAGAGTTCCAAGAGGACCAGACCATCTGGTGGACGACCTCAGGACTTGGGTTTAGTTGTGAGAGTCACATGAGATAGATCCATCCATTCATGGAACATGCAATGTTTCCCATGCGGCGGGTAGGGTCACATGTCACGTGAATGTCTGACCCACCATTCAGATGATCAGTAGATAGTTGAGGGAAATCCTTGATAAAGACATATGTTTATTCGAGGTGATCCGTAGGGAGCAGACAGACGTGGTAGAGGAGCTGGATGTGCAGCTGGCATTGGACGATGTTTCGAGGTATTATCACCACCAAAACTACGGGGTCAACCTCGACGGCAGGGAGCATGTTGACATGAGAGAGATGAAGATCAGGAAAATGAGGATTATGATATGGGTTCTCTAGAGACGATTTGAGGTATGATCTTTTTTTACTCAACCCTAGCTACAGTTCTTATAGACACAGATTCCCATCACTCTTTCATTTACACTGCCCTCTTTCGGAGCATAGAGATTCCGACTGATACGTTGGCTTGATCTTTATGGCCAGAGACACCAACGATAGCAGATTCGACAATTAAGTATTGGTGTCCACAGTGTGAGATTACTCTAGGAGGTGAGATCTTTGGCTAGGATCTCCTAGTAGCTGCGTCATGGCCTTACGAAATTTTCTTGGGTATGAATAGGTTATCTATAGTCCAGACATAGATCGATTGTATTAGGTGAAAAGTGAAGTGTTTCTGCATAGATGGAGCCATGTTCACCTTCGCAGGAAAGAAGGGAGCCTTTGCAGCACATGACAGACAAACACGAAGGAGGGTGCAGCCGATCACTCATTAGATGGAAGGCCTTACCCTCAGATTTGTAGATGTGGATTGTTTGACTTATCCTTTTTTGGTGGACCAGTACACAGATGTTTTCCCTGATGATGTATCATGTCTACACCCCCGCAGAGATGTGAAATATTACATTGACATGTACCCCGGGACAACAATGATATCTACACCAACATATTTGAGGGCTCCCGCTTAGCTTCGTGAGATGCAGGTACAACTAGAAAACTTCCTAGGGAAGGGATTCATCTGGCCTAGTGTTTCATCCTAGGTAGCCCCGATACCGTTTTCCAAGAAGGTGGTTGGAAGCTTGAGGCATTGTTTCGACTACCGTCACCTGAACCAGTTGACTGTGGTGAAAAATTACCCACTCCAAAGGATTCACAAACACATTTATCTCTTGAAGGGATCACGGTGGTTCTTGATGATAGACCTCAGATTAGGCTATCACCAGCTTAGAGTTCAAGGCGAGGATGTGCAAAATATGGCCTTCATATGTCGGTACGACCACTAGGAGTAATTTTTTATGACATTAGATGTAACCAATACTCCAGCGGTTTTCACAGGACTCATGAACATGATCATCCAGCCATACATTGATTGCATTATCGTAGTCTTCATCGACGAATGTCTGATCTACTTGACTACTAAAGAGGAGTAGGCCTACCAATTGCAGGTAGTATTGGACACACTCCGTTAGCAACAGATTTATGGTATGCTCTCGATGTTCTAGTATTGGATTTGAGAGGGTCACTTTTTGGGACATGTCATCTCGGAGGCTGGAGTTGCAGTAGATCCAGCGATGATTGATGAGGTACATGTTTGAGGGCCAACCATGAATGTGAAAGAGGTAAGAAGATTCCTATGTTTGGAAAGATATTATCGGAGGTTCTTACCAGACTTCTCCAGTTTTGTAGAACCACTATCAGCTATGACAATGAAGGGGAAACCCTTCATGTGGTCGGAGAGATGCAAGTAGAGCGTTCAAGAGCTGAGACATACGATGACTTGTGCCCCCATCTTGAGTCTTCTAGAGGAGGGCGTTGGGTACGTAGTCTATAGCGATGCAACTGGGATCGGACTCGGGTTTGTCCTGATGCATGATGGAGCAGGGATCACATATGGTTCTTTGCAGCCTAGGAAACATGAGCAGAACTACACCACCCATGACCTGTAGCTAGAATCAGTGGTCTTCACCTTGAATATTTGGAGACACTATCTGATGGGAAATTTTTTTACAGTCTACTCTGACCAGTAGAGTCTCAGGTATATCTTCTATAAAAAGGATCTGAACCTGAGATAGTGACGTTGGCTTGAGTTCCTCCATGACTATGACTTCAAGAAAGTATATACTCTTGGGATGTGGAACGTAGTAGCAGATTCAATTATTATGAGATATGTTATACATTTGTTAGTAGAGGTGACAGAGCAGCTGGCTGATTTAATGATATCCTTTATGGACCGAGTTGGAGCAGCTTTCCTTTAGTCTCTTACAGTCACTCCTCCACTTAATCAGTGAGTCTGGGAGGCACATCGTGGAGATGCTTACTATGAGACACAATGTGCTCAAATATCCACAATGTAGTCACTTGATGGATTTTTTTGAAGGTGGGGAACACGTCATCCTCTTCATAGGACATACTATGGTGATAGAGCCACATCAACTGGAATTGTTGAGGGAGTTCCACACATACCCTCTAGCGGTACATCTAGGAGTGGAAATGATGTACCAAGACCTTCCACTATAGCACTGGTGGACAGGAATGAGGAAGGTCGTAGAAGAATTTTTCACTCTATACCTCACATGCTAGCAAGTTAAGGGGGGAGCATCTGGCACTAGTAGGCTTGGTTCAGCCTTTAGAGGATCCTGAGTAAAAGTGGGATTGGATATCCATGGACTTTGTGGAGGGTCATCCACATACACTCAAGGGACATGACTCTATTTTTGTGATCGTCTACTGCCACACCTTGTCGGCCCACTTCATACCAATATGAGATGAGGGTTCAGTAGATATCGTGGGAATCCTCTACATTCATGAAATTGTGTGGCTTCGTGGTGTACCATCTTCTATTGTCTCTAATCGTGACACATGATTTAATTCCTGACAGTGGAAGGGGTTGTAGGAGGCTTTTCGGACGTAGCTTTGTCTGAGCACTGCCATCCATCCTCATATAGATAGTCAGACTGAGTGGACCATTAAGACCCTCAAGGACATGCTACGTGCTTTTTTCCTCGAATTTGGTCACAGCTGGGGGGATTACTTACTTTTGGTGGAGTTTTCATGAAAAAACAAATATAATTTCAGCATCAAGAAGTCACCTTTTGAGGACTTGTATGGTCGACTTTGCAGATTTCCCTGTGCTGGACATACCTATGGGAGTCAGCACTAGTAGGACCAAAGATAGTACAGGCTACCACATAGAAGGTGCATATCATCCAGGAGCTGTTGAAGACTACATATAGTAGGAAGAAGTCACATTTCAACAATAGATTGAGTCCTCTGGTGACCAATGATGGTGACCACGCCTTTCTATGGGTCTCACCTCGATGCAGTTTATAGAGATTTAGTCGAGGCAACATGTTATTTCTGATATTTATCAGACCTTTCCAAGTCCTCATCCGAGTAGGAAAGGTAGCATACTGCTTAGCTCTTCCACCTCATTTGCACTGGGTGCATGTCGTCTTCCATGTATCTCAGATGAGGAGATATGTGCATGACCCTTCTCATATCCTTGACCATGGATAACTGGACGTCAATGAAAGGGTGACTTTTATGGAGGATGTAGTGGAGATTGAGGATCGACATGACCTGGTCCTTCGTGGGCTTTCAATACCTCTAGTGCGCATACGTTGGTAGCACAGACACCTCCAGGAGATCACATGGTGTCAGGAGGCTCAGATGCGTTCTCAGTACCCCCATTTGTTCCCGTAGTACGAGTTGTAGCTTACGGGGAGGTAATCCAATGAGGGGGGAGAATATAAAGTCCCGGAATTTCCATGGAATATTTTTCTTTCCATAAATAAATGGCAATTTTATGAGTTTTTTAAAATTGACGGTGCCTGGTTCTGAGGCCCGGTGTGACCAAAATCAATTTTTGAAGTTTTGTTCGCGTACGTTCAGTAAACCTACAACTTGGTTTTTATAAAATTTGAACTGGTGCTCAGATTTTAAATCTTAGGGAACTATTGAAATCAACTCAACGGTATTCGTTTAAGGAGACTTTCACCTCGATAGTAGTTAGTCGAGAGTAGAAGATAGATTGTGGGTTTTCATGGAATATAATGAAACAATGTGATTTTTCGCTTTTTTCTATTAGAGACTCCATGTGGGTGTTTAGTGGTTAAATCATCCTCATGGGAGTCAGATGTGGGACCACCACACCTTATCCTCCCATGAGAGGTTAAAGTGGTGGGACACACTCGAACATAACCTCGAGCAAGAGGTTACAGTGTTGGGACCACACAGGAATTATCCCACTATTGATGGAGGATAGTAAAACCTCTCAACACTCCCTCATTAATGAGGGAGAGCCTCTTCATCTTCGCTAATTAATTATTTCTTCCAACTCTCATGTATAAATTATGTGGAGCCATTTAATTAATTCTACATTTTTGAATTTTGTGCCAACACCTAAAATAATAGATCTAATATTATTTTGTGTTGGCATTGTTCATTACGGTGGAATCCTTGGGTGTTTTAAAGAGAGGACTATTGGGAGAAGGCCCCAACTAATAACTCTCTTCAATGAAGAACGAAATATGCCAACGGTCCCCTTCGATCTTCTTCCCCGGACACTAACTGATGTGGAACCACTTCCACAACCATCGTGCGAATTTGGGAGTTGAATTGTGCGGTGGACGAAACAAACGTCAACTATATATTCTTCCCATGAATTCACCCTAAACGATCAATGATCAAAGGAAGGTAGTTTACATTGATTAATATTCCTTTTATTTTCCTCATTTTCGTTTGAAATGAATCGATGTGAAGAATTCAAAATAATTGTTGTTAGTCGTACTCCTTTGATGAACTGGTTGATATCATCCATAAATGTGGAGGGTGATGGCCCCACTAAAATGGCCAGACTCCCTCGTCGATCTCATTATGAAGCTACTTCAGAATGGAGATGGAACGATGAAGGAGGCATTGAAAAATGCCATGCTACCCATGGCCTTTGCAAACCACGCCACCCCCATGCTACTCTGGTGCTTCAGGCCGATCTGTGGCCCTCGGGCCAAGCCGCCATGGCCGCCCCACCTGCCTGAGAACCATCCGTGCTACCCCATCCCGCACCAATGCCGGCTACATCGGACGAACCACGCGCCCTTCTTAGCGGTGCCCCGCCTGGCTGCACCATGCCCGGCCGTCCGCGGCCTGCCTGGTTGTGCCCCTCCCTTGCTGCCCTTCCGGCCTCCAGGCACACTCTGTATGCCTCCATTCAACTGGTCCCCTTGAAGCCTCCTGGATGAGCCAGAATCATGGTTCCCTCCAGACTCCCTTGCTGAACTAGCCCAGCCGGGCCCACTGGGCTGAGCCGCGCCGAGCTGTGCTCTAACGGAGCACCGGGCCAAACCACCCTTAAGCCCGAGCCAGACCGCCGTCGCGACCTACTGGGATGGGACCTACGGGCCAAAAAACTCAATGGGATAGCCCACCCAATGGACCAAGATGGTCCCCTTAGGTCAGCACGGGCCTACCCAAACTGGGTCAGCCCAGACTAAATTGGGTCGGGTCGGTCCGGGCCGGTCGGACTAGACCCGAGGCCTCTACTAACCCTTTACTTTCTTTGGACATATCTTTGGCACAAAACGTCAGTTTTTTGATCCATCAGAGGCGCTAGAAATCATAGAGCATTGCCTTCCCTTTGAGTATACCCCACATGAGTTTGGGGTTTAGTTGAGATACGGTCAGGTTGGATTGTACACAAATCCAACCGGGCCCCAAGGACTAAAAGGCTAATAACTCATAGACAGGGTGTCCGATTGACGCGTCGTCTATTGCATAGAGTCCCTTATTTAATGGCAGACCTTTGAGATAATTTTACATTAGAATTCGTGGAAGTTTATGTATCGACACCCGGCTTGAGGAGCGGACCCTCCCATAATCAAGAATGCTTCATGCAGAACCATGGGGTTGGGTGTTCACTGACGAATATTCCTGGATCCTGTGTGGGTTTGAAAACATTGACCTCTATTCCTGGATCCTGTGTGGGCTCGGTTTCATTGATGATTGTTCCTGAATTCCATACAGATTTGACATCTTTAACTACTATTTCTGGATCCTGTGTGGGTTTGACAGTTCTGACTTCTATTCCTGGATCATGTTTCGGTTCAACAGAATATCTGTTCCTAGATCATGTGTGGGTTTAATAGTTCGGATTTCTATTTTTTGATCATGTATGGGTTCAATAGAATAGTTGAATCTATGGATACATATGATCTTCTATATATCCATACAATAGTTGCTCACCTGTGTGATCTGAGTCACTATTTCATGTTTTCATCATTATTGAGATGGATTACTAGATAACTATGGTATATGTATGGGCATTTTCCTATGTTGGGTTATCTATTGATTTTATACTTTGTGGTTTATCCTTCTTGGATTTTGTGAGACCTAGAGTTTATCGGGGTCCCTACTGAGTATAATTATACTCACCCCTGCACGGGCTATGCCCTCACCTCGTAGTGTTGGATTCAAATGAAGGACAACACTTACTGAGGATGAGTGTACGAGGACTGGACGATACCCTATGGTGGACCTCATAACGCTTCTATAACTGGAGAATAATAATGTGCATGGTGTTATAAGAAGTATAACTGTACCTACCCTTCAGGTAGGATCCATGGTGGATGATCGAGGAGCTGCTTTTCACCTTTCAGCTGTTTTTTCCTTTTCAGTTTTACTTGTACATTATAGTTGGGCTTGTTTTCCTAGCCCCATTACTTTTTAACACTCTCTTGTTATATAGTTTTTAATAGAGTTTTTTATTCATCTGTGTAATGTGTTGTGTGTGTTTTTAGTTATAAATTCAATGCCTTCCCGTTTTAGGGATTTACGCCTTTGGTGGTAGTCGTCATCCCCTGGCCTATAGAAGGCATGCTTGGGGTAGTCACCGCACGGGCCCTGAGGGACGGGTCATGACATATGATCCTCGTAACTGTGGTGAAATCATAACATAGAAACCCAATTCTTGTCCATAGAAACATCAATTGTCCGATTAGTCTCGCTGCAGGTTTGGGGGTGAAATTCCTTGATCAATAATAACCGATTCACAATGTTCTCTAATAATAAAATACAAAATCACAATTTGAATCAAGAATAATATTTTTAAATGATATTTAGGGGAAATTGTTTGATAGGTACTATCTCATACACATAATGGAGTCATAATCACTTTAATTAACAATACTATTGGACAAATTTGCGGTGGGATAATTTTGTGAGTCAATTTGGGATCTAATTGATGGACACAAGTTCTCTATAAATCCTTGGAATCTATCTCACATATTTCAGGTATATATATATATATATCCCATAACACATCCACTCTAGAACCAAGAGTTTTTTAGATAAACTTATTGGGAAATGATGTTAAACCTTCACCTCTTGAAATGTGTGGCATCTAGAGACAATCATTCCTTCACACTTCTTCATAATAGTACACAATAACTGAATTTGGATGTATTTATATATCATTTACACAAATATATTTACTTGTAATAATGATTTTTTAATCACTCTGATCACCCATAGTAAAACCTCAATGGTACCATATTTCACCCTTCAAATCGGAAAAATTAATCCCTACCACAGAAAAATACTTTAGGATCTCTTCCAATGTATATATTATCATGCATGGTCTCATTTTAAGAATCACTATGTTGAGAGTCACTAAAATTATAAAGAAGTAGTGGGGTAACAATCATGGATAGTATATATGATGCAAAAGTCATGTCCAAAAAAGAAAAAAATACAATTGGGATAACTACTCTAATGAATTGGTCAGCATTTATGATCATGATAACATACTGAAATAATCTGTTATGATATTCCCCTACACATGAAAATAGAATATCATCATATTATAAAACTATAGATACACATTTCATCAACTCTATATCTTGATAATATCATTACTATGTATGATATACATGATACATTTATTATTATCGTAGAAGATAAACTGGCACCCATAACGTCGTGTTTCCATATGAATGGTGGAAATACTACTACATTCAACTTTAGATCATGGGTCATGTATTTTTTATCATGTGGTATCAAATGTCGGTACTCGTATGCAATCAATACAATCTTATACGTTATAACATAACAATGAATGGTCCTTGAGGTGTAATAGAAAAATTCACAATTGACATCATCTCTATAAGTTTCATGTCTGGGTTCTCTTCAATCACTACCACAAATCCATAAAATCATACTAGAAAATATATATCTAAAATAATAGATCTCCCTTATTTGATAAAGACATCAATATTTCCATAATTCTAGAAAAACGGGGCTTGATTATCTTGTAACTGCCTTCCTACCATATTATGCTCGATACCTCAATCATGATATACTATAAATCACCAAAAAACATTACCTTAACCACCACCAGATCCAATTCTAAACTATCGTCCAAGTAGAAATGTCCTAGATTCTAGAACTCATAAATCCATAACTAACTCATTAAATATATCCATAATGTTGGTTTTTTAAGATAGAATATGGAACCATCCTCATGTGTCTCATGTGATCGTACTCTATGTTCTAATACACTATGATATGACTAATTAAAACCTGCAAAAACAAGTCCAAGAGTTTTTTAATGGTATATTTTAAAGGTACCATGAACATATTATTTTTTTTCTCTAAACCTAAAGTCATTACCAACTAGTTATAATGACTATTGATTCAACGAAACAAATTAATTGTTGTATACTCCTCCCATACTCAAAGATGATGGTAGGCTGATCAGAGGACGAACATCAAGAACAATCATGTAGCAATCAACATAATAATGATGTAATTGGACAATGGTATTGTATACTTATTATTAATATTGAAATAGTTTAGATGAAATATAAATACCATCCCATGGTGAATGTGAAATAATCATTTTATCCTTTTGCAAGGAGGTATGTGTGGAATTTTGTTAGAAACAATTTCCTTATAATCTACCACTATTATAGCAATGATAAATCCTATAACATCCCCTACACATATGGTGATACTAGATAACTAATAATAAATTTATTGCATATTCCTATTCTTGTTCCCATCCTTCATTTCCATAGTTTCCATCTCACTCACAACAAAAATCATGATCTAAAAAAATTGGTACATCAAATCTTCTATATGAAACAATTATTATTTTTGAACTATAGATATATAGTGCATAAAAATATGATGTAATAATTAATCATCGATGATACAATGAAATCTCATAAAAAGATATATTCTCTATGATTCATGCAACATCATCGGTAGAAGAATGTGATGCCCATGTATCCTATGGTATGAGTCTCCAATGATAATGTTCATGCTAAGTGATCATCTATTATCAATTACTCTATAAATAGAGATGTTTACATCAGAGAGTGTCTCATTAATATTTCTATATATAATACAACTGATGTATTGAATACATTGTTTTTAAATCTAATCATATTGGGATACTACAGTTTGTATTCATCTACTACTTGTATTTTTCATCCCCATTGTCCACTCCCACACTGATATTGGCCTAGAAAACATATGGGAGTTGCCGGAAATAGGTGAAACTAATTTCAAATGAATTTTTCCCTATATTATCCTCTTCCAGAAAATTATCCCTACAGATAAACCTATTCCATCCATTGCCTCTATCATGGAAGACCATCAATTGTCTCCTTGGTAACAATGTTGTTATTTAGACTATCATGTGTATGTTTTCCTCATCCATTGGAATAGAAGAACAACCTTTCATGAGGATGACTCAATACATAATCATATACATTACTTGATATTTAAAAATACAAGGTTATATATTAAATCATATAACATTCCAATAAAAAGGTTATTGTATTCAACTATTATCATCCACGTTCATAGCTCCAATGTTCCAATTTCCTTCACCAACATTCATAATCTATTTTTCCTAGAAGCTTTCCAATACGATGGACATCTCAAGAACACTATAATAGGATATAAAATGGACTATATCAATTGATTAATGAAAATGATTAGTAAAACCTCACTAAATACTCTAACATGTAAATAATTCCACATTTCAACTATAGGAACTCCAGAATATACCCTAATCACGACATCAATGGATTAAAATCTTCTGTAAAGAGACTCCTGAAATCATTTTAAGAGAGAACCATATCATCACATGAATCAGTCCCTATGATCCCACATCACCCATGGGATAACATATGAAGACTCACAGATATGATCCCACATGATCTTTCAGTGTCCCTAAATGGTAAAAACATTGGTCACCTACTCATGCCAATCCTCTGCAACCTCAAGAATAAGATGAAACTGAAACCAAGGAGGTCACAACCTCTAAAACAAATAGACTCTACATAAAATGTGCACATACCCATCTTGTACTACTAGTGAAATATAATACATAATGGTTGGTGGAACAACATTAAAAATAATATGAGTTGATAACATATATAAATCCCACATTACTGAAAACTGTGGACATATCATATCATCCTCAGGATAACATAGTGAAATCCTGGTGGGCTAACATTGTGGAGGCCTCATTAAAGAAACGTAATCCATTATTAATGTTTATATCAACAAAACTGACTCATAATAAAATGTATACAACAAATATGAATTTTAAAATTCATATATAACTTTATTTAGTACAACTAGTTTCTTTCTCTGTTGATTCATCGTGTATGTGATTGTAGTATTGGTCAATGGATATGGCATCAACCACAAATACACTGTAGTACCTATCCTAAAATAAAATATATAAAAACATCGACACATTTTTTTGTAAATAACAAAAAACACCTCATATCTATAATACAACACATGTCATTTGTCCTATGGTAGAACCTTACTTAGATAATATTCTACCACAGCCCGACCCACTGGGACATTCTTGGTTGGTGATAAGTTCATCATTCCCACCCTAAAATATCCTACAATATCTGTTTGGTGGGATAATAGTTCCATGTAGGAATATGATATATATGGGATGAATTATTTTATTGACTTATATTCTCACACATACAAATATCAATACCAATATAATCTTAAAATGTAAAATAACGATACAGATAACAATTCATGAAAACACCCAAATCCAACCATCAAATTATATAAATAGATATTAAATTTTTAACAACCCAATATTTTATGGGATTTATTATATTTAATTTAATTTCATGCCATGTGTCTTATAGGAATCCAAGTGTAGAATTTGATATATTCAACACTATCTTATCTACCTATATATGCAACACTATGTTTGGCATCTGTTTTAATCAATTTCGAGTACTTCTGAGAGAATCCATATTACACAAAATCAAATTTAAGATAAAAACTAAATATTGATATCTTACCATATATCCTCACCATTATAACAGATGGTATGAAATATATTAACTGAATTATATAAATATTCTTATTTAATAGGTGATAAATTAAATATAAATTATAATAAAAACCGTTTTAATTAAAAAGATATGTTTTCTTGAAAAATATATAAATAAATATATCTGCGATTGAAAAAAAATAAAATCTCACTCTCAGAATTTTATTAATGGAATTTATGTGAAATATATTCAATATAATGTTTAAAAGTCATCTTATATGTTTTTTAGACATAATATAAGAACAAATCCATTTTTTGGATAAAAGATGGTTTTTTGAATTATTCGTCTTTATCGCATTTTTATAGCACACCCAGTTTAAAGCTAGTTTTGACACATTTTTATATTCAATTTGACAAAATAAAATTATTATTTTATTTTGGAATATAAAAAAGTTATATTGAAGAATTTATGTTATTTTTCTGATAATTTTTCTTTTTTGTTAAATATTGAAAATATTTGTTTTATGGAAAACTATATTTTCTTTTTAAGTCATTATATTGTAAAATTATTATTGGGTTTGGTTTAAAATTTTAATTATTTCATTTTTATCATATTTTGGTTTTGGAAAATAATTTTATTCATTAATTTATTAGAAAAACTCTTTCGATTTTAAAAGGGGTATATTTCCAAAAACAAATATTTTTCATTAAATTTTACCAATTTTAATTAAAAATTATTATAAGACATTTGTGTTATTAATTTTGATAAATGGATATAAAATTTGGATTTAAGAAGCCCAAATTTGATATGTATTTTCTTTTTATTCTTGACCAATAGGAATTGTAACAAAGGTAAAATGTTTTACTATGTTAATGCGTAAATTCGATAATTTGGGTTAAAATTTAATTTATAATGACTATAATATTAGCTATAAATGAAATAAAATCATGAATTTTCTTTGACCCATAACAATTCAGGATCTAAACTATTCCATTTAATGGAAAAATTTCCATTAAATCAAATAGAATTTTTTTATATCAAGGAATGGCATAAAATATCATTTTCATTATCTATAATATCTATTACGTGTCCTCAAATGGAATAATGGTATGTAACAATGAATCTAAATGTTAATTTTTATCTAGTAAACATATTTACATAAATACAAATTTATTTTTGACGTTTTCTGTCTATTTGAATGTTATTACGGTATTTATAATGTGTTTTAATGAAAATTTAAAGATGTCACGTTCGGGTTATAAATGATATATCATTTTTAAAATAATCTTACACAGAACATATATTCAACAATTAATAAAAATTTAAAATAAATTATTTTATTATTTATAATCATAATTTATTATTTATTTTTAGAAAATAAATAAATAACTTAAAGGATTATAAATTGGGAATCCATAAACTATTTAATTGATTAAAAATAAATAAAATAAATTGAAATAAAATGATATTAAATATTAAAAAACTAGACAAAAGTCCTCGATAATATATTTCGAGAACATAACGACTATAATAATCAATTGGTAATGTTAGTGACCAATTGGATTTTCATAGAAGAGATTGTGACTCTTATATTATTTTATTTAAAGTGAATTTATTGTTGTCACGTTCCTAATTTAATCTGTATGACATTTTAAAGGTCTTTATTTCTAGAAGATAAATTGAACTAAATATAATATTAACAAATATAATTGATTTATATTTTTTAAAATACTTTATTTTTTATTTTTATTTAATAAAATTATATTAAATAATTATAATAAATTGATGTAGAAATTTTTTTAATAATAGAGGTAAAAAATATGTTATTTAAAATTTTAAAATAAAGATAATTTTGAGAAATTAATACATCTAATTAATTTTATATATTATATTGAACTATTAGGAATATAATAAATTAGTATTTTTAATGATAACTTGTTATAATAATATTTTAAAAATAAATTAATATAATAGTGGAAAAATTGATACTATTGTTAGTTTATCAAAACAATGTTTTACGAACATATTTAAATATAAGAATTTTTTTGAAACATATAATAATTCTAATATAGTATAAAATGGTCAATATTATTTATTTATTATTTTCCCTAAATCAAATAAGTAAATATTTGACCCTTTTAATTTCAATTTGTTGTTAGCCTCTTTAAATTGAAATATAATAACTAAGTGTCAAATTAAAATGACATGTTTTAAATTGACATCAAAACATGTCTAAATTTTTTTGGTTGATTGTATAAAAATATTAAATTATATAATATTAAATGATATCTCAGTTTTGGGTTATTTGGATTGATTTTAAAATTATTACAAATTCATTGTTTCATAAATTAATGACGTACCACTCAATATATCATAATAGGGATCCTCCTCTATCATTTATTCACAACACAATAACCCTTCATGTTAAGACTTACTATTTCTATTTCTCTTATAAACATCCCTAGTCACATCCTAGAGGTTTTTATATTCTCTAAAGACTAGTCCTATTGTTCCTAATAGGATATTTAGAGGGTGATCTTTTAAAAAGTGTTAACTTCCATGCTGACTTTTCAAAATCATTTCTTCTTATAGATACACTTCATTTGTTTTTACATTATAATATGATAAATTTAGTATTAAATCTATGATTATACATTATTATTTTTATGGAACAACCATATTCAATATTCCCTCCATCCAATGAAATACATGAAATCACCACCCGTCTGTTGGTATGTCTTACTATCTCCGCGCCATGGTGTAATGATTTTTTATCACAAATTTATTTGGATAGGTCTAATGATGAAATTAATAGACATATATAATATTTATAACCTATTATTGATACTTGGAAAATAATATAATACATTCACATCCAAAATGATTATGATTATTCAAATGATGTTATTACTTGTTCGTACATATGGACTACCGTCTCCACGATGTGATAAGATTTATTTAACCTATTCACTATTATTGAATTATTAAATAAAATTATATACTGAATAAATTTGTTTTATTATACCTTAATGAAATTATTTAAAGGATATAACTATAACTGATGATGAATGTTTCAGATTTACCAAAAAATATGAATAAAAAGGTAAACAAATTAAAACATTAAAGATGAGTAATAATGAAATATTATTAAACTAGTGCTATAATGATCATATATGATATTATAAATATTAATATTGTTAGATTATAAGATAATAAAATTATTAAATTAATTATACAAGTGGTTTTGATAAGTATAAATGATTCACAACCTAAGGTAAAGGAATTTCATATCACTTTTTATTTGTTTGAGACACATTCCTTATTCACCATTTATTTATTTTCTTCGGTTGACATAATACCCCTGAATGAATTCTATTAATTTTTTAATTTTATGTATGGATATTTAAAAATACATTTGATGAAGTTTATTTTTTTGGTTTAATAGTTATAATGTTACCAAATGATCAGGGTAATTGTTTTCCCAATTTTCCTCCTTTGATATATAAGTTTTTTTGCAACTATGATAATATAGGAGGTGTATATACTACCATTTGAAATTTAATATCAATAATATACATATTTTAATAGTATTTTACAAATATTTTAATGTTATTATTTCAAGTGGATTGTGATTAAAATGTTTCAATGTGGTATGCGATAGTTTGAAATGTTTGATGATAATTTTCATCAACAAAGGTTTTGGAACAATCCCTTCATCTAATTTTCAATGAAAATGATATTAAAGAAATTATTTATGCAATAATGTGATCCATTAGATATATTAAAATATATTTTCATTGAAAAAGTTTCTAAAATACGTTTTATGTTATTAATGTCATTTTTCATAGGAAAATGAATTTTTTCCTAAAAAACTATTATCAAGAATGATCTAAAAAATATTTAAAATATATGAAATTATAATTTGATATTAAATATTTTTTTCGATATATTAATATATTATAATGTTTATATTATTCTTTTAATTGCTAAATTTTATTATGGATTGGTACATATTAATTTTTTTACTTTTCCTAGTGTTATGATATGATGGTGTGTTTTATGAAGCCCAATTCATTTCATGGTTTATGAGTGATATATATTATTTTGGAATATGTATGAATTATTTAATTAAGATATATGAGGGGACATATATCTCCATCCAATGAAATGGGTAAATATTTATATCTCGTCAGATTTTCATGATTGAAGTGAAAAATAAATCTTATTCAGTAACACATGGGGGGAACAACATGTAAATCGGGTCTATTAATACATCTCTAGAAGGAAGACTAAACTCAGTTTAGTATATGACTTTGTCCGCTATTATTTCCATGGTAATTAATCCTTGGATACTATGTAAATAATAATATGTTCTTATTTTTTCTACTATAAATTTCATTCCCTATTCATTAGAAATTATTTAAAGGCTTATTTTCTTAATTTTCTTGTGATTCATTAATTATAAAAATAAAATCATTATTCGATGACCCCTATTGATGATCTTTGATAAAAAAGTTACCAAAATTAACTACTTTTATTATGTTATCATACACTAATGTTCACATTTATGGATACATATCTCACTCGTTAACCCTTACTGAGAATTTGAGATCACTAATTCTTATTTTCATTTTCCCCAGGTCAAGAAGAAATACGGTAAATGATTTTTTCAATGAAGTATTTTACATTAATGATTTTAATGACGTATTTTTAACTAAAAAAAGATATATTGAGAAATAATTTGATTTTATATGTGAACCAGATTTTTATGAACAGAAGTGTTTTAGAGTTTCTTATAATTCTCTAAAACTCTAAACCTAAAAGGTCATCAGATATGTATGTGATCCATTATTACCTTTTTATGTTGTATTTTTTTATGGAAAAAATTTATCCACATTTGTAAATTTTATGTCATTAATGTTGAATCTGGACATGTGGATTCATGGATATTATATATGGTGCTCTAGTGGGGTTTAGAAAACTTTTGAGATTATGATGTTTTCATAAGAGTTATTCATATCATAGTGGGATTATAATTTTATATTTAAAATGAATATTGGTGTCATATGACCACCTTTGAGGCTTTAGGTTATGATATTTGAAGTTGAAAATTGAACTTTTCGAGACATTTAGTATTTTTTAGTTAATTGTTATTGCAATATTTGGAAGCTAAATGACAAGTACGATCCAACCATTTATGTTTAAATATATGATGCTCAATTTAGGATTTTATCTCATTTTTTGAATGATATATGAATTATTTTGTTTTATAAAAATGAAAACCCATAGGAAGTCTGACAACCCAATTCGTCAGATAAGGCTTTGCAAATTGAACTAAAAAATATTGGGAGACAATGAGTTTTCACCTACAATATCCCTAGTTAAATTCTATATTTATTATAAATTTTTTAATTTTTTTGTTAAAAGTATTTTTAGAATAAGAATTAGTTTATTTCTGGAACTCATATTTTATCAAATGTATATACTTATTTTTAGAAAATGATTTTTGGATTAAGTGATAAATATTATTTTATAATATGTTCACTATTTTGTAAAATTTATAATATTATGGTAAATGAGAAACCATGTAATTTTAAATGTGGAGTATTGGTACAATTAAATTTATGAAGAATATTTATTTACTTAATTTTGGACTAACAGTTAATTAAATTTTTTATGGAAATGATTAACATATCATGTATATTATGTAATTAAGATAATTAATTTTTTTACAAGACATTAATAGTGGTTAATGTATTTTGGAAATTTTTTTAAAAATTAATCCTAAAATATTATGAGATAAAATTATTTTAAATTTTGGTTTCATTAATATTTAATAATTTCTCATGAGAAGTTATTTTTTAAGTGTTCTATGATAAAAATTGTTTATTACTATTTAATTTTAGATATTGAATCTATTTTTCATCGTAGAATGTTTATTTATTTTGGAATTATCATCTTTTATACTAACTATTTCGGTTAGTGTATATTAAATTAGAGATATATATTTAATATTTTCTGAATTATGTGATTTTATTGAATTTTATTTTAGTGATTGAATTTGGAAAAAAGATTATTGAGTAAAAGATTAGTTTGTGGTGGAAATTTATTAAATGATGAAACTCTAAATGTCATGTAAGTATATTTCATTATGATATTAGTCTAGGTAATAATGTAATTCCTCAAAACTATAAAAAATTACTTCAAAAGGTATTCCATTTAATTTTCATCTTCTTAAATGAATGAGCATTTAACACATCACAAATTTACAGTTTTGTGATTATTAACTTTAACATAATAGTGTTTTCTATGATTGTACCTCATAATTTGATAGCATGTTTTTTCATCCATATCCATGTTTTAATACATGGGACCCCAAAATCTATTATTTAAGGTGACCATGGTACATCTATTTTTTTCATTTAAAATTATATTTTTATTAATTCTTTTTATGATGTGGGCTTCTATCCTTTTTCAACCTTAACATACTTCAATGGAGAAATTATTTTTAAGGGGGTTAGAATGTGACAACCCATGATTTTATTGTATATTTTTTTTAATTTCATTAATTTCTTTTTTTGTACCCTACAATAAGAGTTTCTTTCGCTAGAAAAAACACCATATTATATTGAAGAATACACAACACGATGTCTGGCATGTGCAATTCACAATTTCAATTTCTTTTGATAGAATTAATATTAGAAAAAAACGAGTTTCGTAGAATAAATAAATACTATTATATTACCACATATAAAAACCATTACAATAGAGGGTATACCCATTATTAACTAAATTATTAAAAAATTCTTAATTCATTGGTGGGAATGTAATTATAAATGAAAATAAAAAACTTTTTAATTAAAAGGAAATGTTTTTTTTTTGGAAAAACTATTTAAATGAAAATAAGAGTGTTTATAAAATAATAAAAGTAATCATGATGAATTTTATTAATGAAATATATCTGTGTACTATATTATATTTATTTTTTTAAAAACATCTTATATGTTTTCAATACATGATATAATAAAAAATCCAATTTTTTGAGAGAAGAATTATTTTTCAAAAAATGCAATTTTGCCTCCATTGGATGGAACATTCATTTTAAAAACAGTTTATGATGCTTATTTATTTTGGCTAATATATAATTAACTTAAAATTTTCTTAGAGAAAAAAATTATATTTTGTTGATTTTTTGGTATTTTTCTAATAAGTTTCATTTTTATTGATAAATAATGAAAAAACAGATTTTTTTAGAATCATTTTTTTCTATTCAAGTAATTATATTGTAAAATTATGTTTTGGGTTTCATTTATATTTTAATTAGGTAATTTTTCCCTTTATTTTTGTGAAAATAATTTTATACATGAATTTAATATAAATACATATTCCATTAAAAAATGTGAATTTATCCAAAAAAACTACTTTTCGAACCATTTTACTAGTTTTGATTTAGCTTTAAATATGAATCTTATAGGTTATTAATTTAATATTTGGATGTTAAATTTGGAATTAATAGGTAATAATTTGTTATTTATGCCTCTTTTATTTTTGGATAATATGAATATTAACCATGGTAAATTTTGTTACCATGTTTAAAGGATAATTAGGTAATTGAGGTTAAAAATAAAATTATAAGGACTATTAAATGACCAAGAAATGTATAAAATTTAATTTATGAATGTAATTATATTATTAACACACAATTATATATATTATTTAATTTAATGGGAACTTTTACAAGAAAATAACTGAATTAATATTTAAATAAAAGAAATAGACAATGGGTTATTTTCTTGGTCTATAATAACTATTATGTATCCATATATGAATAAATGGTGTTCTCATTTAATAAATATAAAATTTATAACTTAATGAACATATTTTTCTAACAAATATTTATTTCTGACACATTGGGGCCATTTGGGAGATATTATGCTATATATAATATTTTATTTAGGGAAAATTAAAAGATGTAACATTCACTTTTTAAATTATATATATTTTTTAAAGAAAATTTATATAAAATCTTAACATGAATACAAAGAAAAATTTAAAAAATATTTTTTTATTAAGGTAATGTAATTTTTTAGGAAAAAAATAATTACCCAAAATTCTTATAAAATAATGAATAAAAAAATTGAATTGATGAAATATCAATAAACTAATTTTATTAAAATGATTATAAATAATAAAATACAAAAATGAATTCCCTAATCTTATTTTATAACTATATATTAACTATAATATTACTAGGGTCATGTTAGTGACCATTTGGAGCCTTATAGAGTATATTACGACACTAATGTTATTTATATTAAAGTGATGTTAATGTTTTAGCATTCATATTTTAATAAGTATAACATATTAAATATTGTATTTTTTAGAAGTTAAATTAAACTAAATATAATATTATGAACTAAATTATATTTATATTCATCATAATATTTTATTTTTAATTGTTATTTATAAAATATTCATATTAAAATATTACACAAAATTTTTGTTGTAATAATTTTTTTACTAGAGATAATAAATAATTGTTAAAAAATGTTAAATTAAAGATAAATTTGGATAATTAATATGTTTAATTTATATTATTGATTTGCTTGATTTATTATGAATATAATAGAATATTTGTTTCAGAGTTAACATGTTATTCTAATATTTTAAAATGTCAATGATTAAAATAGTGGCAAAATTGACCTTATTGTATGTTTATACAAATAATGATTTATTAAATTATTATAAAATGATTATTTTTTTAAAAAATATATAATAATTATTAATGGTATAAAAATATATAAATTATTTGTTTATTATTTTGTTAAATCAACTAAATAAATATTTCACCCTTTTAATATTTAAATATTTGTTACCCTATTCAAAATGAAATAGAATAACTAAGTGTTAAATTTAAATGATAAGTTATAAATGGAAATTAAAACATTATTAAATTTAAAATGTTGATTAAAGTAAAATATTATCATATCTTAGCTTCATATATAACTCATTTTCATTTCATTTTGTTTTATTTTGAAATTATTATAAATTAAAACTTTTAGAAATTCTGAAAGTGCTCCTCACATAAATTATGAAAGAGAACCACCACCCTTATTTTATCACAACTAATTGTTCCTTCACGTTCATCCATAACCTATCAATTTACCTTATGAACAACCCTAGTGACATTATAATGGTCTTGGACTTCTAGAAAGACCAACTAAATTATTCCAGATATGATCTTTAAATAGTGATCTTCGAATAAGAGGTAACCTCTGTTCCAACTATTAAAAATCATTTCTTTTCCAGTTCCTATAATTATGTTTTATAACTTATAATATAATAACATTTTTAGTATGTATATTCTGAGATGTTTTTATAGTTATGGATCAACTATAATCTTTCTTTTATCCATACAATTAATAAATGAAATGAACACGTGTTTTTACGTACGACCTACAGTCTCCATGTCACGGTGTAATCTATTTTTCATTAACAATTTATTTGGATGGATATAATTGTAGAATTAATAAGCATATATAATAATTATAACATGATATTTATTCATGAAATAAAATATATAAATTTCACTTTCATATTTATTAGTATTATGTAAATTATAGTACCACTTGTGTGTACGTACAACTACCCTCTCCATGACGCGATGAGATTTATTTTTCTTATTCACCTATCATGAATGATTATAGAAATGTATTTAAGGAATAAATATTTTAAATAATTCCTAAATTATATTCTATAAATGATATATGTTTAAGATATGAAGAAAATGTTTTTCTTATATGTCAAACCATTATTAAAAAGATGAAATAATTAACACATAAGAAATGAATAAT
Source organism: Viscum album (assembly GCA_963277665.1). Classification (NCBI taxonomy): domain Eukaryota; kingdom Viridiplantae; phylum Streptophyta; class Magnoliopsida; order Santalales; family Viscaceae; genus Viscum; species Viscum album. The sequence goes on from OY728126.1 coordinate 1,379,334,805, forward strand.
AATGAAATATTATAAAATGGGGGATAAAATAATTATATATGAAATAATATATATATATATATATATTTTTCTAAAATAATATAATAACACTATTTTATTAGTTGTATGGGAGTTATTGATATGTACAAATGATCACTAACTTATGAAATATAATTTCACCTCTCCTTTTATTTCTTTGAGAAACAAGACTTATTCAAGATGGATTTCGTTTGTGTTTTGTACAGACCACCCATGACATTGATATATGAGATTTGTAATTTTATTTATGGATTTTTACATATACAGTTTATGATCTCTATTCCATGGAGTTTCATTGTTACAATGTTACAAAATAAGTATGGTAGTTTTTTTTTCAATTTTACTTCTCAGAGACACATGTTTTATTATGCCCCAATGATATCATATAAGGTGTATATACTACCATTTGACATATTATATCATGAATATCCTTCTTTTCATGGAATTTAATTATTATATTTTTGTTATTATTATTTTGAGATTGTGATTCAAATGTTTCATAGTTGTATGTGCTCTTTGAAATGTTGGAATATTATTTTCCTTGAAATATTTTTTAACAGATATCATTAGGACATTTTCCAGGAAAAATATTTTAAAGAAATATTTTATGTTCTAACGTGTTCAATTATAGGTTTTCAACTTCGTTTTCAAATAAAAAAAATTTCAAAATTTTTTATGTTCTAAAAAAATTTCAATGAAAAATTTATATTTTTCTTAAGAATAGTTGACAAGAGATTTCTCAAAATTATATTCCATTTAAGACCATGTTATTTGTTGTCACATATGTTTTATTAGGGAAATAAAACAATTATACCCTCGTTATTATTATTTTAATGAATTGCATTTATTATGGATTGGTACTTATGAATTTTGTTTCCATTCAATGATTTATTATATGAAGAAGTATTTTATGAAACCAATTTATTTTTTTGGGTCAAAAATGATCTATGTTAATATGAATAAAGTAAAAAAAAATTCATTTAGTGATGTGTGGGACCTATATCTCCCTCCAATTCATTGGTTAAATATTTTTATCTCATTATATAGACTGACAGGAATTAAAAGTAAATCAGTGTCAGTAATACAGAGCTAGAACAAAATTTAAATATAGTTTAGAAATACCTGAATTATATAAATAGTGAACAAGGTTTAGTATATGGAATTTTACACTATAATGGCCTTGTAATTGGTGAACTTGTTATGATGGAAATCATATTATGTGCTAATTTTTCTGCCAAAAATTACATATCTTATTCATATTTTAATATTTCATTGATTATATTAATAATTTCCTTGCAATTAATTACTTGTTAACAACCAATATATATTCAATGATCCCTATTTATGATATTTTATCTATATGGTATAATCATTTTCTATTATGATCATTTTATCATACACTTATGTTCATGTTTAGGCTTATATATATCAATTGTTTACCCATAATGAGCATTTAATCTCACCCATTCTTATGTTTATTTTACCCACGTAAACAAGAAAGATGTATAATGAGATTATCATAGATGTTTCTCACATGGATGATGTTGATGATGTAATGTAAAATAAGAAATGATTGAAATTGTAGGATATTGTTTATTTTATTTATTTTTTATGAACTAATATTTATTATATTTTTTCTTAGTTCTCAAAAACATTAAACCTAAAAGGTCTTTTGGAATTTAAGTGAACAATTATTTAATTTTTATATTGCTTATTTTTATGTAATCAATTTGGCCACATTTCTAGATTTATTGTCTTTAGTGCTGAATTTGGATGTGTGGATTGTGGTCTATTACAAAAATGATATTAGTGCTAAACAATATTTCCAAAAAAAACAATAAATATTCTAACATACTAAGAATGATATGAGTTTACTCTAAGTAATAACTAATAGGAACATTGTTCTTTCAATGTCAAATACTCTATTCAAAATTCTCATCGACTTACAAATACATAAAAATTAAATTTCCTCTATATATAAGATGAAATTCACTGATAGATCCAATACATCTATGAATCCAAAAACACCTTGACATATATCATAAAATAACAAATCATGAAGTATCAAGAGTAGTCTGATCATCAACACACGAGCATGTATATCATGATATTTGTAAAAGCAATAAACTGAGGATAGGGTTGATATACTCATTATAGAAAAATAGCTTATAATGGTCTCAAACAATATTTCTAGCCAAAGGATTCATTTGGAGTATTTGATCTAACACTTATATAAGAGAAACCATTTCATGATCCATGTTTTCACTAAAGGCACTTGTCTGAGAGTTCATGGCAATCTAGACTAACAATGAAATACTCACCAGATCATTGAAGGTCACACATACGATATATGTGATCCAACCAATGGCCTCTGGGGGATTCCACATGCAATATTTAATCTATATTATAGATAGAATGTTTATTCCATTTTCATGGAGTTCAATCCAATACATCCGAACAGACCATGAAAGTTCATGATAGGGGATCCCAACCAATCATCACAAAGGGATAAATTGAAAAATAAATAATGTAATAATCATATATGGGATTAAAAACATATTCCAAGACCATTATACTACACAATACCATTATATGGTTGAAACAAGGAATCTCACTCCACGGAACCTTGTCATCACTGAAGCGAAAAAGGGATCTAGGCCATCACAAAGTATGTGCACGGAGTTAATATATTGTATAAAACACGGTCCACTAATATCTAACCTTCACCTTCCCTTTCCCATGTCAATATTCCAATTCATGTGTTCACATTACTGTGATCTTGTACCACTACTTGTGTATTTGTACACTTGGTTCGGCCCTTGTACATTGGCCACACCCGTTAACATATTCATGTCATGTAAAGCGGTGTGTTTGGGTACTATCTCAGTAACGATGTTTCTAACTATGGACATGCTTATGTATCATCCTAGAAACATATGAATCCATAATTATAAGGTCACAGATCATGTAACACTTATAAAATGGGATTTGATATTTAATTTTATTCAAAACCATAGTGTGACATATAGGGACACTAAATGGAGTCTGTTCTTTAGGATCAACAATGTGTAATGTAAAATTTTCAACATTTCATAGGCAACTCACAAATTTTTCCAATTTTTTCGATTCCAATAAACATCATGATCATATATTGAATATCTTGAGGATAATCATTATTGATTTATCAACTAGCTAGATTCTGATGTTCAATGCTCATGAAAAACAATTAAATATTCAATATATTGTAACAATTTGTAAAACCGAGAAGAATGGGAATCCTAGGTTTGATATGATTCAGCTTCGATGTCCATCCATAATTTCACCTTAATCACACCCTCAATTTATGACTATAATTGATGTATATATATGATGCATAGATGGATGGATTTATAATTATTTAAAACTTGGTATTCATCAAACAAACAATAAATGAGTCAATTGTGATGAAAAATGTAATGAAATATGGGAGATAATAATGAACAATAAATTATGAACGTACACCATCAATATTCAAGATATCCTTGATTGATTTCTATTATAATTTCATATGATTTAAAATAAAAACACACCTATAATATTCAAAATCACAGGAACAAACAAACATGATCCTCTAAGTGTTATCATTCTTTAAATCCAACTATTGGAATAATTAATTAAAAATTCATTATGCGATAATCAATTGGGAAATGAGTTATAGAAATACACCCAACATTCGATTGGACTAGTTATAGGAAATGAAAATATTTATGTCAAAATCTTTGGAAATATCCTCGAATTTCCTTGGTATGAAAAATACTTGATCCATCATCATCATTCATCAAGCCTTCCTCCAATTCAGTCTTCTCAATTATAATTGTTATATGGTTAACCCTATAAATTGACAATAAAAGAGTCCATATTTTATATATATGGGATAATATTTTTATATATAATAATTAAATGTATATATATTTCCATTAAGGATCACACTACCAATACATGGAACTAACATTGTTCACATTCCACCTTGGGTGAAACCCACATTCGGGACTCATATACTATATTAGATTACTCATATGTATCCCCATTCACGATTTATTAAAAAACATCATCAAAACTATGAGCACATCATAAAATAATATACAATTCAAATTAAAATATTAATATTATCAAGGATCATAAACTCATACCTTCATAATTGCTAGATCTAAAAATATATGTATCCATATTTCAATATATTACATGAAAAATATATTTTAAAATAATGGATGTAAAGCCATTATCATAAATGATATAGGGTATCTCTAATTTTCAAAGTTTCATTCTTCAATATTTTTTCATGTACCAAACATCTCCCCCACATTTTCTCTGGCCATGAAATTTGAAATTATATAAGTAAACCTAGAGATTATATATATATATATATATCGAGAGGGATTATTGTTCATGAGAAATAAATAAGAAAATAAATTAATTTCATAATGTGAGTATGATATTTTATTTAATATTCTTAAATTATCTTTCTCAAGGCCTTAAAATTAATTACAATCTTCTCTAACACAATGAATATGTTATAATGTATTACATGAAAAATTATTATAGACTAATTCCAAAAACTGGTGTCATTAAATTCTCCCAAACATTAAAAAAATTTATCCTATAAATAAATATCCACTTAATAATATTTTTATAATGATATAAAATCATGTTATCCCACACTCATGATATATCATAAGGATTGAAAATCTGTTTGGAAACACACTATAGTGAAATGTTCCAAGAATGAAGGATTATTTTCTACCAATCCTCTATCAGAAATTATTTAATTAAAAGTGATGCTCAAATATCATTGTATAGGTATCCAGTATAAATAACATGTGAAATACTATACATGTTAATACCTCACTATAACACATGGGAAACATTTTTAACATAGTGAAACTATAATGGTTTATGTAGGAAATACATTTCCTCGATAACCGTAAATTTCATATTAGAATGATCGATTCAATTTAGAGATATATTTTCATCCTAGTGGAATTTATGAAAACCATGATGTGTTGTGACGTTTCCTAACATATGTGAAATGTAATCGAACTACAAAGGCCTTAATTTTTAGTATACATAAGGATTATTATGTATTTGATATATCATCAATCAATAATGGTTAATAAATATGTAGTCTATTATTACCATAACTAATATGGACCCCGTAATTAAAAATTCTTCTTAGATTTACTAGCATAGTGGTTTACATTATGGAATATTATAATGTTATTGAAATTAATACATTATATTATTATATTGATAACATTTATTCTGTGATAAATATAATAGGGTTTTTTGATCATCTAAAATTTTTCTCCTATTGAAAATTTAATCTGAAAGAATATCCTTCAATCCCATAGTGGTCAGCTTAGTCTGGCCTATTATATGTTTGTGGGAAAAGATATAATCAATAAATAACCCACCAAATGATTATATAAAACTCTTTTCTAATGATATATGTATTGAGAATTGTTGCGAAAGTATATCATTGGGGAGAAGAATGATTTCATGTTATCTCACACACATACAACGACAAAACAATTCCACTCAAATCTATGAAAATCTATAATCTGGTGGAAAAACATAGTCATTAAATCAATGATCACCCATATCAAAAAATGGATTCTTACAATATGTGTACATAAAAATATGAAAACCATGTATGTTACATGTAACATCATTTCATATAACTTAAGTGTCCTGGAGAACCAGGATGGAACCCGGTTATTATCATTCACATAATTACTGTTGAGGAATTGAGTGAGGAAATATTTAATTATTTCCCTCAATCCTATCCACTACCAAAAATTTTAAATACCCTTATATATAAATATCAATTCAGGATTAAAAAATAAATATTAGGTATAATATACCCTCCAAACCACCTCTTAATGAATGGATAAAGCCATTGTTCATCCTTATAGGATTATAATATTAACCCCACCATTGAAGAACCCATTGTTAATATTCAATGTAAAAAACTAATCGAACATGACCACATAATATATATATAAGAAATAATTTCATTAGTCATTGAATAAGAAAATTGATCATTGTAAAATCATGATACATTATTATGATATTATTAATATATTTTTTTAATATTCCTTTAGTTGGGTTTTATTTTTAGGTGAGTTTGGAAAATTTTAGAGAGTTTTGGAAGTTTTTTAGAGGGTGAATGGTGGCCGCACTATTTTCCCAAATCACACACCTTTCTAGAGAAAACATTGAATCCGCAGGAAGTGGTATTAATCATAGATTGCACATGGTTTACAAATATTATGGTAACTAAGAAGAACTGTGTTGACCATTTATAAAATTCACAAATCATGTGCATGATTTTTATATACAATGTGCCGTTACATAGGAAACCATTTAGATGATTTTTTTTATTCTTTAAAATTTTAATAAAAAAATCATACACCCTGATTTTATGCCTCTAATGGGCCGGTATGAACCAAAAAAAAATCTTTCATTCATGGAGTTCCAAAAATGAGTTTTTAGACCCTTGGAATCTTTAGTGAATTGATTAAAAACATGTGGAATTCCCATAAATATTTTCTTGGTTACTTTCCTCTCCATTATCATATTCTATAATGATAACTTATTTTTTAAATAGAGTTCCATGATTAACCATGTAGATTTGTGGATCAAATGCCCATTATTTTGGATCTAATCATAGGTTTGGTTCATATATAATTTTTCTTGTCTTACTTTGTTGGTTTTTTCCATTTTTCGATTCATTATTCAGGAGTCTGTGATCCAGAGGTATGGTGTTCCATTATTATTTCCTATTTATATTAGCAATAAATTTCATTTAATAAGTTAATTTTTTTGAATTAAATTAAATATTTTGATTTTTATTAAATGCATTTCATTTTTCTGGATAGAAGAACCATATCCCATTGATATAGGGATTTAAAAATGGTTTTCTGGAATGAAATTCAACCCCCCCCCCAATTATATTGTTTTAGGATGTGTTTATTAAAATTGGTGAGATTTAAATTCATTAATAAAAACTGTGGGATTGTTTCAATTAAAATTTTGAAAAATGATTTTATGAAAAAAAAATTAAAACCCCTAATACAACTGAATTAGGTGTTTGAAGTGATATTTTTGGGATATTACATAAAATTAAAATATTTAATTTAATTATGAAATTTACTTTTGAAATTTAATGGTGAAATGATTTCAAATTCCTATATGTAAAAATGTCTAAATTATGGTTTTTATAGAAACATTCGGGTTGTATATTTTTTAAAAGGAATGTTTTTTATTAAAATCAAGGTATGATTTTATACGACGAATTTTGAACATTTGAAATGGAGAATAAGATTTAATTGTGTTTTAAGTATTCAAAAAATAAAATTCTGATCATTTTTTTTCTAGATAACATGAAAGACTCATGTAGCTATTGATTTATTTGGGAAAAAATTCACTATTTACAATGTTTTGAAACATCAATTTAGAATATCACATTTCTTAAGTGATGGTGATGAGTCCTCAATATCCTGAGATAAAAGTTGGGTTTGTATATATATGACATATCACCTTGAGTGCGGTGTCCCTGTAGCAAAGATCTATCAAACCCTCTTAGTCAAATGACAACAATTTTCAATTAATTGTTTTTAAAATTATTATATTTTATTATTTTATAGTTATTTACATTCCATAAGGTTTATATAGACATATTTATATATGAATTATAATTTAATCCATTTGTGAAAAGTGAAATTTTTTAGTGAATATTGATATAAATTGAAATGATATCGTTTTCTTTAAAAGTATTTCGAATATTTGAAAATTAATGTTTGAATTGATTCCTTTATGATATTGAAATAAAAAATCCTTTTTTTAATTAAAACCAAATTGTTTTTTGAATTTAATTTTGGAATCTATTATAGAATACATGGTGAGACCATTCTGGGTTTTTAGCTCACAACCCACATACTACTTCGAGGTTTTTTAGATTATCTACTTATAGGATTGAGCAGGGGTAAAGCACCACATAGAGGTGGTTAAATAATATAATATTTGAACATTGTGAGTTTCACCATTGTGTCTTAGAAAAATTTCCTTGCTATTTTTCAGGAACCTGGTTGTAGTACATTGGTCTTTAATACTTTTGGATTCTGGTATATCTCTCAATATGGAGTTTCTATTTTATATATATATTTTTTTAAATTCCCATATTTATGGGGAAAAATTGATCCCACATTTATTTTTTATGACTTGAGGCACTAATCGTCGACCCCAAGTGATTAATAATTCCATTTGGTCTATGTTAAGGCTAGTATAGAAATTTGGAAACTAGATAACTTGAGCTAGTTCATGACAATAATTTTTAAGCCCTTCTAGTTAATATTTAGTTATAAATTCAGTATAAATTTGTGAAATATTGTCGAGATAGATATGGTAGTTACGAATGAGTGCCAATACATCCCTAACTACCGTGTATATTAAATCACTAGTGGTGGTTAGGGAAAGAAATATTGACGATTATTTCATGAATTTTTTATGAATTTTATATAAATATATTTAGATCCAAATCCTGACATATATCTATTGGGATTAATATCTCATGCTTCTCAGTTTTAGTGTCAATATAATGAATTATTTACGGTCTATGGATGTAGTGTCGCTTCATTACTCTGAGAAGTTGTGTATATCAGGTCCATTAGAAAGCTAATGTTTAACCATGGCCTAAAAATAATTTAGTGGAAGCCCATATTTTTTAGGTAATTATGAATGACGTCCATCCTCTGGGATATGCACCACTTTCTATTCATGTTCAGGCTCAATATGTTGATCATAATAAGGATGTTATCATGATTTTTTATTAAGAGTCCCTTATCCATAAATCAATGATTTGCAAAGGATCAAATTCACCTCAATAGTTAGGGGAGTGGTTGAGTATAGTAGAGATCTTTATTGGTTTCTAGGAGATAGAAAACAAAAAAAAATTTATTTGTTCCAGCATTGCAATGCAAGTAAAGAGGATGGAAAAGTGATAAAATATGATAATTTTAATGAAACATTATGGATTAGTGTAGAAAGACTTCATGGTTTTTTAATGACTATTCCGATACAAAATCAATGTATTTATCCACATATATAGTGTTTTTCAAACATGAGAGGACTGGTGGAATTGTGATGGATTATGTAGACCATTTTTCCTAGAAATTGAATTTATCACATTAGATTACATAAAATGACAAGATGAAGGTTCAATGATTGGATTTGGTACTTCACTAGTACATATGTTCTCATGTTTCCTAATAGATGATTACTTCTTATGTTGATTTAAATAATAGTTCAATGTTTGCTGTGATGGACCTAGCTAGAAATTCTTGGTTATAGGGAGATTAAATATCTCTGAATAGATGTGTGAATTGCTCTAAGGAAACACGAATCATTAATATTGTTATTCTAGCTCCCAATATATGGGTAATTAAATACATCCTAGATTTATATAAGTGGTTCCATAGTTTTTTACTAGTGTATAAATATAGGACATTAAAATAGGTATTTCATTTATCCACCCAAAAACATTGGTTCCTCTAGATGCTCAGGATAGATGAAGATATTCTTCTATGTTTTTTACACACTATGTATTGGATCTGGATCATAAACACCTTCTATAAATGCCGTAAAATTAGATGCATTATGTTTAAATGGGTTTTTTCCATAGTCATCCAGAACAATGTTTCATTATACATTGTAAAACTCTCAATATGAAGATGATATGGGTCCAATGATTGTGAGAGGTACCATTACAATATCTTCATCATTAGTGGTTGCTCTATTTGATTATGGTGCATCTCATTAATTAATAAAAACTAATATTTTAAATACTTTTAATAATACTACGGATCATTTATCTTGTGAAAGGGATATTACTACACCCCATGGTATGTATAGAGAGAAATTTATATGTAGTTCAACATGTTTCTTCTCACTAGATGATATTGTGCATACTTGGACTATTCTAGTTCTCGACAGGAAATCGTGTGACATCATATTCAGGATGGATTTGGTCATTTTTAATAAATCCCAGATTGATTTATATCATTTATGATCTTCTTTTTTTATACCCCATAGTTCATGATGTATCTTTTAAGGATATTGGGAATCGAGGTCGAGCATCATCGGGCCCTCTTATATAATGTTGTGGAAGGTGATATTTGGGTTTTCCTTTGATCAAGAGTGGGAATATTTTATCAGTTTTTTTCTCTATGGATTTCATGGATTTTCCAAACATGTTTCTATCTAAATTTAATGGTATTCTACTAATCAGGGAGGATTAGTTTTCTATTTATTTAAAGACAGTTACTCAACTAATTTCAGTTTCATCCTTCCACATGGGACCAACTACACTGAAAGATCTAATGTACAAGTTGGATTATCTTTTTTATACATGATTTATATGCTTGAATATTTCACCTTGTTCATCGCAAGTTCTCTTTTCTAATAATATAATGGTTTACTTATAATATGGGTTAAATAACAAAAGATTAATTGAGTGACTGCTAAAAAAATTAATATTTCCACATATTGATGATCTATTAGATCATTGGATGGGGGAGAATTTTTTCTAAAAGTTATTATTTTAAACATGTGACCACCAATTAATGATAAAATAATCAAACATTAGAAAAACCATCATTAAAAGAAGGTATAATTATTATGAGTAACTTTATTATCCCTTTGGTTTAAACTATTATCTTGTAGTATTCATGTCATCGATGAATGAGATTTTTCACAAGTAGATAAATTACTTAGTGGTTCTATCTGGATGAATTCATCATATACTCAATTTCAAAGGAGGATAAAGGGAATCATCTTAGAAGAGATCTAAACTTGTTGATAAATCATCTTCATTATTCCAACGTTCAAAAATATGATATTTTTATTTGGGTAATGAAATTATTAGGACACCTTGTTTTATAACATTGAATATTAGTTTAACATGAATATTTGAATTCTTCAATGATATGGGAACAACCAAGATATATTTTTTAGATTAAGAGAATCTTGGATTTATATGGTTATTATCATTGGTTCATTAAGGAATTTTCAAGGTTAGATTCTTTGATGGATGGTGTAATTTATAAGGGGTAAATTTTCCTCTTGAATGAAACATTTCAGAATAATTTTTTAGAGAAAAATTTTCTTTTCACTATTATACCGGTGTTGACTCCTCCCATGGCTGGGCAGGGCTATGAAGTCTTCATTGATTTACTAGTTTTACGTTTGGGTTTCATTATTATAAAAGCTGATCATGATGTTTTTTATGGATCTCATTATCTTAGGACACTCGATAAGAATTATATATCCCGTGACCATGAACATTTAATATTGTTGTACACACTAAAAAGTTAATATCATTACCATTATATAGAATTTATTGTCATGCTTTTAGAAAACATGATATTTAGTTATATCTTCTCTCAAAATGACTACAGTCTCCTCTGGATGCATTGAGTGGAAGAACGATAGTATTTTATTTTCTACATCACCTATAACCATGAAAAGGGGACTTTTATTATATTTTCATTGAGAAATACTCTTTCAAGCTATGAAATGAAAGGGTCATTGGAAGAGTGGAACATGATGTATCTTTTTTCACAATGGCATAATAGTGTCAGGAAAATGGGTTAGAGGTTTCTTAGGCCAATGTTTAGTTTATGTTTTCTTTCATAGAATTTATTATTTTGAAAATAATAGTGAATATGTGTCCCTTGGTATAATAGAATCTATAAATTGATGGGAGATCTGGATTTATTGTTGTTCTCCCAAAATGGAATTCTATGACATCATAACTATTTGGTGGTATTGTATATGGTATATAATGATGTTTTGGGTGATTTAAAATAATTCAACAATAATGTGCACACATGAACCAACAAGATGATCGATGACATGTAGGTGTATTTATCGTTTCAAGGATTGTAGATGGATCAATTATGAGTTTATCTCTCTTTTTATACATTGAATCATGTTATGGATGTTCCCTAAAAACCAACAGGTTTTTACAACAACATAATTCCACTTCATTGATGTGAGATGGGATCTCTGTATACTTTTTGGTGGGGTTTAAATGTTCCCAGAGATAGAATAATTTGATTTGGGTTTTAATTTATTGGATGAAATAGTCCCCTCACTCTATACCCATTCATGATACATCTGATGGAAAGTATCTCCTAAATCATTACATAAAAATGTCGATTCATTTGAATGGAATTACATTTGTTATAGTCTCAGAGAGGGATCAATATTTCTGGACTTTTTTTTATTGAGGCCTTTCAGAGTCACTGGGTTCTCACTTGCATTTGTGCATGGAATACGATACACAATAACATGGCCATATAGAATGGGATATAATTATGCATATTGATATGATTAATGCTTGTGTTTTAGTATTTTTTGGGGATATGGATGATCATTTTGGGATATTAGAGTTTTCTCATAATAATAGTTACCCAATAATTATCAGAATGGATCCTTTTCAGGATTTAATTGTACACCCTTGTAGATCATTGTTGGGTTGGTCAGAGGTCAGTGGGTGTCCCGTGGATTGGAAATGATCATTACAAGATATGATATAAAATATTCAGTAGTTTCATTAGAGGATGCTGACAGAAAAGAGCTGATATAGGCTTTATGATAATCAACATCATAGACCGTTGGAGTCCACAATTAGTTACTAGGGGTTCATGAATGTTCTGTCCCAACTGGGACATCGAAACTTGGGAGTTATGGAAAACATGATCTTAATTTTGCTGAACCTTTCAAGTTGTTGATAAAGTGGTCAAATATCTATATTGGTTAGATCTAACATAACATATAACATTTATAGATAATGTTAACCATGTATTACAACAATTAAAGTCTCTATCTAATCTATATTATGTTATAATATGTTTTGATCATGTAGTTGAGATGGATTTATCTATAACTACATGGATAGTAATTATATTTGATTTTAAAAAACAAGGTCCTTCATTGGATGATGATACCTTTGGTTCATGTGATATGCCATCATAGTATTTATTCTCAAGAGACAAGGGAGAGGTAGGCATTGATTAGTGATCATTGGCATTATAATTTTTTCATAGGATATTATTAGTAGGATATATAGGGAAAATCATTTTCTATGGTGGGGGTGGGTAAACATCCTGTTACAACCTTCTGGTATTCCTTAACACACACTATTAATCATGTTTTTTTGGGATTAATTCTATTGTGAATTGTGTGAATTTCGAAAATTGATGAATGTTTCTTGGAAATCCATAGTTAGAAAATGGTTTCCCATATTTTTTAACCATGATAGATAAAATTTTGAAACCCAAGGAATTCAAATTTTTTTGAATTCATGGAAGGATATAAATAATGTTCCCTCTTTAGAATAATTTGTGACCCATTAATAATTGGTGCATCGTTTGGGAATGGTTTTTCTAAACTATGTGGTTGTGCCGTGGAAACCGTGTTTATGGGATTTTACATGATCCTAATATTAATTAAAAAAATACTAAACCCTTCTTTTATGACCCTGATGGATCGGTACGACCCAAAAACATTTTCTCCCATCCATGGATCTCCCAAGAAGATTTTTTCGCCCCTATAATCCCTCTATTTGTTATTAATGATGTAAGAACAATATTAGATATTTTATTGGTTAGTTTCTACACCTATATAACATTCTACTATGATCTATTTTCTCCAACATTGTGTTCCATGAATTGCAATGTTTAATTTTAGATATAATACCAACTATATTGGGTCTAAACGTAGGATTTATTCATAGATCATTATTTTAATTGTTATCTATTAGGGATTTATGTATACTACTTCATGATTAGAGATCCAATAATCTCGATTCCATTTAATTGGATTAAATATATTTCATTTGTCTTTATATAAAATCATGATTCCATTTAATTGGTGTTGTAGAAAAAGGTTATTTTCAGAATATTAGAAAGCCCCATTTCCATTGATTTGTGGTGTGTTTATAGAAATTGGTGATATTTTTATTGGTTAATTTTAATTGTAGGGTTTTAATAATTACATTTTTGAATTTAATTTTGGAAAAAGTATTTAATGGAATTTTTTGAAAACCCACGTCAATTTAATTGGTGATTTATTCCGAAATTGATGGATTTGATTAAAATTAAGTAATTTTTTTTAATTATGAAATTTTTTTATATATAATGGTGAATTTGATTGAAACCCCAATATTATAAAATGGATTATAAATCATTTTTATAAAAACCATATGGTTTTATCTTTTATAAAATGCAACTTTATTATTAAAACCCTATTATGGGTTTTAAATAGAAAATTATAATATTTGAAATTGATAATTATGTTTATTTTTTTTGTAATAAGTATTAATATAAGTTTTCCATATTTGTTTTTTACTAGCGCACATGGAATAGTCATGTAGTTAGTGAGTTTTTTGGACAACCCATCATGATTTAAAACATTCTATAACATCATTGCAGCACATCATATCCCTTAATGTTTGGTTATGATTCATATTTTGATTTAGTTAAAATGGTATTATGTACATATTTTCTATATAAACATGAGTGTGGAGCCCCAATAGCCGTGAACTATCATACCTTCATAGGAATATCACCATGTTTCTGACAATTTTTTTTTTTGAATGATTATATTCTATTATTGTAAACTATTTTAATTGGAATTAGGATTTATATATAAATTTTATATTAATTTTTTTTATATATGTATTTTTTGATCATTTTTTTGTTTTAGAGATATTTGCATCAACTAAAATGTAAATATTTGGTTTCAAAGTATTTCTATCATCTGAAATGTATTGTGGGATTGTTCAATTTATTATCTTTATATTCCCAAACTATCATTTTTAAATAAGAGGCACTTTATTTTGTTAATTTAACCCCAGAATATATTATGGTATCCTTGGTGAGACCCTACTTATTCATTTGGGCATCTTTATATTATATTATTCAAAATCTGAGTAGGGTTAGAGAACAATTTGGAGGTGGTTCTAGCTGCGTAAATGTGAATGTGGTGTGTTTATTCCAGTGGGTGTTGGGCAGTTTTCATTCTTATTTTCTAGTACATAGTTGTTGTACATTGGGTGGTAATTCGTTCTTTTCATTCATTACATCTCTCCGTGTGGTGTTTCGTTTTTATGAATACTATATTGATTGTTATAATTCTACTTTTTTGAGGAAAATCGTCCCAACATTGATTTTTTATGATTCTGGGTAATATTTGTTGAACCAGGATGACCGAGAAAAATATACAAGCAATTTTAGGATCGAATCAATTATAGGTTTACTAGGGTACGGGGACTAATTCATGACAGTAAAGACCATTTATTATATATATATATTTCAACACTCATCTATTAAAGATGATTAAAATACTGTCAAATACCCTGACTTAATACATAGAATCAATTAATGGAAATTAATAATAATAGTATATACTACCACATTCAAAACCAATGAGTATAAGTAATCCAAATTTATTGTTCTACTTGTATGGAATCCATATCCCATATATCATGTTTGTTTCCCTATAAAGTAATATACAACAATGTAACATGTGTCTAAAAAAATACCCATCAAGAAGTTAGTGTCACCAAGTCATCAGGGAAAAATCACATATTTAAACTCAAAATACTATGTCACAATGTTTCATTAGGGAGTTATGATGTTTTAAGATTCAAATGGTGTAATTCTATGCCTCTTCCTCAAAAAAAATATATGTGTTTTACTAATGTCTACAAATTAAAATACCCACTCAAGGCCTTCCTGTACAAAAATAAATATATAATCACTTTTAAAATTTCATTGTTACTCCTAAAAATATTTATATCCCATTTGAAGAAAAAGAAGACATCCATTTTCATATCAAAGATGTATTCAGAGTGACAACACTAGGGAAAATTTTCAGGAATATATGTTAATACCCAAAAAACCAATGAAAACTGTGAACTTGAATTATGACCTAAGGAGATGTCATGAAATGAATATAATGATCTTTGTTTGGGATGCAATTAATCCCTCGTTTATGATAAACTAAAAATAACGTGGACCACTCCTCTATTGAACATTCACTAAAATAGATTCAAATGCTACCAATTATCTAATTGATTAACCTTATATACCAAAAAATGAAATAAATATTTAGACTTTATCTCCATGTAATTGGGAATTCCACTTAGAAGGAAAACCAAAAATATATATAATAATGAATGGAATATGTTTTTCATGATACCAGTAAGAATCATTTAAAATTATATTTTTTCATAATGGTGTAACCAGTTAATTTAACTAACTATAGTTATACTGAAATATTTTCATTACTATATCATAATCAAATACCTGCAACTGGTGAAATTCATTAATGACTCGATTATTCGAGAACCACCAATCCATGTTGAGGTGGTTGATGACTTTTTGATTTATATTAGATCAAAACACTATTTATGGTTACTTTTATTAGGTTATTGTAATCTTAAAAATATTCATGCTCCCATCCACCTTCACTGCAAATCATATATATTCTATACTACAGAAACATTAGGACTAATAATGATATTCATCTAACTATCAACAATTTAACCTACACCTATTGATTAAAAATATTAGCCATTTCATAAAAAAGGTATCTATGTATCCCTATTATTTATGTACATTAATATGTTGAACTCTTATGTTGGGGTGAACAATCTATATGTAAAAGGAACTCATTGAGGAAATCTTTTACCAATATCTAGTTCCAAAAAATTTATATTCATATTCATCCATGTGTAAATTCATAATAACATTAGAAATAAAATTTAATATATTGAAAATGATCATATCCAACTATTTTTGGAATAAAATCCAAATTGTATAAGGAAACTAAACCCATTACCAAGAGTATACTACAACCTCTTCCAAATTCAATTAATATATGGATAAAATGTATATAACTGACATAAGAAAAGAATGAAATCTTAAGAAAAAATCAAAACTAATAATTGTCCAGTTGAAAAATACTTCCACCTGTATTTCATAACAAATTTATGTATGAATGTGTGATTTTTTAATATAATATAGTTCGGTTTTGTACACATAAATGTTACACTAGTGGCTCAAGTGAAACTTGTGGTTCGTGAAAAAAATACAAACAGTGAATTGATCACAATTATATATATATCCTAATTGATTATATGGTGGATAAGACATTTATTATACTGTAAATCATAATTAAATCATTATGGTCATAATCATCAATTGATTATAACTAAACACATCAATAGAAACCATGTATTCTATCTAAGTCCGGACTAACCAATGGTATTATATGTGGTATCTAATAATTAAATCATTCATCCCATAGAGATCATCTATCTCACCACATATATCTTCTTTTATATGTGTCATGCATCCCATGTCACTAAATCTACCTTTATGGAGAATCCATAATTAGTAAATATGCCATTTATTTCTATGTCGACCACTCTTAATTTATGTTTCTATATCCCTCATCAGTAAATCATCTCTAGTCCCTTAATAGAATCATTAATTTATGTAATCATGTCATTAATGTTTCGTTTACTTGATTGTGAGCATGAGGTCTCTTCATAGGTATTTTAGTGATTCCCATCATCTCCCAGATTGAATTCAAGGTTGTTACACATTAAAAATATTAACCTCACATAAAAATATTATACAATTTTCATGAATAATTTACCCCACTTATGCTCACCCTCATAACCCTACATGTGTAGGGATGTAATGGTTTGTTACTCCAAAGTGAATATCCTTTTAAAGTCAACACATAAAAATATATAATTTTATTTACCTATCAAAAACCATGTCTTGAGAGTAATATGTGGGGTTGATAATCCTCACCATATAATTATAGACATAGAATATTTTAGAATATAATTCCCAAAACATCCCAAATGCACATTGAATACAGACTCATTGGGGAACTATCCAACATGATGTTGAAATTGTTCACATCACAATAAAGATCCATTTCATCCAATGAATTAATCAATATTAATTACACCACCATAATTAGTAATAAATATTACTAGATGGTGGGAAATCATCTATTAATTAGATTCTTTAACGTGAATCAATACAAGATTAATTTTTCTATTGCCAAACCATGGATTCCAATATGAATGACTCATTCGACGACTAGGGATCCTCTAACAATGAATCTTTTGAAGCCTCCTTAGAAAACATGAATCACCAACACATTCTTTATTAATGATCATCTAAATAGTGTTAGGAAATAATGTTTCCAAAACCCCACGAGGAAGTTTTTTCCACTGTAACATGATTTGATGTATAGATCAATGTTCACAATGAGGTAACACCTATTGAATAGACCTAGGAATTGAGTTCTCAATCCAATGCTCATATCAATAATGATCTTATCATAGAATAATGCATTTCTATGTACATTTAGATATTCTAATATAGCTATTATTTTTTCTAGTTAATATATAATAACCATGGATATAACTAATGAATAAACTAGAAACAATATCACAATTATTATATAGTTTTTGTATATATGCTTTATTCTTGAAACAGTTGTCTAAATAGGTGGAATTAATATGTAGGTTATTTTTTTCATGGAGACTGGAAATGATTCTAGCCACAGAATCACTAAGGTCTATTTCATAACGAATGAAATTGAGACACCTAAACAACATGTATCTAATACCAACTCCAGTAAGAATAGATATTAAAATTTTATACAACATCATATGAAAAAGATTTCCATAAAACTCCTCTATCATGGTGAGACATATGGGGGACCATCTGGATGGAAGTAAATCATTTGTGACACCCCAATGAAAACTCCAATAGGTGTGGGTATTATGAAAATAATAGAATAATTATATCACTCATATTGGATACCTTAATGAAATTATCCATTATACCAACACAAGTATCTCCTAACTCATAATAGAAATTAATATATATAAATTAATGAAATGGTGAATTAGATTATAACATTTATCAAACAACTAAATTTCATAAATTTATTAACATGAGTAAAATCCTTATTCCTAGAATATGATGGATGTAAATACTGAATATAAACCTCTTAAGATCTTCCAAATCCATGGATTCAATTACAAACTCTTTATTTGTATTCATAATAACCAAGAACAATGGATATACATCCCCTTCCATATGATATTTTTACAAAATTAGATTTCATGTTCCCAAGACTTTATAATGGATAATATCATTTCAGTAATATTAATCCATTTCCAAGTGACTAATGTATTAGTTTCATATTAATAGAGTTTTGACATTTCCTTTTTATAGACTCAAGAAAACATTGTTCCCACTTTTTATCATTTGATAATTCATCATGATTCATATGTTAGGAATGTTGTGAGACCAAAGTAATATGTTTATTCATTCAATATCCCGTAATTTTTTTTGTATGGATGTCATTTTAAATCACATTAAATTCAGCATTAACATGGTTTCATCTGGTACCATTGATTGATTCAAATAAAAATTAATAGTGTCAGAAAAACTAATAATAACATAAAACCAAATAATCATTATTTTTTTATTTTTTCTACATAATGAAATATTATTTACAGTCTATGACACGATATATATATCCTTGGTCATCGATGGTCATCAACTATTTAAATCACTCTTGATAATTTGTAAATAATTTTCCAATTTGAAAATAATTCTTCATGGGAGTGTAAAAATATTTGTGTAATATGGTTTTTTTAATTCACTATATTATGTTCATTTCTATATGAATTTATCATTTTTTGTATTATTTCCTCCAGTTTACATTATGCAAGAAATAAATCATATTTTAGTATCCAGAAATGGTTTTAATTTCTTGGAAAGCACTCTCTCTATAGTTCTGCCAAATTAAATGACATTTTCATGTATATTCAATTGTCCGTATAAAAATCCTTATACACATCCACATTTTTCCCATTAATGTATTATTATCCAAGTTATTGATGGTTAACTAAAAATTCCATGATACCAACTATAAGGACCTAAACGAATAAAATATAAACATTACTTATTAATAGTTGAATATTAATTACATATCATAAATACCAATTAAATAATATTTTAGGATTATTACCATTGGAAAATAGAACATATAAACAATTTATCCATAATTTATCTACAAAATTTCCCGATTATGATTAGAATATATAACACTCTTCTTATAAATATAATACATTATATGTTTATTCATTTATTATTTAAAGGAATCATAAAAATATTCTAGCTTAGATTCTTAGTAATTATATAATAGGGAGATATACGCATAAAATAAACATATGAATTTTTTAACCAGATATTAACATATGATAACCATAAACTATAAATCCCTAATCTAAAAATGATTCATCTAATAAATCACTGTAGTTAATAATACATGAATCAAAATGGATTCAAATTACAGGATTCATGGGAGAGTATTATTGTAATAAAACATAGATATTTTTTATATTCATATCAATTGAATATATTATGATATGGATTCAAACCATGTTATTCAAAACATGGTAGTCTTGGTCTGACCACACATGTACATGAATCGGGGTGGGAATCACCACTTGTGTAATCTTTATTTGGCATGGGGTAACCTACTGTGTTTCAACTTTTAGGATTAATATATCCTTCTGTGTACCATTTTATCTAATATATCATAAATTTTTCTCTATTTCATTAAAAGAAGATATTTTACACACCATTAACTTAATGAAAAAAAATAATATGAGTTCTAGAAGATCATAAAAAATTAATCAAATCAGGACCCCTGAAATGAAACGGGTTTCATAAATGTTTTAATATAAAAAATTCTATTGAAAAGAAACATGTTTGGAAATAATTTCATTATCTCATCAACGCATAACCCACATAAAAAGAATATGGGTTTTGAATAAATTTTTTATTGTATAACCCATGGATGGGAAAAATGGTTCATAAACATCATTTACCCAATAACAAAAACAATCCAATGAAATAATAAGAATGGGTTCATTGGATATGGTCTCCAATAAAGAATAAGTAACATCCAAGTATGGAATCCTTGATGGAAAATGATTCAAAAATATTATGTGGGATATTTTAAGAGTAAGATAACCCTTCCTTAAAAATAAATTTTTAAAATAAAACATATTAAATAGAATGGAAATCCCTTTTTCTAAGAATAGTGTTTGAAAAATTAAAATGGTATAATAAAAAATTATTTAAATCATTTCTTTTGGAATGTATACATTTCACATAGAAAAAAAAATTTATAAAAAAAATTATAAATAAAAATCATTGAAATTTTTATGGAATTTTTATAAATGATACCTTCAAGAAAAATATGTTCTTGAAGGAGATACATGTTATTCAGGTCATACATGTTCAAAAACCAATTCCATTCATATTTTCAGTAAATTCCCCTTGGTACATGTATATAAAATGACATAAAATGTACATTTAAATAATATTTAATAATATATAAGGTTAAAACCACAACAAAAAATCTTCAAAGAACCTTAAACATGAATATTATTTTAGAAAACATTGTCTTGTAATAGAAAATGAATTATAAAAAAGATAGAAAATTTTGCTTGCATTATTATTATTGAAAATAATTAGTTTAAAATGAGTGGAATATGGGGAAAACCTATTTATTATAATTACCTAAATAGATGATAAGAAATGTATTGAGTTTATTTATAAATGGATTTTAATATATATTTATTGGAAGGATAAAATTAAAAAACTATGATAAATAACTGTATTTTTTCTCAAATCTATTAACTCTTCTCAATCATTAAATCACAATCCCCATGAATTCACAATGTTAAATGAAGAAGGAAAAAATAATGAAAAGATATAGAGATATGGGAGACGATCTCTGTCTAAAAAATATTGAACATTCATGGATTTTTGGATGATCTCTGCGCCATTCCCCTCAAAGGATAATTTCGTTGTGCCTAGTCGCTTTGATATGCACAATTTCTCGAATCCTCCTATATAACCATTTCCCCTGGAGAAAATTTTTACAACAGCAACGCAAAATGAATATTCCCCTTGAACAGACTCCCATAAACATGAGCACGCTGGCAGATGTCAATGAGTTTCATTCCTACATGTACTTGAATGATATAATCTTGGTAATCAATTCAAGATGAATCCCTCCCATGTCAAGCGTCATGATGATGTTGGATATCTAGTGGTGGAAAACATGGATGCTCTTCATCATGAGTTAAACTGTGAACATTCTTGGTAACATGATGCATGTCCTATCACAAAGGAAACCATCCCTGGCCCTTAACTATTCTTTAGTCATCAATTTTACAATACTGGAATTCTACAAACTAAGAGCTAATTTTCATAGGTAAAGGGTATTTCCACACAATCCTAAAATCACACAAGGATCATGGAAGAGTCTGGAAGACCGGTTCTCTTAACCTCATGTTGGGATTATTAAAAACAACAAAGTGGTTGTCCACCAATAATCCACACAAACATAGAAACACATTTGCACAAGTATGGATTGAATTACATGGTCTCAACTGGTTCTTCTGGAACCCAAAAATATTGATTGTCATTTTTTTCTGCATTGGTTCTCCTCTAAAAATTGATCTCAAAACATTAAATGTATATTAGGTTCTCTTTACTAGAATTATGGTAGAAATATATCTTGACTCAAAGTTACCCAAATCCATTAACATCAATTCCACGTACTACAAAACCTAAATTTGAGTGGAATATCAACAGAAGAACCATTTTTTAGTCACTGTAGAATCATTTTTCACAATATATACAACTATAGGGTGATTTGAAATCAAGTAACACAACCAATTGAGAATTACTGGAAGGAAATAAGAAAAACTAAAAAAGATAATACCCTCATGATAGACGTACCTTAACCACCCAAAAAGGACGTTTGGGTAAAAAACCCCTAACGTGGATCACCTATTGGAAAACTCGAGTACTAACTATATATATGATATTGATGAAGAAAAAAAATTTATTACTGAAAAAAGCCTCTTAACAAAAATTGAAAATCGGGTTCTAGATAGTATTAAGCTATCCATTGAGTAGGAAAAAGCCTAAAACACGGGCACTCCAACATATAACTATGGTCCCTTACTGAAATAAAAGGAAGAGGATAACACCTCATACAATACCTAGAAGTTTTATTTACGCATTGTTGAAACTTATGTGGGAATGAAAATTATTATAGAACCTATCCTACATAACAATACATCTTTTATTATACTCTCCAAATATATTAAGGTTTTTAAAGACCCCTAGAATCACAATCACATGCAATATATTCAATAGATTACTACTTTGGATCATTCTATCTCAGGTATGCCCTCTCTTCCAACTGCTCCTACTGATGTTTTCTCTCTGATGTTTGAAACCCTTCTATATGGTAATAATGACAGTATCATTCTGCTTAGCTCTAAGAGTTCTACAAACACCTGCGCTAATCCTCCTACTGAGGAATCAATTCTATTGAACTTATAGAATATAAATAAAACTGAATTATCCCCTACTACTTCAAAAAAAACACCAAAAATAGTGACCCTATTGTAAATCCAAATGATACCACTATCAAAAAAGAAAATGTAACCAAAAACCATGTTTTGACAACTCCCTCCACTCAATATTTCTCTCTCAACAAGGGATATCGACCTGAGAAAATGTTTCATTGTACTGCTTCGACAACTTTTGCTATATTGACATTAGAACTGTTATCGCATGATAGCCTACCTGTTATGCTAGAAACGTTAAAAAAATTAGGATCAGAAAGACCCCATGAAATAGGAACAATCACCTAACTTTGACAATCCACAGTCTACAGTGGATACAATGGTTCTAGGTAACTCCAACCCCCCTACTGTAATAAATGTAGAATTTGTTACTAGGCCTAAATATATGTTATCTCAATGTCCCAATGACATGGAACATATTTCAAAGGATACCATTGATTTAGATATGACTACACACTTGAATAAACCCCCAAATAATTCTCATACAGAACATTAAAATACCATTCATACTCAATAAGTAAGATGATCTACAAAAAATTATGGATCAAGAAAAAATAAAAAAATGGAGTTGTACCTCAATAACCCAGTTTAAATGAAGATCATTTTCTAGAATTGTCAGGGTATCACCAACTCTAACATCCTCAATGTTCTGAAATGAATGGTTAATGTGCATCTCTCTACTCTTTAAACTACTACATATAAAATCACTTTCTTTTCTAAATATTCTCATTTGTGTCAATAAAATTAAATGATTTTTGGGGTTACCAATAATAATATAAATTCTGATTCTCTAGGGATTTTTGCACATTCATCTTTATAGGATTTTACTCTTTCTAGTATCTCATATCATATTCTCGCTCATTTCTTTTCCATTGATGGTACATGCACTTTCTTATCGATTTTTTATGATAAGAATAAATACCCAAAAATAAGAACTAATTGGAATGACCTCTCTAATTCAGGCATCTATCTCCATGAGAGAACTTAAAACTTCAATTAAGGAAAAAAAATATTATTGAAATTAATACCATTGGTGCAAAATAAACCCGGTATAGAAGAAATTTAAATAAAGTGATTGCTTCAAAATGGTCTAGAGCCATTATGAATATCCCATCTTTAGATAAATGGGACACTATATCTAGCATCACTCTTCATAGAATGAACTCTTATAATCATCCCATCCATTTAATCATTTCCTCCAAATACATGAAACCTAGATTACCCTTCCACTTAAATAATGTGTGGTTCATTGATGAAGAATACAATCATTTCATCAAATTGTTTTTGGCCTCCATGTCTCATAGTAAGGATGCCTCTACATGCAACCTCAAACTGAAACACCTCAACCAAACTCTAAAATCAGGGTGTTACTCCAAAACCAAACAAGTTAAAAATGACATAACTCATTTTGATAATAAACTTGATGATATCCCAAACAAAAACACCAACTCAGACCTCCAAAATGATCCCACATAAGAAATAAACATTTCGATCAATCTCAATTGCTTGTTCAATTTTAAAGACAACATGAGAAAGAAAGATTACAATGATAAATGGTTAACTGATGGGGAAAAAAATACCAAATTCTATACTTCCCTCAAATAAACCAGGAAGGAATGCAGACCTCTATTCATTCTAAACGATGGGGTTAATATTGTTGACAAGGATGAGGAAATAGATCAACATATAGTCGCCTATTATGAAACCTTCTTTAATGGCCCTGATAACAACAAAGACCTCCTTCTTGAGATCATTCCTTTAGTGATCACTGATGTGGACAATAAATTCTTTCCTAACAGGCCGCTGGATCATGAAATCAAATACATTGTCTTCAATTTCAATCTAGATATTTCCATAGGTCCTGATGAATTTATCAATGGTTTCTTTCAACATTATTGGGATTGGTTCAGTATGATGTTTGTAATATTTTTTAATCCTATTTCACAAATGGGGTTCTACCTCATACTATCCAAGCTCAGTTTATCACCATTATCCCTATTGTGGATAGTGAATCTGAAATTCATCTTATCAGACCCATTTCTATTATAAACACTTTGTACAAAATCGTAACTGAAATCATTACTAATAGGCTATCAACTATTACTGAAACAATTGTTTTATGGAACCAATTTGGATTTTTAAAAGGTAGATCCATTCTGTACTATATCTATCTTGCCTCTGAATGTATCAACTACTTTAATAGAACTAATAGAGGAGGAAATATAGCTATTAAACATTACATCATGAAGGCTTTTGACACCATTAATTGGAGTATTATCTTTAATGTCATTTAATGATTTGGATTTAGGGGGTGCAACATCATTGAGAATAGAACTCTCTTCAACTCGAACACTATAACTATTTTTATTAGTGGGTCTCCTAGAGGATACTTTTAATGTACCAAAGGTTTATGATAATGAGACCCTCTCTCTTCCATTCACTTCTCAATAAAAAAAATACTACCTCAGTAGACCGATCAATCGTCTAGTGGTTCAAAATAAATTGAAACCAATTCTTATATCCCAAAATTTTAATTCTACTACACAACTTTTTTATGAGGATGACATCATATTTTACCGTCATGGAGAAAAAAGAAACATTCTTATCCTCAAAACCACTCTGTCCAACTATGGGGAGGATTCTGGTCAAACCATAAGTTAGAACAAATATTTTATATTTTTTTGGGAAGAATTTTCCCCCAATCGAAAATGTAATATTATCTGTGATTTGGGTATGAAAGAAGGCTCTCTCCCCTTCACTTTCCTTAGTGTCCACTTTTTTGGGGTAGACCCAAATCATTCCACTTTTTCACTTTTGTTAATCCGGTTTTTACCTAGAAGTCCTCATGGAACGGTAAATATATCTATATGTCATGAATGAAAATCCATGTTTAATCCACTATTTTCTCTAAGATGGTCAACTCTATGATGGTTTACAAATGGCCCACTAGTCTTATCAATAAAATGTATACAACTATTAAAATTTTCATCTGGAATGGTAGTACTCTTGAAATAAAATTAATGGTTGTCCCTTGGTCAACATGTTGCAAGCCTATTGAAAATAGTGGCCATGGTATTAAAAAAATGCTTTAATGAATATTTTCAGGCATATCTTATATGGAATCTTTTAAAAAATTCTTCTAAAACAATCTTTTTTCTCAAAAATACATTTCATGGTATACTTAAGACTGTAAATTTGCACTTTATTAATTCATGCATTTGGCCTACCAATAAAAAAAATTTCTCCACCATTATGAAAAAATCCAGATGGATGGTCTCCATAAGTTCTTCTAGGAAATTCTGGCTATATAACATGACTGGCACAACTTTAATCTCGATGATTTCACCAAATCAAATTCATGAAAACACCAAAACCTCTATCATAGTTATTTTAAACTCTCAACATGGTCATATCCCATAAGCTATTTTGAATCTCATTGATGACATACATTTCTATTAAAACAATGATTTTATTTAATTTTGGAGTTGACTCACAAATGGAATGCTTACCTCTATAAATTACTACACTCATATGTGTTGTAACAAGGATAATGATTTCAAATAGATTTAATGTTCAAAAAAACTTGTATAAATCCCTCATGATTCAGTCTTATCTGGCGCCAAGCTCACAACAGTGTTCCCTCTGATATGTTTCTTCAATCCTTTGGAATTTAGCTATGCTCAAAATGTAAAATGTGTAATCAACACAGAGACTATGCTAACCACTGGTTCATTTCATGTACTACTACCTCTGTTATATGGAACTATTTTTTTGACATCGTTGATTGAATATTGTTGATTCATGATTCTTCCAAAAATAAACTTATGAAATGTCAAGAGTTAGATAGATCCTAGAAAATTAGAATCCATTTCCTTGCGGTAGTGTCTAAACATAACCGTGTGATCTAGTAAGAAAAAAATGAAATTATAATTAACTACTCACTCAATTTTAATATATATTTTACCCAGATCCATATTACCATATAGGAAGTATCCTTGATTCAAAAAGGACATTCCAACAATACCACACATGATTTTGGAATTCTAAAACATCTACAGATCAACAGAATATTCTTTCAACCATACCACATTTTGAAGGTGTTATGTAGAGATTCTCTTTTTGTATTGATCAAAATCATCATAAATGGAACCTCTAGGTGAAATCTGGGACCTTAGGGGTGTGTCGTTGACTTCAAGAACCACATTAGAAAGATTCTAGGATACTTCATGGGTCATTGTGGCACTGCCTCCTCTATTGAAGTTGAGATGATGGGCTTGATTCATGCGAAAAAATGTTCCATGTATTATTAATGGAATGACCTTTCGATTGAATGTAACTTGAAATCCATCATTCGTGAAATTTGGGAATGGTATAACACTTTAAGCTTGGCTGATTACTACCCATTTAATGGAATGAACTAGTTTTCTCACTAACCTGAACTACATCATCACACATGTGTATCAGGAAGAAAACATGGTTGTTGATGTCTTGGCCGAAATGGGATTTAAACAATACATTACCGGGTTTGATGACCTCCCTGCAGCTCTTATTCCCTTTTATGAAAAAAGATTGTAATATGATCATTTACATTATACATTTTTAATCATTCTATTAATAACATTTTTTCTTTGGTCATTTTGGCTAAGGCATTACCCTTAAAAAATATAATTTTAAAGTAATCGTGTAATAAAATTATTATAAATAATTTAATGATATTAAAAATAAAATTTGATTTATAATAACCAATTAAAATATGATATTTTCATATAATAACATATATATGACATAATTAAAATTGAAAAAAAACTTGTAACACCCCATTACATTAAAATAATATCATGGTATTCGATAGCATATGTGATACACAAAATCAAATATAGAAAAATAAATTAATTTTATAATAAACATAATATTATTTAATGATTAAATTATATGTATCAAAGATTATTTTAATTAGAAATTATTCTCTATGTGTTTTGGGAATCTTTCTTATTTAAAAGTGATTCACAATGAAATTTATTTTCAAAATGCTTTTCAAAATTAATAGAATATTTTCCCAAAAAAATATATGAAATTTTTGTTGTATTTCAATTCATAAATTACATTAAACAATTATTTTACTTATTATATATTTGTTATATTGTTTATTCACATAATTTATATTCATTCATTCATTGTTTTATGGTCTGTTTCCCCATGGATTTTAAAATTTGACACTACATTCTAAATTGATATATATGAATTAGTTTTTATTTATTTATGGGGGAATTTATTATAATTACATATTATTTTTTAGTATGAATTTTATGTTGTATAAGATTCTATACTATATAAAAATAATTCAAAATAATCAGTATATTATGTGAGTTTAATTTTAATTGATTGATTATTGATGCATTAACATGCCTCGTGAGACAAATCAGTGGTCTAAATATTACTATATTATTCTATTTGATTTAACATATGTTAAGGATATATCATAATAGTAACTTTTAAAATGATATATATTGATAGTAAATATTTTTATGATAGATCATGATAGATTATAAGTCCGAAATTATATAATATATTATTATTAATTCATTTAATGATATTACATATGACAATTTCAGTTAGTTATGTTATTAATAATTATGTTATCAATATGATGTGTGTTTTTATGGAATTACAAGATCATCATTTATTCCATCCATGTTATACTCAATTTATTTATTAAATGGAATGTAGCTCAATTATATATCATTCCATTTTTGTAAAAACTTATTAATTTTGGATATATTGTGTTGTTCATAGGCCTGCTTTGGCATTTTTGCTCTCCATTATTTTTTTCCTTTCCCCATGAATTGAAAATGAGATCATTGAATGATTTTTCCTAGATATTCTAGAGTGAATAATTTTATTGTAAAAAAAATTAAAATTTTATTTCAATTTCCAAATGAAATATATGACTCATGTTTATATCCAGTTTAACAAGACTAATAAACTATTGATTACTTTGAGATGTACTTCCTTGAATATTATTCGGATATAATAATGAAAACATCATCTCTAGGCTACAAGGTTCAGGGTTTCTACATACCTTATTTGAAACATTTGATCTCTAAACCCCACAAAAGTGAATTTGTAAAGTGTATATATAAATCAGAACCGTTTATAGATTAATTATAATAAAATGAAATAAATTTTATTATATTCACCACATAAAAAAGTGGTGGTAAATATAGAATGTGTCTTATAGAAATTGAATGCGAGAATAAAATTCTTTACCTGATTACTAAAATTACTTTATACATGTTCAGAAATAATGTACAAAAAATTTATGTTTTGTATAAATATATTAAATAATTATATATATATATATATTATATATTATTAACTTATGTTCTTTTATTACCTATTGGTTATCAATTCCAAGTTAATGTCAGGTTCGGTTATTAATTTATTTATAATTTTTGTGTGTTTATATATTTTTGGTACTCATACACTAATAATGGTTCCATCATATCCCAAATTTTATCCATGATATTAATATAATATTTATTCATTATATATGTATATAATTTGGCCTATAAATTATATAAATAGAAAATGATATGCACTATTTATATATATGGTGGGTAATATGTACTCAGTAATATTTCTTCTATTTTCTCAACGCATTGAATGAGAAAATGGTAAATAATAGATAAATAATATTTATCCATTTTTATTTCATATACATATCATAATATTTATAAACGCTTCCTGATTATCTTTCATGTGTATAATTAATGAGTCACATTACTTTACAAGGTGGGGGACCACCTTACAAAAGAGTGACATAAACGTATTGACAACAAATGAAATGAATGATGATATATTTTATATAATAATTAAAATGTAATATTAATATCATATATATCACATATAAACATTTAATCCATCATTATATCCTTATTTTTTATGTGGTGATGGAAAATAAATAACATCAATTCACATGGGGTAAGTTTATCATACACACGAATTACGATTTTGTATCCCACTTGAAGAAAAATGTGATAGATATAGGTTATTATATTAACATAATAGAATATTAGTATATGATATATAATTATGATTTCATATTATCATAATAGAATAATATTTTAATGAGTATCAAGACGTAATAATACAGAACCCATGATTATGAATTTACCTCTTTTTCAGATATCCACTTTAGGTTTATGAGTATATAATTCATATGAGGTAATAAAATCCATAATAAGGCCCCAAAGATTAGATTAATTTTATATTAATTGTACATGGGATGGTAGTGGATTATGAATATGGATTTTGACTTGAGAATAAGAGTGGAGAGTTTGTGTCTTTTTATAAAATAGGTTATTGGAACATTTCTTATTTTTGAATAGAAAAAGATATA
Source organism: Viscum album (assembly GCA_963277665.1). Lineage (NCBI taxonomy): Eukaryota > Viridiplantae > Streptophyta > Magnoliopsida > Santalales > Viscaceae > Viscum > Viscum album. Next base: position 1,379,365,827 of record OY728126.1, read on the forward strand.
CTATTTTTTTCAAATGAATCAATGTAAAAAAATATTATTATAGAAAATATAATATATTATGTCTATATATTACAATAAAATTTGGTTTGGACTTGTTTTTAGTTATTTTAAACCCATATCATTTTAATTTATCCCATTGGTAAATATTTTTTTAATATAACCATGAAAAATATTTCTTACATTTTTTACAGATAATTATTTTTTAAAATTTATTTCTATCATAATTGATTATATCAAATAATATAATTATAAATATGGAATTTATTTTAAAAATGTACACTCCTATAATTTTTATATTTTAATTTAACCATAATTAGTAAGATGCAATTAGAAAGTGGATTTTCAAAGAGAAAATGTTTAAAAGCATAAAATGTTATTATACCAAAACTCAATATGTAATTGACTCTGAGGATCAATATATAATTAATAGATATATAACTGAAATAATTATACTATTAAAATAATAATTAAAAAAATAATGTTATAAAATTTTTAATATAAATGAAATTATTTAAGAAAATCTGTTCTATTTGCTATTTAGTGAGATATTTATGAAATCAGGTAATCCTAAAAAATTTAATGAAATATAATTTTGTATTTTAGATTTAATAAAAAAATTATATTTTAAATAGAAAATTTAAAAGTTCCATCATCTACATTTTTAATTTTTTTTTCAAATTAAATAAAAAAATTTCCTTGATAAAATAACAATTTTGACCAAAATAATGAAATATATTAATGCTTAATACATATATTGTCAAAATAAAATGTTTATAAAATATTGTTAATAATCATAAATAAAATTTAGTTATTAAAAAATCATTTCTCTATTTTTAATTTCTGGGTTTTAACAATCAGGTTTATATAATAATATTAAAAACATATCATGGTTTGTTAGAACTCAGTTCCACATGTAATATAACATAAACTAAATGTTTCATATAATGTATGATTAAAATGGTGTAGATTTTAATTAATAATATTTAAAGGATTATATTTATTTTAATAAAAACTTGAAAGAGTCTAGCTATTTTGGAAACTTATAATTTTTTTATTGAAATTAACATGGTTGAAATTTAAAATTATTATGTTTTGTGATATGATATGGGACAACCATGCACATGATGAATATAATATGTTTAAAATATTGTGTATAAGGATCACATGTATGAAATATGTATATTATTTCTAATTCATTAAATGCTAACTAAATTTATAATCCTGAAAAATTATAAATATATATTTTAATATTAGATATTATTATTAAAACTGTAACGTTTTTCATATAGGGTTTTAATCGAACCCTGCTTATATAGAATTTATATATTTGTTCTCAGTATATCCTCATGATGCTTGGCATATAAAGGTACAATTTCTATATGTGGATGGTTGATCTGTGGAACTCAACTATATTTAATATGTAATGCAATCTTGAGATTTCTGACCCATTTTCTAATTTACATCCTTATATTTTTGACACATTTTTTATAGCCTATTTGTGATAGAATTATGGGAGAACCAAAATTATGTGTTCTATAAATAAATTAATGTTAAACATCTTTTTAATAAGATGTGAATTTTTATTTTACTTTTAAACTGTAAATAGTTGTATTGTTTTATCATTGAGATTTTATTGAGATTAATTTTGAATATATTTATTTTATTATTTTATTTATTTCCACATACTCAATCAAATAGTCTCCAAATGATCATATAATGTAACTTTCCATTAGTCATAAACCTATAGATTTTGGGTATGAATTATTCATATTTGTGTGAAGTAGTATAAATAAAATGATTTTTAATAAGATAAGGGATGATACAATATTGTATGGGAAAAATATTATATAATACTCAAAAAATATTATATATAATTTATATTGATAGGGTTGGTCAAAATTAGTATTTTATGGTAAATTTTTTCTTCAATACAAAAATTATAGGAAATCCATGATTATATAGAGTATGTGTTTTGTTTTCGATTTTCTTATCTATATATGGGTTACATTATATAAGATACTTTTAACGTGTTGGGACTATTGATATATGAGACATTACATATACCAATGGTAGTAATGGAAACACTTTAACATTTCACATTTTTATACAGAATTCATAATAAATTAATCATCATACATAGGATTAAGAACCTTCATTCTAAAATAAGACCTTGTTGATTAATGTTAAGACAAATAAATATAAGTATATTTCATTATAATGATTAACTAAAAATGGGATAAACATTAAATGGATAAAAATAATAATAATAATATAAAATATATAAGATGTTTTTATATTATTTATATGATACATATCTTGAGAGTGGGTGGATTGGTAATGGGTTACAAACCATTAATATATATCCCTTAAGATATAGAATTTGTATATATTAGTTGTATATATTGATTTATGGTATAAATTATGTTTTTAGTGACTATAGTATTTAATTTAATACTTGGAATGAATTTTTTTATCCTTATATGTTTACAATAGTAATCAACTAGAATACGCATTGTAGGTAAATACTCTATTGGAAATCAATATCTAGTGTTGGAGGAGATGTGGGTATATAGATAATCACACATATGAAATCATTTTAAACCATTATTTTTGAATATGATATATCATAATCATTTACCTAAAAAGCATGAGATCAACATTTTGGACTCAACAACTCATGTGATAATTCTTTTATCATTGGTATTACATCTCATTTACTATGATTCTAGATTTTTTTTGATGATTCTTGTTATTGAATTCGGATTGTAGGTAATCCTATTTATAACATTATTGGAGTTTGGAAATCTGTGGGAAGGCCGATAGGGGGTGAGATTTAATAATATTAATTATTTTTTATTTAATAAAATGGGTACATTATTATTATGATATATATTATGTTAATGAAATTAAAATGATATGTGGTCATTTAAATTCTATACATTAGTGATGCCAATATGGGTATTGATATGAATACATATGCCAGGATCCACTTAGTTAAAAAAAATTAATGTATACTTTTTTAAGTTGTTCAATAGGCTAGTTGACCAATGACAATGAGGATGGTGAAATAAATTATATGGGTTTGATATCTTTATAATGTATCATTATTGTCCCTATATATTACCTCTATGATATTATTTTACAACGATAAATATATAGACAAATTAATTTATGGAATTAAAAATTAAACAATAAATTTATATAAGATGGGGATATTAAACTCCAAGACTGTAGATTTAAATAAAGGGTTTATTATATTCACAAACCATGAATAGTGATATATGATTTTATTGAGGCATAATTAGACATGTTTGGCATGTGATATTTATGGAAGGATTAATCTTTGAAATATCTCTATGTTTTGTTGTGAGTTTATATAGTCCCCATGACTCTTAGTGTTCCATAATTATTACTTTATCAATTGTAAGAGACACATTTTTGTCCTTCCTAGTATGTGGTTAGGACTCATGTTTTGTTTTATCACACAATTGAAATCCGTATGGGATTAGAAAATACTGACTATACCATGATTTTTTTGGATGTTTTGGAATCCTTGAAAATCCACACCACATAAAATGATGATTATGGGGTGTGATGGATATATAAGAAATAACTAATGGAATTTTATTTTGAATTTTTTGATAATAGACATGATTATGACACCTCACTAATATATATGTTTTTTGACTCATGACATTATTTATTTAAATATAAGGGGGTTTGGTATTCCCTCTTTTATAATAATAAAAAAAATAATGTCAAAATAATTTAATCATGGTTATATGTTTTTTAGGTGATATAAATGATTAGTATTGGATTTTGTAGCAATTGAACTATATTATCTTGAAATGGGATATTGTAAAAATGTTAACTATTATTAGATAGAGAAACATGATAGGGATGGTGATATTAATGTCAAAATGGAAATATGAGGGACTATTTATTCATTAAATTTCCTCTAAAAATGATTTTGATTGTTCAAATACATGATGATTATAGATTGTAATATCAACGGGATGAGTGGTTTAATTTCCAACACTGAGTCTAATTGAGATGTTTTTATTAAAATTACAGGAGAAGCCTAAAATATATTAATATAATTGATATTATTTCATACAGATATATTTCATTATTGAATGGATGTCATAAAAATATATATACATGATAGCCACCAATATGGTTGTTTAATCTGACTATTTTAATGGAAGAATGTTTATATCCTAATTTTTTTATTCATATTAGAACAGATGGCTACTATTGGTTGGATTTTATCAATGAATTTTTTATTGAATGGATTTAAGGTATAAATATCTTTTTTGTGGGGATAATTAAATTCTATTGATTTATCATAGATCATAAGTATGTTAGTGTTATTGATATCTTAATAAAGAAAAATATACATATTTAAATATTTATATGAAAAAGATCATAAATATAAGATGATGTAATGTGAATCATCAGTAGTATATTGGATTATGGATTCTAATGTTAGATCTTGTCTAAATTGTGAGAAATGAATTTATTCCTATAGTATATGGATTTTCAAAAGTGTTTCAATGGTGATTTTTTTAATTTATAATTAATAAACCACTAGTGGGATTACCCTCATGATGATTTTGGAACCCAGAATTTAAACTACATTTGGTGAATTGTTATGGGTTTTGTATATTATTAGTGTGTTATAGTAATCAGATATTTAATGATTTTAAGTTAATATTTATAATGAGGTACCATATAAATTGGCATCCATGATTGTGATCAATGGTTCATATTGATTTTAAAAAATACTATTTTGGTTAAAGATAATATTTATGATTGGTAAGGTTTTAATGTGTATGTTTTTTATAATTCACCTAGTTTACATATAGTGGTGGTAAGATATTGACTAGTGGTAGACATGATTTTTTAAAACATGGTAATATTTTTTGGTAGAAACACTTCCTAAAATATTAATTTGGATACATATCATGATAATAAAACTTATTTTCATGATGTTGTAAATAATATAGTTTTATATATTAATATAATTAGGGGATAAATGCGACATATGAGTTTTTTAGTTATGTTTATTTTTTTTAATCTGGTTGATAATTTATTTTTAATAAATAAAATGGTTAGAAGGATATTATAATGATTGGTGAACCAGATTAATTGCAAAAATTGATAATCATTGATGTTGTGTGATAAATATGTCCATAGTAGTGGATTTAAGAATATACCATAACCCTTATGAAAATCATATAGTGTTTGAATGTGATGTACATTGAAAATTCACCAATGTACATATAAACGTAATTCTACTAGGAATCTAATGTCTGCAAAACCAATGTTTTATTATAGGTGTAATCCCAATCCTTTCGATCCATATAATTTTTCCTATTGTTCATACTGATCTTAGGGTTTTTCATTGTAAAATGATTAAGAATGAAGATCATTTGTTATCCTGTTTATTATATACATCTCTTCCAACTATGATTTTTGTTGTCTTTGTAATATAATTAAGATATAATGTTTCCAAATATCATTGAAATCATTTTAACCTTATTATTCATTTCTATAAAATAGATATGGGAGAATTGGGATCAGTGATTACATATGGTATGTTATGGTAACATTTATATTTGTCATTATGAAAACTATTTTTTAGTTTCTATTAAACATAAATAGAATTGGTCAATGAATCAGTATATACTGGTATGATTAGTTTCATTAATTGTATCGATGGTATCCTATTAGTGATTTTGACCATATTTCATGTGGTTCAGAAATATTTTTTACTCTTCGTAGGTCATGAATTAATTATAAAAAATCGAATTAATTTTTTATTTTATTTAGTTAAATAAATGTAATTATATAAATATATATTTTACTGTGCATATTCTATAATTTCAACCTTATGTGTTTGGGTGATAACTATTATTGTAAGATCATTCTTGGATTAGATTACACAATTGAGATTTCTCTTTTCTTATGAGATTAACTTAATCATTATATAGGTGGTCCCTTTTATTCATGACTGTTAAAAAATATTTTATGTAAAATGCGATATAAAATTTAGTCACACATACATGATTGAGATTAAGTAAAAGAAAACTATATATATATATATTATCCTTAATTGTTTAGGTATCATTGTTAAGGTTAATTACAGTTGAATAAATTAAAATTCCATCTTTTAAAGGACACTTATGGTAATGAATATAATGTAAACATTTATGATATATACTATTTTTGAATCTAATTTATTCAATTTTTAATTTTATATAGAATTTTTGTTCACACATGTCTCACATTAGAAAATTTATACGTAATAATAGTGTGTATTTCTCTATAAAACAATGGTATTAACCCTATAGAGTATTTTAGTGTCATTATATAACATTTTTTGTTAAACTATAATGGATTGACTGTTTTACCACATTTAGTTTGATATTATGGGTTGGTTCTAAAATATTATTACTTTTTCACCATTATATAATATGATCACCATCATAATTTTCCAATCAATTATGTTGGATTTATTTTCTACAATAAATTGAAATTTTTATATGATAATATTAAAATTTTAATCTTTAACATCATGATTCTTTGTATATAATGATATTAATATTTGAAATTGGATGTTGTGACTCAATTTTTGGGGGATGATATACGCATCTATGACTTGTTCCCTGAAAAAAAAGAAACAACACCCCCTTGATGATAGGTATTAGATTTGAAAATTTTGTTATGATGATGAGACATAATTTTTAAATATAGTATGCTATATATATTTGGCTATAAAATTGTTATTATGATGATTTTAACAATATAATTTCCATTGAAGTATATTTGATTTACCATGAAACTAATTGATAATTCATATAAGATGTTCCATTTTAGTACTTATTAGCTTATATAGAAGGTAGATGAACCACTCATGTTAATATTCTTCCATAGAAGTGGTTGTTATCCTCATAAATGTGTTGAAGATTATAATATGTGATCCTCATCGACTCTTGTTATGGGAATAGCCTAGTAATGTATTTCACACATTCAATATTTCAAGTAATGTGTTGTAGTAGCCAATTTTTTTTGTTACTGATTATGGAAATTAATCCTATTATAGTGGGATGGGATACCAACCATTTAAATGAGATAAATTTTCATTATACCTTTAGAGTGGTTGTAATGGGAGAAAATTCATAGTTAGTCTCATGATTCCTATTTTAGGGAATATTATTCTAATTAATTGTTATAATCATTTTCTATTGGATAAAAAGACATATCTATGATAATTTCGTGGAATGGGGTGAGATTCATGGGATGAAATGGATATTAATCATATTTTACAATTGTAAACGGGATGTTCTTCACGTGATATGTTGTTTTTATTGAATTTCAAAAGATTATAATGTTTGATATTGTTTTTTAAGTCTTTATTTCTAAATAACTATTTGAAATAGATTATCAAATTCTCTTATCTTATTATATTAATAACATTCAGTGGAAGAATATTACATATAGTGATTTTTTTTATGGAAATGACTCGCACATGTATATATAAGAATGGTATGACTTGAACTAAATTTATATTTTAATTAGTAAATTATTATTTACAAAAAAATTCATGAAATATTTATATATTCAATTATGAAAATTTAATCAAGATATTTATTATATCTATATATTTATGTGGCATCATATGTGTTTTATGTAAACTACGTGGCTATGATTTTTTGATGAATTGGAAATGTTTTTTCAATTATTTAATTGGAAGTTGTAATTTACTTTGAAAATGACATTGGATTGGATGCCAGGTCAATGATTGGACCATATTTATACAACTAGATACTGAAAATAGTAGGATTGGGTAATTTGGGGATATCAGTTATATAACAACTCATTACCTAAATAACAAATTATTAAATGTTTCATAATAATAGGTTCACTTTATAAATTTTCATTGACCATTTTGGTTTAACGTTTTAGAGAATATATAAAAAACTACATATCACAACCATAAAACACTAATGAGAAACAAAAAATTTAAATTCGATTTATAACATAGAAAACAATGTTATATCTAATTTCATCATTCATTCAGAAATCATACCGTCTTTATATCTAATTACAATAGTGGAGTGATAAAATCATTGTAGAACCTATTCATCCATATATAACATGAACGAAATTTCAAAAAATGAGACAAAAAAAATAAAATATCCACAAGGATTAAAAAACTAAATATAAATATTAGACTATTCTAAATCATTATTTATCATCTAAAATTTAGTATTTATATTACGCTCTTTCATATCCAAATAATAAATTTATTTCCCATGAAATAAATTTCAAATCAATAATACATTCAAAAATCATCTCATATGTATTATAAAACGATAAAACCATTTTGATGATGGTTTCATGTCAAACTTTAGTACCCATGAATTAGTTTTTGTAAAAACCCCATTTTCAACCCTAAAATCATCATAAATATTGATATAGGCTAAATCTAATAAGTTTAACATTTAAAATCAAATAAATTTCATGATATATAATTTTAAATCAATAAAATTTTATGTCAAAACATTTCATGATCATCTTCATATCATAGATAATATCACATTTAGAAGAACTCTTACAGATGCAGGAACCTAATTATTTTAATCCAATACATATTATGTGTAGAAGAAACTAATTACCCAATGAATTAGATAGAAATATCACCCTTACCCATCATTATTAATAAGTTAAAAAGAATGTATCATACTTAAATGCATATAATCTTTCACATTCATCTTAAAATAATACATAATATGTTATTTATCACATATATTCTATGAATCCAGGATTCTTAAATGAAAAAAATTTCTATGTGATATATTAAATTACAAGAAACAATGTTTATATTATTTTACTTACAACACATGTTTTAGGATCTATCGGACACTATCTAAATATTTTTTTTCCATACTATATTGAACATGAAATAAAGAACTTAACCGACCTAGGATATATTTTACCATTATAAAATATTCATTAGAGTTGTGAAAATGAATAGGATGAACTATCAAAAAATATATATAGATTACACATTCATGTTATTTATCAATGTATTAGTAATTAAATTAAAATAACTTAAAAAAATATTTATATGTAGTATGAAAAACATTAATTTACTAAAAACATTACCATTTATGGAAATCAAAAATAATTTAAATTTTATTTATAAAAAAATTATAAATGTTATAAAAAATGAACTATATTTTTGAAAACATAATATGAAAATATATTTTGGGTGAACTTTTGGGATTTTTGTATAAACTTATAATGTTTTTTTCAATATTGAAAACTGTATATTTTTAATTGAAAACTACCTTTTAATTTAAATAGCATATATAGTTAAATTTTTTTGTTTATTTAGTGTAATTTTTTATTCAATTTCATAATATTTATTATCATTTTTTAATTAGTATCAATTTCATATAGAATATGGATATAATTTTTTAAAGATTTTGAACATTTTCACCTTAAAATCCTGATTTCTTGTCACATATACGTGATTATATTATAATTTAATTTTTTCACTTATGTGTATTAAATTTGTATAAATATAAATTCTATGTTTATAATCAATATAATTAATAATTTATAATATGGTTATGTGAATTTTTATGCATTGTGATTTGTGAATAAAAAATAAAACTAATTGTAATGATTAAGGGAAAAATGGTTTCAACATGATATTAATATTTAATCATAAGTTGAAAATGAACTAGAAATACTTTCATAGCCTACTCCATTGACATATTTTTACCCTAAGGAAGTGATAATGTATTTTTTATGTTTTGTGATAGTATAAATGAAATTGGCCCATATAATAATTTAAGTAAATAAAAAGAATGAAAGAATCTATGTAAATTTTAATTTCTATAAAGCAATGAGGGAGGGTGAATAAAATAGTTTTTCAATTATAAATATTATTTTATGGTATATGAATAATTTTTATCATAATAATTTTTATTATTATTTTGGATGTGATAAAATTACATTGAATTATTAAGAAACTCTGATACATTGATTATTTAGTTAATAACTAAATAAAATTAGTGATAATAAGAAAATTTAATGTGATGTAAATAAAATGAATTATTTTTTTCATTTTTCTGTGAGATTAATATATCATTATACATATATTTAATATTAATATATTTTAATACAATTAGAGTACTAATATTTTTTATATTCATACTAAATTAGTAATATGAATATTTTCATTATTGCAATTTTTTAATTACAGATATTTTTAGAATTAATATAAAATTAATGAAACCCCTATAATTGGTTAATTTATTTAAAAACAATAAAAAATATAAAAAAATGGTACATTATTGTACAATATGATCTTTTATAATAATTATATTGACCCCATAATTTATAAAAAACTTTTTTCCATAGTTAAGGTTTAAAAAATGTTTATGCAGATTAATTTTTCTTATGTTAAAAATAATTTTCTACAAACAAAAATGGATTCTTTCATGAAATTAATTTAACAATTAGAATCACAATGTATTTAATTTATAATAATTTTGAATTTAATTTTCTTTCATTAGATAAATAACATTTGTTAGAAAAATAGTACCCATAATGAAAATCACAAAAATGGACAATGATGTTAAGTAAAAAAATATTTATAAAATTAAATTAAATTTATGGAGGAGGTAAAAATATAATATATATAACCAAAAAATTTTCATAATAAATATTTCTTCCATTTGAAGTTAAATTGACCTTCCACCAATTAATACGTTTTATAATTTACAAGAATATAAATCTTCCCCAATTGTAAATTAGATCTCACTCTCCCCACTTCTTCAATTTTATGAAAAATTTTGTATCATCCATAATAAATAAAAAGCCATTAATTTATTCACTAAACTAATATTAAAAAACATTTCTTTTGGAATTAATTAACCAATTAAAATCATTAGCGTAAAACCAAGGTGGATATTTGATAAAGATGTAAGGTACTTCAAGAAATGACTTATTTTATTTTCTTATCCACCACCAAATTTTTTTTAATCGTTAAAATATAATAAAATGGTTATCATCAATATAACTATATTTTTGTATGATATGGATACCCACTAAAACAATAGAAACAACCCTCAAATGTGTTAAAAAAATCATAGTTTGTGTGTTCGACATACCATAGCCTCACGAACCAATGCCATTTGTTTTCTAATTACAATATTTAATGGATTGAAAAAATGATATAAATAATTTTAATATAATATATATGATATATACGAGGTTATTATTATTATTTATTTTTTATGTAACACATTACATCCTTATATTCATTTTATGAGAGTATGTTAACATCATTCGTGTGTACGACAGATTATTGCCTCATGATGTGATGTGATTCCTTAACAATTTAGACGGATTTATTAATGATTTTTTTAATAAAAATATTTGATATGTATTAAATATAAATAATACTCCAATGATAATATATATATATATATATATTACTTACATCTATTTTATTCATATTGATATGATAATGGAAACATTATTCATGCATACGTATTGACTGTCGTCTCCATAAATGGTTTATTAAATTTCAAATCACCAGTTTTTTTTAATTAAATACTAAATAAATATTAAATTTATCTGATATTTATATTATGGTATTCATTATAAAAATTTTAAATAATAATCAATATATTTTGTAAAAATAAAAATATACCCAAACATATAAGAAAAACAATGTGGTCATAACATGAAATGTAAAGTAAATATGGAATTGTTAAAAAATGTATTATAAGGTCATAATAAAAAAATATGATATTATATTGTTAATATGGTTTTATAATTAATTAATATATACTTTTAAATTACTATGTAGTATTTTATATTTCATTATACAAAAAATTAATAGTGTGGTATGCGTTTTTCTAAGCTGACTTTTAATTCGGTGAGATGTGTTACATATTCACCACATTTGTAAGTTATGTGTTGTATATAATTCCTAAAATATATTTTATTAATATTATTGATAAATATAATTTGAATTTTCATATCCATCTTATGATCTCTCTTTCAAGGCTTTTAGGGATTCATTATGACTAATGTGTCAAAAGAGTTTTGTCTTATTCCTTATTCTTTGAGGCTTAAGATATGTTATAAACATATCTTATTTCACCCCATGATATGAAGAATCAGTATGAATGAATTGGGTCTAAAAATTATATCATATGAATGGTTATTACATGTTAGTTTTAAATAAATAGGGCTCAGTTAATTAAGAGAAATTATAATTCAACGGCATGCGTGATGATTATGTAACAGTTTGTCCAATTAATCTAAAACCATAATCCTTGAAGGAATTGGATAATTTATGTGATTTTTTTTCTTTTGATGTAATATGGTTTTTATGGGGAAAATGTTTCAAAAATATAGACATCAATTATGGAAACGATATTTTTATGATTTCAACCTAGGATCCTGAATTATAGGTCTTGGTTAGCTATAGTTTGTTACATAATATATTTTTGATAACATAAGAGATTAATATGTTTTCATGTGATATTATCATAAGAGTTATGGATAGCATCAACCATCAATATAATTATGGTTGGAAATAAGTTAATTTTTGTAGACACCATATTTGATTTTTTGTAGTATTAAAAATATAGATGTTAATAATGAAATTACAGAGATACAATAGTGTTTTAAAGTGTTTTTATCCATAGGATAAACATGAAGTTTTATGTATAGATGTCTTTTAAATTTTTACATAATAAATGACAACCTCAAGGCAGAGTGCCAACTCAACGCATCCGATAAGGCCATTGGGCATGAACATAAAACTAAAGGGGGAGAAGGGCATATCAGACACCAATTTTATACATAATTTCTGGGTATGTATGAGATTATTTACTGGTGTATATTATGTTTATATGAAAATAGGTGTGATTTTTTTTCAATGAATAGCTATTGATTTTAGTTTGATGAAAATTAGATGTAAAAATTTTAATAAAAGGTTTTTGATCTTTTTTATGAAATTATAAATGAAATAATATAGTATCTTATAGAATGATTTTGTTTGAACATTGGGTTTTACTATAGGATTTTAGAAATTTATGTATCATATGATGGTTTATTTATTATTGTAATTATCATAAAATTTGAAAACCATTTAGGTTTATATTAATGTATAGAGAGAGGATGAATATATTTTTATTATTTAAGGCATTATTTTTTCGTTTGAATATATATTTTAGTAATTCGGGCACGAACATTTCGTATATAATATAAATTGTTATTGTAAAATAATAGTATTTTTTGAAATTTTTTAAAGGGTTTAATTGCACTCACCAAGTATATTTCCATATTCTCATAGTCTAGATTGTTAGATAATTCCTCAAAATATAGTAAAATGATCTTAAAAAACATATATCTGATTAATATAATCTCTAATGATATCAAAGATCATTTTTTAAAAATCATTGTATTATAGTTTAGTGATTTTTTTCTTTATATTTATCATTCACGTTATATTTATTGATGATCTCAGACATTATATATTCCTATTTGGGATTTTCATTTTTCTACAATTGTAATGTCTTCAATATTATGTGTAATTTTTTCTAAATTATATAAAATTATTTCGAGACCAAACGCTTGGAGGGAACCTGATTATATGGCCCTGTGATCCCAAAATATAATTATGAGCTTTTTTTACATTGATTTATGTAAATGTGCATGTAGTTTTTTTTAATTTTACGACATTGCCTAGATCAAAAATATGAGGGCACCATTGAACTCAGAAAATTGTTTTTACCTTTTAATGGACTTAACTTTGACCATAATGGCTCTAAGTGAAATTTTATTATTAGGACATCATAGAAAGAAATATATTAACAAAAAAATTATTTTATTTGTTTTATCTAATTTTTGGGAGGTGGAATGACAGTGCTGATGTGTGTCGAGAAAGCGATGGCGGGTCATATTAAAGGAATCTCATTAATAGATCATTAACACGAACATTTAAAACACTACAAATTAAGTGTATCTAAAACATTATTTCAAAGATGAATCATTGTTTTATAATGAAATAGTGTAGTGATGCAATGACTCAACATAACAGAGACACTACAACATTATTCCCATTTTCTAGAATATGGCATTTTAGAAATGAGTTAAATTTGTGGAATTAGTATGATGTAACTATGACATGATTTCTCTCCAATAATGAAAGAAGAACAATAGAAGATAACTAACGACGTCGACACATCTCGACGAATGGGATCAGAATGTGGAAAACCCCAACAGAACATGAATCCTCACAAGTGCAGTTCATCAATGAGAATGTTAATCAAGGTAGGGGATATTGTTGATGTGGATTATTATTTCCTTTTTTTCATTCTAAAAGGAAAAATTCAGTGCATCCCATGAACAGGTTGATCAGCAGATAGCTCATTATGGCGGTAGGGGACCCATTGATGGGATATTACATCAAGAAGTTTTTTATTAAAATATTGATCCTCAAACATAAATCTCTCCCTTGTTTCTAAACCTATAAAAAAGAGGTAGAAGGATGAAAAAACAAGTCTTGATCCCCTCATTCTTGTTCATTCTTGATTTAAGATCCTTTAAAATGGTGTCAAGATGATTATGTGGCCTTAGAAGATAAGGAAAAACACCATAGAGGATAGAGGTGCAATGGGCATGATGAACAAACCATACGAGCAGACATGTTGTTTGGTAGAAGAGCCAGATGGTGCGTCGGAGACCACCAGTGGTGGCCTGAGAATGAGGTCATTCCACAACTGCATACTGAAGGGTGGGGCATTACAGACGGAATGGGCTGTAGCAAGGTTGTAGGGGTCGATGGATGGGCTGATGGCTGGGGGAGGAATGTGGTCCCTTAGCCGCATCAATGGAGCACCCCAAAGATATCGGTCGTGACTTCACCTATCATGTGGTTCCTTAACCATTTGTGACACTTGAGAAGTCGTGTTTTACCAGTCACGTGACAGCTCCCTAGACGCACCGCACATCTAGGAAGATGAATGTCAGCCCTCCATAGGATGATCTGTTGAGCGTGGCCCATGCCTAGTGGCCTCAAACAGTGTCATGTGATCCCAACATGTACATAGTGGGTTATACCCTCCCCTTCGGGATAATCTGAATGAGACCAGGTCAGTAGGCGACCTAGTGGGCTGGACCCCTATTTGAACCATCCCTTGTCAAGTGAGGGTCAATTGCCTTGTCCCATAGGCTAGGCTGGACCGAGATGACCCAAACCTGAACAATATCAGGTTCATTCAATTGAACTAAACCGGTGCATGTGGGCCTCTCGGGATTGGTTGGTCAGCTCGGTCAGACCATGTTAGTCCATTACTAGAGGCAACAATACCCTATTTATGAAAACACCAATGACATACAAATCGATTATTTTTTTTAATTTGGTGTTTGTGGTGTTGGGACCCTCCTGATTAGTTATATCTTTTTCCACTTTAATAACGTCTTAATGGAGTTTAATTACACTGCATGTATTGGGGAGCAGTTCTCACAGAATCAATCACACATTGTGTTGAAACCATTTGGTGGGATGAGACCTGAAGACTGCATGCAGATGACCCTATGTGGATCAACTACGGGGGGCCCAGGGGAAGGAGGCTCTGTGTGACCTAGTTTTCCCACTTTTGGGAGAAACTCTTTGTGACACGACACACCCACAATAATCGATGGGGAGGAATACCTTAGTATTTCCAATGTAGAAAGTGACTCTGTGTGACCCAGCAATTCCATGGCTGTGAGTGGAAATGTGTGCCCATTAATTCCCATAGTACATATCTGGGATGAGTACCAAAATAGCCTGATGATAGTAGGATGCAGTAAGGTGTGGCCCGAATGACCCATTATACACATAGAATAGGAGTACTCTAGTATCCCAAGGTGTTTGATGGTACTACTTATAGTCATAAATTCTATACTCTAGATTATACCGGGTGTGAGATATCTTACTTAGTGGTTTTATTTTTGGATTTCATTGTTTTCTTTCAATGTTTTTTTGGTTTCCTGACTAAATATATTGTTACTCATCCATGAACAGGCTTTGGTCACAGCTATTGTGTCTGGTGTAGGATATTTATGAATTGGCAGAGGAAATGGTGGGGAAAGACTAGGTTTTTCCCTGTGAGGTCAAGAAATCATAATCTTCTTTTATGACTTTTAGAAGAAACTATGTAGTTACCCATTTGGTTGGGTTTACAGAGAATGAATTGACATCGAAATTATAGTTGTTGTTGTTGGGTTTTTATTGGGTTTGTATTCTGAACCGTTTAATTTTAGTTATATCATCACACACAGTGGTTGTTTAGTAGCATACATGTTGTATTTTTTCTTTTTTCAGGACGTGGTTGTGTGTGCGTGTGTACAGGTACTCCGAAAAATTATTCCCACAAGTAGGGGGAAACCTACAACACTAGTCGCCAACCCTTGACCATTAGGAGTTGGGCTGTGGGAGTCACTAACCTAGCCATGGGGGACAGTTTCTGATAATGTGGTATCAATGGTGTCCAGTTATACATTAATGATCAATAGTCTGTTGTATGGTTTATTTGAAATAGTGTTAAATGTTTTAAGTTTTACTATTAGAATTGGGGAGTCAGGTTTTTGTGTGGTGGCCAATGTATCCATACAACAAGACCTTGAATTCCCCTTTTTAGCTCTATACATAATAACCCTTCTTGAAAGCATCATATAAGAATTGAGTATTTCTTTTTATTCATCTTGAACAAGTGTCATCTCAGATATTATAATATATTTATCTTGGTCTATCATGACCCATTTTTGAAAGCCTCCACATTGACGCCCATATAAGATTCTGATATGTGGTTGGGAGACAACCCTCCTTGAGATAAGGTGTCAATTTAGGGACTGCTCATAGAGATGGCCATTCTTAGTGGTCCACCAAAGTTTGTACTATCCTTTGATCGACAGTATTTACCTGCGTTTCCAGTATAATATGCATGCAGGATAAAATTATTTAACATGTACCAGAGATATAAGCATCTAAAGATTATGGGAGGGACAGATCCTCAAGTCACTGAGGACTGTATGGTGGTGTTGAAACATGTCTTCCTCTTAGTAAGGTCTCCACTCTACTGGATGGTGATCTTAGTTGTGATCCTTCATATGTGGTGAACAAATAGATGGTGGAGTTAGATTATCCAGACTCATGATAGGGTGACCCTCTCTTGGGATGACATGAAGTATATTTTCTAAAAGTTTTTATTCCCTAAAACCATGCACTCAGTAGGAATACAAGAGTTTTATCACCTACACCACAATATCTGTTTATTTTCTGATTATTCTGCATGGTTCATATTCCTCTCCTACTACTCAATGAACATGGTGCGAGACACATTCTTTAGAAACCAGACATTTGAGAAGAGACTCTGATAGGATATCCCGGAATACATTGTGTCTCTCAGCATCCATACTCAAGAAAGAGTTCTAGAGATTTATTTTCTAGTAGAGAGATTCCTCGCATGAACAGGAACCGATTGTGGGAGATATCACAAGGTGACAGATGGCCATGTCATATGTGATGTGAAACCGAATGATGAAAGATGTGTCTAAGGGGGCCAGATCATCTGGAGGGTGACCCCATGACTCTTGATCTGCGGTGAGACACCCATAGGGTAGTAGGGATCAACTGTGGAACAGAGTGTTCTACTCATGATGTAGACAGAGACATTTGGTTTGCGACTAATTAACCTGCTTCACACATGTCTAGCAGAAAGGAGACGAACCACCACAAAATAGGATGAGTATCAGAAGAGGATGTCCGCATAAAGGCAGACATGGAATGGGAGAAGGGTAAAAATAAGGTAGTGGGAAACATGTTGAGGTATGAATGCCACCACCCCTAGGTTTTATACCCTAGCCATTCGGAGTAGGTGAGAATGAGAGTTATCTGCTTCAGATGGTAGATTCATATGACCATAGTGTTGCAAAAATGATTTTAGGTATCATATGTTTCTTCTCCACATTATTTGAAATTAATATTGACACTGTTCTCAGTCATTGTTTCCTTTACATGGAACTTTTTCAAGGATCATAGACTGTTGGATCCATTGGTTCAATCCATATGATTAAAAACCCCAACTAGAGGGGATTCAATGATTATATAATTGTGTAATTAGTGTGATCATACACTAGTAGGTGGGATATTCTAATGGGATATCCTAGTAGTGGTGCCAATGCCTTACGGCGTTGTCTTGGGTATGGACTGGTAATCCATAGACGATGTTCTGATTGACTATATAATCCATAGATTGTGGGTGTCTGTGAAAGTAGAACTACGTTTTCCTTCACTGACAAGAGGGGAACTCCTACATATAAGAAAAATAATCTTAGAGGATGGTGAATCTGATCACTCAACAATTGGATAGTCTCTCCCACGATGTGAGGGATGAGGGGAGTCCTAGATTTCTTGTAGTGGTGGAAGTGTATGAAGATGTCTTTCTTGAAGATGTTCTAGGACTATATCATTATAGAGATATGGACTTATGAATCGACATTTACCCAGAGATGACAATGATATCCCCAAAGGCATATCGTTTGGCCATCGCGATGCTTCGTGAGTTAAGGATACCTATCGAGTACACGGAGTTGTGATGCCCATTATTTCACTATGGGTATCCCTATTGATGGTTCAAAATAAGTAAGACGAGATTTTGAGGGTGTGTGTGGACTTCCATCAGCAGAACCAGGTGACTATGATGAACAAATATCCACTACTAAGGGTGGATGCCCTCTTCGATCAGCTAAAGAGTGAGAGGTGGTTTTCAAAAATTGACCTCATACATGGCTATCATTATCTTCAAGTACAACATGACAATGTAATAAATACAACCTTTAGATTCTGATATATAGACTATGATTTCATGGTAATTACCATAGGTGTAACCAATACCCCAACTGTGTTAATGGGACTCATGAAAACGATCTTACAACCTTACCTTGATTATTTCGCGGTGGTCTACATTGATGACATCGTGGTGTACTCGGTGTTGGAGGAGGATAATGCAACAAAGATACAGATAGTCTTGGAAACACTCTGAGAGAACCTATATTACGGTAATCTCATGAAGATCCCATTTTGGATTCAAGAGATGCTCATTCTGGGACACATCATCATGGAGGCTGGAGTGGCAGTGGATGTAGTTAAAATAGAGGCAGTTCTTTCTTGGGAGCCACCTAGGAGCATAAACGAGGATCAGTGTTTCTTGGTGTTGGATGTATACTACTGGATGATCGTGAATAACTTTTAAATAGTAGAAACACCTAGATCATCTATGAAATATAATGGACAACCCTTCACGTGGAAAGAGAAATGTGGGTATTGTTTCAAGGAGGTGAGGTAGAGACTGATGATTTCCCCAATATTGAGACTACTAAAAGAGGTCGTTAGGTATGTCATATTCTACGATGCATGATGGAATGGAGCGGGTTTTGTCCGGATTTGAAAAAAAGTAGTGATTGCCTATGGCTCATGACAGTGGAGGCAACATAAGTAGAACTACATGACCCATGACAAGGAGTTAGCGGTAGTGGTTTTTGACATCATGATGTGGTGGCACTGCATGATGGGTGAATGGTTTACTGTCTACTCTGACCACATGATTCTAAGGTATATCTTCTCATAGATTAACATGATATTGATGCATATACGATACTTGGATATCAACTAGGTCTATGACTTCGAGATAGTCTATATTATTGGTAAGGGGAACATTGAGTCAGATACACTCAACCTGAGGTCTGGTTTACAGATGCATAGTGAGGTGATAGAGAAACTTTTCGTGATTCAGATACATTCATGGATAATTATGGATCATCTTATCATCAATATATGACTATCACTCCTCCATTATTATAGTGATTCAAGGATCAATAACTTTTGGATGTTGATCGCAAGCCCTGATGTGCTTAGTTATCCTTAGGACATGATCCTTAGGTGATTATTTACGTAGGGAGCATGTCATCATTTTTAGAGGATGTACCATATAACTAGTAATATTGTGGGGGGGTGTGTTTAGTGAGTTCTATAAGTCCCCTTGGGCGGTAAATCATGGTGTAGAAAATTTCTACGAAGACAACCAAAGTCAGTACTATTATCCCGGGATAAAGAAAGTGGGGATATAGTTCATTTTAAAATATGTCACTTGTCAGCATGTGATGGATGCCCATCAGGTTCCAGCTATCTTCCCTCAGCCACATGAGTTTATAGAGTCAAATTTTGATGTTATCATGATAAAATTCCTGACAGGGTTCCCATGCTTTTATAGAGGCCCTAATTCTATCTGGATGATTGTTGAATGACTCACAACGTTGGATCAATCCCTACCGATCTAAGAGAATGTATCAGAAATAGGATTGGTATGCCTCTATATCCAAGAGATACTGCAGCATCCTAGGGTGCCTTAAATTTACATCTCAGACCATGATATTTTCTTTAATACCTGATAGTGGAAGGTATTACATGAGGCATTTGGGACTCTACTGCACTTGAGCACAACATTCCACCAACAAACGTATGTTCAGATTGGGTTTATGATATAGACCACGGAGGACGTGATCCATGCTTGCGTCCTTGGTTTTCGTCATAGTTGGAAGGACCACATTCCACTAGTTGAGATTTTTTACAACAACACATATCACTCCACCATTAGCATGGCGTTATTCTAGTATATGTACTAGCGGCCATGCTGATATCCTGTATGCTGGATAGACCAAGAGGAGTTAGCACTCTTGGGTCTAGAGTTGGTACGGATACCAATGAGAAGGTTTAGATTTTCTATAAGCAGATGAGGACTACAGTGAGAAATCAAAAATATTATACGGATAGGAAGAAGTGGCACATAGAGTTATTGGTTGGAGACTATGTTTATCTTTGGGTTTTACCTTGAAAAAGATTGTGAAGATTTGTCTTGGGAGATAAGTTATATTCAAGATTCATCAAACAATTACAGATTCTGAGGCGAGAAGGAAATGGGGAGTACCACCTGTAGATGGTATCTGCCGGTGGTGGCCACGGGTAGAGGGTGGCACACCATGATGGTGCACTGGAAGTGGGGGGGGGCATGTACCTCGATGAAGTAGTAGGGGCCTCTAGTTAGTTTGTCAACTGGTAGAGGGATGATAGATAGGGATTATTGTTGAGTGTTTTCCACAAAATGCACATAGAACCTGGGATTCTTGGAGTGATCGTCTGCGTGACAACACCCCTTTTGAGCTATAGGTTCGGGCTGATGAAATTTGTTCCCCAAGAAGGAGATCGGGCAACATGGGACCCAAACAAAGTGGGCTGAACACAAACTCATTGGGCTAGACCGATGCCAATAAGACATGACCCACTCCCAATGGGACGAAACCATGCCATTGGGCCATGCATTATTTGACTGGGTCACTGGGTGACCCGGAAGGCTGGACCCCCTGCAAAACTGGGAGGGGTCCAACAAGGCCTAATGGGTCTAGCTAACTAGCCAGGATGGAACGTGCCGACCCAGAACTGAACCAGGTCTGGTGGGGTTAGTTAATATAATCAAGTGCACATGGAGACCCCAGTCTTGTTTGGTCGGGTTGGTCGGATCAGTTCTGACTAGGATCAAATGCAACCAACCCCTTTTTACGAATTAAAAAATATCATATAAATCAGGCATATGATTTAGGATCCATTTGCGTCATCAGAACCCTCACAACATCTACACTCTTTTGGAATACACTAAAGAGGCTTTCATGTGATTTTAAATATGAAAATGGTTTGTGAGTGGTTCTAATAAAATCAAGGGAACAATGTGCAAAAACTTGTGGATGGCTTCGTAATGAAAATAACTGAAATGATACCATGTGTGGATTAGGTTTGTTGAACTAGTGGGGAGAGGCACAGTGTGTCTTGGCATGCCCATGGTGGGGAGAAGTTCTATGTTACAAGACAGACCAACGATACATGACGGGGAGGAGTACCTCTGTATGAAAAATGTGAGACGCGACTATATGTGACTCAACATGTCCATGATGGGGAGCGGCTCTATGTGACCCATCATACCAATTGTACTCATCAGGGACGAGTAAAAAATTATCCCAATGATAGTGGGAAGTAGATCTTTGGGACCCTGAAAAACCTTTTTTCTAATAAAGAATGTGTTCTCTCGTAGTCCAAGGTGTTTGATGATATGGCTAATGGTCATTAATTCTATACCCTATAGTATACATGGTGTGATATGTCATGTTTTTTGTTTTTTTATAACATTATGGTCTTTTCATATTGGTTCAGGGTCCATATTATGTGTATTTTTACTCCCATTACATGGGCTTCTCCCACACGTGTTGTGTATGGTGCTGATGACTGATGACTTGGCAGAGGACATGGTGGCCCATGACCAAGTGGTGCCCAATGAGATCAGGAAGGCTTGACAGGCTTCTACGGCTTCTGGAAGCTACCCTATACTTACACATAATGGGGGTTTTAGTGGACGACATTACATATATCTTGTAATTTCACTGGTATCATTTTTTATTGTTGGGTTTGTATTCGATCCCATTTACTCTCAGTTATACCTTCACACTTAGTGATTGTTTAGTAGCTTGAATTTTCTCATTCCCTGATTTTTTGGATGTCATTGTATGTGTGTGTGTATAGGTGCCCAAAAAAATGTCTTCCCCTATGAGGAAAACACCTTTTTTGCTAGTCTTCGACCCATGGCCTTGGGTAAGCAGGCATAGTGGAGTCACAACACGTTCCACCGGGGATAGGTCATGACATCAATTCCCTTGTATTCACATGCCACAAATGATATACTATACAAAAAAATATTTTATTTTTCTAGATGACCTCATCAATACAATAAAAATTTTTAGGAATATTTTATATTGAACCTTTTTAAAATGTGTGATTACAAAAATAAATTTTTCCCTAAATATCAAACCTATGATTATTGAAATAAATTTCAAATTTAGAGGTCACAATTTATTAATGGGAGGATGTAAAAAACCATTTTATGTATAATTTTAATATTTTATTTGATAATATAAATGAAAAAAAATATAAGTTTACCTTTTATTACATAAACACTAATTTTATGTTTCATTACTTGCAACCCCTAGATTTTAAGTTTGATATAGTGTTAAACATGACAAACCGAAATTAATAGACCCATCATATATTTTATTGATATAAATTTTCCTTTGGAATGAATTAAATGGATATATAAAAATATATTTTTCAGGTATGATTAATAGAAATATTTTTATTAGTAAAAAAATTATATTCATTTAAAATAAAAAGAAATGTTTGCTGAAAAAACCATAATTTTTGTTAAATATGGCATTGGTAGTGCTTAGTTCACATAATTTAAATTTAATTTATTACAATTTAATAAAAATTATTTGAAATAATGATGTTAATATTTGAAATATTAATACAAAATTTAACATTGGATGTATATTTCATATTTTCCTAAAAGGTTTAATTTTTTATGAATTGTGAAAAATATTGAATTTAAATTGAAAACCACATTTTCCAATAAATAAAATATAGTGTTAAATTATTTATTTTAGTAACTTTTTAAGTTACAATAATTTAATTGTGTAACATTTACTCAAAATTTGGTAAATTTTATGAAATTATTTTTTTATATACATTCATTTCATAAATTTGAAGCTTTTCACATTGAAACCCCACTTTCCCATCTCATTTGTTGGGTTAATTTTAGAAGGGATTTTTCAAATTCATTCAATTTAATTTGGTAGAATGTCTTCCATATTTTTAATCATTATAATAAATATATTAATTAATTTAAAATTAATTTTTTACTAATGTTATTAGTGAAAACCAGAAAAATTAATTACAACTATTAATGAAAAAACGAGTTTTTAGAGGGATTAAACATTACATTTAAGTGTTGAAATGACTAAAAAACGTATCAAAAACATGTTAGATGGAAATATATCTACTGGTATAACAAAATTTTATAGTTTTTATATTTTTTCGATACTTTTCCATGAATGTAAACTATATAATATGGTCCATAATGAAATAAGGGGAAAACATTGTTTTTTCCTTTTAATTCATATATAGATTTTGGTATTCTATAAAAACTACATTTGGTTGGTTATATGTATTATTTTAAATTAAAATGACGTATTTTAATCATAAAAAAATTATATTTTATATTTATTGATTATATATTTACATTAAATACTTAGCAAACACAAAAAAAACCCAATGATTTTTTACTTAATATTTTAATAAAATAAACGAATCTAAAAACATATAATGTGATGTAAATATCTTTAATTATTATGTTTAAATAGTTTTTCATGAGATAATATCTTAATAAAATTACTTAAAATTATTATATTTTAATTTCATTTCCATATTTGTATTTTTTAAATTATAACTATATAAATAATATCAAAATATATATTAATTTAACAATATAATAAATAATATTTTCTTAATTAATATAAAATGAATATATATATATATTCATCCAATTTATTTTAATTTATTATTATATATAATACATGACACTTTCATTGAAGAATTTATAATTTATGATTAAATTATTTACTACGATATAATAAAAATGGGTATACCCCATTTATGGTTAAAATAGTGTTTTTTCACATTTCTTGCACTTGTGTTAAAAATTATATTCGAAAAACATAATTGGTTTTATTTAATAAATATTATTGAATAATTAAAATTACATTTTTTATATTTATAATTAAATATAAAATTTAACTTAGTCTTTCTTGAAAAAATGGTGTTTGGAAACTAGTTAACATAATGACAATCCAAAAAGAAAAAAAATAAATAAATATCAGACTTATAAAACAATATCCTTAATTATTTTTTTTTCATGTTATAGTGGAGGTTTGTATTGACCATATAATCCCTCATCTTCTTTAATTATCAATATTTGATCTGGTTTATGTATTATTGTACTGCATATATTTAATTATTTGTATTATTTAAAAGAATAGAACTCAACCTCATCTAAATGGAGCACACTCTATTCCCACTACATCACACATATAAATCATCTTTGATCATTAAAACAATACAAAAATTACTTCCCAAACTCCACCACACCCAAATCATATAATCCATTATTTTTTAAAAAATTAATCATTTAATTGATTTAGTGAAGAACTGATGAGGATACCCTAAATAGGTAATGTTCTTCTAAAAATAATTTCTTTTTATTTTACTCTTCGCCAAATTGAAATATATTTTTTTCGTTGTTATATAATTAAATCTATACATTAAATATACCTATATGATAAAATTTTAATGGTATGAACCATACATATAGACACATTCATAAAATGTGTTATGAAATCACAGTTCGAGTGTACAGATGAATAGCTCCTTGCGAACCGAGGATGTACATGTTTCCATTACCACGTTTCATTGGATGTAATCATTATCCAAATAATATTTATAGATTATATATATGATATATATTATTTTATTATTATGAAATAATTTTTATATAACACATTCCATCATTCATTACATTTTATGATAATATTATAATGTTGTTTGTGTGTATGGAAGACTGCCACCTCAAAAAACAATATGATTCATTCATGATTTACATGAAATGTATTTTGGATGATTTTAATAAACATTTGATATATATACAACATAATAGTTTTTCCTGAATAATATATATATATATATATATTCATATATATATCATTTATTTTCTGTATTTCTATATGAAAAGAAAAAGGAAATTTCTTCAGACATACATAGAACATACCATCCACATAAATATATTTTTTAATTTCCTATAACCAAATTTTATGGATTACTATAAATAAATTTATACTGAATAAAAAATCTATTTATATTAATGAAATCATAATGAATATTATTAAATAACAATCAATGTAAGAGGACTATAAAAAATATGTCAAATCATATGTGGTGAACAAAGTGGTTATTAGCTAGAATGTAACTTTATCATGGACTTGTAAATAAAAGGGTAATAAAATAATATTATAATGATATATATGATATTATATATAATAATATTATTTTTTAAATTTAATAACATGTTTAAATTAACTATATAAAAAATTAAATCATGATCGACAAAAAGGAAGACTGATTTAAGGGTTTTTCCATCATACATTTATTTATCTATGTCATGTGCCATATTCACCATTTCACTTGATTTATTGGTGTATATACATCGCATGTATATATTTTATAATTCATACCTATAAATTTAATAGAGATTTTAATATCAAATTTTCGATCTGTCTATCATGTGTATTATGATTTCAAAATCACAAAAATACAAAGGAATTTTTTTAACAATTTGCATTATTTTAGACATAAGTTATGTTATACAAATAACACCATTTATACTGTTTATATTCTATCCCTTTAACAATTTATGTCATTAATATCATGATTTTGATGATATTTAAATTTCAATTTCATTTTATTTTTTGGGGATTTTGATTCCATGTTACCATGTTAGTAAGAGTTTTACATTACAGTTTAATCTTTTATTAAGATTTTGTAGGATTATATTTCCAATGCCGAACTAATTTTATCTACCAATCAAGAAATTAATTATTCTTCTTATCCCCTGATTCTTTTTGATTTTTTATGTAATTCTAAAATTTTCCAACTCTGTAGTAGATAATAATTTTTAGGATAATTTTATTAAAACTAATCTTTATTTATCTAATCGGTTGAAAATATTATTCATAATAATAGTTTTAAAAATGTTTTTAAACTCTTAAAAAATATTTTATAAAAATAATTCTGACAATAAAATTAAAAATTAATGATTACTTAATTCTCTAAACAATTTTTCCATGTCTTTGACCAAAAAATTGAAAAGAACCATTGCATCATTTTTTGAAAAAGGGATATTATACATATTATAAAATGAAATATTAATGTAATTTTTATATTTATTGAAATATATGAATTTATTGAAGTGATATATTTGAAATATAGTTTTTAATTATAAGTGATTATTTTTTAACAAAATTTTCATTCAAAATTTCTTTTCATTTAAAATAATTTTCATATTATTTTATGTATTATTTTTTTTCAAAATAAAAAATATATATTAATAAATAATGGGTTTAATGATTTTTAATAGAATTTATATTCATCCACATGTAAACCCCATTTCATAAATTATTATTTGACATGGATATTTAGTATTGATTTCAACCTCAATCATTCTCTAGATTGATATTGATGGTTTCAAAGTAATTATTGTTGAACACATTTAAATTCTAAAGGTTAATCATGTTTCACATACATTGACATGAAACCATTTTACATTCCCATTGATAATCATTTTATATAATAATAATTATTTGTTCAATGGGTTTTATGGTGATTATAAATCTTTATATACTATACATATGTTGTTGTTCATTAAATTTTTGAATGGAAGATTGGTTCACCCAGATAGTGATGGGTAATACTATTACAACATTACATAGTCCTTCCCAAATATCACTAGGTAATCTAATTATATAATTACATGCGGTTACCAATATAGTTTAATGTATTATCATCATATCTTATTATTTTTTGGTTAAGATAAAGCCCAATAACCCCGTTATAGTCTAACATATAGTGGCCCAGAAAGTGCTAGCAATGTCCATAATATCTTACACGAATGTTGATAATAAAAACTTTTTTATTAATTTGGAAATGATTATGTTATATGTTGGTCATATTATTATTAAAGTTAAATTATTTTAAATGTTTTAAGGAATATTATTCATTATATTACCAAAAATATTTGTAATTTTATGTTTTTGGGTTACTATATTTTTAAATATTAAGATTAATATGACAAGGACCCTAACTATTGATTTTAATTACATTTTATTATTTTGTGTTATAAAATTTTATAATTTATGTATTGATGGGTATGAGATCTTTTAGGATTATCTAATACCCTCTAATTGTTTTTTCATACCCTTATTCAATTAGTATGTACTTTTATTAAACTAAAAAATTAATAATTATGTTTACCCTTACACATAATTTGAGATATCCCTTATTACCTTTCCATTCCCCATTTTTTATAAATAATAAATTTTAAATAATAATTTATAGAAGGTACATCATATGGATGAAAATGATGTCTAAAATTTCAATATGATCATATGGGTTATGTGTGAGAAATACTTATCTAATTACATAAGTATTTTTTATGAATTAATTAGCTTGACCATATTTGTAAATCATCCTTAAAATGTCTCTCTTACAAAATTACCATTCCAAATATATGAATTACGCATTCTGGGCCCCTATTTCATTTGATTATATATATAGTTAAAAAAATTCATGTTTAAAACAATAAAGATATTATATTCAAAAGCAATTTTATCAAATATGAAGGAATAACTTAAATTAAATTTATTATTCCTATCACATTAATTTATAATTCAAAATATTTATATATAAGTAACCTTGATGAATTAAAATTAATTCATTTTGATCAGGGTTTTAAATAGATTACCATTATCTTTATTAAAATATAAATCATAATAAATGCTATTCATATACATTTATAAGGATTTTTAAAACATATGGAATTACCTAAACTAGTTATTATTAGGATCCATATGATAGTATATATATCTAAAAAATAATACATGTTATTAAATTTACTAAAGTCACATGGAACATAAATTAAGTCTTTAAATACCTTACCTCATGTTTTACACCCCACACACATTGTTTAGATCATTTATAATAAACATATATAAATTTAATTGTTTTGGAATTATTTATGGTTTATTCCTCTATCATAATACAATTTTTTTCCTACAATATTTTGTTATGTTCTAAAATCATTTATGTTTATGAAATCCAGTTTTTTGATATTTCACATCATAATCAAAAAACAACTTTCGTATGTGTCTACAAGTTATTTTCATATTAATAAATCAAACCCAGATTTTTTAAAAAAAATCATTTATTAGGATTAAAATAAATGTTTTCAACAATCCATGAATGCTGTATGTGAAAATTGAAATACTTTATTTCATGTAGAAGGTAGTCCAAAATTTAACACGAGTGATAATATAAAATATCACTTCATTGTTGTAGTAGTTCTGTCGCACACATTACTATTGTGACAAATTTCCTACAAGAGGAACTTTAGGAATATAAATAATATATTGTCATTACAACATCATAAAAAATGATTAATATAATATAAATTTAATAAATACATTACAATATCCATTCATCTTGGGAAATGAAAAAAATAAAGACACATTCTATCCTAGAGGTGTGCACCGACACTTATGAACAAGAACAATTTTATATTACAATTGGATGGAAAGGTGTTGAAAAATTATTTCACCACATAACTTATTTATATGATGTATAGTGGATATATTTAATTTAATATATCACTATATATTTTTTGGATTTTAAACATTGGTAAATATTAAATAATCATAAATGATCTGTGTTAAGTGTAAAACCTCTTCATTAGAAATTATAATTTAACATAAAATTTATTTTTTCATGGATGGTCTTTTGGAGTGACTAAAACCTATTTGAAATCAGTGGATACATGGGGATACATTTTTTAACCATCTCACACATATCATTTGAGAAATCCGATTTTAAAACATGTTAATCATCATCTCTTACATGGGATGTATCCTAAATATTTATTGGGTAAGGCTATAGTTTAATGTCATTTGATAAGGACCATGTGGGAAATTATAACAATAGGTATGTGAATGAAATTAATGTTATAACCCAATTTTATTGGGGCCCATGTTGTCCCATGCCAAACAAAACAATCACACGAGTACATTTGAATATTTTGATGTTGTGATGGTAGGACAATGATTTTTATTTTAATGCCACAATACAAGGAACACAACATGGATAAAGGGTTGAATGATTTGATGGATTTTTTGATAGAATATAAGAGGATAAGTTTGAGAATCAATACATATCCCATAAGATATATAATCATTCCACACATAGTTCAGGTGTATGTCATGGTAGAGGAAAATATTTGTTGATGACGATAATCTCTAAAAATGGATCTTGAGGTATCACTACATAATATAGTGTGGAAATTTTGTTGAATTCAATGCATTGAGTATTTCATGATTTATAGTATAATTCCATACCACATGGAGTATATAGGTGGGAAATAGTTTATGTTCCTAACGCTAATATCTTCTACAAAAATATTTTTTTCACGTTTCCTAGAATATAGACTCATATATTATGGTAATATAGTTTGTAACTAGGGATGGAGGAATCCCAAAATGGGAATATGTGGAATTCTAGAGTGAGAATCCTGATTTTAATGAAGACTAAGGCATCCCAACGCCGCACCACACATTCTTGAGAACAAATTCATGCTATTTTACTTCATGACTCATGGGCTGAGTTTCTCATTTTATGTTCCTCATGTTCAAACAAAAGCGGTGGAAATTCCTCAACTGAATATTCGTTATGTAGTGGAATGAAAATCCCAATACTAATGAGGTCCAAATATGATAACACAACACCACAAAAACTAGAGATAATCTAATAAATAGTTCAAATTGGTGGTTCCTTAAAAACATTATATACAGGTTTCTTAAACAATCATTTTTTGTTTGAGGTCGTATTGTTTAAACTTTAATATGGGAATATCCTAAATGTAGGTGTTTTTTGTGGTGTCTCATTATATATAATGTGAAATATGACCAAGGAGGCCCTACACCACATGAAATATCAAATAAAAAAATTTCATATAGATTAAAGTCATGATTCATGGAGTTAGACCGAAAATTTAAATTAGTATGATGATCACTATGATGGTTGTGCAGTTTAATGTCATGCAATTAGTATTATATTGCTATGATTTTTATCATCGCATGATTGTGAATTTGGAATGTTCCTTTTCTATTCATGAATATTGGACCACTAAAGAAATGCAGGTTAACATTATTCTAATAGAATGTGCTGCTATAAAGTTTATTTCATGTGGATAGGATGAAAACACATAGTTTATGGTCATATATTATAGAATAATTATGGAAAATCTATACTGAATGGGAGAAAAAGAAAAATAGTATTAACCCAAATTTAATGGTGAACAATGAGGATCATTCCAAATGAAAAACATCTGGGGAGACTCAAAGACATTTTAAATTCAAGATGTATGGAAACAGACACTCAGTTTATAGTCATTGAGTTTTGAGGATGTGATCCTATATATGTGATTTGTTACATGAGTAAAATGTAATTATATATAGTTTATCTGCACTCTTTGACTATAGTGATCAAAGAGTACACACCAATTTAATTGACTTTGTTATTGATGTTAGTTTTTCCTAACATGGTGTCAAACATTATATGCTTATTTCTAGGTATGAATGGTAATAAAAAGTGTAATAATGTATCACCATAGAGGAAGGAGAGTAAGAACACATTATTTCATAATGAAACCATTGTCTTGTTCAAGTGAAAATCTAGATTGTTCATGGCCTTGAGCTTATTCAGATAGAGGGTATCCATTTCATTTAGATGGACATATTCTATTTTTTTCTAGAATATGAGGGTAACTGGAATATCATTGAATATATTTTAATTGAATATAAATGGGAAATAATTATCTTACATCTACACCATTGAATAATGAGTCACCATGGAAGAATTTTGAGTCATAGTTTGATAATCTTATAAGGAATTGTGTATCTTTTCCAGCCAAATTTTTTTATTCTGGTCCACCACCATCTTTTTCATAATTTTGGAGAGTGTCTCGTTGAACACCTCCATATATACATTATCTTATAGATGGTAGTAGAAGTATAGCTGGAACAAATAATATATATTTAATTGAAATTCATCATCTCATCAGCCCAGAAGTTAGGGCTGTTTTTAATGATAATAGAATGAGAAAATCATAATCCATTAATGATGTGGGAGATCAAGAATCTGATCATGGATAGTACTTTGAATTCATTGATTGAAATCACATCGTCCCACATATATAATATATATATCATGGTTATAATGAAACATGATTGGTCAGTTATTATTAGTGGATATGGACCCATGAAATTGAATCCCCATAATGAAATGGTCTTAGAATACATGGTAATATGAGGGGGCTCCATCAGTTGATGGAAAAAGATGGATTTGGTATAACTTCCCTGAAACCTCCTGATGAAATTTATTGAGTCATTGACCATGGTGGTTCATAAGTATCTTTGCCTCTAAATCTAATTAGAGATCATCAACCCTTCTAAATGGGTTTCATAATATCAACATGAAATTCCAAAAAAAACTATGAATCAACATCTCATTGGATACAGTGGAGTATAATTACAAAAAACCTACATGTGTAAATAGTCGTCTTGAGATCAGGATCACTCAGGTGGGTGAGAAATTCTACATGCTAATAGATTCACTCATGTTAATCTCTTCTGGTGGGAGATCAGTTTTATGGAAATACACAATTTAAGGGACTATACAATCCTATTTTTAATCTTCCTTGGATGTGATTAATATGTCTTTATATGGAACTACTAATAGTCATTTGGTTCATCTCTTAGATATAATTATAAATTCTAAATATTCGTACGATTATTATCTGATGAACTACATGATTTTTCAAGTCATCCAAGTATATCTTTGAATGAGAGGGGACTAGACATGCTAAATCATCAGTTTGAGCATTCTGTGACTAAGGAACATCTTTCACCATTGGTTAAGAAGGTATATTAGCTATCAAATTTAGAGAACACTATATTAGAGAAAAAATCATCTGATATCTCACACTATATTCATCATTGATTTTTATGTTGACTAACTTTAATATTCCTTCATGATAATATGAGAGACATAAATCTGAATATCTAGTTTATTACATGTAATTAGATCATGATACTCTTCATCATTGGTGATGATTCATTCTAACAACATGGACTAGTATGGTAGAATATCCAGTTATAGTGTGATGAAGACAATCCCTAGTCTAACGCAATAGAGATTGGGATCATTTTACCTTCAACTTGTTGGTACTTGTTTGGATGAATGAAAATGTATCTTACAACCTGGTACATCTTTATCCATTGAGAGGATATCCTAATTTAGGAAAATAATGTATGGATACAATTATTTATGAGTGGATATACGCCCATAATGGTAGAGAATCACTATCTTTTTGTGGGAATATTTTAGAAGAAACTTATTTAGTACTGCTGAAGGATCACTTCCTAGTAAGGTAACCACCCATAAATATTTGGTGATTCTGGATATACATAAGCAGATCGGAATGGAAAAAAAATCTATCTGATGATGTTGTAGAAAATACAACAACATCTACATAGGAATAGTCATTACATGTAATGTTTCCTTGAGTATAGATTAACTGGCCTCTGTATTGAGGTGCATGCAATAGAGGCAGTATAAAATGTACTCTCAATATTGATTTTTATTCAATATGAAAACGAATATGAGGTACTACTCTTGTTATATCACATATTTGACTATAAGATTCCAATAAATGAGTAGAATTAGAACCAGAAGCTATATAATAAGCATATTCATTTACCCAAAGGAAGACTCAATCTATTCATCGCACGAGTAAGAAGTACCATTCCTCATGATCCTAGAAAATGTGTTAGTATTTCTATACATATTCTGAATGAATCATAATACATAGGACAATTTTCTATTATAAACATGGATATCCTAGACATTTCATGGAGGAGGCATATGGCTAATGGCCTTCATTGTCTCTATGTCAATCTTGATTCCTCTCTAAATAATAATGAAAGAGAGAAACATTCAAGACACAACCTTGAATACACTTTTCCTTGGGGTTCATCATCAAATTTTATAGAGTGGAGGAATCCAAAACAATTCTCAATATCATCGATATGGTCTTATACCTAGTGTTATTTTACAACAAAATAATCAAAATATAATTCCACTAGTGATCCACATATTAGTTTGAAGACATGGTGCATTGAAAACTTATAAGATGATCATAAAGTCATTACAATGATGTTCAATAGTTGATAGAAAAAAATTTCATAATTGTTCACTAAAGGTAGTGGAATAATCATATTCTAGGGGGCCATATGGATTTGATTGTAACTCATGTATCCATTTATGATGGAGTGTAACTAGAACATAGTTGTAGAAACTAACAATAACAATGTCACTAGAAGTGGAAAATCATAATTTGAGAAATTACAGTTGAGATCTTGGAAGTTGACACAGAATCAGAAATTATTATTCTTATTAAGGATATGGAAATTGTTTTGAATCCAAATGTAGTATTTAAATCCATGATAAAGTATGATTTGATATCTTATCAACTTCAGCCTCGATCATCGATCCTTGAGAAATAAGAATTTTCCTACAAGGCTGCTTCAACCCACGATGAATCGTCGAAATTCCAACATGGTGGATGTTGACCTGAGGGTCTAGTCCTATAATACCATCATAAATCAAGGAAAATAAATCACAATACTACTTTATGAAATCATCATACTCTCATTATTCTACTAGATATGTGGCTATTTTGATCATCGTTATCATGTGATATATCATAAGGGTGAGATTCAATGAAACAAAATAATCGATAGTGGTTGACATATCATCAATAGTGGGATGAAATTCCCTCAAATCCCCTTAAATATTTAATATAGTAGAACTAGTGGGAGGAGATGGTTCATCCAAGACAACTAATTTTGGGGGAATGTTTGTGCTGGCTTGGTTAGAAACATAACTCCTAATGGGGGACTATGACTATGCTGGAAACATGGTGACAAATGATTTTTTATCTATCCAATCAATCCATAGAATTTTGGGCTAATATTAATTTCAATTCAATACTATCTGGTTAACGTATGTCAATTAAAAACATCTTGTAATTACAATTCGATATGACATAAAATGGTATCCATGTGGTCAACAGCACTATACCACAATGTGGTAAGGTATTCTGGAATAACACAGGCCCATACTATGTATGAAATTGATATAATCTATAGATGTTATAGGTATATATATATGTATATCCAGTTAATCTCCAAAATGAAAACAAAAAATTTAAAATATGTAGTTTTGGATTTGAAAAAGTGAATTTAGAGTATCAAATAATTGTCTAAATCATCCAAGGGGTGATATATAAAGATGGTTCAATCAAACACGTTGTTTTAAACATACTTTTATATTCTCTTATAAACCACAGAATCATGACAACAAGAATCTAATGAGTTTATGAGAAATTCATCACCTTGTATCATGCCTACTCGATCATTAAGGGAGTATGTGAGAAATTAGTGATATGATGAGGATAATATTGTATGAAAATATAGCTAGGGACATCTCTTTAATGATTTGTAGGTTTCATTCTATTAGATAACCATGAATTCAATAATTTTTACCATGAATCATAACTAGGTCTAAGAAATTATTCTAAAACATAGTCTTTTCTCATTCCATTCGTAAACCATTATTTTAATTTCATTGGTACACATGTTTACTTTAGTTAGTCACAGATAGTGGAGTGTCTGTTTTTGGATGGGATTGATCCTAGAAACTCTATTGGATATACAACAATGGATCTCCATGAAAGTGAACTAACTAGTGATATAAAACAAGTCAATGATCCCCTACATGATGTAGCCCTCATCTTCTCTTGATGGTGATAATATGTCTTCGTATTATTCAATCTCAACCTCCCCTATATACTAGTATTATTTGGAATCTACTTCTTCTTTGAGAGAGTGTGTGATTTTTATGGCCTCTATGAGGGTATCACATATCTCTATATAAAATAAGTGGGCCTCAGTGAATGAGATACATGATGATATACTAGTGAGATGAATAATCCAATTTTATATACTATCCAAATGAGTGATTATTAACCTAGTGAATAGCTATTTCAATGGAGTAATTACTGGAACTATTGGATGAACCACTAGATTATCCCTGGTATTTGTAATATTCTAATTCTATGTAGAAAAATAGAATAAAACCACAATTGACTGACTATTGCATGGTGGTACCTTTTTTATATATAAATATATGGTTGACAATTAATTGTTTTTTCCTTTTCTTCACAGTCATTTAGAATCATAAATTCTTGCAGCATGTCTGACTGAGAGGGCATAGAGGACTCTACCTACCAAGCTCTACATAAAACACGCAACCTGGTTTTGGTGGCATGAATATATTGTATCGATGTATTGAAATGATATTTTTAGTAGTATTCATGTATTATTCATTCCCTTGGAAGGATTCAACCTATGTAAATTTGGGGGTTCCTTTACAAATACTTTTTTTAGGGTACCATAAAAGGATCCACCAAATTTATGGTGTTTATAGAGCCACACACTTAGTCATGACTAGATGAATCATTAATTAATACTAGGAATCTAAAGAGATTATAATCTCAAGAGGAATGATATTAGATACGATACAAGATGGGATTGAAAACATTGAGGTATGATTCTTTTCATTTAATAGTCGTATGCTACTATTATGATATAAAGAAGATAGTAATGTAGACACAGACGAGCGAGCATTAAAAAGTAAAGTGGACTAAAAATATTTGAGCTGAACTTAATAGTTGAGGATGATACCATTAGCAACGTAAACTACTATATGAGCTAAAAATTAATCAAAATTATGAGTCCCATACTTGTAATCTTTTTGTGATTTACTTTAATTGTAGATTTCATGCTTGGAATAGATATGTTCCACCTCTACAAAAACTTTTCAAAACATGAAAAAACAATTATTCACCTGGTCCAAAACTCAATCCGTGAGCACATATGATAGATAAATGGTATCTACAATATCTTATGGTATGGTAAATTATTGGATTGATTAGTATGCTCTACTTCATGGTGCTTTTTTCAATCAAATGTCATTGGAATTTCATAATCCAATGTACTGAGGAAATCACTGGGAACATGGGAATCATCGAAAGGAAAGATCAAGGTTATCTTGTTTAAGAAAGGATATCTCATATATTTTCTCTATCAAGGATATGTATTTCAAAAATTTACAGGAGTAAAATTTTCTTATCATGGTGGTTGTTCTTGGTGAGGTGGAACCTTATGATTCTTTACTAGAAGCTACTGATCTTGATGACGTCATTACCATCATCGAGGATCTACAGGTAGAGGTTCCAAAATCTCTAGAAACATGGGGTCCTCCACATATATTTCATTCTCCATATCATCCATGGTGGTTATTATTGTTTCAAATGGAAGAGGAAATGGATGATCATACTTTTAATACTACAATGATTCATCATGGTGTTGTTCCTTATAAAAGAAATCCAACATTCCTCTTGATAAGTTATTTGATTTTAGGGGAGGGACGAAATTAATTTTTACATTATACATGGACATAAATAACAACATATCTTAGGTCATTGGAATATTTAGTGAATACTTCAGGTCCTTCAACTGGGTGGCAAGTTCTCAACATGCTCATCAGGATTTTGTGTGAACATAAAGTGGTTGAAAATTATTTTCATGTGCATGGTGGAGCAGAAATGTAATAGGAATTCCTAATGGAGGCATTCCTAGCCAATAAAGGATCATATACGAAAATAGTATTACCCTAAAAAAAATTATTCAATGTTTTTACCAAACATCATATATTGGTGGAATCCTACTCTAATGGGGTTCTCAACAAGGTCCCACACCAAGTGATGAATTAGTCCAAATTCATTACTTTTTATGATAATATTATAATGTTGTTTATGTGTATGGAAGACTGCCACCTCAAAAAACAATATGATTCATTCATGCTTTACAGGAAATGTATTTTGGATGATTTTAATAAACATTTGATATATATACAACATAATAGTTTTTCCTGAATTATAATATATATATATATATTAATATATATATCATTTATTTTTTGTATTTCTATATGAAATGAAAAAAGAAATTTCTTCACACATACGTTGAACATACCATCAAAATAAATATATTTTTTAATTTCCTATAACCAAATTTTAGGGATTACTATAAATAAATTTATAGTGAATAAAAAATATATTTATATTAATGAAATCATTATGAATATTATTAAATAACAATCAATGTAAGTGGACTGTAAAAAATATGTCAAATCATATGGGGTGAACAAAGAGGTTATTAGCTGGAATGTAACTTTATCTTGGACTTCTAAATACATGGGTAATAAAATGATATTATAATGATATATATGATATTATATATAATAATATTATTTTTTAAATTTAATAACATGTTTAAATTAACTATATAAAAAATTAAATCATGATCGACAAAAAGGAAGAATGATTTAAGGGGTTTTCCATCATACATTTATTTATCTATGTTATGTGCCATATTCACCATTTCACTTGATTGATTGGTGTATATACATCACATGTATATATTTTATAATTCATACCTATAAATTTAATAGAGATTTTAATATCAATTTTTGGATCTATCTATCATGTGTATTATGATTTCAAAATCACCAAGCTACAAAGGAATTTTTTTTAACAATTTT
Source organism: Viscum album (assembly GCA_963277665.1). Classification (NCBI taxonomy): domain Eukaryota; kingdom Viridiplantae; phylum Streptophyta; class Magnoliopsida; order Santalales; family Viscaceae; genus Viscum; species Viscum album. Next base: position 1,379,404,450 of record OY728126.1, read on the forward strand.
CATTGTTTTAGACATAAGTTATGTTATACAAATAACACCATTTATACTCTTTATATTCTATCCCTCTAACAATTTAAGTCATTAATATCATGATTTTAATGATATTTAAATTTCAATTTCATTTTATTTTTTGGGGATTTTGATTCCATGTTACCATGTTAGTAAGAGTTTTACATTACATTCTAATCTTTTAGTAAGATTTTTTAGAATTATATTTCCAATTTTGAACTAATTTTATCTACCAATCAAGAAACTAATTATTCTTCTTATTCCCTGGTTCTTTTTGATTTTTTATGTAATTCAAAAAATTTCCAACTCTATAGTTGATAATTAATTTTATGATATTTTTATGAAAACTAATCTTTATTTATCTAATCGGTTGTAAATATTATTCATAACAATAGTTTTAAAAATGTTTTGAAAATCTTAATTAATATTTTATAAAAATAATTTTGACAATAAAATTATAAATTAATGATTACTTAATTCTCTAAATGATTTTTCCTTGTATTTAACCAAAAAATTGAAAAGAACCATTGCATAATTTTTTGAAAAAGGGACATTATACATATTATAAAATGAAAAAGTAATGTAATTTTTATATTTATTGAAATATATGAATTTATTGATGTGATATATTTGAAATATAGTTTTTAATTATAAGTGATTATTTTTTAAAAAAAATTTTATTCAAAATTTCTTTTCAAGTAAAATAATTTTCATATTATTTTATGTATTAATTTTTTTTCTAAATAAAAATTATATATTAATAAATAATGGGTTTAATGATTTTTAATAGAATTTATATTCATCCACATGTCAACCCCATTTCATAAATTATGATTTGACATGGATATTTAGTATTGATTTCAACCTCAATCATTCTCTAGATTGATATTGATTGTTTCTGAGTGATTATTGTTGAACCCATTTAATTTCTAAAGGTTAATCATGTTTCAGATACATTGACATGAAACCATTTTACATTCCCATTGATAATCATTTTATATAAAAATAATTATTGGTTCAATGGGTTTTATGGTGATTATAAATCTTTATATACTATACATATGTTGTTGTTCATTGGCATTTTGAATGGAAAATTGGTTCACCCAGATAGTGATGGGTAATACGATTACAACATTACATAGTCCTTCCCAAATTTCACTAGGTAATCTAATTATATAATTACATGGGGTTACCAATATAGTTCAATGTATTAATATCATATCTTATTATTTTTTGGTTAAGATAAATCCCAATAACCCCATTATAGTCTAACATATAGTGGCCCGGAAAGTGCTAGCAATGTCCATAATATCTTAAACGAATGTTGATAATAAAAAGTTTTTTATTAATTTGGAAATGATTATGTTAGATGTAGGTCATATTATTATTAAAGTTAAATTATTTTAAATGTTTTAATGAATATTATCCATTATATTACCAACAGTATTTGAAATTTTATGTTTTTGGGTTACTATATTTTTAAATATTAAGATTAATATGACAAGGACCCTAACTATTGATTTTAATTACATTTTATTGTTTTGTGTTATCAAATTTTATAATTTATGTATTGATGGGTATGAGATCTTTTAGGATTATCTAATACCCTCTAATTGTTTTTTCATACCCTTATTCAATTAGTATGTACTTTTATTAAACTAAAAAATTAATAATTATGTTTACCCTTACACATAATTTGAGATATCCCTTATTACCTTTCCTTTCCCCATTTTTTATAAATAATAAATTTTAAATCATTATGTATAGAAGGTACATCATACGGATGAAAATGATGTCTAAAATTTCAATATGATCATATGGGTTATGTGTGAGAAATTCTTATCTAATTACATAAGTATTTTTTATGAATTAATTATCTTGACCATATTTGTAAATCATCCTTAAAATGTCTCTCTTGCAAAATTACCATTCCAAATATATGAATTACTCATTCTGGGCCTCTATTTAATTTGATTATATATATAGTTAAAAAAATTCATGTTTAAAACAATAAAGATATTATATTTGTAACACCCCAAGCTTCTACGGTACACTTCTCTTTGAATAATGTGATAGCATGTGTTGTACGCAACACCGAGTTCTGACACACCATAACCAATTAAACTAGCCATTATGAATAGTAATACCTACTTTTTGAAATTATATATATTTTATATTTTAAAATGGACTTCATTTATGGATTCGGAATATCGAATTTATCCTAAGGTGAAATTTTGGTACTTTTCGGATAACTTTCATATTTTGATGAATAGTGAAAATTACTAAATTTTAATTAAAAACATCTTTTTAAATCAAAATAATTAATATTAATAAATTATTAATTTGAGCGGTTTTAAATTATATTTAGAATATATTTTTACCATTTAATATAATTTTGGTCATTGGACATAATTTTACAATTAAACCGAACAAAAACAAGTGTCCATCTTTTGATAGTTATTATCTCTTAAAAACACGCTTTTCGTTTTGACAGCGGGAATTAATTTTAAATTAATTTCTGCCACTTCTGTGTTTTGAATTTAGAAAAATGGATTCCATATTTGGAATCAGGATGTCCTCATTGTGTAAATAGGTAACTTTTATTTTTAGACATTTTGAATAATTACTGCGGTAAATATTTTATTTACCATGGTTAATGGTAAATCCGGTAAATAAGGGTTAAAAAATAATATTATAATAATACTAAATTACCCTAAAACGTGTCCTAGACTTATTGGTTGATACATGTTAGACCATAGGAAACTTTGGGTCGATTTTGGAACCCCATGGTGTCACTTGTAGGTGATAGGGACACTTTATTTTAAGTAAGTTAAAATGAATACAAAAATGACACAAGCATATATCTTTTAGAAAAACAATTTTTACATAGGGTTATCTATGTTGGATTTTAGATTATAAATATTCATTAGAAAGATAAAAAGATTTCCTACATAATAATAATATTTTTATAATTTTTAGACATTAAATAATTTAATTTATATATGACACAATGATGATGAATTAATTACTATAATAGTGAAAAATTAAAATAATTGATATTATAAATTCACAAATAAATATAATATGAATCTTTTAATGAATTAAACTAATTTTATATGACAATATGATATATTAGGATTGATTTAATTGACTTTTTTCGAAGTAATCAATCTGTTATGAGTTTCACAAAAATGAAATATTGAATAGTTTCAAAATTGACATAAAAGAGTTCTTAAAACAAATATTATATTATTAATTGATATTAAATTCCTAAAAATCTAAGGTTCGGCCAAGAGACTTATATCATGATAATTTCTTCATTAATGGACCACTTTGGGGGTCTCTAGGATGTATATAGTAAGTTTATTAACCATTTTATATAAAAATACAAAGAGACATTGTAAAAGTGAAACTAATTAACTTAGAGTTAATACTTAAAGATAAGGTTAATATAAGTCCCCAAACATGTCTAAATTATATTGGTTGAGTTGTTTTCGACCCATACCCACCTTAACCTTTGAATAATCAACTTTGGAGCCATTGGAAACCGAATATGAATTTATTATAAACTAATATCTCTAGCTTTTCCAAAGGTGCCCCTCACCCCTCTTATAAAAGGGAACTCCTCCTTCCCATTTCTTCACACCTTCAATGCCTTTTGATTCGTCCAAACACTACCCAAATACTCTCTAAACTTCCCTCAATACACCTTAGAGGCCTTAGTTTGATCAGAAAGCCAACCTAAAAGCCCTTTTGATCAAATCAAAAGGAAGAACCCGAAGAAGAGGTAATCATTTCACCACCCTTTTCCAAGTTCCTTTCTTCTTCCACTTCTTCTTCATTTGTTGTTAAAATTCTAAAATAATAACTCCAGTATCATATATATACTGTGATGTTATTATAAAAATGGTACAACAATATTCATTATTCTATCCATCCTTTGAATAACATGTCACGATACGTGCGTACATACGGCTTACCGTCTCCACGTCGTGGTGCAATTGTTATTCAATATATTATTATTTCGATGGGTATAATAATGATATGTAACTCATGTAAATAATAAATATAACATGTTAAGGATTCCTTATATATGATATAACAACCATATATATATTATTTTAATATCAAAAGAATGATATTGTCGCTCGTGCGTATGTACGGACTACCGTCTTCACGAACGCGATGAGATTCATTCTCCATCGTATCCATTCAAGTATAATTATCATTTGATGATTTAAAAATGATGTTTGAGGACTTGATATCATTGTGGATATGAATAATATACAACCTATCCATTACAATCATGTCTTACGTAACAAAACATATAATAAAACAAGTAAGTTAACACCCGAAACAACGATAATACTAAGATATTATTATCAAATCAATATTAAAAGATCATATATGATATCATATTAATGTATATGATTCTTGAATAATTTAATAACTATTATTTCAGAATTATACAGGAGGTAAACCTACCCTAACCAAGGAAAAGTACAAGGTAAGGGTTATTTCACAATCTCTTCATTATCCGAGTATGTTTATATGTAATAATCTACTCGGATCTCTTTATCATCCACATCCATGTTTTCTTAAAAATGTATTTCAAAACATTTTTATTATTTACAATAATATGGTTTAAAGTCATTTATACCCTTGTTTGACTTCTTATAAGAGGTTTATAAAGGAATCTTTCCGTCGTTTTCAAAACAAGGTCATTTTTAACCTTTTCGACAGAATTAAGGTATGAATGTTTTTTAACTTATACGGTGGCTGCAGCTATTTTCCGCCGTTATAAAATCGTCAAATCATCCCTTACAAGCTTATAAGATTATTTTAAAAGAAAATGTTTTATTTTATATGGCTCTTAAATGATTTCAAAATAAAAGGAGATATTTCTCTAAAAAGAGTTTTGATTTCATCTATGTCAACATCCTTTGTTGGATTTTATGCTTATGTGAAGTTGATTTATTATGATACAAAACTATTATGTTGTACTGAAGGTTTTGTGATATGTTTGACTATGAATGTGCTATTTTTATACCATTCATGGTTTATGGTGAAATTATTCACATTTCGTATGATAGTTTTAATACGAATGTTTATGTTATGTTTAAACCTTTTCATATGGGAATACATTGGACTTAATATGTGACGGGTGGAGCCCGCTATAGCTCCTCGATGCATCGGTAAGTCTCATGAGACAAACTAGTGTCTTGGCACAAGGCCTTGGAAAAATCTTATTTATAGTCTTGGAATGAGGCCTTGGCTATGTGGTTATGATAGTCTAGCATTATGCATTCCATCATTATGAAAGTGGTTATTGGTATTGCATGTGATTATTCGATTAGTAGAATATCCATGTGAATAAGTAAATGGCATTATTTCTTTTTTATTTTTCCATAATACGTTGAAGTTCATGTTTAAACGGCTTTTGTTTTAGTTATACATTGCCTTAAATGTTTATGCATATTTTTGAAAGTCTCCGCTATATTGTTATCCTTACTGGGCATTTGAGCTCACCCCTTTTCTATGTTTTATTTTTCCCAGGATGTGAAGAAGAAAGTTATAAATGACCTGCAGGGATAGTATGTGGGGATATGAGTGTGGAATATGGAGACTATGTTGTTGTAGTAGTTTTCACTTTGTAATGTAATGTAAAACATTATGAATATATCTAGTGTTTCCAAGGCTACTAAACCAATCGGTCTTTCGAGATTTGATCTTTCTTGTGATCATGCCAATGTAATGTAATAATGCACCGACTCTGGGTAACTAGGGTTGGGGCGTTATAGTTGGTATCAGAGGAAGTTTAGTACAAACCTTGGAAGCTATATTTAGATAAACTCTGATTAGAGAACGTAGACCTAAGATAAACATTGAGGATTAGTATAGAAGAACTTCCTAAAATTTTGGTATTGTAGAGATTTTGTGAGTTTTCCGAGCAATACATCCCTGTCTAGATAAGAGCAGGTAGAGGCAGCTCTGGAACAGATGTACCTAGGGGTAAAACCTGAAAACACCGCTTTGAGCTAGACTCGAACGGGAAATGGTGCACGACAATGGGCCTTGCTGTACTCTTGGTTACGACACTCCCAGGGGATATGCTTAGGATAACTCTCATTTTCTTTACAAATCATTATGAAGGGTTTATGAGTACATACTTCCTCAAAGAAAACATTTTTATGATTATGGATTATATCCATAAATAGTTCAATTTATGTTAAGTGTTTTATAAGTATGGGATTATGTATTTTGATTCATAAACTGATCTAGTTAATTGCATTGTTTAGAAATGGCGCCTAGTGGAAGAAATGGAAACTGTATCAATGCACGCACTCCATGTAGGTATTTCCCTCCTGCTCAAGATAATTATAGTGAAGCTGGTGATGCAACTGGTGCCGATCAGCTAATCACCATACTGGGACAACTTACTCAAGTTATAAATAATAACCTTACCTGTATGGAGCACCCTGATCCGCAGCGTGGAGGATCAATGTTAGATCGATTAATGAGGAAACAACCACCAACGTTCAATGGGAGTACAAATCCCTTAGTATCTGAGAAATGGATATTTTCCCTAGAGAAAATATTTCAGGCTTTGGGGAGTAATGAATGGGAAAAAGTTATCATGGTAGTTTACCGCCTCAATGGAGATGCTGATCAATGGTGGTCATTGATTCAAAATAATAAGAAAGATGATGACGTTTCAAATATGTAATGGAGGGAGTTCAAAGATCTGTTTTTAGAAAAATACTTTCCTCGCGACCATCGAGCAGATATGGAACGGCAATTTCTGAGTTTTAGACAGAAGGAGGATGAGAATGTCACAAAGTATGAGGCTAACTTTACAAGGTTAGAAAGGTTTGCTGGAGATTATATACATAACCCAAGAAGTAATATTGATCGTTTCTTTGAAGGATTAAAACCATTTCTCCGTCGAGCATTAGTCTCACAATCCTTTTCATCGTACAAAGACATTTTCTCATGTGCTATCACGACCGAAAAGGAATTCTCTAAGTCTTATGACATTAAAGCAAAGCAAGAGAAGAAGAGGCCAGCTGATCAATCTGGGAATGGAAATAAGGGGATGAAAGGAAAAGTTGAATATCCATCTTGTGGTAAATGTGGGAAGAAACACCCTGGTACTTGCTTGAAGGGAATGGGAGTCTGTTACAAGTGTGGTGAAAAAGGCCACCAAGCTCGTGATTGCAAAGGGAAGAAGGAAGCCACCAACATTCGGTGCTACAATTGCAGAGATATGGGACATTATGAAAATGAATGTCCTAAGCGTCCGGAGAACTTACCTCAGAAAAGGCCAAGGGATCAACGCCAAGCTTATGCTATCACTACTGCTGAGGTAGAAGCTCCAAAAGACATGGTGGCAGGTAATTTAATGGTTTACTCATGTTTAGCGAATGCATTATTTGATTCTGGATCATCGCATTGTTTCATATCTTCCCAGTTTTCTAGGAACAATAGATATTTCCAATTTGATTTAACAAGGGAGTTGTCAGTTAAAAATCCTAAGTGAAGTATCATTGCAACAATGTTTTGCGAATCAGTCCTCATTAGAGCACATAAATGTTCTTTATCTACTGATATCATCATCATACCTATGATTGAGTTTGATATAATCCTCGTTATGGACTGGCTTTCGGACTATGATGCGATGATTTATTGTAAGAAGAAAGAGGTTACGATTCTTGATGATAATGATAAGGAACACCTTATCTTTAGAGCAGAATCATCACCACCTAATTCTTATTTAGATCCACCCCCAGTAGCTCAACTAAATTCAATTATTGGGGAGGAAGAGAATGAAATAACTGTTGGTGAGGAAAGGAATGTTCAAATAGAGGATGTACCTGTTGTGAAAGAATTTGTAGATGTATTTCCAGAAGATTTACCTGGACATCCTCCAGAACGAGAAGTTGAGTTTTCCATTGATTTGATTCCTGGATCAAGGCCTATATCGAAGACCCCTTATAGAATGGCCACTGTATAATTAGTTGAACTAATGAAACAACTAGAAGAATTGAGTAATAAAGGATTTATTCGACCTAGTGTTTCTCCATGGGGAGCCCCTGTTCTTTTTGTTAAAAAGAAAGATGGATCTATGAGGTTATGTATCGACTATAGGGAGATCAATGCTATAACAATAAAGGAAAGTATCCCCTACCTCAGATTGATGATTTATTTGACCAACTGCATGGAGCTCAATACTTTTCAAAGATTGACCTTCAATCTGGATACAATCAGTTGTGTGTGAAGAAGGAATACATTCCGAAGACAGCATTTCCAACCAGGTTCGGGCATTACGAGTTTACTGTAATGCCTTTTGGATTGACTAATGCACCCACTGTATCCATGGATCTGATGAATAGTGTTTTCAAGGAGTATCTCGATGAATTTGTGGTGGTATTTATTGATGATATCTTGGTATACTCCAAAACCTATGAAGATCATGAAAATCACTTGCGCATTATCTTGAAGACTCTGAGAAGACATGAATTATATGGAAAGTTTAGAAAGTGTGAATTTTGGCTTCATGAGATTTCTTTTCTTGGCCATATTGTCTCTAAAGATGGAATCTCTGTTGATCCTTCTATGACCAAGGAAATCCATGAATGGCCACCACCTACGAGTATAACTGAAGTACGTAGTTTTATTGGTTTGGCAGGTTATTATCGACGTTTCGTCCAGAATTTTTTCCCGATTGGCTAACCCATTAACGAAGCTCACACGTAAAGGGGTTAAATTTGTTTGGACAAAAGAGTGTGAAGAATTTTTCGAAGAACTGAAGAGAAGATTAGTCAATGATCCTATATTGACTCTTCCATCGGGGAATGATGGGTTCGTTATTTATAGTGATTCAACAAAGAAAGGACTTGGTTGTGTCCTTATGCATAATGATAGAGTTATTGCCTATGCATCACGACAGTTGAAAATTCATGAAAAAAACTATCCTACTCATGATCTCGAGTTAGCAGCTGTTATCTTTGCTTTGAAGATATGGAGGCACTATCTCTATGGTGAAAAATGTGAGATTTATACTGATCACAAGAGTTTGAAGTATATTTTCTCACAAATAGAACTCAACATGAGGCAAAGGAGATGGCTTGAATTACTCAAGGATTATGATTGAACGATACACTACCACCCGGGGAAAGCAAACAAGGTGGAAGATGCTTTGAGTAGAAAAGACCATGGTGTTTTGATCAATATGAGAATTTAAAGGGATCCAATTTTCATGGATCTAGTGAAGATGGACATGGGAATAACCAGGGAAGGTGAAACATCAATGCTTTTTCAAATGGTTGCAAAACCATCTTTACTAGAAAGGATTAAGAGTTCTCAGACCGATCATGAAGAATTTAAAAAGAAGATTAAAGCTATGAATGATGGGAGATTGGGAGACTTTGTGTATAAGGATGGAATTTTGAAATTTGGGAAGAGACTTTGTGTTCCAGATATACCTGATCTAAAACGGGAATTGCTGGATGATGCTCATAGTTCCAATTTCTCTATACACCCTGGGAGCACCAAAATGTATAGAGATTTGAAGGAACATTTTTGGTGGGACAACATGAAGAGGGAGATTTCTGATTTTGTGTCAAGATGTATGGTTTGTCAATAAGTGAAAGCTGGAAGGCAACAGCCTGGAGGAGTCATGCAACCTCTTCCCATACCGGAGTGGAAATGGGACAATATTACGATGGACTTTGTCATGGGGCTACCAAATACTTCTAGAAGGAACGATGCAATATGGGTTATTATTGATCGTCTTACCAAGTCAGAACATTTTCATGCTATAAGAGAAGATCTACCCCTGGAACGTCTAGCAAGACAATATATTAATGAAGTTGTGAGACTTCATGGAGTACCCCTATCAATTGTTTCTGATCGTGATCTCGTTTTACTTCAAGATTTTGGAAAAGTCTTCAGAAATCCCTGGATACTGAACTTCATTTGAGCACTGCTTACCACCCTCAGACAGATGGACAATCAGAATGGACTATTCAAACCTTATAAGACATGTTGAGATCTTGCTCACTTTACTTTCAGGGTATGTGGGATCAATACTTACCTCTCGTAGAATTTCCCTATAACAATAACTTCCATTCGAGTATTCAGATGGCACCATATGAAGAGTTATATGGAAAGAGATGTCGTACACCAACCTGTTGGGATGACGTTGGTGAAAGAAAACTTGTAGGTCCATAACGGGTGGAGGAAACGATGGAAAATGTGAAGGTAATCCAAAATTACATCAAAGCAGCTAAAAGTAGGCAGAAGAGCTATGCCGATAATCGAAGGAAGGATTTGGAATTTCAAGTCGGCGATCATGTTTTCCTGAAGGTATCCACATGGAAGGGAGCCATAAGTTTTGGTAAGAAAGGTAAATTGAGTCCCAGGTACATCAGACCTTTCAAAATTCTAGAACGAATTGGGGCTGTAGCTTACCGATTGGCAATGTCGCCAAGTCTCTCAAAAGTTCACGATGTGTTCCACGTATCTCTGTTGAGGAAATACATGACTGAACCAACGCATGTACTCACCTATGAATAATTAGAACTGGAACCTGATCTGTCTTATTGCGAAGAGCCCGTCAATATTCTTGATACGAGAGAACAAGTATTGAGAAACCGGACGACGCGTCTGGTAAATGTTTTATGGAGAAACCATAAGATGGAAGAGGCAATGTGGGAACCCTAGGAACTTCTGATGAAGAACCACCCGAGTCTTTTCATGCGGTAGTATTCTAGAAATTTCAAGGACGAAATTATTTGAATGAGGGGAGAATGTAACACCCCAATCTTCTACGGTATGCTTCTCTTTGAATAATGTGATAGCGTGTGTTGTACGCAACACCGAGTTCTAACACACCATAACCAATTAAACTAGCTGTTATGAATAGTAATACCTACTTTTTGAAATTATATATATTTTATATTTTAAAATGGACTTCATTTTTGGATTCGGAATATTGAATTTAGCCTAAGGTGAACTTTTGGTACTTTTCGGATAACTTTCATATTTTGATGAATAGTGAAAATTACTAAATTTTAATTAAAAACAACTTTTCTAATCAAAATATTTAATAGTGATAAATTATGAATTTGAGTGGTTTTAAATTATATTTAGAATATAATTTTACCATTTAATATAATTTTGGTCATTGGACATAATTTTACAATTAAACCGAACATAAACAAGTGTCAATCTTTTGATATTTATTATCTCTTAAAACACGCTTTTTGTTTTGAAAGTGGGAATTAATTTTAAATTAATTTCTTCCACTTCTGTGTTTTGAATTTAGAAAAATGGATTCCATATTTGGAATCAGGATGTCCAAATTGTGTAAATAGGTAACTTTTATTTTTAGTCATTTTGAATAATTACTGCAGTAAATATTTTATTTACCATGGTTAAGGGTAAATCCAGTAAATAAGGGTTACAAAATAATATTATAATAATACTAAATTACCCTAAATCGCGTCCTAGACTTATTGGTTGATACATGTTCGACCATAGGCAACTTTGGGTCGATTTTGGAACCCCATGGTGTCACTTGTAGGTGATAGGGACACTTTATTTTAATTAAGTTAAAATGGATACAAAAATGACACAAGCATATATCTTTTAGAAAAACAATTTTTACATAGTGTTATATATGATGCATTTTAGATTATTAATATTAATTGGAAATCAAAAAATATTTACTACATAATAATTTTTTATTTATAATTTTTGGACATTAAATAATTTAATTTATTTATGAGACAATGATGATGAATTAATTACTATAATAGTGAAAAATTAAAATAATTGATATTATAAATACCCAAATAAATATAATATGAAACTTTTAATGAATTAAACTAATTTTATAGGATAATATGATATATTATAATTGATTTAATTGACTTTTTTTTGAAGTAATCAATCTTTTATGAGTTTCACAAAAATCAACTATTGAATAGTGTCAAAATTGACATAAAAAATTTATTAAAACAAATATTATATTATTAATTGATATTAAATTCCTAAAAATCTAATGTTCGGCCAAGAGACTTATATCATGATAATTTCTTAATTAATGGACCACTTGGGGTCGCTTGGATGTATATAGTATGTTTATTAACAATATTATATAAAAATACAAAGAGACATTGTAAAAGTGAAACTAATTAACTTAGAGTTAATACTTAATGATAAGGTAAATATAAGTCCCCAAACCTGTCTAAATTATATTTATTGAGTTTTTTTAGACCCATCCCAACCTTAAACTTTGAATAATCAACTTTTGAGCCATTGGAAACCGAAAATGAATTTATTATAAACTAATATCTCTAGCTTTTCCAAAGGTGCCCCTCACCCCTCTTATAAAAGGGAACTCCTCCTTCCCATTTCTTCACACCATCAAAGCCTTTTGGATCGGCCAAAATCTGCCCAAATACTCTCTCAAATTCCCTCACTACATCCTAGAGGCCTTATTTTGATCAGAAAGCTAACCTAAGGAGCCCTTTTGATCAAATCAAAAGGAAGAACCCGAAGAAGAGGTAATGATTTCACCACCCTTTTCCAAGTTCCTTTCTTCTTCCACTTCTTCTTCCATTGTTGTTACCATTCTAAAATAATAACTCCAGTATCATATATATACTGTGATGTTATTATAAATATGGTACAACCATATTCAGTATTCTATCCACCCTTTGAATAACATGTCACCATACGTGTGTATGTACGGCTTACCGTCTCCACGTCATGGTGCAATTGTTATTCAATATATTATTAGTTGGATGGGTATAATAATGATATGTAACTCATGTAAATAATAAATATAACATGTTAATTATTCTGTATATATGATATAACAACCATTTATATATTATTTTAATATCAAAAGAATGATATTGGCGCTTTTGCGTACGTACGGACTACCGTCTCCACGAATGCGATGTGATTCATTCTCCATCGTATCCATTCAAGTATAATTATCATTTGATGATTTAAAAATGATGTTTAAGGACTTGATATCATTCTGGATATGAATAATATACAACCAATCAATTACAAACATGGCTTACGTAACAAAACATATAAAAGAAAACAAGTAAGTTAACACCCGAAACAACGATAATAATAAGATATTATTATCAAATCAATATTAAAAGATCATATATGATATCATATTAATGTATATGATTCTTGTATAATTTAATAACAATTATTCACCATTATACAGGAGGTTAACCTACCCCAACCAAGGAAAAGTACAAGGTAAGGGTTATTTCACAATATCTTCATTATCTGAGGTTGTTTATATGTAATACTCTACTGGGATCTCTTTATCATCCACATCCATGTTTTCTTAAAAATGTATTTCAAAACATTTTTATTATTTACAAGAATATGGGTTAAAGTCATTTATACCCTTGTTTGACTTTTTATAAGAGGTTTATAAAGGAATCTTTCCGTCGTTTTCAAAACAAGGTCCTTTTTAACCTTTTCGACGGAATTAAGGTAAGAATGTTTTTTTAACTGATATGGCGGGTGCGGCTATTTTCCGCCATTATAAAATCGTCAAAGCTTCCCTTACAAGCTTATAAGAATATTTTCAAAGAAAATGTTTTATTTTATATGTCTCTTAAATGATTTCAAAATAAAAAGAGATATTTCTCAAAAAAGAGTTTTGATTTCATCTATGTCAACATCCTTTGTTGGATTTTATTCTTATGTGAAGTTGATTTATTATGATACAAAAATTTTATGTTGTACTAAATGTTTTGTGATATTTTTGACTGTGAATGTGCTATTTTTATACCATTCATGGCTTATGGTGAAAGTATTGACATTTCGTATGCTATTTTTAATACGAATGTTTATGTTATGTTTAAACCTTTTCATATGGGAATGAATTGGACTTAATATGTGATGGGTGGAGCCCGCTATAGCTCCTCGATGCATCGGTAGGTCTCATGAGACAAACTAGTGTCTTGGCACAAAGTCTTGGAAAAATCTTATTTATATTCTTGGCACGAGGCCTTGGCTATGTGGTTATGATAGACTGGCATTATGCATTCCATCATTATGAAAGTGGTTATTGATATTGAATGTGATTATTCGATTAGTAGAATATCCATGTGAATAAGTAAATGGTATTATTTCATTTTTCTTTTTCCATACTACGTTGAAGTTCAAGTTTAAACGGCTTTTTTTAGTTATACATTGCCTTAAATGTTTATGCTTATTTTTGAAAGTCTCCGCTATATTGTTATCCTTACTGGGCATTTGAGCTCACCCCTTTTCTATGTTTTATTTTTCCCAGGATGTGAAGAAGTAAGTTATGAATGACCTGCAGGGATAGTATGTGGGGATATGAGTGTGGAATATGGAGACTATGTTGTTGTAGTAGTTTTCACTTTGTAATGTAATGTAAAACTTTATGAATATATCTAGTGTTTCCAAGGCTACTAAACCAATCAGTCTTTCGAGATTTGATCTTTCTTGTGATCATGCCAATGTAATGTAATAATGCACCGACTCTAGGTAACTAGGGTTTGGGAGTTACAATATTCAAAAGCAATTTTATCAAATATGAAGGAATAACTTAAATTAAATTAATTATTCATATCACATTTATTTATAATTCAAAATATTTATATATAAGTAACATTGATCAATTAAAATTAATTCATTTTGATCAAGGTTTTAAATAGAATACCATTATCTTTATTAAAATATAAATCATAATAAATACTATTCTTATACATTTATAAGGATTTTTAATACATATGGAATTACCTAAACGAGTGATTATTAGGATCCATATGATAGTATATATAGCTAAAAAAATATTACATGTTGTTAAAATTACTAAAGTCACGTGAAACATAAATTAAGTTTTTAAATACCTTAACTCATGTTTTACACCCCACACACATTGTCTAGATCATTTATAATAAACATATATATAATTTTAATTATTTTGGAATTATTTATGGTTTATTCCTCTATCATAATCCACTTTTTCCTACAATATTTTGTTATGTTCTAAAATCATTTATGTTTATGAAATCCAGTTTTTTGATATTTCACATCATAATCAAAAAACAACTTTGGTATGTGTCTACAAGTTATTTTCATATTAATAAATCATCCCAAAAATTTTTTAAAAAAAAATCATTTATTATGCTTCAAATAAATGTTTTCAACAATCCATGAATGCTGTATGTGAAAATTGAAATTCTTTATTTCATGTAGAAGGTAGTCCATAATTAAACACGAGTGATAACATAAAATATCACTTCATTGTTGTAGTAGTTCTGTCGCACACATTACTATTGTGACAAATTTCCTACAACAGGAATTTTAGGAATATAAATAATATATTTTCATTACAACATCATACAAAATGATTAATATAATATATATTTAATAAATACATTACAATAACCATTCATCTTGGGAAATGAAAAAAATAAAGACACATTCTATCCTTGAGGTGTGCACCGACACTTATGAACAAGAACAATTTTATTTTACAATTGCATAGAAAGGTGTTGAAAATTTATTTCACCACATAACATATTTATATGATGTATAGTGGATATTTTTAATTTAATATATCACTATATATTTTTGGGAATTTAAACATTGGTAAATATTAAATAATCATAAATGATCTGTGTTAAGTGTAAAATATCTTCATTAGAAAGTATAATTTAACTTAAAATATATGTTTTCATGGATGGTCTTTTGGAGTGACCAAAACCTATTTGAAATCAGTGGATACATGGGGATACATTTTTTAACCATCTCACACATATCATTTGAGAAATCCAATTTTAAAACATGTTAATCATCATCTCCTACATGAGATGTATCCTACATATTTGTTGGGTAAGGCTACAGTTTAATGTCATATGATAAGGACCATGTGGGAAATTATAACAATAGGTATGTGAATGAGATCAATGTTATGACCCAATTTTATTGGGGCCCATGTTGTCCCATGCCACACAAAACAATCACACGAATACATTTGAATATTTTGATGTTGTGATGGTAGGACAATGATTTTTATTTTAATACCACAATGCATGGAACACAACATGGATAAAGGGTTGAATGATTTGATGGAATTTTTGATAGAATATAAGAGGATAAGTTTTAGAATCAATACATATCCCATAAGATATATAATCATTCCACACATAGTTCAGGTGTATGTCATGGTAGAGGAAAATATTTTTTGATGACGATCATCTCTAAATATGGATCTTGAGGTATCACTACATAATATAGTGTGGAAATTTGGTTGAATTCAATGCATTGAGTATGTCATGATTTATAGTCTAATTCCATACCACATGGAGTATATATGTGGGAAATAGTTTATGTTCTTAACGCTAATATCTTCTACAAAAATATTTTTTCACGTTTCCTAGAATATAGACTCATATATTATGGTAATATAGTTTAGAACTAGGGATGGAGGAATCCCAAAATGGGAATATGTGGAATGCTAGAGTGAGAATCCTGATTTGAATGAAGACTAAGGCATCCCAACGCCGCACCACACATTCTTGAGAATGAATTCATGCTATTTTACTTCATGACTCTTGGGCTGAGTTTCTCTTTTAATGTTCCTCATGTTCAAACAAAAGCTGTGGAAATTCCTCAACTGAATATTCATTCTGTAGTGGAATGAAAATCCCAATACTAATGAGTTCTAAATATGATAACACAACACCACAAAAACTAGATATAATCCAATAAATTGTTCAAATTGGTGGTTCCTTAAAAACATAATATACAGGTTTCTTAAACAATCATTTTTTTTGAGGTCGTATTGTTTAAACTGTAATAGGGGAATATCCTGAATGTGGGTCTTTTTTTGGTGTCTCATTATATATAATGTGAAATATGACCAAGGAGGTCCTACACCACATGAAATATCAAATAAAAAAATTTCATATAGATTAAAGTCATGATTCATGGAGTTAGACAGAAAATTTAAAATAGTATGATGATGACTATGATGGTTGTGCAGTTTAATGTCATGCAATTAGTATTATATTGCTATGATTTTTATCATCGCTTGTTTGTTAAACTGGAATTTTCCTTTTGTGTTCATGAATATTGCACCACTAAAGAAATGTAGTTTAACATTATTCTAATAGAATGTGTTGCTATAAAGTTTATTTTCATGTGGATAGGATGAAAACACATAGTTTATGGTCATATATTATAGAATAATTATGGAAAATCTATACTGAATGGTATGAAAAAAATAAAATTAACCCAAATTTAATGGGGAACAATGAGGATCATGCCAAATGAAAAACATCTGGGGAGACTCAAAGACATTTTAAATTCAAGATGTCTGGACACAGACACTCAGTTTATGGTCATTGAGTTTTGAGGATGTGATCCTATATATGTGATTTGTTACATGAGTAAAATGTAGTTATATATAGTTCATCTTCACTCTTTTTCTATAATGATCAAAGAGTACACACCAATTTAATTGACTTTGTGATTGATGTTAGTTTTTGCCAACATGGTCTCAAACATTAGATGCTTCTTTCTAGGAATTAATGGAAATAAAAAGTGTAATAATGTATCACCTTGGAGGAAGGTGAGTTAGAACACATTATTTCATAATGCAACCATTGTCTTGTTCGAATGAAAATCTAGATTGTTCATGGCCTTGAGCTTATTCAGATAGAGGGTATCCATTTCATTTAGATGGACATATTCTATTTTTTTTCTGGAATATAAGGGTAACTGGAATATCTTTGAATACATTTTAATTGAATCTAAATGGGAAATAATTATCTTACATCTACACCATTGAGTAATGAGTCACCATGTAAGAATTTTGAGTCCTAGTCTGATAATCCTATAAGGAATTGCGTATCTTTTCCAGCCAAATTTTTTTATTCTGGTCCACCACCATCTTTTTCATAATTTTGGAGAGTATCTTGTTGAACACCTTCATATATACATTATCTTATACATGGTAGTAGGAAGAATAGCTGGAACAAATAATATACATTTAATTGAAATTCATCATCTCAGCATCCCAGAAGTTAGGGCTATTTTTAATGATAATAGAATGAGAAAATCATAATCAATTAATGATGTGGGAGATCAAGAATCTGATCATGGATAGTACATTGAATACATTGTTTGAAATCACATCGTCCCAGATATATAATATATATATCATGGTTATAATGAAACATGATTGGTTAGTTTTTATTAGTGGATATGGTCCCATGAAATTGAATCCCCATAATGAAATGGTCTTGGAATACATGGTAATATGAGGGGGCTCCATCAGTTGATGAAAAAAGATGGATTGGGACTAACTTCCCTGAAACCTCCTGATGAAATTGATTGAGTCATGGACCATGGTGGTTCATAAGTATCTTTGCCTCTGAATCTAGTTAGAGATCATCAACCCTTCAAAATGGGTTTCATAATATCAACATGAAATTCCATAAAAAACTATGAATCAACATCTCATTGGATACAGTGGAGTATAATTACAAAAAACCTACATGTGTAAATAGTCGTCTTGAGATCAGGCTCACTCAAGTGGGTGAGAAATGCTACATGCTAATAGATTCACTCATGTTAATCTCTTCTGGTGGGATATCAGTGTTATGGAGATACACAATTTAAGGGACTATACAATCATATTTTTAATCTTCCTTGGATGGGATTAAGATATGTTTATATGGAACTACTAATAGTCATTTGGTTCATCTCGTAGATATCATTATAAATTTGAAATATTCGTATGATTATTATTTGATGAACTACATGATTTTACATGTCATCCAAGTATATCTTTGAATGAGAGGGGACTAGACATGCTAAATCAACAGTTTGAGCATTTTGTGACTAAGGAACATGTTTCACCATTGGTTAAGAAGGTATATTATCCTTCAAATTTAGAGAACACTATATTAGAGGAAAAATCATCTGATTTCTCACACTACATTCATCATTGATTTTTATGTCGACTAACTTTAATATTCCTTCATGATAATATGAGAGACATAAATCTGAATGTCTAGTTTATTACATGTAATTAGATCATGATACTCTTCATCATTGGTGATGATTCATTCTAACAACATGGACTTGTATGGTAGAATATCCAGTTATAGTGTGATGAAGACAATCCCTAGTCTAACGCAATAGAGATTGGGATCATTTTACCTTCAACTTGTTGGTACTTGTTTAGATGAATGCAAATGTATCTTACAACCTGGTACATCTTGATCCATTGAGAGGATATCATAATTTAGGAAAATAATGTATGGATAAAATTATTTAGGAGTGGATATATGCCCATAATGGCAGAGAACCCCTATCTTTTTGTGGGAATATTTTAGAAGAACCTTATTTAGTACTACTGAAGGATCACTTCCTAGTAAGGTAACCACCCATAAATATTTGGTGATTCTGGATATACATAAGCAGATCGAAATGGAAAAAAAATCTATCTGATGATGTTGTAGATAATACAACAACATCTACATAGCAATAGTCATTGCATGTAATGTTTCCTTGAGTATAGATTAACTGGCCTCTGTATTGAGGTGCATGCAATAGAGGCAGTATAAAATGTACTCTCAATATTCCTTTTTATTCAATATGAAAACGAATCTGAGGGACTACTCTTGGTATATCACATATTTGACTATAATATTCCAATAAATGAGTAGAATTAGAACCATAAGATATATAATAAGCATATTCATTTACCCAAAGGAACACTCGAACTATTCATCGCACGAGTAAACAATACCTTTCCTCATGATCCTAGAAAATGTGTTACTATTTATATACATATTCTGAATGAATCATAATACATAGGAAAATTTTCTATTATAACCATGGATATCCTAGACATTTCATGGAGGAGGCATATGGCTAATGTCCTTCATCTTCTCTATGTCAATCTTGATTCCTCTATAAATAATAATGAATGAGAGAAACATTCAAGACACAACCTTGAATACACTTTTCCTTGGGATTCATCATCAAATTTTTTAGAGTGGAGGAATCCAAAACGATTCTCAATATCATCGATATGGTCATATACCTTGTGTTATTTTACAACAAAATCATCCAAATATAATTCCACTAGTGATCCACGTATTAGTTTGAAGACATGGTGCATTAAAAACTTATAAGATGATCATAAAGTCATTACAATGATGTTCAATAGTTGATAGAAAAAAATTTCATAATTGTTCACTAAAGGTAGTGGAATAATCATCTTCTAAGGGCCATATGGATTTGATTGTAACTAATGTATCCATCTATGATGGAGTTTAACTAGAACATAGTTGTAGAAACTAACAATAACACTGTCACTAGAAGTGGAAAATCATAATTTGAAAAATTACAGTTGAGATCTTGGAAGTTGACACAGAATAAAAAATTATTATTCTTATTAAGGATTGGGAAATTGTTTTGAATCCACATGTGGTATTTAAATCCATTCTAAAGTATGATTTGATAGCTTATCAACTTCAGTCTCAATCATCGATCCTTGAGAAATAAGAATTTTCCTACAAGGCTACTTCAACCCACGATGAATCGTCGAAATTACAACATGGTGGAAGTTGACCTGAGGGTCTAGTCCTATAATACCATCATAAATCAAGGAAAATAAATCACAATACTACTTTATGAAATCAACATACTCTCTTTATTCTAATAGATATGTGGCTATTTTGATCATCGTTATCATGTGATATATCATAAGGGTGAGACTCAATGAAACAAAATAATCGATAGTGGTTGACATATCTTCAATAGTGGGATAAAATTCCCCCAAATCCCCTTCAATATTTAATATAGGAGAACCAGTGGGAGGATATGGTTCATCCAGGACAACTAATTTTAGGGGAATGTTTGTGCTGGCTTGGTTAGAAACATAACTCTTAATGGGGGACTATGACTATGCTGGCAACGTGGAGACAAATGATTTTTTATCTATCACATAAATCCATAGGATTTTGGGCTAATATTAATTTCAATTCAATACTATCTGGTTAACGTATGTCAATTCAAAACATCTTGTAATTATAATTCGATATGACATAAAATGGTATCCATGTGGTCAACAGCTCTATACCACAATGTGGTAAGGTATTCTGGAATAACACAGGCCCATACTATGTATGAAATTGATATAATCTATAGATGTTATAGGTACATATATATGTATATCCTGTTAATCTCCAAAATGAAAACAAAAAATTTAAAATCTGTAGTTTTGGATTCCAAAAAGTGAATTTAGAGTACCAAATAATTGTCTAAATCATCCAAGGGGTGATCTATAAAGATGGTGCAATCAAACACATTGTTTTAAACATACTTTTATATTCTCTTATAAACCAAAAAATCATGATAACAAGAATATAATGAGTAAATGGGAAATTCATCACCTTGTATCATGCCTACTCGATCATTATGGGAGTATGTGAGAAATTAGTGATATGGGGAGGAGAATATTGTATGAAAATATAGCTAGGGACATCTATTTAATGCTTTGTAGGTTTCATTCTATTAGATAACCATGAATTTAATGAATTTTACAAAGAATCATAACTAGGTCTTAGAAATTATTCTACAACAATTGTCTTTTCTCATTCCATTCGTAAACCATTATTTTAATTTCATTGGTACACATGTTTACTTTAGTTAGTCACAGATAGTGGAGTGTCTGTTTTTGGATGGGATTGGTCCTAGAAACTCTGTTGGATATACAACAATGGATCTCCATGAAAGTGAACTAACTAGTGATATAAAACAAGTCAATGTTCCCCTACATAATGTAGCCCTCATCTTCTCTTGAAGGTGATAATATGTCTTCAAATTATTCAATCTCAACCTCTCCTATATACTTGTATTATTTGGAATCTACTTCTTCTATGAGAGAGTGTGTGATTTTTATGGCCTCTATGAGGGTATCACATATCTCTATATAAAATAAATGGGCCTCAGTGAATGAGATACATGATGTTATACTAGTGAGATGAATAATCCAATTTTATATACTATCCATATGAGTGATTATTAACCTAGTGAATCACTATTTCAATGGAGGAATTACTGGAACTATTGGATGAACCACTAGATTATCCATGGTATTTGTAATATTCTACTTCTATGTAGAAAAATATAATAAAACCACAATTGACTGACTATTTCATGGTGGTACATTTTTATATATAAATATATGGTTGATAATTATTTTTTTTTGGATTTTCTTCACAGTCATTTAGAATCATAAATTCTTGCAGCATGTCTGACTGAGAGGGCATAGAGGACTCTACCTACAAAGCTCTACATAAAACACACAACCTGGTTTTGGTGGCATGAATATATTGTATCGATGTATTCAAATGATATTTTTAGTAGTTTTCATGTATTATTCATTCCCTTGGAAGGATTCAACCTATGTAAATTAGGGGGTTCCTTTACAAATACTTTTTATATTAGGGTACCATAAAAGGATCCACCAAATTTATGGTGTTTATAGAGCCACACACTTCGTCATGATTAGCTGAATCATTAAATAATAGGAGGAATCTAAAGAGATTATAATCTCAAGATGAATGATATTAGATACGATACAAAATGGGATTGAAATTTTTGAGGTATGATTCTTTTCATTTAATAGTCGTATGCTACTCTTATGATATTTGGAAGATAGTAATGTAGACACAGATGAGCGAGCATTAAAAAGTAAAGTGGACTAAAAATATTTGAGCTGAACTTAATAGTTGAGGATGATACCATTAGCATCGTAAACTACCATACGAGCCAAAAATTAGTCAAAATTATAAGTCACGTGCTTGTAATCTTGTTGTTATTTTCCTTAATTGTAGCTTTCATGCTTGGAATAGATATGTTCCACCTCTACCAAAACATTACAAAACATGAAGAAACAATTATTCCCCAGGTCCAAAACTCTATCCGTGAACACATATGATCGATAAATGGTATCTACAATATCTTATGGTATGGTAAATTATTGGATTGATTAGTATTATCTACATCATGGTGCTTTTTTCAATCAAATGTCATTAGAATATCATAATCCAATGTACTGAGGAAATCACTGGGAACATGGGAATCATTGAAAGGACAGATCAAGGTTCTCTTGTTTAAGAAAGGATATCTCATATAATGTCTCTATCAAGGATCTGGATTTCAAAAATTTACTGCTGTAAAATTTCCTTATCATGGTGGTTGTTCTTGGTGAGGTGGAACCTTATAATTCTTTACTAGAAGCTACTGAATTTGATGACGTCATTTCCATCATCGAGGATCTACTGGTAGAGGTTCCAAAATCTCTAGAAACATGGGGTCCTCCACCTATATTGCATTCTCCATATCATCCATGGTGTTCTTATTGTTGGAAATGGAAGAGGAAATGGATGATCTTACTTTTCCTACTACAATGATTCATCATGGTGTTTTTCCTCATCAGAGAAATCCATGATTCCTCTTGATAAGTTATTTGATTTTAGGGGAGGGACAAAATTAATTTTTACATTATTCATGTACATAAATAACAACATATCTTAGGACATATGAATCTTTAGTGATTACTTCAGGTCCTTCAACTGGGTGGCAAGTTCTACAACATGCTCATCAGGATGTTTTTTGAACATAAAGTGGTTGAAAATTATTGACTTGTGCATGGTGGAGCATAAATGTAATAGGAATTACTAATGGAGGCATTCCCAACCAATAAAGGGTCATATACGAAAATATTATTACCCTGAAAAAAATTATTCAATGTTTTTACCAAACATCATATATTGGTGGAATCCTACTCTAACGGGGTTCTCATCATGGTACCACACCAAGTGATGAATTAGTCCAAATTCTACATTGGGAAACCCATAATATTAAATGGTTAATATATATGGATCACAAAATATGGGGGATCTCTTATGTCATCCAACCATTCTAAATAAAGAATTACATCCACTTGGAGCAGCACATCTTGTGTCCACAGGCCATAGGGGAATGATGTGAGGGAATATATCAAATCAACATGGATTGGGTTCTAATCATGATGAGGATCTGATACCCCAAATGTTTTGATAATCTCATCAAACCGGTAATATGTCTATGTAGCTCATGATTTGAATTGATCTAGATCATGAGAATCATAATCACACTACATTAGTTGATTTGGTGACTCATATCATGATCGATTTCCATGTTCATTGACATATTCTAGGTCCTAAAGCAAAAGTTCTCTATTCCAAATTAGGATAAAATGGATGATGAGGACTTATGGATTCCACCACTACCTTAGTTGAGGTGGCATAAGACTCTATTTTGGGGTTCCATATTCATGGTGAATATTAGTAAGATGTTAATTGATGATCCTTTTTTAATATGAAATCTACTGGAGAAATGTAGCAATGTGGGATCTGCCATTATATTTTGTGCAATGTAATGTGGATCATGAAGTTCAAGAGGTCAATTTAACATTTTTGTATATCAGCAGACATTCAATAACATGATGGGATTATCGAGGCTGATTGTTGGCCAATAGAGGTGTGTGAAAACTATTATATGAAGGACTAACTAATAATACATTTCCCCGCAAGGGTGGGGGATGTTTTTATTAATATCTCCATTGGTTATCCTATCCATTGAAAACATGTGATCAACCAATTTTACCATAATGAATCCCAATTTATAATCATCAATATGACCTAGTAGGTTTAGTTGTCATAGGATATGGGTAAAGTCATTTGATGTGTACTATCCCAATCCCCGGAACTATACATGTAGAGACACCGCTTCCATGATTATTTGGAGAACAATGAGGATCTTTAGAAATTACTTTTGGCATGTTAGGTAGTAGAAATATGAAATATGATTCAAATCCAATACGAGTGATTCCATCTCAACCATGTGGCAATGTACATTGATTCCTTCTATAGCCTAGGTTTATCTATGGAATACATATTTATTTTCACTGAGCTGTTGAAGCACCATCCTGATATATTTTCGTATGTATGAAACATTCCCATCGTTGAGAGACTACGTTATATCAATTTTGGATGATGTATTCATCCATAATAATAACAATAAACAATTAGAAACTATAGTGTGACATAGTCATTCTTTATCAAAAGTGGGTCTTTACCCTTGGTTATCCCAAAACACGATCATCACATGCTGGGTGTTTTTTGATAGAACCGATGTGGACCAATGTTGATGTTAGATGGACGGTGGAGGAAAACTACTTTATTCAACTATTTATTATATTTTCAACACTAACTCATTTTCAAGGGAAATTATAGTCATTTATTGATTTACTAGAATCTAATTATCATTCAAATTATAGATCATTTTTATTTGATACATGTTTTAAGACATGTGGTAAACATGAGATGATAGAGACTGTTGCATCATGGGATCCCATAATTGTTCTAGGAGGTTCTCCACTAGCACCTACCATTGGTTGGATTTGGGAGTCCAAATAATCTCACCATTTGGGGTGATGAAACTCACTTATTAGAAACCTACCATAGACTCTAATGATGATGATTGTTTTTATGATTTTGAAATTAAATCACATTATATGTTAGAATACGAGAGGTGAAAGATATTGACAATGTCAAGGAACATCCCATGATTTTTCCTTTAACTGTGGTGGTTTTCCTTTAATCCATGATATGGTTTTATAGGAAAGGAATTTTCTTAAGTATATGGAGGACCTTCATGAAAATGGGTATAGTTTGTGGATGACATCCACTTTAAATATTATGGATATTGGGTGGGCCTCTATATCTGTTATTGATGATGTAGGTATGGCATCATCATTGATGGGTATATGAGTGGAGAGGACCTCATCTATTGATATTGATGAAACAAGGTACACCTATACATTGGTCCATGGGAGCATAGGGTCGACCTCCATATTAGACATTAGTTACGGAAGAGAGACTACATGAATATAGGATAGTTGAAATCCAAGGAGGACCTTTTCAGTGATAGAAACAGATACTAAGGGGACCTTAATGTCTGTGAACTAGAATACAGATAATACCCATATACATGTTGATTAATGCATAAGGAAGACCTCCATTTTGATTGGTGGTTACATTGGATGGGCTAAAATGATGACTTTTTATGGCGTGGGGAGGACCCACAATATAATTTGTTGTGGCATGGGTAGGACATCCGTGTTGGACAATATTGATATCATGCAGTGGACCTTGATAATGATCGTGGAAGGTGAAGGGAGGGAATTAATTTTGATTGATACTAGAGTGATGGCTTCATCTTCTTAATCTAGGATATAAGAAAATAATAACATTAAAATTGATTGGTTGTTTCTCAAGGAGGACCCCCATGTTTAATATTTCTAGCATCATGGGGGGACAATGTATTTATTTTTGATAAACAGAGGTTGAAACCTTGAATTTGAAATAGCATGAGAAGGTCCTTATTACTGACTGTGAGAATGAGGAGGACCTCTACTGGGGTTGATGAGCATTCATGGAATAATATTGCACTGGAAATCATCATCATGAGTTGGCATATAATGACTATTGGATGTTTTGATGATTGAGAGATTGATCACTCCCATCTTGAATGGTGGAAGAGGTCTCATTCCCATTTGGGATAGTTGGATTCCATCCCATATTATTATGGAATATAAATGAATGTGCCTATGTTAGTTGGGTCACCTGAGTTATTGAAGACAATGCATCATTCATGTAATTGTCTTCTGACTCATCCTAATGTTATTGTGGGGTGCTCTGGATTAGGTCTTACGGAGATGTTGTATAGACCATCTATTCGTTTTCATGAAGGATTGGTCATTCAAGGAGACACCCAGGTCAAGTGGCAGCCCTTCGTTATAGGTATCTAGTGGTAGTTGTATAAGTTGTTACTCAGAAATAGACCACCTCTTTGGCATAGGAGATATAGTTATAATATTTTTCTTGAAATATGATCCATAATAGTTTTTACATTGGAACAGTGATGGGTTTCACAATTCATGACCCTTATGGTGTTGGTGTTGGTAAGGTGAAAAATCCTATAGGTCCTAGTGAGACATATCCCTTATGGGAATGACCCAGTCCTTCTCATACCAACATATGAGGATGGTAATCACCAGCAAATGGACAATCATTGATGGTGATATAGTGAATGGGAAATCATTTGATGTGGTCATGGTGAAGGTTATCACACATAAAGTGTCATGTTGTGATTCCTCATTACAATTTCTACTATAACTACATCTACTTGTGTGGGGTGGCCAGTTTCCTATTACTTAGGTCGTTCAAATAAAAACAATTCATCTATCAGCTTCTATTGAAGAAAATAAATTCCCAAAACATTGAATTTTCCAATATTTTATATATGAATAGAGTGATCAAAAGTAATGATGTTGCCGACCAAAATGAACATCATTCGAACCCCCCAATATATGGGGAACTCCACACCGGGACCACTATATTCATCGAGGGATCAGGCACTAGGTGGATGGATTATGATACGTGCAAATCAATTGATGTATTTCATTATAATAATCTTCTTGATAAGGATAATAGCTTTATGTAAGGTTGACCATTTATGTTTCTGAATCATTCAACGTGGATCCTCACATTTCATTTTAATATTTTCTAGAATGAAATTATTTCCATGCATTCCCAATATCCAATGACATGTTTCTAATATCATATTCAATGTTGATTTCATCATCATGATAGAAATTGGATTATGGGATATTGGTTCTAATGTAAATGGATACATCCTGGGAATTCATCACATATTATAGGTCCCTCTCATAGAGTTATGTTACAGTCATGGAGGTCATTCCTTTTTTCATCCTTTTTGGACACTAGATAATAACACTACATCTTTCCAGACATTCCATTGGGTCTTGATAGGCAAGCAACAGTTGTTTATGATAGTGGTCGTGTAGGTAATCACTGGTATATTTGGAATCTAGGAACATTAGTCTCCTATATTTTTTCTCAAATGATGGAATCCCATGGAGGTAAATTGGGGGAATAACCCAAGGTATCTCGTGTGAACAAGGATGTATCTAACACTTAATGAATGTATCTTCTATGGATTTAAACTCAATAATCCCTTGTTATTCATGAACATTATTACTCCATTGGAACTTAATTTCCATGTATTTAACCATAGAAATATTTTTCTGATACATAAGTTATTTATTTGTCGTAAGAAGATTTAATCAGTGTGGGGATTGTGTTTCTTGACCATGTCACACAAAAGGATACTGATCAAAAAGATTCATCAAAATGAGGGGATGTGTCACTTATATAAATTTACTAGTGGATAGATGTTAATTCCATATGGATGACGGTCCAAGAGATGGTTCATATATTGTTAATATGTCACATCATGATGGATGATTAGAACACTCCTCTAGGTGGATGACAGATGTGTATCCTATGGAATATCCAAGTAGGTTTTCCATTGGTCAGTATTGAGCCTCAGGGAGGCATCATATGTACCATGTCTATGATCCTAGTATCATAATTGATATAGTTTGATGATATAGTTTATGGTACTATGATTGGACTGGTGCATTGAGTTTTACATCATTCAATAAAAAAACATGAGTCCCAAATAGTGATGTAGTTTTTTATGGTGTGGGGATTATACATGTATGTTGTCCTTCACAATATTATTTGTCTTTGTTTGAGTTGGTCTGGGGATTATTCATTGAGCATCCAATGTAAACTGAAGGATATGTCATCTCTAAGGTGAGGGGCATGATCATACTGGGTGTGAGGTCTATAGAAAATCTAGAGGTATGTGTGTGTTGGTTCTGGACCATATGGAGGATTCTAATGTATCCTAGTTAGTTGGGAATCAATTCCCATATGTTTCCGAAATGGGGATGGGTTATTACAATAAGAGGAGGCCTATAAGTGTAAATTTTTTATATTATATCAATTAATTAAACCCATTTCAAATGACTTTGGTTTGATTTAATGGTCCCTAATAAACAAAATTTTATTGTGAGTCATGCTTGGTGTGAGAAACAAGAGGACATAGTAGACAAGATTATCATGTCATTGATGAAACATCCACCAGATATGGTGTGGGGATTACAATTGAAATATAACCTTTGAGGTTGTCATTCCCTATGAGTAGAATCTTATTACATGGGAGGAGGATGAAATTTCCTTTTATATCTACATGGAGCGACAAATGATTGTAGAATAGGGTGTGTTAGGATTACACATTGATGCTTCCATCTAAGAGATTATTATCTAGTTGTATTGGATGAGGTAGATCCCTAGTATGATAATAAAAGTGTAATCTTGTGTTCTATTAATAGGGTAAGGAAATAGGTTTACACCTATTCTGAGGGCATTATAATGTTGTTTAACATCACCCCACAATGATGCATTACTATGTTGTTTTACATCATGGAGGTTGGACATGGGTACCCACTCCCTATCCATTGGACTTACCAGACCTATATTCATGAACCCTTATGAGCGGCATGGATTTGGAAATTCTATGATTTATTGATAGTGTGGTGTGTTCAATCATGAGGTCCATGTTACAATCTCTATGTTTAGAAACAGTAGGTATTATAGTACCCATGATAAGATTTAGTTGCTATAAAAGCATATGAGACATTATGTATAGGTCCTAGACGTTTATTTATGCATGTTTGGAACATTACGTGTACAAATGTTATGATCCATGTGATTAAGAATAGGATTAGGTCATTATGGAAGTGGGGTTAGTTGGGAGTATGATATTATATTGCACACAATCATAGAGTATCCAGACTGGTGGATCCTATCATGCACCTGACATGGGCTAAAATGGATGTGACAGGATTAATCAATTGTGGGACAAGTAAATGGTTGACCCATAAAGATTATGTCATGTAATATTTTCTACATTTCAGGTTCAATGACTTCCTTATATTGTGGAATATCATTCTATCATGTAGGAGCATTTCATTTTTTCTTCTGTAGTATCACTCGTAACAAGGGGGGAGGGTATTAACATCCCTTTATTGTTGACATATTTGGTGATATTTACTTAATATTATGGTCATAGAATTAGTTTTCCATGCATCATATTCATTTTTTCACCAATAATCTATGGATGGAATTGGTTTGACATCACCTTTGTAATTCAAGTGGATTGTGTGTGGATGGTGTTGAGTCAATAAGCTTTTCCTTATGACTTTTCCATTCCTTCTTGTTTTGAAAATCACAAACATCTTATCTTAAGGAAAATTGCTTTCTTAAGGAAAATTACTTTTCTAAGGAAAAATGCTTTCTTAAGGAAAATCGCTTTTATACGAAAATTTATCCTTATTATATTTTCATCCATATTTTTCTTAAGTATGAGATTCAGATTCATTTTCTCGGAATCATTGAAACATTGATATAAAGCATTCTGTTTTAGGATTCGGATTCTGGATAAGAACTATAAGAAAGTCTCATTCCGAATTCCGGAAATGAACTCTGACTAAGTTCTATTCCAGATTCAAGATACGAACTCTAATGAAGAATTCACATTACGAACTCTAATGAAGAATTCTCATTACGAATTCTCATTACGAATTCTAATGAAGAAATCTCATTACGAATTCTGATGACAAATTCTCATTACGAATTCTGATAATGAATTCTCATTACGATTTCTGATGACGAATTCCTATTCCGAATTCTCATTCCGAATTAACCTATTAAACAGAATCTGATTATCATTGTTTTATACACTCTGAATTTATTCACTCCGAACCTTCACTCCGATGTTTTCATTCCGAACCTTTTTGTTAGAGTTTAAAACGATGTCGTACATTCTGTTACACTTGTTTTGTTATAAAATGATGTCGTCGATTTTGTTATAAACTAACCGTTGTCTAAGTGACACGTGTACAGGTCCCTCCGATCTTTACGGAAAATATGACCATTGGAGAAGGAGCCGACCTTACCTATAAATAGGAGATCATTTGAAAAAGCTCGAAACGGATGGATGAACAATTTGGATTTTGTGCATACATGTTGTTGAAGTGATTTCTAGAGATAGAGGCACGTATTAACTCTCAAAGCTTCGTGTGACTCCGAATGTTGGTGATTACATTCGAGGGCTTCCGGGGATAGGAAGACAGAGGTGCCGACTACCTTAAAGTTTGAGGGCTTCCTTGCTGAGGAGGAAAGAGGTTGCCAACTACCTTGAAGTTGAGGGCTTGCGGGGATAGCAAGACAGAGACACCGATCTTCGTATCGAGGGCTTACCTTGGTTTGGGTAAGACAGACTTGCTTGAAAGTATAAATCAAGGGACCTTTATCCAAGGTTGTTGGATACCCTTCTCTTTGGGTTAAAAGACTATTATCTTGTTACTAGTAGTTTTACTACTTGTTTTTATTCCGCTGAAATTTGTATCTTAAGGAAAGTATAACATTCTTATACTTCCTTACTTACTCTGATTCATTTAGATTCTATACGCTTTAAGGTAGAATCTCATATTGTAACTTTTGTTAAGTTTCAATTTCCGGAACCATATTTCCGGAACCTACTTTTGGAATCTCTTTCCAAGTTTAGTTCGGTGTTAGAGGTGTTGTGAATTTACTTATATTAACTTTGTTAAACTTATCCTTTTCCTTTTCTTAAGGAAACTTTAGTTATTCATAACTAACTTTAAAGGTTCCAATGGAATTTTTAAAGTACACAATTCACCCCCCCTCTTTTTTATTGAGCATCTCATATTATATTTCGATCCTAAAATTGGTATCAGAGCAGGTATCTGAAATACTTGTACTCACATACAAGTTTTTCTTGCTCACTTTTCCATTCCGAACTTTTCTATTCCGAACTTTTCTCATTCCGAACCTTGTTATTACAAATCTTTTCTACTAACAAGTTTGTGTGCAAAGTTATTTTTAGTATGGCAGGAATTATTGTTGGTTCGATTGACAATCTGAATCCTATAAGGCCACCTATATTTGATGGTAATGATTATGAATACTGGAGAGATCGTATGAAGACTTTTGTTATCAATACTGGAGTAGATAACTTTGTTATGCTTACTGGTGATTATAAAATTCCTGACAAGGAAGTCAGAACCTTTACTAACCAGGAAAAGCAAGAATATCAACTCAAAAATAAGGTACGCAATACGTTACTATGTTCAATGACTATAAATATATATAGCCAAATTTCTTCTTGTGAAGCAGCTAATTGTATATGGAAGAAGTGAGAGGTTACACACTTTGGGACTTCAAAAGTGATTGAGACTAGAAGAGCTATGCTTAGAGCTGAATATCATGGCTTCAATTTTCCTTATGTAGAACCTATCTGTAAAGTTCAACAAAGATTTATGACTATCGTCAACAGTCTGTAGTCTATGGGAGAGAAAGGTTTAGATGATGAAGCTCTTGTGGACAAGATAATTGACATTATGCCCAATGAGTGGGAATACAAGAGAACAGCTATAGATGAGAATAGGAAGGTCACTCAAATTACTCTTGATGAATTATTTGGAACTCTTCTACAACATGAAACTAGAATGAAGATAGATGCTGACAACATCAAGAAGAAGAATGGAAATGGTACTGTTGCTTTTACTACAACTTCTAATCAGATGAAAGCTAAGACTCCTGAGAGAGTAACCAGATCCAAGTCTAAGAAAGTCATTTTCCAATCCGAATCTAGTGAGAGTGAAGTCTCAGAAAATGAATTAGCCAATCTT
Organism: Viscum album; assembly: GCA_963277665.1. NCBI lineage: Eukaryota > Viridiplantae > Streptophyta > Magnoliopsida > Santalales > Viscaceae > Viscum > Viscum album. The sequence goes on from OY728126.1 coordinate 1,379,437,259, forward strand.
GTTTGAAGGATGAAAAAGATAGCTGGACAGAGAAACTTTCAATCCAAGTATAAGAAAAAGGACAGGAAAGATAAGAAAGATGGAGAAGTTACTTGTTATGAATGCAAAAGAGCTGGACATATTAGACCAGATTGCCCTATGCTCAAAAAGAAAGAAAGAAAGGAAAGAAATTAAGACAGGAACAGAAAGAAGTATTACAAAGCTAAAGCTAAGAAAGTTCTGAAAGCTAATGACACCTGGAGTGCCAGTGGTGGTGACTCTTCAGATGAATCTTCTGATTATGAATCTTCAGGACAGAAGAATCTTGGTCTTATAGCCAGATTACCTATTAGTAATCATTATCTTATGGCTATGGTACGAAATGCTGAATCTTTTACCAATGTTTCCTTAAATCCTAATGATAATAAGTATTATAACTCTTCTGATGAAGAATCATCTTCTGATGAGGAAAACACTTTACCTACTTATGAAGAAGTCTCTAGATTTTCTGAACTTCTTGAGATTGAGAATTCCAAACTCAACAAGAAACATGACAAGGAAAATTCTAGGAATTCTATTCTTACTAAAGAGATATCGGATCTTTCTAAAGATCTTGATAAGAAAAATGCTGATTTTGAAAATATTTCAAAAAATCTTGAGGAAGTATGTTCTGAGAAGAATAAACTTTCTAAAGAATTAGAAAAAGTAATTTCTAAGAAAAATGTTTTCGAGCCTAACTCTAGTTCAAAAACTAATGATTTCGAAGATAGAAACTTGGTTATAAAACTCAAGTCCGAAATTTTTTCCTTAAAGAAGTGTTTATCAAACTTTACCCATGGTAATGAAAATTTTGATAAGATATATTCCCAAATACGACCTTTAAGAAATAAATCCGGATTTGGTTATACCCATGCAAAACCTGATTTCAGTAACAATTATTTTGTTGCTCAAAGTGCCCCATTTTGTACAAAGTGTCAATGTGGTGGTCACTGGGCAAATAATTGTTCCTTAAATAAAACCCAATCCTTAGGTTTTCATAAATCTTACTTTTCCAAAAAGATGTGGATACCTAAAATTTTATTGTCTGGAAATCTCGGATCCAAACAAGTATGGATTCCGAAAATTTAATTGTGTTCTTGATTTCAGAAAAATAAAGAAAGTACCAGCAACAATATATGGTACATGGATAGTGGATGTTCCCGGCACATGACTGGTAACAAAAGCTTTTTTGAAAAGATTATCAAAACGAAAGGAGGAAAGGTAACGTTCGGAGACAATGCTAAGGGAGAAATTGTTGGTATTGGTAATATTGTTCTCTTAGGTGAAACCTTAATTTCAAATGTTCTTTTTGTTAAAGGTCTTAAGCACAACCTCATTAGCATAAGTCAGTTATGTGATGAAGGTTACCTTGTGAATTTTAGGAATGATAAATGTTTAGTACACAATTCCAAGGAAGAATTTATTCTCTCAGCCAACAGGAAAGAGAATGTTTACACCTTAAACTTAGAAGACCTCAGGAGCCAAGATTTACCTTGCCTAAGTGAAATGGAAGATCATTCTTGGTTATGGCATAGAAGATTAGGACACTGTAATATTAGGAACCTATGTAAACTCTCTATGAAGAAACTTGTTAAGGATCTACCGGAGCTTATATTTGATTCTTCTAAAGTTTGTGATCCTTGTCAATATGGCAAGAAACATAAATATAGTTTTAAGTCAATCGGTGAAGTCTCAACAACAGATGCATTACAGTTAGTGCACATGGATCTTTTTGGTCCAACACAAACTGGAAGTATTGGAGGCAAATATTATGTGTTTGTTCTAGTTGATGATTACACTAGATTTACTTGGGTCTATTTTCTAGCAATGAAATCTGAAGCTTTTTCTTATTTCAAAAGTTTTAGAGCTCAAGTTAAAAATGAGAAAAACCTTCCATTAAAAACTATTCATAGTGATCATGGAGGAGAATTTCAAAATTCTGATTTTGAAACTTTTTGTAGTAAGAAAGGTATTACTCACAATTTTTCAGCACCTAGAACTCCTCAACAGAATGGTGTAGTTGAAAGAAGAAATAGAATTCTTCAAGAGATAACTAGAACCATGTTGAGTGAATATTCTATTGCTAGACATTTCTGGGCTGAAGCTGTAAGTACTGCTTGTTATACTATAAATTGTGTTTTGATTAGACCTTTTCTTAATAAAACTCTTTATGAGTTATGGAATGGTAGAAAACCAAGACTTTCCTACTTCAAGGTTTTTGGTTGCAAAGTATTAATTTTGAATACTAAAGATAACTTACATAAATTCGCACCAAAATCTAATGAAGGAATTCTCTTAGGATATTCCACAACCTCTAAGGCTTATAGAGTTTTTAATAAAAATACTTGTACTGTTGAGGAAACAGTACATGTGAAATTTGATGAGTCAGATCCTTTTGTTTTCAAACCATCTCAACCTACATCTTCGGATGTGTTTTCAAAAACTGATTATCAACCTTTGATAGAAGAACCATCTGATAAGGAAATTGTTGTAGAAGATACTTCTGAAACATTTACCCCAGAAGACTTTCTACCCTATGTTGATGAACAGGTTTTACAAAATCCAAATCAGGTGTTTCTTAAGAATCATCCCGGTGATAGTATCATTGGTGATGTAAATCAACATGTAAGGACTAGAAGTTCCTTAAGAACCAAAGTAGAACATCTAGCATTTCATTCCCAATTAGAACCTAAAAGCACTGATGAAGCTTTAGGTGATGGTGATTGGATTAAAGCCACGCAAGATGAACTAAATGAATTCGAAAAGAATAAAGTCTGTACCTTGGTTGAATGACCTATGGAAACTTCTGTTATTGGTGTAAAATGGGTTTTCAGAAATAAATGTGATGAAAATGGAGTCATTGTTAGAAACAAAGCTAGACTTGTTGCTAAAGGCTATAATCAGCAAGAAGGAATAGACTATGAAGAAACCTATGCTCCAGTAGCTAGACTTGAATCTATCCGTATTCTACTTGCTTTTGCAGCATTCTTTAATTTCAAACATTTCCAAATGGATGTGAAATGTGATTTTCTTAACGGTTATGTTCAAGAGGAAGTTTTTTGTTGAACAACCTCCTGGCTTTGAAGATACAAAACATCCAGATCATGTTTTTAGACTTACCAAAGCTTTGTATGGCCTTAAACAAGCCCCACGAGCATGGTATGATAGACTCACTGGATTTTTGCTTCAAAATAACTATGTTAAGGGAAATGCAGATCCAACCCTTTTTATAATGAACGATAAGAAAAGTGTTTTGATTGTTCAAATTTATGTTTATGACATTATATTTGGTTCAACTCAGCAATCTCTAACTGACTCTTTTGCTAGTCTAATGAAATCTGAGTTTGAAATGAGTATGATGGGTGAGTTAACATTTTTCCTTGGTTTTCAAATTTCTCAAAAACCAGAAGGAACCTACATATCTCAACATAAGTATATTAAATATCTTCTTAAAATTTATGGTTATGGCAACACTAAGAGTATACGTACTCCCATTGGTACCTCAAATTCTTTAGATCTTGATGAAGCTGGGAAACCAGTAGATCAATCATCTTTTAGAGGTATGATAGGAAGTCTACTTTACATAACAGCTAGTCGACCAGACTTAATGTTTTCAGTATGCTTATGTGCAAGATATCAATCCAATCCTAAGGAATCTCACTTAAAGGCAGTTAAAAGAATTTTTCGCTACCTTAAGGGAACCATGGATCTAGGATTATTTTATACTTCTGGAAATGATTTTGTTCTAAAAAGCTTTTCTGATGCTGACTTTGGTGGATGTAGAATGGATAGAAAAAGTACATTCAGAACTTGTCATTTCTTAGGATATTCATTAGTTTCTTGGTCCTGAAAGAAGCAACATTCTGTAGCACTTTCCACTGCCGAAGCTGAATATGTAGCAGTTGGAAGTTGTTGTGCACAAGTGTTGTGGATGCAACACACACTCACAGACTATGGCTTGAGTTTTACTAAAACTCAAATTTTGTGTGATAACACAAGTGCCATTGCCCTAAGTAAGAATCCTGCACATCACTCCCATGAAAAACACATAGATAGTAGGCATCACTTTCTTAGGGATCACACACTCAAAGGAGATATTATTCTTCAATTTATCGGAACACAAGATCAACTTGCTGATATTTTCACAAAATCTTTGCCTTCTGATAGATTTGAATATATTAAACAGAAGTTAGGAATGATAACCATACGGTAATCTTTCTTAATTAACTTTCTGTTGAAAAAGTCTCCTTACAGTAATAAACTCCTTTTCATAGGGGGAGTACATTTAATTGTTTGGGTAACAAAGTTTTTCAAAATTTGTTTTCAAACTTTTCGGAACGATGATTTCCGGAATGGAACTTCCAGAAATACAATTTTCTAGATTAGACATTTTTTAACAGACCACTTCTGGAATGGAAGTATTCATGTTGAAAATTTCTGGAATGATAGTTTCGTACTGGAAGTTTCATAAAGGAATTTTCATACCAAGTTCTTCAAAATGTATTTTTCATACTAAATTCTTCGTACTGATTTTCTTCTTAAGATTGTTTTTCGTATTAGGTTTTTCGTATTTAAATTTTCGTATTGGGTTTTTGGTATTCAGTTTTTCGTATTCATTTTTTCGTATTGTGTTTTTCATAGTCATCTTTATATTACCCATTACGAATAACTTTCCTAAGCTAATCCGAAAGGTATGATTTTCTTACTAAAGTTTTCGTAATCATATTTTACTTGCTGGCAATTTCTTTTATTTTGTTTTCAGATTTTAGATTTCATAATTCTTTGTTTTAATAAAACCTCAAAAAGATCGGATTCGAATTTTCAACCGTCAGATCTGATCGCAGCTCATTCCAACTGTCAGATCAACTATGGAATCTGAACCGTCATCTCGTTGCCGATATAAAGGGGACCATAGTTTCTCGTCCCACATCGGTTTCACGCTCTTGCGTCCTGAAGCTCTGACTCTCCGATTTATGGTCGTTCCGAACCACAGTTTTCTCCACTCCGAACTTCAGACTTTTCCGTTCCGAATTTCTCAGAGGACTTCAGATCCGAATGTCGGCAGAGTTAGCTTCTCAAGAAATGTCTTCAACCAAGCCTATTTCTCAGTGGTTAGTATACAGGGAAAGGTTACTCCATCCGGATTTCTTTAACAATTATGATTCCCTTATCTCAAAGAATATCAGGTTGAATGGCTGGGAGGATATTGCGGTATCTAAAACTGGGAATCAAGATGAAGTCTTTTCTGATTTGCTTGTTGAGTTTTATGAGTCAGTTGCTTTCTTCGAGGAAGATAATAGAGAGAAGTTTTCTTTCAAATCATATGGCAAGACATATAAGCTTTCTTACACCAAGGATGCAAGCTTGGTAGGATTATCTTATGAAGGTGAAGCTGAGTTTATTTCTCACGTATTAACAGACTCCAAGGGTTGCTTCAACAAAGAGAAAGCTTTAGAAACTCTCGGACTTTCTGATGACAAGGCTCCGAAAATTGCAAGTATTTCTACTAATTTTCGGATTCTGGAATAATGGGTGCAAGGTCTTATCGTACCGAGAAAAGGTGATAAGGACAGCTTGAAGAAAAGTGACATCTATATCTTAGATTTTCTGATAAATCTAAGGAAGTTTAACTTCATGAGGCACATCTTTATAACCATTGAGAACCTTAAGAAATGAAATCTCAGAGCTCAGATCATTATGTAACCAGCAATATTATCAAAGCTCATAGTTCGGTGCCTAGAATCTTTCAAGGTAGCTTGCATATCTAAGCCAAGGGTTGGTAAAATCTTGTTGGTAAGTGATGACACTATTAAGAGGATGAATGTGGCCTTCAACAAGGAGATTGGAGAGTTCGTTGACCTGCCTAATCAAGGAGAAACGGTTCTGAAGGTTGCTGAACCGGAATCATCCAAACCAGTGAAGAAAAGGAAGTTGAAGGAAGTTGCAGCTGTTGTCGAAGATCCTAAGTCTAAGGAAGCTCACTCCGCACCTCCCAAACCAAAAAAGGAGAATACCTATCCTGATGAGGTCGTTGCAAAGTGGAGAGCTGATAAAGAGAAGAGGAAAGAAGGGGATCCGCAGTTCGGATTGGACCCTGCGGAGGATAAGGCTCTGAAAGAAAAGACTGCTAATGAGCTTGAAAGGCAAGCTAAGGAGAAGAAGCTTAAAAAGAAGATGTCCGAGGCTGAGGTAGCTCAGGCTTTGTTAAAGTTCAATGAAATGGTTTCAGCAACTATTCCAGTTCCGAGATCTTTCTCCCTGGAATCTCTACCTGAGACTCCAGGAAGAAATCTTGTTGCTCCGAAAGAGGCTGTTGCTACTAATACTGAGGAAGTAGAGCAAGTGGAACAAGTTGAAGAGGCTGCTGAAGGAAGTGGTGAGACAGGAGATGTGCTAAAGCAAGTAGATGAGTACAAGGGAACTCCTTCGGAACACTTATCACTCCGCACTTCAGAATCTCAATCTTCAAAGCTAGTTACTCCTGAATTGGAAGAAGAGAAAGGAGAAGAAGAAGTTGCCTATCATGGAGAAGAAGAACAACTTTTACATGATATTGATCAGATGGGAAACGTAGAGGTTGGTGTTCAAGAAGTTGCTGATGAGGAAGATTTGGTTGTTCAAGTTTCTGACAGTGAAAAGAAAACTCCGGAATAGGATTCTATTCCGGAAAAAGATAAGGGAAAGAAAATTCTTACTGAGGCTCCGAGCTCAGTAGTAAGAAAGAAGAAGGAAGCTGGTAGTTCTTCTAAGAGGAAGTTGGAACTTATTGAGGAAGAAAATTATCCAAGCAAGATTTCGGATTCGGAGTCATCCTCGTTGGGGCATGACTTTGTTGTTCAGTCCTTAAAGAAGTTGGTGGGAACCATTCCAACCTTCTCTAGTATTGACTCTAGATGCCATATGCTCCAACATGTGTCGAATCAGAAAACCGACTCTGTATCAATGGTTATGGATAAGTGTGTTGAGATTGAAGCTCAGTTCAAAACGTTCTTTGTTGGTTACGAAGCACATAAAAGATCTTGTAAGAGGATGACAAGCTGGTCGAAGAAGAATGTGGAAGACATGAGGTTGCTTGATGAGTTTCAAGATAATGTTAAGGATGCCTTTGAAACCGAAGACAAGAAGATTAATGAGATGACTGCATCCTTCGAAGAGAAGTTGACAGAGGAAAAGAACTTTCAGATTCAGGTAGTGAGAGATCTGAATGGGAAGCTCAATTCCGTTTCTCAAAATTGGAAATATGAAAGGTATTATCGTATCGAGTTTGAAGAAAGGATGAAGGCTCAGGAAGAGAAGATAAAGCTCAGGAAGAAAATTTGAAGACACAGGAAGAAATAATTGAAGCTCAGTCCGCAAGAATAGTCGTCTTAGAGAAGAAAGCAGAAGAAGACCACAAAGACTTAAAGAATATCAAGACGATTCTTAAGGGGCTCATGTCGAAGGAGAAAGATCCGAAGTGACCAATACGATCTTTTTATTGTTTTTCTTTCTTTGTTGTCGAGATTTCAAATTTAATGAAAGTTGTACTTGTTGTTTCTATTACTAAGCTTTCAGGTACTTTGTTATTTTTTCCATTCCCTCCAATTCTTTTTGAAAATCACAAAGGGGGAGAAGGGAAAGATCTTTAAGAAAAAGAGGAACTCAAATAAGAGTTTATCAAAGGGGGAGAATGAAAAAATACCCAAGGAAAAAGAACTCTAATAAGAGCTTGTTTAAGGGGGAGTTTTCCTTAAAGAAGACCTTCTTATGAATCATCACTCCGGAAATCTGAATACGATCCTTAGAGGTTCAAAGCCTAAGGGGGAGTTAGTCGTATTTATCTATATCCTTAAAACAAGGGAGATAAGCATTAATATGTTTCTTTCCTCTTAGAATATTTTGTTTTTCGTAAGGATGTTTGTGCTTTCCAAAAAGGGGGAGATTGTTGAGTCAATAAGGTTTTCCTTATGACTTTTCCATTCCTTCTTGTTTTGAAAATCACAAACATCTTATCTTAAGGAAAATTGCTTTCTTAAGGAAAATTGATTTTATAAGGAAAAATGCTTTCTTAAGGAAAATCGCTTTTATAAGAAAATTTATCCTTATCATATTTTCATCCATATTTTTCTTAAGTATGAGATTCAGATTCATTTTCTCGGAATCATTGAAACTTTGATATAAAGAATTCTGTTTTCGGATTCAGATTCTGGATAAGAACTATAAGAAAGTCTCATTCCGAATTCTGGATATGAACTCTGACTAAGTTCTATTCCAGATTCAAGATACGAACTCTAATGAAGAATTCCCATTACGAACTCTAATGAAGAATTCTCATTACGAATTCTCATTACGAATTCTAATGACGAAATCTCATTACGAATTCTGATGACAAATTCTCATTACGAATTCTGATAATGAATTCTCATTACGATTTCTGATGACGAATTCCTATTCCGAATTCACCTATTAAACACAATCTGATTATCATTGTTTTATACACTCTGAATTTATTCACTCCGAACCTTCACTCCGAAGTTTTCATTCCGAACCTTTTTGTTAGAGTTTAAAACGATGTCGTACATTCTGTTACACTTGTTTTGTTATAAGACGATGTCGTCCATTTTGTTATAAACTAACTGTTGTCTAAGTGACACGTGTACAGGTCCCTCCGATCTTTAAGGAAAATATGACCGTTGTAGAAGGAGCCGACCTTACCTATAAATAGGAGCTCATTTGAAAAAGCTCGAAACGGATGGATGAACAATTTGGATTTTGTGCATACATGCTGTTGAAGTGATTTCTAGAGAGAGAGGCTCTTATTAACTCTCAAAGCATCGTGCGACTCTGAATGTTGGTGATTACATTCGAGGGATTCCGGGGATAGGAAGACAGAGGTTCCGACTACCTTAAAGTTTGGGGGCTTCCTTTCTGAGGAGGACAGAGGTTGCCAACTACCTTGAAGTTGAGGGCTTGCGGGGATAGCAAGATAGAGACACCGATCTTCGTATTGGGGGCTTACCCTGGTTTGGGTAAGACAGAATTGCTTGAAAGTATAAATCAAGGGACCTTTATCCAAGGTTGTTGGATACCCTTCTCTTTGGGTTAAAAGACTATTATATTGTTACTAGTAGTTTTACTACTTGTTTTTATTCCGCTGCAATTTGTATCTTAAGGAAAGTATAACTTTCTTATACTTCCTTACTTACTCTGATTCATTTAGATTCTATACTCTTTAAGGTAGAATCTCATACTGTAACTTTTGTTAAGTTTCAATTTCCGGAACCATATTTCTGGAACCTACTTTTGGAATCTCTTTCCAAGTTTAGTTCGGTGTTAGAGGTGTTGTGAATTTACTTAGTTTAACTTTGTTAAACATAGCCCTTTCCTTTTCTTAAGAAAACATTAGTTATTCATAACTAACTTTAAAGGTTCCAAAGGAATTTTTAAAGTACACAATTCACCCCCCTCTTGTATATTGACCATCTCATATTATATTTCGATCCTACAGATGGTGGTTCCGTGTACACAACATCAATATCCTTAAAAATCATGCTTTGTTAGTTCATGGGACATTTAAGGGAGGAACTAGAAATGTATACATATTTTTTTCAAAATGTTTTTGAACATATATTTTGATGTTGCATGCATGAGTTGAAACTCATGTGTTCCTCACTTATTATTCCTAAATTGGTCCATTGAGTCGTATGATGGATTAAGTCTACCAAAAGTAGGTCGTGGGAATAATTGATTAGAATATCTTTGTGAGAAAAAAATTTGATCCCAGTTCAAAAAATCTAATGTTCATGTAAATAAAATATTAATGGGTGGAATAACATTTTTTAGATTATCCATCTAAAGAAGTACATATTGTGTAAATGAGTTACAATACATGTAATATTTATATCATCAGTATTCTATCTACTTGGAAGCTAATTTCACATCCCCCCTCATGTCAATCCTTATACACTCGACCAGGGATGGTTCTCCGTGAGAATTTGGGGAACCATCCTCCTTTACAGGCATCCAATTTCTACGATGTATCCCATCTCAATATTTATTTTTTGATTACATTTCCCCTTCCATTTTTCTCCTATAGCTTGGTATAATCCATGGGATATCCATTGGTATTGATTTAATTATTAATCTAATTTGATGTATAATTCATCTTATGATTTTCTTTTCATTGATCCTCTATTTTTATCCCTCTGGAAAGGTTACATTGATCTCTAGTTAAGGGTATGGGGTCTAAACCAAGCCCATTTGGTCATTTTAATAGCAATGTTTGTGAAATATTTAAATTCTAGCAAAATAACATGTCAATTAATTAATAAAAATATTATATGGATTTATTCTTAATAAAAACATTGAATCCAAATTCTTATGTCTGGTGTTATGGATATCTTTTGAGTGTGTGAAAAATTATTTATAAATGAAATGACATGTTGATTAATCAGTGTTTGTGATGGAATGCATATTTTGTAATTTATTGACATAGATTCACCATGGCATGACTTGATTGTTGAAATTAATAGCATGCTATAGATTTATGAAAAAAAATTAACTAAAATGTTCAATTGAATAATAAATGTTACTTCAAAAACATAACATTGATCCTAATGATTTTATGTTTTAGTTCATTATGTAAATATTATATAATAGGATATTCAAATTGATTCATGCTATGATTTTTATATTTTAGGTTGTGCCCAGGGATTCCAGTTGTAATGCTTATATAACTAGTTTGGCCTGGATTCATGCATTAATTCTGTTATAGGATTATTTTCCCTAATATATATAGTAATTCATATATAACAGGATTGGTCTCGTTACACGTTGAAATTCAAATATATCAGGTTCATACGTACTTTTATCTCGAATGATTACATAGGGATATTAGATCATATTTTTGGTAATTTATATCTTGGATATATGGTTATGCTTTCCATAGTTTTGAGACATTCTCATAGACATCCCGACATGGCACTAACAAATGTTACATTTTACAATGGTTTATGGTCCGGGTAATTTCTCAGAGATAATATTTCATGGTTTCAAAGATGATTGATGTTGTATTAATTTAATTGAATAATTAACTAATATAGGATTATATTAAATTATTGCCATAAATTTCTATCACACTATTCATTTTGAGACACAATGGTGTCAACTTAATAAGTTATTCTTAGACCCAATTTTTCCCTACATTTTTCACCCAATCAGATTATATTGTAGTAGGTTTTTATAAGGTCATAAGACTATTCTACTGATTGATGTATTCTAGATGGGATAGATATTTGATATGAAGCAGTCGTGGGGTTTTTTAATTTGACTTTTGACTCATTATTTTAGTCTGGGATTATTTTATTTGTATTACTTCTATAAAGATATTTATTTACACTCTATAATAATATTAAAGTATACCATTGTTATTTGTTAAATTATAGATCATAATTTCATTGTTTGGATTTTATAATATATGATATTATATTCATTATTTCTTCTATATATATACTTATTGTAAATGATTATTTTTTTTGTGGTGATTCGGTAACCGTGTGGTGTAGTCTCTCCACTATACCTATCTCACCCCTGCAACTAGTCATCAGCCTCTCTCACACATGGAGGGTTGCATGGGGTCCCGTAACCAATATTTTTCATCCATTTCATAGGGATCTAGATAAGGGGTTGCTAAAATTATCTATATTTTTTATTGAAATAATTCATAATTCTGTGTCATTTTATTTGTTTAAAATTTATTAGCATTATGAACATTAAATACGATTTAATTAAATATGTTATAATTAAAAAAATAATGTAATGATAAAATATATTATATTAATGATTTAAATGTAATTTTATCTATTAAATATAACATAAAAAATAGTTTTTTAATATTTAAATATAAATAATATATTAATGGATCATTTGATTTTCCTATCGTATAAAACTATATCAGTGTATAAAATATATAAATTTATTACTATTCACTAAAAATCAATTTTTCCCAAAAAAATCCAAAATATGCATCCAATGTTAATATATATATTAAAATTTCAAAAATTATATTCATATTATAAAATAAAAATTCATATTTTCCTAAAAAAATATTAATACTTTCTCAAAAAATATATAAATTTTTTTTAATGAAATTTTTTATTTTTTAAAATGATATATCATTATTAGATATGAGTGATTTCTTATTGATATTTTCTAAATAAATTTATATTCAATATGAATATTATAAATATTTCATAAAGATGTTAATAAAATTCATAAGAAAAAATTTTATGGCTATGTTTAATTGATCACCTATAATGAATAATAATTTAATATTACAAAGTAGTTCGTTTAATCCCAATGATTCGTGTTACAAATGATCTCGATAGTAGTGTTCTTTTAAATTATCATGTAGTTAAATGAGGTATTTGCACTAAGGAATAAATTATACTATCGGGAGCCTCCAACGATATGGTCCCTCAACAGTAGTTGTATTCTAGCCTTATGTTTTTGTGAATGGGGCAAACCGACTTGAGTGAAGTGATTATAAGGGAGTATCTTTCTTGTAAATTTGAAATATATACATGTTTTAGAATGAGGAATTATGTAATACATAAACATTACTTTTTTTAAGAATGAATATGTAAATATCAGGATCCTTAGGGATATGTTTAACCAATCAATAGGTATATTCTAGCATTATAGGATATTTTTGCTATTGTATATTTTTCAAATTTAATAAAGGATGTTCAATAATGACACAATGGATTTTTTTTCAAAGTATTACCCATGAAACCTTGAAATAATGACTCATTATGGATAATAATGGATATGTTGATGAATTTAAATCAATTTATCTTTTCATGGAAGCCACTAAAATTGATGTTTTTAGTATTCTATACATGTGGGAGATACAATAACTACATAGTCATTTGTGTAGCATCAAATCATATCAAGACGGTTGTTTCATGTCACAGTTCTGGAAGGGTTATCTATTTGCTTTGGTATCACCTAATTTAGTCATATATGTTAACAAACCATTTAATGGAAATCAATATTAATATATCATTTCTATTTTAGAGTATATGTTATGAGCCAATGTTTTATACTTTTATTTGTTCTTTTCTTAATAACATAGGTTTTTTGGATTTTTCAAATAATTAATATTCCAAGGAATTGATCCAAATTATTACATTTGAGGTTTCTAATATCATTTCATTTCATTCACCACCCAATCAGAATGATATAGGTGAGTAAATTATAATCGGACCTAATGTTGTTTAGGACGTTACATATCATATCTATTTGATCCCAACGTGGCTAGTGGTAATACAGATCTGGTAGAAATAAAATTCTAAACATTATAGATGACCTCTAAATATTAATATTTGTCATCATTTTTATATTCAAGTGTTACATATGTTGGGAAAAATATTTAAAATTATGAATGGGTTTCTGGATCCATGATTTTTTAGATGTTTGAGATAGTGAAAAAGGTATTTCAAGTGGAATAAACTTTTCCCCAATCATATTGATACAGTTAGATGTATTAATTTTTCTACATGTGACTGATTCCAAGGTTCCATCATAACTTTATCACATGATAGAAGTTTACAATGTCATGTTAGATGTTACTTCATCTTGTTTGTATCATCCGAGGCATATAATATACCTATATGAGTTGAATATCTAGAAGAAATAATCTCCCTCTAGATTGTGTGTTGGGGATTGAAGTGATTTTGTGAGAGGATACATAGTAGAGGGGATTTGATATGTAGATTTAGTGTATAAATTTTCTCATCAAAACACACCAAAATTATTTGAAGCACATATGAGTAAATTTTAATTATATGTCAGGGATGTTCTATTATCTTATCATTCATAGTATATAACAATATAATTTTTTTTAAATTTTCCCTTTAATTTTATTGAGTTTTGTATGAACCCTTGTAATCATTTCTTAATTTTAATAGACTTATTTTTGGTAAATTTTATATATTTCATGAATGAAATTGGTTGCTAAGAGAAATCACGGAATAAATATTAAATGTGTAACAGCGATCTCCCTATTAGGCCATCCCAAAAAAATAAAATTTATGTAGTAAATTCAACTGGAAAATCATTGAATGTGATATTTATTTATTAAAATGGATTTATGAAGAAAAATCATTTTACATTTGGTAGTTATTTCCAGTTGATAATATTATTAATGTTTTTCATAATCGTTAATTAAAAATGTAATTTATTTATATTAATGATAATTATTTCATGATCACAATTTTATGATACATCAATCAAGTAATTTCATGAATATTGATAATGTGAACTTGTCTCCCATTATATAAATTCCAATGATGATGCGTGAGAGTTTCTCCAGGAAAAAAAATCCATGATTTCTATTGGAGTTCCAAATAGATTGATTTGAGTTTCACGTTTCCATTGAAAGAAATAATAAACATAGATATTCCCAAAAAATTGTTGAATATTCACCATCTACTAAATTTTTTATATATTATTTATTCAAAACCTAATTCATAGTCAGTTTGTGTCATTTTTATGTGGGAAAATTCTGTTCGCACTGACTCCCAGTGCACATGACCTATCAAATTAAAGAAATCATATTTTTTAATAATATCATCATTTAGAATTATCATGAAATCTATAATATCCCTTGGAATTGATATCTGACATATTTTTAGAAAACTCGTGTTTTGACCATTATCCTAGATAAAAAATATTATTGGTTATCCCTATATCCCTAACAAAAGTTAATAAATTATAAAATTTTTAGCATAATAATTTTAATTGGAATTAAATATGATCTATGGGGTTTTATTGAAATAGAATCACATGGATATAAAATGGATATTTTGGGATATTTTTGTTTATTCATGATGACATGATGAGATAAATATATATATGATTGGACTATAATGATTTTTTGTCTCAATTTTCGAATGGAAAGGAATGCATTGAATTTGTTTTAAGAACTGAGATAATGATTTAATTTAATGATAATGAAAAGATAAACAGTAATTAGGTATATTGTACATTAAATTTTAATGGGATGTGTTTGATATTCATGTAGGATTGTTATGTGTTCTTTTTACATAACATTATTTCATTATATGAAATGAGTTTGTCAAATTCTTGAGAGGTGGATGATTCTTGAATTGTTGTGATTTTTTAGATATCAATAATGATTTTATCTAGTTATTTGGAGAATCATTAGTGATTCTTATGTGTATTTATCACTATTATATTGAAAAAGGATGAAAATATTCTTGGTTTTTGAAACTTCATGAGGGTATGATTAATAGTAAATGAACCACTTGTGGGTCACTCTCACATTCAATAGATACATGGGGGGTGAGACTCTTATTATCATAAGGTAGAAGATAATTTGTTTTAGGTATTTTGTTTTTGATTAATACTCATCCTCCACTATATTTGGATATTTATAATGATATAGGGTCTTCCATCCCTTGATTGAAATATCTAGCTTGGATCCATAGTTTGCTTAGCTAACCCAAGGTGTAACCCTTGAGATGTAGGGTAAGTAGATTTCATTCCTGAGAAATATTATTTTTCTTTTATAAAAAATATATAATCCCATTATTTAAAATAATATATATTTGTATTTTTTTTAAACATGGTTGTTTTGACAATATATGTTTCCATCACACCTTTTTTAGGACACCATTTGTAAAATAACTATGAAATCATGGATGTTGTTAAGGAAAATTGAATGTAACTGTGTGGCTAATTATTTATTTTTATATGGGTTGGAGGATGGAGAAGAATATGAAATGATTTGTGGGAATTGGGTCATTATAAATTTTGTAAAAACATCTATTATTTTATTTATATGACCTTTTACAAGTACATACATATATTGATCATTTCATTACATGATTCTTCTATACATGGGATTTTCTAGTATTGGTATTTTTCTTGTTGTGGTAATATTTATTTATATTATAATATTTTTGATACAATTTTTCTAATTCCAATTTTACAATAGCAAAATTACAAAGAGTATAATATCCTCAAAATATTCCATACACATTCATTTATTATGAATAACCTATATATTTTATGTTGGCACATATGAGGTAATGTAGTCTACTCAGCACCATCACATAAGGGATTGTTGGATCACATATTTACATCCAAGAATCTAGTTTTCTATCATTATTCATAACAAATTGCATTGTCTATTGTAATATAATTTTTATTGTATATTTTTGGGTTCAGAAGGGGAATTTTGAGGATGTTCCCCATGGTTTTTATGGAAGGATGAATAGAGTAATGCATACAAATCACTTTATAAAGGATTTCCATGGGGAATAAACCATGAATATTTCAGTTAATACTGCATGTTATGTCTTCTGTCTCATAGAAAATATTAGTGTTGTGTTAGGATATGGATCATATTGTATTTTTATTATAAATATATCTCAGATTAGGATTCCAAATAAGTAATGGATAAATGAATAAAAAAATCAGAGATCTAGATAAGGTCCTCCATCATAGGTTTATACACCATGAAAATCCCTCTTCTCATGAGATTCATGGACATCGTGGTAGTATATGTGGAGATGAGGGGGGCCAATTGTACGTGATGGATCATGTTTCATTTGGTTATTGAGATGGACCATAAACCACTAGATGTACATTCTTGAAAACTTATTCTTTCGTAAAAACATTACATTATATTTATTCTCCATATTATATTTTATCTACTCATGTTGATTATGTTATCTAATTATCAAATAAGTTTTATTTTTTTTATTTTCCCCTAACAATCCTTTTAAAATAAATTATGATCATATCAATGACTTATAGGGTGTTAGGAAGTATTTTCTTCCAATATTCTTCTATGGGATTTCAAGATCCATGAAATGAATTTTTTTAGTGACATTTTTTATGTAATAGATGACACAAATTTATTTTCACATTTACTATTATTAGAGTTTGTTATCCTTTATATAAATCAATTGAGAGATAATATTGTTGGACATTGAGTGGGATTTTGAATCAAGAAGGGTGTGACATGATATAATGAATATTATAACTATCATATCTCAGAATGAATTATTAGTTATTATAACCGAATTTGTGATATGTCCATAATTCATTAAATCTAGTATCAGCCTCATTGTGGATATCTCATTTGATGGTATATCATGTATCATATTCATCTATAAGTATAATTAGAGAATAATATCATGTTTTCAGAACAAAAAGATATTGATTCGTCCTTGTAGTATAGAACAAAATGGATTTAGTGAGCTTATGATCAACCATGTATAAATATAGGTCAATGATTTCCTATGATTGAGAAAATATAGAAGTAATGATTATATAATTTTTACACTATTTTTCAGGAAATTATATATCACGTTGTGGATTACATAATATTAATCTCGAGAGAGTGAACAACAGGTATCCAATACTAATGATAGTTGGTCTATTTGATCAATTGTTGGGACACCAATGGTTCTCAAGGATAAATATAGATTTAGGATATTATCGATTTTTATTCATTGAGTTTGATATTTATAAAAATTCATTCACAGGATGATATTTCTTGTATAATAATTTTTTCAAGACTTTTGGTAAATCACAACCACTCTAGAACTCCCTAACATTGCCAAAACAGGTCAGTTATAAGACCACAAGTGTGCATCCACATACAATAGAGGCTTTTAAAAATTAGAAAATGAGTGATAATTATAGTAGTTTGTATATTACAAATTATTAAAGTGTAAAATTTTTTATAAATATATTATTCAATTAAATTCAGTGTAGTAAAAAAAGTTGAATGGACACAATACTAAAACCCCCCAAAAAACAATGACGATTGAATAAAAAAATAGATATTAATTGGAAAATGTAATATCTTGACGGAATGTAGCCAAAATTCTTAAATCATGAAACATAATTAAATTACAAGAATAAATAATTAAATACAAAAAATGTCATGGTCTCGAGCCCCATATAGGTTCTGTTTCCAAACTAGAGACCTTCAACCAAGAAACCATCAATAACAAGGACACTTTTCAATTTTTGAATCATGCATCCATTTAATCATTATAGGTATAAATTTTTTACATAAATAGAGTTTGATTATAATTTAGTAGGTCCATAACATCGTATCTAAACAAAACACGTCTCATTAAAAGTGAATTCATTAATTAAATGGACTAGTGTAAAAATTAATTAAATAATTATATTAATACCAAATGAACCTGCTCCGTCCCCATGATGGACTATATATGAACAGGTATCAAGACCATTTCAACCCCATTCATATAAACACATTCATAAATAATATTTTTTAGTACCAAGCAGGAATGATTCTAAGCATGTCCTACCCCTATGCTAACTATAAAAAGATATATTTGGTATATACAATATAAATCTGTTCTATTCCCACTATAGAATAATTTCATATGATCCATGTGTATAATAATTATGGTATGTATTTGGTCCAATCCTGACATATAATCATTTCCACATGTATCATGGTAAATCACGATATATATTAATTTTTTCAAGTATCAGGGCCACAACCGATATATAATCATGACAACCATAGTCTCTAAGAATAAAATAGCAAATAGGCATTACAAAATGAATCATAATATCACATAATGAGGATATATTTTTAGTTATGAATATTTCCATTTATCATTGGTGGAATATTTTATTTATCATTTTCTCATAATCCCATAACAAGATATTTATTTCAAAATCCAAGCCAGGAAAATGAAAATCCATAACAAAAAATTACCCAAAACTCATTTCATTATGAACACAAATTATGACATTTTCTAATTCATTTATAAAATAGATATCCACCACCCAAAAGGTATACATTATACATGTTATAATAAATTTGATTTCAAATAGGCTCCATGGAATAGACCTAGTAAATCAAAATATTAATTAAATCATTGGTTTTGTTAATGGAATTGAAATATATAAAATAACTCATAACTATATAGACTGTATGGTTATATTTTAAAACAATACCTTTATTCATTGATATGAATAAGACTAATGATGGGGTTACATGAACAGACCCTATAAATAAAAATATTAATTTAATCAGTGTGTTTTTATAGTAGATTGTAGTATGACCTTTTATCACCTATTTTCAATGATATGATAAATAATTCATTTATCAGTGATTCAATAGAATTGGTAAAGAAATATTTTAGTTTTTCCTTAATAGGCTCTGATAAATGATCCAATTATAAGGTAAATTTATAGGTTAATGATAATCATGGACTTCTAAAATCCCTCATGAGGTCAGTGCTTTTGTAACACTAATAAAGGCCATTTCTTGTGATGTTAGTGGACTATGCTGTAGTAGTGATGATACATGAATCATATAAGAATAGGTTGTTTGTTTCATGTAATTATAGAGTCTTTTCTCTATATATATTCATTGAGCATGGAACATATTTTATTTGTATATTACACCTCTAGGAGATATACTATCTAGTACTAAGAATCCAGATCATGTAGATGACCCCCTCAGTTATGAGGCTTTGATACGGTGACTAGTTCCCTGGATGTTACCTCCAAGTGCATCATGAACTGTAATAACACCCATTGAGTATAATGTGGTACCCATGGTATATGTAGACATGGATAATATGATGAATATGATATATGAGTTTCAAAGATAGAGACCACTAATGTTAAAATTTGACCCCGAACCTTAGGTTGCTCAGGACAAGCTAAATGCGGGGATCCAATTTTTCTACATAGTCTGGAAACTAGATGTTGAGGTGTTGGTTCATATGGCATACCTTCTACATAGCATAATTGGGTGACAATTTTGATTGAATATCAATACCCACGGTGAGGTGAATCATTCATAGAAAGAGTTCAAACATGTCTTTAGGGACGAGTTATAACAAGTTACAATAAGAATTGTGTGTATATAGGATGTTTTTCAACTCCAACCGTGTTTCATAATACGGGATGATGTTTTCATAGAGGTTCACCAACCATTTAATGAACTTAATGGATATTTTTTGATATCAGTACGTAAAGGATCATAAATTTTAGAGAGGTCTTTATAGAAAAATCTATCCCATCATTATCCCTCTACACATTCCTACTTATGATAGGGTTCTTGAGTGGACATTGGTGCTTGAAATATTTGTGTCTTAGAAGATAAAACTGTTTATAGTCATTTTTGGATGAGACAGAGAAAAGAACTCAACAACAGGAAACTGAAATTCGTCCCATGGACTAGGATGTGGGATATGTTTCAGGATGATGTCATAGGACAAAATATCTATAGTTTATGGACACCATGGTGGGTCATGTGAACCTAGGGAGAGGTGGTGATATTATTATGAAGACCAGAGAAATATTGCTTGTGAATATAAACCATCAGTGCTACTTATTGGGAGACTGTGGATATACCTGTGAGGTAAAGACAATGACTTTTGAAGGGAAATATAAAGGGTAGTAGAAATGGTAGAGGTGCATGGAGACCAGTATAAAGTGGTAATATTTTTTACTAACAACACCGACCCACCCAAATAGGACTACTCAAAGATCATGGATATTGAGGAAAAAGTTAGGGATATCTGCATACGGTTGAGGCATATAACCCAGGGGATCCATGAATGGCCTATGGTATGATATGTGTATTTTCAAATATAGCTGTATTTCTAATTGAAATAGTTTTTAGTCATTATTTTTTCTTTCTGAGTATATTTTTTGATACCATGATATTCAGGTTGAAATGTAGAATCAATATTTATGCTTGGAGATACCTAATAGAAATTTCATGATGGTCACATATATATGCCGATAGTGTGTCACAACCCATGAAGGTGATAGTTTTTCTCGAAAATTTTTTGTCCAAGTGTCCAGGCCTTATGACTTCATTCACAGTATGGATTGGTTATCCCCAGTCCATATAATGCCCCAAATATAGAAGCATGATTCGATAATTCATTTTAATAAATTCTCATGTTTACAGTGAATCATTTCTTGAAGGACTAATTAGCTTAGCAGTCTTGTAAAATAGATTACATACAAGAACATTACATTACAATTTCTAACCTAAAACACAACATAAATAACCATATGATAATGCCATTATTACCCTAGACTATCCCTACATATAAATCCCAATACACATCTATTAATCTGGGGAAAATAAAACATAATTAATGGATGATCTCAGATGCTCAGTAAGGGTAAATAAATAATCAGATGATTTTAAATTTTAAGGCAAGATGTGAAATAAAATAACAACCTTTTAAATATAAACATGAAAATAATATGGCCAAAATAAGACATATATTATCATATAAACATTCACATGAATATTATACTATTCCAATAATGACATGTAAAAAATAATTTCATAATTAGGGAATGAAAAATGTCAGAAATCATAACAACATTTTCAAGGCCTCATGCCAAGAGTACAAATATAATTTTTTTCAAAGAATTGTTCCATGACATTAGTTTTCCTAATGAGACAAACTTATTTATCGTTGATCTATAGTGGGATCCAACCGTCACATTCTAAGTCTAATTAATTATTTATATGAAAATATAGAAACCTAACATAAACATTCATTTTAAAAGTATCATATGAAATGTCAATAAATTAACCATAAACCGGAAATGGAATAAAAATAGCACATCCAAAGTCAAAAATATCACAACTCACCCATTAAAATATTGAATATTGTATTAAAATAAATAATCCCCAATCAATAATCATATCCATTAAAGGATGTAGACAAAGATGGAAATGATCAGATAAACACATTGGGAGAAATATCACTTTTTATATCATTTCAATGTCACAAATTTATAATTGAAATCATTTAAAAAATATTTTTGAATCAAAGTGACCCATACCACTTTGATTATTTTGATTGGTATGATCATTTTAAAACAAATCATGTCCATATATATAAGTAATTAAAATCATTTTTTAAATAGAGAAATTAATTAAAAAGAATTAGAATATGAAATCACTAAAATATATAAATTGATGATCTTGATAAATTGTCTATTACACAAAACCATAAAATAATTTGAATTTTTTTATTAAATATGGACATCATTGATAAATATGTCCCAGTAAATATATACACATAAAAAATATCATATAATGATGAAATTAATGAATTAATCATTACCTTCTACATTAATTTGGTAAAGGGTATGTTTAACCTCTTGTATAATGACCATACTATGTTATTAAATTATAAAAAACCATATTCATTTGTGTGATATCATACATGATTCACTTTTTCATTATACTATATATTTAATAACATTTTCTATGTTAAAATAACATTTCATGAAATAATTTCTTTCATCATCATACGTGTTTTAACTTGTTCTTCTTGATCGAATAACTTATATCAAGATTTAATTGATTCTCACATATAAAACATTATTTATGTATCATATATATTCAGAGTATAAGTATTTATAATAGATTTATATATGATAAGTAAAACACAATTTATGGAGACTTTAGATCTTACGTACGCATAAACATCGTTTCCATTTTCATATCATACAGAACAGAAGTTAGTTAATGGGATATATGTAAATAAATATTCATATATATATATATATATTACTATAATTATCATTTCATATATTAAAAATTTATTAATATATATATATATATATATAATCATCATTGAATAGAGAACATGAATCGTATCACTTTGTGGAGACTGTAAACCATACATACGAATGAGTGATGATATCAATCATTTGATGGTAAAATCATATGTGATTGGATTATATATTATATATTATGAATCAATAACTTGTTATATTAATTATTTACATAAATTATACTCATTATTATACCCAACCAAATAATGAAGTGTTTAATATTCAACTACAACACGACTTGTAGATGGCAAGCCGTACATGCACGCGTATGGTGACATAGTCATTCATTGGATGGATAGAACAATGAATATGTTTGTGTCATATTTATAATAACATATTAGTATTTTGAATGTACTGCAATTTTTATTTTAGTATCGAAATATAAAACATGAGGAACTGGAAGAAGAAAATAACATTTAAAGGGGTGAATATGTAATTATCTTTTCTTCGGGTACTACCTTTTGATATGATAAAAACAGATCCACAGATGGGTTCTGATCAATATAAGGCCTCAAGGATCAAATGGTGCTTTTTTGTTTGAGATTTGATCAATGTGTTTCTGAGCCAAATGGCTTTGGATGTGTGAAATTAAGAAAAGGGGAAGTACCATTTTATAAGGGTGGTGATGGTCACTTTGTGTAAAGCTTAAAATATTAATTTATTATACTATCATATTTGGTCTGTAATGGATGAAGAATACTTCAAATAGAATATAAGGTAGAGATAGGGTGAAAAAATTTCATCTAATGGGTTATATATAGGTTTATGTCACCATATTAATCTTATCTTTTGGATTTAACTCTTAGTTAAATATTTTAACTCTTACCATGTATTCTTGTATTATTATAATTAATGGTTAATAAACATAATATAAAATGAAATGTGAACCCCAAGTGTTTCATTATTGATATATCTAACCATATCTAAGTCCTTTTTCTGAACTGTATATTTTTAGTAATATTATATCAATTAATAATATAATATTTGTTTTAATAACTCATTTTTATCTATTTTGACACAATTTAATATTTGGTTTTTGTGAAATTCATAAAAACATTATCACAAAAAAAATATTAATCAACCCTAAAATGTCATATTAACTTATAAAATTCGTATAATACATCAAAAGTAGAAATTTACAATTATATTAATATTAATAGTATCAATTATTTTAATAATTTAATAATAATGAAATTATTGAATCATCACTATTTCATTAATTAATTTAATTATAAATTGTCTAAAATATATAAATAAAATTCCATGATGTAAGAAATTTATTTATATTTCTATTTATGATTTATAGTCGAATTTATCTTTCATATAAACCTCTATTAAAACTGGTTTAGTTATTAAACATTGATTCCATCACTCTTTAATCTACTTTTAATAATATAATAAAAATTGTCCTAATCTAATCCAAGTGGACCAAAAAGATCATATTTATTAAAAATGTTTATTTTGGTCCAAACGAACATATCCAATAGAATACTGACATGTGTTATGTTAAAAATAAAATCATTTTAACATTTAATTACCTAGTTTTCTTTTAACTGTGGTAAATAAAATTCAAAACATAATATAAAAAAATATTATTTTCACCCTATTGAACCAAATATTAATTAATATTTTCAACCATCCCTCTTGTATTTATGGAATTCAATTCATATAATTAATAAAATTACATTTTATGAAAATTTTCAAGTGTGCCTAGAAGGTGTGTAAAAGGCGTTAAAAAATTCAAAAAAAAAATAATAAGTCTAATATTATTATTCAATGAATCCAATGAATTAAATTTAACTAATATAGTTATTATATATATATTTTAAATTTACAATATATTTAAATAAAAATAACAAATATTTAAATAATAGTCTGTTTTAAACAATCACGCAGTGTTTTTCAGTATTCATAAAAAATTGAATGTTCTCAGAAAAATACCAAAAAATTACCATAAGATAATTCTAATATTCCAATTCAATAAATTATATTTGTATTATGAAAATAAAATAATATAGGTTTAATTAATAAATTTAAAATTAATTCATTTTGCAAATACCAGAATGAGATTTTTTGAGAAGTAAAAACCATCAAAAAATTTCCATGTGATTATGTACAATATAAATGTGAAATCACAACCAATGTACTAAATTATATTAAATGAAAAATATATAATCGAAATATATTTTAAAATCACTCATATTCATAATTTAACACGATAAATTATTTTAATTTAAAAATTTGTTTTCAATTAAAATTTAGTAATTTTAACTGCTAACAAATATATTTATATTATCATAAAAGTACCAAAAATTTATCCTAAATAAATTTTTATGAACTTATTATAAATAATATTTTCATTTCATTAAATTTAATATATAATAGATTAAATTAATTTTTTTAAAATGGATTTCCATTAAATGATGGTAATATTGCATTATTATAAAAGTGCATCTTTTATCTAAAAAATTTAATTTTTTCTTAAATTATGTATAAGAAATCGATAATATGGATTCTAAATTTATATATATTGTGAAAAATTAAAAATATCAGTCAATGATATTCATAACCTTTTATTGAACGTCTATTTTGATAAGTCATGGTGCACTAGAACTCGATGTTGTGTGGAGTGTAAGCAATTTAATTACATTGAATAGAAAACGTACTATAAAATATTATGGTGTTACATTCTCCCATCATTCAATAAATTTTTTCCTCAAAATTTTAAATTGTTATTTGAACATAAATGGTTTAAAATAGAATATACCATTATAGAAAATCCAAATCCGAAATAGGGTTAATAAAACTTAGTCATAATAAGAGGTAATGGAAATGAAAAAGTCAGAACAAAATTAGGGTTTCAAATAAGAGAACATGGGTGGAAATTATAAACACAAAATTAGAAGGAAAACTTAAATATTTGTAGGAAGTGATTGAGGTTATAAATCACAAACAAGTGTAATATTGAGTACCTCAGAGACATCAATTTAAGATGATTTTAAATGTAATATGTTCCACAAAACATAATATATTAGGATAAAACTTTTTTTTAGGATCCCTTAACTAATGTTTAAAAATTAATTTCTTCATAGAATAAGAGAAAAATATACTTGACATGTAGAATTCGATAGTTTAACTAATTTCTATAAAAAACACATATTTCACTCCAAAAGATAATATACCTTAATTATATTCTTTTTATCCTAATTTTATAGGGTTCCAAATAAATTAATTTATAATTAATCTATCAATCCTTTAAAAAACTACATTATACAATCATAGACATCACGTGGGCTAGTGGTATGTGATACACCCTTGTTGCCCTTCATTTGTTTGTTCAAGTCTCGTGGCCTTGCTAGATGTGACAAGTTGTCCACTGGCCTTCGGGTTGTCATTTTTAAAAAATTCCAAAAATAATATTAATAAATTATATAACCTTAAGAATAGTATCTAATTTCAAACATAATCCATTCAATCCTTCATAATTATCCAATATACTTCTGTCCTAACTCACAGTCCAATAATTATATGAATTGTAAACATAATGATGAATTTTTTCCACTTAATAACATATTAATACCCTCACCATGTATTCTTTTAATACACAGTAACAACCTTAATTAACATAAATCCTTTTTGGTTACATTAATTATCCGTTATTCCTTATAGAATACTGTATATTATACTTAAATCTAAAAAAAATTAAACTCCAACATTGATGTAATAAACTAACAGTTAATTAGATTCATGGTAGTGAAAAATATTGAATATAATTTATCAAAATAAATCATATCTTATTCAAATATCTCTAAATCCGTATTATGACCATATTAAGGCTTATAATTCCCCCAACCATGTATTCTAATAAAATTAATAACCTGATATTGAGTCACATTTCATAGGACCATACAAATTTCAAATCCTCATTTAAATAGTACTACAGTGTAATCCTAATTTATTTCCATTATTCATATAACCAGTAGATCATTGATTCAACACTCATATGAAATAATTCATTAGTAACAACATAAGATCACTATTCATTCCTCTTCATATGTGGTAGTATCATAACTTCATTATTATCCAATAGCATCATTTGGGGAATACTCTGATGATTTTAACATTCAATCGCATAGTGTCCCAACTCCTTACATATAAAGAATATTATATTTGAAACCTTTTTCGTACACTTGAAATCCTAAATGTGGTGTCATTTTTCACCACACAAAGTACATATTCATATTCCATTCAAGCATTTACAAAGGTGATTCTTTCAAGAGATATCACATGAGAAAAAATACTTATTTCCCTTCATCCCTTTATCCATCATTCTCTATGTCACCCTCTTATTTGATTTCATCACTTAAAAACCATAGGACATAGAGAATTATTTACCTATCTTGGTAACAAATGATATTATTTATTTATATGATGTGGATACGAGGGACACTATTTACCTTTGATAATTTAGCATAATACCATGAAATATATGATCCTTATTACTCATTGGATCTTGTGTACTAAAAATGTTTTCATTCCTTCTACTGGGAAACAATGTTATACACTATTTTTTATTATGAATGGCAATGGATAATACCAAACATGTCAAATAACTAACATAAATTGAACAGTTTATTCATATAATCCATAATCATAATAACATGTTTTCATTGAGGTGGTAGTTACTAATTAATCCTTTACAGTTGTTTGTAAGGAAAATGTAATTATCCACAGAATTTCACCCCAGAGTGTTGTAACCTAGAGTACAACAAGGACGATTGTCATGTACGAGGATACCACAGGTTCCGCCTGAAACACTTTTTCAGTGTTTTCACTCCATGTCGTAATTTTGACTACAATGTACATCTGTGCCAGAGGTGACTCTACCAACTTATATCCAAACAAGGATGTATTTATTGGAAAATTCACAAAATATATTCATTACCAAAATTATATAAAGTTCTCCTATAATAATTTTCAATGTCTATCATAGGGTAATGTTATATAACCACAGTTTTTTCTAAATTATGTTTCCATGATTTGTAATAAACATTATATGATACCAACTATAATGCCCCCACCCCTAAATCAAAGAGAAGGTCCATTATTTAAATACGTTGTCATGACTACAAGGAATCATGTTCCAAATGACTGACCAGTTTAGCAGGCATTGAAAATAAATTACATACATGAACTTTACTTTACAATTTATAACAAAAAAACGCATCATAAATAACACTTTTAGAATGCCATTATTACCATATCCTAACCCTATATATCAATCACAATACACATTCTGAAATCCTAGGGAAAAATAAGAACGTATTGAGCTCAGATGCTCATTAAGGGTAAATAATTTAGCAGAATCTAAAACATTTATTTGAAAGATGTGTAACAAAAACAACATCCTTTTAAACATAAACATGAAAATATTATGGGATAAAAAAATAATAAATAAAAAATATAAATCAAATGGATATTCTAATATTATATTAATCATATGTAAAAACTAATATCATTGAAAGGGACTGCATAATTCCGAACATCATAACCACATTGTCAAGGACTCGTGCAAAGACAACAAATAAAATGATTGTCAACAACTTCTTCCAGGACACTAGTTTCTCATGATACCAACAATAGTAAGTTATTAAAATATATAATAACTATATTAATATTTATTATATCATACATGATTCATTTATTGATTTATACTACCTTTTTTAAAATAATTTTATATGTTAAAATAACATTTCTTGTAATAATCAGTTTCTTTATTATAAGTGTTTTAACTTATTATTCTTGATCGTAAAAGATATATCATGATTTAATTGAATCCCAAATTAAAAATATTATTTCTGTATCACATTTAATCAGAATATATTTATGTACAATAGATTTATATTTGAAATGAATAACACTGTTTATTGAGACGGTAGGTCATAGGTACGCATAAATGTCATTTCCATTTTTCTATTGTATTGAACAGAAGTATGTAAATGCGATATATGAAAATAAATAAATAAATCTATATATATATTTCCATTATCATTATTATTTATTATATTAAATACTTAATAATAATATATTTATTTATAATCATCGTTGAATGGTGAATGTGAATCTCATTGCCTATTAAAGACTGTAAGTCGTACGTATGCCCGATCGATGATAGAAATCTATTGATGGTGAGATAATATTTAATTGGATGGTATATTATATATACAGAATCATTAAAATATTATATTTATTATTTACCTCAATTATGCTCATTTTTATACCCATCTAAATAATGATGTTTTGAATAACAAACTTCACCAAGGTGTGGAGACAGTAAGTCGTACGTATGCACGTATGGGGACTTTGTCAATAATTGGATAGATAGAATAATTAATATGATTGTACCATATATATAATAACATATAAATAGGCATAAGGTATTATATTATTTATTTTATTATGGAATCAAAAAATAAAGTGGAAGTTGAAGGAGAAAAAAACATTGAAAGATGTGATGATGTAATTACATCTTCGTCGTGTTCTTCCTTTTAATTTGATTAAAAGGGATACTTAGGTGAGGTTATGATCAAATTTTGGAATCTAGGTTTATGTGGGCGTAGTTGGGTGGAAATTTTAGTAGGGAGATTCCGAGTCAAATAGGAATCGAGGTGTCAAATTAAGAGAAGGGGAAGTACCCTTTTATAAGAGAGGTGAGGGTCACTTTAGGAAAACCCTTAAAATATTAATTTATTATACAATAATATTAGGTTTATAATGACTAAAAAATTACTTAATAAGAGGATAAGGTGAGGATAGTTTGAAAACCTATCATAAAATAGGTTATAGGATGGTTTAAGTCACTATATTAACCATATCATATAGATTTTATTCTTAGTTAAATAGTTAATCTTTTACCATGTATTCTAGTATTATTATAATAAATGGTTAATAAACATACAATATACAGCCATAGGAACCCCAAGTGGTTAATTAATGATATATATAACCTTATCTAAGTCCATTGTCAACCCCATTGATTTTTAAGAATATTATATCAATTAATAATATAGTATTTGTTTTAAAAACACATTTATGACAATTTCGACACTATTTTGTATTTTTTTTGAAAGTCATAACAACATTCTCACTTCGAAAAAATTTATTTAATAAACCCTAACATTTCATTTTAATTATTAAAATTAGTGTAATACATTCAAATCCTCAATTTAAATTTATACTAATATTTATACTATCAATTATTTTAATATTTCAATAATAGGGTAATTACTGCATCATCATTTTGTCATAAATAAATTTAACTATTTAATGTCCAAAAAATATAAATAATATACCATGATTTTGATAATATAATTTTTATTTCTAATGAACATTTATAGCTGAATTTATTTTTTGTATAACACTGAATTAAAAATTGTTTAGTTATATAACATTAAATGTAACACTTTTAAATCTTCTATAATAATTTAATAATAAATGTTCTAATCTAATACATGTAAACCATAAGGATTATATTATATTCCTAAGTTCTATTTTGGTCGAAATACTCATATCTATTTGAATTTGGACTTGAGTTTGGATAATTATAATATCATTTTTACCATTATTTTCTCTATTTACTTTTAAACGTGGTAAGAGAAATAAAAAAGTTACTATTCATAAAAAATTATTTCAATCCTATTAAACCGCATTTTACTTACTAATTCCAATTGTGTATTTTGGATTTTTGAAATTCAATTCACAGAAGTGATAAAATTATGTTTTATTCCAATTTTCAAATGTTCTTAAAAAGTGGCAAAAGACGTTAAAAAATTCATCAAAATTTGATAAATCTAATATTGTTATACATGGAATCTAATTAATTAAATTAAACTAATATATGTATAATTTATCTTTTTTGACTTTAAAAATAATTTAAATAAAAATAATTACTATTTAAATAATATTCATTTTAAACAATAACACATAGTTTTTCACTATTCATAAAAAATTGAATGTTTTAAAACATTTACATAAAATCTCCCTTTTCTAATATTGAAATTATTTATAATTTTTTTTCTTTTTAAATAAAATCAAAACAAATGTGTTTCATTAATTAATTTAAAATTAATTCATATTGGCAAAACCAAAAGGCATGTTTTTAAGAAGTAAAATCCATTAAATGATTTCCAGGTGTTTTTTACAATTTAAATATACAATTACATATAATTAAATAAATTAAATTAAATGATAAAAATATAATCTAATATTACTTTAAAACCACTCAAATTCGTAATATATCACTATAAATTATTTTGATTAAAAAGTTTTTTTAATTAAAATATATTAACTTTCGCTATTAACCAAAATATGAAAGTTATCAGAAAGGTACCAAAAATGTTTCCAAACTAAAATATTATATAATTCTTCTAAATAAGAATGTAATTTCATTAAATTAAATATATAATAGTTCCAAATATTGTATTTAAAAAAGCACGCAATTAATAGCCGGTAAAATTGCATTAAAAAAAATAATTCAATCTTAAAAAATGAAGCTTTTTATATTATGTCTAAGAAACACCTAATATAGATTCAACGTTCATATTGAGTATGTAAAAATCAAAATACAGTCAATTCCCTTCATAATCGCTTTTGGAACGACTATTTTGGTACGCCACGGTGCGCTCGAACTCAGTTTTTGGAGTTCCTTAGGCAATTGAATTAGTTTAAATAGATAGTGAACTATAAAAAATTCGGGTGTTACAATCTCTTCTCCTTAACATAATATCAATGCTCTGAGTTCAAAAATAAAGTCATTTTTATAAAAATAATTTTCTAATTATTTTTAATTAAATTTTTAATTAAAAAACACTATTCACCCGAAAAAACTAATACTTGAATAATAATTAATGAAACCGTTATTTAACTATTTTATTGAATCACATTACTTAATCAAGGTGCCTAGATTATTTTAAAACATTCTTTAAGTGAGATTACTAATCCATTTGGTCATATTACTAATCCTAATTATAAAATCACTATTCATAATTTACTATTCATCAAAAATCAAGTTGATCTTATTAGACTCTAAATTTCGTACTGAACATAATTGTAGAAGACCATTTTTCGAAAATCATTACACATTTTTAATTATTTAAGGTTTACACAACCATTTTTAAAATATCCTTTTTCTAAAATTCATCAAAAATATGCATACAATATTTATCCGGTCATTTGAAAATTCATACACATCATTATAAGAAGAAATCCAAATTTTTATTTAAAAAAAGGATTACACAAGGCAATTACGGTCTCGTTACATAACCCCTTATAATACCAGCATAGGACCTAAGAGTGAGGTGTGCTAGGGTGATAGAATTTTGGGGCGGCTCAGTCAACATTGCCCGAGTAGTAATTTCTATCAGTTTGAACTTCTCGCGAAGGCGATTCCGTTCTAGCTTCACATGATGAAGTTCGGCTTGGATTTGGTCCAGAGCAAAGCCCAATGGTGCTACCTCCTTCCCAATCTCTGTTAGATGGGCTTCGATCGGCCCAAGGCTACTAGGTGAGGCCATCAAATCTTCTTTCTATAATAATTAACCAAGATTACTTAAATTTAGAGACAATAATCAAAACATTTTGTTCACGGTGGTCATATTGACCGATGGTCATATAACACTCAAAAACCAATGGTCTCATTTTATTTATAATCATGTTTATCAAATAAAACATTTTTTTTTGAGTATAAAAAATAACACATGAAATTAGGAAACAAGATTTATTCAAAATTTCGGGTCGTTACATATATGTTCGAAAAAAGTTGATTAAATCAACACGAATATATCATAGTAACCTAGAAAATTAGTGTAATTCATAAAAAGTCTTTAATTATATTTATTTTGGTATTTATAATATCAATTATGTCAATATTTCATTAATAAGATAATTACTGCATCATCTTTGTGTCATAAATAAATTAACTTATTTGATGTCTAAAAATTACAAATAAAATACCATTATGTAGGAAATCGTTTTAGCTTTATAATGAATATTTACAATCGAAATAATCTTATGTATAACCCTATATTAAAAATGTTTTAGTAAATAAACTATGATTTTAAATCTTTTAACTCTTCTTTGAATTAAATAATAATAAATTTCCTAATCTAATCCAAGTGGGCCTAAATGATAATATTTTACTCTTAAGGTTGTTTTTGGTCGAGATACACTTGTCCAATAGAATTAGGACATGTGTTAGGGTAATATTTATATCATTCATACCCTTAATTACCCTATTTACTTTTAACCGTGGTAAATAAAAGTAAAAAGTTACTATTCACCAAAAATTATTTTCATCTCATTGAACCTTATTTTACTTACTTACATCAACCGTGTCTCTTGGATTTTTGAAATTCCATTCACAGAAGTGGTAAAATTAAGTTTTATTAAAAAATTCAGTTTTTTAACTACCACTTATTAGTTTCACTATTCATCAAAATTTGATGTTTTTCAGAACAATGCCAAAATTTCATCCTAAGCTATATTTTATATTCCGAATTCAAAAATAAAGTCTATTTTACCAAATTCATAACATATAAGTTTCATTAATTATTTTTATAATTAAATCCCGTTGTTAAAACAAACAGCGTGTTTTTAAGAAACAATATCTATCAAAAGATTGACACTTGATTATGTCTGGTTTAAATGTGAAATTATAACCAATGAACAACATTGTATTAAATTGTAAAAATATATTCTAAATATACTTTAAAACCACTCAAATTAATAATTTATCACTATTAATTATTTCTATTAAAAAAGTTGTTTTTAATTATAAATTAGTAATTTTCACTATTTATCAGAATATGAAAGTTATTCGAAAAGTACCAAAATTTCACCTTAGGCTAAATTCGATACTCTGAATCCAAAAATGAAGTCCATTTTGAGATCTATATTTTCTAAAATTTAAAAAGTGGTTATTACTATTCATAACGGCTAGTTTTAATAATATTTTAATAGCATATCGTTGTTTCGTGAAACTCAGTATTGCGTACTACACACGCTATCGAAGAAGGTTGTGATTGCGTGTAATGCAAGGCAAGTCAAAGATGTGTGTTGTGCAAGCTCCTTTTGGTGTAGCGTACAACACAAGACATTAATAAAATTAAAAAGAATATTTTTCATAAACTCTCCGGCTGTTACAATCCAGCATCTCCTTCTTTAATTCGGGGAGGTGAGGAACACAAACTCGATTCATGAACTTTATTATCCCATCACAAACAAGGTTGAATTAATGAAAATTTCTCACCTTCTTTTGTAACTCGACATCTTATTTTTATGCCACTTTAATCTTTTCATGTATTGATGGTTGACCATTCATTTGAGAAAGATACGATTTTCCCCCTTCCATTTTAATTCCAAGATCCATCTTTTGTAAATCCATAAATATTGGATCTTTTGTGATCCTCATCATGGATAAACTGGAATGGTCTTGTCGACTTAATACATCTTCCACCTTGTTTGCATTCCCAGGGTGGTAGTGAATTGAGCAGTCTTAATCCTTAATCATCTCCAACCATCTTATTTGATGCATATTAAGCTCCTTTTGTGTGAAAATATACATTAAAATTTTATGATCAGTATAAATATCACACCTTTCACCATAAAGGTAATGCCTCCAAATATTTAATGCAAAGATTACCGCAGCTAACTCCAAATCATGAGTTGGGTAATTTTGCTCATGGATTTTCAACTGTCGTGAGGCATAAGCTATCACCATATCATTTTTCATGAGGACACATCACATTCCCTTCTTGGATGCATCAATGTAGATCAAAAACCATTCTCCACTACAAGGAAGTGTGAGTACAGGTGCACTAGATAACCTTCTTTTCAACTCCTTGAAATTATCTTCACATTCATTCGTCCATATGAACTTAACACCTTTTCGAGTCAACATTGTGTGTGGATTAGATAATCATGAAAATTCTTTCACAAAACGTCGATAATATCCAGCCAAACCAAGAAAACTTCGGATCTCAGTTACTATTGTTGGTCTCGACCATCTTTCGATAACCTCTGTTTTTGCTAGATCCACAGATATCCCCTCTTTTGAGATTATGTGACCCAAAAATGAATCTTTTTGAAACCAAAATTCACTCTTGTTAAATTTGGCATAAAGATTCTCCTTTCTCAGGGACTTAAATATAATTCTCAAGTGATCTTCATATTCTTCCTTTCTCATTGAATAGACAATAATATCGTCTATAAAGACTACCACAAATTGATCAAGGTAGTCTCTAAATACACTATTCATCATATCCATGAAGATAGCAGGGGAATTAGTAAGTCCAAATGGAATTACTATAAATTCATAGTGTCCATACCTTGTACAGAAAGCTGTATTTGGTATATCCTCCCTTTAGACCCTTAATTTATGATACCCTGAACAAAGATCAATCTTCGAAAAGTATTGAACTCCACGTAGTTGGTCAAATAGTTCATCAATGCATGGGAGAGGATATTTGTTCTTGATAGTGATCTTGTTAAGTTCTCGATAATCAATGCAGAGTCTCATTGATCCAGCTTTCTTCTTAACAAACAGAACAGGTGATCCCTAAGGTGATGCACTAGGGCATATGAATCCCTTATCAAGATTCTCTTTGATTTTCTTCTTCAATTCATGCTACTCAATTGGGGCCATTCTATAAGGTGTCTTTGAAATAGGCAAAGCACCCGGTACGAGTACTATTTAAAATTCAACTTCACGATTTGGTGGAAGACCCGACAATTCCTCCGGAAAGACATCATCAAACTCTCGTACAATGGGAATATTCTTAATTGTGAGTTTCTCACCAACCACTTGTGATAAATTACCTTCGTTATGTGGAATCAAGACCTATAAGATGGATGAAATTTCCACTGGATGGTTATGTTCATCCTTGCATCGATAGA
This sequence comes from Viscum album, assembly GCA_963277665.1. NCBI lineage: Eukaryota > Viridiplantae > Streptophyta > Magnoliopsida > Santalales > Viscaceae > Viscum > Viscum album. The sequence continues at coordinate 1,379,472,896 of OY728126.1, forward strand.
CGATCATAGATTGATCTGGAATATGAAATGTGACTTCCCTTCTTTGGAAATTGATATGAGATCCATATAAAGAAATCAAAACCATGCCAAGAATGACATCAAATTACACTATAGGAAGGATCACAAGATTTGCAGGAAGCACTTTCCCACAAACTTCAATCGGGGAAGAATTATAAACTTTTGATGCGACTGTTGTGCCAGTAGGTGTTGTCATAGCTAACTCAGCATCTAATTGTTGATGTAATACGGTGATACCCTTAGTAAAATCTTTAGAAATAAAAGAGTTGGTGGATCCAGAATCAAATAAAACATTTTCTACTTTAGAGTGGATGGTATGTGTACCTTTCACCACATAGTTATCGTACTCCACATCGCTGATAGAAATTGCATGTCACTTTCCTTTGTATTTAGCCTTATGATTTTGATGATGTCGATCATCATCAAAAACCCTTAGATTAGGGCATTTATTGGAATAAGGCCCCATCTCCTTGCACTTGAAACATTGAAGTGTAGTAGGTTCATTCTGTGTGTCCCTTCCTTTGTTTGCATCATTAGATATCTTCTTCCCATCATTGCGTTATTCAAATGCCTGATGACCTTCCTTTCCACATTTGAAACATTTACCTGTCCCTTTAAGAAATCTCCCTCCATGTTTCTTTCCACACATTGAGCGTAAGGGAAAGCTCATCTTCTTTTCAGTGTGCTCTTTAGATTTTCCGTTGAATTCCATTTTCCTCTTCTTATCAAACCCATATGACTGATGGGTTACTCCAATCTCCATATTGACTTTGAGAGCACATCGAACGATTTCCCCGTAGCTATTGTAGTCCCTTATGGCTAACGCCTTTAGAAGACTTGGTTTTAAGCCACTAATGAATCGATCGATCTTACTCTCAGGTTGGATAATAAAACCAGAAGTGTACCTTGCAAGTATTGTAAAATTTGCTTCATAGGTACCAACAGATTCATCATCCTTTTGCTTCAATTCAAGAAACTCTTTCTCCATCTTTGTTCGGAGAATACGAGGGAATTACTTATTCAAAAATAAGTTTTTGAACTCATCCCATTCCATGGACTCAATTTCATCCCTTTTCCTCATATTCTTAATAAGATACCACCATTGATCATCATCTCTTTCCAAACGATACGCTGCTAGGATGACTTTATCATGTTCAGAACATTGAAGAACTGAAAATATCTTTTCAGTAGTACTAATCCCTTTGTTCAGCAACTAATGGATCTGTAGACCCGCTGAAAGAAGGTGGACACTGCCTCATGAAGGATTCAACAGAATGTTTCTCCTTCCTTTGCTCGTTTGGAAGTCCTGCATGACTCATAGCTTGAGAAGGCTGTGTGATCATGGCTACAAGATTTTTCAGTCCATCTCCCATAATGTTTGGTTTCTCAGGGGGACAATCATTGCATTATCCGTCGCATTCCGCATTAACATGGTTCCTTCGGGTTCCAGCCATTGACTAAAACCAAGAAGAATAGTGTGAGCAACACTAATTATAATAGAAATACCACATAATCAAGAATAAAATTTCACACTTAAGGTCTTATCCAAGGTTATTCATCGTCATTTCTAAAACACAAATATTGTGTTCTATGCTTAGAATATTCCTTAGGGTTCTTACTAAGGCTTTCACATCCTAGTTTCCAAAGGTTGACTATACCTTTACTCTGATACCAACTATAATGACCCATACTTTACATACATTGTTAATACTTAAAAATTGAAGCACACTTATTACAACATATAACAAAACCATGAAAGGACTGTATAGGTATATAGTCTTTAGAAACTGGGAAACATAAACAACTGGTTCATAAATCGTCTACACTGTCTCCCATTTATTTCATCATATATATAGTCCCTTTTGGAATATCTTACTTAATAACCTTCTTCCTGACCAGGGAAAAAAACATACAAAAGGGAGAGCTCAAATCCTCAATAAGGGTAAACAAAAGAAAAATCAATCACATCATATTCATAAGAACGTAAAATTTTGGAAATCTTAACCTGCAAAAGAGAGAATAATTTTATAACATGGGATAAATCATAGTAGTGAAATGAAATCCCAATAATCATAACTTAAAACATGAAACATTGTGGCATACAAACATAATCATAGAGGATCATTTCTTATTAGTCACAGAACCAGTTTAACCTTCCGTTCCATCCATGTCTATCTCATGAGATATAAAATATTTACCCAATGCATTGGAGGGAGATATAGGTCCCACCCATCTCATAATGATACCATTCTTATGTGTGGCACAAAATCATAAATCATACATCATTGCATAACCGATGTAGTTAAAATGGGATTCTTAAAAAACATGACATCATAAAAAAATTCATATAAGATAAAGGAATTCATAAAAATAATTCCATCACAACATAATCAAATAAATGTAATAATAGGGATATAAACAGAACCCTATATTATCTTAGATGGAAAATAATTTTGATAAAACACTTGAACTCCATTCTTGAGGAAAATATCCTTTAATCATCAAAAACATTTTCCTTTCTTAACATGTCATACAATTTTAAACTAAAATAAGTTGATAAAAAATAAACTTGAAAACTTGTAAAGAAATATTCTTGGAAATAATGTTTTAAAAATCCATTCATGCCATAAAAAAAACATTCTTCTCGTACTTTTGTCGGAAAAGTCAAAAAGTACCTCGTACGAAAAATGATAAAAGATTCCGTTCATATCTTTTTTTAAAAACTCACTGAATGGTAAAATTAGATATAAAATATTGTAGAAGGATATAAATATTACATATTGAGGAAACACAGATGTGGATGATAAAATACACCCTAGTAAATTCCAATGTATAAACAATCTCGGATAAAAATGAGATTGTGATATTTCCCTTACCTTAGGTCCAATTTGCTTCGTAAGAGTCCGAACCTCCTGTATAATGATTTAAATAATGTCATTGACTTATTATAGAATCATATTCACTGTTATGAAAACATATATGGTTCACTTATGACTTTATATTACACATTCTTATGTAAATTAATGTTAAGGTAGTGTTTTGGGTAAAATCATCTTATTTATCATACGTGTTTGGACTTGTTGTTCTTGATGTTATAATTACATATATCATGATTTACTTACCTCAAAAATGTGAATCATGATTAGTATATCATATAAATTTATTATATATCCAGCATATACAATCATTTATAATAGTACATAACATATGGATGTAAGAAATGAAACACACCGTTCATGCAGACGGTAAGCCGTACGTACGCATGAACGCTACATTCATTTCTATTTCTTATTTTAATGGAATTAATACATAATTATACATAGTGATATTATAATTACAGTATAATATCATATATAATATCATTAACCACATCCATTATACATACCACATAAGGTATTAACAAATTAAATCACTTTGAGGGGGCGGTAGTCTGCACTTCCACAAATGAGATTATCATATTTACCGACTATGGAAACCGTAAAGGATTGATATAATTGTGATGTAAAGAAGAATAAAGAAATAATAAACATAATATATATTATATATAAATACATATCCATCATAATGGCCACTATGAGAGGCGGTAGGGGAAAATCGAACAATCATCGTTCCGTGAGGCGTTAGTTTTCCAACACATAAACATTATGTTTTTCATCCATTAGATGGAAGTGTGTGTAAGTGTAGTTCTAATACTTCTCATTACAACATCCTATTATTTTCAGGATACTAGTTTTGTCACAAAATAAAGTATTAAAAAGATTTTAGGGGTTGGAGAAGTAGAATAAACGAAAACAACTTAAGAGAAACGATTTCCTTTAATTTTGGTAACTTTCTTTGGTTTGAACCAAAATGACTTCTTGGATAATCTTATGCCTAATGTATGGCTTCAAGGGGAAGGATATGGATGTAGGTAGCTTAGTTTGGCAGAGTTTGGACGAGCCAAAAGGCTTTAGAAGTGTGAGGAATTGCATATAAGTGGTCTTCTTTTATAAGGGAGTGGAGGGGCTCTTTAGGAAAGTGTGAAAATATTATTTTATTATAAACTTGTCTTCGGTTTCAAGAGGTCCAAAACATATTAATGTCGAAGATATGATGACTCATTTTCGAAATAAAATCATCCAATAGGAATTGGATAGGTTTTTGGTTGATATTTTAATCATTTTAATCCTATTTATTTAAATTATTTATTAATGAGGTTAATACTGCATCATTATTGTGTCATAAATAATTTAATTTATATGATTTATAAAAACTATAAAGAAATACAAACATGTGGGAAATCGTTTTAGCTTTCCAATGAATATTTATAGGCCAAAATATAATTTATATATCACCTAATAAAAATTAATTACTAAACGATATTTGTTAATTCCAATTTTGTCTTTACATTAAATTAATTAATCTAATGTGTCATTGTCTTTCATAAGTGGCTCCATGGGGTCCCAAAATCGACCCAAGGATGCCCATGGTCGGCCAATACTCATCCAATAAGGTTAAGACAAGTTTCAATGTAATTTTGAATTATTATAATGGTCTTTTAACCTTAAATTACCCTACTTACCTTTAACTGTAGTGAATAGAAAATTACCGTAGTTACTATTCATAATATCAAAAAAAATAAAAGTAACCTATTAACATGTTTTGGACCCACTGATTCAAATATGGAATCCATTTTTCAAAATTCAAAACACAGAAGTTGTAGTAATTAATTTAAAATTAATCCCGTTGTTAAGAAAATAGGTTTTAAAAGTTAAAACATTGCCAAATATTGAATTTATTTAACCTACGAATTCAATGTAAAATCAAGGATAATGACATAAATTATATTAAATGGTAAAAATATATTCTATTTATACATTGAAACCATTTATATTATTATTTAACCACATAATTAATTACGATGAAAAAAGTTGTTTTTATTTAAAATATAGCGTGTTTTTACTATGCATGAAAATATGAAAGTTGTCAGAATAATATGAAAAATCTATCCAAAGTAAATTTTTATTTCATGATTCTAAAGAAGAATTTTATTTTTTCAAATTGAACATATAAACTTGTCAAAAACAAGATTTAATGTGGGTGCGCCATCAAAAGGCGGTAAAACCACATTTTTTTTGAAAAATACTTATTTTACCCGAAAAATTTATTTTGTTCTCTTAACACGTTATAGAAAATGTTTAATATGAATAATAATGTTATAAAATTAAAATTTAGTTAATAGTATTCATAACGGCTAGTTTTAATAATATTTTAATAGAATATCGTTGTTTAGTGAAACTCGTTATTGCAAACGACACAAGATATCAAGGAAGGCTGCGGTTGCGTGTAAAGCAAGCCAAGCTAGTGTTGTGTGTAGTGAAATATTCCTTTGATTATTTATATAGCATAAAAACAAAATATTTATCAAAAAAGTATCGGGTGTTACAGGTGAGGCTATACTCTCTCAGATGATAATAATTGTATAGGCCTGAGTATACTAATAAATATGATGTAGATTAAATGAATTAGCAGACTTGAACCACTCCCACAAAGCGGAAAAACAATCAATATCTATAAAAAGTGGAAGTAATAAATATAATTACAACAATAAAATGTAATCACAATAACATGTTGATCACTTGTAACTACTATTTAACAACAATATGCATTCAAATAATGTCATACACATCCATATATATATATGAAAGGTGCCACTGGCTAACCAATTGTAGCAATATAACAAGCATGCTGATATTAGAAAGAAAACAGACAAAACATCTCTAGCTAGGAAAGACCACATGGTCCACACCATTTTTATTCAATAGCTAACACAGTCCAACTCCTAAAGTTGGTCTCTTTCCTACACGTAAATCCAATATTCTGCACGAGTCCCGAGGGGCCTACGCCGCATGTGAGACGAATCTCAGTAGGATACCTCCAAATAGTTCTTACCTAATATAAATGTTTAAGTAGACATGCATTTATAAAGAAAATAGTAGGCATCAAATTTCCCAAATCACTAACTCTGTTGGTGCTCAACATCAACCATGGAGTGTCACTTGCATCGGCCAATGTAAAAATATTTCCCTTGTATCCCAACACCATGTGCCCCATGACACCGCGTTACTCAAGTACCGATGTACCATAGGCATGCCCAACAGTAACATCCCATGGAATAGTGATTCCTTTCCAAAAATAAATTATCCGGAGTGAAATCAATGTCCTCCCTCAAATAGAGTAACCAAATTAACAACAATGTCTCCCCTCAAAATAGAGTAACCAGAGGAAAGTCAATGTATTCCCTCAAAATAACGGCGATCCTATGCCCCATCCAAATAGCCTCAGCGCTCTCCCCTACAATATCCTAACCTTCCACGTGGCTTCCTACGACAAGCAACCCCAAAAAAAGTACCTAAAATGCAACTAACAGAGGACTCTACCCACCCAAGTTGTCAAAACAATCTCATCAAAGAGTATCTTTGTTTATACACTACACAATGTTCATGGTGAGAGGTAATTACCAAAATAGTATCCATGCCACAACACCTCTTACAAATCATGTCTCTACAACCATGACACTCAATTCTGATGGCCTCACCATCCAAGTAACTTGGGTTATGTCCATACTGATGGTCACCCTGCCTCAAGTCGTCGTCCATGATGCCCAATCACATGTTATGAACCACTCAATGTATCCAGGGCCAAGCCCAACCTATGATCAGAATCACTCAACAATATTCAAGCCATGCCCAACACAACCCAATGGTTCCAGTATATGAAATTCAGCAATCACATATATAACACATTTAAACAAAACACATAAAAAGGAAAACAATCAAACAGTTGAATTACACTACCCCTTCTGTTATCAAAAAATTGTACTAAGGTCATGAATTCCTCTAACCAATCATATACTAGTTTAAAAATCTAATATCATTTGTTTTAGAACATACAAAACAATTATAAACATTTTGGAATCTCTCTACCAAAATGCCCCAATGAGTAACGACAGCTCGCCCATCTCCACTCATGAAAAAATTGTAACAGAGAATACCCAAAGGAAAACCATTGGAATTATAGTAATTTAATAGGAAATAACATGTAAATTATAGTATCGCTCAAAATACCCAAATATGCGCTTGAAGCGGCGCCACGGAAAGGTCTTCAAAAGCAAAAAAAAAAAGAAGGTATGAACCCCCTACCTGAGACTCGTAGATGTAGGCACATCAGATATAGATCTATAATTTTATGTCGATCCTCATAGATCTACATTTCCATCAAAACATGGAAACTCTTCTAAAAAGGAATTTGCACTATGTGATGTAAAGAATCATGAACGGAATAGTGTGCACATGATTAGCTTTTCTATTGTGATCCCAAAGTTATTGATGGATCAAACAACAGATGACCGATAAGGAATATAGGTCTACAAACATTCATAGTGATTCCATAATTGAGAGGACCCAATGTTGGGGAAGAATAGGACATTTTTTAAAATAAGACGCCACAAACTTTCACTTAAGCTAATAAATATATGTTTAAAGTGTGTATTCAAGAACTACACAAAATGTAGTGGCATTTTCCATACTCCAACATAAGAGGGGTAGCCACACGACATGGACACTCCACATGGCTTGACACGCTTCTTGAACACAGCAGACTTGCAGAAAGAGGAATACACAACATGTTGAGCAGTACTACACACTGTGTAGTATGAAATTTCTACACAGTCATCACACTGCATGTACTCGGTGAGTACGTGGACGGTACTAAACTAGCCCATACACGACATGTACATTTATGTACATTCCTTATAGTATGTAAATTTCTAAAACTATCCATATTTTCCCAATTTTCTCCGGATCAAGTCAAATGTTCAAACAAGGTTGGGATTTTGACCCATTCTAAAAACATGGGTTATTACAATGCCTCATTCCTACACAGAAGATTCACCAGAACATTTCATAATATATCATAATTGCTCTTGAATAAATGGTCATGGAATAACAATGTTATTAAAATAAACAATAATCCTCATATATACAGGGATGAAAATCAACCACTAAAATAGTTACTATCATTTCAAGGCAGAGTACAATAAAAATTGAATCTCCTCCATATCAGGTTGACTGAATTCATTCAAAATACTTATAGTGATATTAAACCTATTAAATATACACTATTATAGATAATTATAGATGAATATTACTAAAAACATATCTATAACACTATTCGTGGAATCATGAATAAATTGTTTGATGATCACCATAAGGTTACACCCATCCTTGGAATCAACAATAGTATTTGACAGAACTTTTCAGTCGAGATAATACACAATAACATTCTCCATCCTTGATGGGTTGGAATTGTTTATTTGAAAAATTGGAATATATTCCACTCATCTCATCTATCCTAATTTGTTAAAAATTTTAGAAACAATATATAATAGACAATTAGGGTCATATAATACAAGTAACCTTGTCAAAAATGATAGTACCTCCAATAATTATTTGAATCCATAAATGATAAATGATAAAAATCATGTGAGGGTAACTATACTAAATAAGTTTTAGAAGGAGAGAGTTGTAAGATTCCACATGATCATCATATATAATCACACAACCCAAACTAGAACCATATGAATCTTAGAATCTCACATACCCTTTACTGGGCTTTGGTATGATTATTGCAGGACCAGACATTAGAAGTGGTTTTAGCTTATCAATAGAAGAGTAAAATTTTGTATCCCTTGTGATTTTGACACCCTTATATGAAATATTATTCCAAAGTGAATCCATATTTGATAAAATCCTAATGAATATTACATAATATCATTATATACATGGGTATCTATGAATATGAAATCTGACTATTGGATCATTCCTTAAAAATAAATATCACCTTCATTGGATAAATTGATAACACATTCTTAGAAATCACAGTATTCTATATAATTAATTATATAATACAGTAAAATTGTTTTCTTAACATCACAAAAACATGGAGATTTATAAGGATTTCAATAACTATACTAAAATGGCTCTCATTGTCATACTCCAAACTCAACTAAACCAAATTTTTATCCACATACACTTCCCAAAATGTTTAAATATATTTATGGATTATATGGTTCATATAATCCATAAATTCTTGGATCCTTAAGTGTACCAAATGAAATTAAATGTTATTAATAATTGATATAACTAATTCTAAAATGATTCTATGGTATATCAAAACCCTGAAATAAATTCTTATGAGGACATAATTGATGATCTGTCATTGGAAATTAATTATTCACCTTTAACAGATCAAAAAATTAGACACATGATGTTTACGATACATTTATTTATCCATTACCAATTTAATAATTTGATAGTCCACACAAAATAAATGATTACCATCATCCATGTTAGAAAAGGGAACATGGGCTGCCCAATGTCAAAAATGAGGATGAAAAACCCAATTATATACTCTACATCATTCTATATTTGAGGATTTGGTACATTGTATTTTAAATAATAGGGAAGTCATAATGAATATATTGAGGATAATAATCAGAAGTAAAATAAACATTATTTACTTATATATTGGAAATGAACTCTTGAACTGTGGATAAAAATATATGTCATAAATAGACATAGGATCCTACTCTCCCTGATATAACAGATATCAACAATAAATAAACATAAATTTTACATGAAAATGGAAAAAATCATCCTCATCAAGATGATAAATATTAAAATCCATCTTGATAATGTTGTCCAAAAACCCAAATCAAGAATGAGTAATTCCTAAAATACTTTTTCATCAGTTAACGAAAACTATGGGAAATTTCATAAAAACAACAACTCTTTACATTTCTCATGAAGTTTCTCTAAATAAATTATAATAGAAAGGAGATCAATTATATTTCTAATCATTTAAAAAAAGGACAAATATAAATGAGTATAAGGATCATGTGTAAAAAAAATAATTTCTTATAGTACATGAAATAAAGAAGATAACTCAAATTATCATTATATATGCATATACATATTCCATAATCTCATATACGATATATAGTATCATAACTCTTATATATTGTGGATAGATCTATGTTGTCGTTAAAGAACCATACATGACCATATTAGTCTTTGGTGCTAATGATACATGAACATAACAAGGAATGGAAAATTCCTGAATGAATAACATTATCACGAACATGTTACCACTAACATTTCACATCATTGATGCAATAGAACAATAATTCCAGTATTTACTGGCAATTTCACCCAAAAAATTTGTTCAGTGAACACAAAATGACGTAATTAAAGGTGTAGAGGATTCATTCCACCAAAATCCTCCCCTTCCACTAATATGGATCTCTAACCAGTTCCAATATTTCTAATGATTGCCACATATTCTTCCATTATGTTGACAATAAGATAAGAATAATCCCAAATTCATTTAAAATTAATATCTCCCACAAATTCCCTTTTTCAATCTTAGTATAGGTCAAAAGATAAAAACTATTTACCTATGATATTATACGTAGCTGAATACCCTACCAGTACTTATAAGCCTTTAACTAGTAAATGTTTAATACCTATTTATAATATAGAGCCATCATAGTTATCCAATATGTATATTCTAACACCAAACACTATTCACAAATCTAAGAAAGGAACTCCATAGACATTACCATCATCATGGAATCATGAAAAAACTGATGGATGAAGAAGGTCTTTACACCCTCACAGTCCAAACCCATGTGCTTATCCACATATACCATGGAATACTATAAATTATTTACAAGAAACTCATTTCATAGAACAAAATACTACGCATTTTTATTTTCAAATGCTTCCAAGAAGGAAAAAATCTGATCAATTCTAATAAAGAAATATTTATCATATTATTGTTCATTTAAATAGTTAATCTTTAGTTCTATCTCATCAATGAACTCCCCTGGTCAATTTCTTTCTCTTTAAATTATAGTTTTACCCCAAATAAATTATTTAATTTCAGTATACTATGTTAATCATCACTATCTTTTGGCTTGATAACCTCTATAATATTATGATCTGTTGGTAGATTACCAAGAGGATCATCTACACACCCTCCAAAGAATGGAATTGATGATTTATTAGAGGCACGATACTACACACCCAAATATAAGGAAACATAAAATAACTAAATATATTAGTTAAAATGAGAATTCTATTAAAAACTGACATTAGGATCAGGAAATAAAAACAATAAACCATCATCCCTCCATCCTAGGGTAACATATGTGTCTTTTCATGGAATGGCTTGGCCATGAACCCGTGAAAACCTACATATGTAGTCCAAAAATCAATATCTATAGAAATAATAATATCAAAATATAAGGAATATTAAGGACATACCTCCTATGATAACAATATATGAAAATTCTATTCTAGATGCAATCTCAAACTAGTACGCAAAATGAATTTCTACATACCAGAAGGAATTTCCCAATACCAACAGCCTAGAAACTATCACCCAATAATGATCAAAATAAAAATGGAATGATATCCCTAATCATGAAGAAAATAATAACACCAATATATATATATATACATATATTTGTGTGTGGGTCTGTGTAATTTTTAAAGAAACAGTTGAAAGAAAAAATATATGTTTTTTCCTAAAAAAAAAATTAATTTATAAAACTTTAATGTATCTAAAAGCCCTTAGGATCCATGTGAAACACCAATGGAAAAAAATCCAAAAAATCCAAATGTTGTTATAGAATAAGATAAATCCAAACAATCCCCCACGAGCTACCCAAACAGAACTAATAGAAACCCTCATTGACTACTTATAGCACCTCACATTTCCATATATTAAAAAGAATAGAATGTACTACACAAAAATGAAAGGGTTCATATAGAGTTATCTAAATTAGCTCAGCAATACCCTGCCAATATATTTTATATAATATCACTATACAAAAAATTATTCAATTAGTATCATTAAAAAAATAAGTCACTATAAATTGTAATATTTTTATTATTTATTCTATATAAATTTTCAAAAATAATTCTCATAAAATATTTCAATGAAATAATATTAGTAAAATAAGTCAAATAATATCATAGAAAAAAAGGTATCATATATCATATAAAATACATGTAGTAGAAGAAATAGTTTAAGATAATAAATTAGAGGCCACATCAAAACAACAGGTTAGGCTATTATGGTATCTAACACCCAAACACTGACAATTTCAGGCATCACAAATCTAGGTATATGTATTCAAGATAGAGTGTAGTGTTAACATCATATAAATTGAAACCCTAATAATTTTATGATGTACAATGATCAATGGGATAGTTTTGGAGATGAGCACCCTCGGAGCGATCCCCAAAAAATTAGACAACACCTATTCATTAACCATCCAAATATATACCCAAGTATTTCCATGTTCTGTAATTTATATACAATTTCATTGAAACCATTAAATGAAAATCATTTAAAAAATAAATTTCCTTATTTAATGAAAATTTCATTTTCATTTTCCAAAATTAGGAAAACCATATTATATAAAAAACCTATTTCCACACACACAAATAAACATGGAAACTCATTTGTAAGATAATTTATCCAAAAAAGTGAAATTCAGTTCATCCAATATAGGCTTTAGAGGTAACCTCTTACCGCAAAGGCATGTCACAAATTTCCATAATGAGAACTATTAAAGCTTATAAAAATAAAGACAATGACGAAGTCCATTTAATCAGACCATAAATAATAAAACCGATTCAACTAAATAAGATGATCAACATAGATTACACATCACAACATACCTCAAATAAACTCAGAAAACACCCCAACCAACACAATGTTCATCCTAAAATTAGTATCACACAATAAATCATTAATGATTCAATATGGATATCATCATGGATCGATAAATCAAAAAATTCTATAAAACGATTGTACAACTAGAAATGGTATCATAAAATAATAAGAATCCCTCACCCCAGAAAACACCATATCACTATAATGAAGATCAAAAAGTGAACAAAAGTTTATCGTAGTGAAGGTCTCCATAATCGCAATGGAGAGAACATAGGTCAAGTGATAAGAGCCTAAATTCTAGTTCAATGAAAGATCATATGTGATAATACCTAAAATAAAAGCAGTTGATAATTCTTGATAAGTCTCATGTCGTGTCATTATTTATGATAAATTAATGCTAAAAATTGATTCATCTTTGAATTAAAAGTCAAATCCCAATTATTTTTTTATCTCTAAATTTCGCATATCATGTAATATTTTCACATTCTGAAAAAAAATTGTGGAATTATAAATTATATTATTTGAATGAGATTCATCGTATGGAATCCTTTAATTAATTGTACCTGTTTACAATGTTTTCCTATAATCCAATACACAATGTGTTTCATTCACAAAAACTGTAGTAATCTTATGATTTTTAATATACTAGTAGAAAATAGATATCCCATATTAAGGTCAATATCCCAAACCATCTATAATGTTACCTAAACATGGGAAGAACCATACAAAGGATTTAATTAATTTATATACATTCTCTATTATGATATGCTTGGATTGGTGAGAGATAAATGAATTGAGGTGGGGTTAATTAGTGATCAATTTTTCTAATTGTTATTATTCTTTTATAATTAAGCTTATGTTAGTGAATCAATCATAGATAAATTCTTATAGTTTAATTAGGACTAACATTAATTAAACTATAAAGAAAAAAAATAAAAAACAACGAATTACAATTAATGATAAAAAGAAATAATATTTTTCAGGTTGCCTATTCACCCAAAAATAGATTATCGAATATCATCTTGTGAACAAGTATTGTTGTTAATATAGAGTAAAATTATAAGTGTCCTAAATACACAAAAGTTTTTATTTTCACTTAATCTCTTTGTTTTACTAGATTCATCATTGGATTGCTCCTAAATCCACACTGGATACTTAGGGTTACGAGTCACAAACAATTCTTATTCGTTAGAGTCCACAGAAAATACTTCCACTTTAGTCATGTTATTATGAATTTTGTAATGATATTTTGAGATTTCTCTTCTAAATTACGGGATCACACATCCATATGAACATAATAAAGTATATTTTTAAACCTTATGGGTCTTTCCCACAAATAACTTTTAATTAATGTTTGATTAATTATCTAAATGAATAAAATTCTCAATCTATGCTTCCTTTTATGTTGACATTTGTGCCTCACACTAATGTCTAAATGTTGTATATATAAATTCTTCATGATTGTTATATTCCAGAAAAATATTGAATAATTTTAGCTTAGTATGTCCTCATGAAAACATTTACTCTATAAAATAGGATAAAATTTATTCTTATTTTTATTCTGGATTTGGTCCCAAATTAATCAAACTTAATACAAGGATTTCAATGGATCTAAAACCATAGAACATTATAAAATTATTATTATTATTATGTTCTTGTAATTTCTTTTTTGTTTCATATTTCAGGTGAATGTTTATCTACTATCCAATGTTTTTTATTCCTTCTAATTATTGTTATTTTCTAAATTAATTATTCATGAATTGATTTCATTGAATCGTGTACATTTCATTTAGTTTTACATGGTATTAATATTTAGATATGAATTAATGGGTTGTATTGGATGCATGAAACAATTTTTAACCTCCCATATTCATTGAATCTTAAATATATAAAAAATTATAAATTCTTATGGATTATTTTTTATTCCCTCACATAAACCTACTACAACTCACTAGTTTACATGAAATACCCACTAAATTCTTATTCCCAATGTGTATTGTCATGATTACCAATATAATTTCGTTCATGTATGAAATATAATGCATCACAATATCCCATGGTTTTATTGTCCACCAAATCAAAAGACGTGGATGAATGCATGAATGTCTATATAAAAGTTTACACAAGACCAGTATGGATGTCAGTTGGTCCATCACATATTCATTAAAGTACCTAGACGGGTCATGAAATTCACCATAAAGAGAAAATTGATAGTATCCATTAATTATATAAAAATTTACGTTATAATAATATCGTTAATTTATGAAAACTCTATCTAATGACTTAATCTCATGTGAACAAAACGTCCATAAGTTGATGATATTAAAAATGCATCTTTTTTAATGGTATTTATAATCTCTACCCAGTATTTTTCAAGATGTAATAATATTCGTAAAACATAACTTATTATTGAATATTGGTTTATATATTAGAATCTCATAATCATATACCTCCTCTAAAAATTGAATGTTCTATAATACTCGTATTTCAATGACAATTTCATACTATCAAAGATCACAAGATTTCATTAATTAAAAAAATTAAGTAGAATATGGAATGTTCTTATGAATAGCGTGAGTGATTATCATTATCAATATAATGATCAGGTAATGGCATATTGATTTTTTTTTTGGTTTTGGGGTGACTATCATCAGGATTTCATGTGATGACACTAATTATTGTGGTTTTTTTCTCCTTACGATCATGTGATCCATCAATCATCATGTGACGATAATGGGGCTTTTCATTTCATACATGTTAGGAATTATTACAATGAATTATTTATGGTATATATTGGGCTTCATGATCATTATATCTTGAGGTGACAACATCATAGATGTAATTGGACTATGTGATTGATATTCATCTTTAGATGGCTTCTCTTTTACATAAAATCTTCGATTAAACTCAACTAGTTCCCAATGTATTCTGGTGGTCAGTTTTAATGAGATCGTGTGAATATTTCTTTTGTGGAGAGGATAAAGATGATGTCATTGTTTATAATGTTCATATCTTATTCAAAAATCACTAAATTAGAGTTTTATCGAATCTAATTTTGAATATGTGGCATTGTATTTAGTCAAATGGTGTATATTAACTCATATGATTACCTACGTTATGTACGGAATTTAAATTATGTTGGAATACTGATCCAGGGGTTCATATCCTACATGGAAAATCTAATTTTCCACTACTATGGGTTTTTCAATCAAGACAAGGGGTTGTCTAATCGAGTCTGTTAATGTTTATTTTCTTCAGTCACACCATTCACACATTACACTATGGGATACCTCATTGGTTTGACCACCAACACCCTTATCATCATATAAATGGGGGGGGGGGTATTAATTGTGTCTTAGAAATTTTCACTTTGGGATTTTTCCCACCTCATTCCCCTATGTCATTTCTCTAGATTCTCTCCCATGTGAATGTATAACCCCAATAGGTCCCACAAGATCCTTTATTAAGCATGGGTGATGCTGACCTTTTGGTTATCCCATTATTTTTAGTAATGTAATGATAAAGGTAATTAGAAAATAATCTTTGTATATAAATGAAATTAAACTACCCTTTGAATATATTCTACCAATCCAAACACTTCCTGACATATTATTCTTGATGAATTTATTATTTAATATTACATGATGATATCTATCTATATTATTATTATGGAAATAAATTTTTTCAAGGTATTCCATATTATGATGTTAGGGGAAAACACATTATAATATTACTTTTTAATGAATACTGGCCCAAAAACCAATATATTTACCAGTTTATGTTTTGGAATCATGGGATCCAATTCTATAAGAAAAATCCTTATTAATTCCCTAGGAATCACCACTTTATACACTGAAACATATTAACATTTGTAAAATTGTAAGCATATATAAAAAAACATTCCCTTATTATTTTTTTGTAAAATAAACAGATACGATATGAATCATGTGACGTGTGGAACTAAGATTTATTTGAATTATTAAAATTCAATATGAAATGAGAAAATGTTGCCATTTAACACCACTTGATTCTTAAAATAATATCACATCCTTTATGAAAATTTCAGGATCACTTCAAAAAGTGGAATAAAATTTCATGGTTCTTGTAGAAATGAGATTTTCATTAATGTGCTCTAAGTGTATGTGGGAAAACCATGTTTATATAGAAATTGGGATACATATAGGAATGTATAAGTAAAAAATTAAGCAAATTTTTGTGAAAAAAATCATTAATAATAAAATCATATTAAAGATATATAAAATAATCATATCTATCAATGAAATTTCAAATCATGAACATAAATAAAAAACCCCATTAGAAATTTCATGTTCATGAGATACAAATAAAATATCATCTCATTAGTGAAATAATCAAGGTATTCACCTTAATTTATATGATAACTAATATTAAGAACAAGGGGTGAATGTATTATTGGCATACCTCATCATCCAATTTTGAAATGGAAATGAATTTATCCACATTATATAAGTAGTGAATAATTTATATTTTTATCACATTAATTCCCCCACCTAGGGATAGATCCATAATATTCAATTCCTTGCATGCAGTAAAACATATTTTACATATAAGTGAAAAATTAAGGGATTATTAGTTTCTCCGAAAAAAAATAATATATTTTTGATACCTCTAAATCTTTAAGTCATATTCCTCTTATGTTACATAGTAAGTGTTATTGATCATTACCTATCTGGTGAATTTTTTGAGTTGGATATTTAATCTTTTTCAGTATCAATTTCAGTGTTTATTTATTTCTTTATCTTATATATAATTTTCCATGGATAGAAATTTATTCATTTTATATCTTATTTCATTATCAATTTGTTTACACATTTCAAACTAAATGTTTTTAATGTCATCACATATAGGTTTCATATATTTTTTTTCATATTTTTCTTAAACATTCATGACCTGTTATCATTTTTACTTTTTAACATTTTTGATATTTCGGTATTTTTTAAAAATTTCCATTTATCCAGGATAAATAAACAATCATTAAACCTTGATTTTCTCAGAGTGTATCTTTTTCACATACAATAAAATAGTTAATGATTCTTCAATCACCCAATGTACTATCCTCATATTTTAATAGTATTAAATTTTACATTTTTAGTTAACATTTAATTTATCTATATTTTTTAAATCTTGAATACATGTGCCACAAAATATATCAATTTTTTTAAATTTTACAGGTGGTGAATGTTGGATGGTGAATTGGTTCCATGCCTCTTATTTAATAATCAACATTATGTTTTCATAATTTTTACCTCTTTATTCATGCCTCATTCATGATAGTGGCATGTTATATCAACATGAGTAATTATTATTACGATAAACTCCACCAAATTTGTAGTAGCCTCTAAACCTTGATCTTCCAGACTAAAAACATTTATTTTTGTATGAATGTTTTTATCTTATAATATTTTTAATGATTTCTACTACAATGGAAATCATTTTGATGAATTATTATTTTCATCATTTTTCAATGAAATTTTATGATTCTATTTCATTGTCTCCATCCAAATCTTGTCCAATATCTCAGATATGTATGGTCAGAAATAATAAACGCACATTCAGATTTAATATAATTAAAATAAAATATATTTTATATACCCTTCTTCTCATATTCATTATAAGTGTATATATTATGTTCAACAACAATGTTTAAATATTATTTCTTCTTCCACAACTATAATTGAGCTTAAATAAATTAAGGTAATATTTTGATAAATTTACGATATTGTATGCATGTTTTTCTTCAAGATCATTCTACATATTATAATGGTTATCAATCATGAAGCTAATTTTTAGTTCACCTAAATCAATGTAGTATCAAATTTTTTGAAATCATTTCATTCAAGTAAAATTTGTATATAATCATTTATAATCATTTCTAGTTTATCTAATCTCTTCACATATAATTTTGCCTCATTATGATGTGTCTCTTAGTCCTTTAAACATTCTTCATTTTTATTTTTCAATTTCATGTCCTCCTTTTTTGATTAATGTAATTATTAATTATAACTTCACAATTGTCTTTTTAGTAAAATTTTAGATTTATTTTCATTTCACATTATTCACCATCAAATGTGCCTTGAGAAATTTCGGTTTTTTATATAAAATACACCTAATTTATATATTTTCATTTATCCTTTATCACATTTCTTGATAATGAAGAGTCATAAATTTTACTTCTCATCATCATCATTATATTATTATTTAGATAAATATCTATTCTTATAATAGTGATCAATTTCATTTTTCATATACATTTCTATTTGATTAGTCATTTTCTTCTTCAGAATTTTTGAATTTATTATTCCTCTATGTATAGTATATGAAAAATTTCAAAAAACATGATAGTTAAAAAAAATTATTCAATTCATTCATTTTTCACATAAGTATCAATTCAAAATTCTGGTAAAATGTACTTCATTTGACTATATTCCTATTTAAATTTCTCATCCTAATAACAACATGATTCATTATCATATTTAAAAATTATTTTTCCTTTTATAATGAATTTAATATCTATATAATTACTTTAATTCATCATAAAAGATGATATTTTTCTCATTTCATACACTATTATAATGTTATGGATTTTATATAATAATTTATTATCTCACTCATCTAGATAGAATGCATTTTAACCAATATTATCCCCAAAATTTCTCATCAGCTTATTCAGAATGGTTGAATAATATGTTTACCCCCCAAATCCCTTGATCTAAATAATTACCATATAATCATGTAATGTATTACACAATACAGTCATTATCACCAATTGTAAAATATTCAAATATAATTATTCATATTTTCAAGATATATTATTCTTTTGTATGGGTTCTTTCATAAATGCTTCTCATTCTATCCCCGATTTCCATTTAAGGTTTGAGACCCATCATTCAACTATATACCATTGTAGATAAATCTACCATGAATTAATTTTTATACAATTCATCTATCTCCATGTTTTTATTATCTTCTATATTTATTTGATCATTTTAAAAAGTGGGTGGTAATCCACTATAACTATATCTCTTAATTATACACCATGTTATAGAAGTTAAGATGTCATATTATTTTTATGTCTATGATTGTTACAAAGTAGAAGACAATAATGACCATTATTCTTATAAAATATTTATTATCAAACAACAAAATTATAATGGAATTTTAAGAGGTGACCTTCCCTAAGATAGTTTAACACTGCATCTACCATGAATACTCACAAAGTATTTATATACTTCATCCCATAACATTTTCAAAATCCACTCTGACCTAATTAGTAATCCAAACATCATATTTCTTCTCCTCAATCACACAAGATAATTTTATCCTAAATCCACACGAGAGACATCCCCATTTTGTAATTCTATAATCTGCAATTGGTTGAATTGTTAATCCTCCTCATTATCTTCCAAGATCACATTTTCTCATATTCATTTTTAAGTACCTTTTCATGGATTTTTTATCTTTCTCTCAATTCCATGATCATTATTATTTTATTTTTTTTCAGTCCCAAAAATTATCAAGAAATTCTTCCTTATGGTGAAGTTGTCCTGACCTCACTATTATGTGTTATATTTTTTTGAAAAAAAATTCTCAATAATATTTTATGTAAGAATGAAAATTCACTTTTTCTTCTCATTATTTATACATGAATTCGTAAACAATGTCAAACTTGATAAAATAAATTTTTTTATTTTGACTGTCATTAGTGTCATAATAAGAACACTTCACGCAGGGAGTTCATTTCATCCTAAACATAATGATATTAAATAATGAACATTATTATTATTTTCTTATCAATAATTTTTCATGTATCTTTTATTTTTCAAGTGTGTTAATTATTTAATATATATGATTTTTTCTTAGGATGTTTAACTTATCAATTAATTATTCATTGTTGGATTTCAGGATTTCAGGGAATGTTCTTTTATTATCTATTTATTCATATTTACTTATGTATGAATGCGTTGTATGGGTTGTCTAATTAAGAGAGTTTTTAAATGATAAGTATTTGTTATATATAATATGCGATATTCAACCCTGAACCATAAAGAATTAGTATTATTTAAATAAGTACATGATTACATTGCCGATATATTTTGGGATATGAATAGAATAATATAAATCATGAAATATATATATATATATATATAATTCTGAATAAATTTCAAAATATATTTAAATACATACAAAACAATAAAACAATTTTTAATTATTTTTATTCCTAAAAATATGTTTTATTCCATAATTATTATTATTTCATTTTGTAAACGTACTATAAATATTTTATTGCACATTCAAAAATTGAATTTTATTTAATAGAATCAATTTTTAATATCATCATATCAAAATTATCTTATTTTGAATGTATTGGGTTTTTAGAAGATATTGAATTTTCAATAAATTGTGATATATTCATTATTATTTGAATTTTTCATTTATTTGGAAAAATATTAAATTAAAAAATAAAATTTTAAATTTAATTTAATTTGAAGGTAAGAATATTATTATCTGGTAATTTGTATTAAAATAATAACATTTAAATAATAATTGTACTTTATTTAATTAAATTTTAATTTTTAGGATTATAAACACATATTTTTGAAAACTATTTTAAGATGAATACATTTATCCATATAATTAATTATAATAACATATAATGATAAATGATATAAATTAAATTTTTAGATTATATGTCATTATTAATTAGTTAAAAATAGTATAATTAAGATAACTTGTTATTGAGTTAATGTACAATAAATATTTCCTTAAAAATGTATTTTATGAAAATTGCAACACATTACGCTAGATAGTTTTATAATAAATTTAATTATTCCCCTTATATTAATTTGTTTTTATAAAATGTATTATATATTGTTAATAATAATAAATAATAATAGGGAATAAGTTTGGCCTAATCCTTGAACTATATGAATAGTAATTATTGTAAATATGTAATTCCACGGTAAAATGAGAATAGGTTAATTAAGGTTAACAATGAAATAATGGAAACTAAAAAAATGTAACCCTAATATTATAAATATTTACATATCCATTTAATTAAAATGAGGATTAAAATTATTACATATTTTATACTTTAGGAATGGTTATTTAAACAGTAGGTTGAAAATAATATTTTGATACAATAAAAATACATTGTATTTTTTAGTAATATTAACTTTCAAGGTTTCATAACTTTAAATGAAATAATTTTGATTTGACATAGATTATATTTTCAAAAATTCATACTATTAAATTTATATGAAAATAATATTTTTATGTTGATAAATGAAATATATATAATTGTTTGATTTTTTTTAAAACCAAAATTTATAAAAAAATGTAAATTATTCTTCAATAGTTAAAATTTTATTATTTAAAAAAATTATATATATAATGAATAAAATTTTTGTAATAATAATATTAATATAAAATAGTTCTAAAAAATCATTAAATTTTTAGAGAAATATATCATTTTGGTATAAATAAATTTTGTATAAATATATGGTGTATTATAACATCATAGTGACCCAAAAATGATATAATAAATATTATAATCGGTATCCACGACGAAAGTTATGTTTCCCTTCAAAATAATGTAATATGAAATTAATTTTAAAAATAATTAAAACTATTTAATAAATTATTCAAAAACATATAATATATATTAAAATTTTAAAATTGTTCCATTATAAAGAGAATTACATCGACAAAAAAAGTGTATTATTTTAATAAAATAGTTTCTTTTTCCAAGGAAATAATGAATAAATCCCAACATAATCTGATAATAGAGGGAAGACATGTTAAGGTTTGTGGTTATAATTATTTTATTATATAGTTTCAAATATCCATGTATTAGATATTATTATGAATCCCCCACTAACATCCATTATAAACTTAACCATAATCCCATTTAACATCAATAAACCCCATTTATCATGATGTAAATCTATCATAACTTCTCTACCATCCACACATGGTTCCCCAAATATCACTAGAAGCTCCACCCAAGAATTTGGAATCATAGTCTGAGGGTAAGGATCTTTTCATTCCCCTCATTATTAATTTATTTCATTATCATATGTCTTTTACCTCCAATTCTAAATGATGGGATATGTTCTTAAATATTACTCCTTATTATAATTTTTTTATAAATTATTAGACACCCATACACTATAATTTTTTCTTTCCTATAACACTTTTAATCCCCATTATCCTATGAAATTTCACTTCAATCCCCATTGTCAACGAATTGTGTGTGGAATTCCCATACCCATTTTTTATGAAGGGTATTATCATTCACAAAAATTATACTTAATTGATTTTGATTTTACATTTATTTACTCAAAAAACAATTAACATTGAATAAAAAGTGTTTATAAATTATTTCACGTCGTTTTTTCTATATGGAACACTATTACATGTTGAAAAAATAAATGTGATGGTGTGCCTGAAATTATATAGCACTAAAATGCTTTGGGTAATGTTTTAGCCTCATTGTACTTCATACTAGGGATTAGGGACTGAACATAATATATATGAATACTTTTTTATATCACTATTTCTTAGTAGTTTTCTTTGACCTATGTTTATGTTGTAGAGTTTGATGTTGTTTCCAAATTTCCTATATTTTCTTTTATGATTATCACTTATATCATGCCACATTGTTTACTATTACGAATCACACACATTTTAAACTATTTATATTTATATTTTAACACATTTATTTCTTTCATCATGATATTTCAGGTTTACTTTTTTAATAGGATTTATAGAAAACACATTTTATCTGTATTTCCTCAGGTAATGCCATTCATTTTTATGTAAAAATAAATAATATGAACTTTTTAAAGTTGTTTTTAAGGAAGATGATGTATTCCATATTATATATTATTATGTGATGTACTAATTCATATATACACTATACGTATGAATATTCTGGGTGTATTATATATTCAATTTTGTATTAAATCAATAATTAATGTGTAATAATCACCTGGTACATAATAGTTTAAATTAACAGAATGTTTAGTTATTTCTGTATTATGATTTGAAAATTTTAGAAAAATACTTTGAGATAAAAACATCGTATAATAAAACAACCTGGAATTTATTTAATATATTGATTAATATGATTATCATGAAAATATACCCCTTTTGTGATACTATAATGGGATGTTGCTCTGTCACATGAGTGCAATGTGGAAAGACCCGAGAACACAAAGTTGGGGTAGACTCGACTAGGAACGAGTGCACAACAACAAGCCTTGCTCCACACATAGATTTAAATACCCAAGATATACTATTTTGTAAATATTAATAATCGCAATTAACTATTTAAATAAAAATATCCATATAAGAGCATATGATAGAAAATTGAGCATAAAAAACATAAATTATATTATAGAATTTTAAAGATATGGAAATATATGTCATTTATAGGTTATCCCATTAATGAAATTGTTTTCATTGTTATGAGTATAATAGATAAAACATAATCATCCAATTTTTTCACTTTATTGTAGTTACTCATGAAGAATAGGTGGAATATTGTTTAATTAGTGGTGGATTATGTGATATATTATAATCTTGTTATAGTGCTTCAAGAAATAAAAGGATTCATCTTGATTTCTCATCATTGTGACTCAAAGATGAGACTATAGTTTAATTTTTTTATAGGAAGAAGTTACATAATTCAATAAATTATACTTTTTAATTTACCTTTTCAAATTTTAATGTAATTCCTTTACACGAGGAAAATAATAATGAAAAAAAGTGTTTCCTTATAACGATTGTTTTTGATGAATTGATGGTCTATTTAGAGATCTTATTTTTAATGTGTTTTATTCAATGAAATTATCATAACTCTGTTCTCTATCTAATATTTTTAGTTATTTTGTTTTATGTTTCTCTTACATGTCTATTTTTTTAATTACCACTAATGTTCTACAAATAGGAAATGTAGTTTAGTGATGTTTTCTATACTTCCATTTCTCTATTTTCAAGAGGATGTTTTATTAACCCTTTTTATGAGGTTGGTTTTGAATAATGATATTCTCAAGTGTCATAACATTTATTAACAATATCAAGCATTAATGTTGAGGATTAATTTTTTTAAATATTACTAAAATGTTTCACAAATAGTTTTTAATATAAAAAGGACAATTCAATTGCCCATTTGATACACAACAATGATCCCAGATAAACCACAATTATTTAAACAGGACTATTATAATATATCAGTAATATTTTTTTTAACAGCGTAATTATATTAATTATTATATATACATATATATTATAAAAAATTTAAATATATATATATATAAATTCTATGTAAATAATAAATCAATTTTTTGTATTTCATTTTTATTCTTCATAATATGTTTTCTCAAAAAATGATTTTTCTTACTTTTTTATGAAGAAATATTATAATTATGTTGTATATAACATGGAAAATTTATTTTATAAATATAATTCCATATTTGTTTATCATCATATCAAAATCAACAAAGGCTTAAATTTTAGGATTTTGGACAAATATTGATTTTTCAATGAATAGTTAAAATACAGTTTTTCTGTAAAATTTAGATTAGATTTGATAAATATATTAACCTAAAATTACATTTATTATTTTCATTATAATTACATATATAATAAGTATTAGACTGTATATATTTTTCAATATATTAAATTATATCATATTTATACCCGATATTAGTATATGTTGATTTTTACGATTAAAAATGTTTATTTTTAAAAATTGTTTTAAAATTCATAATAAATCACAATTATAATTATTTAAAATAACCCATAAATACAATTGCTGTTTGTAAAATTTTGAGATTATATTTATTTATTTTTTATTATAAATTAATATATGAATATTACTAGTAATATAGTTAATATAAAAACAATTATTCTTAAAAAAGAATTTTTTTTAAAATAGCTTTCCATCATGGTTGAAAGATTAATATTTAATTAAATTCAGAAACCTATATAAAATTATTTTCATAAAATAGATTACATATTTGGAATCATCGTATGTTATAATAAGTAATGCCTTTAATTATTTTTGAACAATATGAATATTAACAATAGTTAATATTTATTGCCATAGTAAATGAAAAATATGTTTATTAAGGGTATAAATAATATAAAAGATACATAAAAAATTTATCTATAAAAGTACGATTACTTTCATTATTTTTTCTTTTTAATTATGATTTTATTTAATATTTTTTGTTTCTACTTTATGAAATTTTATCTAATGTTTTTAGTTAACATTATATTTTGATATAATAATTCATAATTTGTATTTTTGAGTAATATGAAATTTCAATTATGTCATTCATTAGGCTAAATTTATTGATTTTTGAAATAAATTATATTTTAAAACATTTAAATATTATATATATTTTTAAATGTTTATGATAATCTAATTTTTATGAGGTAAAATATAATTTCTATAATAGTACGAAAACTATTATTGTAAGCATTATATAGATTTTCAAAAATATATTTCAATTATATTATAAATGTTAAAAATTCATATTTTATTTTTGAAAACATATTTTTATAAAATAAATATTATTTTCTAAAGAAGAAAGTATACATTACCCAATAGGGAATTTTTCATAATTAATTGAGACAATCACTTTTTTGTGTAAAAAATGTTCAATATAAATGTACAAGGAGTATTATGTCATCATAATGACACAAAATGATGAAATTAATCCTATAATTATAATACATAACCAAATAAATGTTTCCACTTTAAGAAAATATAATATTATGTTCATTTTATAATATATATAATGCCTTCCTGAATCATTCAAAAATAGAAATATATATTAAGGTGTTAAAATCATTTCTTTGTAAACATGAATCACCTTTACATAAAGAACTATGTTTTTTAACATTTTTCTCTTTGGAATAATGAAATAATGAAAAACAATACTATTTTAATGATTCCATTATAAATGTCATGGGAATATTTGTGGTTTTTTTATTTTGTCATATTGAATCCAAATCCATTGTTTTAGTAATAATAAAGAATTTACCAATCACTTCAAAAATAAAACCTCCCAATATCAAATTTATATTCACATAAAATATATAGAGTGAGTCTTTAATCATTCCTTCTCTCTCAAAATTCCTCTAAAGGGGACCCCAATATCTCTATATGATCCTCCAAAAAATTTTGATTCACAATCTCAAGGTAATGGATACTCTCTTTTTAATCTTTCTTCAAGTATCATGATTTTTTCATTTCAGATACATAAAACTATTATTGATGTTTTATGATCTAAAAAATCATACCTTACAATAAATTTTATTTCTAAATTGTGTGAGACCCCTTTAAGTCTCATTAATGCATTCAATGAACATTTATACACACCATTTAGGCTGACTGATTTTTACAATGATATTCAATAATAAATAACTGTATAATGAATACCAATACGAATTCTTAATAAATTGTTCATACCTTAATTCACATATAATTTTAGGATTGGGAACTTAATTGTATGTATTCCACAAACTTTGATAATCTAGGAAAATGATATAGTAAATTATTTCATGTTTTATGATCTATATGGAACACTTAAACATGAAAATTTAATGAATATGTTAGAAGTGACCAAAATTATATCGAGCTCCAATGCATTGGGAAATGTTTTAGTCTTATTATACATTATGAAAGTGATTTAAAATTTACCAAATACATTATAGGACATTGACACACATTTTGTCTTGATGTTGGCATTGACTTATGTTTATGATGAAATGTTTTATGTTGTTTCCATAGTTCCCATATATTATTTATGATAATCATGTTATATAATTGCTTATTTTTCATGTTTTTGAATCCTGCTAATTTTTTTTCAACATTGATATGATTATTTTCTAAAAAATATATTCATTATTCTTGTTATTACAGGTTTACAACCACAATAATTTTTATTAATCAACCCTTTATTATATATGTTTATAGTTTCTGCCATCAATTTATATAAACAATTGTATAATATGAACATGTTAAGGATGTTTCCTAAAATGATGATCCATTCCATATTTTATGTTTTTATTTAATATAGAAATGTCCGAAAAATAGTAGACTTATTTATCATTAAGGTTGTATAATGTGTAATCTTATGTAAAAAATAATGAATTAATGTTCAATAAATTATAGTACTTTTATAGGTTTCATTAAAATATTGTTTCTCTTCCATTTTCATAGTATCAACTAAAGCACATGATATATCCTAGATTCTAAGATATAATAAATTCCTTCTACACTCCTTATTGAAACTCATATGTTTATTTGATATTCCCATTTCCATTATATAAAGAATGATTATTCATGCACATGTCCCCACATGTGTCATAAATTAAAAAAATAATGATTTGAACGATCCAATGGGTACCTTCTCAACCCCCACATGATAAAATGATGGTTGTCAACTGTCATATCTATAATTTTTTCACAATACATGTATAACTATCCAAATTTTTATATAGAATTTATCATGTGATCATGATGAATCATATGTTTATGAGGTAATGGATACTGTATATGGGATCCGTTTAAATTCCATTATGAAATGATATGCCTCATGAAACATCGTTTTTGTTGTTGAATAATTTTAGAATCAACATCATTTTCATGAAGTGATTTTGTGGGAATCATCTCTACAGTGAAAATTAATATCTCAATCATTTTTTGTGGAAAAAAGTTTCTCAATAGATAACTCACAGATATTTGTGGTTTTATTTTAGAAAAACCTAACCATCTATCCTCCAAAAAAATTCTTATCCTACAAAATGAAAATTCCTAGGAAAATGTTAAATTACTATATGTCATTAGATTTTATAAATAACGAAACATTAATCAATAGCTAGAATGATACCTCATATTGTTTAAATGATTTACATAATCATTTTACTGATCATGTGATTCCATAATGATATTTTTGTGATGATATAATTACATTACCACACCATCATGTGAAGTGAGTATGTATCTTAGCTAGTTATCACCATACTGTAACCTAATCCATTGATTAGAACAAGTGGTCACAATTTTTTTTCATTTCATCAATCGTCACATTCCTTTGATGACAACTTTATTATCTCTTTTGGGTCACATGCTCTTATGATATTCGTGAAATGACAGAAATTGATGTCAAATGACATTTTAAAAGTTTTGGAAATTTTAAAGGATTATTATTCATGTGATGCCATTTAATATCCTAATCTAATTATTTTTTTTTCTGATAGAGGACAATATTAACAAGAGAACAAGTAAAGTGTCTTCATCAATAGGAAGATGAAAACATCATCATTTTAATTATGGATGACTAATTTGGGAACCACTATGATTAATTTTGTTGGCATGTATTTTTAAATGCACAGTGTATGATTTTAATAGGTGGTGTTAAGAAACTCTTCTGATGACCCACATTCTAATTTATATTTATTTTATGTAGGAATAAAATTTATGTTGGTTGGATATCCACAATAAATCACTAATATATATCCGAATATTTTAATCAATCATAACATGTGTCTTAGGGCTTGAAATTGATATTGGGTTTCATAATCAGTCGACCAATTCACACAATTTGCCACATCCCCCCACAATAGTGTGTCCACTAGAACCATCAATGCTTTACCCAATATAAGGATTCATGGTCTATAAAACATGACCTCTACGATCCTTCTTCCCAAATACTAAATTCTACAGGCTAGTACTTGATAGGACCCCTATGCATAGATGACCTTAATAGGTCCTACAAGATCCTTGGATGAGACTGAATAAAGAATTCCCATAGGTTGTACCATTTTTTTTAGTATGGAATCCATTATATTATAGAGGGAAATATTTATGCGTATAAATTAAAATCGATGGACATATTTAGATAACATAACTTGAAAAAATCTTTATCTTAAATTCATTCCAAAGAGTTAATTGATTTTATTTAAAGAGAATTTCAATATTTAATTTTATCATCAAAACAAATACGATCATGGTATTACACATGATGAATAAAAGTAAAAAATCATTGACATAATACTTTGAGAATTATGATTAACAAAAACAATGATCGTATTTATGAAATATAATTGTCTATGTGTGACATAAAATTATATAAGATTAATCCATATCAATAATTCTAGAATCATCACTTCATGAACTAACACATATTTAGTTATGAACCATAACTGAAATTCATGATAAACACATTAATTGAAATAATCATACATCCTGAAACATTACGAATTTTCCAGAGAAAATCCACTTAATCCTCAGGACATCCAAAACACAATGAAAAAAATATGAAAATGAAAAGGGGATGATAAATAATTAAATGTCATAAATGGATGTTACACTTGAATGAAATCCCATAATGTTCGGTTTCTACTTTGGTTACTTTTTATAGAATCATGCAGTGATGTTTTAATGATTGATTGGAAATCAATATTATATCAAAAAACCAATATGGGAAATTATTTATTCCATACTAATTTATATTAATTTTACAATATCACATCAAATATTTCCAATACTAGATCCTATCATTTAGCTTTCCCATTTATTTGAGTTATGTAAAATTTTTTAATGAACAATACTATGTCCAATTATTTCAAAATAATTATCAATAATTTTGATGAAAAAATTATATTTTTATCAGAAACACGTATTTTTGGTATACAATATAATATTATTACATAATTTCTGAATATCTATTTTATATATTGAGTAAGGATATCTAATAGTAATAGAATGTGTTTATTTCCCGTTATGATAAAGATTTTCTACCATTGAATTTTTTACATTAGTGGAACTATATTTTCATTCATCAAAACCCATTGAAATGTTCTCTTATTTCCTTACTTGTATTATTAATTATTTCATCATCACTATATTCTTCTCTCATACTATCTTAACTTATATTAAATCATGAAATTGTTATAATTCAATTGAAATATCCCTAATTTTGTTTTCCTTAAATAAATGTTTATTCGGATATAAAAATATATATATTATTGTGGTTCTATGATATATAAAAAGTGATAATATGTTTATAACATCTAAAATTTGTTTATATAGTTATTTTTTTAAGAGAAAACATATTCACTCCTCGAGTCTTAATATTTCATAATAACAATGGAAATAATAATAGTAATATCATCAGTATTCATAAGTTTCATACCATCCTTCGGTATCACCATCATTATTACATGTAATTGTTTTTTAGTTACTGTATTGGAAAGATATGTCTTATCCATATCCATATTTATTAGAGGGTACATAATTTGTAAATCATTGAGTATTGAGTGTCATTATATGATTATATTATATATTGTATCATTATTCTTCTTATTATGAGCATATATGAATATGGATTCGTTCTTATGGGGGTAATTTATTTATACTATGTTTCTTACAATCTTTTTATATTTCATATACATTAATATAATGATAATTATGTAATATCATGTTGGAAAATATCATTTTTTCTTGGTCAAATTCGTGCATTGTGCAATTTCAATCATTAATCATTATTAAATATTCCACATATTCTACAACAACATTATCATATATGAGGTGACATATTAATCCCATATCTAATTCACCTTATATTAATACCAACCATTTAATACTTTGTATCAATGAGACTAAATTTTGTGTCCTTATTATTGACTTTATCATCTAAAATTTTTATTGATATTGTATTATCCAAAAGAACATGATCAAAATAAAATTTAACATATTTATGTGGTATGAAATTAATGTCCAATTATTTAGTCATTTTTTTGAACCATCTAATTTCATCCCTAAACATGACCATCATGTTAGCCGTGACAAGACCAAGTGGATATTCCTAATCCCATCTTAAGAGAAATATGTTCCTTGGAATCAACAATATTTCACTAAGAAATATTTTTCTAAAAAATAATTAGAAATATAATGAATAATCATAAAATTAAAAGGTAGATAAAATGAATAAATATAATGTAGTTAATCTAACATGAATATAAGATCTTTAATATA
Organism: Viscum album; assembly: GCA_963277665.1. NCBI lineage: Eukaryota > Viridiplantae > Streptophyta > Magnoliopsida > Santalales > Viscaceae > Viscum > Viscum album. Next base: position 1,379,504,793 of record OY728126.1, read on the forward strand.
TAATGAAAAATAATTATTACTAGACCAATACATAAGCTCCATGTGAAAATTAATCACTCTAAATAATTCACTATCTATATAAATAAGATATAAAATAGTGTATCATGAATCAAAATATTACATGTCATGTCATATATAATATTTTGATCTATATTCCTTTTAGTTCTGAACCCACTGATAGATACCATAACATAACCATTCCTTTTATAGTTTTCTCTATTAGAACATGTACAAAAAAAATTTATGAAATTTTATATCTTCAAAAATTAACATTTCACTCTATAAATTTCTATAAAAAATATTATTTTCGAAAAAGTATATAAATTTTCATTAAAAGAGATTCAAAAAATATGAATTATATCATAAGATGTCTCAACCAATTCGCAATGTAACCATAAATTTTAATAATAAATTTATATATAAGTTATTGAATCATACTTATCATGGTAATAAAAATATTTTTTATATACAATAGTTTTCAAAAAAGGAATGGGTTCATAACATATAAAATCAATAGCTCAGATGGCCTAGTGGAATATAAAAACAAAACCATTCATATCCAAACAAAGGGAAATCGTCTTATATGTTGACATGTGTTACACATAGGGCTACTAACCATAGAATATTTATAAACTATATCACATGTGTCATAATACATGCCTCATATCCAAACCATTCAATATAATACATATGAGAAATTTTTTGATCAGTTAAAGGAAATATTCATTTACCTTAATTGAATCATATAAATTTTTTTTATCATGATAACACGTCTAAACATCCAGATAATATAATCCCCTTTATTTATCTCTAATAATATAAAATAATTTTTTTAGTAATCCAATATAATAATATTTTACTATCTGTTCCTACATATTGTTAATTAACAACCACTACACGTGTTGGTATTAAGGGAAATACATCAATCCATGACATTCCATTTTCTATAATATAAATGGGTGTACATTGTGAGTTTTATTCTTATTATTAAACTATTCTATGTGTTAGTCAATCCTTATGATGAATATTATAAAAAATAAAGCAAATGATAATCATTATTAACTATTTAAAAATTATTCTTTTACTTAATTTAACAACTAAAATATTCATTGGTTTTTAAAAAAGTAGAAAAACAAATGATGTTACGAAAACAATAATTTTTTGGTTTTTATGAAAATAAAAAATGTACAAAATATCAATAAAAATTATAATTATTTGACCATGTATTAAAATATCTAAAATTATTGAATCTACATTTTAAATATCATTATATAAGAACATTTATTTGAAACCTGATTATTTAATTTTATAGAAAACAGAAAAAAAATATTAATCAGGGATATAAATACTATATATAAGAGGAAGAATTAAATAAAAATAGAATATGGATTATGAAATCATGAGATACAATAAATTAAATTTAAAAGAGAGATGAATGGTATGACTATCACAACAACATAGAAATTACAACAGCAAAACAGAATCGAAAATTCAATGAGTTTGAGGGTGTGATGTTGAAAAGGTGAGTAAAAATTAAAATCCCACCCCATTAAATGTGGAATAAAATAATTCAATGATGAAATCAATATAATAAATATTGAATAACGAAAAATATATGGAAAATATTGTAGGAAACACCATAATAATTTATCATATTCAATATAGAATCCTAAATGAAGATATGTAAAATTAATGAATATTATCAATGGTTTCTTGTCAAATATAACGAATATGCATATAATTTATCATTGAACCATATGGATCAATAATATCTAAAAATAGAATAATACAATGTTATTTTTTGAAAATAAATTGAGTTAATAATGTAATAATAACAAAATTATTAAAATATGATTTTATTATTAAAATTTCATAATATTTCCTTTAATATAAATCATCTGATCAACCATTTAACAATCATATATCCATATAACCCATAGAATAGATGTGTTTACCAGATCCATGGGTGAATTATAAAACACACCAAGCAATATCCCAACCCATTTATTTCCATGATAATGTGAATAAAGTGTTTCTGTTTTGGACTCACCATGCCTCACATAACATCTTACCTGAGGCCAAACTAGTATTGTTACATTTTTATATTCCATTCCCCAATATTTGAGAAAATGTGAAACAATGGGCGTGTTCATAAATCCAACGGTACATAGGTGAGCCTAATTATTTACCTGTATTGGACCATGGTGTGAGACAACCTATTTGAAACATAGAAATGCTAAAAACCCCCATTTATGATATCATGCACCGATCAATATATCCTTGTCCAAAAATAAACAATCACTACTTTAAAATATAACCCAAAACATGTAATATAAATTCATCACTACATAGAAATTTATAAACATATAATTTTTCAATTAAATTTGTTGATCATGAGGAATAATTAAATATATAAATCATATAGAAAAATAATTTTATTAACTCATTAACCCTGAAACCTATCCAAATTCCAGAAAAGACAATAAATTAAACTCAGGTATGTAGAATATAAATGATACAACTCTTTGTATTGATACAAATATAATTGTGGGACTCTTCGCCATGAGAGAATTCAATTTAAACCCTAATATCAACTAATACAATATAATACACCCAAGAAGCAAAAAATTAATAAAATATTTATGATAAATAGACTCTAAATAAAATTTAATAAATTATCACCAATAAATAAAATTAGTTGATAGATCCACATCTATAAAATATAAATAAAAGAATCAATAACACTATTGAAATTCTATATCAATATTCAATATGTAACTATATCAATGAAATGGAACGTATGAATACAATTTTAAATAGTTTAAATGATTGGTTGAAAATATTAAATTCATTGAAAGAGATTATGCCTTCACAAAGAAATAAAAACTGACATATAAGTTAATGTATGGTAAATTCGGGAAATGAAATCATAGAACATGAAATAATTGGTTCATACTGAATTCCAAATCATAACTAACAATGGCTCATAGTCCTATCTTCAACTACCCACAGTTTCATATCTAAAACTATTAAAAATCAATATTTTTATAAATCGACCACATATGACCATCAAATTAGATGATCAATAGTTATTGAATTATGAGAATTATGAATAAAAAACTCCGTGATGGGAAACTAAGGGGACTCATAAAAAATCCAATAAATAAATAAATATTAAGCTATCATCAAATCAAAAGAAAATAATAATATCATATTTGATTCAAAAAAATAATTTAAAACCCCAAACTATTAATGATGACACACTCAAGAAACATATAAATAATATTATGGGGGAGGTTCTCCCCCAACAGATAGAAATTTTTATTAGATTTAATCACTTCTATATAATTTCATCAATATTTTGAAATTAAAATTGATTATTTGTAAACTTAAATTAAATTTCAAATAAATTATTATATCAACAAGATATAATTCAAAAATGAAAATTTTAAAATCAAAACATCCCCATAAAAATTATTGAATGACCATCATAGTATATTAAACATAAAAAGGTAAAATTTTCATATTCTATTAAAAAACATTACCAAATTGTTGTCACACTAATATTGTAATAAATATGTAAAATTGGAAATTGTGTAGAATGTTATATTTCACTAAACCATTTATAAAATAACATCCTCTATATAAAATTTTAATATAAACAGATTGTATGAATGAATTGGATTCATTAAGAGTCATGTGGCAAAATTAAATATATTAATTTATTTCTATAAAAAGAATTATTGTTTCATTCATTTATGAAAATCATGATAGAATAAAAGATATGGTGTTTTGAACTATATATTCATATATTTGGAAATGGATCTTCTTCTTTTCCCTCTATTAGTAATTCCTCCACCACAACAAATAAAATAAGAAATCACAAACACCACCAGTTCTCATTTTTTTCTATTAAAAAATTGATATAGTTCCCTATAATCACATTATATGTTTCATGGATAATAGAAGTAAATACTAATGATAGGATTGTTTAATTACATTTCCCAAAACAAAAATCAAATAAATCATCATCCAACGATGGATAAGTTAGTTATATAACAAAATAAATAAAATTTGCTTAATAATCCCACAAAATTATAACACCGTAGTAATAATAATACATTTTATAAGATTAGATATATTCATGAAATTTTAAATTAATAATTTGATTTATATTATAATGAATTTTTCTATTATTGGTCCTTCTATATTGTAGTTCATTTGAAAAACTTCCCCCACATCCTTATTGGGAACTCTATCATGATGGATGAAAACATGCCCAAAAGAGTTTCATGATATTCAATTTGGAAAAAATATCATTAATCCACTGTATGCAACCAACTACAACTTAAAAAAATATTTCATAATAAGATGAGGAAGAAATTTGTATTATATATCTAAAAAACTCCAGATATAAAAAAATAGTAAGAAGTAAACTAATATCAGTATCTAGATTTTATGTAACTAACACACTAAACAAATCATGGTCATCATATGTGTAAAATCAAAAATTAATATGGACATAAAAAAATTATATGTATAAACATAATGATAAGAACTACATGTAACCCCCCCCCCCATGGTGAAGAATAAATATAAAATAAAAAAAATTCATTTAACAAAATTTCATATCAAAAAAATTACATACTACAAACATACAGACCTCATTCATTTTAAACATTTAGTAGAACATCACCTTAACAACCAAATAGGCCACTTTAAAATCTCATTGAAAAAAAAATTATTTTTAAATTAATAATAGATAATAAATTTTTAACAATTTATTGAAAATGGTTTTAGTATTTAAATGTTTCCAAAATTCCATTATGAAGACATTTGAAATCAAAAATCATTATTTATTCTAATTACAATATCGTGAATCAATATATAATATTGAATATAATTAAAACTATACATTATTACCAATGATAAAAATATATTCTAAAATAAATATACTCTTCCAAAATTCTAACTTTCATAAACATTATACATGGACATAATTTTGAGTTTTAAATTGTTTTAAAAAAATTACATTTACATTGAATATATTCGAATTTTTATTATAAAATTTGGTTCATTTTTTCAACAATTTATAAAGAATAACATTTAATATTTCCACTTAAATGTTATCTTAAACATCATATAATCTAATATGAACAATACCTCTCAATTATTCAATATCATAAGAAATAAATCATATAAAATCCTCAATGAATTATTAATTAAAAATAATAAAAACACTCATCAATTTAATGATTATATATATGTTATGAACAATCATATGATATATACATGAATCCTAATATTTATTGAATATATTAAGAACAGTAATATTATTTATACAATCATTTTATTAGTATTATATTCCACTCATATACTTTATATTTACATTAGAACTCAAAAATAAGAATAAATTAATGTTTAAATTTCCCAAAACCACTAAAAACCAATCGTTATTAATACCCAGACATATAACTATTAACATTGTAAAATCATATCTCATCATAAAAGGTGATGATCAACAACATATTCATGATATAGCTAATGAATTCAGAAAACACTATCTCTAATATATTGGAAATTATTTTGAAATGAAAAAAATCAATATTGTTGACAAAAATTTATCATTTAGGAATATATTTCATTTCAAAACATGACTCTGAATCCAGTCATTGAATGGCCTGGATGGTGTATCCCTTACCCATAGACTGGAGACAAGTTCCATGTAATCCAATATAATTTATTTTAAATGATTTAATCAAAAATAAAACACAATAATGGATATAGATAATTAAATTTTGTGTTAATGAACAAGAACATAAAATTTATAAATAATGATAAAAATATAATATCAAACATATAAAAAGAGAATTAACCATGAAATGAACCCTAGATAACCTACATATGAAAATAAATGACTTCTCAAGGAATTTTTTGAACCAAAAAATGAGAGTCTAATGAGTTTCCTCTCTAAACATATATATTATTTTGTATAATATATTAAATAATTTGATAAAAATACAATATAGAGTACAACCTCCACCCTTTAGAGTTATATTCTATAAAAAACCCAATCCATTGATTTTTGCAAACAATGATAAAAAATGTTTTCTATGGGATTCATATATATGAAATTCATGAACTTTATTTCATTAAATTCATCATAAAACATCATATCTTCATTATAAAAGAAAAGAAATTTTATATTATTAAAATGAAAACACTCATAAATTATATTTAAAAATGTTTTTGGGAAAATATGAATGAAATCATTTAAATATATATAAATTCATTATGAACCCATATAATGTAAAAATAAATATATGAAATAATAATGGAATAATATTATCTCCTAAGGTATAATTTCATATATGGATGACATGGTATCTAATGAATACCAGGGTTTTTGGCATAAAATAACTGAACATTAATCGGCCACACCCAAACACATGAAATCAAACTTATTTTGTTAAATAAGGGTAACATCACAATGTTTCGATTATTTCCCACATAGTGAAACTAGATAATTAATAGTAATTGAATAGTGAACATGTATACCATTAATTAAGTAATAACCAACCCTTTAATCCTATGAAATATAAAAAATACAGTTTATCATTTTGAATAAATTTTTATTTCACATAATCATTTCCAAAAATAGAGATTTCTTTATATCCCACCACTAAAAGACCATATAAGAACCTAAACATTGTCAATAGGGGATAATATAACATAAAAAATAATACTATTGGGTGTTTTATTTCATGCAATAAAAAACAAATATGTTTTTTATATATTACAACATGATAATAATTAAAAGCGTACATATGCCATGGTATCAAAAAAATACAATGAAACTAATTTATATAAAATAAAAATGGGAAAGCCCAATTGATTTTATTTTCTAATTATTATACTGAATTTTTCACTCATGTATATGGTTAAATCCATAGATGTAATGAATGAACATAAAATTGCATTTTTAAAATTACAAAAAACTCATCATTTCATTATTTCAACAAAGAAAACATTTAAATAATTTCACAAAACATCCCTGCTATATGTTCATTATAAAATAAAATATTTCCTATCTATTTAGAATCCATAATTTATTAAACATTCATTGCAAATTCTCTACATACTACTAGGAAACAATTTCAAAAGCTAAGGAGTATTTCATATAACCAGATTCAAATATTAATTACTCCAACAATCCCCTTTTTTATATTTTGGAATTACAAAAACTAATATATTACATGGGATAAATACAATATATAATATTAAGTAATCAAATATAATCAATTCATACTGATCAAGGTATTAGGAATAATAGGAAAATGGTTAATGAGATATTAAAAGGATACAATATTATTCGACATTCTATTTCTGACAACTAAATCAAATCCACATGAAAATTATGTTGATGGATACAAAGATGAAAGATAAATATTATACCATAATTCCCACCAAAATAATTTGGAATGAATGATTTGTTATGTATCATAAAATATGGGAATAATTAATCATTATGAATATGAGGAATTTAATGAAGGAAACCAAGAATATATATTTTGAAAACAATACTCAAAATTAATTTGTGAAATTATTAAATTAAATGGTTATTCTATGCTTTTGATAACAAAATGAAGATGAAAAAAAGCATAACAATAATAATATATTTATTAGAATTATCTATAAAAAACTAATGATGTAAAATTTATAAAATTTAAAATTAGTCCGAAACATGTTAAAAATTGAATAATAAATATAGAATGCATTTATTAAAGTCTAATAATATCCCCCTTAATGAATATATGTCTTATATACCATCTAATAATTATCAAATTTATGAAACCATGAAAGTATACTTGGTAAATTCACCTATTTTTCATTTGTGTTATCCGCACCCTTGTAGCCACTATTTTTGGTTCCATGTTCTAGGTCCCCACAAGGCCTTAGGTGTGCCTCCTCATATGCTAGAGGTTTTTGAATAGCATTGCCATCCCCTAAAGGTTAATTCTAGAGATTATACCATCATATCATTGTAAAACCACAAAATAGATTATATCAAAATATATGAAATCCACCAGTATTAATAAAAGGATATAGAACTAATTTATTCATCAAACAACCACGACACACATGCTATATAAATAAGATAAATGCACAACACATCAGACATTAATATAAATAAATCCAAAAACCATAACTAAAAAAAATATCCTAAACATGGCCATATATTAGACAAAGAACATATATCCCTATCTCTAACAAAGTATCTCAAGAATGAACCATTCCTCTAGTATTGGTCATGAACACGTACAAGATAATAAGTAGCATCTTCATAGGTAAACAATTTCTATGGAGGATTATTTAGGGTGTGAATTCAACTTAGTGGTCCACCATAATTGGGGACTAAAGAAATAACCATTATATACAACTTTATATATATTAAACACAAGTGAATCCATTAACCTAAGTAAAAAAAATATATTTATCACACATAAGAAATGATAAAATAACCATTTTTTCATTTATGTTTATAAGGGATAAAAAACATACTAAACTATCTTTAGTCACATTGGGTGCCTATGTAACAGAACAAGGGGATGTATACTTTTTATCACATGGTGAATTCAAAAAAACAGTTCATTTATCAAATTTCTTTAGAAGTGGGATATAGAGGAAAATATATTTATAGATCCTCATTAACAATGTGGTAATTATAAATTTTTAAATTTGACTTAAACATGTTAATCATTGAATCATAAATATTGAATGCATTTATTAAAGTAGGATAAGATCCCCCTTATTGAATGTATGTCATATATACCACCTAAAAATTATAAAATTTATGATACAATAAATATATGGTTGTCAAATTCACCAATTAGTCATTTTGATTGCCCCCAACCTGGTAGCCACTATGTTCGTTTTCCAAGAGATAGGTCCCCACAAGGACTCAGGAGTTCCTCCTCATACGCTAGAGGTTTTCGACAACCATTACAGGTACATAATAATTAAATGAGGATATTATACATTCACATCGATATAAAACCACAAACTATATAATATCAAAATATATGAAATCCACCAGGATTAATAAATGGATAGAGAATGAAATGATTCATCCAATAAAGAAGTCACACTTTCTATAGAAATATAATAAATTCATAACACATCACATATTTATATAAATAAATCCAAAATCCATAACTACCCAAAACATCCAAATAATGGCCATAGTTTAGACCTATATCTTATATCTCTAGCTCCAACAAAGTATCCCATGCAAGAACTATAATCATTGTATTGGTCATGAACACATACAAGAAAACAATTATCATCTTATCCGGTAAACAGTTTCAATGGATGATTAATTAGGGTTTCAATTCAACTTTGTGGATGACATCATTAGGGAATAAAGAAATAACCATTCTATACAACACTAAATGAATTTAACTCGAGTGAATAAAATAAACAACCAAAAATAAATAAATATTTCTCACACATAAGCAATAATGAAATATCCATTTTATCATTTTTGTTCATAAGGGTCAATGAACTTACTAAACTGTCTTCTGTCACATTATGTGCCTCTATAAAATAACAAGGTTTATATACATTTACTCATATGGGGAATTAATAACAAAATTCATTAATCACATGTCTTCACATTCAATAGCATAGATCATCATTCAAACATCCCAAACCATAATAGCGCCATAGTGATGTACAAACCATTAGTATCTTACAACACAAAAAAAACATCAGTACATATGTTAAGAGATTATATCCTCAGTACAATATCCTAACTCTAGTAATAAAATGATGATGTCCATATCAATAGTCTATCTAGAACAGTAGTTATAAAGCCTCAGAATTATAGTACAAATATATTTCATATTCATATTAACATGCTTCATAATCAATTTATCAATTTTTCCATAATATTTTATCACTTACTATGGTACAAAAGAACCTCTAAAATCAAATCATGTAATAAAACATCAATAAATAAAAATTTAAAATCATCATTAATCCACCCTTTAGAATATAGATATTTTACTTTGAAAAACTAAAAAATATCATATGGATTTTATTTCCATTTCCATATATTAAGAATATTCATTAAAACAATTTAATAATTGGTGTCCACACCCTTGTTTTAATTCAACAATTGAAATTCATTAATCAAAGTCCCTACTAAAACACATTTACTTCCACACCTTCTTCAGAAGAAACATTTCCCACATTAAAACATCATCTTCATCATAGAAACCCATAACTGGATCAATGACCCAAACATATCATGTAATAAATTTCAAAAGCCTTTTCAGAATTAAAAAAAAATCTTTTTTATAATATATTGAATTATCCATTTAATAATTACAACAGACAAATATACTATTCAATACACATAAACATTAATAGTTTCTCTATATCATCGTTTAATGACTCATTTTACTAAATTAACTTGTTTAATATTACCCAAGTGTATCCCAGGTCCCGATATCGAATCTTAAATGATCCCAATGGGATTTGTGATGGGTTTGGAACAATAATATAATGTCTAATTTACTTTTCGTTGAAAACTACAAAAAATCACTGAATGAAACTGAATTGATAAAACTACAAACACATACAAAACATAAACAATAGGAGATGAAATCATCAATTCCTCATACATCATGATCATGGATGAATACCTTTCCAAAAATAACACTTGATTTGATCCAACCTGGCATAAAAAACAATGTAAAATAATACCATTAAAAAGTAAGGGGTTATATATTTACATGGTGAGAAAACAAGACTCAAAACCACTTCTATAAAATTAAAGGAAACAATGTCTATGAATTAATCGGAACATTGATTTGGACTAAATGAAACACAAAATGAAAATGAATCACTAGAGACAAAACCATTGATGAGGATATTGTATAGATTTGTTATAATTTTAAAAGTGTATAAATAGAATAAAATTCGATAAAAAAATATAATATTGATAGGGGAAATTATATTTTCCCACATTTTATGTGATTCACAGTTGGCCAAAATGTGTTCCAATCATGTGTCTCTAACTTCAAGAGAGGGATCTAGTTCGCATGGTCTATATGGTTATCTACAAAGTTTAAAAAATATGATTCATGTTTTTGATCTCCCCAATATCTAATGAGGACTAGGCCACATGGTCTCCTAGTGGTGTCCAACATCGTTTCCCAAGCAATTCACCACCTTCTGCAGGCCGTGCAATTATTGAACATAGTTACTACAAACAATGAATTAATTTTTCTATCAACATGGATTGGACTATTTTCAAAACATACCCTGACACAAACCCCTAAGACACCTCTAAATCTTCTCAAACCCCAAGAACAATTTCCTGATCCATAAAAAAGAGTTTATCCAATATTTAAACACGTACACACCTCCATGAAAATTTTGGGTCGTACATATTTTATATTCCAAAACAAATAGGCCAGTTAACCAGATGAAAATGTGTTGGTGTTAGTATTCCAAAACATTTTTGATTTATAAAATCTTATACAATTATATGGATGATTATAAACTATCCCTAGTTCACTAAGGGACCCCCACACTTATGATGAATAATACAACATCAAGAACATGGTGTGTCAGTCCTAGATATGGTTTGATGATAACCACCACACATAATGAAACATAATAAAAACTGATCTTATTATCTAATGTAGTAAATAGAAATTCGAAGATCATCATTTTGGAGTCCTATGAAAGTACACCCATCCATACTGAAAATAAATTATCCCAAATCTTTGAAAAACATTCATTATGTTTTGAATATAAAACATGTAATTAATAATATATATGGTAATCGTGAAATAAATTTATCATTATTATAAAAAATTTCATGGGAAATTCATAAATCACCTCTCTAATTTTATTACTGATATATATATATCCTCTATTTTAAAAAATGAATCATGTATCAAGAATTTTTATGAGATGAATCAATATTATTATATTAATAATTTTTTATCCTTTCTCCCTATCATCAACCCAGTCATAAAATTATTGGGATTATATTTCTTAATATGTGAATATATGATAACATTATTTATAAATAACACTGCAAATTTATCATTGAAATATCTATATACTATATAAATAATATTATTTTAACATTTCATGGACCTTTTTATATGACAATGAAATATTATGATTTTATATTATCTATATATTTGGTGTAAATCCTTCTTGTATTCATCCTCTATTTTACCATTAAAATAATATATCCTTATAAAAAGTTGGTAATTATCATGGGTATGTACGCTTATATATACATTATAATTTCATCATTATTTCATAGATGATTTATGTTCGTTATTTTTTGTGCTCATGACAAAAAAATCATAGATTAATGAATTTTACATTAATTTTTAAAGATTTTTAGGGAACCATATTCTGATGAATATGGGATCCAGAAACCACAAACTGTATTTTTTTTAAACTTTTCCTCATCAATTACACTATTTCGTTAAGAACTATTCTATGATGATTCTTTGGTATAATTGTAACAATCTATATGACTTATATGGAATAATCAACATCAAAATATATTTTGAGGATAATAAACTTTATGGAAACACTTAAATAAAATCCTACAGTATTGTGATTTCATGGATATATGATTTCCATATCTATGGGATAAAAATACATGTCGTGTTTTCAGTTTAGCCATAATTCATAATCATCATAAGAAATAATTATTATCCAACTGAATTATTGGTAAATAATAAACTAACCCATAATGTATAGGTAAAAAATAAATAATAACCACATCAGATTGTGACATTCCAAAATATATATTATCATAATATAAATTTGATAAAAAATTGAGTTCTATATGAGGCTCCCAAAGAAAATATTAATATATATATATATATATAGGGTTGAATCATTGGATCATATTCACATGGATTCAAAAGATACAATAAAATATGTTGACAAATATTGTCAAAACATTTTTTTTAAGATTATAAAATTTATTTAATAATTTTGAATAAATAAAAGAATCTATTTCTATTTTATAATATCCTAAAATAGAATATTATAAAAGGACTAGAATAAATATATTTCTATAAATCCATTAAAATATAAACCTAGATTTTGATTATGATATATATTTGAAAATTTAAAAAATTAATATCATTTAGAATTTTTTACAATGAATAATTATTTTGATTCTTTTGTAGGGAGAATATTTGTAACTAGAAAAATCATATGTGAAAAAAATTAAATTTTCTCCCTTTTTAAAATATAATGTTATTAAAATAATACATGATTTTTTCCTTAAGAAAAGATCAATTTATATATTAGAAAAAAAAATAAGATTTATTTATCTATTTTTTATTGGCAGGGGTTTCCAATAACCTAACAACACACAAACAAATTGAAACCCCCTTGGGTAAATTTTATCCTTATACATAAGGAATTATTATATTAATGAGTAGACTGATTTTCATTAAAATACAAGGATTGAATCCCCGTTGGGTTAAAATTTCTATTACATGACCCTAAGGCCTTGAACAACAATAATATTGAACCTAGTATCCAACCATCCCAATATTATCCACCCATGTCACCATGTTTATATTAACCTAAATCACTATTATTTTTGGGTTGAAAGACTAGTGGGTCAATGGGAAATTATATTATATAATCATTTATAGTTCAACACCTTTAACACCACTTAACACTTTCACCACATTTTTTATAAATCCACCAACGGGGGATACGATGATTTTATCCTTGGTTTATATGAATTGGAGTTTAGTTGTGATTATCATATGTCCCCCACAAATGAAAACAAATAAACTAATCAATTTGGGCTTGGATGATTCTAATTTTCAACTAAAATTTTTGATAAGGCCGACATATCATATAAATATAAATTTGATTAATTTAAATACCAAATTTAGTTTAAAATAAATCAAAACAAGTAGCAATATAACATATTGTTGTAAGAACCAAATGGATGTTTTTAAAAGATAGTGGCAAATAATTTTCACCAAATATATGTATAGACAGGAAAAATGATTATTCAGAATAAATTTAGAATACAAATAAATGGAATTTGAATGAATTGAATGAAGAATAAATAAATTGGAAATCATATAATGTAATTTTATATCTCTTTGATTTTATATATTTATAATGAAAAAATTAGATTTGTATATTCACCATAATAATTAAAATAATCAGGAATATAGGTTATATCTTAGTGGAATGGAAAATTAGATGATAAATCCATCATATTACTCTGAAGATAAAATAATTATTTTTAAAATCATGTCAAATAAGTATAATAGCATTACTTTCTTATATTATAGCTTCATTATTATGGATTAATGTTTTTTAATTTCCTATTATATTCAATCATTACCCACATATTGGTATATTAATCATTATTTTCATCATTATATGTGCATACATAGTAATATTTGTTATAATTATTAAATTTGAGATGATATGACCCAAACCATGAAATAATGATCATCATTTTATTATTAGACAATGTTATATAATCCATTTAATTAAATGGTTACTTTAAGCATGTGTTTTTATGTGAAATATATGAGAATGGATAGAGTGAAGGTAATATATGAATAATATGTTTTTTTTATTTAATAACAACAATGAGTTAAGTTGTAGAGATCATTATTATTTTTTAATCCATCTATAATAATTTTTTACAAATATATTGATCCATTATATCATTTATAATCTTAATTTGTGTCTTTATAAATAATCAAAAGGAAAATATTGATGATAGTATATCATAAATCATTTAGGTCATTAAAAATACATCTAAAATAGCATGTTATACTAATGAATGTGTAATAATATATAATTACGTAATAGTAATTTTATTTTTTTTGAAAAAATATAAATTTATAGTATCATTATTATAGTGTTTATAATATCTAGAATTAAAATTTATTACATTGTAAATTAAGAGGATTCTGAAGAACTAAATACTTATAATAATCAATTCTCTCCATATGACATCTTCATTTATAATGATGGATTAATAATTCATTCTTAGACCTTTTGATATTACAATAAAAAATTTATATTATTATGTGTCTATATAGAACATAATACCCCAATATGTTTGTCTCATATGACATACATATCGATAAATTTTCAATATAGTGGTTCTCCACTCACATCTTCTATTATGTTATAATGAATGAATCATAGGAATCATTTTTGGAAAATTACAAATTACACATATCCATTAATAATGTGTGTTATTATAACAATATAACAATCAATAGTACCTTTTCCCATTTTAATAAAATTGATAATATGGTCAGAAATAATCATATGAAAAAAGGTGTATGGTTGAAAAATTAACATTCAATATGTCAATTATTATATATATGGGATCATAAATTCATAAATAACTAGTAATTGTACTTACGAAAATAAAACGGGTAAATGATGATTATAAATCATGAAGAAGCTGGTTGATTAAAAAAGAAGAAATACTAAATATTGAAATAATCATCCATATTACAACAACTATATATATAAGGAAAATAATTTCCTATGTGTATATAGAATAACATTCTTTCTAGGTGGACATATAAAATATATTTTTTGTAAAATGATATGTTTAAATAATATTGGGTAATGACTATATGGATATATAAATATAATAATAAAATTATCAAAATAAATCATAATAGAAAAAATTTATGTTAAAAAATAACTTCTTTTTTATTTAACAATGGAAACAACTGATGAAGTTTAACGTGATGGAAAAATACATCCAATTGACTACCTGAGTGATACAACCTTGGAATGTGAAATAAATTGGACTTCTTTCTATACGTTCATCCCCCAAAATTGAAATATATATTTGATGATAAATAATTTATCTTAAAACCCATTATGGATGAAAATAAAAAATTCCATATAAAAAATTTATGTGAAAACATTAAATATTCTTTTCAGTGAATTTATAAAATTAATGCATGATATAATGTTTTGGGTCACAATATAATATAATTTTCAAAAAATAATTTATAAATATAAGTAAATAAATGACTTATAAATGTTATCCGCAAAAAAATTTCCTTTCAAACTGTGAATCATATTAAAAAAAATTGTGTTGTGGACAATATGACAGATGGTCTTAATGATAATCATTCTAAAACATTTAAACATAGAATAATTTGAAAAAAAATCTAGATAAAGATTAAAAAAATAATTAATTAAAACATAATAATTTAATATAGTATTATAAAATAACATATATTAAAATAACTGTGTATAATGAATAACAATTATAATAGTAAGAAAATAATAATTCATTGTTACTCAAATAGTGATATTTCTGTTTCTAGGGACCCTTATGAGTAACATATACTAGTAAGTGTAAAATATTATTCAATTAGAGTATGTAGTATGAATTTATTATCAAATAGAAAATGATGGAATATCATATGAAACTTTAAACGGGAAGAATGTACCAAACATACATTATATAAGATCATGAATGTCATCATAACACAATGAATGAAAACAATGTTACACGAATCTTTTATGACTTGTGTTGGAACTAAATCAACAACCATTTCAATAAAATGAGATAATTTGGAAATCAATATCCATTATTTATAATAATATTATAAAATATTATATCTTTTTACTATTAATAAGAAATTTATTGGAAATCCGGTAGATTTTCATAAGCATGCCTCAATGAGTTTATGTTTGAGAAAAATAACCCCTACAACATGAGTAACATTTTATTCAAATCCACATGAATGTGTTTCATTATAATCAAAATAAGTTTAAATATATTTGAATATAATTATTTTTATGATATATCTAATAAGTATTATGTAAATAGAAAATAAAATTAGTTATATCTCACAAAAAATAGATCAAAGATATAAATTTGAAATGAAAATGCCTACATTCATCTAGATATATTATGTACATGCTCTAATAATCATGAATAATAAAATTATATTTGTTATATACCATATAAATAATATTTTTATTATTTATAAAATTTAATATGGAATATATAATATAATATTTTTTATATTCATGATATAGATTTTTCTTATTTGGCATTAATGTTTGATTGCTGTCAGCATATTTATATGATTATAATGATAGAGGATGTTATTTTAATAATAATTTAAATAAAAAATAACCATTATAACAAGATTTAATCATTTTTTATTAATATTTAATAAAAATTTTATATATTTTCAATAGTCAACAATTATAGTTTTTTATAGCATTGTTCATGTATATGGTTAATATATTACCAAACCAAAAAACGATAGATTTTTATGAGATATTATTATTTAAGAAGTGTGTAATATAGTTAAAAATATAATGATATTGTTTTTATTTTCTATGTTTAAAAAAAATTGTTTTGGATAACTGATAAAATAATTTGATAATTGAAAAGTTTTTATTTTGTAGAGATGGTTGACTATGCAATGCATTATAAATGTTCTTTTAATACATGAGGATATAAATGAAGATGAAATTATTTTAAAAATAATATAATAAAAACTTATTTTAATCATCATATTGATATTTTCATATTACCATTATTGGTATTTTATGAAGAGAAATATTAAGAAGAAATGGTAAGGTGTCGGTGATACTCACCAAGGTACCATTAAATTACTCTTAAAATTGACATTGTAAGTGAAGGGATTAATATATATAATTGACAATAGACATTGTTTAATGTGATAAAATATTATATTAGGAGAAATATTGTGATATTATAAATATATTTTCAATGTATATGAGATTATTGATGTGGAAAAGTTGTCATCTTTTTATATATGTAAAAAATGATAATTTCGGAACCACAATAAGCATTTTAAATGAAATGTGGAAAAAATTACCGAAAAAGGACAAAAGCATTCACAATGATAAAATGATAATTAGTAATATATTATTTTATTATTATTTAAATAGAAGAAATATATGGAACTCATATGGATTTTCATCTCAATTATATAACTAGATTAT
Organism: Viscum album; assembly: GCA_963277665.1. Classification (NCBI taxonomy): domain Eukaryota; kingdom Viridiplantae; phylum Streptophyta; class Magnoliopsida; order Santalales; family Viscaceae; genus Viscum; species Viscum album. The sequence goes on from OY728126.1 coordinate 1,379,522,856, forward strand.
ATATAGGTGTTTCATTATATGCATATATGTGTTGTTATACCTAATAAAATGTTTTATATGAGTCATAAATTTTCGTAACATCGTATATAGATATAAATAAATATACTTAAATGAAATTTATTATTATGATACATAAAAAACATATTTTTTTGAGAGAAAAAATTAGTATATAGGCTAAAAAATGAACATCTATAGTTAAATTAGATGTTTAGCGAATTTAAGAAGAAATGTGTATAATAATTTATATATTAATCCAATGAAATCTTCCCAATATATGGTTGAAAAATATATTAACATTATTATATTGTTTTATGATATACTTATAAGAGAATAATTTACAAAATGGTTCTATTAGTTATAATAGAAAATTTTCAGTTAATTTATAGATAAACAGTCATAATTTTTTTATTTATATTTTGATAGTTATGATATCTACATAAAACATTGTTAAATTATTTATGGATTCCTAATATGAGTTATTTATAATGTTTAGATATTATTTTATATTGAATTAAAGATTTCATATAAGGTTATAATTATAATGAATTTTGAGGAGGGGAATATTTAATTAGAAATATAATTTTTAATTTTCTTATAAATGGTGATATTGACCTAACTATTAATCTTAGTGGTAAAATATTAAATCACAAACTACAATATAGTATATTTAGGTTGATCTAATTAAATTAGCATAGGTGGTGATATTTTTGAATGAAATAATAGAGAAAAATGATGTAATGTGTGAGAAATGTATATTTCACATTGATATCCAAAATCAAAAACCTCTACCAAAGAACCGAATGTGTTATTTCAGGACTAACCTAAACAACTAGAGATTTAAATTTTCAACATCCTATTAAAATGTTTTATCATTTATTCTATATATTTTTTACTAAAAAATAAAATATTATATGTATATATTAACATAAATATTAGATACTGAAATGTTTTAGAATGTAGTACCTTAGTTGGATGCCAATTATGATGGATCATTTGGAGGGATAAATGTATAAAAACAATTGTGTATAACTAACGTAGGTCTTTTGGTGGATCCAATATCCATACTTGATATTGTTTTACTACCACCATAGTACCCCAAAGCTAGTATATACATTTTTACATTGGAATAAGTTAGATTTAATAACATACTGAAGCAATAAATTTTTTAGTTGTCTTAGTAAACCACATACATATATTATAATCACATATAATTATAAAACAAACAATATAAAAAATATTTTATGTAGTAAAATTATTATTCACCATATTATATTTGTGCTTATGAATCAAAAATCCCTTCCTCATATCCTGGAACAAACAACATTTATGAATTGTGTGAGCACAAATGCATTATTAAGGTTAGTGAATAATGGAATGTAATAAAAAAGAAGTAATAACCAAGATTAAAAGGTAAAAAACTGCACGACGTTCCATTCTGTAAAAAACTTGAGAATAATATAGAATGAATAAATACTAATTAATTAATAACATTTTAATCATCATATGAGCATGAAACATGAGTAGGGATGTTATAACTATTCCAATAATGAACTGTGATATCTTGAAATGTATTCATGAAAATTGAATACATAATATTGTATATAAAAGAATATCTTCCCAGCCATATTCCTTGTAATATATTTTTATTGACATTATGGGTGAAGACATCCATATATATGCTTAAGGCCTCTAACAAAACGAAATACGATTTGTCTCTGTAGACCTAAAGATACATTGAGGTACTTTGAGGGACCAACCTATCACATATAAATTATAATGAATTCCTCAAATAAGTTTATTGAAAAAACTCAAAACGATCAGTGATTAAAAAAAAATTATATCAAATGATAATAATTCTTCCAATCAATAGACATAATCGTAAACCATAAAGAGTGATATTGAGAAGAGTAATTAAATTATACTTCCTTAGTCTAACTAATAATAAATCATCAAAAAAATTATAAGTATTTTATCAAGATAAAATATTTCTCATCTATCATTTGTTCAATAATGGTTTTATATCATTGACCAGTATGAATTCAATAAAAATATATTTACAAAAACAATTGTTTATTTTTTTAATATGAAAATAATTTTAAAACTGAATATTAAAAATATATTTTCAAACCATTTTATATGAAAATATCTTTTGAAAACATTTAAAAAAATCTTTTTACATTAATTTTTAATGATTTTAGAAAATTTTATTCATTCTAATCAAATTAAAATAATGAATAATTTCACATTTCCGGGAAAACCAAAATAATAATTGTAATGAAAATGGAATGAAAATTGATATCAAAAAAATTTTAAAAAAATTATTATTTGTTAATGTTGATAATAATAAATACCTTTTAAATAGTTAAATTCATTTTTGAAAACATCATTATCGAAAATTGGTTGTGAGGAAAAGGGTTTTCCGTCCATTGTTAGAAATAATGTCCGATATTCATAAAAAGATATTTTCAATATTTTAATGAATAAATAAAATTTAAAATGGTAAAATAATATTATAATGTTTATCGACTAATATTGGGGAAAATAAATTTATTTGAAGATATAAATATCAAATATTTCATCCCTATGATACATAAATAAATTCAATCCTAAATAATGATGATATTGTGAAATAAACCATTATAACTTTTCAATATCCAAATCACAAGGCCAATAAAAAATATAAAAAAAATTAATTTCCAATATGAAAAATATATATAAAATATAAAATAGCATCGGGGATTTATATTTACCATACATGGTCAACAATTGGTGGTTTTTCCAGCTGTATCATTGTCGAAAATGGGAGATGAGAAACTCTTACATTGAGTTTTGAAATTGTCATGAATGTTCATTATCATTATATATATCAATGTCTTTCTAAATATTTAATTTCATATTAAACTTTTTATGTTTATTATTATTTTTTAAACATATTACCGAATTATAAATGATAACATAATGAATTAATTTTACATTGAATGATTTGAAGACATTTGGTTTTTGTGTCCAAAATGTATTTCATACATTGAACATGGTCAATGGGGTAATGATTTAATCTTATAAAGATTAATAAAAAATAAATATTTAAATTTTTTTTACATATACATTAATTTTTAAAAAAATAAGGGAGGATGTTTTGGGAAAACTAACTATGATACAATCATGTTGAGAGATGGTCATTCGTACACATGTGTCATTATACGATTTTTCAATTATCATTATTGAATCGAGGTATGTAATATATTATCCTTCAATAATGGTAATAATGTCTTAAATATTTTTTAATTTCCATAAAGACACCTATATATATATTTCATGTGGTGATGAATATAGAGACATATAGCATTGTGAGGGCGGCAGTCCACATGTTCATGAATGGTGACAACATCTCTTAGTTTGTGAAGAGGTAAAAAATGAAAATATATTTTGTAAAATAATAATTCTAAATATATCATGGATATTAAAATAATAAAATTCATAAAAAAATATATTTGACAACACTATTATTATCCATATCCATGTAATTTCTTTACTGAAAGACTAATCCCATTGTCTAACAAGGCGGTAGTGTGTCAAAAACAAGAGTGATGTTATCGTATAACCTAGATAAATTTTTTAAAACAGAGTAAATTATATAAAAATTATAGAGTTAAAATAATTTTAAAAATATGATATATACAATAAATATTCATCAGTATATACAATCGTGATAGGTTTTATTAAAAAAATTAATGACTTCACTGAATGAGGTGGTCGTCTATTATACTCAAAAATAGCGATTTAAAAAATCATTTGAGGGAACCAGGAACAATGTTTTTTAAAAACCATAATAGAAAATAATATTTCAATATTAATGATATAAATTTTATTATATTAATATGGTTTAATAGGAATGAAGTTATGAATAAAAATAAATAAAATAAAAACACTCATTGATGAATATTACCACTCATATATTCAACCGCTATAGATTTTCACAAAGGCATACGTAATGGAATTGTTGACCAAAATACGGATAGATAATTATTATATATATTTTTTAGGTTATTAGGTTAGATAATGGGAAATATAAATAGTTTTCAAGGTTGTTAAATTGAGAGGAGAAGTGGTGGCATTTTATGAGTTAGATGAGTGGCACACATGTAATTTTTGAACTGAAATAGTTTTACCAACGTTTCTCAAGAGAATAAGTTGTCAAAAATATATTATTCTCAAGAATAAGTTATTATAATGCTGATATAAGGCCATTAAAAAGGTTTTTTTGAATGTTTTCATTGATTTTAAACCATATCTTGTTATCTTATCCCCATAAAAATCATATTTTATGTGAACTATGATAAATATGTTTTATTGGTGATACTGTTAAATATAATCCTAAATTAATTTGAACATATTTTATAATATAAATTGATATAATTAAAATAATGAAATTCATTTTTCAATATTACAATATCTTTAGTAGAAAATTTAAATTCAAACTTGATCCTCCACGAGTGAAGAGAAGGAAGGTTTAAAAAAATTGTTCGAAATTGTACAGGATTTTTATATCCGAATTAAATATTAAAATAAATCTTCATAACTGTATTAGATAATTTTTAATATAATTGTACAACTTTTACGTTAAACAAATTTAAAACATAAAATAGATTTATAAATAATTAAAACTAAAATGCAGATTCCAATTAATTTTTTTTAGTAAGAATCTTAAAATAAAATATTTTTGAAGAAACCAAAAACAAATTAGCATAGGAATACATTTATATTGTGATAAAAAATTATAATTAAAAAACTAAATAAATTATATAATGGTAAATAAAATTAAATTTTAAATTATGTTCATAAAATCAATTTCATATATATAGTTTTCCAAAAAACAAAATTTATTTAAAATAGTTTTAATTTTTTTTCTATTAAATATATAATAAGTAGTTTTCTAACATATTAATAACTATTAATTTCCACAAATTTATTGGTTAGGTTATAATTGAATAAATAATTCTGGTATATATTCCACAAGATAATAAGGTGATAAAATATAAAGGAACAATTTTCTTGGGTTGCTTAGACTATTTTTTGAATGTTACATAATCGATAAATTTTTTTTATAATTTTATAGAGATACATTAAAAATTATTTTTCCAAATTGAATGAGGTTTGGTAAATTTTTCAATTCAATATAACTTAAATTTATTTATGAAATAGTATTTACCATTTTATATTGACAGAAATAGAATAACAATGTGAACTACCATAACATGGATCCTATATTCTCACTGATGTAATTATACAATTTTATAAAATGAAGCACTTTATAATTTTACATGGATGTTGTGATTCATCATGAAACTCAAAAATATGTTTAACTTTTTGTACACTATTTTTTAATAAGGATGATAATATATATAATTAATCAATATTTGAGCTCCATGATTTCATAATAATATCAAGGTATTTTTCATAGCAATATAATTTTGTTATATGAATACTCAATAAGTATCTTATGAATATTATAATAGACAATATTTTAATTTTAATGAAATAATTATTTTTTATGTGGTTATATTGTTCAATGATAGCTTTAAAATCACTAATCTTTATGGATTTACATTTAAATAAATTTTGTTATTTATTATTTCAGGTGTTATATACTAAATATATATTGAAAATAAATTTACAAGTATTTGAGTCATGTTTTTATATAAAATTTATAAATTGTACTAGTTTATTTTATTATATATCGTTATATATATATATATATTTATCTATATGTGTCTGTGTGTGTCTGTGGAATTTAGTATTGTGTCATGGAAAGATAATTTTTCATTTCATGATAGGATAACGAATATTGTAGGGAATACACATGCATTAAAAATAATTAGTACCATTATAATGTTTAATTATTTTGTTATTGAAATATATATATATTTAAATGGTAATATAACACAATAAATAGTTAAGAATCACAGAACATTATTGGAAATTATTTTAAAATGATGAATTTGTTGTGTACATGGGAATATATATATAATAAATAGCATAAAGAGAAGTATTGAGATTTGATAAATATATATCCAATTTGTACTTGTTAATCTATTTTCAATGATGAAAATGTTTATATAACTTATATCGTATATAAAATAAAAATGCACAAGAATCAACTAATATCACTATATTAGTAATCCTATATTGTAGAACATGTAAGGTTGTCATGACATAAATAATTTATTGTGTCCATTGATCATATTTATGTAGACTTCTAGATGAAATTTGTTAAAAATATACAATATATAATTCTATTTTAAAATAATTAATGAGTGGAACTTTTTTTTTGTTCCTTACAAAAATTGGAGATTATTTGACGACAATCATCTAACCAGAAGAAAAAATATTTTAAAATATGTTTTTTGATTTTAATTATATTTGATTCATAATGTCCTACTTCCTAACAAAAAATTATATCATCAATTATTAATTCCAATAATCATCCATCAAATAAATTTAAGAATGAATATGTCCTTTTATATAATCATGTGGTTTATAAAAAAACAATATAATTTTACTAACAAAAACAATTTAAATGAAAACATTTCATAAATATAACTGTCATAATTATGTACCACAATATATATATATATATATAATGTTGAATAGTTTTCATATATCCCAAACAAAAAATGGTTACCTAGGAAAAATTCAAAATCCTCAAAAATCTCAATGTGGAAAAATCATTAGAGATAAAAAAATATATATCTTAAAATTAATAAATAATATTATTTCTTTTAGAAAATAATTTAAAAATTAAATATAATTTTTTTATTTTATTTCAAATAACACATACCATTTATATATAAAATTTAACTCACAATACCATTCTTATTCTAAATTATCAACACACAAAACATCTAAATTTTTATCACCAACCATACCTATTTTCATTTCCGTATATATATCCTTGAATTTTATATATCTAAAAAATCATAAATCAAAATACATGTCATATCATATAACTTCTATATTATTATATAAGAGAGTTGGTATATGAGTCTCGCTCTATGGATATCTCACACAACAATTCTTGGTAAAAATAACATAAATATTGATCTTCATAACTTCTATGAGTAACTTTTGATGAATAATAAAATATGTGTTAGTAGTTTCATCATTATATGATCCAAATTATCATCACCTTTAAAAAAGTAAATGAATAACATATTCTATAGTCATTAAAATAAACAAAATAATACCTTCCTTATGAAGACAATTTTATATAGATTATATAACATTAATCATTATGAGAACTAAACAATACAATTATATATATTTATTCAAATATCAATAGTATCATTCATATTAAACTATATAAAATCAAATGATAAATAATTCATTGAATCATTTTACCTCATATGATTAAGGTAAACTCTCAGTTGCATTGAATCCAATAGATAATTCCCACACATAAAATAAATAAAATACTTATAAAATAGTGGAAATAAAAATAAAGAAGATATGAAAAAATATAACATGGACTATCATATCAATATATATAAGATTGGATTATTAGTGAATGATATATTTTAAAAAATTTACCAATGAAATATAAAATATCATTTCATTTATAGGATATGTAAACATAAATATAGAATTATTTATGTAATACAAAAATTGTTTGATAAATTATTAAAAAATAACTAATTATCTACATGATATTAAACAATATAAAATACCATAATAAACTATTCTTCTAACAGATTTGAAATATCAAATACTAGTTTGTATAAGAAAAACATAATAAAAATTAGAAAACCCAAAAAAATCAAATAATTTTGAAATATAAATATATGACATTATACATATACACATTACCAGAGATCCCAATCTGATGTTATTAGTCTTTGAGGTTTTAAAAATGGTTTTCAGAACCATTGTATTCATACATATATTATAATATAATTTTTTAAAAATTTAATAGTAAATGTATATCGTAATATGTCAATACAGATATCATTGAAAATTGTGATTTGAAAAAAAACCTATTCCCACTGAAATTTTCAAAAATAACACCATCATTAATTTTTATTTTTTATATTAATAAATTATTCATTTTTACCTTAAAATAGTTCCCTTGATAATTTCATCAACATGATCATATGGGAATAAATTGTAAAGAAAACAACTCACTTATCACAGTTGAACATGATGGTTTAAATTTTAATCATTATTAATTTATACACTAAAATATACATTTAATATAAAATAATATTATTATTGTTACATATATAACATAAATTAAATAGTAAAATCAGGTGTAAAATGTTTAATCTAACCCAACTACACTCCTTCAATAGAAAAAAAAATCACCCTTCAAAATTGTTGATAATACAAAATAAATGATTCCATTCAAAAATTATGTGGTTAATAGGAGGTAATTATAAAATGTTACTAAATATTGTTAAAACTATATATTTTCCATAAATTAATTAATAATATCTTTTTTAAACCATCATTTCTTATGTAAATTAATAGAACTCACTAATTATCAAGATTCAGGTATTAAAAGGATAATTCTCAATAATTCACCACAAGGTGATCGATGCATTATATAAGGTTTTATCCTTATTATGAATAATAAAATAATTTAAGGGTTGTATAACTACTACATATTTCTTCATAAATTTTTTTATTATATATATTAATCTATTTTATTGGGTGTTACAATCTTTATAACTAATTTCTAAGTCACGAAACTAACCATATATTATGTTATTCTAGTTTCCCATTACAGGATCCCACATCAATAATTATAAAATTTTTCTTTTTAAATAATCAATATATGAGTAATAATACCTATTTTCTAGTATCAAACATATAACAAAAAAATTAAAATCTAGTATAAATTTTTTATCATTATATATTCAGGTCATTTTTTGAATTCCATTATAGTTTATAACACTATGTATTTTTTTGAAAACAATCCATTGGTCAATTTTTTAATATCAGGACTAGTTCAATATAGATAACCATTATTAATAATATCCCATATAATGGTAAGTGATATTTGGAAAATGAAATGAATTTTTTTTGTGAATGACATCAGAAAATAATGTAATAGGTGTGATACTCTATTGTAAAGATTGGTGAAAAATATTATTCATTGAAAAATTTGAAAAAAATTAGTTGGGGAAGACAAAAATTTATTTAATCCAAAAGATATTAATTGTTATGTATGTAACATAGTATTATATTTGTTTTTAAAATGTTTTTATTAAATATATTTGATATGTGATAAATCAATTTAAAAAATTATTTAAATTTAATAATATATTTTTTTTCAATAACCTACATCCAGTGAAAAAACATATCATATATTTCATTCTATGGAATCAATTTTTTTTATTCGTAAATGCAATGTGCCATATTGGAGAAAATAATAATTAATATTTTTTAAAATTATTTTATGAGGCCCAAAAATCATATGAATCCTTCTAAAAATGAAAACAAATATGAAAATAATTTTCAAGGTATAATCAAATTAATATAAATATATTAATAATTGAATATTAAGTTAAAATTAGGTTTTCTCTTTTAGTCTAAATGAGAAAATTATTTTCTTCAACTCACATAATCCACAAAATGAGTTTTTTTCAATTTTTATTATATATAATCTATTATAATTTCACCCATTAAAAAATTAAAATATTAATATATGGAAAAATACTAATAATTGATAAATGAAAAATAAATCATATAAAAATCTATAAAATAAACTCTATAAATAATTCTTAATCTATAACATAATGAATATTCCAACCATACAATATAGGGAAGTGAAAAATCATAAACCAATAAATTATTCAAAATAAAAAACTTGAATAATGAACATTTCGAAAATCATATATCACACTATATCTAACTGAATAGCCATCCAATATAAAATATACATCTCATGTATCTTTAAATAAACCATTAAAAATTAATTATGATGGTTTAGTATTTTTATATATTATGAATGAATAAAACACATTCAATTAAAATCAACTCATTAATTACCACCAATTGGGGTGGATTAAGCCTATTTCTATATAATTTCTTAAAAAAATACTTTCTCAAATTGATATTTAAGACATAAAGACCCTATGTTTAGGATGAATATTCATTCAATAATAAATATATCTAAAATTTTAAATTATTTTCCAGTTATTTAAAATGAGTGGTTATAAATATTTCTAAATAACATAATCTAGGGTTATAAATCTAAGAAAAAATTATTGTAGTGTAATAAAATATTACAATAATTGATCATAAGATAGATAATTATTATTTATTGATTACTACATACATTAAAAAACTATCTATTTTAGGATTATCAATTAGTAATAACTAGCAATTCCAACAAGAAACGTGAATATAAAATGCAATTTGTGATATCTAAAATAATGAATTATAAGAATGGGAACATAAAATGAAATATCTTTCTTTAGGGTATATATATATATAGGAACAAAATTTGTTCATTGAATATACAGTTATTTTAGATATGGTTATTTCTTATATATCCAATTTTTATGATGATGTTATTTATTTTTTTGAAATAAATTTGTTAAAAAATAAAATATAATGAAATAAAAAAATGATAATAAATTATTTAAATATATAAATATAAATATTGATATGTTATATTAAAATTTTAATATAAATATAAAATTATAAAGTGATGTATATATATATTTGTAAGAAAAATAATATTATTAATTTTGTAGTGATATTAAACCATATATAATCATATATTTTAATTTGATGGTATATATTATAAAGTTTTTAGTATGAATATAAAAACTCATTTCATAGATGTCATTTTTTGTAAAATATTCCATATTTTATCCGTATAAGTTAAATCTATCAATTATAAAATGATATTTTATGTGAATTTTATTTAATATTATAAAATATGAATTAATATGTATAAATATTAAGAACATTAAAGTAATGAAATACCATATTTTAATTAAAGTAGATTTTGTATAAATTATATATTTTAAATTAAAAGTAAAATATATAAATTCTTGATTATGAATTAGTCAATAATAAATTATATATTTTCTTTATTGTCTCAAATTTATAATAGAGTCTTCTTAATTATTATTAAAATAAATATTGAGGATCATCAAAAAAATATCATTTTTATAAACTTCATGAATTTTTGGAAATTACTATTATATAAGTACTAATAAAGAATTCATGATACCTTTTCTAGGTCTAAATGTGTAGTTTATATGTGACAATATAATATTAATATTTGGATTTAATTTTTTATCTTAAATTTGACATTTTAGATCATAAGATGTATTAGTATAAAAAAATATCGATTTTTATACCGAAACACATTGATTATTAAAATTATCTTCTACCACTTTTAAAATAGATAATAATTAAATAATTGTAATTTAAATTAATTTGATCCAAATTATAAAATATATGCCATATTGGTTTTTGGTATAATTTAGAAATTACCAAGTTAAAAAATAGTTATCGTGATGACAATGGAAATGGTCAAAAAAGTTACCTAATATGAAAATCAGAAAACATGATTAAAACGAGTTTTAATTGAGTGTATTATTTTTTTATAACACATCTAATATAATTTTATTTATAACATAATTTTTTATCGACATTACCATTGAGTGAATTACATTCATCTAAATGTATTGTGTATTTACTAAATTTATATCATTTAGCACATATTAAAGGGAAATTCCACCATTACTTCCCCTGTAAAAATACCAATATCATTTGAAAAATTTCCATGAAACTGTCCACTAAAAACTCTTAGATATAATAAGTATATTGTGGTCTTCCCAAAAGAAAATATTTGATCTGTTTAACACTCTTCCCAAAGAAAATAGTACATGTAATATGGCACACATAAATATGATCCCCACATTCTGTACTATTTCATTATCTGCTTTTAGCCTACTAAAATGATCATTTCAACATAATATTATGAATACATATTATAGTTATTATAATGATATGTTATTATAATAATGTGATTAGAAATGCAGTTCATCTATATTTGCATTAAGAAAAAAAGAAATGTGAATCTTGCATTATGCTAATTATTGCCTCAATTATGAAACATGATTCATTTAACATAACCACCTATCATAGATAGTATAATACATGGATTAACATAATATGTAAGATATAAAAAATTTAGTTTTTTGAATTAAATAATATAAATTGTTTCGAAATTATTCTTCTATTTTAATAATATATTCACCAACCCTGCATACATGTGAACTATACCCTATATATAATGATTTATTTCATTTTTAACTACCTCTATCATTGATGTGTTTTTATTATTATTTTGGAAGTTAAATATATATATATATATATGTATGTAATATATATATATTGTCTAGTTTGATTTTTTAATAAAAAGTAATATAAGGATGGTTAAAAGATAATTAATAGATATCAGCAGCAAACTATAAATTGGTTTTTCATCATTCTTGTATTATTGAAAATTAACTAAAACACATGTGAAATTGGGTTATATCACTTTATTTCATCACTTCCTAGTAATACCCACTCAAATACACTATAAATAGTATGAACCCATCATTTTGACTATTAAATAATATATAAAATCCTATGACCATCATGTAATTAAATTATTTTTATTACAAAATATGTATTGATATCAATAATCATCCATTTATCATTTATTTAATTAATATAGAATCATATCCCCTTTCTTATTATAATCATATATTATTTTTATCTCTCTATTTTTTAAGGTGAATTATATTTCATCGAGTCCTATGCAATGACATGAGGTTACAATTTATAATTATCATGACCAGAAGACTCTATGGCCATCAAGTAAAATGATATATCCATCATTACACTATACTTATTGGAAAATAAAATATAGGCAAGGAGGATATAATATAATAATAGTGTAAACATTATCATATATTTATTAATATACATTACTGTAATTATTAAGTCATAATGAATATATTTTTAATTAAACTAAACTCAAATAGGTAGCATACACCTAATAAAATATTTTAATAATTATTATTCATATGTGTGAATAGAATATCTCTGAGTGAATTTTATATATTTCATATATATCTAATCCACATTTTGAATGATATTGAGTGTTACGATGGTAATAAAATGATATTGTATTATTTATTATTTTTATTCTCCCTATATACTGATATCCATTTATATTTTAAATATATTTAACATAAATTATATTAAATAATTCTAAAATAAAATCTAAATATACAATACGTTTTGGAATATATTTTAATTATCATATAAAAATATTAAAATGCCATGCTGAAATTTAAATTAATTAATTTTAAATTAAAAAACATTATTGATGACCAACAGTGATTTAATTCAAGTGAAATTGACATGAACCATCCTCGGGGCTCGTGCCGTGACTACCCAAAATGCGCCTTTCATAGGCCACATGTTGGCGACTAGCACCCAAGACGTAAATTCACATGCTGGGAAGGCATTTACTTTATAAATTGTAAACACACACACCAGAGTACACAACTAGAAGTAAAACACTAACTAAAACTATATACAAAAGATGTGCTGGAACGAAAAAGGGGTCAGAAATACAAGCCGAACAATAAAGTACAAGGAAATGAAAAATATGTACAATGAAAAAGAAAAACAACCGGAAGGTGTTTAGCAGCTTCTAGATTATCCACCATGGATCCTACTTGATGGGTAGGTACATATATCCTCCCCAGTGCTCCACATCCGTCTATCTCCTCTGGGTACTGAGTCGTCGTGAGGTCCACCTCTGGGTACCATCCAACTCTCCCACACTTTGCTTCGGTCATCGTTGTCTGTCGTCTACATCCAACACAACGAGGTGTGGCCATAACCTATGCAGGGGTGAGTATGAAGATACTCAGTAGGGACCCTGAGACCCTCAAGGTCACACAAAATCTAACTAATATAAACTACATGTACGAAACAACAAATAACAATTACATAGGTATATGCCCATACAGATAACTAAGTTATCTAGTAACCCATCTCAATCATGAAAAAATCACAAAAGTCATGACTCATCTCAAACCAAGATTTTTATTATTGAAACCACGACTACTGGGGAAATCCTCCTCTATCAAGAATATTGGGCCTGTCGCGACACCAAGGTGCTACTCACTAACCTTGAACTAGGGAGGTACTCTTCCTGTTGAGTATCGTTGGTATGCTACAAACTATCAGGTGCTAATTTGCTGTGGGTCTACCACCAAATACCATGAAGTCCCCCTAATAGCATGTAGAGGTACTCCTCGTGTATAGTGTCGTGGGTCTACCTCCAACTACTAGGCACTCCTCTATCATGGGTCTGTCGCCAAATAGTAGGCACTCCCCACTAGGTTAGTCGAATCGGTCAAGCCATTGTCAGGTCTGTCAACTACTAGGTTTCTGCATTATGTCTCTAAGTCACTAAAAGGATCCTCTCTCCGAGCTACTGGAAGAAACTCCGACTGTCGCGAAGTCTCACATATAAGAATCTCAATGGTCAATCTCATCAATGGTACCTCAACACAATAGACAGCGCGTCATTTGGATGCCTGGTCGGTTAGTTATTGGAATTTTCGTTTAAGGGGCCCGATTAGTTTTCAGGTTCAAACCGACCTAACTGTACACCAACTATGTCGAAACCTCAGGTGGGGTATGCCAAAAGAACAGTGCTAATCTAATATTTCTGTTTCCACATATGATTTGTCAATCAGACTCATGTAGCCAATGATATGGGCAAAAAGGTGTCAACATGCCATAGTGGGTCCGAGTCAGTCTGACACAGTCAGAACGACATGGCCCAACCCAGTCCTGAGGTCCGACCCAGCTCGAGGGGGCGTCCTGACCCATGTGGGTGGGCCAGACCGAGGGGGAAGCCCAGTACGAAGGCGTGGCCTGGCCTGACCCTATGCGGCCCGACCCGAAGGCAGCACGGCTCGTGGCGGCCCGGCTGGTTGGCCAGCGTGGCTAGGAGGCGGACCCTAGTCAAAGCTAGTGGTGGCCACGAGAGATGTTCCCCCCACCATCTCCCTATATCATCCGGCGCGTGGTGCCGACCCTTTATCTACGGGACCCGAGGGGTCCCGCCTTTGGAGCGTCCGCTGGCAGTCGGTTCAGTAGACCACCCTCCTCCGTCCTCTGCGGCATTTGGCCATTGGTTTTCTCTGGCGCTGTATAATGGCACCTTGTCGTCCTCATCCGGTGCTGCCCGTGTGGCTGCAGCCCCTTCCTCCAGTGAGGTTCGACAACACCGCGCCCCTCCTGCATCACCGCGGACCACCTGGCCACAACACAGTACTTTGCAAGGCACGACGGCGGCATGCCCCTTTGGCGACCTGGCGGCCTTGGGCCGCAAACTTCTATGCAGCCAGATCTTTTCCAGTCATCGTGTGTACCACCTCCATCATCATCAAAGATGACGAAACAAAAGGGGAGTGTCAGTCCATATTCGTGCGGTCCAAGACCTCCTCGTCATGGAGGACCATTATTTAGAAATTTGTACGGTGAAGAACGGAGGTTTTA
This sequence comes from Viscum album, assembly GCA_963277665.1. Classification (NCBI taxonomy): domain Eukaryota; kingdom Viridiplantae; phylum Streptophyta; class Magnoliopsida; order Santalales; family Viscaceae; genus Viscum; species Viscum album. Next base: position 1,379,538,450 of record OY728126.1, read on the forward strand.
TACACATATATAAATTTTTTTCAAAACCACATACCTCGAGTTTGATGATATTTACAGATTTTCCGAAAGGAGGCGTCGTTTCGTCAACATCGAAGGAGGAAGAGTTCAGAGAAGACGAGTCGAAATGACATTGTCAGTGTTCTTTTTGGGGGGCGACGCTTCCGTTTCTTTCCCAAATTGAAGAAGGAAGAAGATTGCGATGGAAGAGAGATTCTCCATGTTTTTCATGGGGAGAATAATGTTATACCATGTTTATCTATGTCTCCACCAAAAGAGAGAGTTTCCAACCAAAATAAAATAATATCTTTGTCTGTTATTTTATTATTGACAAGAATTCAAAAGAATTCAAAAGAATTCAAAAGGATCCAATTAATTAAAAGATGTACAATTCATTAATTGTGAGGGTTGGCACATAACTTAATGTGGGAAGGTGTAGAGTTGAAATCCCACATAAATTTAGGATTTTAATGGGGTTTTAAAGCTCATGTGGTCCCTGCCAATGGTATCCTTCCGAGGGAGGTTATGTGTGGGTGGGCCCCACCACCATAACCTTCCATGGGATATTGGATGTCATGTCCCCCACCTTCGACTTCTCCATTGAATTTTAATGCGCCAAAAATTAAAAAAAGTAATAAACTTATTTATATTTAAACTAATTTAAAAACGCCCAAAATCTAACTTTTTTTCTCGTCAGAATGCCACTACAGTGATGGTCTCACTAAAAAATCACTAATTCTACGAGTTCAGTAGTGCCCTTAGATTTTAATTTAGAGCACCAGTTCAAATGATATAAAATCCCACTCGAACGTTAACTAAACTTACCCGAACAAAACTTCAGAAATTGATTCCGGCCACATCAGGCCTCAGAATCAAGCACTGTCAGAAACTGCAGACTCGTAAAATTCCCATGTTTTAATAAAAACTTTTACATGGAAATTTATGATCATTAAATTCTCTCAACCTTATGGATTTACATCCCAATTAGCTACAACTCACAATAAAATATTAAATGAGGGTACTAAGAACATATCTGAGCCACCATCTCCCATGTGCTATGCTAGAGGTTCCCATGCTTCCAAAAAACATGCACCAAATGTATAGACTATCCACGAAGTACCTACTCCTGTCGATACTCAATCTCCACTAGAACCTCCATGAATGTCACCCTGTCATCGATGTCCAGCTCCCTATGGAAGATTATGTGGGATGGGTCATGCACGCACATCCTTAGCTGGGAAACATGAGAGACGTCGTGCACCCAGTGCAACTGAGGTGGAAGAGCTAAGCGGTAAGCCACCTCTCCTACTCTACTGAGGACATATATTGCTTCGATGAACTGTGGAGATAACTTTCTGCCTTGGCCGAATCTCCATAGACCTCGTCGAGGTGAGACCCATTGAAAGACGTGGTTCCATCATCGAACTCCAGAGGTCTCTGTCTCTTGTCAGTATACAACTTCATCCCACTCTGTGCAGTCTTTATCTGATACTAGATGATCTGATCATTTTCTGTGGTAGCCCATACCATCTCTGATCCCACTAGTGCGGACTCCCTTGTGTCGTTCTAGCACATCGATGATCTTCAAGGTCGCCCGTACAAGGCCTCAAAATGTTCCATACCTATGGGGTAGTGACAAATGTTGTTTTAGGAAAACACCACCAAAGGCAGGTGATACTCCCATCTACGATCAAAGTCGAGGACATATGCACAGAGCATGTCCTCGAGGGTCTGAATGGTCCTCTCGGTCTGACCATATGTCTAAGGATAGAATGTGGTTCTCAAACGAAGCTATGTCCTGAATGATTCCTACATCCCCTTACATAGCCAGGAAGTAAACCAGGTGTCATAGTTGGAGAAAATAGAAGAAGGTACTCCATGTAAACACAATATCTCATGCCCATAGATGCATCCCATGCTCTCTAATGAACCATGCTCTCTAATTGGAAGGAAGTGGGCCGATTTGGTGAGTTGGTCAATGACCACATTGTTCCTTTTATTCATGCATAATTATATATTATAATGACGACTGCACTAAAACCTAAATCAAAATAGATGCATTCCGTATAAGAAAAACATCTAATCCATAATTTATCAAATCATTAATCAAGGGATCATGCTCCAAATGTAACATGATTAATAATGCATGATGTTTTCAACTCAAGGAATCCACCAGATTTTTTCTTTTTTTGAATTGTAGTTTATTGTGAAATCATAATCATTTATCAATTCAAGTCATCTTATCTTCCTCAGGTTTAATTCCATTTGACTGAAAGTATACTATAGACATTTATGTTCAATATATACATAATATTTGGATCCGTAAAAATTATCCATCCAAATTATCAAATATAATACCACATATGCTAATTCCAAATCATGTGTGGGATAAATTAACTCATGGGGTTATAGTTATCTTGAACTATATGCAATTAACTAATAATTCTACATCAAAACACAACCAATTCCCCTCAAAGAATAATCATTGTCGATAACAATTTCACCGTTTCGGGAAGGCAAGGCCACAACTAAAGAAATCACCAATCTCTTCTTCAATTCCTGAAAACAAACATCACATTAATTTATCCAAAAAAATTTATCCCCTTTTCATGTAAATGTAGTCATCGGGCTTGAAGACCACACAATTTTCTTTACAAAATGTCGGTAATAACCTTCTAATACAAGAAAACTACGAATCTCTATAACATTTGTGTGTCTTGGCCATTCATCAACCATTCTTGTTTTAGGAGGATCATCTATTATTCCATTTTTATTTACAATGCGCACTAGAAAAGATATTTATTGTAACCCAAAATCACACGTTTTAAATTTTCCATACATTTTCTCTTCATTTAAGGATTGTAAAATAACCATTAAATATTTTTCATGATCCTCTTTATTTTTAAAATATATGGGAATTCCGTCAACAAACACAAACACAAACTTATCCATATACTCATGAAGTATTCTATTCATATTATTCATGAATACATTAGGTGAATTAGTAAACCCAAATGGTATAACAACAAAATCATAATTCCCATATCTACTAAAAAAAGATGATTTTGGGATTCCATCCTCCTTCACCATCAAAAAATGGTATCTTACTCTCAATTCAATCTTAGAAATGTACTATGATCCACAGAGCCGCTAAAACTAGTCATCGATGTGAGGGAAATGATACTTGTTTTTATCAATGATGTTATTCAAAGCTCTATAATCAACACAATTTCTCACAGAGCCATGATTATTTTTAACAAACAAAATAGGTGCTCCCTATAGTGATTTTCTAGGATAAATGTAGTGTTTATTATGAAAATACTAAAAATTTATTTTTTTAATTCAAGAAGATAAATTTGATCCATTAGATCAATGGTTTTGGAATTTACATAGAATCAGGAACAAAGTCAATTGTGAGTTAGACTTCTCGATCAGGTATGGCACTGGTTAAATCTTCATGATAAACATCAAGGAATTCATTTACCACTTGCACATCATTAATCAGAGCAGTTCCCATGTATTCAATATCATGATAAAGATAAGTTTCATTTCCATCTTTCAATAGTTTCTCTACTTCCGGATCTATTAACAATCGTATGGTTTTATACTTGTATACAAACTAAAACAATTTTTGAAAACCAATTTTATAAATATACATTAAATCTTATCATGATAAACAGAAACCAATCCATTCCCATAATAACATCAAACATTACTAAGGGAAAAACTACTAGGTTTTCAAGTAACATCATTAAACAAACAATAATTTTAATATTCTTATAATTCCACTTTTTTTTAATATTCTTCCCTAGTGTTTTAACAATATGTTCCGATCTCATTATATAGATCGACATCTGGTGACGTAGTCTCAAAATATCTCAATACACCTTTCTACGTAGAGTCTGGCTTCTTTTCATCATTCAAATATCTCTTTGGGAAGGCATTTTCATAATGATCCATCTTACAACATTTAAAACACTTAATATTTTTCTTATTGGAATTAGTCATAAAAAAATTTTCATTACAATAAAGGGATGAATTCCCAAACTTACCACATCAAAATCACTTCCCACTTTTTCTATGACATTCTCCATGGTGCATCTTGCCAAACATATCAGAAACTGGAAACTGGATTTTCATACCATCAGATTAATTGGGTTGATTCTTACACATATCATGAAATATGGTACCCTTCTTCTCTTTGTTGTCAATGTGTATTTGATCATCACCTATCTCCATCTCTACACACTCAACACATTGGACAAGTTTCTCATTTGGTTTTATTTCACGGTTGGAAACCACCCTTTGATACATTGGCTTAAATCCTGAGTAAAAGAGGTTTATTTTTTATAAAATCCTGAGTTAGATTTGGAGAATACCACACCATTTGGGTGAAGTTTTATTCACACATAAACACTGAATCATCCTCATTTGGCTTCGATTCACATAATTTATTCTCCATCCTAAGTCGCACCACCATAGGAAAATAATTTTCTTGGAAAAGACATTTAAATTCATTACACTCTATGGAATAAATATCCTTTATATAACTAATATTCTTTACCATTGACCACCACTGATAAAATTCCAATTCATACTTGTAAATGGAAATAGATACCATTTTATTATACGAACAACACATTACATCAATTATCATTTCAATGTCATTAATCCATTCTTTATCTGCAACTTGGTCAAAAAAACCATTGAAACATAGTGTGTGTTGCCTCATAAAATAATCCACTATCATCACGTTCTCTTGTGTTGACTCTAGTAACTCCCTTTCATAGATACCTCCACCATTTATTTCATATGTCTACTGATCCGTTTTTGTCACAAACAACTCGGCACCTTTCCCTACTATTCCGAACAGTAGATTCGGAAGGATGTCATTCCATTAGTGACCCTCCCCTTTAGCTACCATGTTACTTCTATAGACTACCATTAAGAAGAAAAATAACATAGTTGAAGCAACATGGTAATAATTAAATTCTATATCTTTTCTAATTTATCATTGAGAAGAAAACATTGATGATAATATATTATGATCATCTTAACCACTAATGTTATCTAAACCATCCTTTGATATCCACTATAAGGACATGACATTTTTTCATAATATAATCTTGCATTTAATAATTTAATCACATCTTTTCACATTGATATTCTATCTGTGTTTATAGAATTATATATTTGGGGCGTAAAATATTTATAACATTACACTTTTTTAAATAGTAGTTACCTTAAAAATAGTATTCATTTCATCTAAAAAATAATACTTTTCAAATGAATCATGATTTCATTGAAATTTTTTTAAACATTTAACTTTCCTTAATTATTGGTCTTACTAATACTTATAGACTATTTAAATCATTTAAAACAAGGGATGAGATTAAAAAACCGAGTGAGGGATATATTAAAGTAAAATCTATGAATTCTTGTAACATATGAAATGATTTTCAATAGGAATACATGTCACCCATTTATACATAACTTGTGTAACAAGACATTTGCACAAGATCCCCACAAAACATATGAAAATAAATAAAACAATAAAGGTATATTGGGGAATTAATTACATCATATTGTAACCCTCATTTCTAAATTATAATTTGTAACCGTCATGACTACCTTAAAATTGTGAAATAATTACAGTTATATATGGAGTAACCATACAACCAACCTCCAACATACACATTCCCAATGCATTTAATAGAGATATTGGTCCCACCCATAATCTCAAAAAGTCTCAAGAGCACTAAAATAATCATATATCATAAATAATAGCATAAATCATTTCTTTGGAATTTTGAAAAACATAATTTTCAACTAGATTTTAAAAGAAATACCCCTTACCAATTTCATATAATTGATGTGTGACTAAATTGAGTGAATGTAATAAGTATATATTCTATAAATAAACATAATGTATCATAATATAAACAATGTTCATCAAAAAAACAATTTTAATAGAACATAAATAATGACGTAGAAGGTTAACCGAAAGAATGGATTTTGGGTTATGATTTCTCTATCCTCAGGCATGTCTTACATTAGACATGTTTAAACATCATGTATAATTGTTAAAAGTGTGTTATTATTATTTTAAATTAACATATAAAACTCTATAATACCTTATATGATTGATTCAGTAAATCATTTCACCCTTTCATTGTTAATATTTTGGTCCTTGCTCTTTTTTTGGGTGTGTACTTTACATGATTTGCATGATTGGTTCATGATGGTTGTTCTTATAAAATGGAAGTGAAGCACCAGAATCAGAATGGATTTGTATTTATATATTTTATGAATTCATAAATTAGACCATTTGGCAATTTAAATTCTGAAATTAGGATGATTCATGAGTTAGAACATTACTGATGTTCGTTTAGATCATTTTTCTGGTTCCTTCATAATAACAACCTCATTTTGTATTATAAATTAATAAAATGCGTAAAATATAATTAAAAAACCATAGATGAGTCATAATACATATATTATAACCTGGATCAACCATAAATATGTTTCTATGACCATCCTTGAAGTAATTATTTAATATTTAAGTGACATCTTCCACGATGTGAGTAATTCAACACATTAGAGACAATGTTTTTAATTCCTTGAATTAGTGGGGGGATAAAAATAGGATTGATGATGAATTTTCAATGAACATTAGAACATATCGAAAATAAAATATTATATAGATTTCATGCCACTATGGAAGTTGATGAAATTAGAAGAAAATAAAAGAACTCCAAATAATGAAGAGTTGAAAAATCCATTATGAAATTTCGGCAGCTTAAGGACGTCGGGTAAAATTTCCTAAAATATATTGATGATAGAAAAATGGTCTCTCATGATTATTAAAAAATATATTGGATGTATGAAGAATATGTAATGGTATATCCTTACATAATAAAAACGGACTGATAATTAATTACATAAAATGAAAGAAAATAAAGAAAATAAAAGAGTATATTTACATATTGATCTATTTTCCATGGTATCCTTTTTAAGGCCTTTGGTTTTGTCCTTTTGGTGAGACAAGGCACTCTATGACATGGTGAAGATCCTTGGGATTCATTTTTAGAAGATCATAGGTAAGTCTCAAGGCTTGAGAATTGTGGAATGAAGAGGAGAATGAGGGTGCTATTTGTAGTGGAAAGGTAGGGTATTTTTTTATTTTAAACATTATTATAATATTTTTTCTCAAGACTCTGAATAGTCTTAATAAATGTTACACCAAATAGTTTTAATGGAATGTGATTAAAAACCAAATGGTCTTACATTATACTTGAATCCCCTATAATACAACAAGTCAAGTATTTATCATTTATCATATTGTATCATATTTCACTTTTAATAAAAAATTATAGAATTTGCAAAAATTCCCAAAACAACACCCTAACCATTTAGAGATTTGTTTAATCAAAAAAAGTTATCCATTTCTTGAAAATATTTTTCTATGTATTTTTAAAATATATAAAATTGAAAAATTAACCTTGATGAAATTATAGTAAATATTTATTATAATAAAATAATAATAAAATTTACTATTCATTAGGGTCATAGTATTATTCATATTACTATTCAATAGGGTGTGTTACTATTCACAAAAAAATTAGATTGTTCTATTAGACTCAAAATAACATACAGAACACATTTTTGGATAAATGAATTTTGAAATTCAAAACATATAAGTTAAAAAATTATTTTTAATGGAAGGTTGTAAATATCTTCTAAAAAACATTTCATAAATTCCAATGTATTTTTAAAAATGTGGGGTGTCACATAGATAAAACATATTCTATATTTAGATCATTATTTCTTTTCCCAAAACCATATCTCAATAAACTACATATATAAAAAACATAATATTTAATCATTTTAATCATAATTACTCCCTCCTCAACATTTCAAATCATGATATACAATTTTAAATATCATGTTAATCATTATTCTTCAAATTAATCACATAGAATAATATGAGAAAATCACCATTGAATCAATTATCAACATTCAATAAAAATAAACCAGTAAACATTCAAGGATAGTCTAAAGACACATTAATTCCCATTATCATCAACTAATGATCACATAATCCATCTTAATACAAAAATTTGTTATGTGGGTAATTCCATAAACCCAATATCCCATCAATTTACTAATCACATCAATCCATTTATTAATTAACTAATTATATTATCCAATTCATGATATGATTAAAAAAATAATTAATAATTCTATAAAAATTTATTATAATTAATAATCCCGGAATTTCAATTTATACCACCAATCTTATGATTGCTGATGAGTGTTTCTAAAATTGAAACCCCCAAATTGAAGTAGAAAATTCAATACCCAAATGATGGATGATAACGAAAACCATGATTCAAATTTAGAAAAATTATAGATATATAATAATATATATCACAACATTTTGAATGGGACATAAAACAATCTGATAAATAGAGAAATAAAGAATATAGATAGTGGGGAAACCATATGGGAAGAAATTTCATACTAAGAAAGGTTCTGATCCTTAAAAAATTAATAATTATTCATAAAATATGTTTTTAAATTTGTTAAATCCATCATTAAGACACTTAAATCATTTTAAATCTTCATTTGTGGAGTATAAAATAATCAGAGTGAAAAACTAGTTTTTCGGAAAGATTAAAATTCATTTTCATCTGATTAAAACTCATGTGCACGATTTCCTAGATTGGGGAACATGATTTTCCAAACTGTTCACCACAAATAAGCACTTATTATAGTTTTCATGGGGTTAATACTAAAAGCGTACACATATTGAAACATGATGTGACAACCATGACAGTATTCCCTATTTTATATTACATGGTTTTCTGGGGAAGGCCTTAAGGTTTGGAAAAAACATGCACTAATTGAATTCTTTCCAAAAAACCCTCCAAAAAATATCCATTTCCACCAGAAATATAACCTATGTGAACCCCCAAAATGTTATACTAATAATGAGACAAAATAGTTCTGAAAAAATGAGCATGATTTAGCTCTAAGAACTATTAGGGTATTACAATATCCAATGAGAGTGATAACATTATAACCAATGATGGTGGTCAAGTTATAACCAAGGATTAGTGGGACCAATATATACATTCAATTAATTGGGTAATGATTGATATATCATGGAAAAAATATTATTGGAATGGATATTGAACCCATTTTAGAAATGTATGTTGATAATTATGATAGTCTTGGGTGTGAACTCGGAATAATATAATGGTTCGGGTTGTGAATCAAATACACTATGATTGCATTTTAAATGACAATCTCTAAAAAGAAAATCAATTTTTAGTGGGTATGTGCATGAAACAAATATCGGATTATACATATATTATATTCTCATTTCTCATATTATTTGATTCATTTATGATTAATGTCTTATGAAAATCAATTAAATATTCCAAATTTCAATATTTTAACCAATGATATTTATAATATTGATTTTAAATTTTATTATCATGTTTAAAATTCCTTATGCTCTTGTTATGTTCATATCACTCTTTTTACACAAAATATCTGAGATAGTAAAATATTATTATTTTTTCCCATATTTAGCCTCTGCATTTCTTGGATCTATGTATGTGTCTTTTTGATATTTATAGTTGGAATAAAAACATGGTTTAGTTAGCCTTCTCAAACTATTATTAGAAAAATGCAGTGAGATCCCTATGAAAATATATTAGGATATGTTTAAGCCTAAATAAATGTATTTGAAAATAACATGTAATTTTTGTGAATGATGTAATAAGGTTATTTAAATAGAATGTATCCATATTATTATAATATAATTTAAAGTTTCTTCAGAAAAACTATAACTAGAACTAATAATAAGAAAATAGGGGCCTTGTTATTTGACTCAATAATCAAAAAGTGCATAACAATGGCCCTTACAGTCCAACAACTTTTACACTCTTGTGGGATGTTTTTTTGGACATTTGCAACACATTATGATGAATAATAAATTATTTTAATAGACAATAACCATTATTGACTTATGTTAGTGTAATGGAATCATTGATTTAAAATAAAGTGTTAGTAATTAATATACTATTAATAGTTTTCATAATTATGTGGTTTTCCACTATGAATATTATTTCTCACACGATGATTTTTATTTATAGTCAATATAAAGAACCATAAGGAATTAATATAACATTTTTTGTGATAGGATATATATTAATGTGAACTTCAATTTTATAATGAATAGAGTGATGGATATTTTCATTATATGTAAACATTTATTTTGTTATATTATTTACAACCTACACCTGAATTAAATCATACGATTAACATTAATGAGAAGGATAATGATTTCATGGATAAAATGAGGATGATTATATGAATGAATGGATATTTGGGATATTATATTTTGTGTCTATTTGAATAAGAACCACTATGGATTGTTTCAATGATCTATGATTCAGTTTAATGATTACATCATATGGGTATATAGTGATATATTTATACAAAAATAATTATATTTTTAACAATATGTATTAAAATAATGTTTATATTATGTTTTACACAATTTTAGATGTATTAAATATTTAATGGATGAGAATTGTAGAAGTTGATGTCCGAGGAGGAAATATCTAGAATGGGGTCAGAAATGTGAAATGACTAACTAGTTATTTATTCATTTTAAGTATTATACAAATGAAATATTATTTTAATGAGTTGTTATTGAATAATATAAATAAACCTAACCATGGTATTTATAATAAAGAGTAACAATTGATCTTTTTATTCTTTGGAACTCGGGATTTGATTTATATAAATATTGAAATAAATATGTATTGTTCTATGGAAGTTTCAAATTATTTACCATAAGAATTATTTTGAATAGTTTTATAATTAAAATGATTGATATTATTAAACAAAAATTGTTAAAAAAAATTAACCCTTACAATGTTCTGTATATAGATATAGTGGTTTTTAGACGGTATAAAGATAAGACTGATTTGGATATGTAAATTAGTAATGATTGAAGACTTTGAAATAAATAATGATTTGATAAAAAATGGGGCATTTTTCATATATAATGATTAAATTTTCTTAATGAAAGGAATATATTAATTTATATATGGGTTTTTTAATGTTTGTGGAATAATGTATATTTTAATTGTGTTCTATTTTCATTTCAAGTTATTATTTTTTAAGGGAATACTATACATATGTATTAATATTTTTCATATATGACAATTAAGATATGCATTATAATTATTTGGGAACTATTGTAACTTTTATTTTTTAAATTTAGTTACCTTAATTATAAATTGATGAATTATGCACTCGTAAAATATTTATCTTTTTATGGAATAGTTAATGTTGAATTTTGTACGATTTTTTGGGGATTAATGTAATGTTTTATCATATGACGATTTTTATATATTCTATAATAGAAACATAAATATAATTTTTTAATGATAAATAGAGATACATGGAAACTATTATAATTAATTTATATATCATTTTATTATTAAGATGTTATTTTTATTTCATGAGGAAAAAATATTCATCATCAGTTTATGGATATTGATATGAAGTTGAAATTTTTTAAAGACTAATTATATGAAGTTATTTTTCATATGGAATGGAAATAAATAATTTGATTATATTTTTCCATGAATGATATTAAAATTAAACAAGATTCTCTTGAATAATTTTTTGTATCATATTACATTGAATTTAAATGTATTGGTCATATTTTTATCACATCATTGGTCTGCTGTTTTGTGTTCATTAAATTACTCACGATCTGTGTCCTTTTTGTGATCAATGATCTTTGGGAATTACATTTAATTATTGTATATATTTCCACATCCTAATATATTTATCATAACTATAATCCATGTAATATTTTATTCTAGAATAAATTCATATATATTTGATGAATAAATTTAAAATAATTATTAATAACATTTTGAGTGAAGTGGGAATTAAAAAAAGGAATATCTAATGGAATACAAATTATAACTGAAATCATGTTAAAATGGTAATGATATAAGGTATTTAATAGGGTTATAATGTTAAATAGTTAGGTTTTATGAATTTTTTTAAAAAATATAATTTTATTGACTAAAATCATTACAAACATCATCAAGTTAACATGAACTATAATATATTATTAATTAATTATTTAATCAAGTTTGATATAACCCAGATGTTAAATTTTGTTTTAAGAATCGAAATAAAGCATTTTTTTAAATTATGTGGTGATATTTTAGTTAATGTAAATATATTGACAAATAAGTACTCAATTATATGTTATATGTTTATTCTATTTGAAAACACATATTTCCCAAAAAAATGTATATCATTATGAATAAGAAGTAAATAGATCAAATTTTAGAAATTTTATTTGAATAAAAATGACACAATTGAAATATAATTGTAAAAAACAATATTTGACTGATTTTTTCATAATTTTTTTGATGAAACTAAATATTTTATTAATATGATAAAATATATTTTTTTTAATAAAATTCAATTTCTATTAATGTAATTACAAAAAACCTTATAGTTATTATGGGTTTTATATTATCATTATTACCATAATATATTTATTACTTGAATTTTATCCATTGGAATCAATTTTATATTTATTATTAATATTAACAGCTTTTATAAATAAGAATGCTTTTTATAAAATATTATTTTCATCGCTTCATGAAGTTTAATTTTAAATACATTTTTTAATGGAATTGTGAAGATTTTTGACTATATTAGGAAAAATAATAATGTAAAGTTTATATTATATTAAAATTATTTTTTTTTCAAAATTATGAGTGAACAAAAATTCAAATATGTGATCACAATGGGAATAATTAATATTTGAATGAATATTGATAGTATATTTAAGAATATTTAATTTAATTAAATATCTAAGTATAATTATTAAATTTTAATCATTATATATTTTAATTAATTGGTTAATCAATTTAGACAATGTAGTTATTTAATAGTTTGAAAATTAAAATATATGGTACTAAAAATACTTAAATTAATAGAAATTGAATTATTTATTGTATTAATTGAATTTTTTAGTCAATTATAATATGAAATAGTAGTTTGTAAATAATATACTATATTCTCATATTTGTATTGATGTTCTAAATGTCACATATTTTTATTAGTGTAATCATTTACTTTAATTTTATTTAATAATGAATTTTATTTAATTAAATGATTTAAAAAAACAAATTTATCATCCTAGAATATATATTTATATATTTAGAATCATTAAAATTATTCAATTTAAGGAAAAATTTCCCTTTGTAATTATTATTTTTATTTCTATGTAGTATAATTATGTTTACCATTATAATTGGTAAAATAGTGTATGGAGGATTAAATACTATTTCTAAAAAATATATTATAACCCATGTTTTATTTTTTAATTCATAATTGTATTATATATTTAAGAACCAAAGCGTAAAAATTATGTAATAGTTAAAAAAAAATTATATTCTTATAATCTAAATTACCTATGGAAAAATACTATTTATTGTAGTGTTTTTTAAAAGAATCTAATCATGAAATTTACAGATCAACAAGTTTAGAACATGTTTTTTTGTGTTTTAGCGGATTAGATCTACCATACAAACCCTCCACTCCATTTTTTTATCATTTTTGGAGGTAGTTGGTATTAGTGTGGTGCCCTATTATTGAATAGTTTTGTTTTTTTACAAAAATGAAACTCCACAATTATAAACAGACATTTGATCCACACACATATTAACTATTCTAAATAAATATTTCTCAACCCAAACATTCCCAAATCTCTCCAAAATATTATTATAATTATTAATGAGCTAAATTTAATACCTCAACAAAAACCCATGAATATTTAAAAATATTATGATAATTATGAAATTAAAATATTTAATGAATTTTTAGGAAATATTTATACTCCTAATATTAATATATCACATATATCAAATTGCCTTCCAATCAATGGGAAAATTTAATTGTCAGTTCTGAACACTTGTAGAATACCTCCTCCATAATGTTGTGTGGAACATTTCTCATTTAATTATTACATGGATGTTAAAAATATAGATATGATTAAATAAAATTATATATATTATATAATATTTTTTAGGAATATTAAATTAATATATTTTATTATTTCATTTCATCCATTATGAAAATAAAATAAGAGTAATTCATATGTATGACTGACAATGTCCATTAATGGTGTATTTAATTTTCTATAACTAACTATACTATATTACGTTAAATAAATATATAATAAATATATTATATATTCATATCATGTATACAATTATTGTGAATAAGACACTGAGACAAAAATAATAGGACTAAATCTACAAAACTAAATCAAACCAAATTGATGAAGCTATTATATCCATAAATAGTGAATTTAACATAAAAAATTATTAAACTTCTAGTAAATATATATAAGTATCTAAAAGACCATTAATCTGTTGAAGCTGGGGAAATAAAAATTAAAAAAATAGGTACAGATTCTGACATACAATTGGCTATTACAAAGACGAGTGTGCATCAAACCACATTTATCTGTCGCCATCAGCTTGACACAGTAGTCATGGTAATATACATATGATAAAAATCACAAAATAGATGTAAAATTAAAATATAACTATCATATTGTATTTTAAATTTTGTACCATTAAATTGGCGACATAAGGTATGTGATTTATAGTATAATTTTTATTTTCTAGAGATGCATTCCATATTAACCACTAATTTTTTTGAGAATATTATTCCACAATGTAAATTTTATACAATGAATTTAATGAACCCAACAACAATATCATATAGATAGAGCATTAGTTTTTTACACTATAATAATATATATATAGTGTCATCCCAAAAGACTAAATAGATTAGTAATATGGTTGAATTGGAAACATATTTTGAATTCTAATTTTATTTTGAACCCAAAATTAAAAGTATAATTCCACGGAGTATTCATTTATTCCACCTTTTTTTAACCTCTATATCATTCATAATATATTTTACAACATCCTAGGGAAAATTAAACATATGAAATAGGTGTTCTCTAAAGAACAATAAGGTTTTAGATAAATATGATTCTATCATAAATAGGATTAAACAATTTTGGCATGATTATTAACTTAATAAAATTTATTTCAATAAATAAAATATACATTAAATTTATGGAATTGGGGATAATAAAATAATGACATATAAACAATCACATGACAATGAAGCACAACCATGGATATTGTACCACTGCAATAATCCCATGTAATATCAATAAACAATATTATAATCATCAAATTCACAATTTGGGACATCATAAACTTACATTGAAGGTTTCGTGTGAGACACCATACATAATTGGGTATTTCATTAGTGATAACCAATAATTTTTTGTGTCATGTGACATGAAAATTCATCATGAAAATATAGAGGTCCATACATGACACATAGTAAGTCCAATATATTCATCTTTTGAAAGCAGTGAAACATAATTTTCATCAACATCAATATTAAAAACTATTATATTAAATTTATTTCATTTAACAATAATTAAAAATTATATAAAAAATTGTACATCCATTGTATAAATGAATCACAAACCACTAAAATAAATATTGTAAATGTTATCGTAATTCCTAAACCTAAATCAATCATATTATCTAACAAATAACATATAATTTTGTGAATAAACTCTACTAATGTAAATATAAATTTTTTTGGATAAATAATCTTTTTATAGTGAAATAATTCAATTAAAATGACACTCAAATTTAAAAAATATAATTTTTTATGAAAGGAATATTATAAATATATATCTGATGCATCATTGTAGTAATGTTTCATTATTTAATATAAATATTCCCATGATTTATATGTTGAATAAAAAAATTTAGTCAAATTTTATATTGAAAAATTAAAAACGTACCTTTTCAATAAAAAAATATATTCAATTTGATTTTTTCTGTGGAAACTAAACCTGAGCAGTTTTTTAAAATATTTTTTGGATTATTATTAAAACCCTTCAAAATTGTTTTTTATAAAACATGGTCATAAAAAAATAATTAAATCATTAAGTGTTTAAGGTGACTGATTCTATGAAGAATATTTAATTCATATTCCCCATGATATAATAAAATTTTACAAATAATTTAAAAAATATATAATGAGTAAATTATACAAAGAGATAATAAAAAATAATAACATGATAAATAATAGGGACATTATATATACATCCTAAAATATGTTTGGTGTATAACATCAAACAATGACATAATGAAAGGATATTGAGACAATGTCCCTTACCTCACAATTCTTTTATTAGAAGGATCTTTATCAAAATATATTATGGTTATAATGATTTAATAACTTATAAATATATTTTATTTACATTTATTATATCATATGTGATCTTATTATATTATATTATAAATTTTCTGTGATAAATATTTCTTTATTACCCTTAGGAGATGAATGTATCCGTAATCAAATATAATATTTCATTAAATATTTAACTTTCATTCATTATGGTTCAATGAACACACACTATGTACATATACATATACATTGTGTGTAAAATCATAAGAACACATAGTGAATGATGTGTAAATGGAGTGTTACCTATAGGGTCTCGTACCCATGTTCCTTAATCTGGATGGCCAAGTATTAAGCATGGATGTGTAGTTCTACACGGAGGGGACTAAAA
The DNA here is from genome assembly GCA_963277665.1 of Viscum album. Classification (NCBI taxonomy): domain Eukaryota; kingdom Viridiplantae; phylum Streptophyta; class Magnoliopsida; order Santalales; family Viscaceae; genus Viscum; species Viscum album. Next base: position 1,379,555,188 of record OY728126.1, read on the forward strand.
TAGTGTCTGGTTAGGTATTATAGATATCATGTGCTGCAAACATGAGAAACTATGTTTTGGAACTCGGCTACCCATCTCAGTCCCTAGTCATGGTGTACAAATCTCATACAAAGTCTAGACTACCGAAATATTCATCTTCGCCAAAGAGGAAGAATACATATTGTGTGTTCATTGAACCATGTGCCGTGTAGCTTGGGTTTTTATAGTGGAGAAACACTCAATCTTTCAAAGACCCATTCCACCTCCAAAAACAATAATCATACCCATAGGGGTCATAATCAAGAATAACAGGTATATAAAATTTAATATATATATATATACGAGGATTTATATGGAAAATAAAATATTTGTTCCTTGGGGGAAGAATCCCCAAAATCTTTTGCCAATTATGTGGTCCATTATTTCTGAATGACGATGTGACATGTCCTTTCCTATACGGCGATAACATTTTTCCTTGACCCAACCTTCTTTATATCCTTCCCCAAATATAATGTATTCTTTTGACCAAACAAATTAGTAGATCCATTCACATTCATGAAAATATAAGTGGAAAATAAATAAAGAAAATGATAAAATAATTATAAATAAAACGAATATAAAACTATAAATAAATGGAAAAAATAAAATGAAATAGGGGGTCTAGATAGTCCCCAATACCCATCTTGATTTTAATCTATTCATACGAAAAATAATTGTTCTGAATACATAACAAAGGGGTGAGATCTAATGATAAGTACTAGTAAAAATAGTGGTAACAATCAAAGATCATAAATGGCAATACGAGAACCTTATGGATATAATTTAGATACATTAGAGAAACATAATCAATAAATATTAAATGAAAAATCAAATGTCAGGTAATACTACCGGGCATAAAATATGATATAAGTCAAGAGATCATGGAATCATGAGTCAATAAAAATGATACATGAGAGGTTAATATTTAGGATGAAAATTAAGGAGAACACAATTTTATCCCAAGTGAATGAATAATCTCATACTTGGTGATATAATATTTATTGATTAAAAATTTCACAGCTACCTTATAATTTGTAACCCTCATGACTACCTTACAAATTGTGAAATAATCACAGTTATACATTGAGTAACCATACAACCGATCTCCAACATACACATTCCCAATGAATTTAATAGAGATACTGGTCCCACCCATAATCATCAAAATAGTCCCAAGAGCACTAAAATAATCATACAACATCAATAATAGCATAAATCATTAATTTTGAATTTTGAAAAACATAATTTTTAACTAGATTTCAAAAGAAATGCCCCTTAAAAATTTCATATAATTGCTGTGTGACTAAATGGAGTGAATGTAATAAGTATATATTCTATAAATAAACATAATTTATCATAATATAAACAGTTTTTATCACACAAAAAATTTTAATAGCACATAAATAATGATGTAGAAGGTTAACCGAATGAATGGATGTTGGGTTAAGATTTCTCTATCCTTGGGCATGTATTACATTAGACATGTTTAAACATCATGTATAATTGTAAAACGTGTGTCATTATTATATTAAATTAAAATATAAAACTTTATAATACCTTATATGATAAATTCATTAAATCATTTTACCCTTTAATTGATAAGATTTTGGTCCGTGCACTTTTTTTGGGTGTGTTCTTTACATGATTTGCATGATTGGTTCATGATAGTTGTTCTTGTCAAATGGAAGTGAAGCACTAGAATCAGAATAGAGTTGTATTTATATATTTTATGAATTCATAAATTATACCATTTATCAATTTAAATTCTGAAATTAGGATGATTCATCAGTTAGAACATTAATGATGTTCGTTTAGATCATTTTAGTGGTTTCTTCATAATAACAACCTCGTTTTGTTTTATAAATTAATATAATATATAAAATATAGTTACAAACCCATAGATGAGACATAATACATATATTATAACCTGGATCAACCATACAGATGTTTTTATGACCATCCTTGAAGTAATTATTGAATATTTAATTGACATTGTCCACGATGTCAGTAATTCAACACATTAGAGACATAGTTTTTAATTCCTTGAATTAGTGGGGGGAGGAAAATAGGATTGATGATGAATTTTCAATGAACCTTTAAAAATCTAGAATATAAAATATTATAGGGATTTCATGCCACTAGTATAATGGAATTTGAGTAAATAAGAAGAAAATAAAGGAACTCCAAATAAAAGAAGAGTTGAAAATTCCCTTATGAAATTTCAGCAGCTTAAGGACGTCACTTAAAATTTCCTAAAATATATTGATGATAGAAAAATGGTCTCTCATTATTATTAAATATAATGGTATGTAATAAGAATATGGAATAGTATATCCTTACATCATCAAAACGGACAGATAATTAATTTCATAAAGTGAACGAAAATACAGAAAATAAAAGAGGATATTTACATCTTGATCTATTTTCCATGATATCCTTCCTAAGGACTTTGGTTTTGTCCTTTTGGTGAGACAACGTGCTCTATAACGTGGTGATGATCCTTGGGATGCATTTTGAGAATATGTTAGGTAAGGCTCAAGTCCTGAGAAGTGTTCAATGAAGAGGAGAATGAGGGTGGTATTTATAGTGGAGGAGATAGGGTATTTTTTTAAACATTATTATAATATTTTATCTCAAGACCGTGAATAATCTTAATAAATGTTACACAAAATAGTTTTAATGGCATGTGATTGAAAACAAAATGGTCTTACATTATACTTACATCCCCTATAATACAGTAAATCATGTATTTATCATTTATCATATTGTATTGTATTTTACTTTTAATATAAAATTATAGAATTTTAAAAAATTCCCAAAACATCACAGTATCCATTTAGATATTTGTAGAATCATAAAATGTTCTCCATTTCTTGAAAATAATTTTCTAAATATTATTAATTTATATAAAATTGAAAAATTAACATTGATGAAATTATCATAAATATTTATTATAATAAAATTATAATACAATTTACTATTAATTAGGGTCATAGTATTATTAATATTACTATTCCATAGGTTGTGTTAATATTCAAAAAAAATATAGATTGTTCTATTAGACTCAAAATAACATACAGAACACATTTTTTGATGAATGAATTTTGAAATTCAAAACATATATGCTAAAAAATTATGTTTAAGGGCTGGTTGTAAATATCTACTAAAAAATTTCATAAATTCCAATGTATTTTTAAAAATGTAGGGTTTTACATAGATAACACATATTCTCTATTTCGTTCATTATTTATTGTCCCAAAACCATTTCTCAATAAACAACATATATAAAAAACATTATATTTAATCATTATAATCAAAATTACTCCCTCATCAATATTTCAAATCGTGGTATACAATTTTAAATATTGTGTTACTCATTATTCATCTAATTAATCACATAGAATAATATGAGAAAAATCAACATTAAATCAATTACCAACATTCAATAAAAATTAACTAGTAAACATTAAAGGATACTCTAAAAACACATTATGTAACTTTATCATCAACTCATGATCACATAATCCATCTAAATAGAAAAATCCGTTATGTGGCTAATTCCATAAACCCAATATCCCATCAATTTATTAATCACATCAATCCATTTATTAATTAAATAATTATTTTTTCCAATTCATGATATCATTAAAAAAATAATTAATAATTCTATAAAAATTATTATAATTAATAATCCTGGAATTTCAATAAATACAACCAACCTTATTATTGCTGATGAGCGTTTCTATAATTGAAACCCCCAAATTGAATTGGAAAATTCAATTCCAAAATGATGAACTATAACTAAAACCAAGATTCAAATTGTGAAACATGATAGATATATAATAATATATATCACAACATTTTAAAGGGGTAATAAAACAATCCTATAAAGAGATAAATATAGACTATAGATAGTGGGGAAACAACATGGGAAGAAATTTCATACCAAGAGAGGTGATGATCCTTAAATAATTAATAATTATTCATAAAATATGTTTTTAAATATCTTAAAACCATCATGAAGCCACTTAAATCATATTAAATCTTCTTTGGTGGAATATAAAATAATCAGAGTGAAAAACTAGTTGGTTGGGATGTTTAAAATTCATTTTCATCTGATTAAAACTCTTGTGCACAATTTCCTAGATTGGGGAACATGATTTTCTAAACTGATCACCACAAATAGGCACTTATTCTACTTGTCATGGGGTTAACACTATGAGTGTACACATATTTAAAATTGATGTGGAAACCCTGAAATTATTCCCTATTTTATATTATATGGTTTTCTGGGGAAGACCTTAAGGTTTGGAAAAAACATAAACCGATCGCATGCTTTCCAAAAATCCCTCCAAAAAATACCCATTTCCAATAGAAATATACCCTATGTGAGCCCTAAAAATGTTATACTAATAATGAGACAAAAAAGTGCTGAAAAATGAGCATGATTTATCTCTTAAAAGTATTAGGGTATTTCAATATCCAATGACAGTGATTACATTATAACCAATGATGATGGTCATGTTATAACCATGGATCAGTAGGACCAATATATACATTAAATTAATTGGGTAATGATTGATATATCATGGTAAAAATATTATTGGAATGGGTATTGAACCCATTTTATAAATGTGGGTTGATAATTATGATAGTCTTGGGAGTGAACTCAGAATAATATAATGGTTCGGGTTGTGAATCAAATACATTTTGATTTCATTTTAAAAGTCAATGAATAAAAAGAAAATCAATTTTTAGTGGGTATGTGCATAAAAAAATCTACGATTATACATATATTATATTTTCATTTCTCATATTATTTGTTTCATTTATGATTTATGTATTAAGAAAATCTTTTAAATATTCCAAATTTCAATATTTTAACCAATGATATTGATAATATTGATTTAAAATTTTATTATCATGTTTAAAATTCATTATTCTCTTGTTATGTTCATATCACATTTTTTACACAAAAACATATGAGACAATACATTATTATTATTCTTTCCCCCATCTTTAGCCTCTTCATTGCTTGGATATATGTATGAGATTTTTTTGGTATTTATAGTTGGAATAAATTAATTGTTTAGTTAGCCTTTTCAAACTGTTATTTGAAAAATGTAGTGAGATCCCTATGAAAATCTATTATGATATGTCTAAGCCTAAATTTATGTATTTCAAAATATCATGTAACTTTTGTGAATGATATAATATGTTTATTTAAATAGAATGCATCTATATTATTATAATATAATTTAATGTTTCTTAGGAAATACATTAACTAGAAGTGATAATATGAAAATAGGGGCCTTGTTATTTGACTCTATAATCAAAAAGTGTATAACAATGGCCCTTACAGTCCAACAACATTTACTCTATTGTGGGATGTTTTTTTTGGAAATTCGCAACACATTATGATGAATAATAAATCATTTTAATACACAATAACCATGATTTACTTATGTTAGTGTAATGGTATCATTGATCTAAAATAAAGTGTTAGTAAATACTATTTATAATTGTCATAATTATGTGGTTTTCCACTATGAATATTATTTCTCACACTATGATTTTTTTATTATAGTCAATATTAAGAACTAGAAGGAATTGATATAACATTTTTGTGATAGGATATATATTAATGTGAACTTTAATTTTATAATAAATGGAGTGAAGGATATTTTCATTATGTGTAAACATTTATTATGTTATATTACTAACAACCTATAACTGAATTAAATAATATGATTAACATTAATGATAATGATAATTATTTAATGGATAAAATGAGGATGATTATATGAATGAATGGTTATTTTGAATATTATATTTTGTGGATATTTGAATAAGAACCATTGTGGATTGTATCAATGAACCATGAATCAGTTTAATGGTTACAAAATATGGGTATATAGTGATATATTTATTCAAAAATAATTAGATTTTTAACAATATGTATTAAAATAATTTTTCTCTTATATTTACACAATTCTAGATGTATTAAATATTTAATGGATGAGAATTGTGGTTGTTGAAGTCCGAGGAGGAAATCTCTAGAATGGGGTCCGAAATGTGAAATGACTAACCAGTTTTGATTTCATTTTAAGGATTATAAAAATGAAATATGATTGGAATGAGGTGTTATTGAATAATAGAAATAAACCTAACCATGGTATTGATAATAAAGAGTAACAATTAATGTGTTTATTCTTTGGAACTCATGGTTTGATTTATAAATATATTAAAATAAATATGTACTGTTCTATGGAAGTTTCAAATTATTTATCATTATAATTATTTTGAATATTTTAATAATTAAAATGATAGATATTATTAAACAGTAATTGTTATTAAAAATTTAACCCTTACTATTTTCTATATATAGATAGAGTGGTTTTTAGACGGCATAAAGAGAAGACTGATTTGGATAAGTAAATTAGTAATGATTGAAGACATAGAAATAAATAATGATTTAATAAAAATGGGTCATTTTTTATATATGTGGTTTAAATTTTTTTAATGAATTGAATATATTAAATTATATGTGGGTTTTTGAATGATTGTAGAATAATTTATATTTTAATTGAGTTTTAATTTTATTTCTAGTTATTATTTTTTAAGGGAATACTATATATATGTATTAATATTTTTCATATAAGAAAATTAAGATATGCATTATGATTAATTGTGAACAATTGTAAATTTTAGTTTTTAAATTTAGTTACCTTAATTATAAATAGATGAATTATGCATGGATCAAATAGTTATCTTTTTATGTAATAGATAATGTTGAATTTAGTTTGAATTTTTGGGGAATAATGTTATGCTTTATCATATGGTGATTTTTATATATTATATAATAGAAACATAAATATAATGTTTTAATGATAACTAGAGATACATGGAATCTATTATAAATAATTTATATATCATTTGATAATTAAGATGTTATTTTAATTTCATGAGGAAAATATTCATCCTCATTTTATGGATATTGATATGAAGTTGAAATTGTTTAATGCATAATTATATGAAGTTATTTTTCATATGGAATGGTAATAAATAATTTGAATATATTTTCCCATGAATGATACTATAATTAAAGAAGTTGATCTTGAATAGTTTTTTTATCATATTACGTTGAATTTAAATGTATTGGTCATATTTTTATCACATCATTGGTCAGCAGTTTTGTGTTCATTAAATTAATCATGATATGTTTCTTTTTTGTGATCAATGTTCTTTGGGAATTACATTTAAATATTGTATATATTTCCACATCCAACTATATTTATCATAATTATAATCCATGGAATAATTTATTCTAGAAGAAATTCATATATATTCGTTGAATAAATTTCTAAGAATTATTAATAACATTTTGATTGAAGTGGTATTTAAAAAAAGGAATATCTAATGGAATACAAATTATAACTTAAATCATGTTAAAATGGTAATGATATAATGTTTTTAATAGGGGTATATTGTTAAATAGTGAGGTTTTATGAATTTTTTTTAAAAAAATATAATTTTATTGACTATAATCATTACAATCATCATCGAGTTATAATGAAATATAATATATTATTAATTAATTATTTAATCAGGTTTGATATAACCAATATGTTAAATTTTGTTTTAACAATAGGAATAAAGAATTTATTTTAAATTTTGTGGTGATATTTTAGTTAATGTAAATATATTGACAAAAAAGTACCCAATTTTTTTATATGATTATTCTATTTGAAAATACATATTTCCCAATAAAAATTTATATCATTATGAATATGAAGTAAATAGATCAAATTTTAGAAATTTTATTTGAATAAAAATGATACAATTGAAATATAATTGTAAAAAACTATATTTGAATGATTTTGTCATAATTTTTGGATGAAACTAAATATTTTATTAATATGATAAAATATAGTTTTTTAATAAAATTCATTTTATATTAATGTAATTACAAAAAACCTTTTAGTTATTATGGTTTTTATATTAGCATTATTACTATAATATATTTCTTACTCAAATTTTAGCCATTGGAATCAGTTTTATATTTAATTTCAATATTAATAGTTTTTATAAAATAGAAATATTTTTATAAAATATTATTTTCATCGCTTCATGGAGTATAATTTTAAATGAAAATAAATAATTTTTTAATGGAATTTGGAAAAATCTTGTCAATTTTAGGAAAAATAGTAATGTGAAATTTATATTATATTAAAATTAGTTTTTTTCCAAATTAATAGTGAACAAAAATTCAAATATGTGATCACAATGGGAATAATTAATATTTGAATGAATATTGATGGTATATTTAAGAATATTTAATTTAATTAAATCTAAATATGATTAATATTTTTTAATCATTATATTTTTTAATTAATTGGTTAATCAATTTAGACAATTTAATTATTTAATAGTTTGAAAATTAAAATATCTAGTACTAAAAATATTTAAATTAATAGAAATTGAATAATTTATTAGTTGAATTTTGTATTCAATTATAATATGAAATACAAGTTTGTAAATAATATACTCTAATGACATATTTGTATTGATGTTCTTAATGTCACATATTTTTATTAGTGTAATCATTTAAATCAATTTTATTTAATAATGAATTTTATTTAATTTAATGATTTTAAAAAAATAAAAATTTACAATCCTAGAAGATATTTTTATATATATATAATAATTAAAATTATTCAATTTATGGAAAAATTTCCCTTTGTAATTATTATTTTGATTTATATATAGTATAATTATTTTTACCATTATAATTGGTAAACTATTGTTCGGGGGATTAAATGTTATTTCTAAAAAATATTTTCTAACCCATGTTTTATTTTTTAATTCATAATTTTTTTATAAATTTAAGAACCAAAACTTAAAAATTATGTAACATGTAAAATATTTTTTATATTCTTATAATCTAAATTACCTATGTAGAAAAACTATTTATTGTAGTGTTTTTTTAAAATAATCTAATCATGAAATTTACAGAACAACAGGTTTAGAACATGTTTTTTTGAGTTTCACAGGATTAGATATACTATACAATCCCTCCACTCCACAGGTTATGACACGTAAATGAAATTACTTAACACAAGACATTGAGTTGGTAGTAGTGGCTTATGCTCAAATGTCGGCGACACTATCTTTTGGGTGAAATGATTATTGTATTTACTAATCAAAACATCATGAAGTATGTCTGTTCACATTGAAACATGAATCTTCGATAGTGATGAATGGAAGAGTAAATGCAATAACATTATTTTTAACCAGAACATACCACTGCAATGGGGAATAATGTGGTTGAAGCCTCGAGCAAGAGAACTCCAACTCATTTGTTATATGATTCTATTGTACAGTGGTAATGATGCAATTTTTGTCTAAAATGAATGTGGTGGTCATGAAATTCAAGAGAGGATGACTATGGTTTCCTTAGTAGTGGATTCTATAAATTTGAGACAGTTCAGGGTAGAAAAATATATGAGGATCCATAGTGTTTAGACATAAGTGAATTTCTTGATGCTGTGGAGACAACTTCAAACTAGATGATAGATGAGGATGGGAACATCTGTGTGAAAAATTGGGTTGTCATGCCGACAATTTTTTGAGAGGAACACATGAGATAATTTTTTGCCTCAAAGTTAGTGGTACATCCTGGGAAGAAATGTACCTTGACCTACAATGACTGTTTTGGTTGCCAAACATGAAAAATGGGATAACAGGGTTCATATCCAGATGACTCACATATCATAAATTGAAAGAATATCATCAAAGTCCAACAGTCCAATTGTAGTTGTTTCCTATTCCGTAATAGAAGTTGGATGATGTGACTACAGATTTCCTTGATGGACATCCGAGGAAACATAAAAAGAATAATTATATTTGTGTCAATGTTGATCGACTAAATAATGTATCACATTTATAACCTATCAAGGAACCCATTATAGTAGAATAGTTTGTAGAACTGTATGTACAAGATATTGATCGTTTGAATGGGTATCGAAGGGAAATAGATTCAGATCATGATTCATGGTTTAAATCACGTTTCTGTAAAATTATACAGAAGGTTCTTGGTATACTATTTTTGTTATGTTTGACCATCCACCAACAGATATATGGGAAGTTAGAGCATACCTTATAGGTGTTAGAGGATATTTTGCGTGCTTGTGATCTTAACAATGGTGGTTCTTTATAGAATATCTTATCATTAGTGAAGTACTCCTATAACAATTGTTATCATGAAACTATTTTGGTGGCACCATAGGAGGCACTTTAAGGAAGATAGTTTAGATCACTGTTGTGTTGGTTTGAGGAGGGTGAGTTATAGATATTGTGGATAATTCTTTTTTAGGAGTCATTGGAGTAGGTCAAATTGAAATGAAAAAATATGGCTATAACTAAGAGTAGGATGAATTCATATACAGATTGACGGAGAAGACCAATATATTTTATAGAGGGTGATGGGGTATTTATTCAGATGTCACCTAGATCAAGTCACCATAGGATTCAGACTCATGGAAAGTTGATGCCTAGGTTTTAGGGCCATTTAATGTTCTAGTGATAATATGTCCAGTGGTGTACCGATTATCCCTTCCATGAAAATTAATTTATATTCATGAGATTTTCAATGATTAACTATTACAGTGGTATCACCATGACCCTTATCATGAGAATTACCTGGAAGAGGTTGACCATGAGATAGATGCATCCAATGAGAAGAATCTGATACATGTGCTGGGTCGAAGTGGGAAAGTGTTATAGGGAAATACTGTTCCATTAGTTATTGAGTTATGGGAACATGGACACATTCAAGAGGAAACATGGGAATGTGAAGCAGACACGTAGGATCAATAAAACTATATTTTTAGATCAAAATTATAGTGATGTTTGGTAGTGAATCATGAGGATAAGATGTTATAAGGTTGGTATATTTTCATATCTCGGTCTTTTATAGAGTCATATATTCTACATTTTAACTAATGAATGATTAGTAATTGAATGATGTGTCTAATTCATGTGAATTAATTAATTATTAAATGGATGAGATTATTTTGGGGATAGAAATGGAATTCTGGAAAAATTAGCTTTTGGAACATATACATGGAATTGCTTCCCAATAGTTACCCCAGAATGTGATTTTGGGGTGCTATGCATGATAACCAAGATCAAATGAGATATAGAGTGTTAGGAATTAAAACATACAATGAATAAGATTCAGGGTGCCTGACATGAGATTAAACAATAAATTAATGATGATATCGAATGATGATTTAAAAATAATGTACCAATTGAAATTGAGCCTATTGTGATGATTATGATTAAATGAAAATTTGACAACTATTTTATTATGCATTGTATATAGTTTATTATAAAATTGAATAAACCATCACATTACTGGACTTGTTTTAGTAATCATTGGTGATGGCCTACTGAGTCGTACTGACACCCTATTCAGGTCACCTTCTCAGAAACCGTGTTGACTTTGTTGTTGTTGGACAGGATAAGGGAAACCCCTTTGGATAAGATTATGTTTCGGATTGAATCATGTGAAATGGAACTGGATGTGGTTCTTGGTCCACATGGGATTCTTTATTATTTTCATTTAGTTTCATTAGAATGAAATGACATTCGAATTTCTATAGCTTATTTTTTCTTTTAATTAGTGTATTTTATTATCTTGTTTTGAATATCACATGACACGATATTTTTTTGTTATTTATACGCTTCTGCACATGGTTATTTTTGAAAGCTTCCATTGGTTTTTTATTATGATAAAAGATGGAATAGAATCCCCATTACTAACTTACCAGATCCTTGATTATAGTCAGAACCATCTTCCTTACAGGGAGCCACACTTGAGGCCATGTGTCAGATCAGCTCAGGGCACTGTTTTGTTGATCCCTGGTCGGTACATCACATCCAAGTAGCTCAATGTGGCTATAAATATTCCAATGGATTATTTAGGTAATAAATAACTCATTAAATAAAATTAATAAAATAGTTATTTTAATTTTATAACACATATAAAATTTTATTTACCCATAATTACGACATTTACCCATAACTATGGTAATTAATAAAAATATTAAAGTTACAAATTTTATTTTCCAATAAAAAATGAGACTATGTACTAAATTTGGAACTTATTATTTGAAATATGGAATACATTTTTTAAAATTCAAAACCTATAATTTTCTTACATTAATTTAAAATTATTTTCATTGATGAAATAATGAAAATGGGTTTTGAGATATAAATGTTTAAAATATTGAAGTGTTTTTATATAAAAAATCGATGAAAAAATGATTCAATCGACATATATTATATAAACTGAAAAAAAAAATTATCTTATTATACATTAAAAAACAAAATATAACTTAACACCACATATAATTTAGATGAAAATGTTGTTTTCAATTAAAATGCAGTAATATTTCACTATTCATCATACCGTGAAACTTTTCAATTTTATTCTAAAATTTATCACAAAGAAAATACATATATTACACACTAAATTAGGAATTTTTTTATCAAAAAAAATTTATAAAATTTTTAAATTATATATATTATATATTTATACATTTAAAAGGCATCGAGACTACCTTTATAAAATTATTACCATTTTTTGTTTAAATTGGTTTTTTTTTATCATAAGTCTATTTAACATATTAGATGAATTAAAAAAACTAATATATATCATATATATTTAATTATTATTTTTCAATAATAATGATCAATTTTAATTATCAGGATAAAACACCATTTTTCAAATAAAATATATTTTTATAAAAATAAATAATTTATATTAAAATTGTTTCAATTTTAAAATCCAGGTAGAGGATGAATTTTTCGGTACTGTAGCAGTACTGTAGCAGTATTGTAGCAGTACTGTAGTAGGGACAATGTAGTACTGTAGCACTTACTGTAGAGGGAACTGTATCAGGCAATGTTTGGCACTGTAGCAACCGAGAATATGCCCCTGTTTGGGCCTTCGGGCCACAGATTTGGTCCCTGAGTCCTGTAAGGCCTTCGGGCCACCCAGGCCTTCGGGCCACCTTAGTGCAGATGAAAACAAGAAAACCTACAATGAACAAGATCTACAAGGAGGACGAATAAAGAGCTTTCACCACAACAGAAGCTAAACGGATTGCAAGAATGAGAGGGTATGACACCTGCCATCAGGACAGGCATGTGCATGCACGAGAATGCTTCCTGAATAGCCATGCGAAGGTAGAGAGATGATTTTACGATGAAGATGCCCTTGAGGAGAAGTTACAAGTAGTTAGTTTGGGTTGTAAGTAATGTTTAAAGTCTACGGGCAATGAATTACTCGAAGGCCTACTGTCCATGTAATACTTACGCCTACGGGCCCTGTAAGGGTTCCGCCTCACCCCTTGAAAGGTGGATTATCAAAATAAATAAAAAATAAAGGCCTTGGGACCATTGGAGGTATATCACTGTTTGTTTTAGTTTTTTATTGTATGCAACGTATAATATCAATGTAATTGAATTTATCTAAAAGATTCATATAATAAAATCTGGGGTTGTCACCATGATGATATCTATTCACATAAAATTTAAATTTTTATTTAAATTTTTTATTCCATGTTCAATAAGGTTCAAATTTAACTAAAGTTGTCGGAGTTGTTTTTCACAATTTTTTGTGAGATTTGTTCTATATTAAATACATGTCTCATTTATGTTGGGTTTATAAATCAGATGATAATATTTGATTTTAGGTCAATTTTGGATTTATATATCTATAAAATTTCCATTAATTCATGGGGAATTAGATTTAAATGCTACCAATGTGTTAATCATATTATATAATAATGTCGTTGTTCATTTGAATTGTTTATGATTATGCATCTAATGATGATATTAAAGGGTGTACTAATAAAAAACCATGAATAATCTTCTCAAATGAAAATTTTAGATATTACCTATCTAAATTTCCATTTTATCGAATTATTAGATTACAAGTCAAAAACATTTGTCTTATAATGAAATTAAAATTATTTATCTCTTCAGTCAAAAATCATTTTTCTGTAAATATCCTTATTTTATATAAATGATAATAAATAATATTTTAATATGCATTTTAATTTTAATATTACAAGTTATTTTATTTTCAAAATTTTATTTTCAAAATTAATCTTATTATTCATTAATAGAAATAGAACATTTTGAAATTGCATGATATTTTTTTAATTGAATCAATTTTTAAACGTGCATGAAACAAACATAATCTTCCATGGTTATGAACATAGAATGTCTATAACGTTCTCTTATATGTTCCAACATTATATTCAATGAAATGGAATTTAATATTTATTTTAGAAACTTTTTTAAATCCTTATTTTGGAAGTCAAATATGTTAGTTTCCCATTGAATGGATCAACTTTATATTTTAGAATAATTTTCTATTTATGATGTCATCATTTAATATTACATTACCATGACTAACAATATAATCTAATTAAAATATATTTATAATTTATGAAGATGTATTTTTATGACTAAAATATTTTTATTAAACCTACTTCATTTTCAACAGGATATTCAATGTTGAAATGATGAAAGGTTTATGAAATTAGTTTCTGTTTAATTGTTTATATTGTGATTGAATTCTTACGAATCACAGTTATTTTCTTAGGTATTATTATAATAATTGTTTTATTATATTTTGTAAATCCTACTCATGTTATTCATTATGTTATGATTATTTCATTATTGGCAAGATTGAAGGTTATGTTATAACCAAGAATGGTAGTTATGTTATATATAAAGATGGTGCTTATGTCATAACTAAGGAAAATTTTCATGTTATAACCTTATAATGGTGGGAAATATATCTCCCCAAAATGAATATTGAAGAAAAAGTATATATCATAAGGTTTATAAGAATATAATTTATTGTGAGAATAGTTGATAAAGTTACTTTTTCCCCGGAGATAATCTTTGTAATGAACCATGACAACTCTGATTGTTTGGTGAGAAAAACCAATACACATTGATATCATTATTAGTGATCCATTACTACTAATGAAGTTATATTTCTATATATATGTGTGTGACATAACTCATTATATTTTTCCATATTATGTTTGTAGGAAAAATGTAATATGATTACACTAAGATTCATGTATAATTGAATTCCATTATTTATTCCATGGCAAAGGTTTATAATCAATGATTTGTAGGTTATGGGTTTCCAATATTTTTTTCACGATAAAATAACCTTATTATCATTTTATGTTGATATATCACTTTTTAAACCTTACTGAGAATCTAATATCAACCATCTATATGATTCCTTTCAGCATGTATTAATGAAATGTATTGTGTATGTTCTGTTTAAGAAGGGATATACGTTTTATGAACATAGGGGGATATGATATAGTTCACTTATGAACATATGGATTTTGTATCCATGATTCAAATGGTAGTAGACCTAAATGATTTTTTGTGTGTTCATATTAATGTTATGTAATGAATATTCATCTATTTAGAAGTGGTATCTCTATATTAGTAGTTTAATTAATTTCCATATGTATGTAATGAATTAGTTTATTTACAATTAATGGAAATTTTTGAATCATTATGATGAAATTAATATCTTAAAGTTACATTTATATGAAATGAAATTGATCTTTTTATGAGAAATTGTATTTTACATTATTTAATGAGAATTAAATAAATTTAAAAATTTATAAATATTCAACCCAACAAAATAATAAAATTTACCAAATATTTAATTCACTTAATCAAATATTTTTTCAGTAACATTGTATAAAATTATTTTAATTTTCATCAATAAATCATGATATATTTTTTTTCAACCAATTTTTATAAAAAATTAAATAAAATTATTAAAATGGAGTAGTTATTTATAATGAAGTAATAAATAAATTTGACTTTTTTAAAACAATTATACATATTTTAGTCGTAATTTCGTTTTTCAAATTAATATCATCCATTTGGACAGAAATGTTATACTGGATTACTATGACCCAATTTGCTTATACATACCGTTGCATGTAAATAAAATACTCAAACACATACATTAAATATAAATAGAAATATATTCTAATACATCATGTAGTTTCATTTACAGAATTATTCATTAAAATTATTTACATAAAGATAATATTTGAGTAATATTATTGTATTACATTTATGTTACCCTCATACCAAAATATATGGATATGATGAACATCATATAAACTATTAAACAATAAGAAAAATGGAAACTGATTCATATAATCATCTTATTAGTCTCTTTGGAAATTTGATACAAAATAAATCACAAAACAATATTAAACACAAAATTATATGACCCTTCATCATATTCCACTAATAAACATCTAAAAAACTCTTCAACAACACTTAAAATAATTAGGCATATATAATTTCTATAGTTAGTTAAATATAACAATTTATTGATAATAAGAATGATATAGGATGTCAATAATCTTTGTTATTTTTACTATATCATTTATTATAACATAAAATCACAACATATAAAAATAATTTTTAATAAAATAATAACATGCATTTTTAATAAGTATTCCCATGTTATCAAAAATAATGACATGATATCATAATGTAGAATAATTAGTTTTTAAATGAATATAATACCATGTTAAGGGATTTTTGTAATATATAAAAAATCATTAAAAATTATACTGAGGGTTTCCATATATAAAAAAACAAAATTTAATTTTATGAGTAAAATATTTCCATTAATATAGTACTAGACACTGTTGACAATATCATGTCCATCAACATTAGTCACATGATATACAAATCATTACCTAATTATGTAGAGGGATATATATATATATATATTCTATTATGTAATATCATAGTTTTTATGTATAACACAATTCCATATATAATAATAAATTATTTAATAATATATACAATGAAGATATATGTCCATATTAAATTTATTATATATATTGGGTACTCATTTAATGAACATTTTTTGAATGAGATCTTATTTGGAGGAATATTAATTATAAAAAAAGTAAATTGAAAATTTGATGTGAATATTATAGAAATAATCAATAAACAAATTTTTATTCATTCTTGGATTGTATTTAGTGATATATATATATATATGTAAGATGGTTGATACTGTACAAAAATAAAAAAGAAAAAGATATGAATATAAAAGTCAGAATGCGACATTCTAAATAATATTGATTTATAGGGTATATGAATCAACCATGATGAAAGTTGAGAAAAATAAAATTTATTACAAAATAAATTGAAATAGGATTAATAATTTCTCATCTAGAGAAATGTAAATCAATGAATTTTAGATATTGTCTATGTGAAAATCTATAAAAATGTAATTTTAAATACATTTACAAGATCTCCAATGATTTTTTAATCTCTATAATGTTATTTTAAAAAAGAACTTTCTATTTATTTCCAGAAACACATTTGAAAATTATATTTCAAAAAATTCCTAAATAAAAAAAATTCATTTATCATTATTTATGTAATTCCTAAAATGTACAAACATTAATAAATATATCCCTTCACGTTCATTAAATGAAAGGAATTTAATGAAATGACTAGAATTATACATTTAAAAACATAAATAATGAAAAATATATATGTGATAATTGATGTTAAATTATATATAAGAAATTATCGATTTTAGAATCAGAAATATATGGGGAGTGTATAGTCCTAACTTGAAATAAAATGGTAGAAAATAATAATATCCATTTAAAACAAGCTATTATAAAAATTAACAATTTTTAATAATTATTATGTGATTTTATATACCACCAAAACTAAAAATAAAATGTTGAAAATAATAGTGGCAATTAGTAGATTATTTGAGAAAATAGAATAAATATTACGGCTATTAGGAAAATTGTAATTAAATAATCAATACAAGGGGTGATTAAAGTTAAAAATTGAATTAATTTTTCTCTTTCAATTTAGTAACATATTATATTAATAATTTCCCCAAATTCAGATGAACATGTTGAGTCATACTATTTTCATAATTTTATTAAACTAAATAATAAATTTACACATTCAATGTGAAGCATGAAATTTACCTAGTTATTTTTAATTTTATATCTAAATGGTTTTTTATTGAGTATACATTTCATTATTAGATGTTGTTGCCTAGGCCGCTACTATAAATAATAAAGGATAATTATAACTATCCATGTTGAATAGCCTTACTTTATTTTAGAAATATTCACAATTAATCACTAAAAAACACCATCATATAATCTCAAAAAAATCTTTTTTTGAGAAATAATTATTTTTAATAATAATTATTTTATACCCATGTTATTTCATACATCATTTGGTCTTCATGACTCATTTTGTGATGATTTATTAAATTCCATGTTCATTTAATGAAATTTTTTTGAAGGGATGATTATATCAATACCTCAATCAGATATTTTATTCTATGTTATTCATAAAATTACAACTGAAAAATTCCATATTTTTAATAAATAATATTATAAAGTTTTTTCATAAAGTATCTATATTTTATTAAAAACGTCTATGTATAGGTAAAATTTAAACATCCATTCTTTCTCCCCTATATTACGATGATTTATCAATGAAAATTATCTCCATATTTCATCATCAATATTATGTGTGTGTAACACCCCAAGCTTCCACAGTACACTTCTCTTTTAATAATACAATAGCGTGTGTTATATGAAACTTCGAGTTCTAACACACCACAACCAATCAAACTAGCCATTATGAATAGTAATACCCACTTTTTGAGATATTATAAATTTTATCATCAAAATGGACTTCATTTTTGAATTTGGAATATTGAAATTAGCTTAGAGTGAATTTTTGGTATTTTTCTAAAAACAATCAATTGTTTTTTATACTAAAAAACACGGAGTTATAGTTTAAACCCGATTTTTTAAAATAATTATTTATATAATTTAAATTTATTTTATATCAAAATAGATACATAATACTTATATTAGTTCAATGTAATTTATTGAAGTTAATATATTATAATTTCTGATATATAAAAATTTTATAGAATATTTTGCCATCTTTTACCCACCTCTAAGGAATATTTGAAAATATACATAAAACATACATCTTCCACATCAGTGAGATGAATTTAAAAAATTTGAGTGAAACTATTTATATCAGAATGTAATGTTTTCATCAATAAGATTAAAATGATTTTTGGTCAATCGTTGCTTTTTTCTTTTATTTACCATAGTAAAATGTAAATATAGAAATTATGGATTAAAATGAAATTATTATTACTCTAAAAAATGTTCAGATTCTATTGGATAAGTATAATTCGACCAAAGAAACCATATGAAAAATATATAAACCTATTTTATCCACATGGATTAGATTAGGACATTAATTATTATTTAAATCCAAGAAGAGTTAAATGTGTTAAATTCAATGTTTAATAAATAAAACATTTTTAAGACAGGGTTACACATAATATAAATTGATTAAAAATATTAATTAGAAAGAAAAAAAATATTTCCTACATAATGGTACTTTATTTATAATTTTTAGACATTATATAATTAAAATTAATTATGACTCAATGATGATGCATTATTTTCTTAATTAATGAAATATTATAATAATTGATATTATAAATTTCCATATAAATGTAATTTATGAGTTTTTATGAATTCCAATAATTTTATAGGCTAATATGACATTATAGGGTTGTTTAGATGAATTTTTTTATGTAATAATGCTGTTATAAATTTAGAAAAAACAAAATACCAAATACTGTCAAAATTGACATAAAAGAGATTTAAAAAAATATAATATTGTTAATTGATATTCTATTCCTAAAAACATAAGGTTAGTCCAAAATAATTTTATAATGATAGGTTTATAATTAATTAACCACATGGGATTCTTTTGAATGTTTATATTATGTTTATTGACCATATAATATAAAAATATACAAATACATGGTAAATGCCACACTATTTAACTAAGAGTTAAATAAAAAAGGTAAAGTTAATATAGTGACCAACACCTTTATAAAACCTATTTTTTGATATTTTTTTGTCCCATATCCCCCTTATCATTTTAATAATTGATTTTTGTTCCACTATAAGCAGAAAATAATTTTATTATAGATTAATATTTCTAGGTTTTCCTATGGTTCCCCTCACACTTCTTAGAAAAGGGCACTTCCCCTCCCCTCTAATTAACACCTTAAAATCTATTTAGATAGGAAAAAACCTAAAAAAATACCCTAAAAATTTTCCTCCCTTCATCCTAGAGGAATTAAATTAGTCATAAAACCAACCTATAGAGCCCTTTTGATCAAATCAAAAGGAAGAACCCTGAAGAATAGTTAAATATTTCATCACCTCTTTCAAATTCATTTATTCTTCCACTTCCTCTTTCTTTGTTGATTCCATTCTAAAATAATAAATGAATTATCTTGTATATAATGTGATGTTATTATATATATGGTACATCCCTATTCATTATTATATCCATACTTTGAATTACATGTCATCATACATGTGTATGTATGGCTTACCGTCTCCACATCGTGGTGTAATTGTCATTCAATACATTATTATTTGGATTGGTATAATAATGATGTGTAATTGATGAAAATAATAAATATAACATTTTATTTAATCTTTATATCATATATACCATCCAATTATATATTATCTTAATATCACAAGAATGATATTGTTGCTCATGCGTACATACGGATTACCGTCTCCACGAATGAGATGAGATTCATTCCCCATCATATCCACTCAAGTTTAATTTTTATTAGATGATTAAAAAGAATGTTTAAAACCTAATATCATACTTAATATAAATAGGTTACATCCTATCCAAAAAAGCATTACTTATGTAACAAATCATACAATGGAAAATGAATCAGTGAACACCCGAAAAGACGATAATACTAATATGTTATTAACATAGCAATGTTAAAAGATTATATATGATATTTTATTAATGTATATGATTATCGTATAATTTAATAACAATTATTTTAACATTATATAAGAGGTAAACCTACACTCTGCCAAGGAAAAGTACATGTTCAAGGTTAATTCTACAATCTCTTTATTATCTGAAGATGTTTTTACATAAGTATCTACTAGGACCTCTTTATCATCCACATCCATGTTTCATAAAAATGTATTTTAAAACATTTTACTATTTACTATACAATTATTTAAATTCATTTATACCCTTATTTTAACTAATATGTTTTGAAAGGAATCATTCATTCATTTTCCAAACAAGGTACTTTACTACCTTTTTGACAAAATTAAGGAAAGAATGTCTTTTTTTAACTTATACGGAGGGTGCGGTGACTCTCTACAATTATCATATCGTCAAATAATCCCCTACATGATTATATTAATATTTTTAAAATGACCTTTTTCATTAGTAGTTATGTAACATTAAATAATTTCAAAAAAAAGAAATAGATATTTCTCTCAAATAGTTTTGATTTCATCTATATCAACATCAATGGATAGATTTTAAAAATTCTTGATTTTGATTCATTATGATACAAATCATCCATATTTTATTGATGTTTTTGTGATTTGTTTACTGTGGATGTGTTATTTTAATACAATTAATAGTTTATGGTCAAAGTATTGAAATTTTGTTTTATAGTTTTAATACAAATGTTTATGTTATATTTCAACTTTTTCATATGAGGAATGTATTGGACGTAGTAAATGATAATGGGAGACCTCTATATCTCCTTTAGGTGTATGTAGGACTAATTAGACAAAAAGATGTGGAATTGGTAGAGGACTTTTCCAATTTGATATATGGCTTTGGCCAATGCCTTAATCATTTTTAGACTTCTTGGACGAGGCCTTGACAAAATGTTTGAGAATGTACTGCATTATAGAATCCCTCCTTATGAAAATAATATTGATTATTTATGTGGTAATTCTACTAGTAGAATACCAAAAATTATGGTTTATTATTTCATCATTTACTAAACTCATATTCCTGTCATAAAAGTGTCCATGTTTATTACTGGTAAAAACATGTGTTTTTAATTATTCAGAATGATTAATTTAAATGTTAACATACACTATATTTCTTACCCTTACTGAGCATTTGTGGTGACCCCTTTCTTATGTTTCATTTTCCCTGGATATGAAGAATTTTTTATGACTGTCTAACAGGCTTAATCTAGGAGGGTTGGATTTTTCTAATGGAAGAAATTATTGTTGTATTTATTTTCAAGTTGTAATGTTGAACTTTTGTGTGAATCTTGTTTCCAATAATAATAAACTTATCGGTCTTTCGGTACATTATTTCCTTTTGATCATGCCAATGTTATGTAATAATGCACTGGCATTGGTTAACTAGGGTCGGGGTGTTATAGTTTGAATAAGAGAAGTTTAATACAATCCTTGGAAACTAAAATTATATAAACTCTGAATAGAGCACATTGCTCTAAGATAGACTTTGAGGATATGTATAGATGAACTTCCTCGAATTTTTGTATTATAGAGATTTTGTATGTTTTCCTACAAATACATCCCTATTTGGATACGAGCAGGGAGAGGTGGCTCTAGCACAAATGTACCTATGTGTTAAACATGAAGTCACTGCTTTGACCTAGCCTCAAATGGGAAATGGTTCACAGCAATGGGCCTTGTTGTACTCTTGGTTACGACACTCCCAGATGATATTCTTAGGATAATTATCATTTTCATTACAAACTATTATGAAGGGTTTATAAATATATACTTCCTCAAATGGTAACTTTTTTATGTTTATAGATTATATCCATAAGCTCTTCAATTTATGTTAGGTGTTTTACACGTTTGGAATTATGTATTTCAATTCCTAAACTAATCTAGTTTATTCCATTGTTCAGAAATGATGGCTTGTGGAAGGAATGGAAATTGTATCAACGCATTCAATCCATGTAATAATTTCCCACCTTTTCATGATAATTATATTGGAGCTGGTGATACCACTAGTGATGATCAGCTTATCACAATATGAGGAAAACACACTCTAGTTATGAATAATAACCTTACCTTAATGGAGCACCCAGATCTATAGCGTGGAGGATCAATTATAGATCTCTTCATGTGGAAATAAGGACAAACATTCAATGGGGGTAAAAATCAATTAGTAGCAGTGATGTATAAATTCCTTAGTAGAAATATTCTACGCCTTGCGGAGTAGCGAAAGTGATAAAGTTTTCATGGTATTTTACTACCTCACTGGAGATACGGATCAATGGTGGTCATTGAATCAAAACAAAAAAGAGATGATGAATTATGAAATATGGAATGGGGGGACTTTATAAAAAATTTATTAGAAAAATACATTCCTCATGACCATCGATCGGATATGGAAAGACAATTTCTAAGTCTAAGGCAAAATGAGGTTGAGAATGTCACAAAGTATGAAGCTAACATTAAAAGGTTAGGGAGGCATGTTGCAGATTATATAGGTAACCCAAGAAGTATGATTGACCATTTCATTGATGTGTTAAAACCATTTCCCCATCGAGCATTAGTATTAAAATCCTTCTTATCATATGAAGACACAAAATGAATTCTCTATGTCTTATGACATTAATAAAAATCCAGAGAAGATGAGATCTGCTGAAAACCCCGGGAAAGAAAGTAAGGAAATAGGGAATAAGGGAAGAATTGAATTTAAATCCAGTGATAATTGTGGTAGGAATCACCCTAGTGACGTTCTAAAAGGAGGAGTATGCTACAAATTTGGATAGAAAGGCCATATTGCTGGTGATTGTTAGGTAATGAAAGATGCTACTAGTGTTCAATGATACAATTACAGGGAGATGGGACATTATGCAAATGAATTTCTAAGCATCAGGGAAACATACCTCATAAAAGGCCAATAAATCAAGGCCAAGCTTATTTGATCACTAATGTTGAGGTTGAAGCCCCGAAAAATGTGGTGGCTTGTAATTTAATGGAATACTCAAGTACAACCAATGCTTTATTTGATTCTGTATCATCGCATTACTTCATAACATCCCAGTTTTCTATGAAAAATACATATTTTAAATTTGATTTAACAAGGGATTTGTTAGTCAAAACACTTAAGGGAATTATAATATCAACAATGTATTGAAAATTCCGTCCCCATTTGGGTATATAAATGTTATTTATCTGATTATCTCATTGAAATACCCATGACTGAATTTGATATAATCCTCTGTATGGATTGGATTTCGGACCATGATGAAAAAATTTATGGTAAGAAGAAGGAGGATACAATTATTTATGATTATAAAGAGTATCTTAGCATTAGAGTAGAAACATCACAATTTAATTTTTATCTAGATCCACCCCATTAGATCAACTAAATTCAATTACTAGGGCATAATAGAGTGAAAAACCCATGGGTGAGGAAAATAATGTTTAGATAGAGATGTACATATTGTTAAAGAATATGTTTTTTGTGTTTTCAAAGGATTTAGTTAAAAATCTTCCAGAATGAGAAATTTAGTTTTCTATTGACATAGTACCTAGTTCCATGCTCATATCAAAGACCCATTATAGAATGGGCAATGTGGAATTAGTGAAACTAAAGAAAAAACTAGAGGAATTGAGTAATAATATATTTACTCTCCCTAGTGTGCCTCCATGGGAAGCCCCTGTTCTTTTTGTTATGAGGAAATTTGGATCTATGAGGTAGTGCATTGACTATAGGGAGATCAATGATATAACAATAATTAACATGTATCCCCAACCTCACATTGATTATTTATTCTACAAACTTCATAGAGCTCAAAACATTTCAAACATTGACCTTCGATCTTGATGTAATCAGTTGTGTGTGAAGAAGGAAGTCATTCCGAAGAAAGTATTCTGAACCAGATACTGACATTACAAATTTACAGTAATGCATTTTGGAATAACTAATGCATCCTATATCTACATGGATCTAATGAATAGTGTTATTGAGGAATATCATGATGACTTTGTAGTGGTATTTATTGATGATATATTGGTATACTCCAAAATCTACGAAGATCATGAATATCACATTCGTGTTATTCTAAATAATCCTAGAAGACATAGAATTATATGGGACGTTTATCATGTTTGAATTATGGCATTAAGATATTTCTTATAATGGCCATATTATCTCTATGGATGTAATCTCTATTGACCCTTCTAGGAAAAGAGAAATCCAAGAATGGCCAGCACCGATGAGTATAACTAAGGTATGTATTTTTATTAGTTTAGTAAGTTATTATCGACATATGGTCCATATTTTTTCCTAGTTGGATAACCCATTAACAAAGCTCATATGAAAAGAGGATAATTTTTTTTGGAAAAAGTGTGTGATGAATGTTTTCAAGAATTGTAGAGAAGATTAGTCAATGCTCCTATCTTGACTCTACCATCAGGGAATGATGGGTTTTGTATTTATCGTGATGAATCAAAGAAAGGACTTGGTTGATTCCTTATACAGAATGATAGAGTTATTACCTATGCATCATAATAGCTAAAAATTCATGAACAAAACTATCCCACTCATGATCTACAGTTATCAGCTGTAATTTTTCATTGAATATTTTGAGACAGTATCTCTATGGAGAAATGTGTGTGATATATACCGATCACAAGAGTTTGAAGTATATTTTCTCACAGAAATAACTCAGCATGAGGAAAATATGATTTCCTGAAGATTCTTGGAGAGAAACAATAATGGAGTTCTGAACAAGGTGATAGTTAAAAGGGATCCTATATACAACGATCTAGTAAAGTTGGACATGGGTATAACCATGGAAGTTGAAACATAATAACATTTTCAAATGGTTGCCAAACCATATTTACTAGAAAATATAAAGAGTTCTCAGATCGATGATGAATAGTTTTAATAGAAGATTGAAGTTGTGAATGATGGGAGATTGAGTGACTTTGTGTATGAAAATGGAATTTTGAAATTTGAGAAGAGAATTTTTGTTCCCAAAATAATTAATCTAAAAATGGAATTTTTGGAAGATGAACATATTTCCAATTTCTCTATAAACCCCCGTAGCAATAAGATGTATAAATATTGGAAGGAACATTTTTGGTGGGACAAAAATATGGGGGATATTGCTGATTTTGTGCCAAGTTGTATGGTTTTTCAATAAGTGAATGCTGGTTGAAAACTACATGGAGGTGTCATGAAATTTCATCACATACCTAACTGGAAATGGGATAATATTACGATGGACCTTTTCATGGGACTACTAAAGACTCATAAAAGGAATGATGCAATATGGGTCATTGTTGATTATCTTACCATGTCAGCCCATTTTCTTATATAATAGAAGATTTACCACTTGAACATCTAGCATGAATATATATTAATGAAGTAGTGAGACTCCTTGGGGTACCCCTATCAATTGTTTCTGATCAAGATCCACATTTTAAATCATGATTCTAGAAATATCTTTATAAATCCCCGGATACTGAACATCATTTGAGCACTGCCTTCCACCCCCAAACTAATGGAAAATCATAACAAACTATTCAATCATTAGAAATCATGTTGAGATCATGCTTACTTGACTTTCAATGTATGTGGGATCAATATTTATCTCTGGTATAATTTTTATATAACAATAGCATCCATTCAGCCATTCATATGGAACCATATAAAGCATTATATGAAAAGAGATTTTGCACACCATCCTGTTGGGATGATGATGGTGAAATAATACCCGTAGTCTCAGAACTTGTGGAAGAAACAATGGCAAAGTTGGAGGTAATCCAAACCTACAACAAAGCATATTAAAGTAGGCAGAAGATCTATTCTGATAACCGAATGAAGGATTTGGAATTTCGTGTAAGATATCATATATTCTTGGTGGTTTCTTCATGGAAGGGTGTTATACATTTCAATAAGAAGGTAAAATTATGTCATATGTACATCGGACCATTCAAAATTCTAGAACAAATAGGGATTGTAGCTTACTGTTTGGCAATGACGCTAAGTCTCTTCAAAGATCATGATGTGTTCCATGTATCATTATTGAGAAAATATATGCTTGACCCAACACATGTACTCAACTATGAGGATTTAGAAATTGAAACCGATCTATCATATTGTGAATATCGTATCAATGTTCTTGATACAAGAGAACATGTACTCAGAAATCAGATGACTCGTTTGGTAAATGTTATATGGAGAAACCATAAGATGGAAGAGGCAACGTGGGAACCTGATGAAGTTATGATAAAGAACCACTCGAGTCATTTTATGCAGCACTATTCTAGAATTTTTTAGAACGAAAATATTTTAACGAGGGTAGAATGTAACACCCTACGCTTCCACATTACACATCTCTTTGAATAATACAATAGTGTGTGTTGTATTAAACATTAAGTTTTAACACACCACAACCAATAAAAATAGTCGTTATGAATAGTAATACCCAAGTTTTGAAATTTTATAAATTTTATCATTCAAAATGGACTTCATTTTTGGATTCGTAGTTTCAAATTTAGCTTAACTTGAATTTTTTTTATTTTTCTGAAAACATTCAATTTTTGAGGTATAGTGAAAACACTGAGTTATAGTTTAATACCAAATTTTTATTTAAATATTTATTTATTTTATTAAAATTTGATTTATATCAAAATAAATAAATAATACCTATATGAGATCAATGTAATTCTATGGATCCAATTTATAATAATTTTTGATTTATTAAATTTTCATTGAACATTTTATCCTCTTTTACCCACCTCCTTGGAGAATTTGAAAATTTATATAAAAGTTAATTTTACTTCTTTTGTGAGTGGAATTTGAAAAATCCGGGAGACAAGGGTTGATATTAGTATGTAAAATGTTGGTCAATGAGTTGAAATTTTTTTTGGTGAATAGTAACTTTTTACTTTTATTTACCACAGTTAAATGTACTTAGGATAATTAAGGGTAAAAATGAAATTATTATTACCCTAAAACATGTCCTAATTCTATTGGATAAGTATAATTCGACCAAAAAGAAACATGGTAATAAAATATGAACCTCTTTGGTCCACATGGATTAGATTAAAACATTTATAATTATTTAATTCTAAGATGATTTAAAATTGATAAATTCAAAGCATAATAACAAAAACATTTTTAATATTGGGTTACACATAAGATAAATTTGACTATAAATATTAATTAGAAATATTAGTAGATTTCTTATATAACGGTAGTTTATTTATAATTTTTATATATTATATAATTAAATTTATTTGTGACAGAATGATGATGTAGTACTTTACTAATAAATAAAATATTAAAATATTTGATATTATAAATATCCATATAATTGTAATTTGAGACTTTTTATTAATTAAACTACCTTTCTTGGTCAATTTGATATGTTAGGGTTAGTTAGATGAATTATTTTAAAAGTAATAATGTTTTTATGAATTAAGAAAAAACAAAGATCAAAATAGTGTCAAAATTGACATGAAATAGTATTTTTAAAACAAATATTATATTATTAATTGATATTGTATTCCTAAAAATAAATGGTTTAGAGAAAAGACTTTTATAATGATATGTGTATCATTAATTAACCACTTGAGGTCCAATTGGATTTTTAACATATGTTTATTAACCATATAATATAAACATACAAAGAGACATGGTAAATGACAAACTATTTAACTAAGAGTTCAATATAAAAGTTAAACATAATATAGTGACCCAAACTTATCTAAAACATAATGGTTGAAAGGTTTTAAACTCGTCCCCACATTATCCTTTTATTAATTTATTTTTGACCCATTAGAAACCAAAAATGATTTTATTATAAATAATATTTCTTGCATTTCCTAAGGTGCCCCTCACCCCTCTTATAAAAGGGGACTTCCCCTTCTATCAAATTCACACCATCAAATCCATTTGGTTAGGCTATCACATTCCTAAATACCCTATAACATGACCTCCCTTAATCTTAGTGGCCTTTAATTAGTCATAAATCCAACCTACGGAGCCCTTTTGATTAAATCTGAAGGAAGAACCCGAAAAAGAGGAAAATATTTAATCATCTCTTTCATGTTCCATTCTTCTTCCACTTCCACATTATTTTTTGTTTCCATTATAAAATTATAACTCTATTATATTATTTATAATATGATGTTATTATAAATATTTTACTAAAATATATATTATTTTATCCATCCATTGAATGACATGTCACCATACGTGCGTACATACAGCTTACCGTCACCACGTCATAGTGTAATTATTAATCAATACATTATTATTTGGATGGGTATAATAAGGATGATTAATTGATGTAAATAAAAAATATATCATGATAATTTTTCTAATATATATGATATAACATCCAATTATATATTATTTTAATATCAAAATATTGATATTATCACGTGTGCGTGCGTACGGATTATTGTCTCCACGAACGGGATGAGATTCATTCCCCATCGTATCCAATCAAGACTAATTTTCATAAGATGATTTAAAATAATGTTTAAAGACTTAATATCATTCTGAATATTAATAATATACATCCTATCCATAACAATCATAACATACGTAATAAATCATATAAACGAAAAAACTAATCAGTTAACACCCGAAAGACGATAATACTAAGATATTATTAACAAGGAAATGTTATAAGATCATATATGATATCATATTAATGTGTATGATTATTCATAATTTATTAAAAATTATTTCACTATTATACTATAGGTTAACCTCCCCTCGACCAAGGAAAAGTACAAGGTTAGGGTTAATTCTACAATCTCTTTATTATCTAAGGTTGTTTTTACTTAAGTATCTACTAGGACCTCTTTATCATCCACATCCATGATTCATAAAAATGTATTTCAAAACATTTTTAATATTTAGTAGACTATGAGTTAAAGTTATTCATACCTTTATTTTAACTTATATTCTTTCAATGGAATCTTTATGTTGTTTTCCAAACAATGTTCTTTATTACCATTTCGATAAAACTAAGGTAAGAATGTCTTTTTTAACTTATTCGGTGGGGGAGGTTATTCTCCGCTATTATAACATCGTCAAATCATACCTTAAAAACATAAAAGAATATTTTAAAAATAAATGTTTTCATCTATTAATATTTAACTTTCAATGATTTCAATAGAAGATAGATATATTTCTCACAAATAGTTTTGATTTCATCTATGTCAACATCCATTGATGGATTTTATACTTGTTTGGTGTCGATTCATTATGATAAAAATCTTCTATATTTTATTGATGGTTTTGTTATATGTTTGACAATGGATGTGTTATTTTTATATCATTCATGGATTATGGTTAAAGTATTGACATTTTGTATTCTAGTTTTAATACAAATGTTTACATTATATTTCAACATTTTCATCTTAAGAATGTATTAGACATAGTAAGTGATGGGTGGAGCCCTCTATAGCTCTTCGATGCATCGACAATTCTCATGATACAGATAGACTTGGAATTGGAGGAATTTTCCAATTTAATTTATGGTTTTCACCAAGGCCTTAATCATTATTAGATAACATTCCCGAGGCCTTGACAAAATTTTTTAGAATGTCTGGTATTATACATTCCCTCATTATGAAAATAATATTGATGGTTCATGTGGTCATTAGACTAACAGAATGCCCATGATAATTTTTTATTATGGAATAATTTACTATACTCATATTCTTGTCAGAAAATAGTTCATGTTCATTACTGGTAAAGTCATGTGTTTTCAATTCTTCAACATGCTCAATATTTATGTTAACTTCCGCTGTATTTATTACCCTTACTGAGCGTTTGAGCTGACCCCTTTAATATTTTTCATTTTCCCTTCATTTGAAGAAGTTAATTATGAGTGAATTAAAGGCTTAACCTAGGAGGATTGGATGTTTCTAAGGGAATAAATTTGTGTTGTATATTTTTGAAGTTTTAATGTTTAACGTATGTGTGAATATTGTTTTCAATAATACTAAACTGACCAGTATTTTGTGACTTGATTTCCTTGTGACCAGGCCAATGTTATATAATAATACAACAAATCTAGGTAACAGGGGTCGGGGTGTTACCGTGTGTCTATATATTAAACTATAGAAAATATATTATATTTCTATCTACTTCATTTTATTCTTATAAATGTATATTTGATGTATTATTGAAAAATAATAATAATGACTTAATTTTTGTGAACAATATATTCCTCTTCATTTCATTATGATGATTCCATTTTTTCATCAATAGTAATAATGTCCAAAATATATAAGGACATTTTATTCATGAATCATAATTCTCATTATGAACCTAATTTTTTAAATTCTGTAGAATCTCACGTGTAGGTTATTATATCATTGGTGTCTTCATATTCATTATTGTTGTCTGATAGACTATTGATTCGACATGGTCATTTTTTGACATGACTAATCTTTTGATTTATATTCAACACCTATATACATGAAATTTAACAAATATATTATTTTAAATTCAATTAGTATCCTAAATAGAACATAAAATTCATTAGTATCATAAATAATTTTTTAAAAAGAAATACAATGACACATTTTTATTTAAAAAATAAACAAAATCCTAACATAAATTAAATAGTAATTTGTTATTATGTAAATGTTGTGATAAATTCACTAAATTCAATTTTATTTATCAAAACTATTGCATCATGTAATTTACCACTTCATTTGTATTCATTATGTATATTAAAAATAAAATATAAATGAAAAAACAATGTATAGACTGTAAGTCACAATGTGATCCTCCTTTCCGCATAACATCATTCTACAATAGCAATCTGTAATACATGAGAATATCATATTTACTGTAATGAAAAAAATTATTTCCCTATCTTAATTATTTTTTATCAAATTCATTTTGTTTTATTGTGTTTTTTATTCAAATATGATTTTTTATAATCATCCATTTATCTTCATATTTATAATGTAAAAAATATTAGAAATATAAATATCTAAATAACTAGACAAAATAAAATACCCTTTTGCCTTCATTCAATGTTCATCCACCTCCGAGTGTACCACAATATTTACAATTAAAGGTAATAGGAACAATACATTCATATTATAGAACAATAATATGATATCCTAACATATATCATATTCTTTTACAATAAAAAAATACCTTATAAGTTTTTTGACTCCAAAGATAAACCCTGAAGAATTCAATAATCTTTATACCTTTATATGGTTTCATAATAAATAATCACATTTATTAATACAAAATAAATATGCTCAGTCGGTTTGTTAAGATTCATGATTTTGTTTTGGGGTAATATTTTTTCAAATATTGTACCCCGGTAAATTCATATATTTTTTGAGTGTTTATAATGAAAAATAGATAATTTTGGAATTGACTATTGTTTTTGCATGGTTTTTACACAGTTAGGGGAATCCATGATTCATTCCCATGAAACCGTGTGGAAAATTTCATCATTTTTTTTAGATAATAAAGGAATTGAAAATGGTTTGTAGAATCTGTGGACTAACCATGCGGCATGTACCTCTTTGAAAATAAGGGGTGCAAAGTTGTTGTACTGTTTGGAAAAATGCGAGACTTGTCCGAGTAATTAAAAATTATGGAATTCTATTTTTTTCACGAAGGATTGATCTCTAACTCCCCTATTTCCTTCCAAATTAAAACACTGCATCCCAAGTTTCTTCCCTCCTTCCCACCTGGGAAGGTTTGATCTTGTGTTATTGAGTAATATCATAGTGATTGTTTCCAATAATTCCTTTTTTGTGTTTTTTGGGGGTTCAATTGTAGTATCATCCCAATTTCAGAATGCTTCCAATTTAGAAGTAGTTTGTTCTATGCTCTTGATTTATTATATTAGTTTTACAATATTTCATTCGTTCTTTAATGTGCTCAACGGTTTATCTATAAGGTGTGAAATATTTTTTGTATGTTTTTAAAAATAAATTTATGATGAATGTTTATTTACTAAAAGAAATATATTTTGATTTATATGTGAATTATTTTTGTGTATTCTTTAATATTATTTATGCCTTGTGTGGAATGTAAAAAAATAGTTTTTGAAGTCTATTAAAGGTTAAAATTCATTCAATGTTATTTTTTTTGAATGAAATGATAATTTTAGAATTTTTCCTTCCTTGTTTTGAACCTTTAATATGAATTTATTATTTTATAATTGAGAAAAAAAATTAATGGTGAGTTGGGTTCATGTGTTGATTTAAAAAAATGATTTTCCCTTGGTAATGGTTGGATTTAAAATTCATTCTTCAAGTTATTTTTTCAAATTGATTGTCCAAATTATACATGCAGTGGTAAATAAATTTCCAAATGGTTTTAGTGTATGTTAGGAAAATTGGAATGGTCTTGGTTATATATAATTTGTGATTTTCTTATTTTTTATGGTTGTTCCTTCATTGTGTTTCATTCTTGAGAACTCTATTGGTTGTTGTTTCTATATCATGTTTTTCCAAGGTATGATGTCTCTAGAGTTTAACATTGGTTAGTTACTATTAGTAATATATTCATAGTGAATTAATGTAAAATTATGAATATGTGACATGTTCAAATACATATGTATATGGGTGACCTTGTGTACACATCATTTGGAAGCAATCATGTAGAAAAATATCTTTACTTGATTGTTTTTCATAGAGAATGGTTTTTCATGAAATGATTTAATGATCTTTTTTTAAACACATCTGTATAAATATTCCTGTTACTTTTTTCATTTATAATTGTAGAATGTAATATATTTTTTTGGGTGGCATCATACAAGGTTTTTCTAAAACCCTACATGAACATTTAGGTGTATGTAGGAACTGTTATGTATGACCCATGTAAATTAAAGATGTGTTTTCATGATGATGGTGCTCTAGTATGTAGTTTTCTACATATTGAATTTATTAGTGGTGTTGGTTTGAGTGTGATGTCCATCATGTTTCATAATAGTTTTGGGATGTTTAGTGGTTTCTATCTCTGTTAAATAATTTCATATTTTTGGGTTGATGTTGTAAAACCATGATTCAAAAATATAATTACATTTTTTATGTAATTTGTTATGGATTTTTTTATTTACTTTATGGTTATTTATTATTTTTATAATAAGAGAAATAATTCTACAAATATATTGTGAATACTCAGAAACTAATTTCAAATCGGTGGAGATTAGGAATTCAAATAATGTGATATCTTATATTTGGTTATGTATCTTGCAATATGGTACTCCGGCATGGTTCATGGATTTTTTTATCATAGCCAATCAGGCTCTTTTTATGTCACATTATCTATGGATAATTCTATATAGACTAGAGTTGAGAATATATGGGCATGAGTTTAGAGTTTGGAGTGGGGTGCATAGCTATCACACCTCAAGATGGGACCCAAGATTCCATGGGATATCTAATATTATTTGGAATCATTTGTTTTTATTTATTATTTTTCTTTGGTGTATGAAAAGGGTGTTGGGTAGTGGCCTCATAATACTCACATGGCCTTGAAATCCATGTGGATCTAGGTAAATTATCATACAAAACTATATGTGATTGTGGTGTGATTGGTGTATAGCTTCTAAACATATGTCTTAGTCACACATCAACACTAGTTTCCCTTCTGAATGGTTTTCTGTATTCATTTTTTATAAAAAAAATTTTAATACCCTATTTATAGAATTGTGAAATCTGGATTTTAAAGAGGTATTTGTTTGAATAGGGAAAAATGGGAAATGAATTTTCATATTTTTTTCAAGTAGGCAATAAAAAATATATTTCTATAATAATATATCATAGGTTTATATAAATTTTTTGTTTGAAAAGAAAATAATTATTCAAAAAAGGGATTCTGAAATTTATTTCAATTAGAATAAATTAATTTTAATAAAAAAATTTGTGATGGAATTGGATTTGTTAATATGCTAAATTATTTAATTGGATAAATTGGTATTCGATTTTTTTGAATGGGATAAAATGTTCTGGATGTATTTTTTATGTATAAAAATGGTTTTTTATTTGGTGGATAGTGAGATTTTCAAAGTTTTTATGTTTTTGTAATTGAAAATGGATTAAAAACATGATTAAATTAGATAAATGTTATTTTTGTGGAATGTAAAAATATTATCATTCATTTTTTATTTCTATATTTTACCATAGGCATGGATATATGTAGAAATGTGAATTGGTAATGAAGTAATGTTATTGGTTCCCTTTTTGGAAAATGAATATGCTTGTGTGAGGATAAATTCAGTTCTATCTATATGTGTGAAACCAATCAAGATTGTTTTCTAGACAATATTTATTTTAATATTAAATTTTATTTTTCAATCTCATGTTGTTGTGTAGTTTGTCTAATAGTGATTTGAGAATGTATATGTGATGTGTTTTTTTATAACTCATTTTATGTGAAAGTGGATTCATGATTGAGTTATTATCAATGAATTTTTTCTAATAATGGTTATTGGGGTATTTGGAAATGTGTTTTGGGAAACCATAATGTTAGTTCACTTGGTGTGTTCGAGGTTTTATTATGGTGTGTTTTGGTAGATAGATTTTTTATATTAGGATATAGTTTTTCATTATTGTCTTGTGTGTGCCGAAATTATTTTAGGGATATTCATTGTATGATCGTAAGTATTTCAACATTGGAATACCCTCCAGTTTATCAGCAAATAGAAATTCTTCTTGAGTTTCCAAAGTCGAATCGTCCTCTCTTCTATCGTAATGTGTATCCTTTCTAAGAGGACTAGTGGAAGTAGAAAATTGAATGAAATATTAGTTTTAATATGTTTTATGATTTGTTAAAGATGTTTTTCTATAAATTAATTCTTGAAATCATGTAGTTTTAGTGGTTTATGGAATTATATTTATGAGAATGAGAAAAAGTTGGATGTTTTTTCTATTATTTGACATATTAAAATGTGATTGGGTCATTCGTTCGATATTTTAAGCACACGATCATGGTATGTAATCTGAACCAAAATACCAACAATAAATTATTTTAATTTATGAATACTACAATGACCATATATTCCTTTTTATTCATAGGCCACATGAAATTATTTTCCTGGGTGTATCTAAGAAATGACGTGGAGATAGTTTTCTAGAGTATGGTGTTTTTTGGGGATCGGTTTCAATTTATTTCATAATGTGTGGTTCTTGTTTTTTCAATGTCCATTTTTAGTGGTTTTTTGTTTTGTATCCTATTTGATGTGAAATTTATGAGTTGTATTGATACAATATTGATAAAATATGTTTGGATGGAATCATTTTTTTCATTCAAAAATAAAAAATTTCACAGTTAAATATGGATATCTCTTACTTGGGTTTTTTCACACTATTTATTCTCATTATGATGAATGTGGGTGATGAGTATGTTTCCTATGAATCTCTATTTCATTGGTATTACATGTTGATGAGAATTTTTTTCCATGTTTTTCTGTGTTCGGTTCTTCCTTTTCTGTTGCATGGCTACTTGGGGCACAAAAAAAGTATTTTTTACGGGCAATATTTAGCTCAATACTATCAGGAAGAAGATGATTAAAACATTTGGTATCCATCCCTAGACTATAAAGGGGACTAGAATGTGGTTTTTAATTAGGGGGTGTGAGATACTTGGCCCTACATGGTTTATAATGATGTATGGTGACAATATATGCTTTTATATTATAGGTCATATCTCATAGAAATCCCCTATTGGTGGGTAAAAGTAGAATATATTTATTCATAAATGAGATTCATTCTAGATGGAAGAGTTCCTCTGTTATTTAATTGAGGAATTATAGTATTTTTTTTTATATTAATGTTTTTGAGATTTATGGATGTAGAACTCTATTTGGTGTTCCTTGGAAGGATGGCCTCCATGAATCGATTTATGATTAGGTTTGTGATAATACATATTATTATTTCCAATCGTTTTGGAAGATCAAAAAGTGATTTCCACTTGGTTTTGAGTTTCTCTTGTCAGACCCCACCATGTGGAGTTTTCTTTTGAACTATTTCTTTGTCAATGATTGAAGTAATTAAGTTGTCCCATGACATATTAACCATGTTGGAATGTGTTGGCTGGTTATGATGGATCATTGAAATGGTGGGGAGATCCACTATTGGCCATGTCCAAATTTTATATAACGTAATGTAGTTCTAGTTTAATTCAAATGGTGGGGAGTCTATCCGGACAATGCTATGTTCATAATTATATTCACTTTTTGTTGTAACTTTTCATTGACATGTTTCAATCGTTGGAGATGGATCTGAGATTCTTTCACAAATAAACATGTGTCATTTGGAAGTAACACAACTATCATGTCTGAATAAATAATTGAACGATAAATGTTCGAGTTTTTCGATGATCTTAAAAATGATTTTTGTGTTCATTTGAACATTTCATGTGTACTGTATTAGTTTATTTTATTATTGCAGCCTTTTTTTCATGGATTTGGGGTTTGATTAGGTAGTTGTAACAATTTCTT
Source organism: Viscum album (assembly GCA_963277665.1). NCBI lineage: Eukaryota > Viridiplantae > Streptophyta > Magnoliopsida > Santalales > Viscaceae > Viscum > Viscum album. The sequence continues at coordinate 1,379,592,695 of OY728126.1, forward strand.
TCGATTGATGTAACATCTTGGTTCCGATTGTCGCCTAAAGGTTCCCCACACCCAGTTGGTCCCATTACCTCAAACACATTTCCTCGAACACGAGAGGTTGTCGAAAAGAAGCGAGGGACCATTGTAATAATGGGGAAACAATTCCCTCATTGGTATATTATTCATTGTGGAATAACATATATTACACATTAGTAGAAGCATCAATACTATAAAATAAAATCAAACAATGGAAGAATGATAATAAAAAATCAACTACACCATATATATAAATAAATGATCCGATTATCATGCTTCTAGGAAAGAATCAAAACAAGTCATAATTCATGGAATACAATACTAAAACCCATGTACAAAAAATAAATAAAATCCAACTACATATCAAGCCTCAGCATGGTCTCATGCACTCCAGCTCCAACATCAGTCAAGTAATGGATTAATAATGATGATTTTATTTTTCTATACCTGAAAACATAAAATCTATAATAGTCTAAAAGCATGTCCCAAACAGGGTGTGGGATGAATATCAGTAGGAAACCACAAAAATATATGTTCTTAATAGACATTGAATATATATGTCAAGAAACATTAAAACATTATGAAATAAACTATGAGTTACTCAAATATAAACAATCCTACAGTTTATAATTACATACATTTACATTTATTAATTTTCCAATCCATTGAATAATGTAACCCTAGTATCTAGCCCAAGGTCTTTATCGCCATGTATAAATGTAACAACATACATCATAGAATACTATATAATGAACCAAGTAATTATGAGTCCACAAGTGGGCTTTGGCTTGTCAGAATAGTGTCAGTCATTTAATCATACATAACCAATCCTTTTGGAATAATATCACAGTCTAATCCTCTCCAGTTCGACATGTTATCAAAAAAAATAATGTAATGACTCTCTGGGAAAGCTCCCACAATCATACCATTTTGGTCCCATAGTGTACTAATCAATTACAAAGGACTACCTGGGTAGCACTCATGGTCAATACCACCTTGTACCACAAAGTTACACTAAAATGTAATAACCCCTAGAATCTCTCATGGTCAATGCCCTATGGAACAAAAAGAATTTAATAATTACCCAATGGGTAGCTCTCCCAGTCTAACCCCTTGGTTCAATGACCACACAGAAGCTATCACATTCAATTTCTATGTTCATTCATAACAAAAATTCATAATAAAAAGTCCATACCTCAAAAAGATATCACTATCAATTCCCCTTGTTCTTACTTTCATTAGATGAAACCCAACAACTCAAATAAAAAACAATTATATCATTACTGTACTAGGAATATACAACAAGGATTAATAAAAAACATCCTATACATAACGGCCATAACCAATCAAACATGGGATACACATCCATTTTTATGATATTAAAATTATGAATAATTAATGAACCTTTCCTAATTAAACATAAAATATCAAGAATTAAGAATTGTTAAATTACCTGGAAAACTGTAAGCTAAACAAGGGTATTCCTAACATTTTGAATATATAGTTGAGGGAAAACCAATGAAAGACATAAACAACTTACCTTTATGTGGTACAATGAACACATTCAAATGTCTTGTCTTGAATCATCATAGAATGACATTGATCTAGGATAAAGGGGAAAAATATAAAACCTTGGTAACACAATAGAGAGGATAAATCATAAAGAGGCTATCTAGGAAAAGGGATAACTAACCGTTGGAAATAAAATTCACCTATCGGAGTCTCAATTTGATCATAGATGAAGGAATGGGAAGTGAAGGAGGATTTTCATTTATATGTCATTCTCAAATATGATACATGGGAAGAAGAATGAATTTATGGAGATTATCAGCAACCATGAAGTGATGAATAAAATAAAAATAAATTTTCACTATGTGTTAATTTAATATAAATGTCATTTACTATCCTCAAATGGACCCAACATTAGGCAGTCTTCCAGGTCACCTAAATGGCCATGTACACATTTGTTACATGTCCATCACATAGTTATGCACAGAAACTCAGTAGATGGAATGTACTCATTAGTACATGGAATGTACATTGAAAATTTCAATATTCTTCCTCTTTACTAAAAAAATATGAACAAAGATCATTATCTAAAATGAAGATCCAGGTTCATACCAACAACCCTCTTTAATGAAATTGGCCCCTGAATTATTCTACCAATGGTGGTGAATATGAAAAATCAAACAATTCTAGCCACTGAGATCGTACATCAGCCACCCTCTCCCAATTCTGTTTCTATACTCGCCAGTGATTCCATTTCACAATTACTATTTGAATAGTTTGAACATTGAGAACCTTATGTTTGCAATCAAAAATTCAAATAGTATTCTCTTCAAATAATTCATCAACCTCTAACTAATCCTCTTTGGGTTGAAAATTGTGAGATGGATATGAAAAGTAACACTATAACTATAAAACATGGAATAAGTCATTCATAGACCCATACCTCTAAGGTAACGTCAACCGATATGCAATTGGCCCGACCCTCTCCAAAACTTCAAATGGACACATGTATCTCTGTGAAATCTTCCCTTGTCTCATCTGCCTTTTCTGTCCCAACCTTAGTGTGAGATGAAAGAAAACCAGATATCTGATCTCCAAAAGTAGAGGTCATCTCTATTTATCAACATATGATTTCTGGTGAGACTGTGCAATAGAAATCCTCTTCCAATTCAACTTTACATGCTCAGTGGTCTCAGGGACCAGATGAGCTCCAATTATAGCTACCACTACTTCCTGCATCAAAAAAAGAATGATCGTCATAGTCTACCATACAATGTGTCAAAAGGTTGAATTTGAATCGTCTCGGGAAAAATATTACTTTAAGAAAACTCCACTATGTGTATGTGTCCCTCCCAAGATCCCCTGAAATCTTGGATGCATGCTTGAAGCATATCCTCCAAAAACAGAATCATGTGCTCAAACTGGCCATCTATCGTGGGATGATATGATGTACTCAGAAGAACATCAGTACCCAATTCACATGGAATTCCCCTATATACAGGAGAAGTAAAATGGGTATCATTGTCAGAGACTATAGAGTTTAAAACCCCATGAATAGGTACAATCTATCGGATGTACAACTATCCAAGATAAAAATTTTAATTTTTTTAATAGGAAACAAATGTGAAACCTTTATGAGATTGTCAAGATCAACTCACACAGTATCAATAGCATGATACCTCCAACATTTGAGAAACACTATAAGGAGAACCCCAAAAGAAATCTAGCGGTTCTACAAGATATTTTCCTATAACCGAGTGAACCCAAGCCCAATTGAGTTTATTACTGTGGCCTCAGAACACAAAATGGTCTACCCATATCATATTCAGAAAAAACAGGTCACACAATCATTCCTTGAAAGACATTGTATATTTCAACAACACACCCAACCCTAACTACCAGGTTGCTCTAATGTGTTCACTCAACCTATACTCATAGAAAAAAAAGATAATGATTAAAACCATCAACAGATGACCTATCATAAAGAAAATAGGATTTGAAAGTCGGAATATTTCAAAAAAAGGAGAGTTCCTTTTCCCAAGGAACAACATGATCACAACAACCCCATTCACCGAAGCTCACACATGATTGTCAGTGAAACTCCTATGTCACACAATACCTTGAACACTAAATAGGTCATGCCACAACATGATCAAGAACATAATTCTAGATCCCACCCACTTGAATTATAACCTATTTAAGCATTACATTGTAGCCCAACTAAATTTTTGAGAAATCCACAGATCAATAAACCTGTACTCTAAGGAACTAATAAAGGAGGTCCAAACTCCCTGTAGAAGTGAGAATTTGGTGTGAAGCCAATACATCTACATAATAAAATATATTTTACCCAAAACGGCATCTGCATGGTGGTCATGCGAAAGAAGTGGTCAGAATCAAGAATCAGTTCAAGATGTTCTTACCTGGGAACTCAAGTATCACTTAGGTTTATCCAAGCCTCTATTGAAACCATGCATCCAGTGCACAACACATAAAATTATCATGAACCAATTCAACATCTTCAAATTATAGCACTTCGTATAACTGATGCTCTCTTAGTTCACCAAGGACAACATCATGAAAGGGGACATGCTCACCTTTTAAGAAATATTACAATAGGATCACTCCAATTATTACTAGAAAAGGTTAGCTGAACCACTATTGGTTAACCTCTTAATAGAAAACACCTCTTTACATGATGACACATAATCATTTAACTGATCAAAAAAATGTTTTCCTTCCAATAAAGCACCATCACAAAAAAATAAGTGCATGCCTCGAAGCATTCAAGTAAAAAAAAGCAATTCTGAATAGTCTTGTATTGTGATACTTTTATCTAGACAGAAGTTAATTGAAATATAACTGACATGACGCACCCTAATTAGGTTTTTCATATATGTTATGACAGACTAGACGATCTAAAACAATATATTTTAGAATAAACCTAAATCCATGTGTGTCATTCTATAAACCATGATCAATACACCACATCACTTTGTATAAAGAGGAAATGATAAATTGACTGGTGTTTCAAAACACAAGTGTTCCAAAAAGTCCTCCCATGTAGTGGAAAAAATATGGTTCCATAACTCATAGATCATACTACACCGGGGATAACCCAATAATATACATTACAACTCAATGCTAATCGATGTAACCAAACTCAATGACACATGTAAAATTTTTAAACATAAAGGGTATCACGTATGTCAACATCCACTACCCCGAGTTCACGAGATCTGTGACACATTCTAGGTTACTATGCATAGGTTGTCTACCCAATTCATCCTCGTACCAAACGGATCACAAAATAACGGGATCAAAATCACATCATTTACACAACCATTAACTCAAGTGACAACGTACCAAGTCATCAATCAGTAAATAAAATGTAGGTTTACATGACCTCCTAATCGACGACCATGACTGAGGTGTGTCTAACCCTAAGAACCAATCAATTCTTAAGATTTTCCCATATCCAAAATCCAGGAACAAGGACCAAGCCACCGAACAAGGATGTCCTTTAAATCGCGAATTCATACCAGGGACAACGAAACTGTGACCACACCAACATCAAAAGCACTCAGTGGAGAACAAGAAAACTAGATCTCAAAGTGATACCCACCATATGATATAATTTTACGAATAATAATAATCAACATGCAGTACTAGGTTACGCATAAAATAATCACTATGCTAAAAATCACATAGGAATGTAATTTAGATCATCATATCAATTTAAAACAGTCAAGTCTCACAACTATTCCTTTAAAACATATAAAAAATCTAACATTCCATCAAAAAAAATTTTTTACCAAAAGATCCTTTTTAACACCCAAGGAAATGTACAAGGATCTTTTGTTAAAATAACCTAGGTCCTTAAAAAGGGAACCCAATATCAATTGTTTAACCATGCATAAAATGATCACCAAACAAATTCAATATATTAAAACCCCCATACCAATCAAATAAACATAGAATTACAAAAATAGATATATGAATGGTAAACCACAAGGGAATCCCAAAACAGGGCTCCTCGAAATGATTCATAAATGAGGGATCCTACTATGGACCCCCTTAAAGAAACAGGTCCCACGACCACCTATGTCCAGAAGCAACATCTCCCACTAGGAAACGTCCTCAATAGAAACACATCACGAGTGATAACTCATAGCTCATCTCAGTTCAATGGACTCAAAAAAGATGGTTTGAACACCCAACTGATCAATTACACATTGGTCTCACACCCATGAGACAACGACAAATAGAAAATGGAGGATGAAACTCTCCATTTTGAAAGGAAACCCCAAAACATATATTATGTGTCATCAGAAAGCAACAATGGTTCCACCATCATGATCTCTGTAGAGAAACTACTCAGAAAGGACTACTCAGGGGTGTAAAACTTACATCAGGTGATAAAAATTAACAAACCCTCAATGGTTATAAATTATATCAACACAATGATTAGTATTCATGCATTGAATGTACTATCACACTCATACAAAGGTGTGTACACCTTTTTTTCTTGGTGTATGAACATAATATGTACACAACGTTCCATCCCAACATAGGGTGTGAACTCAAGGACTCCCTCCTTTCCATGTCTGTCTACACATCCAAACACACATGAGTTCTGTCTATAGAAAAACTACATGGCGGGTTCAACCAACAAATTACTTGTACTAGGTAAGTCCCATTCTATTGTGTTGTTGGTCACAAGGCAGTTTACACAATTGATAACTACACAACATTCATAAATGTGACAAAGATTGTATATCCTATGTTTCATCCACCTGCGTCATTGGTCACATGAGCGGATACAGTGTTCTTTACTACACAAAATGTACTCCAAGTATACGGTTCGTCTACCAGAAAATTATCATCCCCATATATCTTCTCACACATTCAGTCACACTGTTAAACACTACATGGTCTGTACATATATAACACAATGTGTACTTAAGAAAATTATGTTCTTCCAGAACATAAGAACACATGGTGTGTTTTAACATCATATGTCATAGTGTTTAGGTATCCTGATAGTAAACCTCCAAAACCTCTCAATATCCCTTAAAAACATAAAAATATTTCCATCGAATGACATGTTTTGAATATTGAGAGGCCATACTCCTGAGAATCATTGTTTTTCATCATATTCTACAATACAACATGGAAAAATTAAATTAATGATCAAACATGATCCACAAAATTATGATCCAATAAGTCCCTAACACATCGGGGACCAATGTTTGTCGTTCATCCCAACTAAACATTACATATATCAATACCCATTAAAAATTATAAGGTATTCTATCATGTATTATATCAGAACAGCATAAATATCTAGCACATCATCTTTCACAGGAATATGAAATAATTAATGAACCCTAAATGGAATGACATGAATGCTTGACATGTGATATCTATCAAGTTCCTATATGATGCATGAGATGGAATACCCTCATATCATCAAGATGAAACAGAAATAAAACCTAGATAATATCAATGATAATATCATAATACAATTGAATCACCTAATAGTGAAATCAAATCAGTTATAAAAATTTCTAAACGAGAAAATATTCAACAATCGAGTTAAATTTGATTTTACATGTATAGGTGTTAGAAATTATCCAACACAACATATTACCAAATACCCATTCCATAATATTTTTATGTATAGGCTCTAAATAGTAGGAAAAATATAAAATGAAACTCCTCTGATAAAACTATGTAACGTATTGTGTTTCGGGTGCCACTCAATGGTTCCCCGAACCCGATTGGTTACATGACATCCTGAAAATTTCCCAAAACACCAAATGATGTCTACTAGCAGTGAGGGCCACCGTGTGATATTGGGGAAACTATTCCCTCATTTTTAGAGTTTTCATAGCATAATGACATATAGTAAACAAATGTAGAAGCAGAAATACCATACAACAGAAGTAAACAACTGAAGACTGATAGTAATGAAAACAACTACAACATGCATATAAAGAAATTAGCATGAAACATATATCATACAAATCATCCAAACAATTAAAAATGATATAAATACAATACTAAAACAGATATATATAAAATAAGAAAACTCAAATTGCATCGACAGCATCATCTCGGTCCCCTTCTCTTCACCTCCAACATCAATCAAGTACATGATGAAGAAGGGTGATTTCCATTATCTATACCTACAACCATATAATATATTTGTATACAAAAGAATGACCTAAATATGGTGTGATACAAATCATAGTAGGTAACCACCAAAATATATGTTCCCAATAGTTAGGGAATATATATAGCGGTAAATATATTGAAATGTAGAAATAAACATGGAGTTTCTCAAAAGTAATCAATTCTATAGTTTTTAGTTACAGTCATTTACATTTATTAATTATTAAATCTATTGAATAATGTATCATCATAATCAATCTTAATCTCTTTATCTCCCCTGTATGATAGTAAAAACATAAGTATATGTAGAACATTTAACAACCGTCTATGTCTGATCCATATTTGTGAATTGGCTTGGAAGACTCATTAGAATCATTTAATACATCATAAGAAACCCTCTAGAAAAGTAATCACAGTCTAAAACCCTTTTGTTCCACATATCAATAAATCAATAATATAATGACCTTATAGGAAGGCTCTCACTGTCTAACCCCTTTGGTCCAAAATAGTATTAATACTTTACAAATGTTATCATGGGTTTATCTCTCAGTCAATACCACCTTGGTCCAGTTAGTAATAATAAAATGTCATGACCCATTGTAGTTGTCATAGTCAATTCCCTATAGTACAACATTCATTTACTAATGACCTCTGAGTAAATATAATAGTATAACCCATATGGTCTTTGATGCCCTGACATCTTTCATAGTCAATACCTTTGTTTATTCTTAACAACAATTCATAATTAGAAGAACATACCTCCCGAAGCTCTAACACTCAATTCCCCATGGTCTTAAATTCACAATATGAAACACATGAAGCCAAAAACAACAAAACCTCCATCATAACCACACTAGTTATGGAAAACAAGGCGGCCTAACATGCTTCCTATACCTAACAACCATAACCAATAAAACATTGGAAAGTCATCCATTATCCAGATAGTAAACATATGCACTATCCAAATCACTTTCTTAATGAAAGAAAACATATTAGACATTAAATAGGGTTATATTTAAAAACATTAAAGACCCTAAATAAGAGTATACAGAAATATTAGAATATATAAACCATGGAAAACCAAATAAATGAACAAAACCCCTACATTGGTGTGGTATGGTGAACACTCTCGAACATTGGACCATAACTCAGCCTAAAACAACATAGCTCTAACAAAAGGGTAACAACGATCAACCCTCAATAACTACAGATAGAGAATAAATCAGGAAGAGAGGCTCTAGGGAAGGATTTTACTCACCTGTGGTAATCTAACTCACCCGGTGGCATCCTAATCAGAGAAGAAATGGTGAAATATGATGAGCTTGAGGATTTTTGGTCGTATGTCATTGTCCTATAAAAGACATGGGAAGAAGAATAAAGTTCTGTAGATGGGGCTTGACCTTGAGTTGATTAAACAAAAAAAAGTACACAATATGTGTATTTAATATACATGTTGTGTACTATACTCAACTATACCCACATTAGGAGGTTTTCTAGGTCACCTACATGTCCATGTACTCATCTATTACACAGCCATCAAATGGTTTTCCTTGGAAACCAGTTACATGGTGTGTACTCAATAGTACATGGTGTGTACATGGAAAATTTCAAAATTATACTTTTTTCCAAAAAAAAAAACCTGAACAAATATTCATACCTGTAATAATGATTTGGTTTCTTATAATTGGTCAGTCATCTAGAGGTGTTTTCACTTTATAATAGTAAAAGGTTTGTGATTGGGAGTATATTATGTATTCTTAAGAATAATCATGGTAATCTATGATGCCATTTATGGAGTTTTTTCATTCTTTTTATTGTAATTATTTTCAGGGATTTTCTTTCAATAGTAAACAATTACCATGTTTTGTTTTTGGATAAAATATTATTGTGACAATTTGGGGCGGAATTTTTTCATACTAGTTAGAACATTCACATTTGGGATTTGTGTTTGAGGTATATAATATTATAAATAATATCACAAAATTAATTCTTTTTTTACTAAATTGTTTATTAGGAAAATTTGTAATTTTTTTCATGATTGTAGGAGTTGCGCATTTTTTGCACTATTAATAGAAATTGTGTACCATAACCAGGAATCCATTTCACCAAGCGTTATTTTAGAGAGTCGATAATTTATGGTTAGTTCACATTTTATGACAAATAAAACAGGTTATTCTTGAAACGTTCTAGGCATGTTGTGGATTCATGATTTGGAATACAATCAAGGATAACTTTACAACATGACACAATCATTAAAAATAATGAAATTTCATTTTTTCCCTCTTGGTATTTAACATCAAATCCACCATTGATCACTCCACTCAACCTCTCATTCCCTATTAACAATTCTTCATCCCTCATGGCACCCTTGATCTCCCTTATTTTGGTTTTTTTGTGTCAATTCTTCATGGATACATCATGTAAGTGTTTTCTCTAATGGTTTATTCCTTGTCTAATGTTTTATCCACTATCTTATTATGTCTATACATTTACTATGGGTTATTAGATAGATGGAGGGTTTGATCTTGTGTTTTTAGTGATATATTGATATTGGTTTCCCAATGTTGACATTATATGGTATTATGGTGGAGAAATTACATATTCACTCAACATTTTGGATTTTTCAGAGTGACATGTATGTTTTTCCCTACTCTTACATTTTTATATGATTTTGAAAAACCATCATACTTTCAGGTAAGTGATCCATGGATACATTGTGCGGTTAAAAATACATATCATAAGTTTTTTTAATTCATATATGATTACTCAGGTCTTTCTAATGGAAAATTTTTATATTTTTTGTATGTAGTATTGTGTTGTTTTTTGAAAGTGTTTTATGACCTGTATGGAATGTGTGAAATGATTTTTAAAATGGTTATATAGTGATACTGTGTTAAAAGTGAGTTTTATAAAATAAATACAATTTTGTACTTGTTTTATTAATTTTTTTAAATGATTAATATGAATTCTATTTTTTTAAAATGATGTGATACATTTATTAAAACTGATTTGGGTTCATGTGTGTATTCAGAAAAAGGGATTTCCAGATGGAAATAAAATAATTTCAAATAAAATCATCTTATAAAGTTTTCAAATGGATTTCAAAAACTATGAATTTGTTGTGTAATGTATCTCCAAATCATTTTAATGTGTGATTTTAAATTTTGAATTGACATGGTTATGTAGAATTTGTGATTTTATTGTATTATTGGAAAGATCCCATCATGTGGATAATGCATGATTATTTATTTGGTTGATGTTGTTGTACAACATATAAATGAGTTATGAGGTTTGTTGTTTTCCACATTAGACAATTACCCTTACTGATTAACCCTTTTATTTATAATATGATATAATTTTTTGTAATTTGGCTCTATAATTTCTTATACGATGACTCTGGGAACTGTACATTTTGAAGATAGATTTTTTAGAAATAGTTTCCCCTGAATTTATTTCATTAGGAATGGGTATTCATAAAATGTTAACTTGAAATTGTTTCATCTTATATTTTGATATATGTAAATGTTAATTTTTGTTCAAATGTAAGAGCATGTAATTTTCTCTTTTAGGTGGAATCATACTTGTATATGGATCATAAAATAAATAAACTTTTGGGTGAATGTGGACTTTGTTGTGTACAAAAAAAATAATTGAATTATTTTTCATGGTGATGTTGTTGGATACAGTATATAGGGTTATATAGGTTTAAGGTGTTGGTGTTGGTTTATTGTGGGAGATTTCTCTTAGGATTCATGGATATATTTTGTGGTTTCTATTTCATTTTTGTACTTTTTGTTTTTTGTCTAATTATTTTAAACCTTAATTCTTAATTTTCTATGTCGTTTGATTATGTAATTAGCTATGGATTGTTTTTCATTTTTTTTGTTATTTATGATTATATTAATGGGTATTTTGTTTTTAAAAATAGGTTGTTGATTCCTTGGAAATAATTTTCAACATTTGGATATTTGTAACTCCTTTCGAGCAATGTCCCTGACTAGTTCAAGTGTATGGTTGGATGGAACTATGGCCTATCTCCTGAAATTATGGTTTCTTAAAACACTTCTAATGACTTGTTCATTCTCCAGAATGATGTGCTTCCTTAATTCAACATTCCATAATCTCAAGAAACCGTTATATATATAGATGTATGTGTGTGTGAATGTTTATCATCCCATGGACTATCCATCGTTATTATAAAACTTGAAAATAATAATCATGCATATATTTTTTTTGAATCATATTTTCATTTCTATAATTTATATATTAGTACTCACAATGCACTACATGTGATAAAAATATGGATTCGTAAAAAAATTAACTAAAAGATACTTCACGTAACTTTATACACATCAAAAAATCGTAACATGTATAAAATTAATATTGTAGACATTTATATAATATTAAAACTAATTATATAATTATAATAAATATCCATGATTGTTTTATATTATAAAAAATTCAGATTACAAAAAAAAATACTATTATAAAACATATATTCATATATTGTTATCCCTAAATAAAGTATTCCCAATCATTTCATTTAAAGGAATCCTTATTATATTTTTCAAAAATACAATAAATATTAAAATAAAATATATGAAATAATATATGTGTGCAACAATATTATCCTTGATATAGTCATGAAAACAATAACATAAATAATACTCCGTATATTTCCAATAATATAATAAAAAAATTATTCATTTTTTGCGGAAATATACTCACTCCATATTTTTCGGTTAAACGTAAACAATATTTCTTCCCATTCCCACATTTATATATTCATTTATTCCCCATTTGGGATTTAAAAACATTTTAATAATTATATTTTGTACTATATTTTGAAAATCTATGTGTGTATCAACTCATCTAAACCCCCCATCATTAATACAATACATTTAGTGAATTTCAGTGATATAATTTTAAATAATATTGTGATTTTATTGATCTCATAAAAATATAATGTATATAATAAAAAATTTATTTCACCCCATTTAATATCGAATTATTCCCAAAAAAATGAATTTTTTCTATTTTATTATCATTTGAATATTGAAAATTTTTTAACCACCACGTACTATAATTTTTTGATATCCCAAATTTTAAGATTTAATAGTAATAAAAATGTAAACATAATCTTTTTTTCATCCATAAATAATATTAATCTCTAAACATTATTATACCATCTACAACCATAAAAATATTAGGTTAAATACAATCATTTAATTTATTGACCATTGTGTCATTGAATACTAGTGGATATAACTTGATAGATAACAAAATTCCCAATTTTTTGTCATTTCATAATACAAGACACATCATCCTTCAACATAAAATTCATTTTTAGTATTAATTGGTTGGTAAATCCTATTGAATATTGGGAAAAAATGTAATAACCCAAAAATTCATTAATGAAAATTCATCTTAATCTAATTGAATGTTTTATTAGGTAAAATTGTTATATAGCATATGATCTTTTTTTTATTATAGGCTTTAAAATTACATTAAAAAAATGTAATTGTTACTAAAATAGTTGTTTAACAGTTATCACATGATTTGTATAAATATAGTTCTTTAACAAATATTATTTACTCAGACATAGAATTTGATGGCCTCATCAAGTAGACATGCCCCATATGAAGCCCTTTGTTTGGTGCTCAGAAAGGAGGTGGCATCATTGGGATTCACTCTTAACCAATCCCAAGAGGGTCATCAATATGTTATGATCGAACGGAACCGCCTACGAGAGAAGTGTCAGTTTATAAGGATTAACACCCGAGAAATGTTATCTGATCCACCTTAAGAGTCTGTCACCATCGCACACCTTACTATTCGGTCATATGTGGGTGTTATAAGGGTTTATTTAACATGACCATATCACTATGATTATTTTCATTATATTTATATTTAATAATGAATATAAATTTATTTATTTATTGTTTCATTGTAAATAGTTTTTAAAGACCAAATAGTATTTTTAGTTATTATTCAACTAAGAAATCTATTTAGATGAATTACTGGATTTTTATTTAAAAAATTTTAATTAAATATTAATATTGTTAAAATAATTTTTACTAAATATTAATGATAATATAATTTTATGAATTTAATTATATTTTTTAAGGATTGAAATACGTTTTTGTCAAAACCCATGTAATTTTGATAAATGTTGGATTTTACTTTAAAAGTTAAAAATCACATATTTAGAAAATTATTTTGATAAATTGTATCTAATTTTACAAATAAAGACTTCAAAATTATCCAACAATGAGTTTTTCATAATTTTTTGAGACACTCGAATTTTTGGGTAAAAAATATATATCGTTTAAATTAATATAATGTGTTTTATGTCATCATAATAACCCAATATGGAAGTTATAAAATACTATATATTATATGTTCTTCCAAAATATTTTTTGACCATAATATTTTGTGATTTTAGGTTTGTTTTATTTATTTTAAAAAACATTATTGTACCCTCCAATAGTTATAAAATATTTTCACAATTTAAATGAATTTCCATGAGATTGTGACTCACAACCACAAAAGCAACCCTATTATTTTAAGAATTTAGGCCATAGTGCTAATAAAATAATGTCTTCCACTACCCTTTATCAAAATCCATGGTCAAACCCCATGGGCTGCTTTGTGGTATTGAAATGTTTTATGTGTTGTGACAAAAACCTATATAATAACAAATTCACTCTCCATTCCTATATAATCCTTACCATGCTCCCACTTCTTTTTCACTCAATGACATTGTAGTTCACTCAACCAATTACTTCATCTCTGTATAATCCTCCCAAGGTTCCCCACACTCTAATGAAGCCTCTCTCAATCTCTCCCAAGCCTTTGGGATCACACATCCAAGTAAGGGATTTAATTTTTTCTCCTTTTTCCCAATTTTCATTAATTTCTTATGTCCTTTTTATTTCTATTAAAATTATTGGGGAATGATTTCTCACCTCTCTCATACTACTCTATTTATTTTTTTATGATTGGAAACCCCTTTATCTCACTTTAATGGCTCCCATGTACACCTGTTACAATGTCAAAATTCCATGAGGGATTTCTCCCTCCTATTTTACATCCAATTAATTCATTTGTATAATTCATCTAAATTCCATTACATTTTTTCCACATGAATCTATAGGACCCCCTTACTGTCCATCTCATTGAAATATTATGATACACCCATTTATCTATCATTAAACTTTTTCGTGATTCCTTATGTCATGCCATTATGCTGCTGAAATTGAATCAAGTTTTTCCTAGCCAAGATCATTGTTTATTGAATACCATACCCATGTGCCTATCAAGGGTATTCACCTTTATGAATACATACATATTGAATTGTACATTAATGTATTTATTCATCATTACATAATCATGGAATAACTTATGATGTTGATTCATTCCATGTTATATGATCCATGGGGCACAATTATGCATGAAATGAATTGTTTATGAAGGGTGTTCCCTGATAGAGGTCCAATGCATTGGGTAATGTATAATATCATGATACATCATTTGTAATTTTTGTTGACTCGTTCTAATTCATGTTCAATGAGGGTTTAATATTTCTTCATGTAAAATAATGGTTTACCCATGCTCCATGAGAAATGAGCCTTGGCCCATGCTAATTCATTGTTAAGTGTTATTGCACTATTTCCAGGTTATGATTATCGTGCTTTATCATGCATTTATGTTCATGTTTCCCTTGTTCTCCATTCATATGACTATTGTCAAACATGTGTTTTATTCCTCATGTTATTCTATGCTTATTCCCTTACTGGGCATTATTGATCAATGTTTTCTTATACATGTACTTAGGTTATCACAATAAATGGTATGCAAGAGGGAATTTAGTGGTCATGTAAATAATGTATTCAATAAATATGGTGTATTTCATGTTTTATGTTGTTATGTAATGTTTCTAGTAACCAAATACACTATAAATCTCTATATTTTATATGGTATCATGTTATGTTTATCAAATAAATCATGTTTTAGTGTGTAATAAGGAGAAGCGTGTCATAGTTGTATCTGAGGATAGATTTATATATTTTGGGGATTAGGATTAGAAAACCCTTGTGAAGTTATAGAGACAATAATATGTATAATAAAAAAATGTCTATGTTTTGGTGGATATTTAGAAAGAGGTTTATCAAGAAAATAATCCATGTTTGGATATGAGAAAGTAGAGGAGGCTTTGGCACAGATGTACCAAGGGGTGAAAACCAAGAAAAGGAGTTTCAGGTATAACCCAGGGTATCCTAGTACACGACATCAAGCCTTGTTGCACTTTTGGTTAGGACACTCCATGTGATATGCATTGTTAAATTCCCAATATTATTATGAACCATTATTAATGAGACATAAAAAAATTCCCTTAAGAATATAGGTTGGGTAACACAAATTGAAGTCTATATATTCATAAGTTAACGAAATAAAAGTTATTTATAAGTCATCTGTTTTTTCAATGGATTACCCTTTATGTGTTACCGATATCATTCCCTTTTATTCCAGCCAATGGCCAGTAATATGAGGACTCAGTCTAACAACAAATGTGAAGATCAATGTAATGATTGTGCTAATGAGAGGCCCAATCTAATGGTTGTAGGAATCATGGATACTGTCATGATACTCTCTCTCTCTTAACTCTTTCTTTTAATAGAAACGAGGGTCAAGAGAAATATTCATCCCCTCCTATAAAATAACAAGTCATTATCAAAATAACCATGAGACAAAATCATTCTACTTTTAATTGATCATCTGATCACTCAATCGCCGAATAATTGATCATCTCCACTGAAAAGATCTTATACATCCTTAAATGTTCTGAAAAGGATATGTTTTTTCTATAAGCTTATCATATGGATGGTATAGCTGATCAATGATGGACATTCGTCAAAAATACAAAGCCAGAGGTGGTGATCAAGTCCTTAGAATGGAAGGATTTCTATAATATTTTTTATGATAAATAATTTCCACACACCTTCCTGCTTATGATGGAAATGGGCTTCTTTTCTCTCAATCAAAAAAAGTTTAGGAATCCATCTGAGTGTATATGTCAATCTTAATAAGGATTGCATGATACACCTCCATATTTTTCATTACCCCAGAATTAATGGTTGATTTCTTCCTTGGGGGGATGAAACCTAACTTTTGGAAAGCCCTTGTAATCCGAGACATTGATAGCTATGAAAAAATTGTCTGATGTTCGCTCAAAGATGAAATGGATATAGACGAACCTCAGAGGTATCATGGGGATAAAGAGAACAAGGTGGACTTCAATTCTTGTGGTCCGATGGATAAATCCAATTGTGCTATGAAAATAAAATACTCCACTTGCTATAGGTGTAGAAAGAAACACCCTTGAAATTGCCCGAAGGGGATGCATAAATTCTTTATGTATGGAAGATAAGGGACCCTAGCTATTAACATTCGGAAAGAAAAACCTGCAGCTACAAAAGAGTAGAGGAACGCTCCTTTCGACTCTCAACCCTTTCTTCATTACAACAACTGCAATGAACCAGGGCACCGTGAAAATCAGTTCCCTAATATAAGATATTTCAGAGGCAACCAACAAACTCTATGGCATGAAGGGAGTGATTTTTCCATCACTACTACCAAAGTGAACCCTAAAAATGATGTGGTGGCAGGTAAAGTAGTTTTTCATTAAAGAATAGAAAATATACTTTTTTATTCAGGTTTTACGCATATTTTATAGCGTAAATTTTTAGTAGAAAAATCCCAACACCATCAAACATCATTGAATTAAATATGTCAGTGAGTATGGAAAATCGGGAAATCAATGCATCCCATGAATATAACTCCTCCACTTCCATAATTGTTGGACTGAACATCCCATCAATCCTCATAATACAACCTATAGGGTAATTCTAAGCAATTATTGGCATGGATTGTATTTTTCTAAAAAGAGCCAACATAAATTACCGTATGATGGAAATCACTCTCTATGTGGAGAATCAACACCCTGATTCTGTACAAGTGCATGGAGGAAGATGAATGTTCGTTAGCTCCATCATCTAAAGAATGAATATAAATGGCCTAGTAGCATCAATATCTAGCTTAGATGATTGTGTCCAATGAAGCAACCATCCTTGAGGACATGCCTATTGTGATGGAATTCGCTGATGTGTTTCTCAAGATATTGGCTGGTCTTCCTCTTATAAGAGATGTGGAATTCTCAGTTGACTATATAGAGGAGGAAATTCCAACAAACAAGAATCCATATAGAATTGTTATTGTAAAGCTTGAGGAGATGAAGAATCGCCTATAGGAAAATTTGGATAAAAGAATTATATTCACATGTGCTTCACTAAGGGGTGCACCAGTCCTCTTCATCAATAAGAAGGATGGGTCAATGCGCCGTTGCATTGATTATTATGATAATAAAAAATTCATGATAAAAACAAGTATCATCTCCCACAAATTGATAAATTGCTCGATCATATGCATGGGCACCATAATTTTACCAGGTGGATTTGGGTTGGGATATTTTCAAGTATGAGTGATGAAAGAAGTTATGCCCAAGACTACTTTTCGTATAAGATACAGGCACTATTAATTCATAGTATTTCCATTCAAACTCACTATTTCTCTTGAATTTTTCATGGAATTGATTAATAGAGTCTTTAATGAATACCTTGATAAATTTTTGGTAGTCTTTATAGATTATATTTTGATATAATCCAATCCCAAGGAGGATCACAGAGAGCATCTAAAAACTATACTACAAACCTTGGGAAAAGAGAAAATCTATGTACAGTACAACAAGTATCAGTTCTGGTTGAAGGATGTCTCATTCATGGTCCATATCATCCCAAACAATGTGGTATCTGTGGATCCCTCCAAGACAGATGTAATTAATGGGTTTCTGAGGCCAACATAAGTAACAAATATTCATAGCTTATTGGAGTTTTCAAGATATTATCGATGATTTGTGACAAATTTCTAACGATTGTCCAACCCTCTTACCAAGATAACTCGGAATGAAGTAATGATTTCATAGAGGGATGAATGAGAAGAAAGTATCAATGAGTTGAAAAAGATACTTATCACTATGCCCTTGTCCACATTACTCACAAGATGAGATCATTTTGTGGTATTTAGTGAAGCATTGACGAAGGGATTTGGATGTGTGTTAATGGAAATTGACAATTTATTTCCTAGGATTCAGGGAAATAGAATGTTCATGAGAAAAATTATCCAACACAAAATCGAGATTTGGCTGTAGTGATCTTCAACTTAATAATTTGGCGGCATTATCTCTTTGGATAGAAGAGTGAAATTTAAAACGACCACAAAATCATCAAGTATATATTCACACAAAAAGAGTTGAACATGTGATAAGAAAGATTGTTAGAGCTGAACAAAGACTAGGACTTCTCAATCAATTTCTACCCTGGGAATGAGAATAATGTGGTGAATGATATATGTAGAAATTTCCGAATGATTCAATCATTTATGAGAATTTAAAAAGATCCAATCATTTATGATTTTATGAAGATATACATGGTAATAATAAAGAAGGGAATATCATCAATCCTATAAAAATGATTGATCAAATGTATTTTGGAAAAGTTTAATGGATTCTCAAAAGGATGATGTGTGAATTTAGAAAAAAGTGGAAGTTATTAGAAAAGGGAAATCCATGGATTAAATGTTAATGATGAATAATTTGTGAAATTTGGAAAAATACTATGTGTTCCATCATGTCTGGAGCTGATGAAAGAACATTTGGATGATTCAGCCAGTTCAAATTTCTCTATTCAACCAAGAAACACAAAATTTATCATGATCTCAAAGAGAATTATTGGTGGGATAATATGAATAATGAGATCAGTGAGTATACATCAATGTTCCTGGTGTGTCATTAAGTGGAGGCAGAGAGGATTAATTTTATGGTAATGATGCAACCACTTCTCATACCAGCAAGGAATTTGTTTAACATCACCATGGACTTTGTCAACAGACTTCTGGAGACATCCAATAGAAACAATGAAATCTGGGTTGTTGTGGATCATCTTACAATGTATGCAAATCTCATTTAAATTAGGGAATATTTTTCATTGGATAAACTAGAATATATATATATATATATCATGGAAGTGGTTAGGATACCTTGAGTACCCCTATCTAATGTATCTGATTGAGATCCACCATTTACCACTTTGTTTGCGAAGGGTCTTCAAAATGCTCTAGATACTAAATTGAACTTCAGTATGAGCTATCATCCTCTAGCTAAAGCCCAATCTATGTAAACTACTCCGACACCAGAATATATTTTATGATCATGTTCAATGGACTTTAATGGAGAATGGTATCAAAAACATCCTTTGGTTCAATTCCCCTATAATAATAGTTTCCAATTGAGCATTCAAATGGAATTGTGCGATGCCCTATATGGGAATATTAGTAGAACACCAACATGTTGAGATAAAGTTGGGGAGTGGAAGCTACTAGGACCAAAAATCATCAAATAAATGGTATAGAATGTGAAAACCATTCAGAAGCATATCAAGGAATCATATAGTCGACATAAGAGTTATGAAAATAACCATCGACAAAAGTGTGAGTGCAGTGTTGATGAAATGGTATTCCTATGCATATCTCCAAGAATGAAGTTCATGAGGTTTGTTAATAAAGAGAAGTAAACTCCTATGTACATCAGGCCCTTCGATATTCTTGAACATGTCAGGGCTGTGGCCTATCGACTATCACTCCCACCTACCATGGCCAATGTACATGATGTGTTTCATGTATCACTATTAAAGAAGTACATACAAAACACTTCACATTTACTCTCTTCAGAAGTAGTACAATTAGGGGATTATTTTTATTTTCAGGAGCAACTAGTGATGTTTATAGATCATAGAGAAAAAGAACAATAAAAAAAATTCCATCATTTAGGTGTTGTGGTGAAAAGACATGTTTGAATAAGAGACATGGTAATCAGAGGAAGTGATGAAGTATATATAGACTCATATTGTTTAGTGTGGGAAAAGAAAATTTCGAGGGTGAAGTTTCTTAAGGTGGGAATATTTTAACGACCCAAACATTTAATAATGAAAATTCCTCTTGATCTAATTAAATGTTTTATTATGTAGAATGAATATATAACATATTCACTTATTTTGTTTTATGATTCTATATTTTAAACTACTGTTATGAACTGTGACCATTTCTAATATTGTCATTGAATAGGGATCACATGATTAGTATATATATAGGGCACTAAAAATTACAAATTACATAGAAAAAAGGAAGTGATGGCCCCATCCAGTAGACTTTCCACATATAAATCCCATTTTTCAGAGCTCAGAAATGAGGTGTCATCATTGGGCTTCACTATTGACCAAGCCCAAGTCAAGCATCAACATGTTAAGATCGAACGAAACTGCCAATGAGAGATATGGAATTTGATAGAGATTACCACCCGAGCAACGTTATCCTAGCCACACCAAGAGTATATCACAATCGCACACCATACCCTTTGGTTGTATGTAGATTTCATAAGGGGTTGTGTAACAAAACTATAACACTATGATTATGTACATTATTTTTTATATAATAATGAATTTAGATTCATTTTATTATTGTTACATTGTATATAGTTTTAAAGCCCAAATAATATTTTTATTTAATATTCAACTAAGAAATCTATTTTTACGAATTAAAGGATTTTTAAATTAAATATTATTTTAATAAAATATTTTTATTATTAAATTACTCATTATTAAATATAATTTGTCATATTATACTATGAATGAAATTGTTATTTTTGTTATGGTTTGAAAGTCGTTTATTTTGAAAACACATGAATTTTCAATAAATGTCAGTTTTTATTTTAAAAGTAAAAATTCACAAATTTTGATAATTATTAAGTTAAACTGAATTTTTTATTGGATTTAGGATATCTAAATTATCCAATGATGAATTATTCATAATTTCGTGAGGCAATCGAATTTATGGGTAAAAAATAAATACCGTATAAATGTAGAACGTATTTTATGACATCATAATTACTCTATAGTGATGTAATAAAATAATATAAATGATATGTTCAACCAATTTATATTTTAAAATTATTATAATGTGATGATATATTTGCTTTATTTATTTTACAAAACATTAGTTGACCCTCTAAGAGTTATAAAACATTTTAACTTTTTAAATGAATTTACTTGAGTCTATGATTCACATCCACATAAAAACTTGTATTATTTTAAAATATTAACCCATTAGACTTATAATATATTTTTTCTACTACCCCTTGGTAAAAATCATGAGAAAAACCATGGGTGGGTTTGTGGTTTTGAATAGTTTTATGTGATGTTGCCGAAACCTAAATAATACAAAATTCCCTCTCCTTTCCTATATAATCCCACTGAAGTTCAAACTTCCTATTCACTAAAAGCCTTTAGAGTTCTTCAAACCAATGAATCCTCTCTATATAATCCTACCAAGGTGCCCCAAGATCCCAAGAATCCTCTCTAAAGCCTCTTCTAAGCCTTCCAGACCACACTTCTCAGTAAGTGATTTCTTCCTTTCTCATTTTTTCCAATTTTCAATAAGTTGTTACACCCTTTTTTTCAATAACAAATGTTAGGGTACGATCTCACACCTCCTCCATAATTATCTTTTTATGTTTGGATGAAGGGAGACCCCTTTCACTCAAATTAATTCCTCCCATGTACACCTGTTAGCATGTCGAAATTTTGTGAGGGATTTATGTCTCTTCTTTTACATCGATGTAATTCATTTGTATTTTGCATCAAATTTGAATTTTGTTTTTTTTTTTGAATATTTATCTATATAAACCCCTTACTGTCGATTTTATATACATATGATGAGACACACATTTGTCTCTCATCAATATTTTTCATGAATCCTTATATCACACCGTTATGTTGCTAAAATTTCACAACATTATTCCAAACCAAAATAATTATACAGTGAACACCATACCCATGTCTCTATCAACTATATTCAACATTATTAACTTATACATATTTAATGGAACTTTAATGTTATTATTAAACATTACATAATTCTGGAATAACAAATTTTGTTGATATATTCTGTGATATATGATCCATGTGGCACACTTATGCTTGAAATGAAATATTTATGAAGGGTGTGACCAAATAGGTATTCAATGCATTCAGTAAAGTATTGTGTCATTAAACATCATGTGAAATGGTTTTTTACTCATTCTAATTTAAATGAAACTAGTTTTTACTCATGATTCATTTTTAATGAGGGTTTACTCATGATCAATGTGCAATGATCATTAGATCATTCTAATTCAATGCTAATTGTTGTTGTCGTATTTCAATCTTATGATTATCAAGATTATCATGACATTATGTTCTTGTTTCTCTTGTGCTCCATTGATATTTATATTGTCTAGAATGTATTGTATTCCTCATGTTATACATTTCTTATTCCATTACGGGTCTTTATAGCTCACTTTTTTCATATGCATGTCGTAGGGTATCCAATGCAATGCTAAGTACAATTGAATATAGTGGTCATTTTAAGATGTTGTCCACGAAAAGTTGTATTTAATGTTTTATGTTGTTATGTAATGATCATATATCCCTAAAAAACAATACCTCTCAATCTCCTATGTGGTATCAAGTGATGTTTATGTAATAAATCATGTTTTAGTGTGTGATAAAGAGCAGGGATGTCATTAAAAACAATTCACAACACACATATATTATAAATTTATATAGGATAATGATTTTGAGTAACAAATTTTTTAATAATAAACATATTTCATATAATATATTGTTTAATAATATCCTGGTAATTGTATTTCTTCAAAATATTCATTATTATCGATATTTATAACAAAAAATAATCAGTATGCAACATATTTATGTCATTTATGAGAATTAAAAAAGCTATTAACAAACAGGTATGATGTCTATTATATTAACTAGTGATATGATATGATATTAAATATTTTTCATAGACTAATTTACATATATGTTATATATTTATCTATATTTTTTAATAAAATCAATATCTCCCATAAAAATTCATGTTTTGACACCATATATTATGAAATTCATTAGAATATGGAATCCACTATTGGGTTTTGTTAATTTTTTATGAATTCATTTTGTATCAGGAAAAACATTCATCTGAAATGAATATATTAATAAGAAAAGAATTAACATGAAATTCATAATTCAAGTATCTACTTTATCCCACAACTTGGATTATACTTATTATTTTTTATACTACATGATATAGTTTCTAACATAAATAGTTCAATATAAATTTTTTCATCAAAACGTATTTTAATTTAAAAAATTAAGTGACAACAAATTTATCACATAAAGGGATATAAAGCATTTTTAATTCCTAATGATATCATATATGTCTACATAAATCAAATAATTCTACTATTTTATCTAAACACCCCTTGTTGAGTCAGATCAGTTACTTAGATCCAATTAATATGTTTTTTTGGGTTGATTCATATTTTAATTTTCAATTACACTAAGAACTAATAAATACTATTTCCATAGTTAGTATAATCTAAACATTATTCTACTTATAAACATCTGATATCATCCTGAAAAAAATATATTTTTCAATTTTTAAAATTATTCAAATGCATTGGGATAAGAGTAAATTATTGAAATCCTAAATATTATAAATGTGAATAAGCATGGGGTGCTAAACATTTTTGTCCCACCAACTCCCTCTTCATGATTATAGTTATTCAAAAAATTTAAATTTTTCAATATTTAAGCTAAAATATATATTTGGGAAATTTCTACTTTGATTTATGGGAGAACATCTCTATTGTGAAACATGTCTCACTTATTCTTGTTTATAATACAAAATTAATTTTATGGAATCACCCCTTATGATTAATATTCTATATTATTTCTCAAAAAAAATCATCATCTCCCTTATTTTGGAATAATTTATAAAATAATTAATTTATTATAGTGTATCTCCTCTTAAATTTTGATGAAATAAACAATATATTTTTTAATAATTGATTATCCTTTCTTAAAAGGATGATGTGAATTTTCCATTTTATGAAATTATTGATTATTTTGGTTCATAATTGTATATAATAATTACATTATGGTGATTATGATTGTAGCATCATTAATTCACTTTTTATCCATTAATTGTGATATAATATTTCGATACAGTGTTTTAAATCAGATTATCATCTTAATAAGATGATAATCAATTAAAATTGTATTTCTATTTGTTACTAAAATTAATTTCACTCTTTTAAAAATTTATCTCTATCCATTTAAGAATTTATTTCCATTTTTCATATGTTATATTGAATAACAAATTCCCAATTAATATAATGCCTCATATTGTGATATTTTATTTTATATGATAACATGTTTTGTTCTTATCTATTCTATTTCACTATCAATTAAGACACACAATCAATAATGAACTCATTATTCAATCTTTTTTTGAAATTATAGAGATCATAATACTATGGTTAAAACCCATTTTTTTAATATTATATAATTGAAACAACTATACTATATCTAGAGAAATATGTATTATTGTTTTTGTGGATTCCAATGTTGGGATCCTTACTTTTTTTATTTTCCTTTATGAATTTATGTTTCGAAGAAATAGTTTTATTATTTATATTATTATTCTTATGTTAGAAAACAAAATATTCAATCATTGAGTATGAATCTATTTCATATTTATACCATCCTAAATACTTATTCTATTGGAATTTTTATAATTTTCCATAAATGTTTTGGGTTTTCTCTTCACTTCATTCATGAAAATGTTCTATATATATATATTTTTCATCCTAAATAATTATAGATATATTTATTTTAACTATATGAATGATAGTTAATAAAAAATTTCTATATTTTGGAATTGAAATCATTTTTAGTTTTCCAGTGGACCCTTAAATTCAATAATTCTATGATGAGGAATATGTGTTTATTAATATAAAATTATCTTCCCAAAGAGTGTTAGAATGATATTATCTAATATAATTAAAATTATCATTATTATAATAGAGTTCATCATCCAATGTGTATTTTTCTAAAATAAAATATTTATTAGAATTTGAATAGGGGAAAATCACTATACCTATTTTTTTGGTCCTTATCATTAAATGATTTATGATTCCCCTTTAAGTGGAATTGTTTTATTACATTAAATAAGAATATTTACATGTATGATTTATATGTATTTCAAAAACATTAAGGTAACAAATAAATTTTTTTTATGATCCAATTGTTGGTCGGAGTGGACACTCAAGCGGGGGGTGAATTGAGTTCCAATTAATAATTTCTATTTAAAACATTGTCTTAAAATCCCCCAATTAAAATAAAGAATTAATATGTAGTGAATTTATACCAAAGTAAAGGTTCTGTTAGGTTCCCAATGGATTGATTATTTCCTAGTTAATCAAATCAGAATAGTTTATTAACTTTTGAAACTAACTTACTGATTTAAAACTAATATAAACAGTTTCGAGTTTAATTATCAAAGTGACTTTAAAAACATTTTCCATTTTAAAGTAATTAGCAGCGACATAAAAACAACTTTAAAGTAAATAACACAGCAGGTTTAACCAAGAGGTTCAGTCTCAAGCTGATACTTAGTCCTCTCAAAAATTTAAATAAAAGTGATCCACACCCTGGATCGGGGATTACAACAGTATACAACTGTCCAGGTCCAAGACCTCTACCACTGTTATCCGTGGGAAAAAAACAATAGAAACCTGCTATCCAGGTCACATGACCTCTACCACTATCCCAGTGGGAAATAAAATATGTAAGAGAGTTGAGTGAGGATTTATAAATCCTGCAGTTAGAGTACAAGAGACAGTGTGTGTGTGTGCAAAATACATCATATAACACACAATTCTCAATTATGTAAAAGTATAAATCACAGAGAAAATATTTAGATTTTAGAAATGGCTCTAGTGATTGTCGTGTAGTTCTGGACTCCTTTGATTGATCAGAATTCGCTCTGAGTCCTCTTCTGGGTTTTGTCTGGAAAACAGAGTATCGTCTGTTTCCTTGACTTCCAGGTGTAGAGACAGTCGATGAATCTCTTGTGTTATGTTATCGTTCTCATCTCTTCACTCATATGTAGTAATGAATGACTTCATCCTGTAAGTTCATTCGTCTCGTTGCATTCATACACTGTTGTTATTTCAGCACACCTTGTGGTCTGTATCTTTATATCTATGTATTCCTCTATCCATCCCCCCACTTGTAGTAGGACATCCTTCCTTTATTTAAAGAACGTGCTCCGAAAAAGGATGATTTACTTTTTGAAGGTATGAAGTACGGTTCCCTGACATCCAACAGAACACATTAAATAAATGTCAGTATATTAAAATATACCTGATATGATCGTTGGTTAGATTAAACAAAGATAAAGAAATTAAAGCAGTGTCGGGTTCTGTCTCGGGAACGGTAGTTCTTGATATCGTTAGACTTGTGTTACATTAGGTTTCTATAGGTCTGAGTATCGGTAGACATCTATAAAGGTAGACTTGTCTGTCGGTAGACTTGATGTTTCGGTAGCTGTAGACTTGTAACAGTAGTGGTGGCTCTGCCTTGTAACAGTAGTGGTAGCTTTCTATCGGTAGACTTTGCATAATGGTGGACTTCAGCATATCGGTAGCTGTCAACTTTTTTGTAGTGGTAACTGTCGACTTCATTGTATCGATAGCTCTATCAGTAGACTTTGATGCAGCGATGGACTTTGGGTATCGGTTGGGTATCGGAAGCTATACCGGTAGCTGTATCGGTAGCTCTCTTATAGTGGTAGCTCCAACATATCAGTAGACATAACTGTATCGATCGCTGTGAGCTGTAACAGTTTCTAGCTTGTAACAGTAGCTGTATGTTCTGACGGTAGCAAATATCTAATGGTTTCTCTATTCTGTATCGGTAGCTAGTTTGTAACGGTAGCTGAAAACTGTTTGAGCATTCACATGGCAGAATGAGTTAAGTCATAGTAAACATATATCTGATAATTCAAAAGACTTAATTTAAGAATAATGAAAGTAACAACATATATTAAAGTATATTTGGAATGTATTAAGCATAATAAATATATAAAGAAAGTATGGTTGGGATTATCAAAACACAATAAAGCCACTTAATTCCAAAGGGTTCAACAATTTCCCCCTTTTTGATAATCACAACCTATGCCAAAATAAGGTAATATCAGAAAAAAATTATCAAAGTATGATGTCAATAGTATAGTATCAGAAAAAAAATATCAGCAATTGATATCAAAAATAAAAAAAATATCAGAGGATAAATAAGAAAATAGGAATATATCAAGAAATAATGAAATAAAATAGTATCAGAGGAAATGAGAACGAAAAAAACACAAACAAGATTCTGTAGTTTGAAAATATTCGCATATTCCTCCCCATATCAATTTAAATACATGATTCTCTTATAAATTATTGATTTTCTCCCCCTTTGTCCCCTTAGGTGAACAACATTCTCTCCCTCTCTCTCTGGGTACATGTGTTCAATAATTTCTCCCCCTTTGTGATTAACAAAAAGGAGGGTATCGTAGAAAAGAGAAGGACTAGGAAAGAAAATGTACCGAGTAAAATAGACAGTGAAGAGAGGAATAAAGTATTTGATGGATAAGAAAAAGATACACTGGGAAAATCAGAAAAGTAAAAAAATACAATGAATACCATCAAAAATGGATCTAGAAGCACTCAATCATCCTCTTGAACAGGTGTCTTTCCCTTGGGATCAGGAGCGGGTTCAAAGGTAGAGTCAGCAGGCTTGGGAATTCCTGAAAGAACAACTCGTGGATTAGCAACTGATACAGTACCAGATCTGTAATATGTCTCTCATTAAGGGATCAAAGGTGTCAAGCTCCTGATGGAATGAACTGGAGTCAGTTGAGGAATACTCCCAGAGGTAGGTGGTGGAAGGGCATGTGGTACAATAACTGGTCGAGCTCCCACATGTAGGAAAGGCAGCATGAGATTTCTGAAATCCATGATGATTCTTCCACCTCTCTCCATAGCAGATACAAAATCATCCCTATTCTCAATAAATTTGTTCAAGGCAAGAGTAAGCTCCCTGAGCTTACTAACCTGTTCTCTGAAGGCTTGGGTAACTGGTGGTAACTTCATATTCTCCAGAAAAAGCATGAAATGGGTTTTCATTTGGTGTTTGGTATAAACCTTGTCAAAATAAGCATACACCTTATTTTTTATTGCCTCTTGAGAAGCAGTAGCTGCCCGCAGGTGTTCATGAACAAAACTACTAACTTCCCTAGTGGTAGCCAGAATCTGAGTATCTGATGCACCACTGGGACTGACCTTAGCCAATTCTTCTTGAATAACAGTGTGTAACTCGTCAAGGTTCATACTTGTGCTGGATGAGGGAATGGGTTTCATTGAGAAGGCCACTGTCTCCTTGAAAGATTGAGTAAAACTACTAACTACCTTCTAAACAAGTTCATCCTGACTGTTCAGATGTTCTTTTACAAACTTTTTAAAGGCCTCAAAAACATCCACAAATTGTTTGAAATTTCTTTGATATATCGAATGTCAGTGTGCACCTGGGATTGAGAACTGTTCAAAGCAATCAATGAAGCAATTGATTGTCTAAGAGAAACTACAGGTCATGTACAACTCTCAATCTGAGTGTGGAACACCTTAAGTTCATCCACCATTTTTTCACATGACCGGATAGACTACATCCAATGGATAACTCAAGGGATTGCTCCATGATTTTCATCTCCTCAACCATACTTGTCTTCATATCTGCCACAGATTCTCTTATTTCTTCTATCAATTCACCTTTTAAAGACTTAAGGTCCTCCTTGGTTGGCACATCTTCAGCCATAGTGGGTAAGGTAACTGATTCCTTTTGGGGTTGGTCTTCCATATCAGAATCTCCATAAGAAATTCCAAGAATCATATATCCGGGAGCTGATGTCCAACCTTCAATGTCATATAATACTGATACTGAGCCAAGATTATCACCCTCACATGGAACATTCTCCTGAGGTATCTCTTCCAGCTGTTCTTCCTGAGGTAATTTTTCAATTTCCTCTACAATTGCAGCAGATTTAATAGCCATTTGTTCTGATTCATTAATGACTCTCTCATCAATAGGTGCTTCTGCTATGTCTTCCTGATCAGGAACTATCATGGCTGTACTGACTTTTAGAGGACTCAAACTGAGTTCTTTTTCAACATTTTCCTCATCATCTGCTTCACCATCAGCCTTCTTTTCTCCATGATCAGATTCAGTTGTCTCATCCTCCTCAGAGGTGTCCTTGACAACATATCGGCATTCTTCTTCTCCTTCTTCTGTAGTTTCTATATCATTGTCCTTCAAGATAGTTTCTCTTTTTGGTAATTCCTTTGGAGGGCTAGCTGCTCCATAAGAAATAACTTGATGCACGGGACTAGGGGGTAAGTCTGGGTCTCCTCCTTCCACTTATGATGTCTCTTCCTCATCAGCTTCATCATCATTGTATACCGGTTCTGGATCATCGGGTCCAAGACCAGGATCTCTCACATCCTTTGGTCTAGACGGATGATACACAGGAGTGAACTTGTCATAAATTTTTCCATCATCATTCACCCATGATTTCTTCCAAGGATTCGAGATGACTTTCATGTATTTACAGACAGTTCTTGTAATACAGACGTTATCCTTAACCACTACCAGCTCATCCTGAGGTCCAGCTATCTCCTTCACTTTCATCATCACAGAAATTAGCTTTGAGAAAAACAAGGCATTTAATTTTTTACTTCAGTCTAATCATCTCTTCAATATTCACCATAATCAGTCTACACAGACTGATTCTCACACTGTGATTTAGTAAATGTAACAGATATATGTCATGGAATCTCAAAGTGGCAAAGTATCCTCTTCTCGGACTAACAACAAGCTGAATGAATTTAAAAAATAGTTTATCTTCTCCTACCATCTCTATGGAAATCACCTTTCTAGGAGTCCCATTACATGTGAGTTCCAGAAAATCATCTTCATTTTGAAACACATCACTAGGCAAAGGTACATACTTGGAATAATAATTAAAATCACCCTCATGAGGAACTCTCAGGTTCTCAGCCCATTCTCTTGATGTAAACGATACTTCCTGGCCATTCACATATGAAACCATTCTGCATTCTTCATCAGACTTTTCAAAACAAATGAATTCGTAGAACTGTATCACTAGTCCTGGATAATAAGGTTCGTTGTTATTATCAAAACATTCTACCCAGCCTTGTTCTTGTAAAACCATAAGAACTAACGACTTGTTATCCATCAGCCATTATGCACACACCTATTTTTCAACAACAATCCCACCCTTCGATAGGTATGTGTTTACTGGTCTTCTCTGAGCTACACTTCTACTGCCACTTCCGTTGGCATCAGTACTAGCTACTTTTCATCTCTTAGCTGCCGATGCTTCACTTCCATCAGTCGTCTGAGGTTTCTTGACGGGGGCCATTACGGATTTGAGGCTAGGGTTCTGAAGGTCGATAGGGTTAGGTTTAGGAGAATTCAAGAAGACAGGTTCGCGGTGAGATTGAGTGAGTCTAGTTCGAGTTTTAATATAATTTAGGATTCATAAATTTCATAAATCATAAATAAAAAAACAACGGTTTGATGACTCGGCTTTACAGAATAATACAGCACACAAATGTATGGGTAAATTCTTCTAACAGTAAGTTCTCCCTAATGATGGGGACTTCCTAACGATGAGGATTACCTAATGGTGAGGTCTTCCTAACAGTGAGGTTTCCTAATGGTGAGGTATTCCTAACGGAGAGGTTTCTATAACGGTGAGGATTCCCTAATGGTGAGGTCTCTCTAATGGTGAGGATTCCCTAACGGTGATGTTTCTATAACAGCGAGGATTCCCTAACGTTGAGGGTTCTATAACGGTGACGATTCCCTAACGGTTTCACGGGTAAGTTATCATTCCTAATTCATGTCTGATAAAACCTAATCCTTCTGAACTTAAAGGCTTAGTGAAAATATCGCAAATTGAAGTTCAGGGCCTATAAACTCAAGTGTTATATCATCTCTTTGATAATGATCTCTTAGAAAATGTTGACTAACATAAATATGTTTTGTTATAGAGTGAGACACATGGTTCTTAGAGATATTAATCGCACTAGTGTTGTCACAGTTGATTGAAACATGTTTAATGTCAAATCCATAATCCAGTAGTGTGTGTTTTAGCCAAAGAATCTGTGCACAGCAACTACCAGCAGTGATGTATTCTGCTTCAGTAGTAGACAATGCAACTGAGTTCTGTTTCTTACTACACCCTGATACTAGGGATTTTCCAAGTAAATGACATGTTCCAGATGTGCTCTTCCTATCTAACTTACAGCCTTCAAAATAAGCATCTGAATAACTTGTTAAGTAAAAATATAGTCCTTTTGGATAAAAAAATCTAAATTTGCAGTATACATAAGATATATAAAAATCCTTTTAACAGCAAGCAAGGGTGATTCATTAGGATTATCTTGAAATCTAGCACACATACATTCACTGAACATAATATCTAGTCGACTAGAAGTAATATAAAGTAAACTCCCAATCATAACTCTGTAATTAGTTTGATCAACTGGTTTACCAGTTTCATCAATATCCAATTTACAGGTGGTACTCATAGGAATATCACTTTCCTTAATACAATCTAAACCAAAACATTTTAAAAAATCCTTAGTATATTTACTTTGATTTTAAATAATTCCATCTTTAGTTTGAAAAATTTGAAATCCAAGAAAATACTTAAGATCTGCCATTAAGCTCATTTCAAACTCATTTTGCATAACCTTTGAAAAATCAGTACATAAATAATTTTTCAAATATCCAAAACTAATATCATCAACATAGATTTGTACTATTAATACATCTTTTCAAATCCTTTTTATAAAAAGAGTGGGATCAGCAATTCATTTTGAAAATCCTTTTGAAATAAGAATGTTTGAAAGTCTTTCATACCATGCTCTTGGAGCTTGGTTTAAACCATATAAAGCTTTAGAAAGTTCAAAAACATGATATTGAAAATGAGGATTTGAAAAACCAGGTGGTTGTTCTACAAAAACATCCTCAATAATAAAACCATTTAGAAAAGCACTTTTCACATCCATTTGATATAACTTGAAATTCAGATGTGATGCATAATAAGTAAGATCCTAATTGCATCTAATCTATATACAAGTGCAAAGGTTTCCTCATAGTCAATCCCTTCTTCTTGATTGCAACCTTGTGCAACTAGCCTAGATTTGTTTCTAATGATGTTTCCAGATTCATCAACTTTGTTTCTAAACACCCATTTTGTGCCTATGGTGATAATGTCCTTAGGTCTTTCTACTAATTTCCAGACATTGTTTCTTTTAAATTGATTTAGTTATTATTGCATATCCATTACCCAAAATTCATCATTGATAGCATCATTGACATTTTTAGGTTCTAACTGTGAACGAAAAGCTTGATGTTCAACCTGGTTTCTTAGAGAATCTCTAGTATGTGTTCCTTTATCTATATTTCCAACAACAGCATCTAGAGGATGGTTCATTAGAATCCTAGTTGGTCTTGAAAAGGTAGGGATAGAGATTTCATGTTCATCAACATGTTGGGGTTCAACAGGAGCATGTTCTGGGAAATTTCTAGAACTGGACGTTTTAATTATAGGTCCATTGTCTTTATCATTATGGTTCAAAACAGAGAGATCATATTCAACATTTTCAAGAGATTTCTTAGGTTCATGAGGATCCGATTCATCAAATTTGATGTGGACATATTCTTCTGCACAATTGGTTCTCTTATTAAAAACTCTATAGGCTTTACTAGATGTATAGTAACCTAGGAAAATTCCTTCATCACTCTTGGATGAAAACTTGTCAAGATTATCTTTAGTATTATGAATAAATATTTTTCTGCCAAAAACATTGAAGTAGTTAACCTTAAGTTTCCTATGGTTTCACAACTCATAAGGGGTCCTCTTAAGAACAGGTCTAATCAAGACTCTATTAATAACATAACAAGTTGTATTTATAGCTTCAGCCCAAAAATAAACTGTTAGGTCATACTCATTAAGCATGGTTCTAGCAATTTCTTGCAGGGTTCTATTCCTTCTTTCTACTAAACCATTCTGTTGAGGAGTCCTAGGGGCAGAGAAATTGTGACTATAGCCATTGTGTGAGCAGTAAGATTCAATCTCATGATTTTCAAACTCACGGCCATGATCACTTCTCAGGGTTCTAATCTTAAGTCCACTAAGGTTCTCTACAGACATGGAATATTTTACAAAGCAAGAACAAGATTCACTTTTGTGATCTAGAAAATATACCCAATTATATCTAGAATATTCATCTACAAGAACATAGACATAATGCTTCCCATTTAAACTAGAAACTCTAGAAGGTCTATATAAATCCATGTGAACCAACTAGAGAGGTTGAGAAGTTCAAACTTCTTTCTTTGATTTTAAAAAAAACATTATGTTGCTTTCCCTTTTGACAGGGATTACAAACTTTGTCTGCTGGAAATTCAAGTTTGGGTAGGTCTCTAACTAAGTTCTTCCTATCAAGTTTTCTTACTGAATTCACATTGCAGTGTCCTAATCATCTGTGCCAAATCCATGAATCTTTATGAAAAGCATTTAAACAAGTAATATTTTGTTTAGCTAAAGAATTTAAATCAAAAGCATAAACATTTTCATTTCTCAAAGTAGCAAACACAAAAACATTTTTAGAATTGAAAACATTACAAGAATAATTTTTAAATTTAACATAAAAACCATCATCACATAACTGAGAAATACTTAACAAATTGTATTTAAGTCCATCAACAAATAAAACATTATAAATCAAAACTGAGTCACTATTACCAATCTGGCCTAAGCCGATGATTTTGCCTTTTGAGTTATCACCAAAAGTGACAAACCCTCCATCAACTCGGACTAAGCATTTAAAGCATGAGAAGTCTCCTGAAATATGTCTTGAACATCCACTGTCCAAGTACCATGTCTTTTTACAGGAGCTCTTTAAGCAGGTTCCCTACAAAACAGATTTAAACAGGAAATGATTTTGGTACCCAAATTTTGTTGTGTCCAGACAGGTTATCCATAACACTTTAGGTATTCATATTTGTCTTATGGGACTCATAAAATTTCTAGAATCAACAGATTTTGAAAGATAACCCTTATTAGATCCATAACTATGAATATAACTAGTTGAAGCATATGATGTTCCAGAGCTAGCTACATTCTTTCCAGGTTTAGGAATGAATCTAGTTTGGGTAATTTTCATTTGTCCAGGTTGGTATCCTATACCAGTAGTGTATCTAGGTGCTATTTGCTTTCCTATCATTTGAGTAAGAGTATCTTTACCATTGGAAAATTTCTATAAGTCTTTCTTGAGTTTCTCATTAGACAATTTTAGTTCAGTATTCTCTTTAAGAAACTGAGCATTCTTTTCTACTTCAATATCAAGATCATATTTATGTTTAACTGTTAAAGCATACTGTTTCTTTAAACCTTTGTATTTTTCTTTCAGCTCATTAAATGTTTCATCTAAAATATCACAATATTCAAATAGTTCAGATTTAGACATGTTATCGGAGTCAGAATCATCTCCAGAATAATACGAATTACAAGCAGGAGTTTCTGAAGTTACCTCAGAAGTGTTTTTCATAAAACACATGTTCGCCTTGTTTCTTTATTCGTTTTCAGAAACTTCAGATTCACTAGAACTGTCCTCAGAATCACTCCAAGTAGCCTTCATGGCTTTCTTATACTTGTTATCCTTGTATTCATACTTCTTCTTGTATTTCAGCTTTGGATAGTATGCTTTTATGTGTCCTTTTCTTTTTCACGCATAACAGACAACTTCATCTGATTTATCAGGCTTCTTCCAATCCTTTTTCTAATGTCCTTTGTTGTCATACTTACCTTTGAAGTTTGACTTTCTGAAAAACTTATTCTTCATATAATTTTTTTTAAACCTTCTAGCAATGTGAGCCATCTCAGCATCACTGTCAGAATCACTCTCACTGTCTTCACAGCTTGAGATTTCATTGATAGCTTGAAGCTTTTCGTATCCTTATTCTTTGAGGTTGTAGTTTTGAAGGCAACAGACTTCCTTATAGGTTTATCATCTTCTTATTTGTTCACTTTGAGTTCCTCTTCATACATCATCAGTTTGCAAATTAATTCATTGACTGGCAGTTCTCCAATGTCACACGATTCTCTAATGGAGACAGAGGTTCCTCTCCATCTTTCAGGTAGACATCTCAAAATTCTCATGATTTGTTCCTTTGATGGAACATCCTTTCCCAGAGAAGTCATTGTGTTGACAATTTCATTGAACCTGAGATAAATATCAGAAATGGGTTCATCAGGCTTCATATTAAAATTATCATACTTAATAGTATGGGTATTCAATCTCATCTCCTTAACATTAGTTGTTCCTTCATGAGAAACAGCTAAGGTATCCCAAATTTCATGAGCAGTTTTACAAGCAGATATTCTATTAAATTCCTCATCTCTTAAAGCACAGTACAAAGAATTCATAGCTTTACAATTATTATTGTAGGCTGTCTTAGTAGCTTCATTCCAAGTAGTTCTAACAGTAGTTGGTATTTTGTATTCAAGTTCTATAGCAGTCCAAATATCAAAACCCATGCTCTCTAAATGAATTTTCATCTTAAGTTTCCACTGAGCATAATTGGTGCCATTGAAAAATGGTGGTCTATTGGTAGCAACACCTTCAATTATATTGTACATGATAACTAAATTAAAGAAAAGATTTTAAGGAGATATAAATTTAGAAATAACCGAAATTTTAAGAACATTAAAATACAACTAAAATCACAGTTGAAAAACAGAGTACTTTCAAAAAAAAATTAACAAACCTCTGATATCAAATGTTGGTCGGAGTGCACACTCAAGAGGGGGGTGAATTGAGTTCCAATTAAAAATTTCTATTTAAAACTTTGTCTTAAAATCCCCCAATTAAAATAAAGAATTAAACTGTAGTGAATTATTACCAAAGTAATGGTTCTGTTGGGTTCTCAAGGGATTGATTATTTCCCAGTTAATCAAAACAGAAGAGTTGATTAACTTTTGAATCTAACTTACTGATTTACAACTAATATAAACACTTGCGAGTTTAATTATCAAAGTGACTTTAAAAACACTTTTGGTTTTAATGTAATTAGCAACAGAATAAAAAAAACTTTAAATTAAATAACACAGCAAGTTTAACCAAGAGGTTCAGTCTCAAGCCGAGACTTAGTCCTCTCAACAATTTATATAAAAGTGATCCACACCCTGGATCGGGGATTACAAAAGTATACAACTGTCCAGGTCCAAGACCTCTACCACTGTTATTTGTGGGAACAAAAACAACAGCAACCAGCTGTCCAGGTCACACGACCTCTACCACTATCCCAGTGGGAAATAAAATATGTAAGAGAGTTGAGTGAGGATTTAGAAATCCTCCAGTTAGAGTACAGGAGACAGTGTGTGTGTAAAATACAGCATATAACACACACAGCTCAATTATGTAAAAGGATAAATCACAGAGAAAATATTTAGAGTTTAGAAATGGCTCTAGTGATTGTCGTGTAGTTCTGGACTCCTTTGATTAATCAGAATTCGCTCGGAGTCCTCTTCTGGTTTTTTCATGGAAAACAGAATATCGTCTGTTTCCTTGACTTCCAGGTGTAGAGGTAGTCGATGAAGCTCTTGTGTTATGTTCTCATTCTCAGCTCTTCACTTGTATGTAGTAATGAATGACTTCTTCGTGTAAGTTCAGTCACCTCGTTGCATTCACGGTCGTTTGTTCTTTCAGCACACCTTGTGGTCTGTATCTTTATATCTGTGTATTCGTCTATTCATCCCCCCATTTGTAGTATCACATCCCTCCTTTATTTAAAGAACGTGCTCTGGGAAAGGATGATTTACTTTTTGCAGGTACGAGGTACGGTTCCCTGACACCCAACAACACACATTTAATAAAAGTCAGTATATTAAAATATACCTGATATAACCATTGGTTAGATTAAACAATGATAATGAAATCAATGCAGTGTCGGGTTCTGACTCTGGAATGGTAGTTCTTGATATCGGTAGACTTGTGTTACAGTAGGTGTCTATAGGTCTGAGTATCGGTAGACATTTGTAATGGTAGACTTGTCTGTCGGTAGACTTGATGTATCGGTAGCTGTAGAATTGTAACAGTAGCGGTGGCTCTTCCTTGTAACAGTAGCGGTAGCTTTCTATCGGTAGACTTTGCATAACGGTGGACTTCAGCATATCGGTAGCTGTCAACATTGCTGTAGTGGTAACTTTCGACTTCATTGTATCAGTAGATCTATCATTAGACTTTGATGCAGCGATGGACTTTGGGTATCAGTTGGGTATCAGTAGCTGTACCGGTAGCTATATCGGTAGCTCTCTTAAGCGGTAGCTCCAACATATCCGTAGACTTAACTGTATCGATCGCTATGAGCTGTAACTGTTTCTAGCTTGTAACAGTAGCTGTATGTTCTGACGGTAGCTACTATTTAACAGTTTCCTTATTCTGTATCGGTATCTAGTTTGTAACAGTAGCTGAAAACTGTTTGAGCATTCACATGGCAGAATGAGATAAGTCATAGTTAACATATATCTGATAATTCAAAAGACATAATTTAAGCATAATGAAAGTAACAACAAATATTAAAGTATATTTGGAATGTATTAAGAATAATAAAGATATAAATAAAGTATGGTTGAGATTATCAAAACACAATAAAGCTACTTAATTACATAGGGTTCAACACCAATTATTAGAAAATATTCTTATCCATGTATTTTATATCATTAAAACTATGTTTATACAACTATTTATTTATATATATTAATATCAAAGTTATACTGTATATAATCATTAAAATGATACTATCATAATATAATAATTTCCTTATAAAAATTATCAATGATAATTACAATACAAATTGTTAACATTAAAATTGAATTCCAGTGTGTAAGTAATCTAAAAATTAATTTATAGATTTAACAACAATTCTAAAATTATTATCCTATAATACCATTAATTTGTATAATACAATGTGAATTAATCAAAAGAGGTTATCATGTGAGAATAAGGGTTTACAATTTGATAATTTTTTTAATCTCTTTTTCCCTTTTGAAAATCACATGATGAATCCTTTTTTTATGGGGGTCATTAAATTAGTTATCATCTCATTGAAGAGAATTTTTTGGAAAAAAAAATTAAATATGAAATGCATTTACATACTGCATGGATTTGACATGGTTCAATAGATTAGTATTTTCTGTGGAGAATATAAATAAAAAGTTTGGTTGTGCCAAAATCATGTATTCTATCATTCAATGGAAGTGTGTTTCTTTTTCATGGTATTTTTATGCCATAGAATAATATGGTTATATGGTTATGGAAATAAAAATTATTTTTTCCAAGGGTTAATCCTTCTTTTTTTTTCATCTACATACTAATTGAATGAATTTAAACGAATTAACTATATATAATTATTTATTAATTGATTCAAATGATAAATAATTAATACATATCAAAATTCCTGAAAATGAAAAATTGTATATTATAATGTTGAATCCTATATTTTATAAAAAATAGAGTTGAAAAAAAAATCTTTTTCCAGAGGTTCATAATTCTAAAAAATAATTATCCAATTTTTCTCAATATGTGATGATAATATATCATTATTTAATTCAATATTTTTTTCCATCATCCCACTAGGATATAATTTTTCAAATTTTTTTCATGAATCTACATTCATTATTAGAGATATTATAAAATTAAACTCTATGGTCTATTCTATATTACACCCTTCAACTCTTCCAAAACAGCATCAAATAATTTTAATATATTATAACTCTTATTGAAATTTATCTAATGGTTTGAATAGACTATTCCTTAGGAATTATTGATGATTATTCCATGTGTTAACATGAATAATTATTTTTGAACATATTCGATAAAACTTTAATCGACATTATGAAATCAAGAAAGAAATATATCATATTAAATTCAACGATATAATCCAATTATCTATTGTAATCCTATTAATGAAATTTTGTCATCTGTTGCGTCATGTTATTGTTTTTATTCAACCAATTAATAGTGTTTTAAGAATAATCGTTGTTTGTTTTATAATCAATTTGAAAATCCGTTAAATCCGAAAAATAAATTTTCTCTAAATGGAGTTAATTATCATTATATAAATCATTATGACCCTATATCATATTTTAATGTAGCATATAGCTTAATAGAAGGTCCTCAAATGAATAATATTTATTATATTTCACATCTCTATATCAATCCTTAGTATGTAAATAACATGTTATCTTCAATAAATTATTCATGATTTATAAAAAATATTGTTGCGTGAAATTATTAATTTCTATCCATCTCGGTATATAAATAAAAAAATAAATGTCTTCAACCACACTTCATGACCGGGATAATGACTTTTGTAAAATTTGATATATTTATAGGATAAATTTGGGCCTGATAGTTATTCAAATTTTGGGAACAATAAAATAACGTGATTGAAAAATTACATTTGTTTCTATATATGATAAGGAAATCCTCTTAAGGATGTGACCTATTTGTTGTTTTTATCATTAACGTGGATAAAATTACATATAGTAGGTTTATTAACCATATAATGTAAAAATACCAAGAGACATGGTTAATGTCTACCTATTTAAATTTGAGTTAAATCTAAAAGATAAGGTTATTATAGTGACATAAAGTTGCCTAAAATATATTGGTTGAGAGGTATTCTACCCATCCCCACCATATCCTAGAAATAAATCATTTTTCAGTCAATAGAAGTTGAAAATGGATTTATTATAAAATAATAGTTCACACATTTTCTAAAGTGACCCTCATCTCCTTGATAAAAGGGCACTTCCCCTTCTCTTAATTTCACACCCCAAAGACATTTATCTCAGTGAACCCCTACCCAAGTATAATCCCAGCATTCCTAACTTAATATTAGAGGCCATAATATGGTCACCAATCCAACCTAAGAAACCCTATTTATCAAATCAATATGGAGAACACAAAGCAGTTTAAAATATTTCACTACCTCTTTGATGTTCATTCTTCTCCTACTTCCTCTTTCTTTGTTGTTTCCATTTTAAAATAAAAACTGCAGTATCATTTATATTCCTTGATATTACTATAAAATGTTACAGCCATATTCACAATTCTATCCATCATATAAATTAAATGACATCATACGTACGTACATATTACTTACTATCTCCACGTCGTGGTGTAGTTTGTTATTCAAACACTTCAATATTTGGAAGGGAATAATAATTAGTATAACTGATTTAAATAATAAATATAACATGTAAATGATTTTTAATATATTATATACCATCGAATTAAATACTATTTCAACATTAATATAATGATATTGTCGCTCGTGCGAATGTACGGATTACCGTCTCCACGAACGCGATGATATTCATAAGCCGTAGTAATCATTTAAGAATAAAATTAATTTTTTGATTAGAAATAAATTTTATGAACATAATACCATTCGTAATATGAATCAAACTCATCTTATCCATAACAAAAATGGCTTACGTTACTAGGAAAATATAGGAAAAATAATCAATTAACACCTGAAATGATGATACTACTAAAATATTATTAACAAAGAAATATTATAGGATAATATATAATATCATAATTATGTATATATTTTAATTATAATTTAATTACAATTTTTTAACTTTTATACTAGATATTAACATACCATTAACTAATGATAAGTACAAGGTAAGGTTTAATTTCACAATCTCGTTATTATCCGAGGTTTATTTTACGTAAGTATCTAATGGGACCTCTTTAACATCCACAATCCATTATCTTAAATTAAATTAGAATAATTTTCACTATTTACTAGAAT
Organism: Viscum album; assembly: GCA_963277665.1. NCBI lineage: Eukaryota > Viridiplantae > Streptophyta > Magnoliopsida > Santalales > Viscaceae > Viscum > Viscum album. The sequence goes on from OY728126.1 coordinate 1,379,634,412, forward strand.
ATGGGTTAAATTCAATTATAGGCTTATTTTAGGATATTTTTTTTGAATGGAATCCTTACATCATTATCTAAAAATGGTACATTATGACATTTTCGACAAAATTATGGTATGAATGTCCTTTTTTAATATATATGGTGGGTGCGGCTATTTTCCTTTGTTATATCAACATCAAAGCTTCCCATAAAAACATATAAGTATAATTTCAAAATAAATTTTTTCGTTTATAATTAATATACTTTTAAATTATTTCAAATTATAAATAGGTATTTATTTCAAATAGTTTTCATTTAATCTATGTCAACATCTGTTGATGAATTTTAAACTTGATTGAAGTTGATTTATGGTGATAAAAATAATCCATACTATATTGATGTTTTTTTGATATGTTTTTCTATGAATGGGTTATTTTTACACAATTCATGGTTTATTGATAATGGATTGACATTCAGTATACTAGTTATAATACGAATTTTTATGTTATGTTTAAACCTTTTCATATGAGGAACGCATTGGACATAGTTAGTGATGGTTGGAGCCCACTATAGCTCCTCGATGCATCATTAGGTATCCTGAGAAAAAGTTCTATCTTGGAACAATTCCGTGACAATATCTTATTTTTAGTCACGGCACAAGGTCTTGACTAGGTGGTTATGATGTCTGGCATTAAGCATTCTATCATTACGAAAGTGGGTATTCTTATTTCCTGTGATTATTCGACTATTAGAATATCCCTATGAATGAGTAAATGTTATTGTTTCATTTTATCTTTTCCATATTATGTTTCAAATTATGATTGTAAGGTTTTTTGTTTTAGTCATATACATTTCTGTAAATTTTTATTCTATTTTATCAAAATTTCCACTATATTTTTATCCTTTTGAGCATCAGATCTCACCCCAGTCTATGTTTTATTTTTCCCAAGATGTTAAGATGAATATTATGGATAACCTACAAGGATAGGCTAAGGATTTAAGTGTGTTAAAAAGGGGGAATTTTTTTTTATGTTTTTATATCATAATGTAATTTAAAACTTATGAATGTATCTAGTATCTACAAGGATATTAAACTGACCAGTCTTTCGGGACATGATCCCTTGTGATCATGCCAATATTATGTAACAATGCACTAACTCTGGGTAACTAGATTCATGGTGTTACAAATTCAGTGCCATTTCATCTCTCCCCACCTACGTGACGTCGTGGGACCCTCCATCGGTCTTCAAGCTGACGTCTATCTACTGGTGGGAGGTCACGCCGCCGCACACCACCACTATTGCCTCCATGAACCACTGAAAATGGATCTCCTCACCCAGGTCACCGGTAATATTACACTCATCCTTTTTTATAAAGGAAGCCCACTTGTGACCCTCTAGTCATGTTATTCATCACCATGAGTATCAATTCTTATCGCATTCACTCTGGTGTTCTAACCATTATCAGAATCACCTAGAAAAACCTACCATGACAACATGTGTCCAACAATAAAGATCAAAAGAATAATGAAGAGTGATTTGAAAAATAAAGCCTTTAGTATTGACCATTTCAATGATCTTCTCGGCCTTGGTTCATTCATGTCGGTGGAAAAATGTGAAACTGGATTAAAATAATATCTAATAATTGAACCCATTTAATCCCTCATTTTTTACCACCCCAAAAAAACGATCGAACCACAGATCATCTTGTTCATGGGTTTGTTTGTATTTTTAATTATAAAATAGAGTGATGAATGATTTCATAAATAAAAATATACAACCTACCAAGAATGATGATCAGTTTGAAGAAAAAATTCATCACTGATGGTGATATGTCCACTAACATCCTCAATCTGTCATTCGCTAGCGTTCATTTCGAGCTCCGATCAAAAAACTGTTATCTTCGTGAGAGAGTTAATACTCTATTTCTATAATAATTCTACAGTATTATGAATAATAACATTGTTCCATACTCCTAAATATTATAGTAAACACAGTAAATAATTTTTTAGTATGTTTTTTTAAACTACATCACCATGTTGTTTCATTTATGAAAGGAAACAACTTCTATGTCATTGCATAGTATAATTTACACATATTAATGAAATGATAAAAGGAAAACGAAGTAAAATTTTTATTCTTTTTTATTCTTCATTGTAATGTCTTAAAATGATTTTCAATAGTCTACACACCCCAGACAATGTTAGGTCCCGGATATGAAAAACCCTCTACTTTGAACACAACAATTATCATATATTACATATCATGTCACTCGAAAAATAGTTACTAAAATTGAGAATGAATAATATTTTTAATAAAAATATAAATAGTTTAAACATTTATTCATGTGTTAGTGTTCCTTGGATTCATGTTCTATCTCAGTGCCTCATCTCGAAATAATCCCATAAAATTTTTATAAAATTTCCATGGAAAATATGGGACATTACATTATACCAACCAGAATGATTTACCTCCCTAAAGGCCAAAATGAGGGGAAAACAATCGAATGGTGACAAAAATCATGATTTTGAAACTTCGACTCCCCTATGCCCTTCTTGAGATTCATGTGTGACTACAGAATGCACACTAGAGGAATAAAATATCCATGAATAATCTTGTCTGATCCATGAGCTCCATTGGCTACTCCAAGAATGTAACCCCCCTAATCAGCATTTACCTAGCCCCAGTCAATGATGTGTGAATGGGTATGTACGTATCTCATTAGCTTGGATACATGAAAGATGTTTTGTACAAGCTTTAACTACAATGGTAGATCCAAGGGTTATGCCACCTAACCCACCCAATACTCTATTAGAATTGGTCTGTTAAACCTCAGATATAACTTTTCACCCTGTAAAAATCATTGTATCCCATATCAAAGAAGGACCCCAAGTAATACATGATATCCCACCAAGATATCCAAGGGTCATCATTACATATCATCATATGACATATGATGGATCTGTGAAGTATTCATCTGCTCTTATATGTCCTTCACCATATTTATAGTGGCATATACCAACTTCCTTTCCATGAGTGCTTTCTTATAATGGTATGTTCAATAACATGGTGACATTACAGGTCACCAGTACAAGTCCATGAATTGTGCCATAATGATTTAAGAGTGGTATCTCTTTTTGTATGTGAACTACGCCAAGGGTATTTCATCCAACCTAATATGGAAAAAATTGATAATGCAAGCACGTATCATTTCCTGTAGGACCATAATGGACAGTGTCATCTAGCCATATTTATATGGGATGAACGATGTGTCCATGAACTACTAAGTCACAATTTCCACCTTCATTGCATTCCGTAACCGGACTGTATATCATGCATCATGATCTAAGACAATTGTTTATGGGACTCCATGGAGTCGAACTCTCTTCTGAACATAGAGGTGTCTTATACTCTCTATTATACAATGTTTCCAAATATCTAGGAAGTTGTATGATTGTTGAGTTGTTCAATGATCTTTCAGAGGGTATCATGCCCTCTAGATTTACCTGGTACACCCATCACAATGTCCATTGATATTACATACCAATTCCCCTATGTCTTTTCAAGGGATTGAGTAAAACACACTAGAACCTACTGCTCGACCATCGAGTAAAAACAACTGAGGAACCTAGAGACAAACTCTTCCAATACTTTCTTCATCCCCGATCACCAAATTTACTGTTGGATGTCCTTGTAAAACTTTTCCATACTTATAAATACCACCAAAGAATATGATTGGAACACCCTTAACATCGAAATTAAAAATGTTTCAAGTACAACTGTGCATCCTCAGAAAAAGATGATGTGCTCCCCACCATTATAATATTCATCAGTGGAATGCCTTCTAGAAATCTAAGCATGGGTAGTCACAAAGATAATTTCTCTGAGTTTTTCATCCCACATGAAATGTAAGAGTATAGGGTAAACCACCATTGACTTCATTTAAGCTTATTTATCTCCATCTATGAAGAATATCATATGTGAGGACAATTGCTCTGAGGCCTCGTTTAGTAGTTGTGATCTAGATATCTTTCTGAGATCATCCTCCACCATGTTTCCCATACCATGAGTATAGAACATTTCAAATTCATAGTCATGGATGAACTCTATCTAAGGAAATATATTCATGTTTAGATCCTTTTGAAAAAAGATACACATAGGACTTCTATGGTCTGAATAGACGTTAAACCACTCACCTATAAGGTAGTGTCACCACATATTAAATGTGAATAATACCACTATAATCTCCAAATCATGGTTCATATTGATAATATCATGTAGTCTCAACTACTGTGAACCATAGTTTATCACTTCTGGCCCATACATCAAGAAAAAACCAATCCCGGACTAATGGAATTTCATCGTTCGTACAAATGGTTCCCCCTTTCATGTATATGATTTAATGGATTTTCTACTATTGAAAAGTTGGTTACGAACCTATGATAATACCATTCCATCCTAAGGAAGCTCTACACCTATTTAACGTTATAGTGTGGATCGTAAGCATGTACTGACTCTACCTTCACTGGTTCCACATCATCTCCAGCCTCTTAAATGACAGGTCTGAGAATGTGGACCCCTCTTATGTATAAATTAAACTTATAGATCTTCTTGTAATGTTGGTTTAATCTGTGTAAGTCCATGACCAACCATATATTTAACATGTGATCCTCCTCAGATGCTGACTACACTAGGATTTTATAAAAAGAACCACTATAAACCTTTCTAGGTTGGGATGTATAATCCTATTCATGAGTTCCATGAACAAAATTGTGGCATTCTTAACGCCAAAAAAAATCAAGAAGTTATCATTGTGGGAATTGTTACATTTGAAATTAATCTTCGAGATGTCAACATCCCGCACACGAAGTTGATGATATAATTATATGAGGTCTATATTTTTAAACCTTCTAACTCCCTTTAGCTAATCTAATAGGTCAATAATCATTGGTAGTCGATAATTATTCTTCACTATCATATGATTTTGAATTTATAAGTCCACCCATATCCTAATGATATCTGGGACTTGTTGGAAAAAAAAGTAGGGGTTGCCCATGGTGAAACACTAGGCCTTAAAATGTCATTTATCTATATGTCCACCCACTATACGCTCAATTCAAAAATCTCTGTGGGATTTATCCTACATGCTAGTGTGGATATAAAATTTTTCCTGGGATATAGGTCAAAGTAGAAGTCTATATCGCTATAAAGAGGTAGTCCTAGAACATCATCTAGAATAATTAAATAATTCTTATCCACCACAACAAGATACTATTTACCTGTCACATCCAATGCACTATGGATCGTTATATCCAAATGTAGTGTGATCAGATTCACCCTCTTTCATGTTAGTGCATCATGTGATACATGTGTATCATTTTTTCCAACAAAGAAAAAAAATTTCTTATCCTTGTGGACACACCGCACTGTGATCCTTAAATAGTCAATCTAAGCATGAACTTTAGATTACTAGTACATACCAAGAATTCTATCTTAAGGACTCCACAATACCACCAAGAGATCCAAATTGGAACTATCACCCCCAATAGTAAGGACACATTCTCAGCACCTGTGTGTGATAATCAAATATTATCCCATAAGATTATTTGAACATAGGGATCATGTCAATATTTCCACAACAATATCTGTGTCCCGAACAAGGGTGATGGTGAGAAAACAGTGATCATAACCCTTATCTATGAAAACTGTAGCTAGGGAGAAAAGACACAGGTCATAACATTAATCATCCAGGGTGTCTCGGGATTGTAAGCGTCCATCTTATGGATATTTCCTCACCCCAGTCTACATGATCCTTGAGCATGGGGAAGACTACCCGGGGGTGGTGGTTCTTTAAACCTACATCAACCCCATGCCATTCACCCCGATCCTGTGAAACATATATTTCTGGGAGGAATTCAATTTTCTTTTATCTATTACTAACACTACGGTCCCTCAAACATCTACTAGTCAGTCATACAACCAGTTTGAAAATGTATAGACATATGTCCCCAACCACCACATAAGTAGAATAGTGTGTCCTTATGTATACATTCTATAAAATGGTAGTCTTAAAAAGATTACCCCATGTCCTAGAGTCATCCCCTCGAATTCATGACCTGCTTCGGTCTATGCATCATCTGTTGGCTAGCCACTGCCGATGACTCTGATACCTGTCGTCCGGTGGTAGCTCCCACTATCGGTGCCTAGTCCACTATATATCTATCTACCATTAGAGATAAATCATGAAACCCATCATGTGTTGGGATACTGAGGGATATCATCAAAATCGTGGTTCCCTATTGTAGCCCTCTCTCAATGGTATGTGCCGTGAAGAATTGATCTTACACCATGTACCTAGAGTGGATAGAAAGATAAGTTAATCTACCAAATTACTTTCCACCAATATGGCTTCCCTATAGAAGATGCATGACATATTGTATACGCACAAGGTGTAACATCATTAGAAGTAACTCCTCCCTAAAGAGATTCTCATTGTCTATCCTTGAAATGTTCACCTGCTCATGCTTCGGGATCGCCATGATCCACCATCTCTTCACCAAGCCATATAGAAGGCTTGTGGATAATACCACCATCATTTAATATGTGGACTCACTATAATAATAACTTGTGTCACAACATATAAATATTCCTTATAAAACTAATGTTCCATCTCACCTCCAATCCTATGAGGTCACCTCCTATGGAACCCATGAAATTCCATAATCCCACATGCATCCTCTACCAGTAGCACTGGTTTGAAATACAACTCTCAAAGATGTTCTTTCAATGGTACAAAACAAAGAGGTTTAATCTATAAGAATTGTCCCTATAAAAATGATTCATCGCTCAATAGACCATCCTAAGGGACACTCTTCGAAATACGGGGGGGATGCCTCTATTGAAACATCTTGAAATAAAACCATATATACAACAATAAATAGTTTATACTTAGTGATATTACAGTAACTCTGGAAGGACATAAGAACAAACTCAATTCAATTATGATGAATAAACCATTAATTTACCACAAAAATATGATTCCACCCCAACACTAGGTTCCCATACCTGAAATCCTAACTTGAAACAATTTACATTGTTTCTCCAAGCCAAGATTACAACCGACAACAATATGATTCCACTCTTCCACGACCCATCCCCTAGGGCCTATGCCTTAACTACCCCAACACCACCTCCCATAGGCTTGGGTATTAGGACTAGCATTGTGTTGGAATATTCAAAAAGTGGGCTCCATTTTCACACTTATATGAATGCACACACCCTTCTCCATGAAAACTTATAAACTGAAAACACAAACTAAACATGGGTGTAAAACACTAGGTAAAACCACTCATTTTAAGGTGAAAAAATATAATTAATGTTGGTATATAATACAAGACAAAAAAATTAATGTACATGTTCTATGATCTTGTCCGCAAGAAAACCCTATATAAAGTTTTGCTATGGTATGTTGTTTAAAGGTCACTGAAGTGAACCATGTTCATTAGGTTACGCTGAAGCACCCCATGTCTCTGTATCTCCAAGGAATCCAACAATGATTTCATTCATCTTCACAATAAATGACATGTGATGTCGAATCCCATGCCCTGTTGAGTAAAACCATACACAGTAGGGATCTCAAACCACAAAGCAATTACACAAAGTAAACAAGAAATAATCACACGAAGTACACCATAAAGAAAATCATGAAGAAATATCCCACGTAGAATACCAAAGAGCGAAATGTTGTGTATCCTCTATATATTATATCCATGAGAGTCACTACAATCATCTCACACCACGTATAGGTCAATGGAATGTAAAAATGATTTTCATAAGAATCTATATTACCCTTATGTAGTAAATATGAAATGTGTTGGTAACACACATAGTATAGATAACAAACTGGGTGTTGGTAGCACATGGAGTTTAGGTGACACATGCAGTTTAGATAACAAATTGAGTATAGATAACACATGTAGTCCAATAAAATACTTGAGTACCTACACCTTGCCAGGATATGGGTGTTTAGACTCAGTCATGGTAAGACACAAAGTTTAGGTAAGACACATAATCATTGTAAGACATGAGGACTTGGTAAACCCATAGATTCTCTGCTGAGACCAACTATAGGATTCATTCCATATAACACTCATTCCTGGATCACCGCTTCCTCATGCCAATAAACCGTATGACCACTTGCACAAAAAATCACAAAGAGTATTTCAAATGGACCGACTCGTCACAATGGTCCTAAATATGAAAAAAGTTCATCATATATACACATGTTTTGGGAGTCACTCTCTTTTATGTGTAAATGGGCATGTTCAGACTGGGTCTGGTCTGACCCGACCCAACCCGGGTCTCACCTGGCCTGACCTTCCAGTTTTGGCTGAAAACTTTTGGTCAACTTATCCCACCATATTCCTTCCTTCCCTTCTACTCCCGACTGACCTTATTCATCCTGAATCACTCAGACATTGGCCACTTCATTCCACATGGACATGAAGGCCTGCTGGCTATGTCTCCCTTGATCAATGTTACTACACCACGTTTAAGGAGGTCCCAACGCATGGTCATCTCCACCTACAGCAGAGGGAGTTGAATCCTCCTTTCATTCTAAATCACATTCATAACATGTAGCCATCGATTATGGAAATGATTCCATAGGCCCCTCTACTACCTTCCATTGAGCTTGCGACCGTTTGTTGCAGAGTGATTGCACCACTAAACTAAACAAGCTTCTATCCTTATTATGGGTCACTGGTTACACTTTGGTTCACTATTTTTTGAAACGGACACACACCTAGAAACCTCGGGACTTGTTATTAATCTATAGTAGCTATGATTTCTCTCTCCGTCACTACGGGCTCCAAACACATTAGGAAATACCCGAAGAAACATATCATGACCAAGAGGGTCTGCTGACAAAAAAAAATAATGTTGAAGAAAGATAAGAACACAAAAAACTATAGAATAGACCGTGGCCAGGTTTTTGTCGGCCATAGTCAGTGTATGTGTACAAAACAATTATGAATGTGTAAAAAAGAACTTTAAAGTACTCATCTCCTTCAATCCCAGATTTTTAAGAATCCCAGAACAATGACTAATCCATGGATCAAATTGTTCATGGATTGGTCCCCGTTTGTCATTGTATATAACAATGGTGAATGAATTTATGAAGAAAAATAAACCGTCTATCTATAAGTTGGATCATTTAAAGGAAATAATTATATTTTTGTAGTGATCCTTCTACAAACATCCTTGATCCATCATTCGCCGACATTCGTTCAGAGCCTTGATCTCTAAATTGTTATCACCGAGAGAGAGCGCTTCATTAGGTAATAGAAGAATTAACCAGCATTATGAATATTAATGTTATTACAACATCTTAATTAATATAGAAAACACATTAACAGGATTCATTGTTTATATTTTGCTATGAAATTTTATTACCACACTATTTCATTTATTAAAAAATCGATTCTTTGTCATTGTGTGGCATCATAATACATCATCAAGGACGTTAAAAGGAAATATAAAATAGTCATTTTATGGTTATTTTTATTATTCTTTAAAATTTCTAACAAATATTATCTGTAGTCGACCTGTGATGGTCAATGTTAGGTCCTACCTAAGCAAAATCAGCTTCTGTGAACACAAAAGTTCCATTAGATTTCTAATATGAGCACTCATTAATAAGATTCAATATCATATCATGAAAAATATTTTTATAAATGTAAAAATATTTGGAAAACTTATTTTGAGCACCCTGGTCCTAGAAATCATGTGTCATCATAGCACCTAGTCTTGACATAATCCTATAAAATTTTCCAAAAATTACATTTGAATATAAAAAATTACAAGCAACAAAACCATAAAACCCGATCAAAAAAGTATCTAGGTCCTATATTACATTGAATAGATCACATACATTGTTATTCAATGTGATCATTTATCATTTGTTCATAAAATTTTAGTTTAATAATATTGTACGATTTTAATTTGGATGTTTTCATTGGTTTTTTACAAAATGATTAGTAATTTTAGAGCATCCTCTATAATACTATAAAATTTCATCTGAGGGAAATTTCTTCTCCAAATTATTCTATGGTATTACTATCAAAAAATTGGGATCACCTTTTCAATGAATGGATATTCATCCAATCATAATACAATCAGATGTGTAAGTGTAGAATCAAATCATAATGAATGATCTCAATTTAGTACTTTATTATTTTTGTCATGTCTATGTAAGATGATTCATCTATCACATTAATGTTACTCACATGATCCTAGTGAAATAATAGAGTGGTGTTTCCCCTTAAAAATTATACAGTGGTTCATTTTTTTGATATCTATGTGTTGAGTAATCATTGACCAATTTTATAGAGATGGGTGGTCCCAATAGGGATATTATAACATGTGTATTTAGAGTTAAGTAGAACCCATCATCTATGAGGTAAAAATCAATCACGGGGATCTAATGATCATTAATTTTTTTGGGAATTAATATTTCATGTTTTGTAATCTATTAGTGAACATTCAGGTGAGGATAATGATTAATATTTAAAAAAAGTGGGAATTATACATACAAATATGATTCTTTTGTCACCATGATTCTCCCAAAATTTAATAAGAAGGAGAAATGATAGAAGATATATGTCTAAAAACAATAAGATTTATATATTTTATAGTCATTTATGGATTATTTGTACCTTGAATCATGGATGTGGTCATATACCCAGGTATGAATTGTTATCCATCGTATATGGTCCTCCAAATCCAATTTCAATATAGTGGTAAATATGTTTAAATTAGCTTGATTAACCTTTTCCTTAGAAAATATTAATTTTATTTTATCCTAAATTAATTAACTTATTCATAGTATGGAATCTCCAACTAAAATTTTGTGATAATCATGATTTTATGGTGGTGTCTATATATATAGAGAGGCATCCTTCGATAAATGTATTTTTTCAATATTCAATGATAGGATAAATATCCTTGGATTACATTTAAATTTGATAAAATGTATGAATGAATATGAAAACATAGACATATAAATGAAAATAGATTATATAATTACTCGATACCATCCCTAAGAATTATATATATCCTTATCATTGAATGAGTTAAAAAACATTGGAATCGTTATAATAGGGTATGATGTTACACTTAATAAATAAAAAACAATGGAATTTACTCTTAGTGTTTTTCATTATTCCCCACTAACAAGATTTATAGGAGAGTCACTTTAAATATTTCTAACATGATATAATGAACCCACCCATGATCTGGTGGGTAGGTCAAACCCTGAGGATTGAACTACACAAATATTGGGGGTGATGAATCTTATAGGTACCGACATATGGTCTGGTTTGATGATCATTAAAAATTTATAATATCATATACCTTTAGAGATGATACTAAATGATTTCTCATTCATATAGGTACTCAAAAAATTTCATGTGTAGAAAAACACTATAAAAGAGAACTTTATAAAACACTATCATCAAAAATTAAAATTTCAATTTAGAGTATTTGTTTTATTCCCTCCACGAGAAGCTCAGGATTCAAGGGTGGAGCAAGTTTCAATACCACATTAATCAAACATTGTTTTAAATAATACATGTTGAGTGGTTGTATATGAAGCATCATGTGTAAAATGCTATCCAGAATGAGAAAATATCTATTTTTCATAACTCTCATTAAGTAGTAATATATTATGATTTATGTAATATGTATGAGGCACACTATAATGAGTCCACCACCTCCTCTATATAATAATACATTAGAAAATTCATTGAATATTATTAAGTTTTGAAATTTGAGGTGGATAATTCCACATTGATTAAATTACAATTCATATCTGGGTATGGTAACATGAAAATTAGGGTGGAGGAGGTTCACTCCGGAAAAATGGAACTGTGGGAGGAATTGTGCATGATGAAGAAATCATCTAGAGAACCCTTGTAACACCACGAGATTTTATGAAAAATATTCTTTTAAATTCATTGATGTCTTGTGTTGTATGATACAACAAGATTACCTTGTGCTGTATGCAACACCGTATGAGCTTGCAGTATACACAGGACTATTCTTGGATCGTGTTACAAACAATTTTGATAGTAGTTATTCTACGAAACATTGAGGTTATATATATAAATTTATATATACATATTCATTGTATAAATGAAATATGTTTGGATTATGTTATACGAAACAACAGAGGAGTCTTTCACAACACGCAACCCCGACGTGGCTTGCATTACACGCAATCACGACTTTCCTCGATAGCGTGTGTTGTATGCAATACCAGGTTTCACTAAACAATGATATATGGTTATAATATTATTATGAACTAGATGATAGTAATAGTATCAACTAAATTTTGAATTTTATAACACTATTATTCATCTTACACATTTTCTAGAACAGGGTATGAGAACAAAATCAATTTTTCGAGTAAAATAAGAATTTTTTGAAAAATGTAGTTTTACCGCCTTTTGATGGTGCACCCACCTTAAATTTTTTTTTTAAATGTATATAAGTTCAATTGGACAAAATAAAATTTTCTTTGGAATCAGGATATAAAAATTTACTTTGTATAAATTTTTCATATTATTCTGATAACATTCATATTTTAATGAATAGTAAAAACACGCTATATTTTAATTAAAAACAACTTTTTTTTTCATCGCAATAATTTATATGGTTAGATTATATTTTTAATTGGTTTTAAAGTATAATTAGAATATATTATTACCATTTAATCCAATGATTGTCATTGTAATTAATTTCACTTTGAACTTGGATATAAAGAAGTATCAATCTTTTGATAGTTATTGTTTCTTAAAAACACGAAATTTGTTTTGATAACGGGAATTATTTTTAAAATTAATTAATTACACTTCTATATTTTGAATTTGGAAAAATAGAAATCAATTTTGAAATTGGAATATCAAATAATGCATAGGCTGAATTTTTGGTATTTTTCTGAAAAACATCAATTTTCGATGAATAGTGAAACCACTTAGTGGCAGATAAAAAACTGACTTTTTCATTTAAATGAAATTTTACCACTTTTGCGAATAAATTTCAAAAATCCAAGAGACACAGTTAATATCAAGGTATAAAATTTGGTTCAATGAGATAAAAATATTTTTTGGTGAATAGTAACTTTTTACTTTTTTTTACCACTGTTAAAATTAAATAGGGTAATTAAGGGTAAAAATAATAATATTATTACCCAAACACATGTACTAATTCTATTGGACAACTGTAATTCGACCAAAAACAACATTAGGGCCAAAATATGACCATTTAGTCCCACATGGATAAGATTAGGACATTTAATATTAATTTATTTAAAGAAGGGTTAAAATAGTTAAAATCAATGTTTAATAAGTAAATAATTTTTAATATTCGGTAATACATAATATATATTCGACTATAAATATTCATTAGAAAGATATTGATATTTCATAAATAATGGTATTTTATATATAATTTTTAGACATTAAATAATTTAATTTATTTATAACACAAAGATGATGCAGTAATTATCTTCTTAGTGAAATATTGACATAATTGATGTTATAAATAGCCAAATAAATGCCATTTGTGGATTTTTATGAATTCCACTAATTTAATAGATTAATATGACATGTTATTATTGATTTAATTAACTTTTTTATAACTAATCATTCTATTTTTATTTTCACAAAAATCAATTACCAAATAGTGTCAAAATTGACATAAAATAGTTTTTAAAACAAATATTATATTATTAATTGTTAATTTATTCTTAAAAATCTATGGTTCAGACAAATGACTTAGATAAGGATATATATATTAATAATAAAAAAACATGGGGTTCTTTTGGCTTGTTATAGTAATTTTATTACCCTTATAGTGTAAGAAAACAAGAAGACACGGTAAAAGTAAAATTATTTAACTTAAGGTCAAATCTAAATGATAAGGTTAAAATAGAAACCTAAACATGAATAAATTCTATTGGATGAGATAATGTCGACCCATCCCAAAATTAGATTCAAAATAAATCAATTTGGATCTATTTAAAACTGAATATGGCTTTATAATAAAATAATATTTTTATTTTTTCTAAAGGTGCCCTTTTCCTCCCTTATAAAAGGGCACCTCCTCCCTCTCTTCCTCATATGACTTTGAGCCTTCATGATCGGCCAACCACTGCCAAATTATCTTCTCAACTTCCATAGAAACATCCTAAAGGTTCTGGTCGTCTTCAAAGATGAATTTTAGTGCCCTAAGAGGAGGTCTCAAAGAGGTGTTTCAAAGAAAAGGTAACGTTCGTTACCGATTCTTTCAACTTTATTTATTCTTCCACTTCATATTATTTAGTTGTTTCATTATGAAGTAATAACATCAGTATAACTCATATAAGGATATGTAATTATATGTATTAAACAACCATATTTCACCATCTATCCATCCTATGGAAAACGAAATCATAATGCGTGCATACGTACGGAATATCGTCTCCACGCCTCGGTGAAATCTGTTTTTCCTCCAACACCTTACATGGATGGGTATATTGGTGTAAATAATAACTATATATGGTTATTATAACATCATAAATATTCTGATATATTATACCATCCACTCCAATTCTATTCAATAATTATGGGAATGATATCATCGCTCGTGCGTAAGTACGGACTGCCGTCTCCACGACACGATGAAATTCATTCAACATGTTAACCATACATGAATGATAATAATGTTTATATAATGAATAATAATGAAATATATGAAATAATAATGATACTAAATTTATTTATATATATCTATATGTCATCTAATTGATTCCATTCAATTCATTAAGGAAATGAAAACAACGTTTATGCGTACGTACGGCCTACCGTCTCCATGAATAGTGTATTTCTTTCCATTTATCAATCTATTATATATATATGTATATTCTGAATATATATTATATATAAATCATGTTTTATATTTTAGAATTATTTAATCATGATATATGTAATCATATGAATAATTACAAGTCAAAACACGGACGACAAATGAAACGATTTTACCCAAAACGCTCTTTAACATGGAATTTACAGAAGAACGGGTAATATAAAGTCATAAGTGAACCATATATGATATCATAATAGTTAATATGATTCTGTAATAAGTCAATTACATTATTTAAATCATTATAAAGGAGGTTCGGATACGTACGAAGCATATCAGACCTAAGGTAATGGATAATTATTCAAAACTCATTCTTATCTGAGATTGTTTACTAGTAATTATTTTCTGGGGGTTATGTTTATTATCCATGTCCATATGCTCTCAAAATGTTTTCATAAAAAAATTTATTTCCTTCCATTCATGTTTATGTCATTTTTACCTTGTTCTTACTTTTACCACGTTATATGGAAGGAATCATTCTTTTGTTTACCATACGAGGTACTTTTTTACTTTTCCGACAAAAGTACGAGGAGATTGTTATTTTTTACTTATACGGTGTGGACAGATTATTACAGTTTTATAAAGACTTATTTTCATGAAGCTTCCTCCAAAATACTTCATGAATATTTTCAACAAAATCATTTTCTTTTAAAATTGCATGACATTTTGTGAAAATAAAATGATTTGGAAGAATAAAGGATTTTTTCCTCAAGAATTCATTTCACCTGTTTTATAAAAACCATTTTCCATCAAAGATGACATTATTTTATATGTGTATGATTCATGTATAATGTCTATATGATTAATATGTTTTCTCTTTTCTTATTATGAAATGATATCCATTTCTTTTAAAGTGATTATGTGATGATGGGAGTATGTATATGAAACCCATTTTATTCGTTGGGTTATTATAAATGATGTATGTTTATTTTGTGGGACAAGTAATAATGATTTCATTATAAGAAGGGTGGGACATATATCTCCCTCCAATTCATTGGGTAAATATTTACATCTCATGAAATAGACATGGCTGGAATGGTAAGTTAATCCGGTTCAGTGTTACAGGACTAAAATGAGGAGTGAACTCGATTCAGAAAGGGACTTTGTCCACTAAGATGGTCTTGGAAGTAATTCTGTGGCGACTATGGAAATCATAACATGTGCTGAATGGTTTCCACAATTAAATGTTTTATTCCAATTATATTTTATCATGGTTGATGTTACATTATGATATATGCCTTACATACTTCAATGATTTATGTGTTTGCTCAAGAATATGATGTTTAAAAAATCATGTTCATGTTTTTGCTTCCAAATGTTTATTGATTGTTTTATGTTATCTATGTTTTCCCTTACTGAGCATTTGAGCTCAACCTTTTTATGTTTTATTTTCCCCAAGAAATAATGAAAGGTTTTAGGTAAGGAAACAAAAAGGGGAAGATCGTTATGGGAGTTGTTGAAGATATTTCAACATGATTAGAATTTTATATTCCGAGTTTCCAAAGACACTAAACTATTACAGTCCTTGTGTGTCTGTTTTGGTTATGTATTAAGTATTCCACAAAAGTAATGTATTTTCTATGTACGTCATGCTTCGGGTCTCTATAGTTGGTATCAGAGGAATGGTTTAGTCAACCTATGGAAACTAGGATGCAATAACATTAGTGAGATCCCTAGAGATATTTCTAATGTATATCTAGGGATGTCCCTAAGGTTATGTATAAGTATAGGTTATAGTCCTAGAATTTCTGTAAAAATCATATAATTAAACCTATGATGTTATATTTTGAAGGTACTCCCCCTTTATTATGATGTTTTCCCTAGCATGATTTTTTCCTTACACAATATTCTTTTTTGGGTTTTAGACGATGGCTAGAACCCGAAGGAACCGTGTTGATCAATGCAATGGACAATGAAATGATTATCCTCATGAACAAACAAATTTTATGGGATATGGAGTTAAAAATCTTATTGCTATTCTTACACAAGCTATGAATCAATCTTGACTTCCAAATGAGAAGAGAAAGGATAAATATTCTATAGAGTCCTTCATGAGGAAACTCCCACCTTCTTTCAATGGGTCTTCTGATCCACATGCTGTTGAACAATGGATCAGTACCACTGAAAAGATATTTTTAGTTATTCAATGTTATGAACATGATAAAGTCATCATAGCAGTATATCGTTTGGAAGGTGAAGCTGATCAATGGTGGAATCTTATCATGAATAAAAGGCCAAGAGATGAAATTGAGTCCATGGAATGGGATGAGTTCAAGAACTTATTTTTCAATAAGTACTTCCCTCTTATTCTTCGAACAATGTTGGAGAAGGAGTTTCTTGAACTAAAGCAAAAGGATGATGAATCTGTTGGTGTATACGAAGAGAATTTTACAAGTCTTGCAAGGTATACATCTGCATTTACCATTCAACTTGAAAGTAAAGTTTATTGATTCTTCAGTGGCTTAAAACCAAATCTTCGAAGGGAATTTTCTATAAGAGACTTCAGTAGATATGAATAAATTTGGTGTTGTGCTATCAAGGTAGAAATGGAAGTTGTTGTTACTTATCTATCTTATGGTTTTGACAAGAAACAAAAGATAGAGTTCAAGGAGAAATCTCAGAATAATGGTGAAAAGAAGATGGATGGCTCCTTATGCTCAATGTGTGGAAAAAAGCATAGTGGAGATTGTCTTAATGGGACTAGAAAATGTTTTAAGTGTGGAAAAAAGGTCATCGAGCAGCTGAGTGTCCATGTAATGGAAAAAGGGTTGCTAATGATGTGAATACTGAAATGACTGTAGAGAATGCACCACCAACACTTCAATGCTTCCTGTGCAAGGAAATGGGAAATTATGCTAATAAATTCCCTAATCCCAGGGTTAGTGGTGATCGAAATGAGAAACCACTTAAGGCAATGGACAAAGGGAAGTTACATGTGATCACTATTGGCGATGTTGAATATTACAACGATGTGGTGGAATGATTAAGTGTTTATGTAATGGGATTCCAAAATAATGTTGTATATAGTATCGTGGAATATTGGAATATTTATGTATTGGTCTATTGTGGTTTTCAATAATTTTATGGTACCAGTAACCATTGAAAGTGATTGAGATATTTTTGGAAAAAAGATGATATGTGCATGATGAAGGGATAAGGAGAAAACGAATTGTTTGAAAGTATTCGTGAGATCATGACTGATATAAGGAAATAGTTATATCATGGTTTGAGTATATATAATTTTGGGGTTTTGGTATCTGGAAAGAGTTAGCTTTTTACAGCAATCATGTTCTCACTAATATTCAATGGGTATTCATTTTTCAAGAGAATACATGATTAAGGCCTTCGAATGATTAGAATGTGACCAACAAGACATATCATATAATATATGGCGATCAATGATGGAATTAACATGCTTGTTATATGAAATCTCTGGTAATCATTTTCACAATAATATGAGAGTGGACTACAATATTATGGATATTCCTAATGATTGGAATGGATTATGTTGGACATAAGTTTTTATTTTTTAGGGATATAAGTTTTTTCGATATTATTTATGGGATGTTATAGTAATGTAGTTTTAGAAAAAGGAAAACTTGCAGAACCGACGACATCCCATCGCGCCGGAAAAGGTTGTGGTAATCGAACCCACAACCAATGTTCCACTGGCCTTTATCACCTACCACTGGTCTACATGAAGTCCCTATTTAGTAGAAACTAGTTTCATTATATTTTGCAGTATGATATATGATGTATAAGTCCATTTTAGGAACCATATATGATTAATCTCACTATAGATGGACTTATGTATTTTTGATAACGTTTATAACCTTTTGTTTTAGGGAGATGGAATGAACCATCATTCTATCACATGATCTTCTAACACTTCACGAATAAAAAATTCAACTTCATTTCATTAAGAGATGAAGTGGAAATTGTCCAAAAAACGGCCAACAGTGAGACTGTACCAAAATCACGAAAGTATTTCTTTTAATTCCAATGTCATCAACTTTAGGGAAATGATCTTGAAAACCAAACATATTTTCCTAGTGCCCTTATATCCGATGAATCAGAATGTACCTTAGATCATCACAAATCTATGGCTTTGTTATTGATGGATTTTTTATAGCCATGTTCTCTACCACTCTCCTTCAGAACATGATGGTTAGATTTTTCTTCCATATCCATATTTTCACCTATGTTCTTCTCTATGGAAACCTAGTGATGATTTTATTTAGGTAAACGTTACATTTCATACTTTAGTTTTTAAAATTAAGTTTTAGTGTTCCTTTTTATGATGTGGGTTTCAATAAATAGTAAAGGATTTATAACTCTGATGAATTTCGAGGGTGAAATTCATTTTAAGGTGGTAGAATGTAACACCCCGAGATTTTCTGAAAAATATTATTTTAATATCATTGATGTATTGTGTTGTATGATACAACAAGATTACCTTGCGTTGTATGCAACACCGTATGAGCTTGTAGTATACACAACACTATTCTTGGATAATGCTACAAACAATTTTGATAGTATTTATTCTACGAAACATTGAGTGTATATATATAAATATATATATACATATTCAATGATAACTGAAATATGGTTGTATTATGTTATACGAAACAACGAAGGATTCTTGCACAACATGCAACCCTGACTAGGATTGCATTACATGCAATCACGACTTTCCTCGATAGCATTTATTGTACGCAATACCAGGTTTCACTAAACAACGATATATGGTTATAATATTATTATGAACTAGAATTTATGAATAGTATCAAATAAATTTTGAATTTTATGACATTATTATTCATTTTACACTTTTTCTAGGATTTGGTATGAGAACAAAATCAATTTTTCGAGTAAAATAAGTATTTTTTAAAAAATGTAGTTTTGCCGCCTTTTTATGGCACACCCACCTTAAATCTTGTTTTTGACATGTGTATAAGTTAAATTTGACAAAATAAAATTCTTCTTTGGATTAAGGTTATAATAATTTACTTTTGATAAATTTTTCTATTTATTCTGATAACTTTCATATTTTAATGAATAGTAAAAACACGCTATATTTTAATTAAAAAAAAATTCATCGCAATAATTTATATGGATAGATTATCTTTTTAAATGGTTTTAATGTGTATTTAGAATATATTTTTATCATTTAATCCAATTTTGGTCATTGGAATTAATTTCACTTTGAAATTGGATATATACATGTATCAATCTTTTGATAGTTATTGTTTTTTAAAAACACGATATTTGTTTTGATAATAGGAATTAATTTTAAAATTAATTAATTCCACTTATATGTTTTGAATTTGAAAAAATAGACATCAATTTTGAATTCAGAATATCAAAAAATACCTAGGCTGGATTTTTGGTATATTTCTGAAAAACTTCAATTTTCGATTAATAGTGAAACCACTTAGTGGTAGATAAAAACTGACTTTTTCATTTAAATGAAATTTCACCACTTCTGTGAAATGAATTTTTAAAATCCGAGAGACATGGTTAATATCAAGGACTAAAATGAGGTTCAATGAGATGAAAATATTTTTTTGGTGAATAGTATCATTTTTCTTTTATTTACCATGGTTAAAAATAAATAGAGTAATTATGGGTAAAAATAATAATATTATTACCCTAACACATGTCCTAATTCTATTGGACAAGTGTAATTCGACCAAAAACAACATTAAGAATAAAATATGACCATTTAGGCCCACATGGATTAGATTAGGAAATTTAATATTAATTTATTTAATGAAGGGTTAAAATTATTAAAATCAATGTTTATTAAGTAAATAATGTTCAATATAGGGTTATACATAAGATAAATTCTACTATAAATATTCATTAGAAATATAAATTTTTTTATACATAATGGTATTTTATTTATAATTTTTAGATATTAAATAATTTAATTTATTTATGAAACAAAGATGATGCAGTAATTACCTTATTAATGAAATATTGACATAATTGAAGTTATAAATACTCAAATAAATGCAATTTGAGGCTTTTTATGAATTCTACTAATTTTCTAGGTTAATATGACACGTTATTGTTGATTTAATTTACGTTTTTCGAACTAATCATTATGTTATAATTTTCAAACAAATCAATTACAAAATAGTGTCAAAATTGACATAAAATAGTTTTTTAAAAAAATATTATATTATTAATTGTTATTTTATTCCTAAAAATCTAAGGATCGGCCAAATGACTTAGATAAGGTTATATATATTAATAATAAACAACTAGGGTTTCTTTTGTCTTGTTATTGTAAGTTTATTAACCTTATAGTGTAAGAAAACAAGAAAACACAGTAAAAGTAAAATTATTTATCTTAAGGTTAAATCTAAATGATATGGTTAAAATAGAGAACTAAACTTGTATAAATTCTATTGGATGAGAGAATTTAGACCCATACCTACATTAGCTTCAAAATAAATCAATTTTGAGCTATTAAAAACCGAATATGGCTTTATAATAAAATAATATTTTTAGTTTTTCCAATGGTGCCCCTCTCCTCCATTATAAAAGGGAACCTCCTCCCTCTCTTCCTCACACAACTTTGAGCCTTCAAGATCAGCGAACCACGGCCAAATTCTCTTCTCCACTTCCATAGAAACATCCTATAGGTTCTGGTATTCTTCAAAGACGAATTTTATTCCCCTAAGTGGAGGTCTCAAAGAGGCGCTTCAAAGAAGAGGTAATGTCTGTTACCGATTCATTCAACTTTATTTCTTCTTCCACTTATTCGTTTTTAGTTTTTTCATTATGAAGTAATAACAACTATATAACTCATACACTTATATGTCATTTTAAGTATGAAACTACCCTATTTCACTATCTATCCATCCTACGGAAAACGAAATCACCACGTGTGCGTATGTATGGAATACCTTCTCCACACCGTGGTGAAATATGTTTTTCCACCAACACCTTACATGGATGGGTATAATGGTATAAAGAATAACTATATATGATTATTATAACATCATAATTATTCTGATATTTTATACCATCCACTCCAATTATAATCAATAATTCTTGGAACGATATTATCGCTCGTGCTTACGTAGGGACTACCGTCTCCACGACGCGATGAAATTCATTCTCCATGTTAACCATACATTAATGATCATAATATTTATATAATGAATAATAATAAAATATATGAAATAATAATTCTACATTATTTATGTATATATATATCTGTATTTCATCCAATTAATTCCATTCAATTCAATGAGGAAACAAAAACAACATTTATGTGTACGTACGGCCTACCGTCTCCATGAACGGTGTATTTCTTTCCATTTATCCATCTATTAAATATATGTATATTCTGAATATATATTATATAAAAATCATTTTTTATATTATGGAATTATTTAAACATCATCTAAATAATCATATGAATAATTACATGTCAAAACACGGACGACAAATGAAACGATTTTACCCAAAATGCTCTTTAACATTGAATTTACAAAAGTACAGGTAATAGAAAGTCATAAGTGAACCATACATGAAATCATAACAATGAATATGATTCTATAATAAGTAAATTACATTATATAAATAATTATATAGGAGGTTCGGATACGTACAAAGCATATCAGACCTAAGGAAAGGGATAATTATTCCAATCTCATTCTTATCCGAGATTGTTTACTCGTAAGTATTTACTGAGGGTTATTTTTATTATCCATGTCCATATGATCTCAAAATGTTTTCGTAAAATTTTTAATTTCCTTCCATTCATTTTGAAGACATTTTTACCCTTTTCTTACTGTTACCACGTCATATGGAATGAATCATTCTTTTTTTACCATACGAGGGGCTTTTTGACTTTTTCGACAAAAGTAAGAGGAGATTGTTATTTTTAAATTATATGGTGTGAATGAATTTTTACGGTTTTATAAAGCCTTATTTTCAGGATGCTACCTCCAAAATATTTCATGAATATTTTCAACAAAATCATTTTCATTTAAAATTGCATGACATTTTGTGAAAAGAAAATGATTTTGAAGAAGAAAGGATATTTTCCTCAAGAATTCATTTCATCTGTTTTATCAAAACAATTTTCCATATAAGATGACGTTATTTCATATGTGTATGTTTCAAGTATAATGTATCTATGATTTATATGGTTTCTCATTTATTATTATGAAATTATATCCATTTATTTTAAAAGGATAATGTAATGATGGAATTATGTTTATGAAACCCATTTTATTCGTTGGGTTATTATTAATGATGTCTGTTTATTTTGTGGCACAAGTAAGAATGATTTCATTATAAGATGGGTGGGACCTATATCTCCCTCCAATGCATTGGGTAATGATTTATATCTCATGGGATAGACATGGCTGGGATTGTAAGTTAATCAGGTTCAGTGTTACAGGACTGAAACGAGAAGTGAAATCGATTTAGAAAGGGACTTTTTCCACTAAGATGGTTTTGGAAGTAATTCCTTGGATACTACGGAAATCATAACATATGCTGAATGGTTCCCACAATTAC
Source organism: Viscum album (assembly GCA_963277665.1). Taxonomy (NCBI): domain Eukaryota; kingdom Viridiplantae; phylum Streptophyta; class Magnoliopsida; order Santalales; family Viscaceae; genus Viscum; species Viscum album. The sequence continues at coordinate 1,379,657,888 of OY728126.1, forward strand.
ATGATTTATTCCCATTATATCTTATCATGGTTGATGTTCCATTATGATATATTCCATATGTACTTCCACGATTTATGTCTTTGCTCAAGATTTGGATGTTTAAATTTCATGTTCATGTTTTTGATTCCACATGTTTATGGATTGTTTTATGTTATCTATGTTTTCCCTTACTGAGCATTTGAGCTGACTCTTTTTATGTTTTATTTTCCCCAGGAAATAAAGAACAGTTTTAGGTAATGAAATGAAAAGTGGAAGATCGTTATGGGAGTTTTTGAAGATACTTAAACGTGATTAGAAGTTTATATTCCAAGTTTCCAAAGACACTAAACTATTATAGTCTTTGTGTGTCTGTTTTTGTTATGTAGTAAGTATTCCGCAAAAGTAATGTAATGACCATGTACTTCAAGCTTCGGTTCTCTATAATTGGTATTATAGGAATGTTTTACTCAACCTTTGAAAACTAGGATGCGATATCTTTAGTGAGATCCGTAGAGATATTTCTAAGGTATGTCTAAGGATGTCCCTAAGGTTAAAAACAAGTATAAGATATAGTCCTAGAATTACGGTAACGATCTTAGAATTAAACCTAAGATGTTAGATATTGAAGGTACTCCCCCTTTATTATGTTGTTTTCCCAAGCATGATTTTTGCCTCTCACACTATTCTTTTTGGGTTTTAGACGATGGCTGGAACCCGAAGGAACCTTGTTGATCAATGCAATGGACAATGCAATGATTGTCCTCCTGAACAAACAAATGTTATGGGAGAAAGAGTGAAAAAACTTATTTCTATACATACACAAGATATGAATCATTCTGGACTACCAAATGAGTAGATAAGCGAACAATATTCTATTGAGTCCTTCATGAGGCAACGTCCACCTTCTTTCAGTGGGTCATCTAATCCACTTGCTGCTGAACAATAGATCAGTACAACTGAAAAGATATTTTCAGTTCTTCAATGTTCTGAACATGATAATGTCATCTTAGCAGTATATCATTTGGAAGGATTAGCTGATCAATAGTGAAATATTTTCAAGAATACGAGGCCAAGAGATGAAATTGAGTCAATGGAATTGGAAAAGTTCAAGAACATATTTTTTAACATGTAAATCCCTCGTATTCTTCGAAGAAATATAGAGAAAGAGTTTCTTAAACTAAAGAAAAAGGTTGTTGAATCTTTTGGTGTATACGAAGTGGATTTTACAAGGCTTGCAAGGTATGCATCTGGCTTTATCATCCAACCTGAATGTAAAGTTGATCGATTCTTCAGTGGTATAAAAGAAAATCTTCGAAGGGAATTGGCTATAAGAGACTTCAGTAGGTATGAAGAAATTGTGCGTTGTGCTATCAAGGTAGAAATGGAAGTTGGTGTTACTTATCCATCTCATGGTTTTGACAAGAAATGAATGATGGAGGTCAAGGAGAAATCTCCGAATAATGGTGAAAAGAAGATGAATGTTTTCTTATGCTCAACGTGTGGAACGAAGCATAGTGGCGATTGTCTTAAAGGGACTACAAAATGTTTTAAGTGTGGACAAGAAGTTCATCGAGCAGATGAGTGTCGAAGTAATGGAAAAAGGGTTGCGAATGATGTGAATAATGAAAAGACTATAGAGAACGTACCACTAACACTTCAATTATTCAAGTACAAGGAAATGGGTCATTATGCTAATAAATTCCCTAATCCAAGTATTATTGATGATCAACATGAGAAACCACTTAAGGTAATGGACAAAGGGAAGTCACGTGGGATCACTATTGATGATGTTGAATATGAAAACGATGTGGTGGAATGATTAAGTGTTTATGTAATGGGATTCCAAAATAGTGTTGTATATAGTATCGTGGAATATTGGAATATTTATGAATTGGTCTATTCTGGTTTTCAATAATTTTATGGTACCAGTAACCATTGAAAGTGATTGAGATACATTTGGAAAAAAAGATGATATATGCATAATGAAGGGATAAGGAGAAAATGAAATGTTTGACTGTATTCATGAGCTCATGACTGATATAAGTAAATAGTTATATCATGGTTTGAGTATATGGAATATTGGGTTTTTGGTATTTGGAAAGTGTTAACTTTTGACATCACTCATGTTTTCAGTAAGATTCAATGGGTATTAATTTTTCAATAGAATACATGATTAAGGCCTTAGAAAGTTTGGAATGTGACCAACAAGACATATCTTATGATATATGGGGATCAACGATGGTATTAACATGCTTGTTGTATGGAATCTCTGGTAATCGTTTTCATTATAATATTAGAGTGGACTACAGTATTATGGATAAGCCTAAAGGATGGAATGGATTATGTTGGACATAAGTTAGTATTTTTTAAGGATAGAAGTTTTTTCAATATTATTTATGGGATGTTATAGTAATGTAGTTTTAGAAAAAGGAAAACCTTCAGTACGGGCGACAACCCATCACGTCGGACAAGGCTGCGGGAATCGAACACACAACTGAAGTGCGATCGGCCCTTATCACCTACCACTGGCCTACAAGAAGTCCTTGTTTAGTAGAAACTAGTTTTATTATATTAAGAAGAATGATATATGAAGTATAAGTCCAATTTAGGAACCATATATGATTAATCTCACTATAAATGGATTATGTATTTTTGATGACCTTTATAGGCTTTTGTTTGAGACAGATGGAATGCCCCATAATTCTGTCACATGATCTTCTAACACTTCATGATTGACAAATTCAACTTCATTTATTTAAGAGATGACATGGAAATTGTCCAAAGAACGTCCAACGGTGAGACTGTACCAAAATCACAAAAGTATTTCTTCTAATTCCAATTCCATCAACTTTAGTGAAATGATCTTGAAAACCAAAAATGTTTTCCTAGTAACCTTATATCCGATGAATCAGATGGTACCTTAGATCATCACAAATCTATGTCTTTGTGATTGATGCCTTTTTAATACCATGTTCTCTACCACTCTCCATCAGAACATGATTGTTATATTTTTCTTCCATATCCATATTTTCACCTATGTTCTCCTAAATGGAAACCCAGTGATGAGTTTCGTTGGGTAATCATTACATTTCATACTTTATTTTTCAAAATTAAGTTTTAGTATACCTTTTTACGATGTGGGTTTCTATAAATATTAAACGATTTATAACCCCAACGAATTTTGAGGGAGAAATTCATTTTAAGGGGGGTTGATTGTAACACCCTGATATTTTTTGAAAAATATTTTTTAATATCATTGATTTCATGTGTTGTATGCTTCAACAAGGTTACCTTGCGCTGTACGCAACACCGTATGAGCTTGCAATATACCCAACACCATTCTTGGATCATGTTACATACAATTATGATAGTAGTTATTCTACGAAACATTGAGTGTATATATATATATATATATTCAATGTATAAATGAAATATGGTTGGATTCTGTTATAAAAAACAACAGAGGAGTCTTGCACAACACAAAACCGTGACTTGGATTGCATTACACTCAATCGCGACATTTCTTGATAGCGTGTGTTGTACGCAATACCAGGTTTCACTAAAAAATGATATATGGTTATAATATTATTATGAACTAGCCATTCTGAATTGTATCAACTAAAATTTTAATTTTATAACATTATTATTCATCTTAAAAATTTTCTATAACATGGTACGAGAACAAAATCAATTTTTCGAGTAAAATAAGTATTCTTCAAAAAATGTAGTTTTGTCGCCTTTTGATGGCGCACCCACCTTAAATCTTGTTTTTGGCATGTCTATAAGTTCAATTTGAAAAAATAAAATTTTTCTTTTGAATAAAGATATAAAAATTTACCTTGGATGAATTTTTCATATTATTCTGATAACTATCATATTTTAATGAATAGTAAAAACACGCTATATTTTACTTAAAAACAACTTTTTTCATCGCAATAATTTATATGGATATATTATTTTATAAATTTGTTTTAAATTGTAATTAGAATATATTTTTACCATTTCATCCAATGTTGGTCATTGGATTTAATTTCACTTTAATATTGGATATAAACAAGTATCAATCTTTTGATAGTTATTGTTTCTTAAAAACACGCTATTTGTTTTGATAACGGGAATTAATTTTAAAATTAATTAATTCCACTTCTATGATTTGAATTTGGAAAAATAGACATCAAATTTGAATTTGGAATATCAAATAATTCTTAGGCTGAATTTTTGGTATTTTCCTGAAAAACATCAATTTTCGATGAATAGTGAAATCACTTAGTGGTAGAAAAAAATGACTTTTTTATTTAAATGAAATTTAACCACATCTGTGTTTTGAATTTCGAAAATCCGAGAGACACGGTTAATATAAAGGACTAAAATGTGGTTCAATGAGATGAAAATATTTTTTCGTGAATAGTTTCTTTTTACTTCTATTAACCACGGTTAAAAGTAAATAGGGTAATTAACGGTACAAATAATAATATTATTACCCTAACACATGTCCTAATTCTACTGGACAAGTGTAATTCGACCTAAAACAACATTAGGAATAAAATATGACTCTTTAGGCTCACTTGGAATAGATTGGACATTTAATATTAATTTATTTAAAGAAGGGTTAAAATAGGTTAAATCAAAGATTAATAAGTAAATAATTTTTAATATAGGGTTATAAATAAGATAAATTTGACTATAATTATACATTAAAAATATTAGAATATTTCCTACGTTATGGTATTTTATTTATAATTTTTAGACTTTAAAAAATTTAAATTACCAATGACACAAAGATGATGGAGTAATTATCTTATTAATGAAATATTGACATAATTCATGTTATAAATACCCAAATAAATGTAATTTCAGGATTTTTATGAATTCCACTAATTTTTTAGGGTAATATGACATGTTATTATTGATTAAATTAAATATTTCAGAACTAATAATTTTGTTATGATTTTCACAAAAAATCAATTACCAAATAGTGTCAAAATTTACATAAAATGGTTTTTAAAACAAATATTATATTACTAATTGTTATTTTTATTACTAAAAATGTAATGATCTTCCAAATGTCTTTGATATGGTTATATATATTAATAATAAAAAACTTGGGGTTATTTTGGCTTGTTATAGTATGTTTATTAACCTTTTAGTGTAAGAAAACAAGAAGACACAGTAAAAGTAAAATTATTAAACTTAAGGATAAATCTAAATGATAAAGTTAAAATTGAAACCTAAACATGTCTAAATTATATTTCATGAGCTTATTTAAACCCATACCCACATACTCTTCTACATAAATCAGTTTTTAGCTATTAAAAACCGAATATGACTTTATAATAATATAATATTTTTTGTTTTTCCAAAGGTGCCCATCTCCTCCCTTATAAAAGGGCACCTCCTCCCTCTCTTCCTCACATCACATTGAGCCTCCACGCTCGACCAACCCCTGAAAAATTCTCTTCTCCACTTCCATAGAAACATTCTAGAGGTTCTGGTTTTCTTTAAAGACCAATTTTAGTGCCCTAAGAGGAGGTCTCAAAGAGGCGCTTCAATGAAGAGGTAATGTCCGTTACCGATTCTTTCAAAGTTATTTCTTCATTCACTTCATCTTCATTGGTTTTTTCATTATGAAGTAATAACATCAGTATAACTCATATACTGATATGTTATTATACGTATGAAAAAACTCTATTTCACCATCTATCCGTCCTATGGAGAACGAAACAACCACGCGTGCGTACGTACGGAATAACGTCTCCACGCCGTGGTGAAATATGTTTTTCCACCAACACCTTAAATGGATGGGTATAATGGTGTAAAAAATAACTATATATGGTTATCATAACATCATACTATTTATGATATATTATTACATCCACTCCAATTCTATTCAACAATTATGGGAATGATATCATCGCTCATTCATACGTACGGACTACCGCCACCACGACACGATGAAATTCATTCTCCATGTTAACCATACATGAATGATCATAAAATTTATATAATGATTAACAATGAAATATATTAAATAATAATTATACTAGATTTATATATATATATCAGTATGTCATCTAATTAATTCAATTCAATTCAATGATGAAATGAAAACAACGTTTTTGCGTACATACGTCCTACATTCTCCATGAACTGTGTATTTCGTTCCTTTTATAGATCTATTATATATATGTTTATTATGAATATATATTATATATAAATCATGTTTTATATTATATAATTATGTAATCATGATCTATTTAATCATATGATTAATTACAAGTCAAAACACTGACAACAAATGAAACGATTTTACCCAAAACGCTCTTTATCATTGAATTTACAAAAGAACGGGTAATATAAAGTCATAAGTGAACCATATATGATATCATATCAATGAATATGATTCTATAATAAGTCGATGACATTATATAAATCATTATAAATGATGTTCGGATACGTACGAATCATATTGAACCTAAGGTATGGGATAATTATTCCAATCTCATTTTTATCCGAGATTGTTTACTCGTAAGTATTTACTGGGGGTTATGATTATTATCCATGTCCATATGCTCTCAAAATGTTTTCATAAAATTTGTAAATTCCTTACATGAATTTTTAAGACATTTTTACCCTTTTTTTACTTTTACCACGTCATATGGAAGGAATATTTCTTTTTTTTTACAATACGAGGTACTTTTTGACTTTTCTGACACATATACGAGGAGATTGTTATTTTTAACATATATGGTGTGAATAGATTTTTTATGGTTTTATAAAGCCTTATTTTCATGACGCTTCCTCCAAAATATTTCATGAATATTTTAAACAAAATCCTTTTTATTTAAAATTGCATGACATTTTGTGAAAAGAAATGATTTTGAAGAAGAAAGGATGTTTTCTTCAAGAATTCATTTCATCTGTTTTATCAAAACCATTTTCCATCTAAGATGACATTATTTCATATGTTTATGTTTCAAGTATAATGTCTCTATGATTTACATGGTTTCACGTTTCTTATTATGAAATGATATCCATTTCTTTTATATGGATTATGTGATGATGGGATTATGTTTATGAAATCCATTTTATTCGTTGGGTTATTATGAATGAAGTTTGTTTATTTTTTGGAACAAGTAAGAATGATTTCATTATTAGATTGTGGGACCTATATCTCCCTCCAATTCAATGGGTAAAGATTAATATCTCATTAGATAGACATGGATGGAACTATATGTTAATCTGGTTCAGTGTTACAGGACTGAAACGGGGAGTGAACTCAATTCAGAAAGGGACATTGTCCACTAAGATGGTCTTGGAAGTAATGATTTGGATACTATGGAAATCATAACTTGTGATGAATGGTTTCCTCAATTACATTTTATATTCCCATTATATTTTATCATGGTTGATGTTCCATTATGATATATTCCTTACATACTTCCACGATTTATGTCTTTACTCAAGATTTTGATGTTTAAATTTCATGTTGATGTTTTTGCTTCCAAATGATTATGGATTCTTTTATGTTATCTATGATTTCCTTTACTGGTCATTTGATCTCACCCTTTTTATGTTTTATTTTCCCCAGGAAATAAAGAAAGGTTTTAGGTAAGGAAACAAAAAGGGGAAGATCATTATGGGATTTGTTGAAGTTATTTCAACATGATTAGAAGTTAATATTCTGAGTTTCCCATGACACTAAACTATTATGGTCCTCGTGTGTATGTTTTTGTTATATATTATGTATTCCAAAAAATTAATGCAATGTCCATGTACGTCAAGCTTGGGGTCTCTACAACCCAGTTGTAGACATTTATGAATATCTAGTTTGTTAACTAGATCAAGTCATAGTGGTTATTGTGTATCCAATGTTGGTAACACATTACATTATATAATATTTTTATGACCATTATTATTTCATTGTAATGAAATTATCACATAAATGAAAATCATGTTTTTTATTTCACAGCTCAATTGATGAAAAGAAACAATCAACTGAAAATATAAAATCCCATACAAATAATGATATATGTGACAAAAATTGTGATACAAAAATGAAAAAATAATCCTGGGGGAGTTAATAAAAATTTAATATAGTTTTTGATTCAAATAGTAAGTGTATATTCATTGGAAAAACATGTTGTTGAATTATTAAGAACATTTTTACCTTAGAAATGTGTATGGAGATTAGGTAAAAATACAAAGGGATCAAGGAATAAACCTGAGAAATGTACTATATAGCGGGTGATTCTGAAACCTAAAAAGAAAAATAATATTTGGAGGAGTTTGATGGTATAGGTTAATAATTTAACAGGTTTATAATATTTATTCCACAACCACATTACTAATGATGTATCTGCCGAGATGTGCACCCCGGGGAGCGTGAATGCCTTTTGAACATTGTGAAATCAATGTAGGTGTATCTTTTTAAATATAATAAGAATTGATACATCAAGAAATTCACCATGTCCTAAATGCATAACTTTATATTATAATGTGTTTTTACCATTGGGGAACCATTTTATATGATAAAATTTATGTCCATCTAAATTTTTGGATATAGTGATTGATTGTGGGAGAATTTAATTCTCATAAAGAGTTAAAAACACTTAGGGTTAATCTACCATTATGTATCTATATCAATGAGGAACTCGGTAATTATTGAATAAAATTGTGATATTGGAGGAGACATAACTTTTATAAGGACAAGATATATATAAGATTAAGATTTAATAAACACTTTCAGAGGATATGATGTGTTATTTAAAAACTACTTTTTTAAAATTTAAGAACATTGAAACTATTTTCTGCCATTTTTTGTCTATGTCCAATAGTGGACCACTGGTTTATAATCATGCTTATAAGACAATATTTTGTGTTATTTGAGGGCCACACATCAATAATAATAGGAATGTCCTTTTATAGTGAAGAATTTAGGAATATGGATCATTGATTAAGGTCCTATGACACAACCCACAGGTTGATATAGGTTATGGTTTTCAATGACTCAAAACATATATATGCGGATTTTCAATTTATTTTTATGAATCAAATATGGAGATTTCTTGGCGGTTATGGTCATATAGATCAAACACTATTACTGTGTTAAAATCATGTTATCCCATGAAAATAAACATGACATGAATGAAAGGATATATTCATATGCTCTCATTCACCATCTAAAAGTATTGTGAAAATATTGTTTTATGATTGATATGTATAATAAACAAATCATATCTATATTTAAATCCAATTTATAAAATAATGATAAATGCTTTAATGGAAAAATATACTTCATGTAAACAATCAAATGGAATATGAACAAAAGAATAACTACATGGAAAAATCATGTAATTTTGGATTGTATTTTTTAATAATTTACACCATTCTGACATTGATCTCGATAATAGATCAAGATAATTTTAATAAATCTATGATTATAGGATAGAATGATATCATTATATCAAGCTAGATCCACTATATTGTTTTTATAAATAACTACATATATTTGAATGTGGGAATCAATCCATTAGTGTATCTAGAAGGTTGAATTTAATAAGTTCAATATGATAATATACTTTTTCTAAGAAGGCAGTAATGAAGTAACATGAATGTTTATGATTAAATGATATGTTTTTACCATATAGTTTAATTTCATATTATAAGGATGATGAATATTTATTAAATTTAATGCATTGAAAATTAATGTAGTAATATTATTTGTTATATAAAGGAATCCAATGAAAAATCACAAATCTCATTTCATCTATGAATGGTATGATAAATATGGGTTTTTTAGATATTAATTAAATTTGATAGTTGAATTATTGTATCAATGGTAGAATAATGAATTAACCACTACAAAACAAGAGCATATTTTTAGACAATAATATTATAATCCCATAAAGAAAATGCAACCTGCCAACATATTAAAATGATCAAAAATCCAACATGATGGTATTAGTAATATTATTAAGAAAATTTGGTGGGTGGTGAAAATTATTTCATTTTAAAATCAGTGTCACAAGGATAGTTATAATATATATCGAGGAATATAATTTAAAAAACATGAAACACATATTCCAAAATCATATAATCTAAAATAGAATTGTTTTAGATCGATCAATGACTGCTTTTAATAGAGAGAAAAACGGGTAATCTAGATTTCCCGAAGTTAATTTTAATCATGAATATATAATTATATGTACACATAAAATAAATATTTCCAAACATGTATTAATTTCATACAAAAAAATCTTGATAGAAATTTCTTTATGGTTATAGTCGTCAATAAAAATGCACAAACTAAATTATCATTTATAATTTGATGGAATGCTAAAAACAGATAATATATTATCATTAAATAAATATTATTTTTCAATTAATATCATATATATTTATTATATCACCCATAATTCCAAAACCATTATGGGATGTGATGAGAAATTAAATGCATCACATGTAAATGATGTATTCCCAAAGTAAGGGAGAACACTGTTTTACTTCCTTTTATGATAAAAAAGTAGTAGAATAAAGATATTATATTTAATTAATATAAAATATTTTTTTATAGATATTTAAATAATTATAATAATTTTGATAGATATAATAATTATGTTATAATATTGAAAAATAAAATTCTCACTAAAGATGACTAACTTATCAATGAATAAAATCAATTGTATATCGCTTTAATGACAATGTTATATATTAAAAAATCAATAGATCCTAGTGAATGTTTCACTGGATGATAATAATTAATTTTTTGTTTGGACTATCTATATTTCTGATGATTTTATGATAAATAAAAGATATGTGGTGTAATTTTATACTGAAGAAAATAATAGGGTTTGAATTACACATAAAATCGAATATTATAAACTATTTATCTTGTTTTCGGGGTTCCAAATGACATAAAACATGAAAAAATATATATTAATGATGAAATAAAATCCATAAATAAAATTTTGAGAGAATTATTGGTTTTTTTAATCCATATAATGTTTTCAACCCCCTAATTGTGAAATTATATCCTAAACCGAGGTAACAATAATTAAAAAAATAATGGGTTTTACATTTACCTATAATGTAATAACTATAGTAAGAATGGTCAATAGATGAAATTTATAACCCTATCACATCCTTATTGACCACATTCATGATTTTTATGATTTAAAAATAAATTCATATTTTAATATTTAACATAAAATATCATTAAAATCAATTTAAGAACTAATAATTTGACCTTAATGGCATTAAGATAGTTATAAAATAAAAATATAAACTTCAAAAAAATATTTGACATTACTAATATAAAATTAATTTTAAATCAAATTAATTTTAAAAATATAACTTCTGATATTTGTAAATTTCTTTACAGATTTATTCAACATCATGAACTAGTTTTGTTGGAGAACTGTGTAACGATACAAGGTAATTATATCAAACTATTACGGAAAAATAAATTAATAAAGAAAATTTATAAATTTTAAATTTAAAGATATTATTATTTTTATATTAGCATATAATTTCATATATATCCTTAATAATAATTTAATATGTTTATTTGTTTATCTCATACCTTATGAAAACATTGCACATGAATTGGTATATGTTCATGGTTATATAACTCCAAAATTTATAAATTTTCTGTTATAATAGATTTCTATATTTTCTAGTAAATTTGTATGGTTTTTTTGTTTTATAAACATAATAAGATGATAATTCTGTTTTAAAGGAAATAGTTATTATAGTTTTAGTTTAAAACATTTATTTAGGTGATTTTGTTCCCCAGTGTTTTCTAATTTCTTGGGTCCACAATTAGGAAAATATAGAATTCTGTTCTTGGAAATGAGAGTGGTGCACAACATTTAAGGACGTTTGGAAACATTTATGTAATACCAGTTATGATATCATTGCAATAAAAATGGAAAAAATGAATGAAAGACATAAATGTTCATGAAAGATGTGATTTCACCGATGAAACATGCACACCCGATGCTATGTCAAAAGTGTTTTTTCATTCTTGAAGAGAATCATGAACAACACAAGAAACTTGTGTGCATTTTCATCGAGGACTATAAATATATGGACACCCCCACTTAAGTGTTAGACCATATTAATGATGATCTGGTTCTTCTACTACGTGACTGAACTGTGAACGAATTCTAAGTAGAGAGAGTGTCATGTGTGAAAATAATTTCATTAGTATTTATTGAATAATTCGATCTTATGGTTTTCGTGGAAAGAAGATACGTTTTTTGAGAACAATAAGAGTTGTTTGAAATATATCTTCCACAACAATCCCAAATCTTGTATGAAAGTGTAGGTGTCACGCACAAGTGTCATTGTATTATTCTTGCATGATTTGAACATCCAATTTGTTTGATCAGTGAATTCATGTGAATCAATTCGAGACATCAATACAAGATGAGTATCATGTTGTACAGATAGAAACATTTCAATTGAAATATATTAAAGATACCTTGATGTCAATAAATTGAATAAGACATCTCCCAAGTCATTGTACAAGGAGAGTCTATGGAATAATTTTAGGGGACACAATGTATTACACCTAAAAGCATTTAATGGTTGTGTGTCTTGCATATTATTATTGTTTCTAAAATCATGTACTCTTCATCTAGTGATTATTAGCGGGCATTGGTATGACTGAAAACTATCAGCATATGTTCCATGGATTATCCATTAGTTAATAAACATGTAAAATCAATGTATAATCACTTTTCATATGATTATTTGTTTTTTGTACATTCAAATTAGCAATATTAATAAGTTCTTACCAACATGTAAAAAAGAACCATTTGTTCCTCAAAAAAAAGTTGACACCATGATTCACCACTCTACTTTATGGTTGTTTTTGGGTCCTAAATTTTTTCTATTTCAACAATTAAAAATAATTTTAGTTAATCCCATGAGGCAAATATTTATTATTTCCCCAAAATTTTCATTAGTTATATAAATATTTCAATTCATTTATTCGCTATGGACTTTGAAGAAAGTGATATTTTTCATAATTTTGAGGAAATTAATTATAATGTTCAATTTTCTGAATAATTTTTAACGACACATATAATCTTTTATCATAAATGATACTTTTGAACATTTATATGTGTTTTTAAACCATATTTTTATCATAAAGATGTCATATAATATACCACATTTAATAAAAATTCAATTTTTAAATAATCCAAGAAAATATAAATAATTTAAAGTCAGAGAAATTATAAGTTATCAATTAAATAAATTAATTCAATTTAATAATTTTCAAGTACTATACATTAAATAAATCATTTCATAGATAATAAAATATAATTCTTGGAAAAATGATTTTCCGGAAAAATTCATTCTTAGATGTTAAATTATTTTATTGAATAATTAAGAAAATTTTTTATTCCAAATAAAATAATGGGATTTTATTTAAAAAAATTATACAATATAATAAAAAATATAATGAAAATAAAAATGGGTCTTTTTAAATTATTGAATGGAAAAGTCATTTTTTGATAAAATCATAAACATCTCGTTGTTTAAACGGTAAAATATTTCAGAATAATACCAAAATATCACATTATTAAAATATTCAAATGATGAATTGAAAGATGGAATAATATTTCAAAAAATATAAAAATATATTTAATATTTTATCATTAAAAATCATGTTCGATGAAAATGTATTTTTATAATTTAAATTGACTCCATTAATAAATCATTATTTTTTCATATGTATTAAAAAAATATATTTAGTGTGAAATTTATAGTTATAATTCATAATATTTTCATTAATATTAATAAAATAAAATTTATATTATAGTTTATAATGATAATATTTAAATAAAAATGTTTTCCTAATCTATCATAATTTTATTAATGGTATATTTAACAGGTTATTCATGGTGTTGTTTATAACTTTATTTTTAGAAAATATATTTAATGTGTCACATTCCCCTCAAAAATGAAATTTCATCCATAAAAATTCATCACATTAATGATAAATTTTATTAAATAATTTTTCAAAAATATCAATTCCATGTATGAATGTTAAAACATAAGAAAAATAAAGGCAAAAAAAATTATATATAATGATTTATTTATCAAAAAAACCTACTAGGAAAAATGATAAACAACATATCCTTTTTAAATTTGGAAAACTAAAATATGTTTTTCATTGGGATTTAACATATAATCGGGATCCCATATAATGACTACATTGAAAGATATTTAAATAGGGTCATGGAGGATATAAAGGCATCTAATTAATAATCGAGGCATATAGTAAATAAGGAAGTGAGTTTGTTAATGAACTGAAAATGATATATATCTATAGAAATAAAATAACATCAATTCATTAGTTTGTAAGGTAATATTATAAATTTTTTATTTCAATATTATTTTCCATGAGTTTGGGATTTTTTTTACTATCATGATTGAGAAAATGAAATGTATACTGATGGGTGTCCCAGCATTCCCTATGATCAATTTTGTACATTGGTTGGGTTTCATGTATTTTAAACATTTATAAATTATCTAACTCCATGAAATGAATATTATTGATTATTTTTAATTTAAGGATAATATAAATAATATTCTATTGAATTAGAAGATAAAAAAATAAACAAATTTATTCCACCTTTCTATGTAAATAAAAAAAATATCTATATGAAAAGATTATTTAAAATTGAATAATCCACTATAAAAAATCATAAATTCCACCACAAAACCCCCAAATGGATAACATAGTTAATTCCATAAATATTTATCCATAAAAAAATCCAAAATATTCTTGAAAAAAATTTATAACAATATATTGGAATGATGTTATCACATAATCTTCGAAGATCAATTTCATATTTTTCACTAATACAAATTTAGTCCTTTATATCATCATAATCCTAAAAAATATGCATGTATTAATTATTTTTTGTAAATAATATTAAAAAATAAAATATCTTAAATAACCTGGAATCTAATAAAAAATAAACTATACATCAGAATGATAATCCATCATTTATTCCTAAAATAAAAACCCATCATATGAAAAAATATTTTGATATACCATTATAATACAGTATTCCCATATGATTGAAATAATTCAATTATATCACTAATAACTTATTTATGAATTTACTTTTTACTCCCCTATTTATCTATATGTTTAATCATAACTTCCCAATACTAGATAACATTTTAATCCCAATTAACAATTATCACCTTAATGAATAATATCATATGAACAATAATTGTTATCAGTATCATTACATTTTTTATTTATAATATGAACTAATATTCCATGAAATTGAAATTTCAAAAAATCAAATAGTTATCACATTTTTTATATTATAGATAATGATTTCTAGAATACACCTAATCATTATAAAATAATTTCACAAAATAACTAAAAGGGTTATATATTCCATTAAACATATGAAAAAACGGAAAAAAAGATAGATTCCATAATAATAATCATATCATAAAATGAAAAGGAATTAAAGCATATATTGATATAAATTAACTACTCTTATACCAATTATAAAATCCATATGAAATTACCAATAGATCAAGATCTAAAATACAATAATTACACTTTTTTGATTTTATAATAATAAAAAATTTCCTATTTTATCATTCTAAAACATCAAATGGATAATTGGGATCACATATAAACTAAAAAAAACATTATGTAATTTTTTTATTAAAATATAATAAATTATTACATTTAAATTATTAGGTGTATTAGATAATATTTTCCCTATTAAACGATGTTCTATATAAAACAACCTTTTATATAATCAGATGCATTAGAAAAATTTTAATGAAATACAATTGAAAATTGAAAAGTAATGAAAATAATAATTTTGGTTTCATAGGATTCCTAGGATTTGAAGAAATAAATTTCCATAAAAATATATAGTAAATCAATAAGTTGAATATTGATTATATAAAAAATAGATGTAACATACATTATAGAATAAAATTATTCTCATGAAATCACTCTTGAATGAATTGAATATCTATATTGTAATATAATGATATTATCTTCATTGATCCCTTATAAAACCCGTAAAATAATCCTTCTAAATTAAATAATAAACATGATAAAAACTTACAAAATTATTCGAATAACATAATTATTAGTGAATTCATTAGAGGGATGTATCAATTCAAACAAATCACAATAAATAATTTAAAATTAAATTCACATAAATCCAAATCATGAAATAATTTACATCCTTAATCAAATTCACAAAAAAATATTCTAAGCAACCCATATGAAATACATTTACATATTATGATATATTTGTTCTCGTTAAACCCATCTTTCAAAAATGAAATACAGAAAAATCAATGGGAATAATAGTTTTTTAAATAAATCATGTATTCAGAAAAATTAATATAATTATCAATATATTAATTTGGAAATGGGAATATATAATTTTATAATATACAAAATAATATATTATTCGAATTTTTTTGGTAAATAAATTCAAAAAGCCTCATATGAAATTTGGCATGGCTTTTATTTTGAAAACCATTCAAAAAAATATAGGTATAATGTTTTTATAATTTATTTAAACCCATATAAAAATATTAATTAAATATTTTTTTATTATTTACTTTATAATATATATTTATATAATATTAATTTAAAACATTTAAATTATTATTTATTTAAAATTGATTATTACCTCGAATCCACAATTTTACATGTGATTTATTACTCATATATACTAATTAAAAATTAATAATCAACTTGAATACGAACATATATATTATTATTTACATCATCTTTATCCAATTTTTCATTTCTAACCATTATTTACATAGTTACTTTATCCATAAATTCATTATCGGTAGTTTATATGATGTTTTGATATTAATCCAAAATCATATTCAATGGAATTCTCATGATCAAAAAATTAATTTTTAACTTATATAAATAATATAAAATAAATATTTATAAGGTTTTTATGTTAATATTTTTGATCATTCCCTGAAAAATATATATACAAATATGTTAACATATCATTGTAAAGTTGGTATCCCACATGTATTTATAAATGAAATTAACATTTTTTAATTAACAAATTTTTAAGTTATATATGATATATTTTCTTTGTATAATTATAACTATGTAATGAAAATATTATATATTGTTTCTAAATCCACCATAACATCTATATATGAGAGGATGTGATGGGAAATGGTATACATCACTTTGTGGATGTGGTAGTCCAAACATATTCTTGATGAATGTTAACTCATCTAAAATGGATGGGAGATGAGATGAAAAAGGTAATTATAGTAACATAATATCAAATTTGTGTTTCGGAGATTATTATTATTTTATAGTTTAATTATTATGAATGATTTCATTTATGTTGAAGAATAAGTATAATGGAAATGACCAATAAAAAAGATACATCTTTATTGAAGAAACATCATTTGAACACATAATAAGGAATTTCTTCATAACATTTTCCTAATATAATAATCTCTATAATTCTAGAATTTAATTTAATTTTATTATTTCTCATTTTATCATGCCAGTGTAAAAAATTGAATAGTTTTTGGTTCCTTTTATATTACATAAAAGGGAAATCATTGAATAACATAAAATATTTAAAATAAAATTTTCAGCATGTCTACAAAGAAATTTTAATATAACAGGTTTTGGTTTTAAAAACTTATTCCATTAGAATTGACATAGTTTTATTTCTCATTAAAATACATTTCATTGGTTTTAACCCTTTCACTATAAAATTTAATCCTTAAACAATATAAAAACTATTTCACCAAGAAAATGTTATAAATTTGGTTATATGATTATAGATTAATAAAAAAATTATTATGGATATTTTTTCAATATGTTATCACTATTTACCATTTTTTACATTTTTTAGATTTTTATGTCATTTAGAGATATATTATTTAACATAAAATAAAATTGAAATTTTTGTAAGAAAAATATAAATATATTGTCATTAAAAATAACACGACATTTATGTAATTTTAGTTTGGAAACTCTAAAAATTGAACCACGCTATTATTAACCATTAAATTGTTTCCCCTATAATTCATCAAATAAATATATATCATATTTTTAATATCACTAGGAATAATATTCCAACTACCTGTATCAACATTTTCTCAATGTTATATATGAATTTAATGTAATTATAAAATTAAGAAATTTTATAAAAATTATGCCATAATAAAAAGAATAATTTTTGATAAAATTATTCATGAATTATTATTCAATATAGATATTTTTGGACATCTATTTCATGAAAACTTATTTAATATGTTTTTTGACTTTTTCCATCCTTGTACACTACCTAAAGAGGCATTACTTTGTATTTATTTTTATCTAACCATTGAATTCATGACTATCATAAAATATATTTAATTAAAAAAAATATTAGTATGTAGTGACATGTAAACAAATACACATTCTCAAATTTTATCATTAGTGAAGTGCATTGTGTTGCATTTGTTGTTAATGAGGCATGATGTTGTCATGGAATGAATGGATGTCAAGGAATGTCAATATGTGAATGACAAAGGATGTGATGGTGATGGTGATGAAGGAGAATGGCCATGGTACATAGAGGCATGTCACTTAAGAGATTCACTAAGTGACATAGGATGTTGTGGTTGAAATATTCTCTATGAATATCAGACGATTGAAGAACTGATCTTAATGTTTCAATACTTGTATCAAGATGATACTAAGTTACACCACTTGAAGAATGGATGATGATTGAACATCATCATCATATCTGACGATTGTTGAGCTGCTCTTTAAGTTCAAAGAACTTGTATCCTGATGATACAAAGTCACAACAATAATTGAAGACCATGAATTGTATTGACAATGCATGAGGACATGAAGTGAACCATCTATAAGTTCTAAGTGGACGAAGTGGTTTTAATGAATTCCATGCACTAACTCTTAGTGCATGTGAATTGAAGAAGTTATAATTGATCTATGATTAGATCAATAAAGAACATTGAAGATTATAAGTGATTCAGGAGTTCGGTTGATGAAGATGAACCTTTTGAATTCCATATCCTAAGTGAAGATCATATGAGGAGAATTAATGGAATTCTTAAGAAGAAGAATAGAAGAAGTGGAGAAGAAATGACTTGGATGGCACTTGGCATTTGGCTTATACTCATAGGAGAACATTGTCTTTGACAAAGTCCTTATTCATGCCTTTTGCCAAAAAATTGGCCAGCCAAGGACACCTTGAGGGTTCAACCCCAAGGCATGGGCGCTAGGCACCACACACATGGGGGAACCCGTGGGGCGAGCCCAGGGCGACAGGACGCACCCAAGACACCGCATGGGCTCCTGGGGCACGCCCGAAGGAGCGCGGTAGGGGCGTAGGAGCGCGCCCCCAATAGTATCAGTGTGCATAGTGGGCGCCAGTGGCGCGCCCGAGTGGCAGGGGGGGGCGCAAGAGCGCGCCCGCAGAAGAACTCGGTGCGGGGCGGCACCGAGAGGGGAGAAGAAGCAACTGAGGTGAGGATGAGAGCGCTTGGGTGATAAAACGCAGAAAAATCGGCCGCCGTTTTGATGTGGGGCGCGCATTTTTTCACCGGCAGCGAATCCTGGCCGCTCGATCGATCGCGTGCCAGATCTCGACCGCACGATCGATCCCGCGCGAGATCTTTAGATCCAGGCCGTCCAAAGTCTTCTGATCGCCTGATCCAACGGCTCCCCGTTCGTCCTATACCTTGAGCCATGCCGAGCCCTCCCCGCGTGCCTCCGTCGAACCAGGAAGAACCCGAGAGATGATTTCAAGATTCCGGCCACCTCCGACGAAGATGAAGACTCCATTGAGCTCGTCTTGACCTACCAAACACGATCATGCAATAAAATAGGCATGCATGCAATGTTTGGGATATTTCGAACATGGCCGAGGCAAAACGAAGTTGCTGAGGCTTCAGTGAGTTCGTGTTTTGCATGGGGTAGAAGAGACGAAGGCCATGCATGCGTTCTAAGTCACATGCACGTGGAGGAGAAAAACAAAAATAAAGAAGGAGAACCTGCGGTGAACAGAGGAGAAAAACAAGATTTTACAGAATTTTGAAGAACCGAAACTCTCGGGAGCTTGAAGTTATATCACGCGGATTGAACCGCCTCTCCTTTGCCTATAAAAATGAGGCCTATCCCTTTAGACTGGCTTGCTGAAAAACTTGGATGACCCACGAGAGCTCGTCTGCCTCGCGAAGTATTGTTCCGTGCATCTCTTGCGCGACGAAGCCCCGCGCACACTTGTGCGGGGAAGTCCCTTGCGTGCTGCTCCATTGCGCGACAAGAAGAAGAGGTTGGGTTGCGCCAACTTGCATGCCCCCTCTGTGCACCGCGGCCCCCTGTGCGGTATGCAATTGCGCGGAAGTGGCCACCCGAGGCCTTGCGCACCTTGCACCGGTTGCACCCGAGGCTTCTGCGACTGGTTGGCAGTGCACACTTGCATCAAGCCCTTGCGCGACAGTATTGAAGGAGAGGGGCTGAACACCCTTGCTCGACTCCTTGCACCAATTGGATTTGCAAGAAGAACCTACGGGCAGTAGATGTGCAAAGGAGGAGCCCGAGACCACACATTGGTGTGTGTGTGTGTGCACAAAAGAAATAACAAGGCCGAGACACCTTAGTTGTGTGAAAGAGAAGGAGGCTTTGTGCTTGGTGTGCAAAAAGAATAAAGGAAGGTCGGGGCATAGCTTGGGGGTGTGCAAAAAGAGTGGAGGCCAAATATACACCTTGTGTGTGTGCAAAGTGAAGACACCCTACGGGTGGTATAAGTGCAAATGAACAAGAGGTCGTAGCCTTGTGGGTGCACACTTTGAAGAACAAATAAAATAACACTTTTTGTGTGTGTGCAAGGTGAAGGAGGAAGGCTAAAGACTTACCTTGGTGGTGTGTGTGCAAAGGAAAAAAAAGGCCGAACCTAGTGTGTGCATTAAGTGAAGTGTATACACTTAGAAGAAGTGGAAGACTCTCACACTAATGTATAACACACATTTATGTGTGTAAACAAAAGGAATTAAGTGTGTGAAGGAAGTGAGAAGGTTTGTGCTAAAAAGGATTACACCCTTTGTGGGTTTATTGCACCAAGAGGAGAAGAAGGGAAGTGCATGCATGCATGCATGCACATGCACACGTGAACAAAGATAAATCAGTGGTGTGCAATTGAGAAGTCCAAGACCAGATGATCGTGAAGAATCAGAGTTTCCATGCACTCATTGTATGAAGTTGAATTGCTGTGAGACTGTACCAGACTGAAATATAAGATATCAGTTGTCTGAGTATTCAGTAGTTGGAGAGAAGCCAGGTCATCCTGAGAAGAAGGAGATAAATCCTGAGCAAGACGAGAAGACCTGATCAACTCAAGTGATCAGAGGTACAGAGCAAGGCCAGCAGTCTTTATCCCAGACTGCTGAAGATACTTGAAGAGCTTAAAGTGAAGAATAGTTACTCGTGTGACTCGAGGAGCCAGGAGAAGCCCCCTGTGAGACTCAGGGTGGAAGATGTCTTCAGTGGGATTCTGGAGCAGGCCAGTGGGACTCTGGTAACACTGTGGGACGTAGTATAAAGACCCTCCTGTGGGACTCAGGAGAGATACAGTGGGATGCTGTATTGACCATTGTAATTCTAACAAGTTATAATGGAGAAACCATGTTGGGGCGTATAACCAACATGTCAAGGATGTAGACCTTTGGTGCCGAACCTTGTAAATCCTTGTGTCCAGTGCCTTTATATTTACAGCATTATTCGAGGAAAGGTTGAGAGACACAAGAAGAGTGGATCGAGGCTTTAACCAGCCATAGAGGTTTAATTGATAAAGAATCAATTAGTAAAAGTTTTAAGGGATCACTGATTCACCCCCTCCCTCTCTTAGTGATTCACACTGATCTGGGCACTTCAATTGGTATCAGAGCGAGGTTGCCTCTAAAAGATCCAAGGGAGTCTTTATGAAGTGCAGATTTGAGGAAATGAGCAACCTGCCTCAAAGGGAGATATCTGCCAAGACTCAGAAAAATAGAAAGAAGAAACAGCCCAAGAAGATGAAGAAAGCATGTCCTAGCTGTGATGAAGATGGAATAATGAATGATCTTCAAAATGCAATCGAATATCTTCAGAAGACAGTCCCCAATGAAGTGGAAATGTGTATAGATACAGGCATCCTTGATCTTCAAGAAGAAAAATCACAGTTAGAAGAAGAAGACAAGGCAATGGGAGATCAATTGGCTAAAAGGGTTGGCATAACCAACACTCTTAGAAAGCTGGTGAAGGCTAAAGATGAAACAATATCTCTTTGCAATGAAAGATATGAAGACACTACTGAAAAATTGCAATGAAGCCTTTCTGAGAAAGAATTATTTAAGACAATGGTCAAAGAAGTTTTCCATGCACTGGAAAAGAGGCACATAGTGTCAATGATTGTCAGAGATGCTCAACTTGAAGACAAAGTAAACAGGGTGAAGGATCTTGACAATTCAGTAAAAGAAATGAAGAAGGTGCATGAAGACCAGATGAAACAGCTGGAAGAAAAATGGGAAGGTAGGCTAAGATTTGTTGAGGATGATAAGAACTCTCTCAATGTGAAATGCTTAGAACTGGAGGTGATATTGAAAAATCTGCAATCACCCAAAGCTGAAGCCTCCCAGTCAGCTGAAAGGAGAAATGTTGCTACTCGAGTATGCATTGAGCATGATGATTCTAAAAGAAAGACTTCCTCTAATAAAAGGGCAACAACTACTAAAAAGAAGGTACCATCCATACCATCTTGTACTCATGCTTCTAAAAGTGTTTCTATTAAAAGTGCAGGATGGAATAATGATTCCAAACAAGTATGGATGAAGAAAATGAAGAAGCAAAGATCTCCTGAAACAACACAGCAGCTCCAGAAAAGTACCCTAAAATCAGAAGGACTGAAGAAGTCAAGATTTGTGGGTCAATTTTGGTGTCGTAATAAGTATGGGCACTGTGCCAAGGATTGTTGGTACAATCCACTAAATGTCAAAGCACAAAGGAAGCCCATGCCAAGGGGGAGCAAGCCAGAAAGAAAATAAGCAACATCCACAGGTCCAGAGACATCTGTTTACTACTAACATATTTGTATTTCTTGACAACATCTGGGATGGTTGCAAAAGTGGTCAAAAGAATGATACATGTCAATCTCCAACTGTATCCAAAGCTAGAAAGAAGAAAAGATCACAGAACCTGGCTCAGAAAGAATCCTTGGGAAGAAAGCATAAGAAATTGGAAGATGCTCCCAAGAAGATTATGAAAAAGGAAGATAAGTCCTTAGAATTCAAATCCAAGAAGGGTGATGCATCAAGAAGAGCCACCAAGAAGACATGCTTCTACTGTGGAAAGAAAGGTCATACCATGGATCTTTGCAAACAAGCCATGAAATTCAATAGAGGCAGACTGGACTCAAACAGACAATCAATCCAAAAGAAGCAGAAGGGATTGATTGAAAACAAGTTGCCTAAGAGAGGTTGCTTGACAGCATGAAAGGAACCATGTGGAACTTCCAGAACTGAGGCCACACTTCCAAATGACTTGTTAATCATATGGCCAAATCAGTTGCAACTTGCCAAAGATCTGCACAGAGCTGAAGATGAAGTTCTGGCAATTGCTAAGGCAAAAGGGAAGAAGAAGATTTCACATGAAGATGTGTTGAGATCCACACCAGCACAAACACCATTGAAGATCAAATGTGCAAGTGTGTAGAATGGTGAAAATGGGACATCTCGGTTGAGATAATCTTATCAACCTTGTTGTTCACATGGATGAACCAAGGAGGTTCCATCTTCTTCCCTTATACTTCTGGTATTTACATGTTCTAACATTGCAGGGAATTGAAGATGATGATCATTCTCATCTGGAGAGTGGTTTGGACAGAATGGAGTGCACCCCTTGAGGGGGAGCCATTCAGAAGAAGATGGGATTCTAAGATTTAATACCATCTTGAGAAAAGTGAAGGTATTCCAATCATACTTTCATACCTTGTTTCTTAATTGTATTCATCATGAAAATTAAGGTGGAGTATTGATTGACGTCAAATGGATGAAATGGGGTGCTTTATCTTTGCACCTGAACTTTCTAATGAGTTTTGTGAAGTTGTGCAGGATTTAGCAAATTCATTGTTATATCTGAAAAATTTCAAACCCCTGAAGCATGATCTCACATGTACAGTGAATGATGGATAGCATTGAGTTCCTTGGTTACATCACTCTTGTTTTCTACACCGGGTTAGCCCATGTAGACTTGGAGATTATTTACTAAAGGTTCTTTGCTAAAGAAGAACATGTGACATCATCCCTCTCTTAGTGATTTTCCAGAAAATACTATTCAAAGGGAGGAAGATATTTTCTTTGAAGAGAACCACACCACACCTTTGCATTTGATTGCCAATAAGGGGGAGAAATATTGACACACATATTGACCCATTCATATGTGCTGAAGAAGTTTATTGACAACAAATACAAAGGGGGAGATTGAAGTGCATTGTGTTGCATTTGTTGTCAATGAGGCATGATGTTGTCATGGAATGAATGGATGTCAAGGAATGTCAAGATGTGAATGACAAAGGATGTGATGGTGATGGTGATGAAGGAGAATGGCCATGGTACTTATAGGGATGTCACTTAGGAGATTCACTAAGTGACATAGGATGTTGTGGTTGAAATATTCTCTATGAATATCAGACGATTGAAGAACTGATCTTAATGTTTCAATAATTGTATCAAGATGATACTATGTTACACCACTTGAATAATGGATGATGATGGAACATCATCATCATATCTGACGATTTTTGAGCTACTCTTTAAGTTCAAATAACTTGTATCCTGATGATACAAAGTCACAACAATAATTGAAGACCGTGCATTGTATTGACAATGCATGAGGAGCTAATGTGAAACATCCATATGTTCTAAGTGGATGAAGTGGTTTTAATGAAGTCCATGCACTAACTCTTAGTGCATGTGAATTGAAGAAGTTCCAATTGATCTCTGATTAGATCAATAAAGAACATTGAAGATTATAAGTGATTCAAGAGTTCGGTATATGAAGATGAACCTTTCGAATTCCATATCCAAAGTGAAGATCATATGAGGAGAAGTAATGGAATTATTAAGAAGAAGAATAGAAGAAGTGGAGAAGAAATGACTTGGATGGAACTTGGCATTTGGCTTATAATCATAGGAGAACTTTGTATTTGACAAAGTCCTTATTCATGACTTTTGCCAAAAAATTGGCCAGCCAAGGACACCTTGACGGTTCAACCCCAAGGCATGGGCGCTAGGCACCACACACATGGGGGAACCTGTGGGGCGAGCCCAGGGCGGCAGGACGCACCCAAGACACCGCATGGGCGCCTGGGGAACGCCCGAAGGAGCGCGGCAGGGGTGTAGGAGTGCGCCCCCAAGAGTATCAGTGTGCATAGTGGGTGCCAGTGGCGCGCCCGAGTTGCAGGGGTGGGCGCAAGAGCGTGCCCGCAGAAGAACTCGGTGCGGGGAGGCACCGAGAGGGGAGAAGATGAAACTGAGGTGAGGATGGGAGCGCTTGGGTGATAAACCGAGGAAAAATCGGCCGCCGTTTCGATGTGGGACGCACATTTTTTCACCGGGAGTGAATCCTGGCCGCTCGATTGATCGCGCACTAGATCTCGACCGCACGATCGATCCCGCGTGAGAACTTCAGATCCAGGCCGTCCAAAGTCTTCTGATCGCCTGATCCAACGGCTCCCCGTTCGTCCTCTACCTTGAGCCATGTCGAGGCCTCCCCGCGTGCCTCCGTCGAACCAGGAGGAACCCGAGAGATGATTTCAAGATTCCGGCCACCTCCGACGAAGATGAAGACTCCATTGAGCTCGTCTTGACCTACAGAACACGATCATGCAAGAAAATAGGCATGCATGCAATGTTTGGGATATTTCGAACAAGGCCGAGGAAAAACGAAGTTGCCAAGGCTTCAGTGAGTTCGTGTTTTGCATGGGGTAGAAGAGACGAAGGCCGTGCATGCATTCTAAGTCGCATGCACGTGGAGGAGAAAAACAAAAATAAAGAAGGAGAACCCGCGGTGAACCGAGGAGAAAAACAAGATTTTAGAGAATCTTGAAGAACCGAAACTCTCGGGAGTTTGAAGTTATATCACGCGGATTGAACCGCCTCTCCTTTGCCTATAAAAATGAGGCCTATCCCTTGAGGCTGGCTTGCTGAAAAACTTGGAAGACCCGCGAGAGCTCGTCTGGCTCGCGAAGTATTGTTCCGTGCATCTCTTGTGCGACAAAGCCCCGCGCACACTTGTGCGGTGAAGTCCATTGTGCGCTGCTCCTTTTCACGACAAGAAGAAGAGGTTGGGCTGCGCTAACTTGCGCACCCCCTCTGTGCACCGCGGCCCCCTGTGTGGTAAGCAATTGCGCGGCAGTGGCCACCCGAGGCCTTGCGCGCCTTGCACCGGTTCCACCCAAGGCTTGTGCGACTGGTTGGCAGTGCACACTTGCATCAATCCCTTGCGCGACAGTATTGAAGGAGAGGGGCTGCACACCCTTACGCAACGCCTTTCACCCATTGGATTTGTAAGAAGAACCTACGGGCAGTAGATGTGCAAAGGAGGAGGCCGAGACCACACATTGGTGTGTGTGTGTGGACAAAAGAAATAACAAGGCCGAGACACCTTAGTTGTGTGCAAGAGAAGGAGGATTTTTGCTTGGTGTGCACAAAGAATAATGGAAGGCCGTGGAATAGCTTGGGGGTGTGCAAAAAGAGTGGAGGCCAAATATACACCTTGTGTGTGTGAAAAGTGAAGACACCCTACGGGTGGTATAAGTGCAAATGAACAAGAGGCCGTAGCCTTGTGGGTGCACACTTTGAAGAACAAATAAAAGAACACTTTTTGTGTGTGTGCAAAGTGAAGGAGGAAGGCTAAAGACTTAACTTGGTGGTGTCTGTGCAAAGGAATAAAAAGACCGAACCTAGTGTGTGCACTAAGTGAAGTGTATACACTTAGAAGAAGTGGAAGACTCTCACACTAATGTATAACACACGTTTATGTGTGTAAAAAAGGAATTAAGTGTGTGAAGAAAGAGAGAAGGTGTCTGCTAAAAAGGATTACACCCTTTGTGGGATTATTGCACCAAGAGGAGAAGAAGGGAAGTGCATGCATTCATGCATGCGCATGCACACGTGAACAAAGATAAATCAGTGGTGTGCAATTGAGAAGTCCAAGACCAGAAGATCTTGAAGAATCAGAGTTTCCATGCACTCAGTGCATGAATTTGAATTGCTGTGAGACTGGACCAGACTGAAGTTAATGATATCAGTTGTCTGAGTATTCAGTAGTTGGGGAGAATCCAGGTCATCCTGAGAAGAAGGAGATAAATCCTGAGCAAGACGAGAAGACCTGATCAACTCAAGTGATCAGAGGTACAGAGCAAGGCCAGCAGTCTTTATCCCAGACTGCTGAAGATACTTGAAGAGCTTAAAGTGAAGAAGAGCTACTTGTGTGACTCGAGGAGCCAGGAGAAGCCCCATGTGAGACTCAGGGTGGAAGAATTCTTCAGTGGGATTCTGGAGCAGGCCAGTGGGACTCTGGTAACACTGTGGGACGCAGTATAAAGACCCTCCTATGGGACTGAGGAGAGATACAGTTGGATGTTGTATCGACCATTGTAATTCTAACAAGTTATAATGTAGAAACCATGTTGGGGCGTACAACCAACATGGAAAGGATGTAGACCTTTGGTGCCGAACCTTGTAAATCCTTGTGTCCAGTGCCTTTATATTTATAGCATTATTTGAGGAAAGGTTGAGAGACACAAGAAGAGTGGATCGAGGCTTTAACCAGCCATAGAGGTTTAATTGATAAAGAATCAATTAGTAAAAGTTTTAAGGGATCACTGATTCACCCCTCCCCCTCCCATTGATTCACACTGATCTGGGCACTTCAATTAGGATAATAAATTTTATGTTTTATCACCGTGAACACTCTACACTGTCAACAAAAATAATTTATATATATATATTGAATTAAAATCATATATATCTATTTTGGGTTATTTTCTAATATAATTTTCTTTTAATATCATATATAAGTCATTCAATAGTTTTCGAAATGAGTTTTAATGTTATTTATGTTTTTTTATATCAGAGAAGATATAATATTTCATAAAAAACATATATTACCATATTTTGAAAAATGATATCCACATTAAAAAATTATATATAATACATTATAGTCTAAAAACATAAATAGAAATTTAAAAATTTAGTATATTTAATCGAATTCAATTTTTATTTGGTGAATAAATTTCATTTAATATTAACCTAAAAAATATTAAATAAATTTTAATATAAAAATACATTTTTTGTATTAAAAAAATTTACACAAATATTAGGAAATTTTTTTATCACATTATCAATAATTGGATTCCAATTTATAATTATTTATTATTTAAATTTTTAAAATAATAATAATAATATAAATTTTTATGAAAAAATATCAAGAATACTTTCTATTTAATAATAGTTAGTCATTATTCATTTGAAAAATAATCATTTTAAAAAAAACCAAAACATTCACCTTATGATAAATTTTTGATTCTAAATTATAAAATAATAATATTTTTGTTAAATATTATTTCAAATAAAGTTTATAACATAATTATAACATTTTAAGACAAAAATCAACAAAAATAAATTTTCATGAAAAGGAAGTTTTTATGATAGAGTTGTCTTCACTAAAAACTGGGTGATATTCCATAAGAACTTATCAATGTATTTGAATTCATTGAGATAGTTATAAATAAACCAAATAACTCATCTAATCATTTGCATATCATCTAATTCCACTTCATGATTATACTGGAAACATGTAAATAATAATATTTTCATAATATGTCACAATAAAATTAATTTTAGGTATTTAAAGTGAAGAATCTTATTGGTTATTGTATTCTTTTTAACTGCAATCTGATCAACATAAAAATTGTTCCATCATCATAATGAAGTCTATATATACATTGAGTATTGACATGAAAATCCAATAATTAGGGGCATAATGTATAGATATTACATATGATACTAAATAATATAACCAAAAATAAAACTGTCAATGGAATATGAATATAGAATACTAGTTTGTTGTAGTTTCGTTTTGGGGTGTTAAAACAATAAGGAACACAATGATGGTTTAATTTGGAATTTTTGAAACCTAATTTGTTTTTTTAAAATATATTATGTTTATAAACAGTGTAAAAATATGATACACATTTATGATCTTGAATTATGGATCACAAATGACTGTATATTTAAAACACTAAGAAAAACCAAAAGGAAAAATTAAATGATAGAAAAATGTTTATATTGATTACCCCATGTGGAAAATTAAATATATTTCTGGTTATGATTCATTAATAATATTAGGAGAATTAATATATGTTATAATTTCATGACAACAATCATTCTGAAAAAAGAGACTATTTGCAATACATGATTTCACATGGGTAAAGGAGTCTTTTTTTGTCTTGATGCATGGATAATGATTAAGTAAGATATTAATGAAATATATTTTTGACCACATCCATATATTCTCTACAAAACCCAATTGCTCAAAAATAATTAGAATTTTAAAAGTGACTGTTATAAGTGAATATGAGGAAGATGTGATGTTACGTTTTTGGATAGTTCTGAGATTGAAAATCAGGGAATTAACTTATATCCAATGTTATTGGAATACAAAAATTGGAATAAAATATTGTGGGATGAAAACACAAAAAATGAGATAACTATATTTTCTCAAATATTATCCCTGAATTTATGTCGGGATATATGAAAGAATTATTTTTGATCTATTGAAAATACGAGATAATGATTTAGAGTAATGTATCAAATTATAATAACTATAAAAAATGGGAGCATTTTTAATGAACTGATTATTGGGAAGATAATTTGAAATCCAAATGACAACACATATCATAAAATTTAACTGAATCCCCATGAATTTCCAAAAAAATAATGTGGTTCGATATAAAAAATAATGGGACTCATCTTTTAAGGAGATGATTTTATAATTACATAGTTTAATGTCATGAGATGGGAAATATGATTTATATTTTTTCACTATTTGATAAAAATGATAAATTTGACTTAGACAGAGCTGTATCAAATGTATCAGAACAATTATTTTAATATAGTTATAAATTACCTAATTTCACCCAATGATCCTCATAGAAACATATATATTGTTTATGATCTTGAATATCTGAACATAGGGTGAATTTTTTTGTATATCATTGGGTATGTATGAAGCTCAACATAATTGTATTTCATATATATTGATATAGATATCCTTGAGGGGGATGGTATGTAGTATATTTTCATGATTCATGGGGAAAATATCTTTGTTTATTTTTTTCATGTACCAACCATGGGACATTGTTTAAGAAAATAATTCTTAAAAAAGGTAAGGTTTAATTGATTTTATAATCATCACACTCAGACTATGGTTGAAGAAATCCATGTGTCATGAATAGAAAATGAATATTAATAAAATTAAGGGGTTAGCATCAAAAAAAAAATTTATGATTATTTCTCCATATTAGATTGTATAAAATAAACCCTATATGAGGGATTATTTGATATAAAATTTAGTAAAAAGACTATATTTATTAGAGGGCCCAATATTAACATAGATAGTCTCATTGGGTGACATAGTTGTTTATATTCACATTGTAATCATATGGGGTGATCCCCCCAAAAAAGTAAATTTCGACTCAATCATGTGGATGGTAGATGAATTTACTAAAATAAAAAATCTCATAATATCCATTCTAATATATGAAATCAAATATTTGATGATAATTATCCATATCACTAAGAACACTTGAAAAGGAAAACATGGATTGTTATTGGAATGACACATCAGCCATTATTATTTTCATGAAAAGGTATGTATATTAGGGTAAGAAATCATCATCCAAACATGAGGTATCATCAAGTGAAAAATCATTACTTTAATAAAACTATTTGAGTTTTCTTCTACTGAAAAGGGGATAAGTGGAGGATGTAAATGAAAACATCCAATATTCGAATCAAAATGCAAAAAAAAAATTAAAATATGAATAGTCACAATGTATTAAAATTATATGTTCTAACAAAAAATCACCATTGAGGGAGTGAAATAACATTAAGTTAGACCGGTTAATGTTTCATGAAATCAAGGTACAATTTATAAAAATTCAATACATCATCTAGGGTATATACCATATATGGGATGTGGGAATTTTTAGAATTCTTCCATTTATATATATTATCTAATTCGAATGTAGAGGATCTAGGGGACCAACATTTGATTATGGTGAGATATGAAATATAAGGTTTTTTGAAGGGGTTTTTGGGTAGAGCTCCACATTTTGAGTTTTAAATCATTATTTTTATAGAGAAGTATAAGGGATGTGACGAAATAGTTTACACCTACTGGCATCACATCAATGGGACTACCATCTATGTTTTCTATGTGGGGAGGTGTAACACCCCAGCCCCAGACTCACTATAACATGTGACCCAAGAAGAATATCCACATGAAATTAGTCACATTTCATCATACACCAGAGGCCGCCTACTATTAGTGTGGGTCTATAAAGGTACAATGTGGACACTATACATGCATATCATAGTAAAAGCAAAATATGAAATTATTAATAGTTATGTTATCGAATAGGAATAAAAAATTGATATAAATATAAATATGGAAAACAATAACCTAATACAACATTCTCTATCAATATAATGAATACACAATACATTAGTCAATCAATTAAATAATTTAAAAAAAACATTTCCAAAAAATAACGTGAGCATGATCTCATGTCCCATCCATAACCTGACACTCATTCTCAATCCAAACAACTAATACATGTAACATACAACTTGTCCCCATTTAAAAAATATAACTAAAAACAAGTACCATATTCTTAGGTACACATGATCAATGGAAACCCAATAAGGGTGTGATTGCAATTTATTATTTCATCACAAGCAGTGACTAAATTAATAACCATTCTGTTAAATATTTAACTTAGTTAATCATTATTAAATAAATATAAACTAAAACCAAATGAAAATTTTTCACATATAAAATTTATTTATCAACCATTCGTATTTTTTATGTTTGATGTTTCAAAAAAAATCTAGATCTGAATATTAACAGGACCCTAAGAAAAAGAACAACATCTCATATAATTTTATTCACAAATCAGTATTAACCAATTATGTAATTTATAAATATAAAAAAGATCATCATTCCTATAATCGAGACCTATCCATACGTTATGAGCATTGAATATTAGTCAGACATCCTAAAAAAATACATTGGAAGGCACTAGAGAATCTATCTAGATTATCTCAAACGGGGAACATCTATCCCAAATATTACAACTTACGTCATCATTCTAACATTCTATCTTGAATAATAAATGGGTGGTGATAGATACATGGTCAATCCAGGACTATGGTATTAGAGCTTCAATCTGATACCCTACAAATCATTGTCATTTCATTTATTAGGGTCGTAATACAATTTTAATAAATATCATTTCCTAATAACACAAAAAATATAAATATATCGTCATCACAATTCCAACAAAAAAAGGTCTTCCTATTTGAAATAATAAACATTACCCTAAGGCTTTCATTTCTGTTCCTATCAATTAAAATTATAAATAACTAAATTTCACATAATTGGGACCAATAAATCATTTCAAATCATCATTAGCAATCTACTAAAAATTACCCAATTAAAATTACATTTAAGTCCATTACTTTTTTTTAAAATAGTTCACTCTTTCAAATGTCATATTTTCAATTTAATACCATAACTAGGTCGACATCCAAAACACAACATTTAACCCATTTCCAAACTATCATATGAATTTCTTCAAATATGGCATATAAACTACTAAATTATACCTTAAACCAATAAATTATAAAAAATAAACTATTCAAATCCTAATCACATATTTAGTTACATTATCTCATTGTTTACTGAAACATTTCACAATTTTTATGGGTTTTGGCATACCCCAATGGTAGCACTAGGTTCCATCTCACATCATCAATGAACACTAAAAGGTACTTGAAAAGGTCTCACACCAAAATGTATGGCCCAAATCACATTCCATAACAAAAAAATAATAAAATATAGAGAGGTTGGGAATCATCACCACTACATTAACATATACCATATAAATAATATGAGAAAATTCATTGAGACTATATACCACGTGTTCATAGTCACCAGATCATCCAAAAGAAACTCGTCTTTTTATTTAAAATTACATGGGGAACCACATAGAATAACACCCTTGAAAATATTTTTTTATTAATTCAAAAGTATATGGAAGCCCTCACCATGAATCTTCCATAAAATTAATGAATACAGAATCCAATACATACTCGGATATTAGATTCACATCACATGACACTCCAAACACCTATAAAATGTGGTTGAACCATCCTTTTATGAGGAAGGACCTCTTGGTTAATCACCCTACAATATGGGGGTTTATTAGGGGGGAAATATGGTAGAACCATTACGTCCTAAATGCAAAAAATTCAAAATTACCAATTTTTTCTGATTGCATGTTTTTCTTCATGGTTTGCCAAACCATGAACAATCCAAGCATCTCAAACATCCAAAGTGGGTCAATTTAATTAATTGTCATTGGAATCCTAGATGATTAGACTATTAGTGTGTAGGCCATGTAGGGATTGTTCTCCCCATGCCCACCGGGTTTAAGGATTCACCCTTGTAAGGTTTCTCATGTATTCACCTCCTCCAATAATCCATCCTTTTTATGGTGCATGATTACTAATAATTATTCACCAACCACGAAACATGAACTATAGGGAAATTTCATCCCACATTCACATCTTCGACTACCATAACACCATAGTAATTTTCCAAAAAACAAATAAAAATTTCATTAACCAAAATATAGGGAGCTTACCCCAAATTTAAATAGGGACATGGCTCCAAAATGGTAAGGATATCACAACCTCCCCACATTATAATAGATCTTCCGTTAGTCACCACATGCATGGACCATTGAGCATCCAAGAAAAAAAGATCACACCATAGGGGCCACCTATCAACTATCATATACCATGGTTCCTCCATGTCAAGTTAATTTCATCACCACACTCATAGTAGGGAAAGAATTTGACCCTAGTAAATTTATTACTATGATCCACAATAATGAACTCAATTATCCCTAAAATATGAATCATTATACAAACCATTATTGAGTAAATAATACCAATAGGGAATCTAAGGAAAATCTCCTAAAACAAAATGAATCATGTATCATAATAGTAAACCTTCGGGGAAGATGCAATTGTCACTCTGATGGCTCGACTATCTCCATAACTCATGGATTAAATCAATGGATTCTATAAAACCATCTTATTTGTTTTCCAATGAGACCCAATCTAACCCTAAACCAATAACACATTTTTTTATAACCACATACCCTTACCTACTCTTATCCTTAACACAGGTCCCATTGACCAAATTCAATGTATGAACACAAATTGCATAACTAAAACAAAAACATTATCTCAAGAAACACAACAAATCAATCTTCTATCAAAAACCCTTTACTAAAACTAAAACTCATAGATTGATCTTAATCAATATCATTTAACCCGTAATACATATAACATCATGTGCTGACTAATAACGAACTATAGTAATCTTTGAAATTTCATTTATTATACAATAATCACTATCATGTTGATTGAACCACTATAATTGAAAAAACCACAATAATCCCAAACTCATCTTTTACAACATAGTATATGTTTTTCCTATTTCAGTGCACCCCTACATCCATGGGAACTCCACCCAACATTAGAATCTATCATTATCATAGAAACAACGATGAATGAAAATTCATACACAATCTATTTGTGACTAATGAGAATATGTTCTCTCTCATGATTTCCAACTTTATAAAAAACCAATTTAATTAAAACTTCATCAAAGATGTGGCTTATAACCCACTACATTCTTTCTACTTTCCAAACTGTGTCGAACCATGCCTAAATATCATATCTCGAAGAACACATCATCAAATTTTGAGAAACTACAATTTTTCACAATTTTATGGAACCTTATAACATAAGGGTTATAGACACCAAATGATGAACCTACAAGAGTCATTCCCTATATCCTGGTAAATTTACACTATCATGACATACACTTCTCTCTATGCCTTTATCATGATACACATCACCAATATTGATTTATAACACATGAAACAATGACATCTATAGATCATCTCGTGATAAATTGGTTCATTCTCAAACACTAATTCTACTTTAGAAACTCACTAATAATTCCAAAACATCCAAAAATGGTGGTTTACAACTCACTATGTTTTATCCATTTAAATTGAATTGAGTTGTCCCTATCCGACACTTCCTTGATCACCCATCATCAATTTTTGTAACATCACTACCATGAACAATATTTATTCACACCCAAAATACATTTCAAGTATACCCAAACACACATACCACATCTCATTACCATCATTCTCTATTTTTATTAAACCAATCAAATATTTCCATGAACTGTTGTGATTATATGTCATGCCCATCAATAACTATAACACTAGAAAATCATAATTGTTTTTATCCACCATGAGCCTGATGCCGATTCATTAATCGATCAACCACCACATCCATGGCCCTTTTCCCCTTCAATGATGAACTGAAACATGGAAATCAAATTTTTATCATTGAAAACCATGTGCCACCTTGACCACTCCTTGGTTGGAACCACATTTCAATTACATACGTTGCACTCTCCACCTATTATGGTTGGTTATCACTACTTTTATGTAGACATTCAATCCTCCACTATCCACAGATAAATCACAATATGGAAAAAATTCATGACTATGCCCACTTTTCATTTCCCAGATCAATAAATCAATCATCAATTACTACCCATTCACAATATATGTTGATGGAACCCATGTAATTCATAAATATTTTGTCCAATAAAATGAAATCACCCCTCAACATCTGAGGTGTATTTCGTACTATTCATCTCACATATACTAATTCATGATTTTATCCTAAAAAAGGTCTCATATACAACAAAAATATGTCATGTTATTGAGGAGTAAATGCATATCATTCTCTACAACTATAATAGTTTCAATATATATAGGAATGATTGAATCATGTAGAAATTACACAAATAATTTATTTCTGAACACCCCTTAAATATAATTAACCAATTATTTCAAATCTAACTCTGAGGATACCTTGATTTATCAAATTTATCGAGGTTCACTTGTAACCAAAATATAATCAATACCATAAGACATATTTTAATTTGGTATTGAAAATAAATCTCAACACCACATCAGGACTATCTACCATGTAGTCTTGAATCCAAAATTAATGTGGCACTCTGTCCACCAAAAATCATGAACCCCTCCTTCCTATCAATAGTTACTCAGATCATTATCATAATTATTCCTCATAGGAATCAAAAACAAAAAAATATATATTATTTCATCTTTTCCAAATTTTATTTCTCAATAAAAATAGACACTTATCTTTAGCCACATATTAACATGTCCAAAACAACATCGTTCCTTCTTAGTGGGTGCCTATTTCTTTAAATCCTTAAATCCCTCAATGTCCCACAAGTTATTCAAACTACTCACTGACCAACAAACTAGATTCCATGAGTCCTACATCATATCTCCCTAATATCATCTCAAACAACAATCTTCGTATACTATTCATTTATCCCCATCAAACTTGCTGAATATAATCATCATTGTCAAATGAATAAGCATTATACACAACAATCCTAAACACATGACCACCCATCACCCTAGATGTCACATCCATAATCTAAAGGGTCCATTAATGTTTTTTCACCCTTTCATTGTCCCTAAAAAATTCTCTATTTCAATCATTAAACATTATAACACTATTGGGTGTGGTAATATTGTGTTCCATACCATAAAAACCATAAATAAAACTATCCATAATAACACTGATCATTCCCTAGGAAATTAACCGACAAATATTGAGGAACATTTTCCAATAACATATGGAAAACCACCACGCATTAATATAAACCTATGAATCATCCACTCATTCTTCACATTATAAAGATCCCCCAACACTATGAAAACATCACCTATATTTATTCTTGATTACTCTTGATTAATATTAATAGACAGAACAGAAGTCATTTTTCCCAAAACCATTATCATTCCAAATTATCCTAGTGTAAGAAATACTATTTTTATTCTAAAACCAAGATCCCAATTGTCCCATAGTGACATACACACATAAAAACACTGACAACAAAATAACTTTATCATATATCACCCTCGATTATCAAATGACATAATCTATTTAAACTAGACTCATAAATATCAATGTAATTTTGATCTCCCTATAAAAAACATGTCAAACCAAAAAAGGATCACTCCTAACAAGAGACATTCCTTCCTTAATCAAATATTCATTACATTTCATTAATCTAGGAATACAATTACCCTAGGTTGGACCAAGAATATAACCACACATATACATCCACACTATGAGAAAAACATCCACCCTAAGGTCTATAACACCACATGAAATATAAAAAACCATGATTTTTAACACCACACATTATAGGGAAACATCTTATAACCCAAAGGACATATCATTCCTATAGGTAGAACACAGTTCGTTCCTCTAAAAACTTATCTAAAACAAACAAATCCTCATAGAAAAATACCAGGGCCTCATACATGGTCAATCTAACTTCCCTAATTAACCATAAATTAGGTCAAAAAAAACACATGGGAAAAAAATTTCTTGTTTTCCTATTTGTTCAATTCTTTAAAATTTATATTCTTAATTAAACATTACCATTTTAAAATATATGTTTCACACATAAAAAAATTATATATTTAAATATCATGGATTTTCATATTCAAATACATTTTATTAACAAATACTTTCAAAAATAGCTTCTTTAAATAGATTATAATTCAAAAAAAATCAGTAAAAACCATTTCAACGAATGCTAATAAGCATTATATAAATATTGAAATGTATAAAACTAGAAAATGAATTGCCTGGATCTATCAATCACAGAAATAATTTGGAACACATTTGAATCATATGTAACTAGATTAATGAATGAAACCAAAAAACAACTCCTTTTATTCTGGGATAAGATATAATAACCCAAAGATCTGTAACATCACTTACAAATGCACAAAATGATGTGGAACTATCTAAAAAATGTAAATGTTCAAGATAGAACATCAATTTTTAACCATGGAATCATGGGTTTTCCCACTTACATGGGGAATCATACACCCATGTACTAGATCATTACCATGTCCCAACAATTTCATTGTCTTTTAACTACCACGAATAATTAATATGAAAATATTCAACATTTTTTATATCAAATTGTAATTCCTTGGCATGGGAGGCCATATTACTAGTTCCCAAAACTAGTTCACCACATGACAATATGAATTTCTCCTCTTATTCAAAAGGACTCCAAATACTACTGTTGGTACAATTATGAACAGTGATGATAAAATAAAAATTTATAATTATAAAACCACATCATAAATAATATCAAAATATATGTAACCAGGCAGAAAAGATAAATGGATTTTAAATGGATGGAGTCAACCAATAACCAACTAACACGTTCTAAAACAATATGATGAATACACAACATGTTATATAGTTATAAACATAACTTACAAATAAAAAACATCCCAAATGATCATAAACATATTCATGATTCCAAACCTAGTCCTGGAATCCCAGGCCTCAACCAAACAACCCATGAATGAAAGATACATCAGTTCCTTACTTATAGCATAAAACAGAATTCATGTAGAATTTTCAGGAGTACCCTAGTGTTATTAAATCCATAATAGGATTTGAGTAAATTTAGTAATCCATTCCAAATGATGATTAAAAAAATAAAAATTCTGTTGAATAGTGAATGTAGGTAATCATATACAAATAAATATACAGAGTGAAAAAAGAAATATGTTCCACATTTAAATAATTGTTTATAAATCATTTTATCATACATCGTACATGTATCAACCAAACGGACAAACTTGTTTTTAATAATATTGGTATCTTAAGAAGTATAAAATGAGGGAACATACTTTTAGTTATAGAGGGGAGTATAGTAATTAAAATATTTATAAACATACCTCAGTTACTCATTACAATAATATATTAATATCCATATGTAATGAGAATATATCCTTAGTGTGATATGAAACCCACAATAGTAAATCATTTTTTTCATGTGAATCAGACTAGAGAAACCAAAATATTAAAATTCAACCCCAAATATAGTATATAGAGCCTAATTCTCACATCCTTACTCATGAAATACAAAGGTAGGTATTAGAGATTTAGGCTAGACCATTCCCAAGTCTGTAGAAACAGAGTCAGGTACCCAAATCATACACCATATTAAAATAGAAATTTTTCATAAACCATTGGTCACATTTTTTCATTGTGTCATTTCATTTATTATGTTACAAATGTGTCATTAAAATAAAATAATATCATAAAAACAATAATAATAATAATTTAAAATAAACATAAATCCATCCAAAAGAACAGGTGTACTTTTTTGTGAATATAATCATTTCTCTAAGCCCTTCATTTCAATTTCCATATCTTCAAATAATCCTTAACACATTTAAAAAAAATGGACCACACATTCATTTAATACCCTCATTTTAAATCTATTATGGCAACTTAATTTTAAATTTCATTGATGAACACATCTCATTTTAAAAAATTCCTCGATTTCCAACATCATACACTTCATTTAAATGCACAACTAGGTCAACATCTATAAAAATTCATTTTACCCATTCTAAAATAATTGTAGGAATTTCCCAAAATCCAAAATATAATCAATTCAATTATTCATATAACTAATACCATATACATATTTACTATTACTAACCCAATAACATTAGTAATTATACTATCTCAATGTTTATCAATTCATTTAATCATTTTCATGGGGTTCAGCATACTAGTGGCTAGCTGTGGGTTTGGTATCACATAAACAATGAACCCAATAGGGTATGTTAAAGGAAGCATACAATATGTTGTGGCACAAATCACATTCCTTAACCAAATGTATTAAAACTAAAGGAGCTAGTGGATAATCAAAACTACATAGACGTATAACACCTCCAGACTATGGGAAAATGATTTGAGAT
This sequence comes from Viscum album, assembly GCA_963277665.1. Classification (NCBI taxonomy): domain Eukaryota; kingdom Viridiplantae; phylum Streptophyta; class Magnoliopsida; order Santalales; family Viscaceae; genus Viscum; species Viscum album. The sequence continues at coordinate 1,379,698,219 of OY728126.1, forward strand.
GACCTACCTCAGGCTCATAGATAACCGCTCATCCAAAATAATACCACTATATGAACTAAAATATAATAAAACAAAATAGAAAATAATTCATTGGGAAAAAAGGTTTTATAGGGTTTTAAGGATAGGGAACGATATCTCAAGTATCTTACATAAATTAGATATAAACAGTGTACGGTATTACTGGGAGTTTTATTTTCACTTATAGTAACTCCAAATAGATTATAAAAGTTGGATTATCATCCACAGAAAATGGATAAGGTCATTCTTTGTCAACCAGGATTTTGTGGATAAATAGTGTGAATAATAGTGGCATAATTATTAAGGCCATAGTGAGAAAAATGGAAATTCCCACTTTTTAGTGGTTGCACAGTTTTGGTGCATGGTTGGAAATATCATATGCCAACATTAGAGGCCCCAAGTTCTATGAGGTTCAAAGTGGTATGGTCTCTTGAGAATCCTTCACAGTGTGGACTGCCATGTATAGACCATGTGTAATGGATCTTCATAGGCCAACACAGTTCCAGGAATCTTTATTTCATGGTTTCTATTGTTTTTCACCATCTCATCCAGACCCGAATGGTTATGGGTCATGGTCACTACTAACCTTTCTCCAATTGTGAAGTTTACATTATATTTCTTTTTATCCCGTATTTTACATCCTAAAAACCAGAAACTCCTCCAAAACATTCATTTAAACCATGATCCATTTCATTAGAAAATAAAATTATTTTATCAAAACATTAAAGTGTGATATACATCCTTAAAATGTTGGTATTATACTGTAGGATTCATAATTAAATAGTTTTTGATGGTAGGAATGATAGATGACGAAGAGATTATTATAACATTATTTGTCATTTAAATGAACCAGATTGGAAATCTATTCATCACTCTTTATCCCATACGTATCAAGTCCAAAATAAATAATTAAAAAAGGGTATTGGGAGACCTATCCACTGAATTAGTGGTCATCCACACATATAAGGATGGTGAGAAAATATTATAGTTAATAATATTGTACATGAAAATGTTAGATCCACAACATATGGGCATCTAGTAAACGAAATTGGTTTTATTAATTTAAGATAATTCATCCCTGATTTTAATCAGAAACAAAATTGTTGTATAGTGAGATTGAATTAAGGTATTATAGTGATAAATATTGATATATTTAAAATTGGTATGGGTTTTTGAGATTCTATGTAAGTGAGACGTAATTCAAAACATACATGAACAAATCTTTATGATATTCGAAAAAAAATCATGCATATGGGTAATCCATGAAATTAGAGTCTTTATTATTATAAAATATAGGTGATAAAAACATTATAGTTATAGAGAAATTTCAAGATTATTGAATGATCAATCTATATATATGAAAAGAAATATAAATTGAATATTGGGAAAGGAGACCCAGCTGTCAAATTTTGTGAGATGTTAATCGCATACAAAAGAGGCTACGGTAGTTTATGGTAAAAATATTTTTTCCATGGTAATTTTTTAGCCCCATACAATGTCAAAGACATATTTTTTAGTAATGTTAAGTGTCCAATAAAATTTAATCTAAACTAATATTTAATTTTATTTTTAAATGGTAATATTGAAAATAACATGAATTTTGGATTACAATGAAACACAAATGAACATAAACATAAAATATATAGTAAAATTTTTTAATGCATTACTTCTAGTATTGTGAATAACTGTTTTCATAATTTACATTAATAATTTTTTAAACTACTAGGTTCATCAAAAAGGGTATTTTAATATGATTTAGGATGAACCAATAGAGAATTTTCCATTTATATTCATTATTTAATATATTGAAATGTTATTAGAGAATGCATGTTCTGTTGTTTGAGAATAATTATAAGGTTTTTCTTTTAAATTATTTCATTATAAAATTTCATTATGTGTTCGGACAAGGATAAATTAAGTATATTCTAATTAGAAATTCATTTCTCTGAATTAATTTCTCATAACACTATACAATAAGGTTGACACCAATATGTTTCCTTCAAAATATACAAAATAAGTGATACATTATACTAGATACGAATGCAGGATCCTGATACATTTTTTATATTCGTGAATCTAATAAAAATTTGGTTATGATGATTTTTTGGTTTTGTATGACATCAACCAATTATACATCACCTTTATATATTTCATTTTCCTTGATGATGTTATTGAAAATCCATTGTGATTTTTAATCCCACGTGATTCATTATCCCAGGTATAAATAATAATGAGTGGAATACTACAAATTAAATATCCTAGTACTAGATAAGTGTCAATGGATTTTTTCTTAGGAATGTGGCTATGAAATAAACATTGTTTTTAGTTGTAGAATAATAAATGGTTGATATGGTAATTTTTTTCCTAAAAAATATGGGAAAAATAAATGAAGTAAAAACATACGATATCTATAATATAAGTGAAATATAAAAATTGGATGAATACAAGAAAAATTAAAAAATTGGTTAATATTACAACATCATTAATGATAAGAAACATGTGTTAGATTTACTGTAAAAACTTTTTTCACAAATAATACCATATTATCCACTAAGAAATCATATGGAGGATTTATAAAAGATGAGATAGGAGATATTTTATTTATTTTTTGATTACGGAAAATGAATACCATTATATTGTTTCAATTATGGGATCCATATTGAGGATGCATCAAGGTATAAAGATCAGGTATGAATATTTCATTTTAGGGTTGGAAAATATGGGTGTCATGCTTTCATGTCTTCATTTGTATTGATGGTTCATACTGGTGAGTGTATGTCAACCATATAGAAAAAAGAAAAACACATGGGGTCAGTATATGGACCTAAATGATCAAATTTTTGTAACCTTATGTATTCTCTATATTGAATATAATTCCACATATAGTTGGTGAATGTTTCATGGAATGACATCATTACCACATTGAGGTGGTGGAAAATAATATTTTTACAAATAAGATGTATTCGTGATTGGGTAAAGGTGATCTATGGTCTTGTATTTAATATGACTTATATAATGAGAATTGATAAAATATTGGATGTCCTGTAGTTGGGATTTATTTAATATATAGTTTGTGATCATATAGATTCACCATAGGTGTTATGGAGTGTAATATCATATAGATAAAACTAAAGTCAAACATTTTGAAAACATATAATAAGACCATGTAATATTATCACTAGAAACATTTGGTGATACTAAAATTTTTTTTTACATCTTATAGTATATATGAATCCATTAATTTCAAAAAATCTTCGTATGTATGTGGTATAGCTGATAAGATTATTATGAATTGTTTCTAGTTCATACCCTTATTTTTAATGGGTGGTGTGAAGAAATCCACCTTTGTGTGGGTAATTACGTATGAAATATTTTCATAATCCATGAGGATGGTTCAGGGAAATCACATATGGGATCTAACATCAAGAATATCGATCAATGAATTTTTGAAATATAAAACACAATCACCGAGTTAGACTTTTGAAAATAATATAGTAGAGCGATATTATTGAATTCTTAGTCCACACCGATATGATGTACCAAGAGGATATGAAATATATGAAAACTAATTTCCTAGATGTATTTAATATTGACTTAGGGGAGATGAAAATTTTTTCCAATAACCAACTTTTTTTGCATGGGTTTTAATATTGAATGAAGATATAATACATTTTTTCATCACAAATCAATTTTTTTCATTAACATCGTATATTTAATTTTTTATAAGCCCTTGTCAAATTCCCTAATTAGTCAATTTTTATATATTTTATAGTGTTATTTATTTCATGACTATATGTTTCACATAAGATTCAAACTCTTTAGGAATACATAACTCAATGCTAGAATACATTTCATTATAATTTTAAACGTAATATAGAATATATATATATATTAATATATCACTAACTCAATCATAGACTACGATCAAACCTTTTTAATTATTCAATCATCATCTAAATTTGATATGCAGTTAGTTTTTGTATGGATGAACATACATTATTGGCCTATCACATGAGTGTAATAGAAAATTACTACCAGTCTTCCTAGAAAAAAGGGTGAAATATATTTGGGGTTATAGAGAATCATTATTGCGAGATTCTCCCATTATTTATGAATGATAAATTTAGTAAAATAAACAATGAATTACGTGAATTCAATAACCCATGTTTGATACAAATATCATAACATGTGCATCTAGTAAGAGATTTTCATACATGATTTTTGAGGACATTATGGACAAGAATAATAAACTTATAAGACTAGAGATATTTATATTTGTTTGATTTAGTATAAGATGATTCCACAAATTCAATTTCTATAGAAGAATATCACCAATATGGGTAAATAAAATATTATTAAATTGATTATGATACAGTTTATATTTTATTCTCATCTCAGTATTATGCGATAGTCCTCTATTAGAGTTACTTGATAATAAGAGATGTCAATTAAAACACATATTCAGTAATAGTTGTAGTTAATGGTCCCTCAAACGTATCATTCATTTCCAACTGATTCACCCTATAATCCACCTCCATGGTAATGTCATAAAATATGGATATCCAATGTTGAAGATGAAAGACCATGATTTCATGGTCCAACATGGTGAGGGATACATCGATTTAAATATTATATCCTCATCAATCTTTATGATATCATTAGACATTGTTCCCCCATAATTGAAAAATAATGTATTTAATCTTCTCTTTGTTGAACTCTTTTATAAGTATAACGTATTTTTTTATATCTTATAAATAATTGAACTTCTTGAAGAAAAATTAATTTTTATTTTTATTTTAATTAATAGAAATTCAATAATCATATATAAATTTTGATAGTTTATGATGGATTTGGCCTCTACTTTACAATATATATATTCTTTCACAGAAATCAATGAGTATAAAAGTATCACATGAGAGGGATTAGTGAATAAAATCTCATGGAAATACTTAGTGATATTATGTTTATGGATTCTTCCCCCTTGATGTGTTAATGAGAGACTATGAAATTGAATATGAGGGAATGGTTTCATATTGTTAATAGAGTGGAAAATGTGTTCATGGAAGATTAAATTCAAGTAGAAATCATCATAATATTTGTATAAATCTATGAAATATATTTATTCCTAACCCTTGTAATCAATCTGCTGGATGATAATAATTTCAAATGTCATCCTAATCATTCCCAACATTTCCAACCATAATGACAAATCATATGGTTGATTATATAAATAAAATAATAATCATATATAATCTGGTATAACTCATGGTGATGTAAATTTTAATATATCTCCAAGAGTGTTATATCAATGGTGGAGAAGTTCTCCTCTATGGTAAAATATATTTCCTCCATGTTATATGAAATGTACTTATAATAATATAGAACATTATACATTTATTCATTGTTATTGTTCCCAAATAGTTCCTTTAATGGATCAGTTAATGGTTATCAATTAATCAAAAATTGTATTCCTAATGAATCATACTTCTACAAAAAGAGTTTGCAAAATAGACATCATGAATTGATTGAATAATTTCTAAAATTCTTCATCCCATTTATATATGAACTAGTTTAACATTATCATTGAAAATTGATTACATTCTCCAATTTTTTTGAATAAAATACACAAAATGTAGGATTTATAGCCATGTAGTATCTATTTAAATTAATGAGTGCATAGAGTATCCATTCAATTTATTTTTGTGATATTATCTAATTTGATCGTTGTCTAAGTGTATCTATTTATTTTACATATTGTATGTAATAATGAATAATCACTTACGGTTTTTCATATTGATGTGGAAAACATAAATAATATTGATTATATTATCATTATAGTTTACATTGTCCTAAACCTGATGATTGTTGAACACTGTGTTATTTATTTTACAATCCAAAAAAATTTACAATGTCTTCAAGATACAATTCATAACTCACTAATAAGACTCTACAGTATTTGTCACACCCCGACCGCAGATACCCTTATCTTACTCTTTTCTTGGTCTCGGTCTGAATTTTTAACGTTTATTTGTGTTGAAGGGTTTCGCGCCAGTGCGCGGTCATCGCATCGTTAGCGGTGACCGTGCGGTTGGCCCGGGTGACTACGTGTTCGCCCGATGTTTAAATTTGAGAATTTTATGTTGTCATTTTATTATTATTATTATTATTATTATTATTTTTCATTGTAAAGTTTATTTATTATTATTATTATAAAGTTTTATTAATATTATTATTATAAATTTTTATTATTATTATGATTAGGTTTTTATTCTTTTATTTAGTCTTCTATTATTATTATTTTGGTTATTATTACAATTATTATAAGGTTATTACAATTATTATTATTATTATTATTATTATTATTATTATTATTGATTATGTATATATATATATAGTTTTTTTTGTTTAACCCCCCTAACCCTAAGCCTACCCAGCCGCCACTCTCCCCTCACCCCGCTCCTCTCTCTTCCCCGTTTTTCCCCCACCCGCATCGTCCTCTTCTCTCCGCACAGCCTGATGGTTTCTCTTCCCCTTACCCTCCCCTTTGCCAGCACACCCACCTCCGTCCGGCGGATCTCCCCTGCACCCTCCTTCCGCCCCGCTTCACCCGCGAACCCCCGCGCCGCCGTCCCGGCTTCCCCGCGCCGCGCCTCCTCCTTCCTCTCAGCCGCACCCAGCCGCCGCCCAGCCTCCGGCCCTCCTCCTCTGGTCCGTCCCTGCTCCCGACCGGCCCCTCCTGCTCGCTCCGGCGTCCGGCGGCCGCCCCTACATCGCCCCGTCACCGGCCAGCAGTTCCCGTCCCCTCCGGCCGTCGCCCTCTGCCCGGCGACCTCCCTTCTGGTGCCTCCCCCGCTTCCCTCGAGCCGGCCTCCCCTCACCACCGGTGTCCCGGCCTCCCCGTCCAACCAGCCACGCCGTCCCCCCCTGCTCCCCCGCCTTGCGCCGACCCCGACCGCTGCGCCCCTCTCGCAGCTGTCCCGGCCTCCCGGCTCCGCCTCGGCCTCCTCGCAGCACCCGTCTCCCTCGCGCGACCCCGCCTCGGCCAGCCACCCTTCCCCAGCCCCTCCGCGCGCCCGCCGTCGCCCTCACTGCCGTCCGGCGTCCCCCCCTTGCGCGCTCCCTTCCCCCCTGCGCTGTAAGTATGGTTTTCTCTATTTTTTATTACGTTTTGTTCTTTTAATATTATTATTAATAATGTTATAAGATTAATACTTTTATTATTATTATTATATTTATTATCATTTTAATTATTAACATCTTATTATGTTTATTATCATTATTGTTATAATTATTATTATTATTTAATTATCATATTATTATTATGTTAATATTCTTCTATTAATATTATTGTTGTATTACTATATTATTATTATTATTATTATTATTATTATACTTTTATATTATAATTATTCTAAGTTATTATTATTATCATTATATTATTACTATTGTGATTATATTATTATTATATTATTATTATGTTGATATTATTCTATTATTATTATTTTTATTATATCATTATTGTTATTATTGTTATATTATTATTATACTTACTAAATTATTATTCTTATATCATTCTTGTTATTAAAGTATTTTATTATTATTATTATATTATTATTATTAATATATTATTAAGATTAAGATTATTATTATTTTTATTATTTTCAAGTTAATATTATTAAGTTATTATTTTGTTATGATATTGTTATTATTATGCTTATGCTTATTATAATACTATTAATATTATTATTACTTTCACATTATTATTACTCTGGCATTTACTTGTGCTTTTTCAGGGGTTTTCTTCATCAATTTATATTTTTTTTGGTAGGTTTAGGATTTTAGGACCCGCGCAGGGCGTTTCCGAGAGAGCGCCATCGCTGCGCCTTGGTTCCGAGGTTCCGCTGTCTCCGCGCCTCAGTTACGAGAGTGTTGGACTTTATTACGTGGCTTCGGACACACGTCATGTCATCGCGCCTTGGTTCCAAGGTCGTTTTACCGTCGCGCTTGGATCTTGAGGTAGGTCTCCCTATGAACTTGCCTCTAAATTAAGAATTTATTTATTCCTTGTCCTTTTATTAAATTTCAGTAAATTTTAAAAAAAATTAATATTAAGTAGTTTTTATAGTGTGGTGATTTGCTGATAATGCAAACTGTTTAATTCTAGAATTTCATTAAAAGTGTTTTCTTGGTTTCAATTGTGGGATTTCATAGTAATGTCGCTAAATGGTTCTTCTTGAGTAACGAAAGAAATGTTGAATTGGGTTTTGAAATGTTTTTGGCATGTGTAAATTAGTAAATGTACTATTTATGGAAAATGGTGTTTTCTTATAACCTTGATTAGAGAAAACGTCGTGTGACCCTTTGAAATTGTTTTTGGAAACTTTACGTGTGGTTCTTGGTTGACGAAAGATGTTTTCCCTTATTGTGTTATTAAAAATAATGCTTTCTGGGTTGTGAAAGTTGTTTATGTTCTTGTTTGAGCATTTCCAAAAAGGGGGTTTTGCGAAATGATTAGGTAATGACATTTATGTTTCTAGAAAGGTATTTTTGGCGTGCGTGAGTTTTGAAATATTGTTTGGGTGTGGAAATGGTGACTTTTGTGTGCAATATCTTGTTTGGCCTGCGATATGAGGAAGAAACATACTATGTGAATGTGAAACTTGTTTGAGCACACGGGGAGACCCTGGGTATCTAGGTGGGCGGACTAGAACTAGTGCGCTAGTGAGCCGGATGGGTGTCGTCCCTGTTTCACTTAGCTGGATTGACGATTACAACACTAACTAAACATATGATATCTGAGGGTCGTGGCCTTCTAAGCCACGTGTTCTGAGGGTCGTGGCCTTCTAAGCCACGTGTTCTGAGGGTCGTGGCCTTCTAAGCCACGTTTCCCTGAGACATGAGGTTCTAGGGTCCCACGCTAGCTAGATGAACCTTAGGAGATTTACCCATAGTGCTCTACCATCTCTGGCGTGGTGCCTTCCGTCGGCATATGGGGGACCACTTAGGTGTGAGTGTGTGTGTGTGAGTATGTGTGTGTGTGTGAGTGTGTGAGTGTGTGTGTGTGTGCCCATGGTTATTGCTGATAACTTCTGGTTTATTTTTACTTGAACTTGGTTTTCCTTGCCTTTTTACCTTTACTTGCACTTGTTTTCCCTGCTTGTTGCTTTCAGTCATATTTCACAGCCTATACAGTTAGACTTTGGGAAAAATGGTTTTCAAATGAAAATTCATTATTCTCTTTGGGTTAGATTTGAAAATGTAATACTTTTCTTTTCAGAATGAGTTTAAAACTAATGAAATGGAACTAAATTTCGAAAAGGAATAAGAGAAATGTATCGTGTTTGATTTTCAAGTAAAGCATTGTGAAAACATACTTTTATACATTATAGTTTAAACTTGGATTATGTAGATTCTTTATTTACTGGCGGTGCATTGGGATTTGTTGTGGGGCTCACCTACTGAGTACTTTTGTGCTCACGCCTATCTTTCACCTTTTCAGTTGCAGGTTCCTTTTGTTCAGGTTCTCCTGCTTGAGTCGCTCAGTGTGGGAGCGATGTTGGTTGTAGTTAGGTGGTGACCCGCGAGGTCACGTGGAGGTATGTCGTGGTGTATTTTTGTTTGTGTCTTTAGTGTTTGTTTGTTTGTTTAGTTTATATTCGTTCTTTTGATCCTGTTTTTAGTTTGGGCTAAAATCGTTCCCAACGATTGAAATTTTAATGCCCGGCACTTGTTGCCATCCCGTGGGGATCGGGAACGCCCCTCGGGACTTGCCGCGGACCGGCTCGGGGGACCGGTTCAGGGTCGACCCGGGCTGGTTCGTGACAAAATGGTATCAGAGGTGGTTCTTGTTATTTGGGCTGTCTGGTAGAAGGAGATTAGGACTGTCGGAACTCGAGGGGTAGGTACGGGAAGAGCGTCGCGAAATCTTGCTTGCACTGATCCTCGAGTTACCAGGGGTAGTTCGAGAATTGTGTCCTTGTCTTTCCTGGTTTGTCTTGGATTGAGAGATGATAATGGAGGCAAGCCGACGTTACATCGTAATTTCACTTGGAGTAGTGACCCATGTGGAGTCCGAGTACGTGGTTTGAATTCCTCCTAGTGGTCGATGCTGACTTGGGACATGGCCCACTACCATGTCGCCAGGTTGAGTGTGACTACTAGTCCCTCATTTCTGTGATTGATGCAAATTTGGATGTTGTTTCCGTTTTGGTCTGTGTGAGTGCGTAGTTGGAAATGAAAAAGGGTTTTTGAAAATTTGACTGGTTTCTTTTGAAGGACTTTAAATCTATAAAATGGGTTTTGAAACTGAAATATCTTGATTTGAAAATCTATTTTTTGCTTGGAATTGGTTAAGAATGATTTGGGGTGAAACCTCGGTTCCTCTTCATGAACGTTTGCAAATGTGTGAAAATGCATTCAAAGTGTATGTTGGAGCGAGTATGAATGGAAAGTGGATAAAGACATGTGCAACGGGTCATGGGAGTACCCGGGTGTGTACTTGAAATTTAACGCTTGACTTTGTTTTCTAAATTGGTTTTAAAGGGGAAATGGTTTTGGAAAGTTTTGGTTTGAAAGTGGATTGGTTTTTGGAAAGTGATCTTCAGAAAGGGTGGTTTTGAAATCAAAAATGAAAAGGGAATTTTAAAGAAGAGATTTTGTTTTGGGTTGTGTTGTATTTTTTTGGTCCTTGTGTTGACTGTTTTTGATGAAGGTGCTTTTATTGATGTTGCTTCGGTTTGATGTTGGTTTTGGCCTTGTGTTCTATATGTCGCTCATAAAATGCCGCCCAGAAAGGTCTCTAAGGATTCGGATATTTCATGCCCAGTTTTTAGTCCTCCTCAGACTCCGCCTATTCTCCATAGCGATCAGGGTCCGTTAGAGGCAGTGAAATGGCTCGAGGAAGTGGAGTGTGTCTTTAGAATGTTGGGAACTCCCGATAATGTTAAGGTTCGTGCAATTATGGAGTTGTTTGAGGGTCCAGATCTGGACCAATGGAAGAGGGTTACCCCATCATCAATGCAAGGTGAAATGACGTGGGATGTCTTCAGAGTCGTTTTCATCCAATGGTTTGTACCTGAGGAAGTGAAGCTGGAGAAAAAGGGAGAGCTTGTGAATATTCAACAAGGTCAACGGACGGTGAAGACGTATGTTGACCATTTCAAGGAACTGATTCCCTTTTCTCCAGAGGTAGCATCGCATGAGCTCAAGAAGGTCTCTCTTTTCTCTGGGGGTCTTCGTCCAGAGATCAAGAAGCGAGTCCTCCCTTATAAGGACCTTTGTTTCGAGAAGCTGGTGGAGGAAGCTTTCTTGGATGAGTTGGTTTCCGGTGTGCGGGTGGTTAGTACTTCAGCATCCACAAGTAGTTCGTAAGAGTTCCTCCTCGGGTGTGGAAAATATGCCAGAGATAACTGTTCCTAACGAGTTATCCCCTTTGGTCCCAGCTTCCAGTTCATCAGATCGTTCGATGGTATGCTTTCAGTGTGGTCGTTTCGGGCATTTATAGCCGTCTTGTCGCAACCCTCCGAAGACGTGTCATCGATGCGGTTGTCTAGGTCATCCGGAGAAGTTTTGCAGGAAGCGTCGCTTGAAAAGGACGCTGTGATGGGAGAATGTCAGTACCTGACTGTGAGGCAGAAGATGCTTCAGCCATCAGAGCCCCGACCACAGGTATTGGGGTGAAGCTCGCGCACAGTCAGGAGTTCCCAGGGTTGTGAAGCCTTGGTCCCGGTTCTGTTTTCCGTATTGATGGTGGAACCATTAGAAACCTCTTTCATTCTTGTTTTCCCGCAAAAAAATTTTCAACAGCGTTGTAAATGCGTTGTTTCTCTATAAAGTGACAATGGACTTGTTCTATGGTAAATCTAAGTGGACTTTTCGTGTGAATGTAATATTCTAAATCATGTGTCCTTCATAAAAGTGTGTTTGACTCTCGTGTGGGTTGAACTCGTTTTAGTTATGTTGCCGGATGTGGTTATGTTTTGTGGACTTCGGTGGATCATGTCTCCAATTTGATGTTGGTTAAATGTTTTCCTTGGGTTTTCCCCCTAGTGTTGAAGGTCGTTGACTTTGTTCGAGGGTTCAACATTTCGGCGAAGGTGTTGTTTTTCACTCGTGCCATAAGAGTTGGTTTAAACCGGTTGGGAGTTCCCGCGTCGACCCCCTTTTTTTCCTAGGGTTGTCTATTTAGATGGTCAACCTTTCTGCGCTAGTTACATTCTTGTGGTGGGGAGAACCCCTTCGTGTTCTCCCCTCAATCTCGGGCCCCGGTTTTCTCTTGAATCGGTCGGGTGTAACCTGTGCTGAGTAAGGTCATCCCCGAGATTCTCAGTTCTCCCTGGTACCTTTAGTTCCTTTAAGGCATGGACTTAAATCATGATCGACTTTTGGCCTGGTGACTTTTTGGGGGCAGAAAGTGTCTGTGGTGGGGAGAATTGTCACACCCTGACCGCAGATACCCTTACCTTACTCTTTTCTTGGTCTCGGTCTGAATTTTTAACGTTTATTTGTGTTGAAGGGTTTCGCGCCAGTGTGCGGTCATCGCATCGTTAGCGGTGACCGTGCGGTTGGCCCGGGTGACTACGTGTTGACCCGACGTTTAAATTTGAGAATTTTATGTTGTCATTTTATTATTATTATTATTATTTTTTTATTGTAAATTTTATTTATTATTATTATTATAAAGTTTTATTAATATTATTATTATAAATTTTTATTATTATGAAGATTAGGTTTTTATTCTTTTATTTATTCTTCTATTATTATTATTTTGGTTATTATTACAATTATTATAAGGTTATTACAATTATTATTATTATTATTATTATTATTATTATTATTATTATTATTATTATTATTATTATTATTATTATTATTATTGATTATGTATATATATATATAGTTTTTTTTGTTAAACCCCCCTAACCCTAAGCCTACCCAGCCGCCACTCTCCCCTCACCCCGCTCCTCTCTCTTCCCGCGTTTTCCCCCACCCGCGTCGTCCTCTTCTCTCCGCACAGCCCGACGGTTTCTCTTCCCCTTCCCCTACCCTTTGCCGGCACACCCACCTCCGTCCGGCGGATCTCACCTGCACCCTCCTTCCGCCCCGCTTCACCCGCGAACCCCCGCGCCGCCGTCCCGGCTTCCCCGCGCCGCGCCTCCTCCTTCCTCTCAGCCGCACCCAGCCGCCGCCCGGCCACCGGCCCTCCTCCTCTGGTCCGTCCCTGCTACCGACCGGCCCCTCCTGCTCGCTCCGGCCTCCGGCGGCCGCCCCAACATCGCCCCGTCACCGGCCTGTGGTTCTCGTCCCCTCCGGTCGTCGCCCTCTGCCCGACGACCTCCCTTCCGGCGCCTCCCCCGCTTCCCTCGAGCCGGCCTCCCCTCACCACTGGCGTCCCGGCCTCCCCGTCCAACCGGCCACGTCGTCCCCCCCCTACTCCCCCACCTTGCGCCGACCCCGACCGCCGCGCCCCTCTCGCAGCCGTCCCGGCCTCCCGGCTCCGCCTCGGCCTCCTCGCAGCACCCGTCTCCCTCGCGCGACCCCGCCTCGCCCAGCCACCCTTCCCCAGCCTCTCCGCGCGCCCGCCGTCGCCCTCACTGCCGTCCGGTGTCCCCCCCTTGCGCGCTCCCTTCCCCCCTGCGCTGTAAGTATGGTTTTCTCTCTTTTTTTTTATTTTATTACGTTTTGTTCTTTTAATATTATTATTAATAATGTTATAAGATTAATACTTTTATTATTATTATTATATTTATTATCATTTTAATTATTAACATCTTATTATTATTATTATTATCATTATTGTTATAATTATTATTATTATTTAATTATCATATTATTATTATGTTAATATTCTTCTATTAATATTATTGTTGTATTACTATATTATTATTATTATTATTATTATTATTATTATACTATTATATTATAATTATGCTAAGTTATTATTATTATCATTATATTATTACTATTGTGATTATATTATTATTATATTATTATTATGTTGATATTATTCTATTATTATTATTTTTATTATATCATTATTGTTATTATTGTTATATTATTTTTATACTTACTAAATTATTATTCTTATATCATTCTTGTTATTAAAGTATGTTATTATTATTATTATATTATTATTATTAATATATTATTAAGATTAATATTTTTATTATTTTTATTATTTTCAAGTTAATATTATTAAGTTATTATTTTGTTATGATATTGTTATTATTATGGTTATTCTTATTATAATACTAGTATTATTATTATTATTATTTTCACATTATTATTACTCTGGCATTTACTTGTGCTTTGTCAGGGGTTTTTTTCATCAATTTATATTTGTTTTTGGTAGGTTTAGGATTTTAGGACCCGCGCAGGGCGTTTCCGAGAGAGTGCCATCGCTGTGCCTTGGTTCCGAGGTTCCGCCATCTCCGCGCCTCAGTTTCGAGAGTGTTGGACTTTATCACGTGGCTTCGGACACACGTCGTGTCATCGCGCTTTGGTTCTAAGTTCGTTTTACCGTCGCGCTTGTATCTTGAGGTAGGTCTCCCTATGCACTTGCCTCTAAATTAAGAATTTATTTATTCCTTGTCCTTTTATTAAATTTCAGTAAATTTAAAAAAAAAATTATTAAGTAGTTTTTATAGTGTGGTGATTTGTTGATAATGCAAACTGTTTAATTCTAGCATTTCATTAAAAGTGTTTTCTTGGTTTCAATTGTGGGATTTCATATTAATGTCGCTAAATGGTTCTTCCTGAGTAACGAAAGACATGTTGAATTGGGTATTGAAATGTTTTTGGCATGTGTAAATTAGTAAATGTACTGTTTATGGAAAATGGTGTTTTCTTATAACCTTGATTAGAGAAAACGTCGTGTGACCCTTTGAAATTGTTTTTGGAAACTTTAGGTGTGGTTCTTGGTTGACGAAAGATGTTTTCCCTTGTTGTGTTATTAAAAATAATGCTTTCTGTGTTGTGAAAGTTGTTTATGTTCTTGTTTGAGCGTTTCCAAAAAGGGGTTTTTGCGAAATGATTAGGTAATGACATTTATGTTTCTAGAAAGGTATTTTTGGCGTGCGTGAGTTTTGAAATATTGTTTGGGTGTGGAAATGGTGACTTTTGTGTGCAATATCTTGTTTGGCCTGCGATATGTGGAAGAAACATACTATGTGAATGTGAAACTTGTTTGAGCACACGGGGAGACCCTGGGTATCTAGGTGGGAGGACTAGAACTAGTGCGCTAGTGACCCGGATGGGTGTCGTCCCTGTTTCACTTAGCTGGATTGACGATTGCAACACTAACTAAACATATGATATCTGAGGGTTGTGGCCTTCTAAGCCACGTGTTCTGAGGGTCGTGGCCTTCTAAGCCACGTTTTCTGAGGGTCGTGGCCTTCTAAGCCACGTTTCACCGAGACACGAGGTTCTAGGGTCCCACGCGAGCTAGATGAACCTTAGGGGATTTACCCATAGTGCTCTACCATCTCTGGCGTGGTGCCTTCCGTCGTCATATGGGGGACCACTTAGGTGTGAGTGTGTGTGTGTGTGTGAGTATGTGTGTGTGTGTGAGTGTGTGAGTGTGTGTGTGTGTGCCTATGGTTATTGCTGATAACTTCTGGTTTATTTTTACTTGCACTTGGTTTTCCTTTCCTGTTTACCTTTACTTGCACTTGTTTTCCCTGCTTGTTGCTTTCAGTCATATTTCACAGCCTATACTATTACACTTTGGGAAAAATTGTTTTCAAATGAAAATTCTTTATTCTCTTTGGGTTAGATTTGAAAATGTAATACTTTGCTTTTCAGAATGAGTTTAAAACTAATGAAATGGAACTAACATTCGAAAAAGAATAAGGGAAATGTCTCGTGTTTGATTTTCAAGTAAAGCATTGTGAAAACTTACTTTTATACATTATAGTTCAAACCTGGATTATGTAGATTCTTTATTTACTGGCGGTGCATTGGGATTTGTTGTGGGGATCACCTACTGAGTACTTTTGTGCTCACGCCTGTCTTTCACCTTTTCAGTTGCAGGTTCCTTTTGTTCAGGTTCTCCTGCTTGAGTCGCTCAGGGTGGGAGCGACGTTGGTTGTAGTTGGGTGGTGACCCGCGAGGTCACGTGGAGGTATGTCGTGGTGTAGTTTTGATTGTGTCTTTAGTGTTTGTTTGTTTGTTTAGTTTATATTCGTTCTTTTGATCCTGTTTTTAGTTTGGGCTAAAATTGTTCCCAACGATTGAAATTTTAATGCCCTGCACTTGTTGTCATCCCGGGGGGATCGGGAACGCCCCTCGGGACTTGCCGCGGACCGGCTCGGGGGACCAGTTCAGGGTCGACCTGGGCTGGTTCGTGACAGTATTATTATTGCAATAGGTAATCAAATATTAATATAAAATTCAAAATAACGATGTGATGATTTTTTATTTTTCATCTTATTATCAATTGAAATTTTTTATTGGAATAAAAATAACCATTAAAAAATGATACTCATTGGATGCCATCAGTTTCATCAATCTAAAAATTAATAAACACGTACAGTAGTATATCGTTCAACAAAAAGAAATATATATATCCAAAATAAATGAAGAATCAAATAATTTTTTTATTTCTCTTTATAGTGATGGCGGTGGTGGCCTTATAATCTACTAAACTTCCATGATGATGTTATTTTTAATTTGTTTTTCATTATTTTTCACCAGCATAGAATTTTGAAGGGGATACATTTCATTGTATTCCTTTATATATTTAAGATGTCTAATGGGGGTTTCAAGACTATAAATAGAAACATTGTAATCATTTCCAATTATTTAATTGTAATTATAGTAGAATACATCATTGTTCTAACTCAATAACATAATATATTGTAGTTCCTCACTGTGAGATGTGATAACAGTAACTGATATTAACAATTAATCATCCACGGAATAGATGATCACATATATCATTCATAAATGGATTTAGAACTTTAGTCCTCGATGGAAATGAGGTCCTTACAAAAATCATCATCATCAACAGATGTGTGTGCTAGGAAGGGGTATATGACTCCTTAATAACATAAAACTTTGGGGAATTTGAATTTTATTCCTCATTAGATGCGGGGTCAGAAAATATAGATTCCATCTCATGTGGATTTAAGTACTATATGTATATAGAAATAATGGTCCAATTAAATATGTCCTTTCATATTAAAAATAATAATTGATATCAAAATAATTATTATTTATAGACATTAAAAATTACAAACCCACCAAATTAATGACATGATAATGAATCTAGTCTGGTTATAAGGGTGTATTTTCTAATAAATAATATAATTATTAATTTCTTAAATCAATGGATTCAATACATTATATGATTCATTTTTATTATCATTAAAATCGTTTTTTCATTGTGATGATTAGCTTATTTTAATGTTCTTAATTAGTTTCATATTGATGATGAATTGGAATTATTAGGTATACTTAAAATCCACCCATGGGTACATTGGGGTGGATTTTATTTCATTGAGATCAGTAAATGACATAGATTCATCGACCTGTGTTTAATTTTATATATTCTTGATGTATCTCAAATCAATATATATGTTATTTTATGAGTTATAAAGGGATTCACTTCAATGTGCAATCCTCAGTTTACCATTGATGCGTTATTTGTTTCCTATATTTTATAACAAGATGAAACCTGTTTTAGTATAATCATGTGCCTCCAGGTAAATAATTATAGGTTTATTGTTGCTAGAAAATAATGAATCTATTATTCAATAATAATTCCTAAAACTATGTTTTCATCTTATTGATTACAAATACCTCTTTTTAGAATATATAGTCCAAATAACTATATGTTATATTGGCTCAACAATTCGTTTGAGAGTCCATCTTTGTGGGGCATCTGAGTTTGTATGAGGATAATCCAATTACTATTTCCACCAAGCATATACATATTGTAAAAAATTCATCATTATTATTTCCTTGATAGGGAATATATATATCTATATTATGGGACACTTATCCTCCCCAAAAAAGTAGATGATTTTTTGATAGCAGTCATTATTAGCATCTCCTAGAATGATATGATTTATAAAAAATAGAATATCCTTAAATAGAATAAGGATTACTATAAATAAATGAGGGAATAACAAATATATTTGGACATGTGGTGTAGGTTGATCACATAGATTCATGTCCTAATGTATGTTAGTATCCCATCCACAAAATATTTTCAATTTAGATTCATGTTTCTACACCGTGATGTTATCTATACAGATAATATTTTTTGTAGGTGTTTCAAGATATGATGGTGGGTAATGATTGATTCATGAGACATTATATTGTTGTTTGTCCCACTGAGGCTAATAATGTTAAAAATGTGTCACTAACATTGGTGGATTTTGATGATCCTTTGACAGGTTTGAATAAGACGTGCAGTAAACTAGTAGAATGGGTTATTGAGAAACATTTGAGGATTATTCCAATAATATATTCCCATGTATATCACTTAGTAGTGAGTTTCATATGGATTAGTCATAATGATATTTTTTTCGAATATTTTATTGATCACTATGTTTGTCTAAAAAAATTCCATTTTACATATTAGATTTGTTAGAATTATATAGGGATTAAATAAGAATATTTCATTGTAGAACACTATTAAAAATACACCAGAAAGATGAAATTGATTAAGATAGAAATGATATCCTCATCAAAATATTAATGTAAGATTAAAGTTTTAATGAGCCATCCACTGAATTTAGAGAGATTAATGTAATTGGGTGCTTTAATTACATTCAATATGAGAGATGTATTAAGAGAATCCCTTAGATGAAGAAAATTTTAGTTTGATTCTTGGTGGATTTTGGAGAGATTGATGTTATTATATGCGATGAGGAAATCATGGGATGTTCTAGTAAATGTTATGTTTATTGAAATCCCAATTGTAAGATGTTAAAATAATTTTGGATACCAATTCACCATATTTATATTAACATTAATTTTATAACAAATGGTATTAATAAAAAAATTTGACATCAAACAGGTTTCCATAAAAACTTTTATCATACTCTTCATAATAATCTATTTCTACTATTCCATGATCTATAAAATTATGGATCATATATATGATGATGAAAGAATCATGGATATTGTGCCCCGAGAAAAAGTTCTAGTGTTTATAGATGAGATGTTTCATCATTTATGATCATTGTAACATCCATATTTTATGGATCATTAGAGTGTTATTCTCTATAACATTAATGATGAGACTACAGACCTATTATTATATGAATAATTATACGATGTTACATAATACAATGAATGTAATCATTGATACCTTTCCCTGACAGGGGAGTTATGTAACATTAGTGTTTTGATTTTACAACTGGTAATGATTATTTAAAATTCCCCTCGATTTTTTGGGTTATTAATTATAGTTTATTTTTGAAATTATAGCCATTTTATGGGTATATTTTAAATTATGATTCAAAAACACATTTACCAATGGATAGACACCTCCAATATGATTAATTATGTATTCCATATGGCTTAAATGTTGTTGTGGGACAAATATTTTGTTAATATAAAAATATAGGATTGTCTAGACATAATAAAATTAATAAATCCATTATCTAGAAATATTTCAGAAAACTACTATATAGGGATGTCTGTACTTGGCTAATAAAAACCACAGAGCCTTCACAAAAAATGGGGCTCATTACAGGAATATTGGTTTTTATAAAACTTATAAAATATCTATTTTAACTTCTTTTAATAAAATGAATCAATATTCCTTCCATAAATCATTCCAGCCAAAAAACATGTGATCTCCAATTTTACCACAACCAAACTCCCATTGAATTGTGGTGGTTTTATAGAAATTTCATATGTGATTCATGGTGTGTTTCACAATTTAGTGACAATCGATCAAATCAAACATTATTCCAACCTAAATTATCATATTCTCATTATTTTTATATATAAATATCTCCATAATGAGTGATATAATCATTTGATCATCAAATTGTATTTATTATTCTTGCAATAAGGGAATCATGTGATTTAATATTAATATTATTTCCTAGAAAATCATGTATTAAATATTATTTAGAATATTTTATTATGTTGCCTATTATTTTAATAAAAAAAAAATTTCAATGGATTTATATTGATTTGGATTTCACATGGGTAGGTGAGAAGATTATTTTACCCTCCTTCACTTGGTGTCTAGGGTCAGTTCATGTTTTATGATAGTGGCAAGTGAGTTGAGAATATTTAATGGTAATTTGATATTGTTCTAAAATTTATTAAATTTTTTACTTAGTTAAAACATATATATTTATAAATTTTTGATTCAGTGGGTTCATATAGATTCGTTAAAATATTCGAGATGGTAAATTTATCATTGCGAACCCTCTACTGCAACATTCATGCTTGGACCATAGAAGGGGACATCATACTAAAGAAAGTAGGTTATTTTCAATTTGTGGAAGAGGATATTTATATATATTTTCATTACCATGTGGTATGTTGTCCCTACACCATGGTTGATGATAATTATTTAAAAATGATACATAAAACATTAAATTCAATATTAAAATTCTAAAAAAAACATTTCTATAGGGTTTATTATCATTGGATTTATTTCCCCATCATCTTATAGATAAGAAATGTAATATTACTAGGTATTCCATGAATACTATCAAATTATAAGTGTTTAAAACATTAAGAATTATGGGGGAATATCGGATGTATAAGGATCACATAATGGCCTATTGTTAGATGATAGTGATGAGTTGAGATGAATTTCATATGGAATAAACATGTAAAAAAATATACACCCTTGGGCCTATGTTTTAGTTATATTAATGAAGTTTATTCATTAATAATGGAGACATACTAACCATTATATGTATACCCATGTAAGATTAAGGGAATGGTTGTGTTCTTGGTGTTGTATAAGGTGTATTGGATATGCAATGTGCATGATGTTGATAATATTGTGATTGGTATTGACTAAATATATATGACACATTAAAGAAATTATCTGACCCATGATACCTCATTTGGTTCCTTAGTTATGAATTTATCCTAGTGATTGGGTGTACATTAGTCTTTTACAAGGCCTAGAATTGGTTTTCCCCATGGTTCTTGAGTTATCTTTATTTTCTTATTATTCATTTGAAAATGAATTTTAAAAACCAATAATGGAGGTTGTGAGATCTGAAAATTGCGTATTAAAGAATAATATAAAAGGGAAGTCCATAAAAATACCTGAAATGGAGTTTTTAGGAACATTATGTGATTATTTAATGGTTTTTGATCTAAAATTACCTTGGTTATGGAATGAGAAATACATTTATGTTTTGTGATATCATCCTCATGGTTGTGAGGTCATTGATTTTGGTGGAAATTCCTCGTGGATTATGGTTTTCCTGACATCTATTAGAATATAGGGAAATGTGGGTAATTTAGTGAGAATGTAAGATCCTTTTATGAATAATGGTATAATCTATCATGACCATTTTATAAGGTGATAGAGTAGTCCCTCTGAAATTATATTAGGATAGATGATGCATTTAATCATTATACTATAATATAAGGTAGATGAGGACCTTGTGTCATTATATATAAATCTAAAATAGATAACCCCATATTATTATATTGATGTAATATTCTTCAGGTCATTCTTAGTGGCACTATAACATTTTCCAAAGTGGGTGTGGTCGATTAGGTTCATATACCTTATCATTGATCGTTTTTACTTTATATTATTTATATAAATTTACCACTTATTTAATTTATAGAGTGTCACATGAAAATAGAAATTATATTAACAAATATGTTAAATAATATTTTTTTTAATCCTATTGAGTTATGTACTCAAACCCTCATTAGGATTTCATTTTACATAGTTACCCAATACGACTCCCACATGCTAATAGGATTAGGTTAGGTTGTGCCTCCAGATTGAAAGGGAATTAAATCTCTTTGGGTGTATATTTTTTTATTATATGAATCATTCCATACTGTGTATTTAATCTATTTTATATTATTTATATTAATTTATATATATATATATATGTGATTAGCACAATATATTTTTCTGTTTTTCTAATCGTACATTGGATCATCAATCATATAAATTATATTTATATGTTTTATTGATGTACATTCTATGGGATACTTATGGTATGTAATAAAATTTTTAATCTTTTTTTTTATTTTTCACTCTGATTTATGGTGTATAGTATTCTCCTAGTACCCCTTTAGAGCACCAAAAATTATTATATTCCATTGGAATATGATAATGAATCCCAAAGGTAATGTTGTGTGGCCAGACTGGTCAGTGATTAATGTGATTTGGGTTGATTCATTATGAATATTTTACATTAATATATTTAATTTTATTTATTATATTTAGAGATAAAAAAATTGAGATAAAATAATGTGTCAAATATTGCATCAGAACCTAGATTGGTTTATCACATACACCTTCTAATGTGAATAACCAAGATACTATTTTTATGGGATTACTTTTCATCACTTTATATATTAAATATACTTATTATAAAAGAGTACCTACCTCATCCGAAAACATATGATAAAAGGATAATTTGATGGATTTCATACCAAAATCTGATGGTCGATTGGGGACATTATAATTATTGAATCCAATGAACCCAGCCATTTTAAGGCATTTATGGATCAAGTACTCGCCTGTGCACTCACACAGTGATATTATCCAATTCTCTAAAACAATATATATTACTACAAAATGAATTTGTGCCGTGTAAATCAGTATAGTGAATCACCAATTAAAAACGTAAAAAATTCTAAAAATATCATAATAGAAAAGATGAACAGAAAAACCAAAGTGGTTTGATAATGATCTAATAGGATCCAACATAATCATGAAGCTGGAACCAACAAAATCTATTTCTGATTCTCAAATCCATAAAATGGATGATGGGTGGTAATGGAGAGATAAAGGGATGTGTTTCTTCAACATGACACCATGAAAGGATCCAACAGTGAAGATGAACATCACCAACACCTCGTGTTTATCTAGTGTGATCTCCCCTTCATGATTTTATGATGTATCAGGATCCTACAATGGGATGGAATTGTTGTTGAATTCTATTTAAATATAAAAAACCACACTACAATGTAAATACAAGAACCCACACTGCAAGTAAACCTGTAGTTTTTCTTCATTGGTAACATAAAATCACAGATGGGTAAAATAAGGGGACACAGAGAAGGAAATGAAGAATAACTGTTAACTGGGATGGAATATCAATAAATAAAGGAGAATAAAATCAAAATATGAAATTAGAAATTTTCCCACTACCTTGGATTTAGGCTGTTATTGACCCTCTATTTACAGTAAAGATACATTCAAAATCAAAAGTAGTGAAATCTATTTTAGTATAAACATACACTTAATAAAAATATGGATAATTAGTTTAACTGGAAACATACATAAAAATTCATAATATTTCAGTTACAATAAAAAATAGTTTTCAAAATGTATTTCATGCCCATTTTACAAAAGGGTTACTCATAGAGTTTTTTATTATAGTATCATCCGCAAATTGTAACTTATTCCCTACCTAAAAAGGATTAAATCAAAATTACTTTGGAAGGATTTCGATCTAAAAATTATGGAATATCAAATAATTGTGCCCTATTTGATACATGTGAACAACATTCTTGGATTGAATTGTGATTTTATAAAAAATAAACCTACACAAGAACCCCATTAGTCAAGCATACCTGAAAAAAATTATTGTCTCTATTTCAATAATATATTTCAACGAATGAATTTAATGGGATCTCCTGAAAAGAGGAAAAAAAATTGCGGGTCATAAACATGAAAATCATTTGATCACAATGTTGAAATACATGTCGTGTCAAAAAATTCAATCTATAGATGAAAAGATACATACATATATGAACTTCTTCAGCTGGTTCCATGAGGTAAGAATAATTAAAAAGAAAAACGAATTAGTGTATTCATGAATTGGAATTCCTGGAAAAGTCACTAAGGTTTCCTAAAATTTTCTGTATACACTTCTTATACTTGTTTCTAATTTCTATAAATTTCTATACATGTTGTATCATTCAATAAGATCCATATCGTTTTTCATTATCTATTATTGTAGTACCAAAAATGTAGATGCAATTATTACAGTAATATAGACATACATAGAACCTAAGGGTATGTACAATTTAATGTTAGGAGATCATAGAATTAACTGGATTCCTTATCTATGGCATCAAAATCATTCCATAAAACCGAAGAATAAAACAATCATTTTGATCCAATATCAACTGATCCTACTTAATATTACCTGGGAACTCTCTGTATAACAATAAGACGGTTCCGTTTTATTTATATGGATACAATACACAATAATCATCACAAAATTAGAGTACATTGTATTATCATAGAAATCAAATGTTAGGTGAAAGAAATTATAATGAACTAAAAGGTGTAACCGAAAATTCAATACATTCATGTTGTGCATATTTTATGCCCATATTTTTTGTGAAGACCTTTTTCCAAGGTAATAATACAATATCCATGCCAGGTTTAACTTATGAGAGCATTTCAGAAGTATATTTCTAAAACTTATTATGGAAAAAATCACAAAAATTATTGAAATGAATAATTAAAATTTTGGAAAATAAGAATTCAAAGGGATGAATATGATTACCATGTGTGTTGTGATATGGTTGTATATGAACCCATTTACATCCTCGAAATTGGAGCAGCTAGAATCACTGCATTCCATGTTGCAATCTGTTTGGTCCAAAGCTACCTTAACATATAATTTGTGCCCTAATAACAAAAGATAAATTATAATTTTTTTTCAATAACTAAATTGCATTCTTTGTTGATTACAAAAGTATACATCCATTCCAAAATAAAAACATAAATAACATAGATATTATTACGAAATAAGTCATCAACGCCATAAAAAATACAACAGTATAGATAATTGAAAAAAGGAAATGACATCTTCATTTAGGAATGAAAAAACTGAATATTCATTATTGAGAAACCATAAACAGAAAGCATATTCTATCACAGATAATCATATAAATATATTATATAAAATAAAAAGTCAATGTAACAGAAACAAAAACATCTTCATTCACAAAAAAACATAACAATATGACTATTATTAAAAAAAGTTAATCGAATCTTTAGTTGAAATTCCAGCAAAACTGATTCCATCATCTTCATTAAAAAAATTAGCTAATCAAAAATTTAACTGAATTTCCAGTTTGAAACAATAAAATCAATACAGGATTCATGTTTGGTATATCAGCTAAACAAACTGAAACAGTACAAATTTGTTATCTATACACAGTATCAACAATAAACATACGAGTCATGAAGATGTGCATATTTAGAGAACATGATGAATAAAAACACATGAAATAAAACACATGAATTTATAATTTAATTTCATACATCATTTGATATCTATAAAAATAAATGATAAAGAAATGTAGTTGTTGTTTAAGGAAATAAATTATTTTTTCATACATGAAACCATATAGAAAAATAACCACTACTCTAAACACCTAATTTAGTTTGAGTATAAACATAGAAATGATAAAAAAAATTAGAATTTCAAAAAAAAATTATATAAAATCAATTTTTTTCATCAAATGTTAGCATATCAATATGTAATTCAGATACATGCATTCAAAAGAAACCAATAAAAATATTAAATGACAACAACAAATAAAATCACACAATAAAACTACCTAAAACAATTATTAGATTATTTGATATCACTGAATATCAATGTAATGAAATGATATTAGTTTTTATAATCGAAACAGTTAAAATTATATAAAATAACAATGAAGAGAAGCTGTTTTTTCATTTTCAATACCAAATATAACATTAAGTACTTATTGAGACCACATATTATAGCCATCAAATCATGAAATATTTCAATAGGGAAACAATAAATTCCGAATCCATAGTAACCATGAAATGTACAATACCCAGATCATTAGAGTGGTGTTTTCATTAATGAAATAGAGGAAATCAATATAAACCATGGTAAGGAGATAGTTAAAGAAACAATTCTCATGCAGATGGATAACAAGTAGTTGAAGTATTAGAGTAGTAAATTTATAGTATGCTTGTATTATTTAATTGTGCGCAACTGAAAATAAAAAATTATTGACAGAAGGGAGGTTAATGACATATATTTCATGGTTATTAGTAGGAAATAAAGCAAGGGTCTACACTTGATAAATATACGAAGAACCTTATATCAGAAATCAGAGGAAAGATACTAAACCTCTTCTGTCGAGAAAGTAATTATGGTAATAACTCACAGTCAATTCTTTCCCAACTGGATGTGCAAAGCCATACATGCTCCATGAGTAAACCACTGATGATTTATCTTGATAGAAACATCATAATAGGATCTAAAATACATGAAATGGGTTAGTCGTTGCATGGTCGAGGGAACAAGAACCCTAGGTGGAGCGGAGGACCGAGACGTTTTAAATTTCAATGTTACATGAACAATACATGATAAAGACTACTGAATCAAACATATTATAAATTACGTAATATTTGGTAATAATTTATTGTTTGGCCTATTGAGAAATAATAATCATAGAAATTTGAATAACATATATGATTTCAGATTCATTCCAGAAGTTCAATTTGACTAAAAATGAGTAAGAATTTCCCCCATAATTCCCATACCCATGATTTTCAATTCTCTAACGTCCATTCAATCAATTCACATTAAAAAATTAGAATAATTTAAAACATCCATAGTTGTTCAATGTGAAAATTATTGTAAGTAGAAACATAGTAATTTTAAATGAAACTATGAAGAAAATATTATCAATCTTTACAACCTGTTGATGAACAATGACTTCTATATGAATTAACTAAAATCAATTTAAGAACGTATAGGAGAAAAACCAAAACCAAAATCAAGTTCAATTTGAAAATTTAATTAATATCATACATATAAAATCATAAAAAAAAATTATTTAATATTTTCAAACATGACATGAAAAATCAAAGAAAAAATAGGAAAGATGATGCAGGAGGGAATAACCTGCTGCATAATGAAATTTTAATCCCAAGAATCCCGAGAATAGACGACTGAAATCCCAATCAGGATGTGGTTAAATGGGATGGAATACTAGTTGATTGAATACGGTCTCAAAGGATTTAATTAAACAGGAACAATGCATAGGAAGCATTTACTATGAAAGCGCAAATGGTCATTAATTAGATCTAAATGACCTCACTATCCGAAGATAATTGGAAGTAAATGATGACTGGGAATTGGTACATGATGGTGTAGTGAGGTGAAATTGAGAGATGGAGGAAGTCTGATTGAGAGCATGTCGTTCTGTAGGGGAACTGGGAGAGGGAAAATGATGTCGGTGGGGGTTTCCGGGTAACCCTAGGTCATGAAGAGGTGAAATTATAGCAGGAACATGATATAGATGTTGATGATCCTTTTCGTCATAGAGTCTAAAAGAATGGAAAATGAAATGCCATAGCATAAAGTGATTCATCCTTTGACATAAACATCAAAAATTAACAAAGCCATGAACAAGGCTTCAAATGCACTTGGGTCACGCAAGTTCCCTCATGGTCCTGCAAGTACACTTGCACGCCTCCTAATGGTCACGCAGGTGTCTTGCACGCCCTCTATGAAAATTCATCCAGGGTCCCTCTAGCCTATAAATACCCCTGTGGGCCCCCATTTTAAAGGACGAAAAATTCCAGAACAACAATTTTGTGATCCCGGTACCCTAGTCTCTTCTCAAAGATTCCAAATACTTATAAGGTAATTTCTTACCTAGAACAGATGATCTAGAGAGGTGGAGGAAGGCCTATGTGTTGAAATTCATCAACACTTGCTAGCCTGAGTGGCCAGCCCTTAAGGGAAATGGACACACTTGCGCGCCATCTTGCTCCTTCACCAGAACTTTCACGCCACACTTCTATAGGCCCTTTGGGATAGTACTAAGGTTTTGAGCCAAGTCCCACCCATAGATTACCCCAAGGGATAAAACACACACAAGTACCCATGTGTCGCGCAGGTATACCTGCGCGCCCCAAACTTGCGCACCCATGCAGTACATGTGCGGCCACCAAGACTTGTGCGCCCCTCTCTTTTTGGGTTCCCTTCCTACCCATTTCACCCCTCTTACACCTATCCTTCTCTCCTCTTCAGGATTAAACCTTCAGAACTCTCTCCAAAGCCATTTATGGCATTATTTCCTTGTTTTGTTCCTTATCTGAAATGAATTCTATGGAACATCTCTAAAAACCTAGTGATTTACACATCTCTACATCACTAAAGTTAGCGAGTTCAATCCTTCAACATCATCCTTTAAGAGGAGAGAATCCTCAACCTGGGATTCCTTTTCAGGAGTAATCCCCAGTATCAATGTCTACAAATATGGGCATCATCCTTAATAGTAAGCACCGAGTCCTCGTTAATATGGGCATCCTCCTTAGGGGTAATCCCCAGTTAGAATTTCCTTAATATAGGCATCCTCCTTAAAAGTAATCCCCATGTCCTCATTATCCTGGTCATCCTCCTTAGGATTAAACCATAAGTCCTCATTAATTTGGGCACACTCCTTAGGAGTAATCCCCAACCATAATTCTCTTAACCTCGGCTTCCTGTTAAGGAGTAATCCCCAGTCTCAAATATGGGCATCCTCATTAAGAGTAATCCCCAAGTCCTTCAATTTTTCATGTCCCTTAACTGGGGCCTTCTTCTCAAGAGTATTTACTAGTCTTAATTTCCCATATCCAAACATAAATTACATTTGATTTGGACTTCCTTCTCAGGAGTAAAACTGAATCCAAGTCCCCTCCTAACATGGGAATCTTCCTTAGGAATATGCCCTATGGTTAGAGTATCCAAATCTCCATGAAGCACATATACCATTTTGGACCCTCTTCCTGGATTTATTCCCTGAAGTAAATATTAATCTTCATCTATTTGGGCAGTCATAAATACATAAGCCCCACATCATTTTTTATGACTGAATCTTTCATCGAACAATTGTCTGGTTTTAACAATACCTCTTGTTAATCACACCGAGCATAAATCACATGATCTTAGATTATAAAATTAGTAATGACATCTTTCTTTTAGCCATTAATCATAAACATATGATCCCAAATCTAAAATAATACATGTCCTTCTGACTGACAAAAAAAATCATGTGCCGCAAAGAGTGGCTTTAAAACCAGTATGGTTATCATAATAACCATGAGACTTTTATGAATTGAAGGATACAATTGACAAAGAATCTCTAAAAATTACAGATAATTCTCTATCGATAAAGAACCTCAAATATATATAAAATATTCTCTAAATTTACTACATATCAATCATTGATTGTCAGATTTAAAGGAAATATAATTTTATACTTGGTAATGTAATAAGGATTCACGAACATAACATAAATCTATAAAGAGAGTCTCGGAGTAGACAATAATTCCCCTCAAAAAGGTTTGATGAGTCTGGCCTCCCATCCTCTCGACCAATGAAAATTCCTATGTCTCATCATTTCACAACTAATGAGCACCTAAATTTGGAAAGTAGGTTCAAATGGATATGGAATCATTGAATGTTTCCAATTATATGAAGAAACCCGTTAGAAACCGCTTTGAATGTTTGAATCTTAAATCAATGAGATCATCCCCAATTCCAAAGGAAACAAAATATGGTGAACCTGAACTGAATCCTTAACAAAGTTAAAATGATGTTTTACTTATTTGTTAGGCCCCTATTTAAAACTAAATGAGAGGGCCAACAAAAAAATCAATTACATAAGTGCTCATCCAAAATATGTAGCAGGTGAAAATATCTTGATTATGTTTGTTTTATCAAACATGCACTCTTTTCGATGATCTTATGCATTATAAGAATGGATTTTCGTATGTCCACATCTGTGAATACCTCTGCTGCAGATTCCCCTGGTGATACTCCTAATGGATCATCGTTTTCTCTGATGATGACATCACCTACTCAGTGCCTTCAACGATGGGTATCAATTGAAATTGTTATGGAGTACTGTAAAAATGGTATTATTCTGACTCTGTAGGCCACTCGACAAGCCCTCCAAGTCAATAATTCATCCTAGTCATCTAGAAAGTGACAGCCAGCGATAATGATGCAAGTGGTGCTAACCACCGTCTCAAACCGTTTTGGGTCATCATCCCTAGAACACAATCACCATTCACTCCCATATTCTGAGGCGGTGAATGAGCAGGTCCCTCAGGGCCTTAATTCATGGAGACATGAGTCCTTCACGAGGGAACCCATCAACAATCGCCGCCAGACTCCTATGGCAGTGCACCCTCAACATGATGAGGGTATCGACTTTAGGCGTTCGGGTCAGGTTCCTCGAACCCGAGTATGCAAGATGAACCACAAGAGGCGACAACCGGTTAACAGTGAACAGGTTCTTATCTCTGTCATTTTTGGAGATGTCCACCAACCTAACATGGTGGCAAGAAATGAACAGGCACACACACTCGTCCATTTTAATTCCGATGTTTATAAGACTCGTCTGGCAGCATCACGCCAATCCCGCCTAGAAATTCGGGTGACGTACTATAGACATGAACATACACCTGTTTAGAAATCATTAGCTATTCAGCAGGCTCTTCTGACTACATATGATGGATCTCGTCAACCACGTTCGGCGAAGTGAAATCAGTTGGAACATACACCTTCTAGTATTGATCATGCATACCAATAATATCATTTGGTAGCATTCTGAGAAGTCAGTCGGAAGGATCCAGCAACAAACAGGAGTCAGACTCAACTCTCTTCCCCCACACATGTGTACTGTCTGGATTTACTGACAGGAAAAGGAGGACATGAGCATGCACGTACACCTACTCCAAGAACGGAATGGACGTATACCCATTTTCCTGCTACTGATGTCACCAAGCACATTTTGTCAATGGTGAAAGAGGAGAAACAAATCCATGCTCATATTCTGGATGCCTTCCAGGATATTATAACAACTTCAGCAGCATCTCAGTGAAATACAAATAAATCTATCCATGCCAGTGGAGTGAAACATCAACAATTCACTGGGGAACATACACGCACATCTGTTCCAGTCCACGTGGGTTGTAGGGTGTACTCCCCCATATCATACGGATAACCAAGTCATGAACATACACCTGATTTGAGTAGTGATAATCAGACTAACCTGATTATTTCTCCTAAGCAGGCACATACACCTTCCCATAATAATAACTTTCTTCAAAAAGTGCTTCTTAACTTGAGTAAGAAGGTCTCTAAGAAGAAGACCTTCCCATCACAGTCATGAAATCAAGGGACATTCTATAACAAGGCCTTACTCAATGCTGGAGTTTTTGGTTCACTCAGAAAACTATCTGTTGCAACTCAATATTGTTCTCTCTCAGTTCCAAATAGTTGGAACATTAATTCTAAAGGTCAGCAACATACATTTCTTCATGAAGTCTTGCTTCGTTGCAATTTGGTCGATCTTGATGTTTCATCTTCAGATAAGATCCATAATAACCCTCTGTGTGGTCATAAGGTCAAGGGGAAATTTTTTTCATCTTTTGTTGTAACCCACTATGGTGGTCCTCCCCATGATGATGAATTTCTCTATGAAAGTCCACTCCGCAGTAGTAATTCACATTGTCTAGAAAATTCTTCAGAAGACAATGTAGTGATGAGAAAGCCCACTTATCTTGAGGCACATGAAAATGTGATGCCAGTCATGTCTGATGCTTTACCATGAGAAGGTGAAATACTTTATCAACTAGAAGATAACCCAGGATGTAGGTCATTCTCCTAACCAACCCTAAGTAATGCATATCCAAGTTTGATTAGTGATTTATCTACCAATCTTGTTGAATCAGATGAAGCAAAAATGAAGCACCATCTCTTGTCTAATCAGGTAGAATAATCTTCAATGAATGATAAAGAGGAAGTACTGAATATGAGAAGACAACTGGAAAATGGTGAAGTGCCAGTTATGTTTTTCCCTTTGGCTGATTCTCAATATGACTTTCCAGTGATTTTGACGGATGATGGAATTCATGATATTCATCTCAACATATGGAACACTAATTGTCATTTGAAAAATAAAATATTATCTTATGATGAATATTAAAATCAAATCAAGATAATATAAGGGTTTTGACGCCAAATTGACTTGGTGTCACTCTCTATTTCTCGTTATCCGAAGGCAGAAAAACAGCATATAGCCCTTCAGCGTTCATGACATGGCGCACTAAGAATATTGAACCGGTAAGTTCCCAACGCCCCATATGGTATTCATATCAGAGGATGGGGTGTTCATGGAGCACTACATTTCACTGTACTCTCCAGTCATCAAATACCGCTGAAAATGGTCTCATTTAATGTTATTTCCCATGTCTAGCCATAGTCAATGGGTTTTTTTTGTAATCAAAATCTTTCCCAAGAACATGCCTCAACCAATTCTTCTAAAAATCATGAATACCGAGAACGAGTTCTTGAAATACTCATGCATCATGAGAATGAGAATATTGAACATGCCTCTTTTTTGTAGCAAGCACAACACCAAGTGACATAAGTGTCAAAAATCATCCAACGGTCTTTTGAGTCGGGTGATAAAAGTGGATACAGGTTGATGCATTCAGCTAATTACCAGAATAAGGTCCGAAAGATCAAGAGAGATTTCACGAAAGTCTCAGATATAGCATGTTAAGAACCACCCCAACTTTCCAGACTGGGGAATCTTTTAACCCAACCCTCAGAATCAAAAAATAGGATTTGAGGAGTTTACCAAAGACAGTAGGAATAGCCCCATCCCACCGGACTATGGACTTTTTCAAATCCTTAATCCCTCCCTCAGAGAAAGTCAGTCTTCCCTCGATTGGGGAAGAAGCCTCAAAAGGAACGAAGAGCCAAATTATCATGAGATTCCCTCCAAATTTCGGTTCATCAAGACGTTCCTGAGGAATCAAATCAACAGAAGGCAATGACTTATGAAGGACATAGAAGAATTCAATATCGCTGAAATACCGATAGAAGGGATGAAATGCATTATGCATCAATCAATGTCATCAATGTCGTTTTTGTAGATTCACCAGATGAGGTTCACTCAGAGGGATAAGATAAAGAGCATCCTGCTCAAAAAGTTGTACGCACAGACACAAATGAAGAAGGTGTCTGTACACGAAATCAAATGATTACTCAGAACCTAGGTAATCCTTCATGTAACCCACATCCCCCTCTACGAAAGGTGTCCAATAAGGTGAATGTAAAGAACAAGGTTATATAACCTTCTTCTAGAGAAGGACAGTCTCTCTCACAATAGGAATGATTTGCACAACAAGAGAAAAAAATAAAGGAATTGATGAGGGTGAATGCAGAACTACTTCAAGGCAGTCTCTCTCCTAAGCGTGCTGGAGTTGGTCAGCCAAGTGAATTTGTTGCTACTATAAAGATTGATCAAGAATATCCTCCTTTATCATTACACACATATAGGTCTAATACTACGGGTCAATTCCAACAACAATCGCCAGTGCTGCCGTCAGTTGCAGTTCCAGATGCCACATCTGTACCAGCTCCAGTCATTTCACCTGTTCAGGTCCAAGCTCAACCGGATGTTTCTCAAAAGATAACAACCACTATTGAGTCAATAACATCTTGGTTGGAAGATATGGAAGGAAAGTGTGCTCCAGTTCTACCAGAGAAGATAGCCTACCCTGAATGGGTTGATGCAATTCCTCCCCCGTCAAATTTCACAAGTACCACATTCCCAATCATTAATGGTTCGAGGGGACCTAGAGAAACACTTAACACAATTTTTTTCCCTTTGTGGTCCTATGATGTGAACCATTCATCAACAAGAAAGAGTTTATATCATGTTATTTTTACCATCATTACAAGGACCTTCTTTTTTCTGGTACACAAGTTTGCAATCACAGTCAATTACCAGGTGGGAAGATCTTCATCAACAATTTATTCTTCAATTCATTTCAATGTCTCCAAACAACAACAATTTTTTATCATAGAAACTGGAAGCAAAGGGAGAATGAAAATGACTCATATTTCATTGCTCGCAGGAAGGGATTAACATATTCCCTAAGCTTAGCACTTCCTCAAGAAGAATTATTGGCAATCTTTGTGGCGAATTTATGTGATGAGTTGTGCACACCGTTGATCCCTATGAAATACACAGGAGGGTTTAGATACCTTACTTCAAACACTCAATATATTGATGATTCTCTTATAAAGACTAAATATAAATCTCGTATAATTCCATCAGCTCCAGGAAGGAGAATGGGTAAAGCAGAGATTGCTACAGTTATGCTTAAACAAGAACATGTATCTACTTCTACTTCAAAACCTCCATCTTCTCGATGGGATCCACCTCATGAGGACCAACAACAGAGGCCGTTTTGTCAAGATGATCAAAGAGATCAATGATGAAAAAAATTTTAGGATTTGAAAAAGGAATGTTTACTCTTTCCGAAATGAACAAGTTCCTAGTTATTTCATTTTGGCTCTGGAAAATAATTTCGTTCAATTGCCAAGGCCCAATAGGCCAAAAATGGATGGAGATGAAGTCCTTCCCAACTATTTCCCATTTAATCAAATGTTGGGGCATCTCATTCAGGAGTGTTTTGTTTTCAAGGACCTCCTACAAAAAATGGCTGATTTGGGGCAAGTCAAACTGAAAGCTTCTTCAGTTCAGGTATCATGTGTTACTGCTACAGTTCTAGATGAGGAAGGTGTGTGGCAAGAAGGTAAGAAAAAAAATGTACAAAAATATGATGATTGGATGGTCAGAAAGACGATCAACCAAACTCATGATATTTTGAGAAAACAATTGAAGAATCCTATTGTTCCTTTTACCATGCATGCCGCAGCAAAACCCTCTTCATCAAAGGGATAATACTCAAAGAAACGGCACAATTCCAAAAAATAGGAACAATCAGAAGAAAATGAGTATGTGTGAAAGCCTAAGATGTCATTTACTTTGGCATATTATATTCCATATACTTCAAATCAACGGAGACTGCCCCACCAAACAGCATAGCTTAAATAGTCTAATCAGGTAGAGTCTTCATCAGATGAAGAGTTGATCTTCAGTAATGTTAATATGATTCAATTAACAGATCTGTATGCCAGTCACATTTTCAATTTTGATGAGCCCGATTTCCCTATATCAGAAAGAGGAATTAGAGGAATTTCTAGAGGCTTAGGATACCAGGGAAGACATGGATCTTTCAGAGGGAACTATTCCAATTCTACCCCTACCGGAACTATGTATGCGGCAGAAACTCATGGTAGAGACCCTCAACGAGATCAACAAGAACAAGTAAGTTCTTCCACACAAGGTAGACTCAGTCCTGGCACAATTACTCTAAAATATTGGTTGAAGGTTCCATCTTTTTCCCCTCAGCAAGAAAATAGACATAATCGGTCTAATCTTCCAAATCCAGGAGTACTACCAACTCCTATCCCAGTACAAGATGCATCAAATTCCAAAGCATCAACTTCCAAGGCACCTGCTAAACCACATGTTACTATTGGAAAATAAAAACCATTGGATCAAAAGTATGATGTATTGAAACACCTGGCCCAAGTACCAGCCATGTTATCAATTCTGGATGCCTTGAATTTATCAAAGGATCTTCGGGAGGCACTCATCGAGGCTTTGACAAGTCCTCCGTAGTTTTAGAATGAAATTTCTGCAGCTGAAATATACCATGTAGAGAATATTCCATCAGAATTCCATGTAGTAGTATATTTTACTAATGAAGATGAAGATGATGTCGTTCATGGACATATTAGTCCTTTGTACTTATCTGGAAGGGTCAATGGCGTAGACATCTGAAGAGCATTCATTGATAATGGTCCAGGAGTCAACCTCATGCCCATTCTTACACTTCATCGATTGGGCCTCACGGGATCTGATTTATCTCCTTGAACTATGATGTTACAAGGATATGATAAAAATGAACAAGAACCATTGGGCGAGATTACACTCAGAACTCAATTTGGAGATCTTGTGTCCAATTCAGATTTCAGGGTTGTTGATCAAGACTCAGCCTTCAATATCTTGCTAGGAAGACCCTGGCTATATCAACATGCGGTTATCCCTTCATCATACCATCAATGTCTCAAATATTGTTTCGATGGTCAATTTTGGATATTATATGGTGATAATGTCTCGTTTAAGACATGTGAATATCAATACATTGAGGTGGAATTCTACCACATGAAGGGAAATGGGGAATCCACAACAAAAGAGATTACCAATGTTAATGCTCCGTATGGTTTGGAAATGATTCCAGAAACCCATTACCACATGTGATTATAGATTATGTGTTTCCTATCAGTCAAATTGATAGGAGATACCCAAATCAAAATACTCTTATGGGAACCTCCATAATGGAAATCACAACAAGAAATCCAGACAACATGGGAGAAAGTGGTGATCCACCAAGTAATAATGAAAGCTCAAATGGAGATGTCTTCATTTCATCTGCTATATTCTAGCAAGTCTATAATTCACCAATTAGGCCAGAATAAGTTATAGAAATGTTAGAGGTTAACGATGATGTCGATTCTCAATCCATCATCTCCTCTTTATTTCCCAAAGAGGTCCCTTCATCATCCATTGGGTTTGAAATGGAAGCTTCTTCTTCAAGATGTGCAAATTTTAACGTGTCTTCTGATCATGAAAATTATGCTTCATCATCAACTCTGCAAGTAGAAACAGAGGAAATAAAACATGTTGAAGAAGAAGAGGAAGATCTTAGGGATTATCCTCCAGCATTTTAAGAGGGTATATCTACTACCGTGGATGAACTAGGAGAAATAAATTTGGGTAAAAATAAAGATCCACTACCCAAATTAATTAGTGCGGCTATGACTCTTGAAGAGCAAGAAAAGTATATTTTTTTAAAGAAAAATTGAGATATATTTTCTTGTAACTGTACAAGGATTCCATGGCTTGATTCTGATGTTTCCACTCATCATTTGGGTTTTACAGAAGAACATCGAGGATTCCAACAAGCTTCTTGAAGAACACACCAAACCTATGCTTCCAAAATTGAGCCAGAGGTGGATAAGCTTATCAAAGATAAAATTTTCAGAGAAGTTAAATATCCAATGTGGTTGGCTAATATTGTCCCAGTGAAAATGAAGAATGGGAAAACTAGAGTTTTCATTGATTCCAAAGATCTTAATCAGCATTGTCCTAAGGATGATTTTCTAGTTCCGATTACAAAACTATTAGATGATGCACCATCTGGAAATGAAGCACTCTCCTTCATGGTTGGATATTTCGGATATAATAAAATCTGAATTTCTCCATAAGATGAAGAATCTACAGCCTTTAGAGCCCCTCAGGGTGTGTTTTGCTACCGGGTAATTCCCTTTGGACTAAAAATTCTGGCGCAACATATCAGTGTGCCGTGCATCGTATCTTAAAACCCTTTTTAGGTATGTTCGTTGAATATTATGTGGATGATTTGTTGGTAAAATCTAGGAAACATTCTAATCACTTGGATAATTTGGAATTTATATTCCACAAACTTCGTTAACATAATCTAAAGATGAACCCCTTAAAATGTGCTTTTGCGGTAACCTTAGGAAAATTTCTCGGCTTTGTTGTATGCCATCATAGTATCGAATTCTATCCTAAGAAGGAAATGTCAATCCTTGGTATGTAACCTCCTCGAAATTTGAAATAATTAAGAGGACTTCAAGGACACATAGCCTATATTCGGTGTTTTATCACCAATTTGGCAGGAAAAAGCATACCCTTGAAAAAATTGATGACGAAGAGAGTAACATACTAGTGGACTAAATAATTTCAAGATGAACTCAATATTCTAAATAAGTATCTCTTGAGTACACCGGTGTTAATGGAAACTGTTTATGGAAGACCACTTATCCTCTATGTAACAGCTTTATAGCGATCATTGGGTGCCTTTCTTACTCAGAAGAATGATGCTGGGAATGAAAACTGCCTCTACTATCTCAGTCGAACAATGCTTGAAGTTGAAACCCGATATTCAAGTATTGATATGTGATTCTTAGCATTAATCTTTTCATTTCAGAAGTTGACACACTACCTGCAACATCACGAGGTCCAATTGGCATCTCAAAATAACCCGCTCAAATTCATCCTTAGTCGTCTAATGCTTACAGGACGTCTGGAAAGGTGAGAAGTTATCTTATAGCAATTTGATATTAAATATGTGTCTCAAAAGGAAATAAAGTGCCAAACTCTGGCTGATTTACTGGCTGAACATCCTTCAGGGGAAGAGAGATCTTTAGATATTGAACTCCCTGATGAGTAATTATTCTCTATTCATGGAAGTCTCCAAATATGGGAAATGTACATTGATGGTTCTTCCAGAAGTATAACAGGGAGGAAAATGGAAGATCCTAAGTTAATCAATGTTGGTTTATGAGTTGTACTCATTTCCCTGGAAAAGGCATTGCTACTTTATTCCGTCTCATTATTGGGAGGCAGTACAAATAATGATTCAGAATACCAAGCACTCATCGTAGGCTTGGAGTTGGCGCGCCAAGCACAAGTGAATCACTTAAAGGTGAAAGGTGATTCAGACCTGGTATTCAAACATGTCCATGGGGATTATGAAATCAGAGAAGAAGAACTAATCCCTTTGTATAATTACATCAGAGATTTAATGGCAGAATTCCCTTCAGAACCGATATTTTCTTATATCCCAAGATCAAAAAATGCTCAGGCTGATACACTGGCTAATATAGACATAGCTCTAGCATCTCCTAATTGGGATGAGACAACCATCAGTATTGCCCCTGGTCGTACAATTTCACCTTATGATCAAATTAAAATAGAGGAAATCAATGAAATATGTCCCATTCCTGAACCATATGGTCATACTATAAGATGGATGACACCTATTAGAGAATACCATGAAAACGGAACACATCCACCTGATATAGCCAAGATTGAAAAAATCTAGCGACATGTGGTTAATTTTTCTCTTTATGATATCCCAGATCACCTAGATAATTTTCTCTACAAGCATGGTTTTGATAGAGTTCTCTTTAGATGAATTGATGGGGAAGAGACAATGGCTGTCATGAAAGAAGTTCATGCATGAGTCTGTGGTGCCCACCAGTTTGGACAGAGACTGTCTGATCGTATTCACAGGCTTGGGTACTTTTATCGTTCAATGATACAAGATTGTGTTGATTTCAAAAAGAAGTGCCATTCATGCCAAGTAAAAGCCGTCTTCATTCATCAACCCCCAGAGTGTCTTCATACATATAAATACTCATGGCCATTTTCCACATGGGGAATGGATGTGGTGGGACCTTATCCATCAGCTACAACCAAGCAGTTTATATATATTCTTACTTCTACTGACTTATTTTCTAAATGGGCATAGGCAATACCTCTCAAGGATGTCAATTATAAATTCATTTTTAGCTTTATAAAGCATAACATTATTACCAGATTGGGTGTCCCTCATACCATATTGAAGGAAAATGGCACCAACTTCTATTTGTCTGAGGTAAAGAAGTTGTATCATGAATACAAAATAAAATCCAATAATTCATCTCGGTATCATCCAGCGACCAATGGACAGATAGAATCCTTCTACAAGACTCTGTAAAATATAATTCAAAAAATGGTGGATAAAGATAAGACGTCAAGTCCTGATAAACTCTTTCATTCTTTATGGGCTTCTCGAACTACCACACGCACTGCAAAGCAGTCAACTCCATATTCGTTGGTATATGGAACGAAATCAGTCTTTCCAATTGAGGTTCAATTACCTTCACTCAGAGTAGCCTTTTGTGATCATTCATCTACAGATGAAAAATCTCAAAAGTGATTGGATGATTCGGAATAGTTATATGAGAAATGATTATGCACCCTGCACCACTTGGAAGTATATCATAATCGAATTACATGTGCTTTCAACAAAAAGTTTCGTCTTCATTCATTATTTTAGGGAGAGTTGTTATTAGTTCTCAGAACACCAATGATACTTGGAAAGAAACCTCCCAAGCTTGAACCAAAGTGGGAACGAATTTATTCAATATGTATGGTCTATTCAAATGGAGCTTATTCTTTAATATAAATGGATAGATAACTCATCACTACTCCATCCAATTCTATATTTCTGAAGAATTATTATGTATAAACACAAAATACACCATCCATTGTCCATGCATATGATCTTAAAATATTTTCATGTCACATACGTCCAACAAGACGTTAAGATGCACCGTCCATGGTCCATGCATATGACCTTAAACTATTTGCATGTCCCTTATGTCCAGCACGACGTTAAACTGCACCATCCAAGGTCCATGCATATGACCTTAAACTATTGGCACTTACGTCCAACATGACGTTAAACTGTGACGTCAAGACTACATGACACTAAACTGTATAGAAGTCCCTAACGTCCAGCAAGATGTTAAACTGCATAACCAATGGTCCATACATATGACCTTAAACTATTCTCACTTTTGTCCAACATGACACTAAACTGTATTGTCCTTTATTTGTCTAACATGACGTTATACTATGAAAAAGTCTCTAATATGTCCTACAAGATGTTAAAATGTCTCCTCTTTTGTCCTTATTGCATGACATTAAAATGCACGGTCCACTTTTTCTCCAACACGACATTAAACTATATTTTCCACATCATCCTAACTACATGACGCTAAACAGTATAGAAATCCCTTAATACGTCCTACATGAAATTAAACTGTATTTTTGTCCCTACTACATGACACCAAACTGTGCAGCACCATTAGTCCTAACTGTAAGACTTTAAACTGCTTAGTCCCTTCATAAGTCCTATATGACATTAAACTATGCATCGTTAAGGTTGTTGTTACCTCTTGTTTCTCACACCGAGTATGATTCACATGAACTTAGAGAAAATTTCTACCATAACACCCTCTTTGGGCCGCTAGCCACACATAAGTCCCAACATCATTTTGTAGGCCGTTTTCCCCAAAAACAACTTGTCCACTAATTCATTCTTTAATTAAACTACACTGAATTTGATCCTTGCCTTCCAGGTTGGGTACATAGGCAACCTCCTAGGGTTCATGCCCAAAACCAATCTCTTCATATCGGTTCACCTCCATCTCATATGATTTTGATTCGTGAAACTACCCCTGAATCAATATCTTTACATTGGTTCATCTTCATCCATTCTATATGACGATAAACTATACAACATTTTTATCATATATGAAAATAAACTATAATATTATTTGATACCCTCACCTGAGAGGGAATTATTATTTACATTTATTTTCAATCATGTTTTATACCATAAAAAATTATGTGCATACATCGTAATACATAAACCTTTTATCTTGGGTTAAACCATCATTGCACTAAAGTCCCCTTTCACCATTCACATGTACGAACCAAATTTGTACATAATGTATTTCTAGAACTATGTGGGCTTGACTCCCATCCTAATGGGATATGTAGGAGCGTTCAGGTGTCCCTCGAATCCTACCCCATGCCTTTTGGGCCTAACCCCAAATTCCACTTTTAGTCCCCTGGCTGAAAATTCCCCATGAAAACACACACTGTGTATTTATTATAATAGTCCAAGCACTATGACCCTAAACTAAGATCTCTCATACATGTATCCCACATGACGTTAAACTATATTTCAAGAACTATGTATTGCTTTATTCCCATCCTTATGGGATACGTAGTGAATTCCAATATTTCGATTCAAGACCCAGCCACAACGTGATTATGGTTAGCATTGATCTATGTATCTTTACATACATTGAAAAATACCCATCTTATGTGTCATAATATTAACCGTAAATATTTTTATATTTTCATAACACTTTTTCTTAACTTCTAATCACAAAAGGCTGGATACTCATGAGTTCTTTT
The DNA here is from genome assembly GCA_963277665.1 of Viscum album. Taxonomy (NCBI): domain Eukaryota; kingdom Viridiplantae; phylum Streptophyta; class Magnoliopsida; order Santalales; family Viscaceae; genus Viscum; species Viscum album. Next base: position 1,379,740,198 of record OY728126.1, read on the forward strand.
TCCTGACTATGCAGCATGTGCCTTAGGTGGCCCTGCATAAGTAGTCTACATAACGGACATGTTAGCCAAAAGATGATATTATTTGACTATGCAACCAATTCCCATAGGTGGACCTACATAACTCAACCCCCTAATGCGTTTGTTAAATAGTGGTAACTTCATTCTTGGGAGGAAAACCTCTTTTGTTCTTATTTGTCTTAATGAAAATATGTACGGATATGAGAATATACACATCCTTGACATATTTGTCCCATATTCATTTTCGTGATATGAAAGTATTGAAATCTTTGGATTATATTTTCCTTCCCTATGTTTGGGTTAGACCTTCGTAGGAGTAAAATTATTCCAATTCATAAGCAATCTTGATTGAAAATATCTTCTCTATATTCAAGTACCTCTTTCCATACAGCAAACTCTATACTTTGGAAATTTTGAATCCCCATAAACATTCATTGGCTTCTTAGCAGTAGAAAAGTAAATTTACAAGAGTTATTATGCCTGACTATGCAGCATGTGCCCTTTGGCGGCCTTGTATAAGTAGTCTACATGATGGACCTGTCAGCCAAAAGATGTTATTTATTTGACTATGCTACCTATTCCCTTAGGTGGCCCTGCATAATTCAACCTCCTAACAGGTTTGATAAAAATGGTAACTTCATTCTTGGGAACTACTTCTTCTAATGACTTTTATCCCTTTTTTGTATCATTCCTCAGATTAAAAATATCTTAAGTCACATTTTACAAGTTTTCCTTCATACATGAGTGTGGTAAAATGTTTTCAGATAAGTTTTCAAGTAATAGTGTTAATTTTAACATATTCCGTCAAAACTATTTCGACCTTAAACATTATCCTCTTTATGTCTGATGTGCATGACATCATACTGCCCACAAAAGACAAGGAAAATCTGAATAAAAGTCATGTTCCAGATCACTAAACATACATTTTTAATGATTTAGGTAATATTAAGCAATTAAAAGATTCAATGTTTGTAGGGTTATTTATAATAATCCTAGTAAAAAATCGAACTATGGTTACTAGGCCAATTGGATTAGGTAAAGATCTACAAAAGGTAGTAAAGGAAATGTGTGAATAAATGATTAAAGATGAAGATATTTTTCATTGATGAATGAGAGATTAGAAAGACATCCACAGATTGGAGTCTCTTCTCTTCTCCAGTAAATTACAATAGGATATCAACAAAAGTCTTTATTTGATGTACAACATCCCGAGCTTCATCCGCTGCCACTTGAAGCTCATGTACTCGACCGACATCATTCTTTTCCGCCTGGTGGAGAGATTTCATAGCATCTGTGATTCCTTTCATCCGATTTTTTTGAGCTCCCTCCAATTAATAATTGAGTTGGTCAAGTTCCCCAGTAACATCATCTAACTGTTGCTGGAGGTGTATCTGCCAGACGACTTTATCATTAATCTTATGCTTTAGATCCTTTATTTTGGCAACATAGTCAGCCTCATCTCAGGATACTATAGTGACAAATTCACTGATATTGGATGACAGCTTCACCCTGGTCAAATCTTCACGACACTTTTGATCATGTTCCCTTCTTAAAATGACCTATTTCACCAAAACATGGATCTCTTCATGTCTAAAACCGCAATGTCCCAATATGAAAAATAGGGATTACAGACAGGGAATCTTAGATGAAAGCTCTTCTAGAGGCACTTCAGATATGATTTTCCATTTGTTATGCCATGCCTAGAGTTGTGAGAATTGGAACACCATTTGAACATCCGGGTCTGACTGAGCATCACTATCAAATGGGGGAGTATAATCTTGGATTAATACACTTAGTGATGTACATCTTATTCTCCTTACCCCTAAATCATGTTTATTCTATTTAACTTCCTGTTGGGGTAGAGGCTGAGGCTTCACCTCCGGATCTAACCATTGAAATTGATGGCCCTGCATCATCAATTGAAAGATCTGGTTAGTTTCAAAGGATAAAAAAAGAATCGATTGTCTTGAAAATTATGTACAATCACAAATATTGTTATTCCTTACCCAACGGTAGATCAAACACCTGAGAAGGATCCTCTGCATCATTCCTAGAATCGGCAGAATTTTCAGGATGAGTTTGAGGAAGCTCCACTGTGTTCACCTCTACCTGTGCTAATGTCTCTACAATAGTAGGGTTTTCTATACCCCCTTCAAGCATGGGTAGTTCAACATCTTGCTTAGACAGAATTGAACATTTGACCCCATCATGATTAGACATGTAAAAAGAAGTTTTTCAAAATAGGATGAAGGATAAATCTCATGCCCATAATCTTCTAAATTACATGGTAATTTATCATGATTTATAAAATCATTGAATGATTCGCCAAGTTCCATCATTTCATCTAACGTCATCTCAAAATCCTGGTTAATCTCACCAGTGGGTGCATTTGATGTGTCTTGTTGGTGACCTTCATCCTGTGGTTCCTGACCCTAGACTACATATTTAGAGAAAATCGCGGAATCAGTTGCAATACCGCCAAAAGCTCATAATGTAGCGGTTGAACCTGAAGCATCACAGAATGGAAGTCAGTAGATGTTTCATTCAACATTTAATGAAGCATTATTAACATACCAGAAGAAGTTTCTTCCCTTCTTGAAATAGTAGTAGGAGGGATACATGGAACATATGTTGTCTCTTCTCTAGGAGCAGCCAAGTCAGCCTGTATTTGCGATTGTTCCACATCACCCTCTGTGGTCCTCAATGGAGTATAAGTCCTTTCCCTCAGAGGTGAAATTGAATAAGCCCCGGAAATCCCAAGGAAAATGAGAAATATTTTTCATGATTTAAGACTCATGATTATCCAAATGACTTACCGCTACTAATGAAACGTTCATCTGTAGACTTCCTCCTTAATTGCATTTTCTTCATTGGTTTTTTGGGAGTATCGGCAGTCTCCCTTACAGGAACATGAAGTGGAGAATATAAGGCCATGTCCAACTCCTCATTCATGGCCTGCTGGCCTGGAGATATCTCACCCGACTCGTGAGCATATTCAGTAGCAGCCCCAATGGTAGTACCACCAGGGATATACTGTGGAGAAGGAACCTCATTAGTTCCTTTCTTTTACAAGATGAATGTTGAAGAAAATAACATCCTTGAGTAACAAACCTTCGACTGAAGTAATGTTGACAAGAAAATAAAGAAAGAAACATACATCTTTAGGGGCCACGTAATCGTTCCACTCCTCATCAGTCCCCTTAGAGGCACCACGATCTATCATTTCCTTCACCCAATTGGTGATAGGAATAGAATCTCCAGTGGCATATATAAGCATTTCCTGCTCTCTGATGTAAGTCCATCTTCATCGGGGTTATTCTCAAAATTGATATCGGGAGAAGCCCTAAGAGTCCCTATTCCAGGCAGGTGTGGCCCCTAACATAAGTCCAGCCATGTAGTTACAAAACAACAGTATAAACTATACCATCTCCGGATAGCCTCTTGTCGTAGATATTCTGTATGTGGAACAGAAGGCTACGAGGAAGGTCCTAAAATCATTGACATCAGATTATTCCCGGCTCCTACAATTACTAATGAAGAATAATAAAATAAGACTTATTGCTTTATAAAGTAATCGTGATTAAGTTTCCACAATGATGTAACTCACCAGGAGTTGATGGAGTAGGTATTTTGATTCTGAACAGTGGATTATATCGGGCACGATGTTGTTTTTCCGCTTGTTGTGCCTCATCATCCCCATATTGGGAATCCAGTGAATCAATCCTAGATGAGGAATCTGGTGAATCAGCTTTATGTGGGGAAGAATCACCTTCATGAGGAAGAGTTTCTTTCTCTACAATCCTTTTCCCTTTCCCCACCTGATAAACTGGGTGATTCAGCACCCCTTTAGGGTATGATTCTATCCATTGATGGAATACCCTGTAGTCAAGTTATTTTTCACTTATTCAATTGGTAGCTCAAACAATGCTCTGGTCCTCTCCCTAGATGTCAACAACCTAGTTTTCGGGCAAACATCAGATGTTTCTCTAACCTGACATGTATAGGGGGAGATACAACAGTCTGCTGCAAACACTTGAATTGACCTGCAAATCTGTATGGAGCATAGGCCTCGCATATAATATCTTTGTCAATCCAGGCGACCAGCACACCATCTATGCAGGCCAGCTTGTATTCCCTCAAATCTAGGATGTTTGTTCCGTCATCAAAAAACCGCCCAGTTAGCGGATTTCCATAGGGAATGAAGTTTAATTCCTAATACATGCTTAGCCTTACCTTCATGTCATAAGCATTGATAACTAATGGATCTATTCCAAAGAATGCCTGCACTGATGTCCTAAAAGAACATATAGGAAACTGTACTCCATTATTTATATTGTACGTCCTGATGTGAGTGGCGATCCATCCCCACTAATCATGGAATGGTCCCACTATTCTCAAAGGAGACATTCCTATGAAGACATACAGTAAGATCCTGTGAATCTTTGCTAAAATGGTGGTAGCCAACCCAACCATTTTTCCACTCAACCAACTTGGACGCAATAACAAAGGTCCCTGGACGGACGCCTCCCTTCGAGTCCCAAACTGGATGAAAATAAATTTTGATCCACAAGGCAAAGAAGCCCGCCAGGCGAGTCTACTTTGGGATCCTTTTATTTCCTCATATCCCCGCATCTCAAATTACCCTACTTTCGGAGTCGGCCAGAATGTTCTTGAAGAACCCCGCTTCTCTGTTTTGGGACAGGTGGTAGGAAGGGTGTGAATTTTCTCCATGGGCTTCTTTTTCTTGGATCCCTTATCTTTCGGCTCCTTCTCCTTTGGTTTATTCCCTTGATTTTTGGTAAGAAACATATCCATCTACTCCTCTGTATGAATATTTTTTCTGGAATGACTTAAGGAGTTCCTTGAACTCTTGAGCTTTTGGAAGATTTTAAATAATTCCAGAGCTAAAGATGGATTCTTCTCCAAATCATTCCAAGTCACCTTGGGAGGGAAAAATTCATCATACATATCACCCAAAATTGGAGCCCCTAAGATCTTATGGACATCCCACAAACTGATGCCTACTTGTCCATGAGTTAAATGGAAAAAATTGCTTTCTGGGCTCCAATGGCTGAGTATCTCTGGCATGAAGTTATCATGTCTGTAAACATATGTTTTCTCAATGCAGATGGCTTCATACATTGAAACTCCTTTCAAATCTGCAACAAAATCTGCACAGGTTTGTCACACCCAGTATGCCCACATCAAGGTTGGCTTCACACCTCCGGCAGGACAGAAATCCCAACATCTCTTCCAACCTTCGGATTGATCTATCTGAGAGATTCAGAAAATTTAAGTATAACAATGTGGTTGCAGCTCGGGCTTATGCGGTTTTAGATCTGGAATACAAGGGATATAATGCATCATATGAGCCTTCTCCACTATTCCATCATTTATAAATACTCCTCCATATGAGATATTTTATGAAGAAAAATTGGTATAGTTCTGAAACCAAGAAATCGGGAGAAAGTTCTTTGCCTCTGGAATGGTAACTTCTCGCAGATACCCATAGCCATACAAAGGAAAATAAATTCTCTGGGGGAAGTCAGTATGATACTTCTTCAAATACATAGCAAAATCCGGGAGAGTGATGTCGCAGACGGTATAGTAATCATGGACAATGATGATCATCATATCATCAAGGCGCTTGCTTTCTATTTCATCAGCCGTTCTGATTCTCTTAAGATCTATTGAATCTACACAAAAGATGAATAAATTATCTTTTAAGTAAGATGATTTTTCATAAAATTTGTGATGGAATTCACAAAAAATGACTAAGTCATTATGGTGCGCATGTCTAATCATGGCACGCAAATATGAATGTGTTACCGAAGTGTGGATGTGTCTCGCTTGTTTTTGGCGTGCAAGTACCACATCTCAAGTCTAGATACCTTGACAGTAGCACGACAGTGAAGAAATAGAGCAAAAGAGTGAAACATTCATGGCGAAGGTGACTTGCGCGTTGAGAGCTCGAAAATCCAAAATTCGGTGCTATACACAACAAATGGCCAAATATATAGGCCCGGCTATACCCCTACATGCCTAAAGCCACTGTGCTCTACTTTTTTAGCAGGCGCGATCAACACCTGGCCACCGCCCTCTGCGCGCTCAGTACCTGTGCGCCGAAGTTTCCTTTGTTATCATATTTCTTCAGAGTTACATCCTCATTTCTTTCCGATCCAACTCTAAGGGGGGACTTTTGTTGATGCTCCTTTTCGCCACAGAGTCTAAACTAATGGAAAAGGAAATTCCTTTTCCTAAATAGATTCATCCGTTGACAAAAAATTAAAAAATTGACAAAGGCATGAACAAGACTTCAAATGGACTTGGGTCGCGCAAGTTCCCTTCTCGTCGCGCAAGTACACTTTCACACCTCCTAATGGTCATGCATGTGACTTGCGCGCCCTCATTGAAAATTTTCCCAGCGTCCCTCCAACTTATAAATACACATGTGGTCCCCCCATTTGAAAGGACGAAAAATTCCAGAACCTCAATTTTGAGCTCCTGGTTCCCTAGTCTCTTATCAAAGCTTCCAAATACATCAAGGTAATTTCTTACCTAGAACGATGGATCTAGAGAGGGGGAAGAAGGACTAAGTGTTGAAATTCATCAACACTTGCACGCCTGAGTGGCCAACCTATAAGGGAAATGTCCACACTTGCGCGATGTCTTGCTCCTTCACCCAAACATGTGTGCCACACTTCTGTAAGCCCTTAGGGATAGTTCAAAGGGATTGAGCCAAGTCTCGCCCAAGTATTACCCCAAGGGCTAAAATTCGTGCAATTACCCATGTGCCTCGCAGGTATACCTGCGCTAACCAAACATGTGCACCCACACAGTACCTGCACACCCACCAGGACTTGCATGCCCCTCTCTTTTTGGGTGCCCTTCCTGCCCATTTCACCCCTCTTACACATATCAACCTCTCCTCTTATGGATTAAACCTTCAAAACTCTCTCCAAATCCATTTATGGAATGATTTACTTGTTTTCATCCTTATATGAAAGGAATAATGTGTAACGTCTCTCAAAACATAGTTATTTTCACATCCATACATCACTAATGTTAGAGAGTTCATTCATTCATCCTCATCCATTAAGATGAAATAATCCTTAACATGTTCTTCCTTTTCACGTGTAAGACACAGTATCAAAGTCTACAAATATGGGCATCCTACTAAAGAGTAATCCCCAAGTCCTCCTTAATATGGGCATCCTCCTTAAGAGTATACCCCAGTCATAATTCCCTTAACCTGGGCATCCTCCTTTGGAGTAAGCCCCAAGTCCTCAATAACCTTGGAATCCTATTTAGATGTAAGACACAGTCATAATTCCCTTAACCTGGGAATCCTCAAAAGGAGTAAGCCCCATGTCCTCATTAATTTGTGAATCCTCCTTTGGTGTATGCCCCAACCATAATTCTATTAACCTGGGCTTCCTGTTCAAGAGTTATCCCCAGTCTGAAATATGGGAATCCTCTTTAGGAGTAATCCCTAAGTCCCTTAATTTTTCAAGTTCCTTAATTTGGGGCTTCTTCTCAGGAGTAAGCCACAGTCTTAATTTCCCTTAGCCAGTCTTAATTTACTTTCGATTTGGACTTCCTTCTCAGGATTAAAACCCAATCATAAGTCCCCTCCTAACTTGGGCATCTTCCTTAAGAATAAGCCCCAAGATTAGAGTATTCAAATCACCATGAAGCACATATACCATTATGGACCCAGTTACGGTATTTCTACCTGAAGTAAATATTAATCTTCTTCTATTTGGTAAGTCATACATACATAATCCCCACATCATTTCTTATGATTTCATCCTTCATGGAATAATTTTCTGGTTTTACCAATACCTCTTGTTTCTCCCACTAAGCATGACTCACATGAGATTAGAGTGTAAAAGTAATTATGACATCTTTCATTGATCCATCAATCATAAACATCATACTCCCATACTCGTACTATGTGTGTTCTGATTCCTTTTCCAATTCGAAGCATACATAGGTAGCCCATCTGCGGGTACGATCCAACTCTGAAATAATCCATGTCCTTCTGAATGACAATAAACATTAAGTGCCCCACTGAGTGGCTTTAAAACCAGTATGGTTATCATAATAACCAAGAGTCTTTTATGTATTGAAGGATACCATTGACTAAGAATATCTAACAAATACAGATGATTCTCTATCGATGAATAACCTCAAATACATATAAAAATTCTCTCAATTTCCTACATATCAATCATTGATTGTTAGATTTAAGGGAAAGATAATTTTATACTTGGTAATGAAATAAGGATTCAAGAACATAACATAAATCTATAAATAGAGTCCCAGAGTAAACAATAATTCCCCTAAAAAATTTGTGAGAAGTCTGACCTCCCATCCACTCGACCAAAGAAAATTCATAAGTCTCATCAGTTCAAAACTAATGAGAACCTACCTTTGGAAAGTAGGTTCAAATGGATATGAAATCATTGGATGTTTCTGGTTCTACAAACAAACCTGTTAAAAACAACATGCAATGTTTGAATCAAAAATCAATGAGATCATCTCCAATTCCATAGGAAACAACAGAAAAAAGAGAAAAGGTGAGCATAATAAAGGATGAATAGAGACATTGATCAAATAGAATAGAATTGACATCTTTGAAATGAGGCATTTCTGTGGATATTTCTTCATCTCAATGCACAAATGATTCATGTGGCCATTTCTCCCAAAAACTTTTCAGCCAAGGATTTCAAATCCATGTAATGGGTTGATTGTTATGCGATCAAGGCCACATGAACCCTAGATGGAGTGGAGGACCAGCCATGGAATAATGGAAGGTGTAGTGGCTGGTTGTGGAGGAGCTGAAGGCAGTGGAGCCTAAAATAGAAGAGATGATGATTGAGGAGATAATGATTGGGGAGATGAAGACGGAGGAACCGATGGTGGAGCAGGCAGAGGCGGATTACGCAGTAGAGGAGCAGGAGGCTGGGGAAGAGATTAAAGAAGTGAGCAGGATAGGGGAATCGAGGTGGAGTGCATAAAACCTAGATAAAAAGATGTAATTCATGATCGTGTGTAGTTCGTGTCACGAGAAAACCAATGTTGGATCAAGAATGGTATGCCAAGGAATGTAGATACCTCGCATTGAGGAGCGATGTGGATAGCTGGAGAAGCAACACGTAATGAAAAAATTATGTGGAAGAGTAGGGCTGTGAGATGTGGCTTTAGAGAAAACCTAAGATTAGTATATTTAGTAGATTAAGGAATAAGATAAAAATGATGATACAGATCATGAATCAAGATGGGATGATCAAATATTCAGTCATTTTTTTAGCATGAAGACCCATGTAGCGGAAATTCTCATGGAAAAGGAATGATTAGTTAAGGAATGGGCTACTGTTACCTAGAATAAGACGGGGGACTGTAATACCTCTTTCACCAAGACATGCATCAGTAATGGGAAACATTCTCCATATCAAAACATCTAGATTCAGGATATAACCTTTCCCAATCAGCCACATGTTTTTGGAGGTATGGCCACATATTTTTTAGGCTCCTTACATACTAATGTTAAACTATTAAAGCTATAAAGATACACCACATTCCACTCAAAAAACATTGATAGCATCTATCGTTGTGTTACACCTGATAAAAATAATTTATTGGAATGAACACTGAATACTAGGGATGCTTATGAAGTTGTATCTTCCATCAATGATGGTGGTACCCTAGGTAAGGGAAGATTTCACGGATCTATCTACATTATTTCGTGGTTCACCATAATGAATAAACTTTATGGGATCATCCATGACTTCTCCTCTGGGGTGGGGGTCTCTCTAGGATTTCTTTTGGAACCACCCTTATGATATTTTGGAAGGTCTGAAATACTTCCTCTATTAAACTGTACCGCCCAATCAACATATACAATTATACTAATAATATTCTTGATGAAGTCTTCATTAAGATTTTCTCTATCCATTTTTTAAATTTTATTTCACTAGAGAAAAAAAATTCATGGATTATTTACCCATGTTACCCTTGCCATTTTACAAGAAGGGATATATTATATTAATAAGAATGTATCTGGTTCTATCATTTCTAAAAATCTAGATATGAAAGAAACATAATATTGGATTTAGTTGAGCTTGTTCATTAGAGTAATGTGAGGCATGCGTTTCACAATGAAGGATATTGATCTCTTCTTTATGTGATTTTGTTATCCCAAGAATGTTAACATTTCATGGGTAGAAGCTATAGTTTCTTCTTATAATTATGAGGACTATGGAAAGGTGATCTTATCTCTCCCCAATTGGCTTTATTTTGGATCAGTATGTGTTTAAAATATAACTAAAAAATTAAATTTATGAGGGCTACATTAGTCAATTCTGATGAAAACATAACATCAAAGTACCTTCCAACACTTTATTTTTGGATGATTTTCTTATATTACTAAACAGAAATATCATTTCAATCTATGATCTTCACTGAATCTCTATATCATATTGTTAACGGATTGGTAAATACATCAACCTAGTGAAAATATTACTTTATCTCCACAATTAATGTCCAGCTCCAGGGGGAAAGAGAATTACTTATATTCTGGGAGTCAAAATTTGACCATTTCCCATAGAATATGTAGTAGATCACATCTCCCTATGTGGAGTTATGATTCATCACTATGATGGTCTTATTGATAAAAACCCCATCCTCATTCTCAACTAGAAAAATTTCTTCCTTTCATTTGGTTATCTCATCACCCTAGTTAATAGCATCCTCTCTATTATCCACATGCATGTATAATTTGCAATCATTACACTTAAGGTTATAATCCCAATAATAGAAAATAATCTTACTAGATTAACATGTGAAGGAAAACGTTATGGGAAATTCTATTTGGAATACTACAATATGATGGATCAAAATGTTGATTGTAACGGAATTGGCCTGCATAGTGTCCCAGAAACCATGGAATGTCTCCAAGAAAAATTTGAATGGGAATTTAAGTGAGGGACATCATTATGTTAATAATTCATTAAAATTAAATACTTGAAGGGAAGGGTTGGTCTCGGGGTATGATATCCATCCTATTAAACTCAAGTCAACATCACTTACAGACCCCTCAACATCACTCTTGTTGTATTGTAGGATGTTGATCCATTAGCAATTGGAACAGTAACTATATATGGAGGATTATAGAATTTCATTGTTTCCTTATACCATATAACGAATTTACACAATATAGAATGTATCATTATTTTATCTATTCGACCCATGACCTCCAAAATCATGATGTCTTCAATAACACCATGAAAACCTCAAAACATGATAGATAGGTTTTTACAGCCTCCTCTTTCGGGCACTTATCTAAGTAATATTATCGGCAGATTTTCTATGTTGTACAAGATCTTGATGCAGGAAAGATTCTATACGATGAGAAAAAATTGCATCTATGATCTATATCATGCATTGTCACATCCAAACTCATGTCTTCTCAAATGACGAGCTGGTGACATGGTGAGGTATCTCAGTGTCCTTAAAATGATACAATTACCACAGACCTAATGAGGGGACCATCTACAAAATTTTCTTCTATAGGGACTATGAAAACTTTAGGTGGAGCGATCATGGAATTTATTTTTGTTTGTTTGATTAAAAGATCTCTAGTAATAATTTTCAACATTCCATGTATCACAAATCCTCGACCAACTCCCAAGAGGGGATGGAGTAGATGATTTTCAGGCTATTGGATACTAGATATTTTGGAATGCCTGAAGCATGTGGTGATATGAGTGGAAAAACTTATTCATTTTTTTTTTCAAGACCACGATCATTCTTTGGCCATTGCTTTTTCTCCCCTGTTTATGCTTTAGGAGTGTTCCCCTTCCCTCGACCAAATTGATTCATTGTATTTCATGTCTTAGATTGACTCATAATTCATCAACCAAGGTAAATGGATTTGATGGATTCCAAAAGTTTCTAATCTCAAAATGAATATTGATGGGTCCTATATAAATGGATAAATGATAGAGGTAGGTTCTGTCCGATACAATGATGGATCTGTCATATTTGAATTTAGTGCCTATTTTGGAACCATTAACTAACTCCTTGATTATTCTTTGGAAATGAAAAAGTACTAGAACTATGTCTTTCTCACAATATCTCACATTATTTGGTGGAAACAGGTTCCTCTATTCTCAATGGGTCTATCACAAAGTTTATCTCAATCCTTTGGGCATTCATCAATACTGTTAGATGAAATGGAAAAATTATCTGTAGTCACATGGATATCACCCACACATAGTTTGAGAGTAATGTGATTGTGGAATTCCTAACCTCCCATGTTTATCTGGTCAATTTGGGAAATACTTTTACCACCACTGGGACCCCTCTTTAAGAATGAATGAGTATTGTGACAACCAAATCTCTTTGGATCCACTAATTTAGGCCCCCTTGACATTTCTTGTCTCCCCCAATTATCAATAAAATTTCCTAATTTTGTATAGATGGATGAGAAGGATAGTATAGTACCCCTTGATTATTAGAGCTTTGTCTAGCCATGTAGGACAAAGACACATTGTATTTCACAATGAGAAAACCATTCTGGGTCATTGCCTTTCATGATCATTTTTTAATGCATTTATCTCAACATATATGGTGTTTTAGAGAAAAAATCAAATGAAATACTATTTTAGTAAGTCACTGGATATTATTAAATATTTAGAGATAATAATGGGGTGATTCTGGTTGTTGGAGTATTATTTTCACTCCATTTAATGCTGACCTCGAGGTTGATTCTTGGTGATAATCAATTTCTCATATATTCTATGGGTTTTGGCATGGGGTTTCACATTAATATGTTTGAGTTCCATGAGATGGAAGTAACATGTGATATTATATAGTGTAAATCCAAGTCAATTCTATGGGAGTATGAAGTGTAATCATCTATTTTAGTTATTTTAAAATTAAGTTATTTGTTATAGGTTGGTGATCCTAGTGACCATGATATGTAATAAAGGAGTATCATGGTACGCTTTGATATTATTTGTTACGGTAAGGTATCTGATGGGTTATTTCAAATTTCACAAATTCATTACAAATAGAATCATAATTTTGGTTAATTATTAGACTAGTTTACATTAGGCATAACTGAATAAATGATATATGTGGTTAATGAAGCATGATTAAATGGTGGAACATGTTGATTTCCTTTACCTACTAATTTTTGGACACTTCCAACATTTAAAATTGATGGATCCCTCAATTTCATATAAATGAATAGGTCGGTAGGTGGTATTGTGGTATCAATAGGATTTGTTAATAGTCTACCATATCCAAAGGAGTTCAGAGGGTGGTCCTAAATCGATGATAATAAAATGGAGAGTATCAATTTAATCGGTTTCACTAGGATGGCCTTGTTTGTAGAAAATAATTTTTATGGACTATGTGTTGTTCTTTTTTATCGGGTAGTACTATACTGTAGAATTGGTAATTTAATATCATTGGGAAGCACACACAGGGTTCACATTGTGTTATTGATTTCACAATCTGTGATGAAATTTTGTGGGATGACGAATAATGAATCTAAAAAAAATTCCATTGGAATTATTTTCCCCTGAATTTGTTTAGAATATAAATGATTCCATTAATATGATATTGTGTAAATGAATTAAATGATGTTAGATAATGATAGTGATGGGTGAAACCCAAGAACACTGACACATGGATGTTTATTGAAAGACCCATTGAGTTTTAATTAATGTGGTCTTACAAAATAAAATATATAACATAGTGACAATAATTAGAAAGTAGGGGTGTGTTCCATGATGTTTATGTGATTATGGAAGAAACCTATGAAGATGATCTACTGATATCTAAATAAGAAAGGACTGGTGTCTTTTGTTATAAAACATGAATTAGTGGAATGACCACAAATAACATTTTCTTATTATTACATACGGTTGGGGGATTTGGAAATATAGTGTTTATATTTTTCGGATGTTTATCAAGGTGCTCATATAGTGTGGAGAAATTTATTTGTGATATTTGGTAAAACCCATGTGTTTGATGTGTCTTTGATTTATTATTATTGTTTTGGTATGAACATTATATAATTCATATATGATGGATTGAATGAAAACAATTATCTCCAAATTACTCATTGAATGATATAAATGATTTTATATGTGCCACTTCTGGGGGTTTGAGTTTCAACCTTAGTTTTGGAAAGGAATATTTATGGATTAAGAATTAGTTATATGTATGTGGAATTAGTGTCACCAGATTGAATTGCATAAAAACAGATTTATCTGGCTAAAAATAAAATTTTGAATTTCACTGGGGGTGGGGTTTATATTTTGGATTGATTTTTTGGTTGATCATTGTATTTTTATGCTGATAATAGAATCATGATCATGAAATTATAATGTGAATTATCTTATAAAGAGAATAATTTTATTGGAAGGTCGACATGTGGATGTTAATCTATTTTTTATGATTATTTAGGTTATTAGTTCCATAAAACACTTCTATTATGTCATTTTGGATTCAATATGTCTGCTTTAGGTTTTGTATAGGGAATTTTTAGAAGATATAAATATATTGCAATTTGTCATTTATGATTTCAAGTCATCCATTTTGAATCTTAATATTCATATAGGGACTTGGAAAAGTGATGAACTATCTTTTAATTAGGCTTCCTTGTAGTGACATTCGAACCACATTGACAATTTATTTGAAGTACTTATAATATTAGTCGATATGAAATAAAAATGGTATTTAGATTTCATTTTTATAATTTTACAATATATATTTTTTCCTATAGATAAGAGTGGCATATAACTAATGATTAACCAAACAGTAATATCTTTATGTATTATGGTTGATGGCATTAGGTATGTTTAATCATGATGTTGAAGTTGGGATTTATATGTATTAGGTCATTTTTTTTCTTATATGTCTTGATATTAACATATTTCCTTTGAATACCATTGTGACTAATAATATCAGGCATTCCAGTCTATACCCTAACCCGATCCAATGAGTCTTGTACCTGAATCCCCAGTACCGCATACATATACATGTAGTTTTTTCCAATGATGAGTTTACATAACATAGACAAGGGAGTAATTATCATTATGTACCAGTATGTAGACATCTGTAAACACAACCATGAAACAATGGAGACATATAGAAATCAATAATCTAAAATCCATGAATTTAACTACACCTAACTATAGTAGAACAAACCTAAAAAATAGAATGATACATTTCAAAAAATATAAAACTGAAAAAAGTCCAAAATTCATAGACTGGGGGGATAACTATGAAATACACTCATAATTACGCTCTTCAACCATGATATTGTAGACACAAAGGTAAATCTACATCACTACGATCTTCTAGATATGAGTTCTCCTAAGACTCCATAAAAATGCTTATTTTATGCACAAGAAAACATGAGAGGTAAATGCCAATGTAGGTGTGAGTATAAGAATAATTAGTAGTCGCCCCGAATAGAAAAAATTAAAATGGATAAACTGAAAGGAAACAGTTGGTTTGACCAAGGCATTGTGAATCAAGTGTGAGAGAAACTCTATCTCAAAACCATCCAAAAATATACATGACTTTTACTATCATAACACATGGTGTTTCAACAAAACAATGTGAAAAAAATATATAATTCCATAATTTCATATAGATATAATCACATAAAACTCCAAATCAAATTAGGTTTTGAACACTTATACAATGACATGTTCTACTTTAGTATTAAATTCAACAATCGACTATGTATACACATGATGTGAGATATGTCTCCTATGATGACACTAATCTAATAAATACAAGTCATTGGGAACAAATCAACCATCTATGAAGATTCATACATGATATACCACTCAATGTCTATCAAAAATCCGATTTTACAAAAATGTTATACAATAATGAAAATCAAATGAGAGAATTCCCTCATTAGATATTTAAACAAAGACTGCCAATCATGAACCCAATAGATATTGACACCCAGATAGGGGATCTCTCTCATCAAGATATAGGGTTTTACTAATCCTATTAGAACCAAAAAATGTCTTATCTATCGTGATGGACATCACTCCCTAGGTCTGCTGGGTAACACTACACACCCAATCTAACATCCTGAATTTCATATTAGTCATATAGAGAATCATTTCCCATATAGTTTTTTTCAAGATGATTCCACAAACCCCTTATTGAATATATTTTGAAGTAGGGGATCATATAACCAATGATTCCACAAATCATATTAAAAAAAATTGATTGGTATGTGATCATATACCCAACAATTCCTCAAAATCTACTAAAACATTCCGTATTGTATGGGATCAAATAACCAATGATTTCATAATACCAAATGGGAAATACTTCTACATAGGGGAATAAAACATGTGTAGAGATGATCACAAAGATATGAATATTTCAATCTAGGAAAAAAAGATGCATTAGAAGGATCATGCCCTATCATCTTTAGAGGGATGTACAAACTATTAATGAACAATAGAGGTTCTTACCTCGGCCTTTCTGGACGAATTATAATTTTTTTTCCAATTTACTCATATTGTTGGCATAATAATCTAATATTGATGATGTAATGCATCATGAACCCTCAAATGGATATTCCAAGAGAACTCCCTAAATATATGAGGGTCTATACACCACACACCAAAGAATCCCACAACATTACCTCAACCCACATTTCCTGGTCCCAAACTGAGCCCCCCATCACATTCTACATGGACAGATTCCCAATATATAGTATCACAAGCCTGAATCCATACCCTAAAAAAAGAGATACAATAAGAAAAAACTACTCCAAGATGAGACTTCATGATGTGTATGTGGATCTACCTATTGTGTGACTTATCCAAAAAATCCAACCATATACTATATTTCACATTTTGGACAACCGTGTGGGCTTAAAAAGAGTGTACCAGAGGTACATTACAAGTATCACCTCACCCAAGTCCCCATCCATGTCTTCACTTCACATGCCATGGATATATGTTTCTAACATGTGGTATATACCCCTTGGTAAATAGTGTGTCATTGTTAAATGACCCCATGTCTGTGCTAAATACTCATGCCTATTTTGAGCATTGTTTTCTTGTGTACTCTAGACATTTCATCTTATGTGGCCATTTACATTTACACGGCTTCAATAGCCATGTCCTCAAGTCCCCTAACATGGGGTCACTACACAACCTATAACACCAATACATGACATGTAGTTCCCAATACTCAACATAATCAAATGGGAAGAACACATAATGTTCTCCACTACCCTACATGATTTGTATATTGGAATTTAATGAGGAATTTCATGTAAATTATTTTTAATTAATCTAATTTCTACCTAAACACATAGGTAAACCTTCACTAAGTCACTATAAAGAATCCATGGGTTATGAAACAATAATACATTGTATAAAATGAAAATCAAAACTAAATAAAATTAAAAACACCTACCACAAAGAGATAAGATGACTCTTTTAGATCAAATAGCATCTCAAGTAATATTGAAACACGATCTAGGAGTGATCTACATTAATATAAGTGATCAAAGATGCATCACACCATAATTCTCACAGTGTGTGTGGTAGTTAATGGATATTGATATAATTTTATTAAAAAAACAACTCCAATTGAATAGTCTACTACCAACACCAATCCGACCCAACACCATACACTAAAAAAATTAGTCACACCAAAGGATAACAAGATGATCGAAATTCATTCATAATATCATAAATATGATCCTAGATTCTTATTAGTTGTTATTCAATTTTTCTATAATAATAGTTCACACATGATAAAATATATTAAATATTTTAATATCACTGTTCTATGTATTTTCATGCCCCCAGAATCCCATGTTGACTCTGATCCTGGATTTAGATATATTATTTGAATAATTATAATGTTTTATAATTCATCAGCCAAGTATCTAAATACTCTCCACCATATGACTTTCCATCCTAAAAATGTTACATCATAGGTGGATTTATAATAAATATGCTACCTATTGAGACTATCATTCAAGGGATCTAACCATGATCAAAGAAAGGTCCACTAATGGTTCTCATTATTCCTTTGAGTACAAACATAAGAGAACCACCAAGGACAAACCATATAAAATATCCATCTAAAACTATGTCTATATTGTCAATGAAAATGGTTACATGTCCACTCAGATTTGTATAATGTAAAATACCAAGAACCCTATCCATCTACAGTCATAGTTTCTAGAAGTACACGTTCTTGCAGACCTCCTGTAGAAATGATTGAAACCTATATTTAAAAACACAATCCAAAGGAACTCTTCCACACCAACTCGATTCTATTTACATTGGGATGCAGTGACTCACCCTCAGGTTTTTTTATTGCTTATCAAAAATGAATTTTTCTGTGAAATGTTTCATTATTTATTTTGAGTTTGAATTCATGACAAACTAGATCTTATCATCCTCAGACATCATGTTTTCAAAAATGACACCAAGAACTTGAGGGTATAAAAAAATGGATTCCAATTTAAAAAAACTATGTATTAACAATACCTAAACACAATCATTAAACACACAAACCCACCCCAAATAAAAAAAACGGAGGGACTGTTCTTCCACCCCTTGACACTAACTGGGGTGTGTAGGACTGAATCGCCCTCATTGTTCTTTTCATGTCACCAAAAAGTGTCTTACTGAAGTAAGTATCCTTCACCCATGTGAAGTTGACTCAGTATCAAATAAAACTCACACTTTGTTACACCATATTCCCACATGACTGTAATCAAAACTCGAGCATGAAGTTGACGGAATAGAATACCACATAACATTGTCTATCAATAATATTGTAGAAAGTAAAACAGAAATAGGTCATATATTTATCCATACATGTATACTCTAGGTCAATGGCCTCTATGGATTTAATTATTCCTTTATATCAAGTACATATTTTACTAATAGAAAATTATTAAGTATCTTTTGTTATATGAATCACTATGTTTATCTTTTCTGAAACAAAATATAATTTTCCAATGAAAGCTTTCGTTATATGAAATTTTGAGTTTTACAAAACTATAATATATTATTAATATTGTGTATAAAATATTATTATAGTTATCAACTAGTTTTTGGAATGAATTTTAAAAAATTTATTAAAGAAATTGTAAACATATTATTTTAAAAGTAATATAAAATCAACACAATGGTTATCAAATAATTATAAATGAATTTCATAATAATATGAAAATAAAAAAAATCTATTTCTAATGAAACACTTTTTCTATGAAAAATATAATTATTATCATCATTATTTTAAAAAACCACTTTTGAGGAATATTATTATTAAACGTTTTCTATAATATATTCTACTAATTGTATTGAAAATCATCCACATTATTAAATATGTATATCATTATAATGACACTAATTTTAGAACAAAAACATGTATTTTTCTTGATAGTATTTTTTCCACAACTTAATGGTGATCCTATTTTAATTATACATGATTCTACTGTTATTATTTTTTTAGTAAAAAATAATCATATTTTTGGTTATTGGTATATCAAAATATAATTTGGTTGAATATTTGGAATTGGTAGGAGGTGTTTCATTTTTAGATAAACACAGAGAAACATTGATTATTAATTGAAAACAAAATTTTTATATAAACTATTAAATTAGATAAATTAAATTTTTAATTGTATTTAATGTATAGTGATTTCAATAATACAATTATAAATACAATTTAAATAATCCTAATGATTTTTACATTTTTGTTGGATATAAAAACCCTTCATATTTCTAAATGAATTTAATAAAAAACAGGATTTTCAGTCACATCTGAAAGATAAATATTATATTAATTTCCAAAACATATGTTAGTGGGATATGGAAAATTAATTCCATATTATGAAGCATCATAATTTATAATATCTGGTATGGTATACTATGATTTTACCAATAAATAATACATAATGTAATTAATATTAATTATAGTGATTAAGGTAAAAATGAGTTTACTTCATTGTTAAATATTATCTTAATGAGACAATTAACCTAGAAATGTGTCCAAAATACATTGAGTAGAAATAACTAGATCATATAACCCATTTAATATAATATGTACATATATTTTTGGAACAAAATGTAAGGGATTCCTCTAAATTGTGTTTAAATTTTTATATATATAACAATGACACTCCTCATCCACTATAAAAGGTTAGTAATGCACCACATTTATTCACTCCTTTCCGGAAGTCTAGATTATAAAATTCATTCTCATATAATCTCACAAAATTCCAAAATTTATATTAGAAGCCTCCCATTGTGAATAAATCTAACAAACTAATCTCTTTGGTAAAAACAGAAATGATTTACCAAAAGATGAAGTAATATACTTTAACTAAAACATTTGTTTTATTTAATTATAAACCCCATCAATTATTCTTACTACATGATTATATAATTACCACATTATCCTAAAAATTATAACATGTTTTTATTTTTAAAAAACATAAAATTTTACACCCATATATCAATGGTTATAGTGAATCATTATTATTATGTTATTTAGACCACCGCCTCATGAACATATGTCATTCATTCTTCCATTTTCACAATACATTGATTGGAATAATGTTCAAATTTATGTTATTATGTAATATATAGGATATTTATTATTTATCAATAAATATTTAATATCATATAGAACATACTTTTATGCATTCCATTTTGTGGGAATATAAAAACATAATTTGGGGACATGAGGACTATCGCCTCAATGTGACTTGGGTGGATCACACATTACATGGTATGTACTAAGGATGAGTTTAGTAAATTAATATTTCATATTTTAATTAATTATTATAAAATAATTTTATTATATATATATCTGTGTCATTTACGTTCATTCTTTCAATACAATATGAAAATGGAAATAGTGTCCATGAATATGTATGGTCGACTGTCTCTATGGGCTATGAAATTTATTTCCAATTAATATATTTTTAATACTATTATAAATTTATATATATATATAGTAGTAATATGATATTTATATCAGGTTTTACATTCTGGAAATAATTAAATCATATTATAATTAAGATGATCAAGAATAAAAACTCAGCATATATATCAAAAATAATGTGGTCATAAAATGCAACGTAACATTAAAAACAAATATTTAATACATTTTATATATGATGTATTAATAAAATAATATATGGTATTATGTATAAGAATATTTTTCCTATATATATTTATAATAAACATATATTTATTATACTATAGATTTAAAAGAGTTAGACGAAAGTCATTACTTAAGGTTAGGGTTTTCTAGATTCACTTTTATTTATGTGAATCTTATTCCATATTGACCACACATTAATTTTTAGTGGTGTATGTACATATTTTGAATGTATTTAAATTATTTAATGGAATTTATGGTTATTTATGTATCCATTTTATGATCTATTATTTTTTGGCTTTTGATTAAATTGTTTCCAAATCAATAAGGTTCTTATGTATCAGTTATACTCTTTTTAGACTTGTTTTATGTTTTGAACTTATATTATATTATATGGTGTATATAATTCCCTATGAAATTTTCAACCACCAATCTCATTATTTATATGAAAATTAAATCTTCCTGTAATTTTATTCCCTCATGGGTATTATGTTTCAATTCTTTGAAAGTGGTAAAATTTTACTAATATAGAATTATAATATAACAAGAGTGTTTACTGTAATGGTTACATAGATGATACATATATAAATAACTATCATATTTTTTAAATAAAATACATCTTTATTTATTTCATATTTCAAAAACATTTATTCCATTAATATCGTGCTTCATGAAATTGTTTAATGAATGTGATACAATATTCTCCTAAGATTTTAAAAAGTTATTTTTTCAAAAGTTTTACCTTTTTGAAAATATTTTTAAATGGAATATTCATGTAATATATCAATCAAGGAACATTCAAAATAATTTTATATTAAAAAATGAATTCATTTCCTTTATATAAATATTCTCCATCATTATTAGCATTTCCATACTACTTCCTACTCATTTGTAAAGGTTAATTTTAATGATATTTTTCATAATTTTTTATTGTCTAATTTTTTTGGTAAAATAAAAAAGTATTTCAAATTTTTTCAAACATTTCACTATAAAAATTAAATTTTATTTCTAAGGCAAAAGTCTCTAAAATTATTTTCCAATATTCATTACTTGTTTTTAAATTATTTCAAAAGAAGAATATGTACATAATTATTTCCATATTTGATTATATGATTTAATTTTCTAATTGTAAAATTATTTTTAATAATATTCAATATTTTTTTATTTTTTTATAATATTAATAAACAAAAAGGGATTCAAATGGTTTTGATGAATTGTTTGTAAATTATCAATGCATTTTATAAGAAAATGTTTTGACAAGGATTTAAAGTTTTCGTTATATGCTTTCAAATAAATATTCAACGAAAAATGTTTTGAACTATTTTCAATATTAATTAATATTTTTTCAAATATACAAAAATAATTTAACAAAAATGTTTTCAATCTTCCATTATAAATTGTTATATTTATTAAAAAAACTGTATGTTAATATTTTTTATTTTGAAAAAATTATTTTCAAATATATGTTATTTTAATTATGAAATGATCACTGTGATAATTTGAAATCGTTCTAAATATATGACTAATTCCATGGATATATTATATTATTTATTGGGATAAGATATATGCAATGACACAACCCTTCATTAATGGAAATCCCTCTTGATCTAATTATATGTCTTATAATGGTCATATAAAATGTGAAATTCATTGTTTTTATGTTTCTAGTTTTTAAAATACCATTCTGAGTTGTGACCATTTATAATATAGTTGTTGAACAGTGAACACATGATTAGTATAAATATGGGGCTTTAAAAAATCCTGTTTACCTAGACAAATTAAGTGATGGACTCATCTAGTAGACTTGACCCATACGAAAACCATTTTTCGGATCTCAAAATAAAGGTGGCGTCATTGCGATTCTCTCTTGACCAAGACCAAATCTAGCGTGAACACATTAAGAATGAGCAGAACTGACTATGGGATAAATAGAAGTTAATAGATATTATCACCAAACGATGATATCTGATCTGCCCCGAGAGTATGTCACCTTCGCACACCTTACACTTCATTCTTATGTGGGTGTTATAAGGGGGTATGTAACAATAGCCTAGAAATATGACTATGTACATTATTTTTGTATAAAGAATGTGCATTAATTTTATTATTTCTTCTTTGTAAATAGTTTTTAAAGCACAAATAGTAATTTTAGTTAATATTATACTAAGAAATCTATTTTTATGAATTAATGGATTTTTAAATTAAATAATATTTTAATAAAATATTGTCATTATAAATTACTTTTTATTATATATAAGCTATTATATAATATTATTAATTCAATTGAAATTTTTATTAAGGTTCGAAAGCAGTTTTTGTCAAAACACATAATTCTTTTTATAAACGTCAGTTTTTATTACAAAATTAAAAAATCACCTATTTAGAGTTTTATTTAGATAAAAAGAATGTCATTTTTGAAATCAAGACGTTGAAATTATCCAATAGTGAATTTTTTATAATTTTCTGAGATAGTTGAATTTTTGGGTAAAAATTAAATACCATTTAAATATATTATGTATTTTATGACATCATAATGACCTAATGGACATCTAATAAAATACTATAAACAATATTTTCCGACAATATATGTTTTAACATTAAAATAAGTTGATTTTTGTGACTGTTTTAATTATTTTACAATTCTTTGGTGCACCCTTCAAGGCTAATAAAAATTTTGTCTTTTTAAATTGTTTTTCTTGAGAGTGTAACTCACCTCCACATAAGAAACACTATTTTTTTAAGATTTTCGGCCATTGTCCATATAAAATATTATTTTCCGCTCAATTTTGGAAAAAAACCATGAGAAAATCCCATGGTTTGGTTTGTGGTATTAATTTCATTAATGTGAGGTGTCCCAATCCTAAAAAATAAAGAATTACCTCTCCTTTCCTATATAAACAAACCCCAGCTCATGAATCTACATCACTCAAAGCCTTTGGATTTTGACCAAACCCTACCCTGAAATATCTAGAATCCTACCAAGGTGCCCCATGCTCCAAATAAACCTCTCTCAAGCCTCTCCCAAGCCTTTCAGATCACACTTCCATATAGGGGATTCCTATCATTCTATATTAATCCAAGTTACATAATATTGTTATGACCTTTTATTTTCCATTAAAAATGATAGGGAATGAATTAAAACTTTCACCATACTGTCTCATTTATCTTTGGATGATGGTAGACCCCTTTACCTCTCATTAATACCTCTCATGTACAACTATTACTATAACACCCCAAGATTTTATGAGCTATATTATTTTTAATTTCATTGATGTCTTATATTATACACTACACTATGATTATCTTGTACTATATACAACACCGTATTAGCTTTTAGTATACGCACAACTATTCTTTTCTTGTGTTACACAAAAATTCATGTTTGTTTTGTGAAAATTATTCTATGCAATATTAAGTATTGATTTTTTTAATGTATAAATAAAATAAGTATTGATTATGTTATACACAACACAAAACGGAGCTTTCACTACACGCAACCCTAACTAAGCTTGCATTACATGCAATCAAGACTTTTTCGATAGCGTGTGTAGTACGCAATACCGAGTTTCACTAAACGAGATATTATAGTAATAATATTATGGACTAGCCTTTATGAATAGTAATACCCTCTTTTTGAAATATTAAAAATTTTATCATTCTAAATGAACTTAATTATTGGATTCGGAATATCAAAATTATCCTAGGGTGAATTTTTTGTATTTTTCATAAAACATTCAATTTTTGATGAGTAGTGAAAACACTGGATTACTATTTAAAAACTGATATTTTATTTAAATAATTATTTATCTTATTTAAACGCATTTTAAGTCAAATTTGATACATAATACCTATATATGTTCAATGTAATACATTGGAGTCATTTTATAATAATTTTATATATATAAAAATTTAATTGAACTTTTCACTGTCTTTTACCCACCTCTTAGGAGAATTTGAAAATTTACATAAAACATAATTTTACCACTTCTGTGAGTGTAATTTCTAAAATCTGAGAGACATGGTAAATATCAAGGAGTAAAATTTGGTTCAAAAAGATAAAAATATTTTTTGGTGAATAGTAAATTTTTACTTTTTTTACCACGGTTAAAAGTAAATAGGGTAATTAAGGGTAAATATATTATTACTATTACCCTAACACATGACCTATTTCTGTTGGATAATTTTAATTCTACCAAAAACAAACATAGTAATAAAATATGACCATTTAGGTCCACATTGATTAGATTAGGACACTTATTATTATTTTATTTAAAGAAGAGTTAAAATAGTTGAAATCAAAGTTTAATAAATAAAACATATTTAATATAGGGTTACACATAAGATAAATTCTACTATAAATATTCATTAGAAAGCTAAATATATTTCTTACCTAATGGTGTTTTATTTATAATTTTTCAACATTAAATAATTTAATTTATTTATGACACAATGGCGATGATGTAATTTCATATATAATGAAATATTAAAATAATTGATATTATAAATACCCAAATAAATTTAATTTGAGACTTTTTATGAATTAAACTTATTTTAAAGGATAATATGAAATCTTAGTATTAATTTAATTAACATTTTCTAACTAATAATGCTCTTACTATTTTCACAAAAATCAATTACCAAATACTGTCAAAATTGACATTAAATAGTTTTTAAAACAAATATTATATTATTAATTGTTATTTTATTTCTAAAATTATACGGTTCGGCCAAACGACATATATAGGGTTATATATATTAATAATGAACAACTTGGGGTTCTTTTGTATTTTTATAGTAAGTTTATTAACCATATAGTGTAAGAAAACAAGATGACACCGTAAAAGTAATATTATTTATCTTATAGTTAAATCTAAATAATTAGGTAAAAATAGTAACCTAAACTTGTCCAAATTTTATTGGTTGAGATAAAATAGACCCATCCCCACCTTATATTCTAAATAAATCAATTTGGAGCTGTTAAAAACCGAATATGACATTATAATAAAATAATATTTTATGTTTTTCATAAGGTTCCCCTCTTCTCCCTTATAAAAAAGGCACCCCTTCCCTCTCCACTTCAAACCCTTTTAAGCTTTTAAGCACAGCCAAACACGGCCAATTACTCTTATAAACCACCATAGTTACATCATAGAGGTTCTTATCTTCTCATAATACCATCTATAGTGCCCTAAGAAGAATTTTAAAAGAGGTGCGTCGAGGAAGTGGTAATCTCTTCTACCGACTCATTCAAGTTTATTTCTTCTTCTACTTCGTCTTATTTAGTTGTTTCATTATAAATTAATAACATCAGTATTACTAATATACTGATATGTTAGTATAAATATGAAACAACCCTATTTCACCTTCTATCCATCTTATGGAAAACGAAATCACCGCGTATGTGTACGTACAGAATACCGTCTCAATGCTTTGGTATAATCTGTTTTCCACCAACACCTTACTTGGATGGGTATAATGGTGTAAATAAATAACTATATATGAATATTGTAAAATGATATTGATTCTAAAATATTATAAATAAAATTCAAAAGAATTCCACGATCATTTGAATGATATCATCGCTCGTGCGTACGTACGGACTACCGACTGCACGAACGCGATGAGATTCATTTTCCATGATTAAAAATTCAAGTATGATTATAAAGTATATATAATAAATAATCATGAAATATATTACATAATAATTATACTGGATTTATGTACATATATGTTTCATTTACTTAATTCCATTTAATTGAATAAGGAAACAAAAAAAGTGTTCATGCGTACGCACGACCTACCGTCTCCATGAATGGTGTATTTCATTCCATTTATCGATCTATAATATATACTTATATACTGAATATATATTATATATAAATCATTTTATACATTCTGTAATTATGTAAATCAGGATATAAGTAATAATATCAAGAACAACATGTCGAAACACGTACAATAAATGAAACGATTTTACCAAAATGCTACTTTAACATGGAATTTGCAAAAGAACAAGTAATATAAAGTCATAAGTAAACCATATATGATATCATAACAATGAATATGGCTCTGTAATAAGTCAGTGACATTATTTAAATCATTATATAGGTGGTTCGGATACGTATGAAGCATATTGGACCTAAGGTAATGGATAACTATTTTAATCTCATTCTTATATGAGATTGTTATTCCTAAGTACTGACAGAGGTTATTGTTATCATCAATGACCATGATTTCAAAAAATGATTTCATTTATTTTAAAATTCCTTTTTACCCAATTTTGAAATTTACCACATGTTATGAAATGAATCTCACTTTTTTACCACATTGGGAACTTTTTGACTTTTCCTACAAAAGTACAAGAAGAATGTTATTTTTAACTTATACTGTGTGAATGGATTTTTACGGTTTCATAACGCCCCAATTTCATGAATCTTACTATACTAGATTTTATTACTATTTTCAACAAAATACTTTTCTCTTAAAATTTCATCGCACATAGTGAAATGAAAATTATTTTGAAGAAGAAAGGATATTTTCCTCAAAAATTCATTTCAAGTGTTTTATAAAAACCGTTTTCCATCTAAGATGACATTATTTCAGATGTTTATGTTTCCTGTATAATGTCTCTATGATTTACATGGTTTCATTTTTCTTATGATGAATGATATCCATTTGTTTAATATTGATTATGTTATTATGGGATGATATTTATGACACCCATTTTATTATTTGGTTAATAATGAATGATTTATGTTTATGTTGTCACACACATAAGAATGACTTCATTATGAGATGGGTGGGACATATATCCCCCTCAAATGCATTGGGTAATGATTTTATATCTCATGATATAGACATGGATGGAATGGTATGTTAATCTGGTTCAGTGATACAGGACTGGAACGATGAGTGAACTCAATTCAGAAAGGGACTTTGTCCACTAAGATAGGCTTGGAAGAAATTCCTTGGCTACTATGGAAATCATATCATGTGCTTAATGGTTTGGAAAAATTACATGTTTTATTTCCATGCTATTTTATCGTAATTGATGTTCCCTTATAATATATGACTTATGTACTTCCAAGATTCATGTCTTTGCTCAAGGTTTTGATGTTTAGATTTTATGTTCATGTTTTGGAGTTCAAATGTATACGGTTTTTTTATTTTCTCCATGATTACCCTTACCGAGCATTTGGGCTCACACTTTATATGTCTTCTATTCCCTAGGATATAAAGAATGTATTTAGGTAATAAAAAAGGGAAGATATTTATGGGAGATGTTAAAGATCTTTAACCATGATTAGAAGATATTGTTCCAGGTTTCCAAAGACACTAAACTATAACGGTCCTTCGATGTTTGTTTTTGTTATGTATTATGTATTCCACAAAAGTAATGTAATATCCATGTATGTCATGCTTTGGGTATCTACAGTTGGTATCAGATGAAATGTTTAGTTAACCTTTGGAAACAAGGATGTGAAAACATTAGTGAGATCTCTAGAGATATTTCTAATTAATTTAGAGGGATGTCCCTAAGGCTAAGTATATGTATAGGATAGAGTCCTAGAATTATGTTGATGATCATGAATAACCTACGGTAAATTTAAGGTGTCATGGATTAAATAATTTTTGATAAGTTAGAAATCTCATAGGTGACTTTTTATGATTATGTGTTTCCTCGTTATTTTATATGTTTCTTACACTATGGTTTCTAGTCTTAGTCAATGGAGGGAACGAGAAAGAATTCAATTAAGATTGATTACAATGGAAAAATTGGTGACTATGATCAACGAAAGTTTGTAATTGCTGGAGAGAAAGATATTTTTATTATTCCAAATCATTAATCTCGATATTTGATTAACAGGGTGAACTTTAGTTGTATTCTTATGTCATAAAATAAGAGGAAGATGGAATATTATGCATGTTCTCATGATTAGGAGCATAGAGAAAGGAAGATTGAGATTTCTAAATAATGGAAGAAGAACCTTGAGGAATACCTCAAATGGAGGGGAAGATGTTATATATTTGGAGAAGAGGGACCCAGAGTGATAGACTGTTATGGAGTCCAATGTCTTATCTATGGAGAACATGGGATTTACCCAACTCAATGCCCTGACCTAAGAGGTTACTTCTAACTCAAAGAAGGACATAGTCCATTATAATAATTAAAAAGGATGGATTGAAGTTTTTATTTATTGGTATTCAAGAATAATGTTGATAAGATACTTTTATAGTATATTTCAATATTTTTGTATTAGTCTATTGTGGTTTTCAATAATTTTATGGTACCTGTAACCAGGACAAGTGAGTCAAATATTTTTGAAAGCAGATTATATGAACATAATTAATGGATAAGGAGAAAATAATATGTTTGATAGTATTCACGAGCTTATGATTGTTATAAGGACTATTTGATATCATGGTTGGAGTATAAAAAGTTTTATTTTGATTTAGGTATGTCGAAAGTGTTAACTTTTAACTGTATTCATGTTTTCACTAAGGTTAAATGGGTATTCATTTTTCAAGAGAATACATGATTAAGGCCTTCGAATGTTTGGAATGTGAAAAAAAGACATATCTTATGATATATGGGGATCAATGATGATATTAACATGGTTGTTATATGAACTCTCTAGTAATCGTTTTCACTATAATATGAGATTGGACCGCAGTATTTTGGATAACCCTTAAGAATGTAATGGATTATGTTGGACATAACATAGTATGTTTTAAGGCGAGAAAATTTTCGATATTATTGATGGAATGTTTTAATAATATATTTTTAGAAAAAGGACATCCTGCAGGATGGGCGACAAGCCGTCACGTTGGACAAGGCTGTTGGAATTGAACCCACAACCGAAGTGTGATAGGCCTTTATCACCTACCACTGGGCTACTAGAATTCACTGGTTAGTAGAAGCTAATTTTATTATATTAAGAGTTATAATATATGAAGTATAAGTCCATTTTAGAAACCATATACGATTAACCTCACTATAGATGGACTCATTTATATTTAATAACTTTTACTATCATTTTGTTTGAAATAGATGGAATAACCTATCATTCTATCACATGATCTGCTAACACTTCACGGAAGACAAATTCCACTTCATTTAATTAATAGATGAAGTGGAAATTGTTCAAGGAACGAGAAACAGTAAGATTGTATCAAAATCAACTAAGTATTTCTTTTAATTCAACAATTCTTCAACTTTAGGGAAATGATCTTGAAAACAAAAAAATGTGGTCCCAGTGTCCTTATATCCGATGAATCATATGGTACCCTAGATCATCACAAATTTATGGCTTTGTGATTGTTGTCTATTTCATATCCATGATCTCTACCACTCTCCATTCGAACTGGATGGTTATATTTCTCTTCCATATCAATATTTTCACCTATATTCTCCTATGTGGAAACCCAATGATGAGTTGCTTTGTGTATCCATTATGTTTCTGATGTTATATTTTAAATTTTTTTTAGTATTCCTTTTTAGGATGTGGGTTTCTATGAAATAAAATTATTAGTAGTAAACCATTAATAACCCCGACGAATTTGGAGGGCGAAATTCATTTTAAGGGGGGTAGAATGTAACAACCCAAGATTTTATAAGATATATTATTTTTAATTTCATTGATGTCTTCTGATATACACTACACCATGATTAGCTTGTACTATACGCAACATCGTATTATCTTGTAGTATACGCAACACTATTCTTAGCTCGTGTTACACACAAATTTGAGTTTGTTTTGTGGAAATTATTCTACGGAACATTAAGTATAGATTTTGTTTAATGAATAAATGAAATTTGTTTTGATTATGTTATACGCAAAAACCAAATGGAGATTTCACTACACGCAGCCCTGACTTGTCTTTCATTACACACAATCAAGACTTTCATCGATAGCGTGTGTAGTACGTTGTACTGAGTTTCACTAAATGAGATATTATTATAATATTATTATGAACTAGCCTTTATGAAAAGTAATAACTTCTTTTTGAAATTTTATAAATTTTATCTTTAAAAATGGACACCATTTTTCGATTTGGAATATCAAAATTAGCTTAGGGTGTATTTTTGGTATTTTTCTGAAAAAATTCAATTTTTGATGAATAGTGAAAACACTTAATTACTATTGAAAACACGAATTTTTATTTAAATAATTATTTATTTCATTTAAATTTATTTTAGGTCAAAATTGTTAAATAATACCTATATAAGTTCAAATTAATTCATTGGAGTCATTTTATAATAATTTTTCATATATAAAAATTTTATTGAACTTTTCATCGTCTTTTACCAACCTCCTAGGAGAATTTGAAAATTTACATAAAACATAATTTTACCACTTCTAGGAGTGGAATTATGAAAATCTGAGAGAAGGTTAATATCAAGGAGTAAAATGAGATTCAATGAGATAAAAATAATTTTTTATGAATAGTATCTTTTTTACGTTGTTTTTTCACGGTTAAAAGTAAATAGGGTAATTAAGAGTAAAAATGATATTATTATTACCCTAACACATGTTCTAATTAAATTGAATAAATTTAATTCGACCAAAAAAAACCTTAGTAATAAAATATGACCATTTAGGTACACTTGGAATAGATTAGAACACTTATTATTAATTTATTTAAAGAATAGTTAAAATAGTGAAAATAAATGTTTAATAAAAAAATATATTTAATATAGGGTTATACATAAGATAAATTAGACTATAAATATTTATTATAAAGATAAAATTATTTACTACATAATCGTATTTTGTTTATAATTTTTATAAATTAAATAATTTAATTTATTTATGACACAATGGTGATGCAGTAATTACCTAAATAATGAAATATTAATATAATTGATATTATAAATACCCAAATAAATGTAATTTGATACTTTTTATTAATTAAAATAAGTTTATAGGTTAATATGACATGTTATTATTGATTTAATTAACTTTTTTCTAACTAATCATGCTGTTATGATTTTCAAAAAAATCAATTACCAAATAGTGTCAAAATTGACATAAAATTGTTTTTAAAATAAATATTATATTCTTAATTGTTATTTTATTCCTAAAAATCAAAGGATCAGCCAAATGACCAATAAAATGTTATATATATTAATAATTAACAACATGGGGTTAGTTTTGCTTCTTATAGTATGTTTATTATCCATATAGTGTAAGAAAAAAAGAAGACCAAATAAAAGAAAATTTATTTATCTTAAAGTTAAATCTAAATGATAAGGATAAAATAGTGACCTAAACATTTATAAATTCTATTACCCATAATGATTTCACAATATGACTCCTAATTTGTCATTACCCCTGACTGCAATGTGGATCGCTTCTTTAGTGGGGTGAAACATAGCCTACTGAAAGCGTTGGTGATCCATGACATTGAACTCTATGAGTAAATTGATCGATGTTCCTCCAATGTCGACATGGATACCAGATAATCTCAACTGTATCATGGGGATATGAAGCATAAGGTGGAAATAAATGTTGAAGGTCCGATGGATAAATCCAAAGGTGTTAAGTAGATCTAGCACACCACTTTCCAAAGGTGCACAATGAATCACCATTGAAATTTCTTAAAGGGGATGGGGAAATGCTTTTGGTGTTGAATAAATGGGTACCTAGCTGTTAACTGCCAACAAGAAAAACCCACGACTACAATAGAGGAAAGGAACACTTCGTTAAAAACCTCAATGCGTTGTTCATTTCTACAACTACAAAGAACCAGAGATTCATGGAAATTAGTGCCACATGACAAGGGTTTTCGGAGGCATCAAACAACCTCCATGGTAAAAAGGGATAGCATCTACCATCACTATTAATGAAGTGACCCCCGATAATGAAATGGTGATAGGTGCACTAGTATTTCATTCAAGAATACCAAACGTACATTTTGATTCAGGTTCTATGCATTCTTCTATATCCCAAATGTTTAATAGAACAATCCCAACACCACCAAAAATCTTGTAAATAATGATGTTGGTGATTACGAAAAATGGGGAAATAATTTCATGTCATGAATATAACTCCTCCATTGTTATAACCTTTGTATTGAATTTCCCAGCGAACCTCATCATACTCCCTCTGGTGGAATTTGATACACTACATGGCAGCGATTTCATTTCCTTATATAACGCCAAAATAAATTTTTCTGAGTGGGATATCACTCTCTATGTTATGAATCAACCCCTGATAATATACATGTACAATGAGGAAGATAAATCATCTTTAGCTCCATCATCTCATGCATGGATACTAAAACCCTATGAGAACACGTATCTGGATCATATGATTGAGTATAAGTAGGCCACTATCCTTGAAGACATGTTTATTGTGAGGGAATTCAATGAATTGTTTCCAAGGAATGTCATGGTCTTTATCCTAGAAGAGAGGTTAAATTCTCAATTGATTTTATACCTAGTTCATTGACAATATCCAAGACTATGTATTGAATGGATGTTGTGGATCTTGAGGAGCTAGAGAAAAAACTACAAGAAAATCTGGGTAAATGGTTTATACACCCATGTGCTTCACCTTAGGGTGCACAAGTACTCTTTGTCAAGAAGAACGATGGGTCAATGAACCTTTACATCAATAGTCAGAAGTTTAAAAAAATCAGGATAATGAACAAGTATCATCTCTCATGAATCAATGACATGATCGATCTGTTATGTGGTGCACAATACTTCTCCAATGTGGATTTGTGGTCGGGATATCACCATGTAAGGCGGAGGAAGGAAGATATCCCCAAGACTGCTTTTCTTACATGATACTGGCCCTATGAATTCATAGTAATTCCTTTCAGACTCACTAATTCTCTAACAATAATCATGGACCTGATGAATATATTCATTAGGTATTACCTTGAAAAATGTTTGGTAGTCATTACATATGATTTTATAATATACTTCAAAAAAGGAGGATAGTGAGGAGTATCTAAAAACTGTACTAGAGACCTTGCAGAAAGAGAATCTCTATGTAAAGTACAGAAAGTGTGAGTTCTGGTTGAAGGAGGTCTCAATCATAGGCCATATCATCAAAAGAAATTGGATATCTCTAGATCCCTCCAAAATAGATGCAATTGAGGGATGGACGAGGAAATCATCTGTAACAGATATCTGTAGAATATTGGGGTTAGCTGGATATTTTCGATTATTTGTGTGAAATTTCCCATGATATTCTAACCCACTTACTAAGCTAACTCGGTAGGGAGTAATGTTTTCTTCGACTGATGAATGAAAAGAATGCATCAAGTAATTAAAAAGGAGGCTTATCACTGCACTCGTTCTCACTTTACCCACAAGTGGAGATCTTTTTGTGGAATTCAGTGATTCTTAAAAGATGGTCATGTGTTGTGTGTTAGTGTAAAATTTCAAATTCATTACCTATGCTTTATTGAAATTGAATGTTCTTGTGCAGAATTATCCAACACATGATATGGAGTTGGCAACAGTGATCATCGCTTTAAAAATTTTGTGGAATTATCTCATTGGGGAGAAGTGTTAATTATATATGGACCATAAAGTCCTCAAGTATGTATTCACACAGAAAGAGTTGAACATGAACCGATCAATATGGTTAGAGAAAATCAACGACAATAAATACTCAATGCATTACCACCCAAGGAAAGAAAAAAAGGTCGCAAATCCTCTAAGTAGAAAGAACCAATCAACTCTATCATTAATGAGATTTAATAAAGATCCAATATTAAAATACAATATGAATAAAGACCTGGGATTCATACAGAAGGGAAAATCATTAATCCATTCACAAATGATTGCTCAACTATATCTTTTGGAATGTTTAATGGATGATAAAAAGGATGATGTGAGAATTTAGAAGAAATTAGAATCTATCAGAAAAGGGAAATTTTCATAGATCAATGTTAATGAAGAAGGAATTATGAGATTTGGAAAAAGTCAATTTGTTACATCAAATTCAAAGCTGAAGAAAGACCTTTTGGGTGATGCACGTAGTTCAAATTACTCTATTCACCTAGGAAACACAAAGATGTATTAAGATCTCTGAGATCATTATTGGTGGGGTAATATAAAGAAATATATCATTGTGTATACATTAATGTGCCAGGTGTGTCAGAATGTGAAGGAAGAGAGGCATAAGTCTAAGTGGATGATGCAATCATTGCATATACCAGCATGGAAATGGGAGAAAATCACCATGGAATTTTCACTAGACATCAGAAATCATAAAAATGAATCAATGATATATAGGTTCTGGTATATCATCTTTCAAATTCTAAAAACATCATTACAATTCTAGAGGATTTCTCATCAGATCAACTGCAAGGAATATATATCAGGGAAGTGGTAAGGCTGCATGGAGTACCACTATTTAATGTATCCGATCGAGATCCAAGATTCACATCTAGGTTTTGGAAGAGTTTTCAGCATACTTTGGATACTCAACTAAACTTCAGTACGACCTATCAACCTCAATATGATGGCCAATATGAGCAAAAAAATAAATCACTGGAAGATATGTTATGATCATGTTCAATGGAATTTAAAGGAGGTTGGGATCAATAACTTTTTCTGGTTGAATTATTCTACAATAACAGCTTCCAATAGAGCATCTGAAAGACACCTTATGAATCCCTATACGGGAAGTGGTGCAGAACCCTGACATGTTGGGATGAAGTCAGTGATCGTAAGCTGCTAGGACCACAAATTGTTGAAAAAATGGCAGTGAAGGAGAAAACCATTCAGCAACATATAATGGTAGCCCTGAGTCGACAAAAGAGTTATGTTAATAACAATAGATGATATATTGGGATTAAATTTGGAGACATGGTATTTCTACACATATCTCCATGGAAAAAGGTCATGAGGTTGGAAAAGAATGAGAAGTTAAGTCCTAGGTACATCGTCCCCTTCGAGATTCTTGATCGTGTTGGGGTTGTGGCCTATCTATTAGCACTTCCACCAACCCTAGAAAAAGTACATGATGTGTTTCATGTATCCCTAATAAAAAAGTACATACTAGACCCTTGAAAAGTACTCTAATTAGAGGTAGTACAACAATATGATGATAACTCTTATGAGGGTCAACCAATGATGATCTTTTATCATAGTGAAAAAGATAAAATAAATATGATTTTTCCCCTCATCAAGGTATTGTGGAAAAACAAAAATATTGAATACGTGATGTGGGAATCAGACAAAATGATGCATCATTATTACGAACATATGTTTTACTATGGGAAAAAGAAAATTTGTAGGGAATGATTTTTTAGGGGGGGGGATATTGTAATGACCCAAACCATCGTTAATAGAATTTACACTTGATCTAATTAAATGTCATATTATTGTTATATAAAATTTTCAAATCATTGGTTTTTTGTTTCTGAATTTTAAAATACTATTATTAATTGTTATTGTTGCTAATGTAGTCATTTAATAGTGATTACATGATTAGTAATAATGTGGGGCTTTAAAAAATCCTATTTACTAATACAATGGAAGTGATGGCCTCATCCAGTAGAGTTTCCCTATACGAAGCCCATTTTTTCAGAGCTCGGAAAGGTGGTTGCATCTTTGGGCTTCTCTCTTGACCAATTTCTATCTGATCATGACCACGTTAAGCATGCCCTGAACAAACTACAGGTGAATGAGAAGGTAATATGGATTACCACCCAAGTGATGTTATCTAAGCCACCCCCAGAGTCTGACACTGTAGCACACCATACCCTTCAGTCTTATGCAGGTGTTATATGTGGGTAGGTAAAAACATTGTTTCACTATGAATTTGTACATTATTTTTGTATTATGAATTTTCATTTATTTTATTATTGTTACATTGTAAATAGTTTTTAATGGACAAATAGTATTTTTAGTTTGCATTCAACCAAGAAATATCTTTTGATGAATTAATTAATTTGGTAATTAAATAAAAATTTAATAAAATATTATTATTCTTAAATTAAATTTTATAATATATAAATGGTCACATAATTTTATGAATGAAATTGTGATTTTTATTTATGTTTGAAAGCTTTTTTTATCAAAACCCGTTAATTTTCGATAAATGTCAGTTTTTTTAATAGTAATTATTCACATATTTAGATAATTATTAAATAAAATGAAAATTATTTTTGGAATAAGAATGTTGAAATTATCCAATGGTAAATGTTTCATAATTTTCTGAGATAATCGAATTTGTTGGAAAAAAATAAATACAATATAAATATATAGTGTGTTGTATGAAATCATAATGATCCAATATTGATTTAGTAAAATAATATAAACATCATTTTCAGGAAATATATGTATTATCATTAAAATAATTTGATTTTTGGTTTGTTTGATTTATTTTACAAAGCCTTGGTTAATCCTTCAAAGCTTATAAAACATTTTGTCTTCATAAATTGTTTTCCAAGAGAGTGTGACACACATCCACAAAATCAACCCTATTATTTTAAGATGTTCAGCCATTAAGATTTTAATAAATTTTTTCTCACTCCCCTTTGTCAAAAACCATGGGCCAAAACCATGTGTTGGTTTGTGTTTTTCATTATTTTAATGTGAGGTGTCACAAACCTAAATAATAAAGAATTCTTTCTCTTTTCTTATATAAACCACCCATGCTCTCACATCCACTTCACTCAAAGCCTTTTTAGTTCGCAAAACCCTGCCCTTCTCTCTATATAATACTCCTAAGGTTCCCCATTCTCCCATGAATCCTCTCTCAAGCCTCTCTCGAGCCATTGGGATCACACTTCTACGACAGGGATTTCTACCTTTCTCTTTTAATCCTTGTTTCTTAATATTGTTATACCCATTTATATTCAATTAAAAATGTAAGTGTATGGTTTCAAACCTTCCCCATTATTCCCTATTATTGAATGGATTATGGGTCACCCCTTTCCCTCTAATTAATTCCTCCCATGTACACCAATTACAATGCTGTAATTCCGTGAGAGATTTCACTCTCCTCTTTTACATCCAAGTAATTCTTCTGTACTACGCATCCAAATTCCATAACGTATGTTTATAAATTTATCTATTGGACCCCATTATTGTAAATTTAGTGTAAATATGATTAATAACCCTTTTCCCTTTAATCAACCATTTTCATGAATCCTTATGTCACGCCGTTATGATGCAGAAATTGCTACGCGTTTTTCCAAGACAATATCATTGTGTAGTGAATACTATACCCATGTCTCTATAAAGTGTATTCTCTTTTATGAACATATTCATATTGAATGGTATATTCATGTATTTATTCAACAATACATAATCATGGAAAACATATGATGATTATTTATTCCATATTATATGATCCATGTGGCACAATTATGAATGAAATTAAATGTTAAGAAGGGTAAACTATGATAGCGCTACAATGTATTGGGTAATGTATAGTATCCTGATATTTCATTTGCAATGGGATATGACTCATTCTAATTCAACTAAAATGCAGTTTTACTCATGATTCATGTGAAATGAGGGTTTATTCATGCCCCATGTGCAATGATCCTCAGATCCTTCTAATTAAATGTTAAAGGATGTTTCATTATTTCCATGTTATGACTATCATGCTTATTAATTCCTTTATGTTCATTTTTCTCTTTTTATCCATTGATATGCCTATTTTATAATATGTATTTTATTCCTTATGTTATTCCATGTTTATTCCCTTAATGGGCATTACATCTCAACCCTTTCTTATGCATGTTCACAGCTTATCCCATACAATGCTATGTACAAGGGAATGTAGTGGTCACGTAAACGATGTTTTCAATAATGATATTGTGTGTTACATGTTTTAAGTTTTCATGTAATGATCATAAGACCCTAATACAATATACCTCTTTATCTTCCATTTTTAATAAAGTGAAGAGATTATGTAATAAATTATTTTAAAGT
The DNA here is from genome assembly GCA_963277665.1 of Viscum album. NCBI lineage: Eukaryota > Viridiplantae > Streptophyta > Magnoliopsida > Santalales > Viscaceae > Viscum > Viscum album. The sequence continues at coordinate 1,379,779,328 of OY728126.1, forward strand.
GTGTAATAAAGAGAAGGGTTGTTATAATATAAGGAATAACTTATTATTATTTCCATGATTGTATTATGTTCAAAATAACATGATTATTATGAATCTAGTTTATCTTCCACATGTTACACCATGAGGAAATTTTTTTGAAACCATCTTCAATTTTCAATTTGTCTCCTTTCCATACATTATGATAGCTTGAGATTATTATGATACATATTTCATTTCATGGATTATGATATGATGTTAATGGAAACCATCTATTAGTATGGGTTATGATAGGATGAATGTCTGATTATTTATGAATCACATATATATGATTTTATTTTGTAATATGTGGAACCTATATCTATTTCTAATACATTAGGTAATGTTTTATATATACTGATATAGACATGTTATAATTGGGCAGAAAATTAGTTTAGGAATAGACTTTTTTAGCTAATATGGTATTGGTGTCGAACCTCGAATACTAATATGGTCGTGGGAGTGATCGTTCACTAGAAAGAAGATATTTTGGATTTAACCATGAGAAAAAATATGGTTTGCTGAGTTAATTCAATCCACTGTACGGAATTTTCTATGACTGCAGATGGTGGAGTGTGCCACTTAGTAAGTGTATTACCCGTGATGTGCAATGATAGGTTTCAGAAATAAGAAATTACTTATAGGGAATGATTAAATATTCTTACATGTGTGGCATTAATTTTAGTCCATATTCATATTTTTATAAAATCTAGGATTAATAAATTTATTCCCTTATGTTTAATGTATTATTATCCATCAACCTCTGTTTCGCGACCCATGGATATGATCCTTGACATATAAGGTATTATCTTAAAATGTTATTCTAATGTTCCCATACCATTATCCTCATGACCATGCTTACATAACTCCTCCTTTACCACTATTAATCATTTAAACTCACACAATTAGTATGTTTCACTTCCACATGATATAATGAATGATTTTATTTAATATTAAAAAAGGGTAAGATCATGAGTGTAGATGTAAAAAAAATCAGAATATCAGAAGATTGTTTCACATGCTTCCATAGACACGAGACTATTATCATCGACAGTGATAACCATTTTTTATTGTTTTTAATATTAATATAAAATATGTAATATCCATGTCTTCTAATACTAGGTTTTTATATTTAGTGTTGAAGGAATTTATTAGTCATCTATTAGAATCTAGGATGAAAAAACAAACTATGATTCCTATGGATATTTAATAGGATATGTATAAGGATATTTCGGTTGATGTTTCTAAAGATAATCCTATGGTTACATATATTAAAATGGAATCTTCATAATGTATACACCCAATAAGTGAATATTCATTATTACGTGGTTTTATGCTATGAAAAGTGTTTCTCACACTATGTATTATAGTTTTAGCCAACATAGTGAATCCAAAATCACTAGGATATTGTGGATTCTGACAGAAAATCACCTATTTAGATGTCACATTTAATTTTCAACAGAGTAAAGGATGATGTGGTCATGCCTTATTAGTTATGAAAAAAATGAATAATCACATGCACCATAAAAAACTCTCAGACTCACCAATTAAGATAATGATGGAGTCCAAAGAGAGTTTAGGTAATGAATAGCATGGATGAAAGAATATTTATATTTTATTATGCCAATAATGTGTAATGAAGAACCCAAGTGAATGTCTTATAAGAATGGGATGGTTTTTTTACTATGGGAAATAAAAAATGAGATAATTTCATTATATTGGTAAAGTGAAATGTTTGGTTAATACAATGAATGAGAATAATAGACTCCCTGTGACCTAATCGATAGTTGAAGACATGAAATATGGAATGAATGGTATTTAAGGAAATTGATGGCCTAGGTGGAAAAATCCAAAAGAGATTCATAATGGTGGTATGAGTAGTGGTTATAATCTTTATGTTGATGATACTACAATTGAAATGTGAACGGAAAATGGTATTGAGTAATAAGTGGAGGTAACCTTGTTAGTCAATCATGGTGGAAGTGGAATTACAAAAGTGTTTCTTTATTTGGATTCAAGAATTATTAATTCATTAATATAAGAGGATTCATGAGTTGTTATTTTCCCCTATAGACATACGAGATTATATTTAATGGTTTCGATTAGTGAGAAAAAAGGTTTCTTGGAAATGTAATATTCATGGGAAACCAATGATTGAGGGAAATATTTCACTTAATATGTTCTAGATAATATCGTAATGATGATTGGATAAATTAAAATATATGGTACTCATTATTTTGCAATATATTGTTTATTGGTTGAAAATGTTCTTTATGTCATCAGGGATAGTGTTTTAAAAAGTTTATGATTAATGGAATATATCATATTATCATTGGAATAAGGAATCATTAAAGTATTAAATAAGGATTTATGGTAATTTATATTACTACCATGTTTAAATAGAATTAATGCTGATGGTATTTACATTATTATTATGTGAAAAAACACGTGATATATTTTGATATACATGGGATCAATGAAATGTTGTTTTTTAGAAATTTAGTGAATATATTTATAATGTTATGTACATTCATCATTTGTAATAGTTAAATAGTTAACCATATTTGGAATGTTTTATGGTAATATTCATATTAGGTTTTATAGGTTAAAGTATTATCTTGTAACATGGTGATTTATTTATAAAAAATATATTTTTCTTACCTTTTTTGTTGGGATAATGACATATTGAATGACATATTATTATATTCATGGATCTCAGGATCATATAATGCTTCAAGAAAATGAAAACACAGAATTATTTATTTAATTGTGAGGGAATGAAAAATTGATCTTGGAACAACATAGAGTGAGGTTTACCTAAAATAATGTAGGTATATATTCTCATAAAAATTCATCATCTTCAAAATAAATGGACTTGATTAAAAATGTTTTCTTATATTCTATATACTTGATGATATTATTTAACATTTTCAGACCTCTTAGGGTTATGGAATTGTCCTAATTTACCCTTTATGAACAATAAATTCTATAACTCTCCATCAGCATATTATAGTTATATTTTTCATCCATTTCCATGATCTAACCATCAAACTTTACTGACCATTTTCAAATACTAGTAATGAGATACATTTGTTAATCGTTATGTTTTCAAAATTATCATTTTATAAAAAGTATTATTATTCATTTTAATATATTTTATTCAAGGAATTGTTAGTTAATGTATTAAACCTATTATTACCAATATTAATTTATATTTATAAATTAATTTTATTGGGGGTACTGGGTAACAGCAGAAGTTTTTGTGAGATATTTTTTTGTCAAATTATTTTAATATTGTTCATTTCTCCCAATGACGAATATAGATTATTTTATAAGAATGAAATATGTCTAGAATGAGTTTCAAGAAACACCAAGTTAAGCCATCAATGGAAAATACACTTTGATTATATTTTGGTACACAAAATGAAATGTTTACATAATATTACAAACAACGATGACATTCATTGAAATGTTTTGTTACAACCATGCATAGTGTCACCGAAGAGAAATATACTATAAATATTGTTATTAAAATATTATTTTAATTACTACAAAGACATTTAAATAGATTTTACAAATAATATATACGAAATTGTGAAAATTTGATTTAAATATATATATAAATATAATAATTTCTTTGGTTACCAATTTTTTATAAATCAGTTTATGTATTAAATGAAAGAATTAATTAACATTATAGGAATTTTAATTTTTATAAAAAAAACAATTTTATATCGAAAAATTAAACAGACATATTTTTAATTTTTCTAATAATATTTATTTATTATATATTAAATATATTTTTATAGTCATCTAATATATTTTATATATATATATATATAATAATATGAATTTATGAATAAAAAAATTTATTTTATTTAAAGGTAATTTTGCTTCATAAATTTGGATTACATATTATATATATAATTTTTTATTCTTTTATAATTGTTATTTTTAAAAGAAAACATCATTTTTTAAATTTTAATATCAATATTTACTATGGGTGAATTTTGTATATTTTTTTATTGGATTCATTTATTTATGAATTGTGAAAACACATAATTTTAATTGAAAAATTATTTTTGGGCTATTACATTTTAAATGTTAAATTATATTTTACATATAGAAAACAAAAAATATTTAAATAATTTATCAATAACTAAAATTTAGGTCATTTTAATCAATTTTATATTTAAATTGGATATAAATACAATAAAAAAATTTATTCTTTTTTTGTTAAATCCTTGATATCTAATGGCAACTACATGATTAATTTTAAATTTATTTTTACCACTTATGGGATTGAAATTTTAAAAACTTTATTCTATTTTTTAATAGTGTTAATTTATAATGTATACTAAGGGAATCATATTTTATGAAAAATTAATTGTGAATGTAATTATAAATATTTATAGTGATTAATGTAATAAACATGAATACATAGTGGTAATTCATTAAAATAATATTAAACATTACCTTGAAATATGTCTACAATACATGTAATCGACTTATATTGAATTTAATATCCCTTGTTTTTAAATAGAACATTATTTTATGATCATTTTGTTAGGTAGACCACGTAATAATATTTACCTTTTTATATTAACAAGAATGTCACTTCTCTGCCAATTTAAATTGTCACCCTCACCCAAAATAATTCACACAAGTCATTCACATTATATCATCCAATACATAATCACATTAGCTCCAAAATTCCCTAAATTAATCATATACTCCTCTATATTGTTTTAATGACATCCAAGGAAACCCATTGGTGCAAACCAAAATGAGTTGTTCAAAAAACAGGTAACATCCTTCAACAAGAAGATTTGTTTTTTTAATCTCCATACTCTATATTATTCTTATTAAATGATTCTAAAATAACCGGAGTATCATCAATATAATGATATATTTTTATGATATGGGTAAAAAATACATTCACACATTTTCCTATGAAGGTAAATCCAATCTTCGTTAATGTGTATGGAGGACTACCGCCTCATGAAAAAATGTCCTTCCTTATTCTATATCCCCCATTCAAGGTTGGGAATAATGATGGAATTTAATTTTATTTATATGAATTATAGGATATTTATGATGATGTTTCTCTTTTTGAATTAATATATAATGAATATCTACTTTATTCCACTTTTTTAGAATACAATAACTTCAGTTGTGGTTGTTTGGACAACCACCTCCTTAAAGGGATATTATTCCATCAAAAATTAAGTAGAATGTATTAAGAATTGGTTTATTAAAATCATATGATATATATGAAAAAACTAATTCTAAGAAGATTACAATATACATATATATATATATCAATTATATTTTTTCTTTAACCACTCCAAGATAATTGTAATATCATTCATGGGTATGTATGACATAACTTCTCCATGAATGACAAATTTAATTTCTCTTATGTATGCCATATAGATTATTATAAATACACATATAACATATTTATATGATAATTTTATTTTTTTTATTATGTAAATAATTAAATGATATTCATGTTAAAGGTATTACAAATAACAAGTAAATTCTTATATGAAAAAATACAGTTACTAATTAAATTTATAACAAACATACAATGTAAAGTCATAATTGAATTATATATTTATTATATATATATTAATTAGTTTATTTTTAGATTTATAATACATATATATTAATTATAATGTGGTTTTGACATGTAGAAGGAAATTCATGATATATGGTATGTATTTTATATTCACAATTTTATTTATGTGAGACACATGTGATATTCATCACTCATTTCATTTTAATGATTTATATTGATTCCATGAACGTATAATGTTATTATTAATCTTATATTTATGGTTATTTACATAACTTTTTTATAAATTATCTTCCTTGGGGAAAGTGGATCTATATTTACCAAATTGATAAAGTAATTTTTTATCAATTTTCCTTCACAGATATTAATATTATTTAATCATCCGATGTTATTTTATAAGGATTAAATACTAACCATTTACATGACTCATCATAAATATCCTAATTTTTATTAAAATTTATGATTCATGAAATGTTATTCTATCATGGGGATTAAGATACTATGCTAGCAATGTGGTAACCATTTCATTCTACAATCTCATCACATATCAAGATTGTTTATGATTATGTTTCAATTAATGATCCATATAACAAAAACTCTCACTATTTTTTTCCCTTGTGGTTATTCATTACATTTTCATTTAATGGTAACATTTTAAAAAATATTTATTATTAAATATAATTAAAAAAATTATCATAAATTTCACTTTATTTCACTCTTTGGCCAAAAATCATTATTCAGTCAAAATAGTTTCTTCCATATCTATTTTACAAAACATTTATACTTTTACACTATGAATTTTGTAGGATTTTGTTACTTCTTATTATTTTTATTAAAATAAATTATAAATTTTTTTATTATATTGACAGTATTCAAAACATTTTATGGTAGAAATTTATTGTTCATCATATATGGATTTACCCACTATCATGTCCACGATTTCGCCAAAGTTTAAATTTATTGATTTTGGCATTATTTTTAAAGAAAATGTTTTAATATTATTCCAAAGAAATTTGTATCAAATTTTTTTTTCTTATAATATTTTTTAAGAATATTTTTAATCTTTCCTTAAAATTTTTGAAATCTATTTTCAATGAAAATAATTTTAATATTGTTTTAAATAATTTATAATATGTTTTTAATTAACTTTCAAAAATAATTGATTTCAAAATGTTTCATTATTTATTATATGTTTGAAATTTATTTTTATTGAAAAAGTGTTTATAAAATTTTTCAAACATTATTTTTATGTTTTAGAATTATATAAAAATATAAATGGTCATAAATAGTTTATAATTATTATTTATAAATTTAAACAGTATTTTTCAATGGAGAGGGTTTTGATAGTGTTTCGTGAATTCTTCATAATTTTTCAATGATATTTTCAAAGAAACCATTTTAAAAATATTTTCAAGATTAAATTATATGTTTATAAATATATTATAAAAGAAAATATATTCAAAAAGGTGATCAGGATTCATTTATATATTTTTATTGATTGTTTTAAAAAATTAATTCTCATTATAAATTTTTATATTATACAATTATTATTGTCATATAATTGTGGTTTTATAAAGAAATGCTCTAAAAGTGAATTCATAATATTTATGCATATATGATTTCATACTTTTATATAGTTTATTCAATTTTGGGTGATATGATCCAAGTAAACCATTCATTATTAATTCTATGAGTTTCTTATGTTAAAATTGATATTATTATTATGAAACCCATTTGACATTCACATGTTATTCCATGATAAATTATTTTTGAAACATGTCTCACTTCCTTGGATATCGAGTTATTAAATGATTATAAAACCTTTCCCATTTCACGTGGTTATGATCTGTTGATTTTTTATGATTCCAATTTCATTTCATGAAATATGATATAATGCTTGTGAATCCAATGTATTTTTGGGTGTCATGATACTATGAATGTTTTAATATCATATGGAACAAAGAGATGTGAATTAATTATGTTAAGGGAAAGATGAGTTTTTATCTCCAATTAATTCGGTAAATATTTTATACCTTATGAAGTAGACATGGATTGAACATGTTTTAAAGGATATTCTATCCAAAAATTTTATTGGGATTGATCCATGAATACTGAGAAGGTCGTGGGGTAAAACCATTACTACTAAATTGTATTTAGTGTGATCCATTACAACATTAATTTTTGGGGGGAGTGACTGTTAAGTCAAAAGTCTTCTTTTGGCTTTTACATCATGTTTTGGAAATCACAAATATATTCTGTCATGTTTTGGAAATCACAAAAGTATTCTATCATATGTTTGTAAATAACAAATTGTCTTTTATCATGTTTATCGTATCGTACGATGATTGATCGTACCGACCAAAACGTATCGTACTGATTCTGTCAAACGTATCGTACTGACTCTGTCAAACGTATCGTACTGACTCTGTCAATCGTATCGTACTGACTTTGCTATTCAAATAATCATTATTTGTTTTGGTACTTTGTCAAAAACTCTCTCTGCATATGAATCGTACTCATGTTTTACATTTCTATATATCTCTTATCCTAACGAAACGATGTCGTTGAGTTAGTTATATACTAATCAAAACGATGTCGTGCTTTCTGTTTCAATATGACCGTTGGAGGCAATATGACCGTTGGAACCTGAGGCCTATAAATAGGAGGTCATTTGAAGCTGAGAAAATACTGATGAACGAAGAGACTCTGTGAACTACGAAGATTCTAGAGAGAGACACTGTGACTTCTCTCATCAGCCTTGTGCGTCCGATCATCGTATCGAGGGATTTCAAGTAATTGAAAGACAGAGGTGCCGATTACCTGCAAAATCGAGGGCTACCGGGGATAGGCAGACAGACGAGCCGATCATCGTATCGAGGGCTGCCGCGGATAGGCAGACAGACAAGCCGATCATCGTATCGAGGGCTGCCGGGGATAGGCAGACAGACGTGCCGATCATCGTATCGAGGGCTCACCAAGGTGTTGGTGAGACAGACCTCTTATCCTAGGTGAAAGGATAACCCTTCTCTTTGGGTTAAAAGAATTGTATTACTTTTACATTTCCGCTGTTGTATTAGAAAGGGATTTGTATTGTTTCCTTTACTTATTCAATTGTAATTGTTTCAATTACAATCATTCCATTACATATTGTATTGATTGGTTCTATACGCTTTAAGGTAGAATCATTCATATTTGTATTACTCTGATTATTGTGTTCATCTTGAATACAATTGTTTTACATAACAATAGTATTACAATACATCATACCTTTTACATTCAATACAATTGTGGGTGTTTGTGTTTGTATTAGTTTAAGTTCATTTAAACTAATCTCTTTGTTACTAAAACTCAAGGTTTTTAAAACCTACAATTCACCCCCCCCCTCTTGTATTGTTCCATCTAATAGACTTTTATATCGACTATTCGATCCAACAATTGGTATCAGAGGAGGTTTTCCACTGATTTGTATTACTAGCTTTATTTCTTATTACTTTCTTAAATACTGACTACACTAACGTGTGGAGTGGAAAAGTTGTTTTTGTTATATTAGATGGCAGGAATGAATATCGGATCAATAGATAATCTGAATCCTTCTAGACCACCAATCTTTGATGGGAATGATTATGAGTATTGGAGAGATCGTATGAAGACTTTCGTCATCAATACTGGTGTAGACAATTTTATTATGCTTACTGGGGGTTACAAAATTCCTGACAAAGAAGTTAGTACTTTCACAAATCAAGAGAAGCAAGAATATCAACTTAATTACAAGGTACGCAATACTTTATTATGTTCTATGACTAGGAATATATATAGCCAGATATCATCATGTGAAGCAGCCAACTGTATTTGGAAGAAATTAGAAGTCACTCATTTTGGTACATCCAAAGTTATAGAAACAAGGAGAGCAATGCTTCGAGCAGAGTATCATGGATTTGTTTTTCCTTATGGAGAGCAAGTATGTAAAGTGCAAAAAAGGTTTATGACAATTTTCAACAACTTACAATCTATGGGAGAAAATGGTCTTGATGATGAAGCTCTTGTTGATAAGATTATAGATATTATGCCAAATGAATGGGAGTCAAAAAAGAACAGCTATTGATGAAAATAGAAAAATTTCCCAGATTACTCTTGATGAACTCTTTGGAACTCTTCTACAGCACGAGACAAGAATGAAAATAGATGCTGATTTCAATAAGAAGAAGAATGGGAATGGAAGTGTAGCTTTTGCATCTAAAGCTAAAACACCTGAAAGAGTTACAAGGTCTAAATCCAAGAAAGTTGTTGTTTCTGATTCAAGTGATTGTAATCTTTCAGACAATGAGTTAGCTAATCATGCTCGGAGGATGAAGAAGATTGTGGGAAAGAAAGATTTTCAATATAGATTCAAAAAGAAATACAGGAAAGATAGGAATGATTCAGAGGTAACTTGTTATGAATGCAAGAAAGCAGGACATATAAGGCCTGATTGTCCTTTACTGAAGAGGAAAGATAGAAAAGAGAAACACTCTGAAAGAAACAAGAAATGGTTTTATAAGACGAAGAAAGGCTTGAAATCAAATGATACATGGAGTGCAAGTGGTAGTGATTCCTCAGATGATTCTTCAGAATATGAGACGTCAGGACAAAGGAATATTGGACTTCTAGCCAGACTACCAATTGAAGATCATTGTCTCATGGCTAAGGTACACAATGCTGAAGCTGTTACAAATGTCTCTTTAAATGCAAATTATGTTGATAATAAATATTATGAATCTTAAAATGATGAACCCTCATCATCTGAAGATGATACTTTACCTTCTTTTGAAGAAGTCTCTAGATTTGCTAAGTTACTTGAAAATGAAAATTCTAAACTCAAAAAGAGATTTGAAAAAGCAAATTCTAGAATTTCTATTTTGACTAAAGAAGTATCAGATCTTTCTAAAGATCTTGATGGGAAAACTTCTGATTTTGAAAGTATTTTGAAAACCCTTGAGAAAGTCAAATCTGATAAAGATAAACTTTCTAAGGATCTTGAAACTGCTATTTCAAAGAAAAACATTTTAGAGTCTAACTCTAGTTCTAATTCAAATGTTTTAGAAAACAAGAATTTGGTTTTAAAACTAAAGTCAGAGATTTTATCCTTGAAAAAGTGTTTGTCAAACTTTACTCATGGAAAAGAAAACTTTGATAGGATGTACTCTCAAATAAGACCTTTGAGAAATCGTTCTGGTCTTGGTTATACTTATTCCAAACCAGTTTTTAGTAATAACTATTTTGTTCCTCAAAAAACCATTTTCTGTTCCAAGTGTCAATGTGGTGGACATTGGAGAAGAGATTGTTCTCTTAACAAAACTCAATCCTTAGGATTTCATAAAGCTCATTTTGCAAAACAAATGTGGATTCCTAAAATTCTTTTATCTAATCCTTCTGGATCCAAACAAGTTTGGATTCCAAAAATCTAATTGTTTCTTTTTCAGGAAAACGAGAAGTGTACCAATAAGAACATTTGGTACATGGATAGTGGTTGCTCTCGACATATGACTGCAAACAAAGATTTCTTTGAAAAGGTTATCAAAACAAAAGGTGGAAAAGTTACCTTCGGAGATAATGCTCAAGGAAAGATTGTTGGTATAGGTAATATCGTTTTTCTTGGAAAGGTTCTTATTTCAAATGTTTTGTTTGTTAAAGGTCTTAGACACAATCTCATCAGCATAAGTCAATTATGTGATGAAGGTTACCTTGTGAATTTTAGAAATGATAAGTGTCTAGTTCACAATTCCAAGGATGAATTCATTCTATCTGCCCATAGGCAAGAGAATGTTTACACTATTAACTTAGAAGACCTTAGGAACCAAAACTTACCTTGTTTAAGTGTAATAGAAGACCAATCGTGGCTATGGCATAGAAGATTAGGACACTGTAATTTGAGAAACCTAAGAAAACTCTCAAAGAAAGGACTTGTAAAAGGGCTACCGGATCTTAGATATGATTCTTCAAAAGACTGTGATCCTTGTCAATTTGGCAAGCAACATAAAACTAGCTTTAAACCAATTAATGAAGTTTCAACTTCTAATGCATTACAGCTTGTGCATATGGATCTGTTTGGTCCTTCACAATCTGGAAGCATTGGAGGCAAATACTATGTATTTGTTTTAGTTGATGACTTTACTAGATTTACATGGGTCTACTTTCTCACAAAGAAATCTGAAGCCTTTTCGTATTTCAAAACTTTTAGAGCCCAAGTTAAAAATGAGAAAAACCTACCATTGATAACTATTCATAGTGATCATGGTGGTGAATTTCAAAACTCATATTTTGAAACTTTTTGTAGTAAGAAAGGTATTACTCACAATTTCTCAGCACCAAGAACTCCTCAGCAAAATGGTGTTGTTGAAAGAAGAAATCGTATTCTTCAGGAAATGACTCGAACCATGTTGAGTGAATACTCAATTGCTAAGCATTTTTGGGCTGAAGCTGTAAGTACTGCCTGTTATACTATAAATCGTGTTTTAACTAGACCATTTCTTAATAAAACTCCTTACGAGTTATGGACTGGCCGAAAACCTAAAGTTTCTTACTTCAAAGTTTTTGGATGCAAAGTATTCATTCTGAATACAAAAGAAAATTTACACAAATTTGCACCAAAATCTGATGAAGGAATCTTTATAGGCTATTCCACAACCTCTAAGGCTTATAGAGTTTTCAATAAAAACACTTGTACTGTTGAAGAAACAGTACATGTAAAATTTGATGAAACTAACCCTTTTGTTTTCAACCAACCCAATCCTACATCCTCGGATGTGTTTTCTAAAGATGTTTATCAACCTTTGTTAGAAGAACATTCTGATAAGGAAAATGTTCAAGAAAGTGTTCCTGAAACATTTACCACAGAAGATTTTCTACCATATGTTGATGAACAGGTTTTACAAAACCAAAATCAATTGTTTCTTAGGAATCATCCCAATGATAATATCATTGGTGATATAAATCAACCTGTAAGGACCAGAAATTCCTTAAGAAATGAAATAGAACATCTTGCTTTTCTTTCCCAATTTGAACCTAAAAGTCCAAGTGAGGCTTTAGGTGATGATGATTGGATCAAAGCAATGCAGGATGAACTAAATGAATTTGAAAGGAATCAAGTCTGGACTTTAGTTGAAAGACCTAAAGAAACAACTGTAATTGGTGTAAAATGGTTTTTCAGAAACAAGTGTGATGAAAATGGAATCATTGTAAGAAATAAAGCAAGACTTGTTGCTAAAGGCTATAATCAACAAGAGGGAATAGACTATGAAGAAACATATGCTCCTGTAGCTAGACTTGAATCTATTCGCATTCTATTAGCCTTCGCAGCATATTTCAATTTCAAACTATTTCAAATGGATGTCAAATGTGCTTTTTTAAATGGTTTTGTTCAAGAAGAAGTTTTTGTCGAACAACCTCCTGGTTTTCAAGACCCAAAACATCCTGATCATGTCTTTAAACTTACCAAGGCTCTATATGGTCTTAAACAAGCCCCTAGAGCATGGTATGATAGACTTACAGGATTTCTTTTACAAAACAATTATAGAAAAGGTACAGCTGATCCAACTCTTTTTATCAAAATGGAAAACAAAAATGTTTTGGTTGTCCAAATCTATGTTGATGACATCATATTTGGATCAACTCAGAAATCTTTAACCGATTCTTTTGCAAATTTAATGAAATCTGAGTTTGAAATGAGTATGATGGGTGAGTTAACATTCTTTCTAGGTTTTCAAATATCTCAAAAAACAGAAGGAACTTATATATCTCAACATAAGTATATTAAAGACTTACTCAAAAAGTATGGATTTGACAAAACTAAAAGTATTAGCACCCCAATTGGTACCTCAAATACTCTTGATCTTGATGAAACTGGGAAACCAGTAGATCAAACAATTTTTAGAGGTATGATAGGGAGTTTGCTATACTTGACAGCTAGTCGACCCGACTTGATGTTTTCTGTATGCTTATGTGCAAGATATCAATCTAATCCAAAAGAGTCTCACTTAAAAGCCGTAAAGAGAATCTTTCGGTATTTAAAAGACACTATGGATTTAGGACTTTTCTACTCTTCTGGAAATGATTTTGTTTTAAAAAGTTTTTCAGATGCTGACTTTGGTGGTTGTATAATGGATAGAAAAAGTACATCTGGAACTTGTCATTTCTTAGGAGATTCTTTGGTTTCTTGGTCTTGCAAGAAACAACACTCAGTAGCACTCTCCACTGCTGAAGCTGAATATGTAGCAGCTGGAAGTTGCTGTGCACAAGTATTGTGGATGCAGCACACACTCACTGACTATGGTTTGAGTTTCTCCAAAACTCAAATTCTGTGTGATAATACAAGTGCCATAGCTCTTAGTAAAAACCCAGCACATCACTCTCATGCAAAACACATAGATGTTAGGCATCACTTTCTTAGGGATCACACACAAAAAGGAGATATTGTTTTACAATTCATCGGAACGCAAGAACAACTTGCTGATATTTTTACAAAACCTTTACCTTCCGATAGATTTGAATTTATAAAACAGAAGCTAGGAATGATTACAATAAAATAATCATTCATATCTACTTCCTGTTTTACATCTCTCCTAATAGTAAGAAACTCCTTGTAGAAAGGGGGAGGACATTTCTTTATGTCTTTATGTTTCTGATCTTTAAATATTTACTCTCTTTATATATGTTTCTTTCTGTTTATAGTACTGACAGTTTTATTGTTTCTTTTTAAGTTTTCCTGTTTATCGTATTGACCATTTCAGTTTTTCTGTTTATCGTATTGAAATTCTTTTCCATCGTATCGTTCAAAAATTTAGTATCGTCCGATGATAGTATTGAAATTCTTTTCCATCGTACCATTCAATAATTTTTTGAATCGACCGATGATGGTATTGAAATTCTTTTCCATCGTACCATTCAATAATTTTTGAATCGACCGATGATAGTATTGAAATTCTTTTCCATCGTACCATTCAATAATTTTTGAATCGACCGATGATTGTATTGAAATTCTTTTCCATCGTACCATTCAATGATTTTTGAATCGACCAATGATAGTATTGAAATTCTTTTCCATCGTACCATTCAATAATTTTTGAATCGACCGATGATAGTATTCAAATTCTTTTCCATCGTACCATTCAATATTTTTTTTGTATCGACCGATGATAGTATTGAGATTGTTTTCCATCGTACTGTCGGTTAATGGTAACAAATATTTTCCATCGTACGGTCCGACCATAGTAATGACTTTGTTTTCCATCGGCATCATGTTTTTTTTCCCTTACGATTGTTTCTTTGATACTTACCAAATCCAGCAATCACCTTTTGTTCTCCGACAGGTATCTTTTTCAATTTTTATTTTATTTTCTTTATTTGTTTTAATCCTAACCATTGATCTGGTATTATCTAATCTCGACCGTAGAAGTTGAACGGTCATCTCTTTTTTTTGCCTATAAATACCCCCCTCCCCTCCCCAAACCCACATTGATTGTTCAGGAATTGAGGCGAAGCTCTGCTCCCCCAGCTATAAACAATCGTACGATCTTCTCAATCGGCATCATCTTTATGTCTCAATCCTCTGCCTACACTCCCGCTGAAATGTCTTCAAAGACTTTTACAGAGAAAGACTTTCACAGAGAAAGGTTAGTATCCCGAGAATTCTTCGATATGTACGATTCTACAATCAAGAGGATTATTTTGTTTCAAGGATGGGAACATCTCTGTGTGGAAAAGCCTGATACTCAAGATCCAGTTCTTTTTGATGAAGTTTGTCAATTTTACAAAACCGTGTCTTTCGACAAAGATATGACTATAAACTTCGCTGTGTACGATAGAAAATTATCCATGTCTGTGAAACAAGCGGCACACTTTCTGAACGTTTCTATAGAAGGGGATTCATTCTGTCCATCTCACAAACTACCAGAGGAAGTTGGTACGTTTAATAAAGAGAGTGCTGAAAAATCTTTGTTTGTTGTTAATGAGGGAAAGAGGAAAGTTTATCATCTTTCATCGGACAATCGGTTTGTCACTTTATGGATGAAAGGTTTTCTTGTCCCAAGGAAAGGGGATAGAGAAACTCTTAAAGTTTCTGATGTCTTTATGCTCGATTATCTTGTGAATATGAGGAAAGTGAATCTCATGGGATATATTTTTGAAACCATCAAGAATGTCAAGAAAGGAGGGATTAAATCCCAGATAATAATGTATCCAGCCATCCTTACAAAATTCATTCTTGAGAGTATGAAGTTTTGTAATATTCCTTTGAAAGGAAAACCTATGGATTTGTGGCCGTCTTTCATTAATAAGAGTACGATGAAAAAGCTGAATGTTTGTTTTGATTCAAATTCAAAACTTTTTGTCAGAGATGTAGAAGCTGAATTGCCTGAAAATCAATCGGCACCTATGCCAGCCAAAGACAATCAATCCGCCGGTGTTACTCGAAAGTCTGATCTGCAGACTAGTTCAAAGCCGAAGAAGAATAAGCCGAGGTACAGTAAGGAAGTTGTAGCCAAATGGAGAAAGGACAAGGAACAGAGAAAAGAGGGTGATCCGAAGTTTGGTCTTGATCCTGCTGAGGCTTTTGCAGAAAGAATAAGGGTAGAAGAAACCCTTCAAGCTGAAAAGAAAAAGAAGACTCTTTTGAAAAGAAAGGCTCAGGACTTTGATATTTCTAAAGTCTTAAAAGCAGTTGAAGATGCTAGTGCTCAACTAACTGTGGAAGTACATCAAGAACCCATCGTACAGAGTTTTCCTGAGAAAGAAAAAGGAAAACAAGTGATAGAAGAAGTGGAAGTAGAAGGAGATTTTCTGTTAGAATTTCTTCAAAGTTCAAAGAAAAGTAGAGAGGAATCGCTTCAAAAGCTGAGCGAAGGTGTTCAACAAACTCCTCATGCCGATCAGGAAAAATCTTCGGACAGGATGTCATCTCGAGAAAAGCAAGATGCTCAATCTTCTCAATCTGATAAAGTAGTTGTCATTAGTGACAGAGTGGAAGATGAAAGAAAACAGAAAGAAAAAGTGAAAGGGAAACAGCCAGTTGTTGATTCAAGCAGATCGTATGAACTAGCATCGTACGATGATGATACTAATTCAGAGCATACAATCTCTCTCAAGAAGAGTGATTACATTGTTCAAGTTTTGAGAAGGATGGAGAAAACCATTCCTTATTTTCCGAGGCTGGAAGGAAAGATTGATTTTATCACTGAAAATCAGAGAAAGAAGTTTGGATCTGTAAAAGAATTGAGAAAGAAAGTCTTGTCTGTTGAAGACGATCTGAAAGTTCTTTCGGAAAGCTCAGTTGCTCATAAGAAAGCTTGTAATAAGATGACTAAGTGGTCGTACAAAACAGAGAGCTCAATCAATGACCATGAGATTGCTATTGAAGATATAAGAAGGTTATCAAATGAGCATGCAATTGCTTTCAACAAGCTTGATAAAGAAACAATTGAAAGGCTGAACCTTTTGTCGTCTCAAAGAGCCGATGTTCCTTCAGTGAAAGATTTGCAAGAGAGGATGAATGCTTTCCAATCTGAATTCTCGAAGGTTTCATCTTTCAAAGATGAAATGGTTTTACTGAAGAATCAAAATTCCGAGTTGTCCAAGGATAACAAGACTCTAAAAAACAGAATTGATACCCTTGAAGAAGTAATCAGAGTACAGGAGGAGACCATCAGAAATCAAGATCAGATTTTTGCGGATCAACAGGAGCTTCTCAAAACTCAGGGTGAATCAATTTCTGAAGACAAGAAGGAGATCAAGAAGATGAAAGCTGTGCTTCATGAGCTTATAAAGAAGGAGAAGGAAAGAGAAAACAAATGATTGTTGTATTTGTTTCTTTTGGGACTTGTTTGTTTTGTAATAACTCTTATAATCCTTTCTCTTTTGTCCATTGTCTTGTATTACTTCACTAACTCTTCCAGACAATTCGAGATTCCTCCTTTCTTTTTGTAAATCACAAAGGGGGAGAATATTTACAAAGCAAAGGTTGTTTTACAAAGGGGGAGAATGCATTTCAATGCTCTCAAGGAAAATCTGAATACAATCCTTAGGAAAGTCAATACCTAAGGGGGAGTTAGTTGTATTCAATTTCTTATTCAGAAGAGTTTTCAATAACTCAGGGGGAGATTAGTTTTTCTTGTTTCATTTACTTTGTGTGTTTGTGCTTTCCAAAAAGGGGGAGATTGTTAAGTCAAAAGTCTTCTTTTGGCTTTTACATCATGTTTTGGAAATCACAAATATATTCTGTCATGTTTTGGAAATCACAAAAGTATTCTATCATATGTTTGTAAATAACAAATTGTCTTTTATCATGTTTATCGTATCGTACGATGATTGATCGTACCGACCAAAACGTATCGTACTGATTCTGTCAAACGTATCGTACTGACTCTGTCAAACGTATCGTACTGACTCTGTCAATCGTATCGTACTGACTTTGCTATTCAGATAATCATTATTTGTTTTGGTACTTTGTCAAAAACTCTCTCTGCATATGAATCGTACTCATGTTTTAAATTTCTATATATCTCTTATCCTAACGAAACGATGTCGTTGAGATAGCTATATACTAATCAAAACGATGTCGTGCTTTCTGTTTCAATATGACCGTTGGAGTCAATATGACCGTTGGAACCCGAGGCCTATAAATAGGAGGTCATTTGAAGCTGAGAAAATACTGATGAACGAAGAGACTCTGTGAACTACGAAGATTCTAGAGAGAGACACTGTGACTTCTCTCATCAGCCTTGTGCGTCCGATCATCGTATCGAGGTCTTTCAAGTAATTGAATGACAGAGGTGCCGATTACCTGCAAAATCGAGGGCTGCCGGGGATAGGCAGACAGACGAGCCGATCATCGTATCGAGGGCTGCCGGGGATAGGCAGACAGACAAGCCGGTCATCGTATCGAGGGCTGCCGGGGATAGGCAGACAGACGTGCCGATCATCGTATCGAGGGCTCACCAAGGTGTTGGTGAGACAGACCTCTTATCCTAGGTGAAAGGATAACCCTTCTCTTTGGGTTAAAAGAATTGTATTACTTTTACATTTCCGCTGTTGTATTAGAAAGGGATTTGTATTGTTTCCTTTAATTATTCAATTGTAATTGTTTCAATTACAATCATTCCATTACATATTGTATTGATTGGTTCTATACGCTTTAATGTAGAATCATTCATATTTGTATTACTCTGATTATTGTGTTCATCTTGAATACAATTGTTTTACATAACAATAGTATTACAATACATCATACCTTTTACATTCAATACAATTGTGGGTGTTTGTGTTTGTATTAGTTTAAGTTCATTTAAACTAATCTCTTTGTTACTAAAACTCAAGGTTTTTAAAACCTACAATTCACCCCCCCTCTTGTATTGTTCCATCTAATAGACTTTTATATCGACTATTCGATCCAACAGTGACCTCATTCCACTACAAAAAAAGAGCTATAATTTGGGACGGTGGTGAGTTCCTCCCATTTGGTGTAGCTCCCATGAATTACCCAAATATAAAATGGATATAATACGTAATTTATAGAGATATTATTTATATGATTTCATGGGTGAAAAAATTTATATGCCTTATTTCTATATTATCCACTCATGGATTATTCTCCTAATTCCCTTATAATACTTTTTTTATTAACTACCCATATTTATGTCAAGACTCATGTATACAATACTTGATATGAAAAGTCTAATCTTAGAATTTAATTCTTGTGTTATAGTACACTTATTCCCATGATTATGTTTACATGTATCCTTGATTACCCTTATAGAAAAACTGATCTCACCCATTACTGAATTCTCCTTTCCCCAATTTATTAAAAAAGGATTTATTTAGGAGTATAATATGGGAATATCTTTACGAGATATGATGAAGAAATATTATGAATATTAGAATAATGTGAGTTATGTTTAAATAGATAGTAAACTATTTTGGTCCCCTAGCATGAAATTTTATTTTGTAATAAATATTAATTAATAATGATATAATATAAATGTATGTAAAGCCTAGGTGAATAGATTTTTAATTTTTCCTGAAGTGTCAGATTATCATCAAATATGTCTTCAATATTTGGAGTATTTATAGGAAGGGGTTCTTCATAGAGCCTCATGTAGCCATAATTATCTGAAAAATATTTTCATTAACAAATATTATAATAATCCTTACATTTTTTAATTTAATTTATAAGTTTTTGTCAATTGTATTCCATAACTCATTTATGGAATGATTGAATTAAAAATTTAAAATATGAAAATAAATTTTAAATCATGACAAGAATTTGGTCCCATAATGTTCATAACTCAATGACCATGTATCATGTAATAAATTGATGAATCATGATGGAATGGGAAAAAATAACTATTATTTCACTATTAACATAATGAATGTTCTATTCAGGACTTGAAACACTATTTTAAATCATAATAAAAAGTAATTCCATTGAAAAAAGACCTAGGAAAATATCATACTTATCCATGGTGAGACACAGTATGTCACATTGTAAATATTTCTAATGGAAAAAATATATACTTTCTACCCATAAATTAATTACTAATTCTGGATCATTATAACATAGTATAACCATTATATTGAAGGAATAACTCATAAAAAACCTAAAAATAAATTTCTAGAGGATTATAAATCAAATAATAATAATATATGCCTATAAGGACAATGGTAATGCTTCTGAGAAAGTGATCAGATGTTGTGATATGGAATTAAACTACCGATACATTAGTTTTCTACAACATATCGTCATATTTTTAATGTTATTTCATAATAATATATTAAATTTAATTTAAATTTTGATTCAATATATCTATCTCTATATTTTTAATTTCCCATGATCTATAAAAGTATCTTACACAAGCGATATGTAATAATTAATAAATGGATTTCCCTTTAGAGATATTTTAACTATGTTCTTGAATATTTATTTTTTTCTTAATGAATTAATTATAATTGTGTTCGGTGAGAGATAAGTTTATGGGTTTGATAATCATCCACCGTTGAATTATTATCAATATCATCTATATTTTATACAAAATCATCAATCCCTCCATCCCATAGGTAAACTCTTAACACGATGGAGTTGATATTACTCGAGGAATGAAAAATAATAAGATAGTGAAAGGAGATAGATTTAATTACATTTGTTGATGTTTGTGTTTATCCTATAAGGATATTATAGGATGTTATATTTAATATACATGATAGTTATTTTATTATTGAAATGTTTGATACTTAGGGTAGATGGTGAAAATTCACCTTCTATCAAATGTATTGCCAAAATTAATTTTAAAAATAATAATTAATAATCATGGGACATGATTAAATGTCTATAAACAATGACCATCCATTTTTTTCTGCAATCTTTCTATCTCCATCTTATTCAACATATTATTTTTAGATTTTTATTTCTCATCCTTCAACACTGAACCCAATATATGTGAAATTTTTAATAAGAAAAATTATTCAAAAACATAACAATCCTTATGTAATTTTACAATATTTTTACACTATACTAAATTGTGACTAAAAATTATATCTTTCTTCACTTTTCTATGTCATTTATATCAAACATGATATTAATTTTTTTGGATCTAGGTAGTCGTTCATTCATTGTTTCCATTTCATATTTTGAAATTAATTTATAAAATTTATTAATTGGGAAATTAATAAGAAAATAAAGCATTTGACATGATATATACCACATGAAATTATTTGGAATTTAGTTATTACATATAGTTTCTTTGAGAAATGGTTCACAATGATTATTAATTATTTTTCATAGAATTAATGACATCATTTATATGGACATGAATATTTTTAATTTTACTATTTTATGCATCGTGTTTCAGGAACATATTCTATGGTTTATTCAAATTAATAAAAATTCTATAAGACAAATGGTTATTGAGTAAGAAATATCCCATTTGGTGGACATTGAATAAAATTTAATGATAAATAAATGTATGCCTTTATATATTATCGATAAACATAAAGATGACATTTTTATAAAATAAGATATTGTTCCACACTATATCATATAAAAAATACCATCTATAATCCATTATCATTCAAATTTATAAACATTTAATTTAGTTTAGTGTCCCGTTTTTCAGTTTATTCAAATTCGTATAACTATTGTCTTTTCATAGAGGATGATGAAGAAAAATATGATGCAACCATTGAGGAAAACAGGGATCTACCTAAATATATTGAATGATTATTGGAGGGATTATATGTTATTATTAAATTGGATATTCCCGATGAAATCTAGAGACAAACTACCTATATTAAACAGGATAATATGATATTGTTTTTTCATGATTCAAAATTTCCCAAAAATAACAATACACATATTTTTACAGCGTCTGTATTTTTGATACAAAAATTACTTGATCGACAACTGAAATATGAAAAGATATTGTTCAAGTTGAATCATGATTAATAAAGACCCCTTATTTATCATAACCGCACTATGAATGTTTAATTTAGTTTTAATGTGGTTTATTTTAGAGTATTTACACTACATATTAAAAATAAAAAAGTATATATGACGGTTGGATGGATAATTTTTTATGCATGTCAAATTAACATTACCCACCATTAGATATTGAATAATTTTTTTATACCCTTATAGATGTAGAAATATCCATGGTCCCACTTGTCGGATAATATCAAGACATATCAATCTTTTCATCAATTTCATTTTAGGAAATTAGTTTTTTTGTGATTCTCAATAACTCTTTTTAAGAATATATTATGTTGAATCCCAATAACTCTTAAACTTTTTCATATTCAATAACATGTTTATTTTCCTTAAATGATCATATTTCCTTTAATGGTATATCTAGATGATGGAATAAGATTTTCTCAATCATGTTAAAAAGGATGGGGACATGCAATTCATTACAATAAGAGTTTACTTATACATCCTTTATGTTTAACTTCCTATATTATTATTGTACAATATATTTTTAGGTCTAATTTGAAATTTCCATTTCCACATTTATACATTTTTTCATACTTGATTGATCATAATAATATTTCATTATTGGGATAATCCATATTCCTCAGTATAAATTTTACAATTTTCATGATACGATATGTGAAAAGTAATATGACTGAGTAATGTTATTAAAATGGTAATTATATTAAATAATCATGTATTATAAAATTTGTATAATTTTGTTGATGAAATTAGTCTTTATCCTTGTCATGTTATCTAATAAAAAAAGTAGACATTAAGTGGAATATTTCATTTGTGCATTTCCAATGGAAACTGTCAACATCAAATGATATCATTACAAATCAGATTTTATTCATATTTTCATATTTCATTGTTTATTGTATTTTTTAGATATACCTAGGAATGTTTTCATCATGAAAATAATTTAATTACTATCAATTACATTATTAAACATAAGATATTTTAATATGATTGATTAATTTTACTGTTTATTAATCTATCATTAGATCTACCTTTATAATAAAATTTTACTTTTTTTGTATAATACGTAATTTTTTTTAAGAATTTCCATATTTAAATCCTATTTTATATTGTCAAAAAATGATCTTAGTGTCTTGCATTATATATAAAATATAAATCATGGGGAAATGAAAAAAAATTTCAATAAGAATTTAATTTAGTGAAGTGGTATTTTGGGGGGTTCTTTTTATTTGAAGATAGGTCATGTTAATTTTCGTTGACAATTATTTTTTACTGACAAAAAAGTAAGTGAAAATTGTAAAAATTATCTTTGCCATGGGAGGAATAAAAATAGCACTTTCTAGACTGATTTCTATTTCATCAAATAGTTTCAGTGGTTGGATATAGTATTTTTCAATCATAACACTCAATTAAATGGAAAAATAAATCAATTAAAATTTAAAATAAAGATAATTAATCCATTATACATACCCATTTCGTTTTCCCACATTGAGAATTAAGGAGTCTGAAGATAATAATTTTATCATTAAAGTCATATTTCATTTGTCTTCTCTTTTGGTATCATTCATTCTGAATTATAGTTAAACCCATTTTAGCCTTATTTTATTAATTTCCCCTCATTCGTAAACCTCCTAAACATCTTATGCCAGATGAAATTTGGTAATTATCAGATTTTATCTCCATGTTTATTGGAGAACATTGTTGGTTCCACACAAACAAATTGATGGGGGCACATACATAAGGTCTGAGTAAAATTGACACTAATTAAATTACATAGACTAATGTGTGAAAAGAATCCAATGTGATATTTATATAATTATAGGAGAATATTAATAATTAATTATGAATTAAAATATGATGGATGAAGTAAAATTTTTAAATCTATGATGTGAAATTAAAATAAATATTTTGATTTTTTTTCATTGAAGGGTGAAGATTTGGTTGAATTACTTTTTGGAAATACATTATTGTTCTATTTACATTCATAAAAATTCGATTCTGATTGTTTTGAATGTTAAATATTGTATAAATTAATTTCTATTTTGATTTTTCTGGTATTACATGATTAAGGAAAATCATGTTATTTGAATGGGTGAATTGGAGAAACCATTTCATACATAATTATTTAAATATGAATTATATTTATTTTTCAAATTGTTATATTGTTCATTAAAATAATGAATTATTCTTTTGATACTTTATATAATGAAATTAATTATTGAAAAAAATATAATAATGATGAATTAATAACAAAAATCATGAATCAGGTGGCATAATAAATCTAATCCCTTATTTGATGCTCAGAATATACGAATTATGTGAATGAAGATCCAAAACAATTGAATATTCATCATTAAAAACATTAATTATCAACACAAAATTTGAAACACTATAGGAATTCAGGAAATGAAACAAGCTAGGAGAAAACAAACATGGGGGGAGATTTATTGTTTTATGTACACAACGAACTTTTTCATAAATTTAATCATGCCAAAGGGAAAAATCACATAAAAAAGCATCATATTTTAACAAAATATCACAATTTTTTATCTACACCCTTCATACACCCATGTGACTAAATTGGAAAAAATTAATGACCATAAATATCGATTATTTTTATCGACTAGAGCTTCAATAATGTCAATAAACATCAAGGATATATATGTGGGTTAGGGATACACTCTTGTAATGAAGAAATAGACTTCTAAAATTTAATTTTTTTATTCCTAATTTTTTTATTTCATTTCTTTGATACATTATATTAAAATTATAATTTTTATTTCATTTCCTTCTATATAAATATATATATAAATATATCATTATCTCTGTATTTTTTTTAAATAGATGTCTTACAGAAACAATGATCAGTTACAAGACCATGGAATATACTTGGGGTAGGTTTCAACGGTGTTACTAATGTAATTCCATTAAATCCAAAAGATTTCATTATTTTTTTAGAGAATGATATAGAAGCATAATATTATGATGATCAACCAAATTTAGAATAAATATCAACCATAACTCTATTCATTAAATAAATTTTATTACCTCACTTCAATTAGGTTAAATCATTATAAAATAGGGTTGATCGTTCATAAGAAAAAACAACATATGATATAGTTATTTTCTGGAAGGTATATAATTCTTCATCGAGGTGTTTATCTTACATGGAATTTTATGTTGGTAATAATTGGTGTATAATGAAACCTAGTAGGATTTTCATGTTTCACAATAAATGTGGATTGTATAAATTCACACAAGAATGGGTGGATTTTTGAATTAAATTTAATATATTATAATGAGAAATGATGAAATATTAGTATTCAAAACTAGGTCCAACAACAATATTTTCTAAAAATATTAATTAAATATTCTTATTATTTCTTCATTCAGTTTATGACTTTATTTTCTTATACAGTACCGAATTACCATTTTTTATATAATTATATAATACAATATTATCTCAAAAAAATAAATTTATATTATATTTTTATTTTCTAAAAATATTTATTTTTCAAAATACCATGTTTAGCCAATATATGAAACTATGAAAATAAATTTTGACACTATAAACAATCTACATCATGGACTCGACACTCGTGGATAAATTTTAAAATACTATTATGATCATATGTCCCATATGTAATTGATGGATTAAAAAAGGATAAAAAATATCATAAAACTTTTTGAAGGGTTAACTAAAAAATTGGACATCCTCAGAATGACTTCTTGAGTCCTGAATACTATCATTGCTAACATTAATACTAACATATAATATTTTTTAAATCCTGTAATGAACCATATAATACAATATATCATTCCTTATGTTTCCCACCATATACAAGACATTATTTTTCACCTACATGGTTAACAAATAAAAAATCCACCATTTAGAAAGTTGTTGGTCGAGAACACCCATAATTTATAGAAGGATTTGATTATGATGACTATTATAATTATGGTAGTGTAAAAAATTTAAGAGAAACATTTAACCCACGTATCATGATTGATATAATAGGAGACACCTATTCCATTATATATGGTAGCAAGTAAGTCTCTTGAATTTTTTATGAGAAATGTATTACATTGCATAAAATTATATATAATATTAATCTAGGAGAACTAGAATGTATTAATATTGACATTATTGAAGGATGGAGTAAAAGAAATCAATGATTCCAAAGTAGATATTTTTTTGTAATAAAGATGAATAATACTCATATAAAATCTCATGTATATGATAAATTATTGATACTGAATGATAAATATCAAAATAATATTACAACGTTTTGAGGGGATAAAATATATTTGGTAACAAGGTAGTGGATGATGAATTTATTAATATACCCTCCTACTATTTAGTTTTTAATGGGAATCTATTCTACTAGTCATCCCTTTCTATAATATTTGACAATTAGGAATCTTTGTGATGTGACACAATTCTATTCTACTATTTCCTTTTAGGATGTATTGGAATCATAGAATTCTATCATCCCTAGAAGTAGGGATTATGATTCAATGGTGCCAAATAATTCAGGAACATATCCATGTTGTTTGATTAATTTTATTCCTATTGCTGAAAATGATTCTTAACAACTGAATATGATTAAATAATATGTCTATCCAAATCTCAGAGACCTTAATTATATAATAATATATCTATAATATCTAGTGATGGATGAATAATATATAGAATAATGGCGGTTGGTATGTGTAAACCAATATTCGGTAAAATAATGGAAGATAATTATCAACATTAATGTATCATTGATTGAATTTGGGAACCATGTAATCATTTTTGTCAGGTTTTCACATTCATATATTAACGTCTTCATCACTTATATAATGTAGTGTTGGTGTTAGAATCTCTTTAAAAATCATCAATTGATTTGGAATCAAATAGATGAAGTTGAATATCATGTTTTGTTCCAAGATATTATCATTTGTTCGTGTGTGGAATATCTAAAATTTATATTTTATGAGAATAAATCAGAGATATAAAACATACACTATAGTTAGCACTAAATAGGTGATCTCTAAAGATATTAAATGTTCCTCTACCTTGTGAAGGTCATTCATGGTATTTTAGATTGTAATCTTGAGGATCTAAAAAAATGTATGGTTTTATTTTAATTCTTATTTCCTCCATAGTGGGACTCATATTCATATTGAGGTCCTCCATGATAGTTACAGAGGTTTCAAGTCATCAATATAGTCGAACCATCACACAAAATCAGCAATTGTGGACTTGATCACGTTATATCTATAAAATAATCACATTGATGTGGTTTTAGATGATCAAACATTAGTTAGTGGTGGTATGGGATAAATTTTCAATCATTTTTTAAATTTCATTATAAAGGGTTTTAGTGTGGCCCTTATGTCCATATTATGTAATTCAAACATGTTAATATTGATGTGGAATTGTACTAGTTATTTATCTATCATTGTAGTGTCATATATTATTGGCGTCATTATGATTCATTGGGAAACCTTCTCTATGTATCCCTAGTAGATGTTTTTTCTAGATAACATTCACCATACCATACCTCATTGTCACAGGGGAATGATCCACTATTGAATTCCATGGTGGGACTCCCAATATAATTTTCATTGGAAATGGTTGTAGGGTGTATTTCAGCCTATATTCTATTTATGGATAGTGGATTATAGATGGATACTATGATGCAAAAATTTCATCTTCCATCTCATTAGATATGAATAAGTAATTCCTATTTTTACCTATATATGTTGTTAGTGATAACCCTTTTTGAATTATCTCTCATATAGATACTATTTTTAGGTTACTATGAGACATGGAAGATGTTTTGGTATCTAAAAATTTTATTTTTTGGAATTAAAAAATTGTTTTATCTACTTTCAAAATTATTATTTATAGAAAATATACCATGCTGAAAATTACAAGTAGTTTTTGACAACTAGGACCTGTTGTTCCAACTTCATCTCTCATTTTGATTAATGTTGTGCCCATCATTTCTAATATTTCCCATCCAATACATAGTGAAGGATAGATAAGTTTTTTGATGGTGCCAAATACATGGAATATCTATATAGTATAATATGATCAAGATTGTAGGAGGGGATACTCAAAACAGTTTTATTATTTTTTTATTATTCCATTGTAGAAAAAATTGAAATATCATCTTAATCCTTCGACCAATTAGAATTATATGGAACAAAATTCCCAACTTATGGATACCATATATATAAATAATTAGAGATGATGATGATAGATATAATAATATATTTATATGAAGGGATATTTACACTTACATTAATTGATTATTATATGTAGTTCTATTTTTAGTACTGGTATACCATAAAGATTTATGAAATTTTTGTGAATATCATTACCATCAACACCATCTACTATTTATTTATAAATTTTGTTTCTAGCATCCATGATATATTTTATATTTGTAGTTGTGGGTGATGATGTTATTGAGAAAGATGGAAAAATAAAAAGTTATTCATTATTTAAAACTGTACAAAAATTTTAAACCAATGAAAAATGTGTTTATAGGTACAAAAACTAAGGAATCCCATGATCACAATTACAAATCCTTCTCTCAGTTTGTAATGAAACCTATAATTATTACCACGCGTATATTTTCCTTATGAATCATAGATTTCCAATTTTTTTGTGTTTGACTTCCAACAATATGGACATGTGAAATGTTACATTAGTTACATATGGATTAATTGGTCATCACACCAGGAATCATGTTCTCATCACACATGATAAAAATCATCACTTATTTAAATATGGAAGGGGTTGGATGATTTAATTTTAATCACATATACTTGTTATGATCATTAGATAAGGAATATCATTCTAGTTAAATAGAGAATAATCAATGTTTTATACCATATACAGATGGATTATAATCATAATATCATCACATTGGAAATGTAATATGATTAACAATGTTTTTATATAATGATCACATAGTAAATTCTATCTGATGTATATTGTGACCCTATATGATTAATTGTCATTTACTGTAGTCCAACAAAGTGTCATCAAATATATTTTTTCAAAATTTTAGATATAATTGTAGACTATAACACATATTCCCACTATATATGGATCAAAAAAATATATCATTTGATTTTGGATTGTTCCTCATCTGTTAATTATATATGAAATAATTTGTATTCAATATTTCGTTTGGAAGTTACCACATACAATGATCACGATTGGTTCAAGAAATAACATCTCATCCAATGGGGATTAATCCATATTACAAAATCTCTTATATTAGCCTAAAGCTTTATGACCTAGAAATATATTTATTTGATCCACATATTCTTCTAATATATATGTAGAAGCATGTATAAATAAATGGAAACCCCTATTATATTAGAGTTCTATAAAGCCTTACAGGTGAATGGTTTGAGGTTTTCCGATATCTAGTATGGTGATCTATATTCGGATATATCATCTTCTGAGGGGCAGTAAAATTTCCAGATGATGTTATAATGGTGATAGATTTTTCAATTGAATCTCATCACATGATGTGTCATTTATTAATGTAAATATTTTTATTGATAACTTGGTATTAAATAATCAAGAGACATCTTACACGTACCTCTTTATGGTTGAAATAAACACCCATGTAGTTTTACTGTAAAATTTAACGAGTAATGTGCGTGGACCATAAATTTTAACTGAAGTTACCCATACTAAATTTGAATTATACTATACACTAATTTAATTATTTGAATAATAAATATCAAAATATATTTCCAAACTCAATTTTATAAAATTATAAGGGTCTTTTGGACTAGAAATACAATAATTTATTTCTCATGTAGTAAATATTTAATAATAAAAAATACACTCTTAAAAATTTAATCAGAAATAATATGCTCCATATCATGGGGAAGGGAGATAAATATTGGTAGTTCACAAATACTATGTATTATTTTTCTAAATATAATCTTTAATTGTTATATCATAAGAAGACAATAACTTTTAAATGGAAATAAATATTTCTAAAATGAACAAAAATCATGTATTATTAGCCATAATAATGAAAAATATGAAATATTTCTAAAAAGATTAACCATTTTCCAGACCTTATAATATAAAACATGAAAAGTATAATATTATACATGATAACATGAAGGAATCTAGAATATTTAATAATAATAAATATTAGATATTTTATATTTGTTAATTGGGATACTCACTATCCAATTTAGTCGTAAATTTATGATTTTTTCTAAATGTCATCACACTAAAATGTTAGTATTCTATGAAAATATAATCCCATTTACATTATAGTTTTCACTTAGGAGATAATATAGTTTATACAATTTATTAGATGGATATAAAGGTCTCATCCATCAAATATTCCATAAATTAATGTTCCAAAATAACCAAAATATTCCTATCATAAAATAACCAATATATAGACAATTTCTTATATAATATTTCTAAATAATCACATATTGAACCAATAGAATTAAAATGGATATCATAGGACAACCAAAATTTTAAAATAATAAATTCTAATATGGAACCGATAAATAATATTGTATTAACAACACATTCAAATGGTATTAAATAACATCATCCATAAATTTTTTAATATTGAAAATATGAACACCCAATATAATCACATTATAAACGAATAATAACTGGTTAAAAAATATATAAATCCATTATACGTATATAATATATGAATTATAATGAAAATTTACATCAAAATATATATTTTATAATTACATATTAATTCACAATTGTAAAATCCATAGTTCTAGCACTCAATTCTAAAAAATATCACTTGTTATATAGAAAAATGTAACTAATAACATTATTTGAAATTTAATAGGGTCAACAAAAATTTAATATAAGGAAAAAATATTATATGTTTTATATGATAATTTCAAATAAATAAATTGTTCAAATATGTAATTGTATTAATCAATGAATGGTGTTTCAGTAACTATCTCCCTTACATCCTTTTGATTTTTTGAACTGAGATACCATGTGATTCAAAACAAGAATTAGGAAATTTAATATAATGAAATAAATGGGTATATTTATATAAATATTTCAATTATGTGGTAATTGAACTATATGAATCTAGACATTTTGTATATTATACCGATGCCTTTGTGAAATAATAATGATATCACAACCCAAGAATTGATTCATAAATACTTGATGACAATCTATCCTTCGAAAAAAAAATTTAGTTTGTAAAATAATAATGAACATTGAAAATATATATTTAATTTTATAATATTTTTTAAAATTATTTATCTTGTGTACATTAAATTTGCATACTATATTTTTACCATTACTTGTAAATAATGTCAACTATTATGGTCATGTTTAACATTTTCTATAGCATTACTCATCCTTTGATACCACGATCTTAATTTATATATCATATTTTATTCATTAATATTAAATGTATAAATATGTTATGTTTTTTAATTACTTGATTATGTATTTCATTGAATTATTTAACTATCAAATTGAGATCATATTATTTTATTAATTTTTAGATGAATTGTTTAAAATAATAAAAGATGAAATAGATAATATTATATTTCTAGAACTAAAGAGCAATGATTATTGAAATAAAATTATAATAATCTAATTCTCTATGATACAATACTATTCCATAATTCGAATTCAGTAAATTATGTTGTAATTAGTCCATTGGGGAAGACTTTTAATTTCTTTGGCATATTTTCATTGTTGTTAAGGAATGCTGATAATGTAATTTTGGGAGTTCCATTGAAAAAATATGATTATGTATGTCAAAAAAAACATATTAGTGGTAGCTTTATAGTATTTATGTTTCATGAAATATTTAAATTAATTTATGAAATGGGTAGTATGTTTCGTGAATACTAAATGTTATATCAATGGAAAATTTCTTAATTCCTTTGAAATAAAAGGGAGTTATAAGAAAATGGTTATACTATAAATAAAAAATACAGTGAAAATAATGTATATATAACTAATTGGTGAAAACATATATTAATAGGGTTATACCCCCTATATTTATGGATAAAAATAATTAAAAAATCATTAACATTATTAAAATTATTGAAAGAGTTCAATGAATTATTTTAAATTGAAAATGTTCTGTATGGATATTTTTTCATAGATAGAACAATTTGTGTCATCGTAGCGATAATATTTTTAGAAAAATACATAATGCATAATTAAAAATTTATTGTTCATAAATGGATGTTTTTTAAAGGTTTAGGATTCAACACGTTGATACGTTTTGTGAAATATTGGATAGAGTAAACAAAATATATGATAGTGTTTCGTGAAAGTGAAACATATATGAGCTATAAGGATTTTCCGTGAAAATATTTGATCATGAAGTACTCATAATGTGGATAAATCTACATATTCAGGAATAGCTAAATTTAGTGTAAATAATAAAAATTCATGTGCTAAAATGAGGAATTTTCTAATAGAGTAGTGTGTAATGTTTAGTTGAAAAAAAAAGTGAGATTCAAAATTTGATTACTATTGAAGATGGAGGGAAAATGAGTATGATTTAAATTTTTATACTTGTACAATTAATTGGATATTGTACACATGGAAATTTTCAATGTATTCTCTTGTTATGGGTCCTAATGAGTGTAATACAATTTAATTTTGTCTATATCCTTCATGTTCTCATTTTTTCATAATCATTGGGACCTGAAATGGAGGGAGGTTATTTATTTAATTGAGAAAAAATAACAATGTGTAGTTATTCTAATCATACAAATCCACCCCCCCCCCCCAAATCTCACACCATTTCACAATATTTATCATGGTTTATATACTAAATATTTATACATTGTTTTTTCACCAACCCAAAAATAAACACGCTTTAACCATATTAGTGGATATAATAAAAAATGATTATTTTGACATAATATAAATATAATTGAATAATTATTAATTTATTGATTATTTTAGGATGTTTAACATGAATTGTTTTTTGATTATTTATGTTAATATTGATAAAAATGAAAAAAATATATTGGATGTTGTAATCTGAACATATGTATGAGTATTGTACTGATATATTAATGGGTGAGAGGTGGTGAATGTGGATAATAAATTAAAAATATCGGATTATAATTTAATTTGATATATATTATTTATTCATAATTTGAACTATTAATACTAGATATAGAAATTATTAATTAATAAAATTACATTGCTTCTTACGGGTGGCAGTCTATGTAATGCAGTAGTTAAATTTCATCGTTTTTATTTTTGGTTAAAAATCATTTATAATTGGTGTAAAACTAATATAAAAACTTATAAGAATCATAATAACTCTAAAATAATCATATAATTTTATTTTAAAAATATTTTTAATAGTAATTTTAATATGAACTTATTAATATTAAAAAACAATTAAAATGGGGAGATGATTTTTCCGTTATAATTTCTGATGACATTTAAAGTATTAATATTAATTTGATTAAGTTAGGTATTTTTTGGGATATGTTAATTGGGATATTAAAATAATATTATTTCGTTAATTAATTATATGGATTTTTTTTTCATTTATAAGAGTATGTGATCACATTTTATAATTTGTGAATAATACAATTCTGGGTACATGAATTATAATTTAGTAATTACAGGAAAATAATAAAAGGTCATTTCATCTACTATATAAAAATTATTGACATTATAGTGTCTTGGGGATGATAAAAAGAAATAAATGTATTCCACATGTTTTTTAAACATCTTATATTTATTTTTTCATTATTTTTTCTCATTTAACTATATTACGTATATGCTTTGAAACTAATTTTCAATGAAGTTATTTTTTGTTTTCTTAAATATATAACAATATTCTGGTTTCATATGAACTATATTAAATATACAATGAATCAAATTAATATAAAAAATGTTGTATTGTTTTAATTTAAATGTAAAAAATATAATTTGGAGAAAAATTATTTCAGTTAAACAAAATTGATTTTGAAATTTTTTTATTCTTTGTATTTTTTACAATTGATTATAAATTGAATATGATTTTCATATTTATTAATCTGTTCATAAATAATAATTTTTATATTATATAACTTATTTAAATTTAATTTATTTTAAATAAAGACATTTTTTCTAATTAAACATTATTTTTGACATAAATGTCTCCCTATTATCGTGGTAACTAGAATTAAGCCTTTAAACAAAAAATCTTTCCCCAAAATGATCATTATCATGATAATTTCATGCTCTTATTTTTATTGTTTCCCCTTAAACGCACAAAAATTTAAATAGTATAAATACTATTTTCTAATATATATTAATAACATTATATAATTACAATTTTTTATAAAGGGAATTTAATTTGAATTATAGTGGTTGCAACTTGGAAAAACCCCATTTTTTTAAAATTAATATTTTTATGAATATATATTTAATATTATTATATAATTATAGATATCATCGAAATTAATGTGTTTAAAATAATAATATTATATCAAAAATATTAATTTAAAATTATATCAAATCAAAAACACCATTTCCTCATGTTATATTTTATAAAACAATATATTCTAGACACTATTTCCCTTAATACTCAAAATTAATTTTCAAAATGTTAAGAATTAGATTATTAATTAAAAATAGAAATTCAGAATCAATTATTATTCATTAAAAAAATTATATTCAAATTTTTTCACAAACATCAATGTCATATTAATGTGATTTTTTATAAAAATTATTAATTTTTAAATTAACACCGGTATTTTAAGAAAAAAAATAGAATATAAAATAATTTTTTTGGGATGGATTAAAATAATTATTGTTACATTATTATATTTAAATTCATAAAACACAAAAAATTTAAAATTAGTTGAAATATTATAATATTATTAAATATGTTTTTTTAGAAAAAAACATTTCCATATTAAATATTGTTGATTATTCACCCTATAATGATAATAATTATGGTTGTTTTACCATATTTTTATTTTTATTGAATTACTAATATTTTATTGTTGTTGGATTATTTTTTCTGAAGAAAGGATACATATTATTGAACATTTCATTTATTAAACACGATCTAAAATAATGGGTAATTAAAATATACCCACGCAATTAAATTGTATCCTCAAATATATATAATCACTTTCATAAACATCAAATGGTGTTGAATTGGTTTTTAATCCTTACCATATTTCCTCTATTTATAAATGATCTCTATTATCA
Source organism: Viscum album (assembly GCA_963277665.1). NCBI lineage: Eukaryota > Viridiplantae > Streptophyta > Magnoliopsida > Santalales > Viscaceae > Viscum > Viscum album. Next base: position 1,379,814,620 of record OY728126.1, read on the forward strand.
TAATGAATTCTAAAATACACTGATTTTAACTAACCCTTTCTATGAATCATATTTCATATATTAGTTTAAAAGAAATTGGAATGGATTCAATTTTATTCAAATATTAATTTTTCACCTTTCACTAATAGATCATTAAAGTTGATTTAGAATGTATTTTCCAATACTATACAAATTAATTTTGAATAAATGTTATGATAAAAATTTTATTTATAAAATTACTTAAATTTGTTTATAGTACATAATGAGATTTAAAATTAAAATTTCCAAAATAATAATAATAAAAATAAATACTTTCTTTTTAATTAAAATCAATATGATTGGTGACTTGATATTAATAATACATCATATATAAATTATATTTTTATGTATTAATAATTATTATCTTAATTATTTATGGGGTTCATGTGAAACTAATTACCATAATCATCTCCATCGTTAGTCATTTTTTTCTTCTTCTATTTTACCAAGTAAATGTCATGAACATCCTTATTCAAGTTGAGGTAAGAGTTAGCATGGATCTAAGACATTTTTTCCTCAAGATTAAAGTAAGATAACGACTCCTATGTCCCGCCTCCAATAGGCCCCGGGGTGGCCACAAACACAAAAGGTATATAAATCTCACAAAATGGGTGGCATTTTCCTCTTTATAGAAACCATGATCCGGAGATAATATGTAAAAAAACTTACAAAAACTAGAAGAATAATATATATAAGGAAACCAAAATCCATCCAACATCCATGATTAATGTAAAAGTAATAAAAAAAGAATTTCTAAAGTAGTTTATAAAATAAAACATAGTAGTGAGACAACAATAGTCCCCAACATTAGAGATAGTATGGTCCACCACGGTCCGCGTAATCTCCTTAGAAACCTGAAAATAGTTATATATACATAGGTTGAGAATAAAAGTATACTCTGTATGGAAAAACCAAATTCACTCATGCACAAGTGGGATATGAATATTAATGCCCCTATGAGAAAACAACAGAATCTAAAAAGAACTTATCAGATAATACTAATGTGATATAATATAATTAGAAAATAGATATTTGGGTAATCCTCAAGCTTCCCACCATTTAATCTCTCATCCAAAATGATGAACTCCATGATGCTACCACACTCTTCCAAGAGCCCCACTATCAGAACCAACCGACACACGGGTGGGTCAGAAACACATATCATCATTCCCCTAGACACCTAATCCACAACCACCAAACATCTCTCCCAAAAACACGTGGGCCTCAACCCAAAGCCACATGTCAAATAAACCCCCTCTCACATAGCCAATACCACAAATTTGGTATTAAAACTCATGAAATTATAGCCCTTCCCGAAGAATATATGGATATTAATGCCTAGAATAGGGAGTAGGTTGATCTTAGTAACCATTCATATATCCTCTCACATGGATGTTAGGAATGACAACCTCCCCATTAACAATGGGGGTATTCGGCACATTGTTCTCAATATGGGTGGGGTTCTTATAGAAAACATAAGGGACTACATGTTTATATATATTGGTAACAAACACAATGCCAATCGTATGAAATTCAGAAAAAAAAAATACAACTAGTCACCTAAAATACTTTCTTGATGCTACCCATACTAGAATGTAACACCATAAAGAGAGTCACTTGGTCACCACTTCACTACAATCCCTAATTCGAAACATACCCACAATCGATTCATTTAAACAATTATTAGACTTCATTATGAAATCATTCATTAATGAATTTCATCCCTACCCAGTAAACTAACATGAACAACACCTACATAGATTCAAATTAGGATAAAATCCAATAAACATTCCCCATAGAAAATAACACATCAATCAAACTACTTCATTCTAACTACCCATGTAACACCCATTCATATTTTGACATTACCAAAATCATTAATTAACATTATCAAGTACAATTTATCACCTCACAACCAATCCCAGAAGCCACGCAAAACTCCAATAACACACTCAACACACCCATTAACAAGAAATCATGACACATCCCAAACCTACATTCTCACTGCCCAACCACTATCCAAAAGAAGAACCACATCACAAAAATTCAATCCATTCCACAATATCAATCAATATCTAAAACTGAGATACCATCACACTACTGGTACCACCACGTACAAGCAGTAACACCCCAATCCATATCACTACACAACCAAATCACACCCAAGGAACAAAACCCAATTAACTATACATATCACACATCCACACAAAATCAAGCATAACATATTTAAAGTTGATCTACAGAATTCAGTAATTATATATTCATAATTCATGGGTGATCATAGGATAATTTAGATCATGGGTAATCCATTTTATTTAACTATATGTAAAAGGTTAATCGGATTTTATATTTATAGTCATTTCTACATAGAAATAAGTATAATGAGTCATGGGTGACCATGTTAATACCACCAATGACAATGATTTTTATAAGAACACAAAACAAATTATTCACAACATTGATCAAGGATAAAATATAAAACAAAGATATCATTATCATCTCTCTCACCCCATTCAATTATTCCTTTTTTATCTTTTTTATAATGGCTTTAGCATCATTCACATAGAGACAAGAGTTCAACCAACCCGCATGATACACAGTTAAAGAGAGATGGAGTAAGTCAACACTTGGATCATCACCCAACAAAAACACGTGGATCCAATATAGGGGGTCTGTGAGTAGTAGAAAAATATAAAGAAAAACCAGATAGGGTGGAATAGCATACGAACATAGTTCTTCTAGAAATAATATTTATCTGCACACTATGAGAAAATAGGAGAGCGCACCTTGGCCTTAAAAAAAGAAAAATCATATATCAACGGAACTAAAAATATATTCAAGTCTTTTAATGTCGGATCATAGACAATACCGCCCCATTGGATTATTTCAATGTCCATAAGGAATTGGGATATTATTGATATAATTAATATTTTCTGAAACACCTTTAGAAATGCGAAAATAGCTCTTCATAATCTATTTACATAAAAAAATTCTAAGATGGAAGAAACTAGAAAATCTATGTGGAACTGGGGAAAAATAAAAATTTGGAAAACGGTTATAACACACTCATAGTTGGGTAAGTCACCATGTAACCATTCAGTGTCACACATTGAAATGCCACAATTTAGTGTCAACATTTGATATCCTGGTTCAGTTGAGAAAACTCTATGCGATTAACAGTATGATGTCACAATGTGGTTTTTCACCATTCAGTGACTGCATTCCATGATCCACCATTTTTTTTCACTTTTTGGTGAGCCACCATTCAGTGTCAATGTTCGGTGAACCAATGTTACCTTCCATAATGCCTGAAACACACTATTTTCACAAATTAATGAGTTGTATGTGTAATTATCATTACCTAAAATACCCCCAAAACAATTATTTTTATTGAGTATTTAAAAATAATCCTAGAAGGATAAGGGGTACGAACAACCACCATATAGGATACCACTTAAGGATAAACCACATTGAATTATTCGAAAGATGGAGTGAAAACCACGTTATCCAATAACACCTCCTTGACATATAATTCCCCAAATGACCACACAACAAGAAAATTCACACCTTCTTGATGAATTAATTATGGAATTAATTTATCCATGCAAATATACTATCTGATTGGGGGTGGGGGCACTGACATGCCTACATGAGTTTAATCACATCTGCATTAATGAGTCCTGATTAAGGGTAGTTCCTCCCCTTCCAATGTGTAGAGACTCTTCAAACATTATAAGTCAAATAAAAAACCCGTCTCATAGAAAATAAGGATTAGTATTACATGAAAACAAGGAAACCCATCTAAACTCAAAACAACTTTGGGTACTAGGCACACATCAGTGCCTCTCGCTCCCATATAATATCCATTGTGCCACTTTGCCTCCACAACACATAAACCAAAGGAATGATCTGCACATACAAAACCATCTCCAAATGATAATGGATCTCTTATAGACCCTCTACTAATGTTTCATCATCCACGATATCCATTATTACCCAATTAATGACTTGGGAGTTATCATGAAGATATATATGAAGCTATGATACATTAAAGAATTTGTGGATCCACTCATACTGTGGTGGAAACTCTAGATAATATTCCACCTCATTAACACGTCCCAAAACCTCATAAGTTATAATAAACAATGGATAATGTTTAATGGCACTCTAAAACCTCAACTACTTAGATTTATGGGAAACCTCTTTCTTCTGTGATCAACATATGACTTCTACTAGTCTTATGAAATCATGATCCTCTCATGGACCAACATCACCTTTTGTGTTGTAATTTTTACCACATCAAGACCAAAAACACCCACTTTTCCAACTTCCATCTAACACAAGAGTGAATAATTTATTCAATCATCTAAAGCATTGAATGGTTCCATTATGATGGATGTGTGATAGATACTTTTTTAATTGAAATATACCAATGAAAAATGTCGTACCTATGACCCACTATGTACCAGAACACATGCTCTCAAAATATACTCTAAAGTTTGGATGGTCCTCTCGGCTGGTCTCTCAGTCTGAGGGTGGATAGTTGTGATGATGTGTAACTGAGTGAGAAAAGGAAATTTGCAATCAACTCCTAACTCATAATGTAAAATATTTATCCCAATGAAATACAATATACAACAGAACTATGTTTAATTTTACCACCTCATCCTCATATCTATTTTCTATGTCATTCATTGTGATCGACTTTGTTATCAATACAGAGAGAGCAGACATCATCAACTGATCCACTATTACCTATATTTTGTCTCATCCTCCCAGAGATATGGGTAATCCTATGATGAAATTAATTGATATGTCATCCCACTTTATCCGAGGGACATATAAAGGCTCAAACATACCACCAAGAACACAATGCATGGCTTTCACTTTCAAGCACACTAAGCAGTTGGCCACAAACTCCACTACTACCGGATTCTTCCCAGGAAACCGTAACTACACCCTCAGGCCCTCAACAACTAATTGGAAACTTTTAGGTGTACCTCTAGTGGAGGGATATGAAACTGATTGTGAAAATAATCTTGTAACTCCACTGGAACAAACTGAATCCTATTAAATAACATACAATTATTACCATCCTATCACCAGCCCACCACAGCATTATCATAGTCAAATCTAATATGAATCACCCTCGCCTTCGAGTCTCCCCAATGAATATACTCCACCTTGTACCCCATAAATAACTACCATATCACCTAAAAATAGGCATCTTATGCAACATATAATTCTCACATCTATGTGTAAGGTATTGAACATTGACATTTCTCCTTAAGAGTCTTTAGATTCTCAATCCACCTCATTATATGACATCTGACTCAAAGCATCAGCCAAAAAATTTCCCTTCCCTGAGGTGTAAGATATCATACAATAGTAATCACGGAGAAACTCTATCCACCTCCACTTTTACATGTTCACATATATGTAAGAGAAAATTTAATTCATGATCATGTGATATTTGAAGACTGGAAAGCATCCCCTATAAGGTAATGATGTGTTAGATTTAGTGAAAACACCATAACTGGTAGCCCTAGATCATGGTTTTCATAGTTACATTATGGAGGCGTAATTTCCTAGACCCCTTGAAGATCACTACCCATTGCTACAAACCCATGAAACCCATGTTCAATTTAAAATCATCACTGAACACATTAAATGCCACCCATTTCTAAGGAATCATAAGCACTGGGGTAGTGAGATACATTCCCTTTAGAAAGGTGAATTATTATCCGCACAAATCTCAAAAAACAATGGGTAGTTTCATTTTGTTTATAGCTACCAATGTGATTAATATCAGAGAGAAATCATGGTCAATGACCAGGTAGTTGCTTGAAGTAACAAGAAAACTACAATACCATACAATATTCCTGTTTTCTATCAAAAAACAGCAACTTAAACCATTGATGGGTCTACTACTATTCCATACAGATACACCAAATTACAATGGATGTGGACCACTAGTAACCAAAACATGGACTTGAACAACATTCCATAGAGAGAGTGGTCGTAATGACCCTAAAATTCATTAATCGAAATTTCACTTAGACTATTTAAATGTCTTCTTATGGTTATGTAAAACATATGAACATATTTGGTTTTATATTTTGGATAATAAAATACTTTTAGGAATTTTAACAGTTTCTAATAGATCCATTTAATGGTGATCACATGATTACTACAAATATAAGGCTTTAACAAATCAAATTTAATCAGACATAGGAAGTGATTGCCTCATCTAGTAGACATGCCCCATGTGATTCCCATTTGTCAGAACACAGAAAGAATTTGGCATCACTAGTAATTGATCATGACTAAACCCTAGCTAATCATGAACATGTTATGATTTAGCAGAACCGAAAAAATTAGAGGTGAATGTTAATAAAGAAACCACACGAGCAATGTTATATGATCCACCCCAAGAGTCTGTCACCAATGCACACTCTACCATAAGGTCAGATGTAGGTGTTTAAAGGGGTTATGTAACAATACCCTATCATTATGATTATGTTCATAATTTTTTTTATATAATAATGAAAACTCTTTTATTTAATTATTGTTACATTGTAAATACTTTTTAAAGTACAAATAGTATTTTTTGTTACTATTGATCTATGTAATCTATTTTGATGAAAAAATAGATTTTATAATTAAATAATATTTTAATAAAATATTATTAGTACTAAATTAATTTTTATTAAATCAAAATGATCCTATATTTTTTTCAATGAAATTTTAATTTTTATTAAGATTTGAAATATGTTTTTGTAAAACCCCCCATAATTTTTTATGAATGTCGGTTATTATTATCAAATTAATCATTCAAATATTTAAATAATTATTTAGATAAAATGAATATTATATTTGGAATCAGGATGTCGACAATATTTAACAGATAATTTTTCATAATTTTCTTAGAAAGTCTAATTTTTGGATAAAAATTAAATACCGTTTAAATATACAATGTGTATTATGACATCATAATGACAGAATTATTATGTAATAAAATACTATAAACATTATGTTAGGTCAATATATATTTTAACATTAAAATAATGTGATTTTGGTTTTGTTTGATTTATTTGTCCAATCTTTAGTGGAACCTTCATGTCTTCTAAATCAGCTTATCTTTTTAAATTATTTTCTTTGAGAGTGTGCCTCACCACCACATATGAAACCCTATTATTTTAATAAGTATGGCCATTGAAAATATAGAATATTTTTTCCTCGTTCCCATTGGAAAAAACCATGGGAAAAAAATATTTTTTGGTTTGTGTTTTGATTTGTTTAATGTGTGGTGTCCAAAACCTAAACAATAAATAATTACCTGCCATTTCCTATATAAACCCACCCATGCTCCCACTTCCTCTTCAATAAAAGCCTTTAGAGTTCGTCCAATATCTTCCATCCTATATCTATAATCCCCCCAAGGTTCCCAAATCTCACAAAAAGCCTCTCTTAAGGCTATCTGAATACTTTGGGATCATACTTACAAGTAAAGGATTATCATTTTTGTATTTATGTCCAAGTTTCCTTATATTTTTTGGAACTTTTATTTTCAATAATAAATGATTAGGTATTATTTTTAACCTTCTAAATACTGCCCTCTTCATGTTTGAATAATGATATATCCACTTTCTATCTCATTAATTCCTCCCACGTACACCAGTTAACATGCCGAAATTCCATAAGGAATTCTCCCACTGCATATACATTCAAGAAATAATTTTTTATTACATATATAAATTCAATTAAATGAATTAGGAAATGTATCTATATGACCCACATACTATCCATTTCATGTACATATGATGAGACACCCATTTGTCTCTCACCAACCATTTTTATGAATTCTTATGTCATGCCATTATGCTACCGAAATTGCAATGCATTTTTCCATGCCATGATCATAGTGTAGTAAATACCATACTATTGTCACTATCAAGGGTATAAACCATTATGAACATGTACATATTTAATGGTACTATCATGTATTTATTTCACATTCCATAATTGTGGAATAATTTATGACATTGATTTTTCTATGTTATATGTCCCATTTGGCACACTTATGCATAAAATGAAATGTTTAAGAGGGGTGCGCCCTAATAGAACTCCAATGTATTGGGTAATGTATTGTATAATGATAAATCATGTGAAATTAGTGAATAATCATGCTAATTCATGTGATATGAGGGTTTACTCCTGCTTCATGTGCAATTAAGGTTTCCACATGCTTCATGTGAAATAAGCCTTATCTCATGCTAATTCCATGTTATGTTTCGTTGTCATATATCCATGTTATGATTATCATGCCTTGTAACTCATTTATGTTCAGTTTTATCATGTTCTCCATTGATATTTCTATTGTCTAACATTTACTGTATTTCTCTATTTATTCCAGATTTATTCCCTTACTATGCGTCATATCTCACCCATTTTTATTCATGTCCTCGGGTTATCCTATGGAATGCTATGATTGAGGGAATGTAGTCATCATATAAAATAATTTTCAATAAATATGTCATGTTTCATGTTTAATGTTGTTATGTTTTATTCCTAATCCACAAAGACACTAGACCTCTTGATCTTCTATGTTGTATCTAGTGAATATTATATGAAATAAATCATTTCTATGTGTGTAATAAAAAACAAAGTTGTTATAATTGTTAATAAAGGATTGGTTGAGTTATTTTTGGGAATATGATTAGAAAACCCTAGTGAACCCTTAGAGAAAGCACTATGTGCAATAAAAACAACCCTATGTTTCTGTGGGTATTGAGTAAGTGGTTTATCACAAAAATATGTTCTTTTCTGGATACGAGTAGGTAGAGGTGGCTCTGGAAAAAATGTACCAAGTGCTGAAAATCCCGACAAAGAGTTTCGGGCTTGACCCGTGGTATTAAGGTACAGGAAAAAGGGCCTTGATGCACTCTTGGATATGACACTCCATGGAGATATGCATTGTTAAATTCATAAGATTATTATGAACCATTATTAAAGTAATTAAAAAAGATCCCCTAAGAACATATGTTAGAATGTAGATCATGGAAAATGTATATTAAATACTATTGAATATTATTTTAATGAAATAAATCTAGTTATAAGTCATCTAGTTTTTCCATGGATTACCCTTTATGCATTACCCATAACTCCCATTTTATTCAATCCAATGGCCGATAGGAGTAACACTTGGGGAAACAACCGATGTAAATATCAATGTAATGACTGTGCTAAGGTGATTTCCAGTCCAATGAGAGTGGGAATCACTAACATTGTCACAATTATTCCTCATTTAACTAAAGATTTGAATAGAAACATGGGAAAAGAGGAACATTCAACCCCCCTCCCCACGAAATAAGAAGTCTCTATCGAGAGCATTGTGGGACAAAGACCTCCTACTTTTGATGGATCATTTGATTTTTAATCACCAAACAATGGATCAAATCCATTGAAAAGATCTTCTCCATAATTAAATTTTCCAAAAAAGAATAGGTTATTCTAAATTCTTATCATTTGGAGGGTAAATCATAATAATGGTAGAAATTGATAAATAATAAAAATCCCAAGGAGGAGTTCGAGGTGTTGGAATGAAAAGATTTCTGAAATATATTTTTTGATAAATATTTTTTGTGCACCCTCTAGCATAAATGGAATGGGACATCCATTACCGCTCGAAAAAATTATGACAAATCCATTGTAGAGTATGAGCAATACATCATAAGGATTGCATGATAGGCCTCTAGCTTTGTCGTTACCCCCAAATCCATGGTTTACCGCTTCTTGGGTGGGAAGAAAACTAGCCTATGGAAGGCCCTGGTGATCCTTGACATCGACAACTATGAGAATATTTTTTGATGTTTTTTGAAGGTAGAAATGGAGATCGGTGAGTCACAGGGGTATCCTAGGAATATGAAGTGTAAGGTGATTTTCAATTCTGGCAGTCCGACGGATTAATCCAATGGTTCAACGAAGATATAGCACCCAACATTCCAATGGTGTGGAAAAAATCACCATATAAATTGATTTAAGGGGATGAGTAAATGCTTAACGTGTGGAAGAGAGGGACACCTAGCTGTAAACTACTGACAAGAAAAAAACATGGCTACGATAGAGGAGAGGAAAACTATGTTCGACTCTCAATGCATTTTCATTTCTTTAACTGCAAAGAACAAGGGCATCGTTCCAATCAGTGTCTTTAGCTAAGGGTTTTCAGATGCAACCAACAACCTCGAAGGCCAAAATGTAAATATTCTTCCATCACTATCACCGAAGTGTACCCTGACAATGAATTGGGGACATGTATGCTAGTTATTCATAAAAAATTTGAAAAATTACATTTTCATTCGGGTTCTATGAATTCTTTTATATACTAAAGTTTTAGTTGAAAATCCCAACACCACCACAAATCATGAAATTAATGATTCCATTGAGTACAAAAAATGGTTAAATCATTGAATCTAATGATTATAAATGCTCCTCTATCGTAATCTATGGATAGAACTTCTTGGAAAACTGCATCATGCTTCCTTCAGTGGAATTTGATGCAATTGTTTTCATGGATTAGATTTCCCCATATAAATCCAACATAAATTTTCGTTATAGGTAAATCACTCTCCTTGTGGAGGATCAACCCCCGATTATGTGCATGTGCAAGGAGGAAGAGGAATCATATTTAGCTCCATCATCTCATGTTTGGATATTAATGCCCTATGAGAACACATATTTTACTCAGATGATTGAGTCTATGGACATAACAATCCATGAAGACATTTTTATTGTGAGAGAATTCATGGATGTATTTCACGAGGAATTTACCGGCCTTACTCCAAGAAGAGATGTTGAATTCTCAATTGATCTTATACCAGGGGTGTATACAATTTCCAAGGCTTTATATTGAATTGTTGTTATGAAGCATGATGAGATGAAGAAACAACAACAAGAGAATCTGGATTAAGGGATTATACGCCCATGTGCATCACCATGGGGTGCACCAGTCCTCCTCATCAAGAAGAATGATTGGTCAATCCACATTTTCATCGATTATCATGTACTTATCAAAATAACGAATAGAAAACCTGTCATCTCGCTCGAATTATTGACTTTCTCAATCATATGCATTGAGAACAAAAATTCAACAAGGTTTATATGTAATTGGGATATTATCAAGTAAGGGTGAAGAAATATGATGTCCCCACGAATACATTTTGTACAACATATAGGCACTATGAATTCACATAAATTCCTTTCAGACTCACTAATGCTCCAATAATCTTCATGGGCATGATGAATAGAGTATTTAGATAATAACTCAAAAAATTTGTGGTACACTTAAAGATTATATTCTAATTTACATTAAAAACAAGGAGGATAATGAGGAGCATATAATAACAATTCTACATACCTTGAAGATGGAGAATCTCTATGAATAGTAAATCACGTTTGAGTTAGATTTGAAGGAGGTCTCATTATTATGCCATGTAATCACTAGAAATGGGATATATATGGACCCCTCTATGACAGATGAAATAGGGGATGGCTGAGGCCAACATTGGTAACATATATCCGTATCTTTTTGGGATTATCTAGTTATTATTTATGATTTGTGAGAAATTTCTCATGATTGACCAAACCCTTACCAAGCTAACTCTGATGGGAATAATGTTTTCTTGGATTGATTATTGTTATGAATGATTCATGGGGTTTTAAAAGTGGCTTATCACTGTCCCCGTGCTAATTTTACCCACAAGTGGATATCTGTTGGTGGAATTAAGTAATTCTTGGATGAAGGGAATGTGCAATGTGTTTATGAAAAATGAAAAATTCATTTCTTATGCTTAAAGGAACATGAACATTCATGAGTAGAATTATCCGAAACATGATTTGGAGTTGGATACATTGATATTTTATTTAAAAATTTGGTGGAATTGTCTCATTGGGGGGATGTGTGATTTATATACGGACCACAAAAGCCTCGTGTATATATTCCCACAGAAAGAGCTGATCATGTGCCAATTAAGATGGTTAGAGCTTATCAAAGACTATGTCTACTCAATCCATTACCACCCTAGAAAAATGAATAAGGTGGTGGATTCTCTATGTAGAATGAACCCAGCTATTATATAATCGATTAGAGTTGATAAGGATTGAATCATCATAGATTTGATGAATATCGATATGGGAATCATAAATAAGGGAACATCATCAATCCTTTCACAAATGACTTCTCAAATATCTCATTTCGAATGGTTAAAGGATGATCAAAAGGATTCTGTGGGAATTTAGAAGATAATGGATGCTATTATAAAAGAGAAATCCTTGGAGTTCAATGTTATTAGAGAAGGAATTTTTAGATTTGAGAAAACAATATGAGTTCTATCATTTTTGGAGTTGAAGAAAGAACTTTTAGATAATGCACATAGTTCAAATTTCTCTATTCACCCAGGAAACAAATTGATGTATCAAGATCTATGGGAGCATTATTGGTGGAGTAATTTGAAGAAGAAGATCACTGAGTATAAATCACCATTCCTTATTTGTCATCAAGTGATGATAGAGAGGAAAAATTCTAAGGTGATGATGTAATAATTTCCCATGCCAGCATTGAAATTATAGAATATCACAATAGATATTACCACCGGACTTCGGAACATATACAAAGGAAAAAATGCAATATGGGTTTTTGTGGATCATCATACAATGTCAGCAAACTTCATTACAATTAGTGAGGATTTCCCATTGGTTCAACTAGCATAGATATACATTAGAAGAGTGGTATGGATACATCGAGTACCACAGTCTATTGAATTTGATTGAGATCCATGATTCAACACTATGTTTTTGAAGAGCCTTCAACATTCTCTAGATACTGATCTAAACTTCAGTACAACTTATCACCCTCAAATAGATGGCCAATCTGACCAGACAATCAAAACACATAAGGAACATGTTTAGAGAAGGCCCAATAACCTTTAATGGAGGATGTGATCAATATCTTCCCCTGGTTTAAATCGCCTATAATAATACTTTCCACTCAAGAATAAAAATGGTAACTTATGAAGAACTGTATAGGAAGAGGTGCAGAACAACAAAATGTTGGGATGATGTTGGTGAGCATGTGTAGCTAGGAAGTAAAATGGCCAATGTAATGGTGGAGAAGGTGAAAACCATTCTACAACATATCAAGGCAGCCCAAAGATGACATAAGAGTTATGTGGATACCTGTCGTTGAGAGCTTGAGTTTATAATTGGAGAAATTGTATTTATATGCATATATCCATGGAAAAATGTAATGTGGTATGGAAAGAATGGGACATTATGTCCAAGGTACAAAAACCCCTTTGAGATTCTTGATCGTGTCGGGATTGTGGCCTATCAACCACAACATCCACAAACCATGGCCAATGTACATGATGTATTTCATGTATCCCTCTTAAGGAAGTACATACCAGAACATTCACATGTACTCTCTTCAGCGGTTGTACAACTATAAGACGATATTTCATTTGAGGAGAAAATAATTATTATACTAGATCGAAGTGAAAATGTTCTAAAAAATAAGACAATTCCCCTCATCATGGTGTTGTGATGAAACCGCATGTTTGAAGATGAAATGTGGGAATTGGTGGATGTAATGATGAAATGATACTCACATCTATTTTAGTGTGTAAAAAAGAAAATTCCTTGGGTGATATTTCTTAGGGGGGAAAGATTGCAATGATCCAAAAATTCATTAATGAAAATTCCTCTTTGTTTATTTAAATGTCTTCTTATGGTTATGTGAAATGTATACACATATTTGGTTTTATATTTTGGATTTCAAATTACAGTTAAGAATTGTGACCATTGATAATATTGTCCTTGAATGGCGACCACATGATTAGTATAAATATAGGGATTTAAAAATTACAATTTACTCAAAAGGATGTGATGGCCTCATCCAGTAGACTTGCCCTATAAGAAGCACAATTGTCAGAACTCAAAAATGAGGAGGGGTTATTGGGCTTCTCTCTTAACCAATCCCAAGGCGATCTTTAACATGTTATGCTTGAGTGAAACTGATTATGGGAGAAGTGGATGATAATAATGATTACCACCTGAGCGATGTCATCCAAGACATCGCAAGAGTCTGTCACCAACATCCACCTCACACTAAGGTATTATGAAGGGGCTTTAAGGGGTTATGTAACAAGACACTATAATTATGATTATTTACACGATTCTATTATATAATAAACAATCTTCAATAATTTTAAAATTGTAACTTTGTAAATTGTTTTTAAAGAACAAATAGTATTTTTATTTAATATAAAACTAAGTAATCTCTTTTGATGAATTAATAGATTTTTGAAATAAATAATATTTTAATAAAATATAATTTTTATTAAAATACATTTTATTATATAAAAATGATTGTATAATATTATGAATGCAATTGTAATTTTTATTATAGTTTGAATGCTGTTTTTTTCAAAAAGCATGAATTTTAAGTAAATGACAGTTTATATTTTAAATGAAAAAATCCACATATTTATAAAATTATTTAGATAAAATGAATATTATTTTTTGATTCAGGATGTCGATATTATTGAATGGATAATTTTTCAAAATTTTGTGAGACATTCCAATTTTTGGGTAAAAGTTTAAAACTATTTAAATATATATTGTGTTTAATGACATTATAATGACCCAATAGTGTTGTAAAAAAATACTCTAAACATTATGATTTAAATATATATGTTTTACAATCAAAATAATGTTATTATGGGTTTATTTGATTTATTTCACAAAGCTTTAGTTGATCCTTCATGTCTTATAAAATGTTTTTTCTTTTTAACATTTTTTCCATGAGAGTGTGACTCACCTATACATAAACAACCCTATTATTTTAAAAAGTACAAACATTATCCTTATAAAATATTCTATTTCAATACCCTTTAGCTAAAACCATGGGCAAAATTTTTTTTCTGGTTTGTGATTTTGATTAGTTAAATGTGTGGTGTTCAAAACATAAATATTAAACAATTCACTCTCATTTCCTTTATAAACCCACCCAAGATCCCACTTCCTCTTCAATCTATGAATTAATAGTTTGTCCAACTCAGAAATAATCTCTCTAAAATCCTTGAAAGGCACCCAAAACTCCTAATAATAATCTCTGAAGCCTCTCTAAAGCCTTTCAGATCACACTTCCATGTAAGGGATTCTCACTATCTTTATTTATGTCAATTTTTATTTATATTATTATTCCCTTCTATATTTAATTTTAAAAGTTGGGTTATGATTTCTCAACTCCCACGTACATCCCTCTTCATGTTTTAATAATGAGATATCCGCTTTCACTCTCATTAATTCCTCCCATGTACACCTGTTACCATGCCGAAATTCTGTAAGGAATTTCTCTCTCCTCATTTACATTCAACCAATTTTTTTGTATTACATATCTATATTCCATTAAATATTTTGGTAAATGTATCTATATTACCCCCTTAATGTCAATATCATGTACATATGAGGATTCACCCATTTCTCTCTCATCAACCATTTTAAAAATTCTTATGTTGCATCGTTTTCCTACCGAATTTGCACTGCGTTTTACAAAGCCAATAGCATTGTGTAGTGAATACCATACCCATGTCTCTATAATAGGTATTCACATTTATGAACTTGTACATATTGAATGTTAATTTCATGAATTTATTCCATAGTCCTTGGTCGTGGAATAACTTATGATGTTGATAGATTCTATATTATATGACACTTGTGGCACACTTATGCATGAAATGAAATGCTTATAAAGGGTGCACCCTAATAGATAATTTTTGCATTGGGTAAAATATAGTATCATGATATGTAATGTTATATATGTGTTGACTCATTTTAACTCAAGTTCAATGAGGTTTTACTCATGCTTCATTGCAATGACGGTATAGTCATGCTCCTTGTGCAATGATTCTTGGGGCAAGAAAATTCAATGTTAAGTGTTGTTACCACATACTTATGTTATCATTATCACGCATTATCATGCCTTTATGTTCATGATTATATTGTTCTCCACTGATATCCCTATTTTCTATCATATATTTTATTCCTAATGTTATCTTAGGTTAATTCTGTTGCTATGATTTGTAGTTCACCATTTTTTAGGAATGTCTTTAGGTTATCTCATGCAATGATATGTATGTGGGAATGTAGTGGTCATGTAAAGAATGTTTTCAAAAAAGATGTCATGAATCTTTTTTAATGTTGTTATGTAATGTACCTAAGCCAAAAATACACTATACCTATTGATCTTCTATGTTGTATAATGTGAATATTTTATGTAATAAATCATTTATAATTGTGTAAGAAAAAGAAGTGTCGTTACAGTGGTGGAAAAAGATCTCTAGGATAGTCATGACGTGATTGGTTTGATCATACTCTGTCCTCGAGTAGATCAAAAGGTAAATAATGAATATAACGACGAATCATTCATGTAACTCTAGAATGAAAAAGTTCATGAACCCCATGAACACTGTGGGTGTGTTTATAACACCGAATTGCATAAAACTAAACTCAAAGTTCCCATACATAATCTTGAATGTAGTCTTCATGATGTCACCCTCATTTACAAATAAATAGAGGATTCCAAAATATAGATAGATATGGAAAAAAACTCATTTTCCATATCTGGTAGAGTAAGATATCTATTTTTTGGAGAGGGAAATGGTTCATTACCGTTACCTGAATCAACCATTAGTAGTCTATACATAACCTCAGACCACAATTTGCATACATTTAAAACATTACCATGAAATTCAATAGTGAACCATTAATCCGAATAAATACCATCCCCATCAGAATGTCTGTCGGGATCAACAACTCCCACATCTCAGAAGGTGACATCCGATAAGGATCAATTGAAATCACAAAAGCACAAGCAAACAAGGCTATTCCGAACTCACTATCACACCGAAGGGATAGAGTCAAAAACTATATGGGAAAATATAAAAGAACACCAAAACAACAATGAGATTTATATACATCTTTGTGTCTATTAACAACACTGAATGATCAGCTAATAATGATAGAAAAGGCCCAATGTGCCGACTACCCACCACACACCTCTGCTCGCTAATGAAAGCTACACATTGGCCTTATATATCTGAATACAACATTATTATCTAGAATAAGATGATAATATAATAGAACAAAAAAACATGTTGAATAAAATTATGATTTTTTATGGAACCATCTATACGTAGAAAAGATAACCACTAGACTAATGCAACACAAACATCAGTCTATAACCCCAAAAATCCTCATGAATGACTGTTTTAACTTTGACTTGTGTACTCAATAATAAGGGAACAAAATATCCCTATATGTCTTATCCCCATGAGTTGGATAGTTTATGTGACCTGAAGGATTTTAAATCTTCCAAATCAAATGAAGCACAAGAAACTGTGCTGAAAAAACTGATCGTACCTTGAATGATCACTAGCCATGATGGAACTGCTCCCACTATGGATTGAAATTCACCATGCCTAGCTCCTTTGTTCCTCTAATTCTGACCGCCTACCAAGACATTCCATGGTCATGTACATTAAAGTGATCTTTAAAGAAGGACTCCTATTATATTTTCCTCCCATAGTGGATTTGGGGCCTGTTCTCCCAACCGCTGGAAAGGCCTAACAAGAAACTACACTTGAGATGGGGGATGTAACTACCCACCACCACCATAATAATCACCAGTTATAACTTTTCTATGTCGTTTTATTGCCCTCCTGAGGAAAAACACCTTGGCCCCATGCCTGTGGAAAAATGACATAGACCAGAGGGTTGTAAATGAAACTACAAAGATTGGCTCCCCACTGGTTGATACCTGGAAGGCCCTGAGGCCAAAGAGTTTCTGTTTTTGGAATTCCCCTTTGCATAACTGGTTTGACTTCTCTCACGAAAAATACCTCCTCTTGGGTTTATACTTTCTACTATGTCATCTTTATTCTAAACCTCTATGTATGATGCAACATTGAATGGAGTAATCACAATCTTATTGGAAGGGAGGAGTTAATCCATTAAGAACCTCTCCCGAGGCTCCTCATTTAGAAAGTAATCCAGATAATATGTAATGAGATCCCTAAAAATGATCCCATATTCCCTCACTGACATACTCCCTCTCTAGAGGGAGACTAGATCCTACCTCTTATCATCCTTCATCATGTAAGAAATGAATTCATCATAGAACCCCTTCATAATTCCAGTACAAGGAACATTAATCTCCTTTCTACCCCCTTGGTAAATCTTCCATTATTAACACATTTACCCCCACATCTAGCTCACCTATATAAGAACATATTACATTGTTGGAGCCTAGATTCAGCAAAAATCAATCGCTATCTTTTCAAGAATACCATCTATCTCCATGATTGAGATGCTTACCTTGTATATTCCTAGAGTCTAAAACTGGAATTTACGAAGCGTCTTATACCACTAGTAATCCTCTTCCAATGGATCTATCCTCCTACAATCATTGATATTGGCCTGATGTTCCTCCACGACCTAGGAAACTCATAGACGACGACCAGGTGCCATAGTTGAAAGGTAATCAAGTAACCCAAGCCCCATGTAACAATGAATTTATTTACTGTTCATTTCACATAATTTATTATTTTAATTTCCCAAAAACACCCAAGACAAACAAGAACGTAAGTCATCAAGAAGTGTATACATATATTAGTTTCTCAAACCCACAATCAATGTATCCTCAATTTTTTTTAGGTAAACTTAGAGTCCTTGCATTAGATCACAGGGGGTGTCTAAAATCCCATGTCCTAGATGGTCAACCCTAGACTTTATCATGCACCACGACCACCTAATAATGATTCCATATCAACTATAGAAATATTCATTCTTCCTAATTGCACACTTCATCTTATCTTTCAAACATTACCTCTCATACCATTATATCACGACCCACCGTCTTCATGATAAGGATCAGTTATGAAGGTGATGATACCATCCTTCCTTATGAGGATGGTGAGATAATGACCCCATGAGCCTGTCCTCCAATTGACTCATGGTATCGACCAGCACCAATAAATTAGAATACACACCAAATGGGAGGAATTACCCTATTTATAGTAACCACAATCGATTGATAAGATATACCATCCCCAAAAAACATGCAAGACAAATATAAATAAAGAAACCAAAATCCATCCAACATGATTTCATAATTTTACATTTCTATTAAAAACAATGAAACCCAAAGGAAACAACCAAATCAAATCTAAGCAGTGACACACACAAAATCCCCAACATCTTGGTAAAAAATATTAGCATGGTCTATGTAATCAATCATGAAGCCTATAAATATTTTTATGTATGTATGGTGAGAATACATGTATACTATGTAGAGAAAAACATAATTCACTGGTGCACAAGTGGGAGAAGAATACAAATGCAACAAAAAATCAAAATCACCAAACATGGCATAATATGGACCCCAACCTCACCACTAAATTCCTTCAAAATAATGAAAGTCATGTAATGTAATATAATAAGCACATCAATATTTGGGTACCTTGAACCACATCCCATTGTATAAGTTCTCATCTCTATTGGTGAACGTCCTAAAAAAACCATTCTATTCCATGATCCTCACTATCATAGAATTTTAACTCACACCTTGGCTATAAAAATATCACATCCTGCCTATAAAAACCTAGGAAACATCCATCTGTTGTCTCACATGAAGACACTAGGTTGTCATACCGAAGACACCAATGAAATAAACCACCTCTTACAAACCAATACCATAAATCTGGTGATAATTTCCAAGCCAATGTAGCCTACCTAAATAATCCATAGTGATAAATTCATAGAAGATGGAGAATAGTATAGTCAGTAACCAACTATCCATCCTCTCACCGGGATGATGGGATGGACACCCATCCCATAATAATGGGGACGTTCCACACATAGATCTCAACCCTAGTGGTGTGTGTAAAGAAAACATAAGGAAATATATATTTATAAATATAGATAAAAAACAGTCATCCCATCATTTGAAAATCCAAACATACTACATGTCCCCTCAAAACTACCCTTAATGCTACCCCTACATCAACATATTGCCATAAACGATGACCAGTTGAGGACGTCGCATCACTAAAATACACGATTCGAAACATACCCCAACTGATTCAATCATTATGCATTATGAAATCATTTATATATTAATTCCATCCCTACCTGGTAAAATGACATCAAAAACATTTGTATGGTTTCTTCGAAGGATGAAAGATATTAGACACTCCCCACATAAAATCACAAAAGAAACAACCCACTTCATTCATAATCATCATTTAGCATCCATTAATATTTCAAAATTACCAACAAAATTATTAAAATTTACCAATAATAATTCAACCCCTAACCACTAAACCAAGGAGCCTCACAGAACGACAACACCATAGTCAACAAACCCATTTAAATGTGTTTCTTAATCTGAAAAAGTGGACACCCATTAAAATGATATATTACTATGATTTAAATAATTTTAAATCAAAAATAATGTAATTATTAAAAAATAAAAATGGTATTAATTTTATCATTATATGTTGGTGAAACAAATATTTTAATTGATATATAATTTATGAAACTATAAAATAAAACCAAAAAATGATTCATTATTTGGCTTGTAAACTGTACATACACATTATTAACATTCAAAATTATGACCACATAATATTGGTAACGATTAATAGTTCATGTATAATTCAATAGAAAAATTATATGAGATATTGAATATTTATTTATGAATTCCAAAATATATAACATAAATAAAAAGATTCTTAAAAACAAATGATATCCTTTCATGGAAGTGGTCATCTGCACAACACAATAAATATGTTATTTTATTTTTATATGTTTTTGGAAATTAATAAAATAGTAACCTTGAGATAATATTGAAACATATAATTATATATATTATAAAAATATCATAATTTTTAATATTTTTTGGTAAATTGGATAATATATATAATAAATAAATTCCTAAGATATGATAACAGTTACATTAGAAACATGACATTCCCCTAGATGTTATGTAGAAACTAAAGGGCTCAGGATAAAAATTATTTGAAAAAATTATATTTTGGTTGGATATAGATGTTTGGGAGTGTAAGGGTAGATATTCATTTTTTAGTTTAATGTACTTAAATAACTAGGATTTGTTTAATCTAATATATTTTATATGAGTTGAAAATAGTTCTTTTAGAATGACCATATATTATTTAATAGTCCCATGGAACAATGTGTTGGTCAAAAAAATGAATAATGATAAATTATTTATTATGAGAATCAATGGGTTGCGAATTACTAAAAATGGAATTCTATTAATGTCTCAAACATGTTATAATAGTATTTAAATTATGTTTTCAAAATCATGATCTTTTATATTTAAATTAGGTAACTATGTTAAAATAAGGTGATTTTTTACTTCATTAGACATTTAAAATAATCAATATAAAAAGTTTTTCTTTTATGGAACAAAATATAACATTAAATTAAAATAATTCAATTTGTAAACATTTTTAAATTATATTTAACGTTATAAAATAATCTATATAGAAAAACATGTTTTCTAGAAGAAATATCATATTATAATTATAGATTTATAGTTTCATTTAATATGTTTTAGCAGTTAAATTAGTGAAAAGATATTAATTTATGTGCATATAAATCAAATTTATATAATTTTTTATATTATTTCAATTTACTTGATTTGATATAAACAAAATAATATGAAAAATTAAATTATTTCAACATTATCACAGTAATTATAATTAAACATAACAATCTAAATTGTAAAAATAAAAATGAAATTATTCATAGATAATAGTATTAAATTATATAATCTAAAAAATAAGAATAAAATTATTAAAATAACATATTATTTATATATCAATTGATGTTAAAATTTGTTCACGAATCACAATAAAATTAAAACATTTGTTTTCTATAAAAATTTATATACTATAACTAAATAATAATTAATTTCATTAAATAATATTATATTTATATAGAAATAATTATTGAAATGGGAATTTTCAAACATATTGAAATAAGAAACATCAATTCATACTGATAGAAATTTTTTTCTAAAATAATCCAAAAAATAATTCATTAAAATACTATATAAATAATAATGATGTTCAGCATGGTTTTATAATTTCAACATATTATTTTAGAAACCATTATACTACATTATAAATCATATTTTTGAATAAAAATATTTAAAATAAATTTATGAAATAAAATTTTTATTTAGTAGATAAAAATAAAATTTATGTTTAAAATTAAATTATTTTATAAAAATCTAAAAAATACAACATTTGATAAATTTTTAGTGATATAATAAAAATGGAATTTGAAATTATATAAAGGATAATATTATATTATTTAATATATATTTTCAAACTAAAATGTTTAATATATTGAATTTATTTTAGTCTAAAAATCCGTAACAATATAAAATCTTATTAAATATATATCTTGTAAAGGTAAAAAATAATAATTGAGTAACATATTTATATTTAATGGTGAATTATTATTAATGTCTCATTAATGTGTTATAGTTTTATATTGGTTAAATCACGTTAATCAGGGTTTAGAACATGGTATTTAATTTAAATGAACTAAAATATTGGGATGGAAAATCACTGTTAGGTGGAAAAGGATCTTCTATCACATTAGTGAATAAAAGAAATGATTGTTTTGGGTCATAGAAATTTGAAATTTTTGGAGGGTAGAAATAATATTATCATTCCCTTAAATTATGGTATCTCATGTTTATAATGAATCATCAAACAATTTTATGGCATGTTTATTTATTAATTTAACCTCTTCAATATATTACAATATACACAATATCATGTTTTATCACATTTAAATGGCACCTCTATTTTATATATAAATTTTCAAAAATTTATAATATTTCAAATTTTATATATTTTATAAATATTAATATTATTTTTGAATTTATAATTTCAAAATTATCTTATTTGTATTTTTATTTTGGGATGTTTAATTTTTTATTAACAGTGAATAATATTTCATTTTTTTATAAACTATTTTTTTCTAAATAATTAATATAAAATAAATCAATATTCAATGTCAAAATATATAAATAATAAATATATTAATACATGTATGGTCATAAGAATAATTTTCATATTAATATTAGATATAATAACTTATTGAGCTTTTATACTTCACTTTTACTCGCCTTCTCACCAAATCAACAAGATTCAAGTTAAACAGAATTTAGTAATTTTTGAGAATTGAATTTTAAAAATTTTATCATGAATAATTTTAATCACTTAATAATTTATGTTCTATCTTGATAAAATTAAATTTTTTGGAATATTAAATATGGAAATTTATTATATGACCATAGTTTAAGGGTAAATCATGTAATTAAAGATAAAAAAATATAACAATTATTATAAAAATAATGTATGAATTTTTATAAATTAATTTTTTGGGTTTGGAATTTCAACAGACATCACCTTACCTTCTCCTCTCTCTTCCATCATATCATATTCCATCATGCATCATCTTTTCACTTCAGTTATTACCCTAAATACCTACTGAGAAGCCTAAATCCATGGAACTGCATTTCTGGTATCATTTCAGTTCTATATTGGTTAATCATTGTTCCTTACGTCAAATGATTCTGCTTCTTTATTTCATTTATTATTTCTAATTTTCAAAATGGTGGATGGAAGACTAGGGGATGGTTATCATTATTTATCCTTATGTTGATAGTTATAACGACTGATGTTTTCAATGATCGAATTACCATTTTTGAGTCTATAGTGGCCAATAGAGTAGGAGAGAGTGTGTTCTATATTGTTTTAACAAAATATATGTTTCAATATCCATTATTATAAAATCTGAATCTAAGGAGTTGGTACTAAACATTTCATCAATGGGTGATTGAGGATGTAACACCCATGGATTAAGGCATTTCACTGTTTTATTATGTATTTTTTTATTATAATAATGTAAACAGGTTCATATTTTCTCTTCTAATTTGTTCAATTTTATTTCCAAATCGGTCCATCGTTTATCCCATACAAGAACGTAGATTCTATTCATTATTATTGTCATATTTATCGCTTTGATGAGTATGTATGATGTTACTGGAGTCAATGAAAATTTCTGGTTTTCTGTGGTTATGTGTTTCACATCATGTTCCCTCTTTGAAACATCCTTTCCATGCCACGAATGTATAACATTAATGTGGATAGAAAGAAAATGGAATCAAGGAGAGGTTTTAAGAACCCTGCATAAGTTATTTCACTGTTTTATTATGTATTTTTTTATTATAATTGGGTTAAACAGTCCATATTTTTTTCTCTAATTTGTTCTTTTATTTTTCAAGCAGGTCCAACTATTATTATGTATAGGTACGTGGATTCGATTCCTAATTACTAGACTATTTCCCATTTTGAAGAGTATGTACGGAGTTACTAGAGTCAATGAGGATTTACTCTTTTCTGTATGTCCGTGTTTCATATCATTTTTCCTCTTTAATAGTTCCTTTCCATGCCCTGAAGGTAGAACATTTATGCGGCTGGCTGGGAATGGGAATCAATGATCATGTATTGGTATTTATTTTATCACTTTGACATTTTTTCTCTCTCTTTACATATTTTGGAATTAATCTCCCACATAATGGAAAAATATGTGATGATTTTAAATATTTGGTTTCCATACAAACTGTTTCCTTTTCAGGTTGTGGTAATGTTTTTAATTTATCACCAAAGCAGTTTGTTTTGAAGGTGTGTGGGGGATCTTTAGGTCAGTGTTTCCATACATACTATTTCATTTATGATATGACTTTTTTAAATTCATGGTGTTTTAAATTTAAATCTATGGATTTGGTACTAAACATTTCATGAACAGGTGAGTGAACATGTAACACTCATGGCGTAAGGTATCTCGCTATATTATTATGTATTTTTCTATTATAAGAGTTTTAATCGTTTCATATTGTTTTCTAATTTGTTCACAATGTTTTTTTTCTAACAGTTCCATCTTTTATTCCATACAGGTATGCAGATTCTGTTAATGATTACTATCATGTGTATGCACAGAGTTACTAGAGCAAATAAAGATTTCTGCTTTTCTGTGCATAGATGTTTCACATCATCTCCCATATTTGAAAATTCCTTTAGATGCCCTGAATGTAGAACATTAATGCACTGGAAAAGGGAATCGATGATACGATGTAACACCCTTGGAATAAGTTATTTTGACTGTACTGTTATTTACATGGATACTATTCATTATAGAAGCCTGTAATTCATTAGTTCGGTGTTTCCATGCATACTATTTCATTTATGATATGAGTGTTTTACATTCATGGTGTTTTCATTCACTATGTTTTATACTGTTTAAAAAAATAAATGTTTCAATATCCATTATGTTAAATCTGAATCTATGGATTTGGTACTAATCATTTCATCAACAGGTGAGTGAATATGTAACACCCATGGCTTATGGTATTTCACTATTTTATTATGTATTTTTTTATTATAAGAGGGTTAATAGGTTCATATTTGTTTCTAATTTGTTCACAATGTTTTTTTCAAATAGGTCCATCTTTTATTCCATAAAGGTACGTAGATTCTGTTAATAATTACTATCATGAGTACGTACAATGTTACTAGAGCCAATGAATATATCTTCTTTTCTATGAGTACGTGTTTCACATCATCTCCCCTCTTTGAAACATTCTTTCCAAGACTTAAATGTAGAACATTAATGCACTGGAAAAGGGAATTGATGATAGGATGTAACACTCTTGACTTATGTTATTTTGACTGTTCTGTTACTTACGTGGATAATGTTCATTTAGAGAAGCATGTCATTCCTTAGTATTACTTCAAGATGAAATTGAGTTTACTAAAGTTACAAAAGAATCATTTGTTTGGGAAACATGAGATTCATTACACATGTTATTTTATCATATGTTGCACAAGTTTTTTAATCATATGGTGTTGTCATCCATTGCACAGGTTGTATGGAACGAAACATGATATCTTTTTTCAGAAGATGTGTTATTTGTACAATGAATAAGCTTATAAACCGAAGGTACATATATGTTTACCCCTTATATATGCATTCATGGCCTCCAGAGATGAGTATATTTTCATAAAATTATTTTTCATTAGTCTTTTCTATCATATTTCACCACATTATCCCATCCATCATCATTATTTTTTATGGTACACTTCTTTTGGCGGGGTTATGCATTGTAGTCTTGTTGAAGGTTTGGAATCCCATTATAGATCAAATGAGAAGAATAGACACCTGAGATAGAATCTGATGTGACCTCCAGAAGAGACTTATATGTGGCGTAGGGAAGCTAGAAAAGTGTGTCATTCCCTGAATTCATGATTTCAAGTGATGCAAAATCATTAGGTTATGTGTTCCAGTTGTTTTAAGCTTTGTGCCAACAATGTGAATTTCTTTCTTTTTTCAGGATTCATTTTTTTTAATAATTGTTATATTATTTATGTTTATTTTATGATTTCATAATATTCAATGTAATAAATATTAATTTAGAGTTTCATTCTGTGAAGTGATATTGTTGTTGATCCCTTCCTAGTATTCTTACAGTCATATTCCTTCACAACTTCTATATCAATAGCACTAGCAGTATGAAAATCAGGGAGGAATGGATCTGTATACAAGGTCTTCTTTCCGTTCCCTTAATCCTGTAAAATATCCACCTAGAAAGCCTGTATATTTTTTGAGTTAAGATCCTCACCAGATATCATAGAGAGTGAATGAGAGGTCTGTCCATGGTCAGAACAAGCCGCCAACTCCCACTTCTTTGGATTGTCCTTATCATCCTGTAAATTACCAGAAGGAAGATCCAATCCAGACAGATTGATAATTTCTACAACCCCTAATCCCAAGCTAGGTTTCATCGAGTTCGATTCCACCATGTGTAGGAGCTGTAGAAACATTGGTACTACCTTGAGAAGTTCATGCCTCACCATGCTAGACAAGGCTTCCCCCATTAGACCTATTCCTGGTCCTCTCAGTCTGAATAATCTTCTTCATAGCTACTCCTTTTTTCAATTTGTTGGATAGGATGTATGTGCAGTACCATCTGTATTAGCCACGGAGAGTTTGATCTAGGCCTAAGAGACCCCAGTTTTTTCTTCATCCATCCCTTGGTATCTAGTCAGTTACCCCTTTATTTCTATCTTATACTCAAATGGTTATTCAATAGAAATATTCCCATGAGTTCCAGCATTATTATTAGTGATGAAAATTTTCAAGACTTGATATTCTAAGAGGACTCACTCGTAGTTGTATTTTTTCTCCCCGGGAGCCTTTCCTCATCAGTAGGGCTATTGATACATCCTAGGAACCACTAGAATTCATTATGTTACCTTGAAAATGTGAGAAAGCCCAGATCATGGTCGATATTCTCTTGCAATTGATCTCTCTATATGAACAACTGCAATTTCCACAGAGGAATCATTAATATGATTTTTCAATAAAATAGGTTATCTCAAGGTTGACACAGTAGGTTTTCCTCCATCTCATCCCTTTAAAGCGTCTAGATTTAGGGTAATGTTAGGGTCAACCATACTAATAGCTGGCACTATTGTATTTGAAGCAATAATCCCATTCTTCAAAAAATTAGAATTAACCATGTGTGAAACATCTTCTATTCCAACAACTGAACATGCCTTCCCATGTTCCTTGACCTCCTTCCACCTCTTTAGAACATATGGCTCTTTAATGCCTCTGGAGTCATCGTTAGATGGAAATTTGAAATGATAGTTTAACCTTGCCTTAATACCTCTAAATGTGTTCAAATGAATTATTTTCTTTATGCCCCATTTCATTTAGGAATAGGTGGCCAATTCCAAACTCATGGTGCCATATTGTTGGAAAATGTAATGATTCATACCAGTACATGATATATTTATAAATATTGCAGATAATTTGACGTATGGTATGTGAATTATTTATATTATCCATTGTTCATATGAATATTGTTCTAACCCATCCTTTTTTATTGTATCATTATTTTGAGTAGAAGAGGTACCAACATATTCTCTTGCTTGTGTCCATTTATTAAAGAATCATATTTCTGTTGATCATCATTCCAACTGCATTTTCGGTAGAATGTGATTTTACTATAAGGAAATAAAGGTTCAATATAAGTTCGACAAGCATTTTTTTCTTCCGGATTCATTTCATGTAGGTATCTGAACGTTTTGAAGCATATTTCAATTTCATTTTTCATTAATTCCAAGAAAATGTCTATAAATGCATTATGTCTACTTTTCATTATGTCATAATGTTCTGACCCATCGTTTTTTGAATGTTTTCAATTGCATTATGTCTGCTTGTCACTATATGTCTGCTTCTTTTCTGTCTTTTTTTATGTATTCTTCTTCTTACATTATGCATTATATCTGCTTGTCATCATTAAATGTTTTTAAATGCATTTTTTTCTGCTTGTTTTTATGTTTTCTTCATTTCGTGTGAGGATCGGTATTTTTTCTGGTAGTCATTTTTTTTCTTGAATGTGACTTTTTTCTGCTTGTCACTATATTTGAAGATTCTATAAACATGAACCTTTTCTTATATTAATTCTTACTACTGTTAATTTTTTTCATTCCACTTCTATTTGTTCACTAAATTTTTAAATGAATCATGTATTCTTATCTCTATATGTCTACTTTTCCAACGCTGAAATTTCAATCAGTGATTAAAATTATTTTGTTTCACTACATACTAACTCTTACTTGTATTTACTGCGAGTTTTCATTCAATTTTTTTACATTGCTTTTTAGGTATCCAAATTACCCTTATTGAATTTTCTATCAGCTTGATGTATTATACCATGATCGAGTCTGCAATAGGAATGGAACGAAAAAAACGCATGCCTCTAAACAAAGATCAAAACATTGGCAATAAAAATGATTCCATAATTGGCTGTTGGGATGGAAAAACATTTGACAGAGATGAATATTTAGAACCAATGTACATAATATCTAAAACCAACACCCATTTTTAATGTTGTCCCAAATGTTATTGCAAAGAAATAATTATCTATAGACAAGTTCTTATTTGTCATTGGTTTCAAAGAAAATTTGTAATATGCTTCCATCACAGATTAATTTTTAATTATTCAATGTTGATTTTCAATATTTCTAATTTCAAATATCTGATAAATCATTTTTTCTTATTTCTCCATGGTGAAAATAATTTCTCATTCCCTTTGATATATACTTATGATATATCTTCTTTTTTTGTATCTTTTTAGATCATGTTATTTCATATTCATTCCTTTTCAAATATATTTTTTAATACATGTTCTTATATTTCATTTTGTTCATTATTATATATCAATAAAGCTGTAATTTTAACATATTCTAACTAATTTAATTATTAACTAGTCAAACTATTAATACATTTTTGAAAATTATATTTGAATAATAGCATCGTGCGTATTCACGGGCGAGGTACTAGTTACAAACAATATCATTTTTATCACATTTAAATGATACCTCTATTTTAAATATAAATTTTCAAAATGTTATAATATTTCAATTTTTATATATTTTTTCAATATAATTTTTATTTTTGAATTTATAAATTCAAAATTATCTTATTTATATTTTTATTTTGGGATGTTTAATTTTTTATTAACAGTGAATAATATTTCATTTTCTCTATAAACTGTGTTTTTTTGAATAATTAATATAAAATAAATCAATATTCAATGTAAAAATAGATAAATAATAAATATATTAATACATGTATGGTCATAAGAATAATATAAATATTAATATTAGATATAATAACTTATTTAACTTTAATACTTCACTTTTACTCGCATTGTCACCAAATCAACGAGATTCAGGTTAAACATAATTTAGTAACTTTTTTGAATTGAATTTTATTAAAATATATCATAAATAAGTTTAATCACTTAATAATTTATGTTCAATCATGAAATAATTAAATATATAGGAATAGTATCTATGTATATTTATTATATTACCATAGTTTAAGGGTAAATCATGTGATTAATGATTTAAAAAATATAACAATTATTAAAAAAATAATGTACGAATTTTCCTAAGTTATTTTTTAGGGTTTTTTCAACCAAAATTCTCCAAGATCCTAAACATTGACATCTTGATACCATTTATATCTGATTATGTCATTTATAATAATTTATTTAATGAAAATATAAATATTTCACACTCATGATTCTTATAAAAAGAAAACGTTCAATATTGGTTTATAAAAGCGATATGTATGAATATAAATAACAAATTCTAAAATGTTTTTTGACCTACGTGATAGTAATTTATTTATAATTTTTATCATATAAATAATAATATTTAATGGTGAAACAATGATAATGAAAAAATAGTATAATTAATCGAAATATAAAATAAATGACATTAAAATTAATATAATTTTAGTGGATTAATTAAGTAAACAACTTTTTCCCTCACATCGACATTTTACTAATTATTAAAATGAGTTTCTATTCTTTATGGATATTATTATATGAAAAAAAATATAAACTAATGTATAATATCTATTTTATGACATTAATATTTTTAAATAAATAATACTTTACTGAATGATATAAAATTAATTAAAATTTAAAAATAATGCCAATGAATATAATAACATTTTATAGTTTATTAAAGTCTTATTTTGAATTTATTTAGAAATTTTTAGTAATAATATTAACCCTTAATATATAAATTTAATGATATAACTGTAAGAGTAAATGTTTGTGAATAAGCAATAAAACAATATACTATGAATTAAAAATATAATAAAATCATGCAAAATAATAATTAAATGAAAAAGAATTTACCTCTATCATATTATAGTATTTTTTAGTTATTTAATTGAAAAATGTTGATGAAAATAAATTATATATTATTTATGTCAATGATAGTTACAAAATAACACACTCTTTGATTTGAATGTCATTTATGTGTCATCGCATTGAAAAAACCTTGATACTGAGAATCATAAAAGCATTTTTTGATCCCAAATATTTTATTCCTTATATACATTTTTTTTATTTTATTATATATATTATATTTACCGTAAAATAATCCTTAATACTAAAACAATATTTATATAATCCAAAAGAAAATAAAAAACATTTGATATTAATAATTTTCATTATAATATATTATGGATGATTTATAGTGTATAGTAAATTTTACATACAAATGGGTTTTAAAATGGATTTTTGATAGATTTATATTTGAATGACCAATTTTCATGTTTTTTGGAATTCTAATTTAAAAAATACTATCATATTTTATAATAATAATGTCTTATTGAAATTATTATAAATAAATTAATTAAAAATTAAAAACCTGTTATATAATAACAAAGGGGTAATAAATGATATAATATTTCATATAATTTTTTTATTGTACATTTGTATGTTCTTTCTATAGAATAGTATTAGTAATTTTTATGTTTTTCGAATTTCCAAAAACACCCCCTCCTCGATTATAAAAGGGAACCCCCTTTATCCCATCCTCACACGATATATGCCAAATACATCAGCAATACCCTACGAATTTCCCTTCATGAATTCAATATCCAGATCTTATGTGTTATGATCGTCTAAAAACACCAACCCAATTTCGTTGTAAGAGGACATCAAATGGACGTCCACCAATGAAAAAAAAATTGTCTTTCCCCTTCATTTAATTTATTTTAATCTTCTACCTAATCTTACTATGATGTTTCCATACAATATTAATAAATATTCGATCATTTATATGATGTGATGTTAATATGAGTATGGAACAATCATATTCCTTTTTTAATCCATCCTATGAAAAAATATATCACCATTGATGTCTATGAACAACTTATCATCTCCAAGATATGGTGTAATTTTTTTCATCCTCAAATTATGTTATTGGAAATAATGATGGATATAATGGATATAAATAATAAATATTACATTATATTGATTATTTTTTATAAATATACCATTAAATTTATCACCCTTTAACTAATAAGTAAATTATACCATCGCCCATGCGCACGTATGACATTCCGTCTCCACGGTGCGATGAGATTCATCTTTTACATTAACCATTCAAGAATGATTATAAATATTTACATAGTAAAAAAATAATAAATATATGACATAATAATTATATTTATATAATTAATATATATATACACACACACATAATTCATTTACCATCATTAATTCAATACGATAAGATAACATAAACAATATTCATGCAAACATATGGCTTGTTATCTCCATGAATAGTGTTTTTCATTTCATATATCATTATTATATATATATACCTAATATATATGATATAGAAATCATGTTTCATATTAATTACATAAATAAATCAGGATCTATGAAATATGATGATGAATAACATGTCAAAACTCATATTATCTAAAATGGTTATTACAAGAATCATTTTTTAACATGTAATTGTTAATAAATGGGTAATATAATGTCCTAAAGAATCATATATGATATCATAAATAATATATATGGTTCTGGTATAATAAAATATCATGAGTTAACAATTATATAAGATATTAACACACCCACAACTAACATAAATTATGAGTCAAGTGTTATATACCAACAACATTATTATCTGAGATTATTTATATGTAAGTATTTACTGAGGAATATTTATCATCCATCTCTATTTTTCATAAAAAAATTCAAATATATATTTACTATTATACTAAATATATTTTATTTCTTTTAAAGATATTATATTTTAAAAAATGTTTTTGAAAATAATCTTTTTTCCTTACAAAAATTTTGTACATTATTACTTATTAGGCAAAAATACAGATACATTTTTTATTTCATACATAAAATAAATTAAGGGATTTTACCACTGTCATGAAAACTTTATGATTCAAATAATCCATTAAATGTTTAAAATTTTCTTTTAGAAGAAAATATTTTCTTTTGTAAATTCGCATCATTTAAATATATGGTTTCATTGTAAAGGTCTATGTTTCTTCGGATATTTCAAATGATTTTATTAGTGATCTTACATATATGTGAATAAACATTATTTAATATAATATTTATTAATGTTGATCTTGTATAATAAAAATACATTATTTTATTTATGGGTGTATTATTTTTTTGACATTGGATGTGCAATTTTGATACCATTCATCTTTTATACATTCTGAATTTACATTTCAATTGGTATTTTCCCAATAATAGTGTTATGTTTATTTATGTTTTCATGTCGGTATGTAAATGGACATATTAATTTATTACTAAGGCCCACCATAAACCCAAGATGAATCATTTTGTCTCAGGGGATTATATAAGTTGGAGACAATCCCTTTGTGATTGTTTCCAAGTAGTTTAAATTTTATGTAGGATAGATCAAGTCATAAGTCATACATGTTTCTATACACAGACAAAAACTATAACTTCAATAGATCTTGACAGAAGGTATCCTGATGGTATATCTTGAATGTGAATATGTTTGGAATTTTTAATTCCCAAATTATCATATTTGTTTCTGATATTCGACGTGATTATTCATCAATTTGAATCACTATAGTTATGTATTACCTTCATGTGATTATTTATATGGAGTTATTTGATTAAATTTTTTCCATATTATTATCATGAATTGTATTTACTATAATGTCATTATAGTTATTCACCATACCATGTTGTTAATGTTTATTTGGAATATCATTCTTTGCAGGCTTACTTGTACTGAGTATCTAATCTAACCCATTTCTTAGGTGTTATTTTCTCAGTTTGTGAAGAAGTTTTATATATAGTGTTTAAAAAAATAATTATAGATTTATCAAAGGATTATCTATTATGTATTATATATTATTAGTTGTAATATATCGTTGATTTTTTCAATATAGAATTCCAAAACCTCTAAACTAACTGGTACATCAAGATTTTATTCTTGATAATCATGCTGATGTATTAAAATAACACCCAGACTCTAGGATTCTAGTTTGGGAATATTATAGTTGTTGTCAAAGATGTTTAGTAGTAACAATTACAACTATATTTAGAAATATATTATTAAAAAACAAAACCCTATGAATGAAATTTAGGATAATCATTTGTATAGGATATCAAACATTATATTTGGTAAATGATAACCTAGGTAAATCTTATGGACATATCTATTAAGAATATGATTTCATAATTTATAGACCCTATAAATTATTATTCCGGACTATGTCACTATTAATTGTGTGTCTCAATTAGTTCTTTATTTTCTGGATAATGCATAAAAATATAAAGGTCATACAAGAAATGGTTATAATCATGTTGGTGATAGACTATAAATTGAAGAATAAATGAATGAGGTATTAAGGGAAAAAATGATGAAGCCTAGTTAATGGTTTGAGAATGAATAATAATGATTACTGATTATGTGCATTAGTATTTAATATTTATTTCATCAATTTTTTCTGCATTCAATAATCACGTGATATATATGGATTTTACTAGAGTACAAATTCATAAAGGATTTGAAAGTAGAAATAAATTCATTAATAATTTCAGGATGATAATGGTATGTAAAAATAAGTGCTAGTTGATGTTGTTAGGGGAAAATATGTGGGTAATTTGATTTTTTAATATCATATATCTTATATATAATTTTCTGGTTTGATAATTTGAGTAAATGAATTTTATATGACTCTTATAGTGGTAATGGTTAAATTTGAACAATGTAAATTATTTTTTGAAATGGTTGTATGATTTACATTATTCTATGTTTTAATGATTTTGGTTTCAGTAAAAGGTTAGATAATGAATGAATTAATTTTGAAAATTGCGATCTGTTAAATGTTATCAAGGAATAAAAATTCATCCTGAATATCCATTTCATATCGTAGAATTTTAAGTTGAAATATATCAAATAAAAACCAACGTATAAGATTTTTATTACGACATTAATGGAAATCATTTAAATTTATTTTTTAAACTACTTATCAGAATTAAGAAACAATCCTTAAACATTACAAAAATTTATTTTGAAACCAATATGAAATCCTAGTACTTTCATTTATAATTAATCAAATGGTCAGTTAGATCATCACAATTTTTTTTAATTTTTATTGTTAACATTCTCTGGATCATGTTCTCTATAACTATCCATGAGAACATGATGATAATATTTCTATTCAGTTACAATGTTTTACTACATGGATCCC
This sequence comes from Viscum album, assembly GCA_963277665.1. Lineage (NCBI taxonomy): Eukaryota > Viridiplantae > Streptophyta > Magnoliopsida > Santalales > Viscaceae > Viscum > Viscum album. Next base: position 1,379,849,942 of record OY728126.1, read on the forward strand.
TAGTATGTGTTATCATCAGTGACCATCAAACTTCACATTCATTATTTGAATATTGAACTATTTTCGACCCTTTTTATGATGTGGATTTTCAATAATGAAATTTCGAATAGTCAAATAATAGTAACTGATCCCACATTCGTGAATTGTGGGGAAATAATTTATCTATGTGTAGAAGAATGTAGCGCCCCGAGATTTTACAGTATGTCTCTATCCAAATTTTACCACTTATATAGATTTTGATACATGAATGATAATGGTTTAATTCTTATTAATATTGAAACTATATTAAAAATAAATTTTATAATTTTTATAAATTTTATTATTCAAAATGAACTTGAATTTTTATTTGGGCTTTTCAATATTATCATACAGTGGTTATATAGAATTTTTTAAGAAGATAAATTATTATTGTGTTGTAAAAAATACTGAATTATAATTCATAATGTTCTTTTGATTAAATAATTATTATACATTAAATTTACTATTAATGTCAATATTTATAAATAAATAAAATTAATCCCCCATAGCTCAGTAGAATAATTTTTATATTGAAATTGGGTATAAAAATATATTGAACGTTTGAATATCTCCTTCACCCTGGGTCTCACCATATCTGTAGGTTTACTATTAAACTTACTCTCTATACTTATATCAATTGAAATTGGAAACAAGTATACCAATGGATTTAATTAGTATGAAATTTAAGATCTAATAAGATCAACTTAATTTTTTTTGAATATTAACATTAGTAATTTTTTGATTACCACGATTAAGGGTAAATCTTGTAATTATAGATAAAAATGATATCATAAATATTATAAAATTACACTAAAATGTTTAAAAATTTTATTGGAAATTATTTTGGACTATAAGAAACTATAGGGAGAGATTATGACCATTAGAATCCATTAAGCTATGATTATGATAATTTAATATGTGTTTTTTAATTAAATATAATGATTTCTCACTCATATTTATAATAACTATAACTCTATAAAAATTAGGTTATGTAAGTAATATGTTCGACTATAAATGGTCATTATAAATATAACATATTTCCCTATATCATGTAAATTTATTTATAATTTTCAGGGAAGAAATAATTAAACTAAATTTATAACAATGATGATACAATGATAGTTTAATTAATTGAAATCTCAAATAAGTTGTATAAAAATATTAAAATAAATTTAATTTAAAGGGATTATGACTACCATGAATTTTTCGGATGACTTTTACATGATACTGATGATTTGAAGGATTTTTTTCAATATCATTCTATTAATATATTTCAAAAGAATAACCTAATTTATATTTCTAAATTTAAAATATTAATATTTTAAAGTAAATATTAATTTTTTTGACGATATAAAATACATAAAATGTTATAATTTGTAAAAATCACTTTCATGATGTTATATAGGTCACAATTTATCTATTTGGGATTATTATGGAATTTTATAGTAATAATAACAACCCTTAATATATAAACTTCATGATATAATAGTATGGATTAAATGCAACAAATATGGTTTAAATAAACATTTTATGAAAGGAATATTAAAAAATACAGGTAAAATACTATTTGATGAAATATATTATACCCTTATAAAATTATGATCGATTTTGAGTATTTTAATTGACTAATTTTAATTATAATAAATTCAATATTATTTCAATCAAAGACAGTTACAAAATATCAATGTCATAGTTTATAATATATTTTTTTTGTAATCATTGGGGAAAAATATACATATTAATGAACATAAATTTATATTTTCATTCTAATTATTTCTATCAATATAGAAATAAACTTTTATTTTTAAGAAATTATATAATACCTTAAAACATCATCAACAATAAAATAGTAATTATTCAATATAGGAGAAAAATAAAAAATAATTTATTTTAATAATATTAACATTAATATATTTGGATAGAGATGCTTTTTATATTTAATTTTATAATCCTAGATGATATTATAGAGATTTTTGAAAGCATTATATCTGAATTACCTTTTTTCGTTATGTATTTAAATAAATATTCCAAGAATAGAGTTAAATTTTACAATAATTGTATCTTATTGAATTGATTTATTATTAAAATATGTAAAATAAATAAAAGTTAAATAATCCCTAGAAGATATTATATCATTATACATGTCTTCTAGTTTTTATTTTTTTCAATTTTTTTGTATTTGGTTGGAAAATAGTATTTTTATATGTTTTTATTTTTAAAAGTTCCATATGTTCCCCTCATCACAATTTTAAAATGGACCCCCTCCCTCATTTTCCCACACCACATTGAGCATTATATATCGATAAAACCTATAATATTTAAATTGTAAAATTCTTAATCTACATTTTACATGTTCTGTTATTCTAAAAAGTCCATACCATTTTTCTCATAGAGAATATCCAATGGATGTCCCCTAAAGAATAGTTATATGATTTACCAATTCATTTAATATTTTCTATTCTGCTTCCTCGTACTAAATTTTTTCAGCAATATAGTAATTACTACAATATAATTTATATGATGATATCATGTTAGGAGAATGGTTTGACGATATTCATCCTTTTATCCATCCTATAAAACACACTATCACCATGCACGCCTACCTAAGACTTACCATCTCCGCTCTCTGGGGTAATTTGTTTTCATAACCACATTATTTGGATGTGTAAATGAGGGATATAATGGATATAAATAATAAATTTTACAAGATATTTGTCATGTAAAATTAATATAAAATATATTTTCCACCCTATTACCAACAATAAGATGATACTATCATTCGTGTGTATGTACATCTTACTATCTTTATAAAGTGATGAGATTCATCTTCCACATTAAAAATTCAATAATTGATATATAAAATTTAGTAATGAATAAATAAATAATAATGGAAATATTAATTCTAATGAATTTATTTATATACATGGACATTTATATTAATACCTTCTTTTATTCAATATGATAAGAAAATGAAAATAATAATCATGTGTACATACAGCGTACCTTCTCAATAAATATTGTATTCTATTTCATTTATCTATTGATTATATATATTTATATACTGAATATATATGATATATAAATCATGTTTTAAAATTATAATGTAATTAAATAATTACATAAGTAATAGTATCAATAATAATGTGACAAAATATGTATGAGAAAGAAACGAGTTATTACAAAAAATATTCTTTTAACATGGAATTGTAAATAAATGTGTAGTATAAAATCATAAAAAATAATACATTAAATAAAAAAATTAAATTGTTCAAGGAAAAACTTATAACATTATATAACCATTATATAGTCATTTAGAAAATCCTTAACTAAAAAATAATAGAAATTTTTATATCACAATTTCATTATTATCTAAGATTGTTTATCATAAGTATTGTATAGCCCTTATTTATCTTGTATATCCTTAATTCAAAAAAATGTTTTCCAAAATAATATTACTATTATTATAACAATTTCTCTTGTCATTAACCCATTTTCATCTTCTTATAATGGGATTGAATGGATGGTTTCTTTCATTTTCTATAATAGGTAATTTATAAAATTTTGAAAAAAATATAGAAAGAATAATTATTTATAAGTCATATGGGATGTGAATCATTTACCCATGTCACGATACCTTAATTTTTTGAATATTTTATTTTATTTTTATAGAGTTCTTTTTATATGAAATGTTATAATTGATAATTTTGTGAATTAAAAAAAAAAGTAATTCTATGTAGGATGTTATTTTTGTATTTCACCAACCCAGATTATAATAAAACAAATAGCTGGACCATATGGTCAAATTACCCCAAGCACATATCCACATACTCTAAAGGCTTCTGAATATCAATGAGGGTGTCTAGATATGATAATTGGAATATGATACACACTTAATAGATATGAAAAATGGGTATAACAGAACACAAATAGTATATAATAGTGGATGTAGTGAAAAATATCCATTTAATAAATGATGAAAAGTCTCGTTTATACACAACATGCATGAATGTTATAATGTTGATGCATAAAATGAAATAATAATCACAATTCATTCATTGCAATAAATTTCAAAATAGGATCTATATAGATAAAAGAACAAAAAAGGAAAATGATTATACCCTCTAGTATAAAAATCCCCATCTCAGTAATGTTCCTATAACTCCTCATGTACAAACATACTATAGAATAAAAGGACCAAGGCCCTGTGAACAAGAAGGTCTTCTCGAGTACCCAAGTACAATAGAGGCCTGAGTTGGGTATGAGATATAAACATATGTAGGCCAGTAGTATCTTTGTCTAGAGTATTCCATAAATATATTAATACATAAATAGTGTTCTTTTATATAGAAGTAATGGAATATTTTAATAAAAAAATAACAACATGCCCAGGTTCTTATGGGACACCTGATAATGATAAAAGATTTAGCTCATAACTGAAAATTATTCTGAAAAATTCACTATATATATATATATTTATATATAAAGTTATATGTAAAAATATTACCTATAGTGGACAGGGACAAAACATACAAAGATAAAATAACCATTCTTCATGACAAAATGCTATACTCAAAAGGCAGTCAGCACGATATCAATGTAAGGGAGGGAATTCTACCTTTCTCTCCCATTCCCTTACAATAATTCTCAAGAATTAGTGGTGAGTTACACCATAACTAGAACACTTTTAAATGAGTTTTGAGTCTCTATTATCATAGGACCTACTGATAGAAAGGATAGTTGAGTCAGAATGCTAACTGGACCTCCCATTCGATAATTTTCAACATCGATGTAAAGGACCGTTGAGTCACCAAAGTCAACAGACCACCCCAACAAACATTCTTGAAAATGATGTAAAGGACCGATGAGTCTCCATTATCATAAGATCCTCTATACCATCACTCTACAAACCAAATTTTAAGATCATTGAGTCTACATGGACATTATACATCCCTTTCCATCATTCTCAGACACAATAATGTTATATAACATGTATAACAGGCATGAGTTTGTAATTCTCATTCATAATCATTTATATTTTTTCACATTTTATTAATTTTCTCTTTTGTTGAAAAAATATAATTTTAAAATTTTCCTTTCAAAATGAATAAATAAGGGGCATAGTCTATCCATCTAATTGGATCATCTTAGTAAATTAACTTAAACATGGAAAATTTATTTAATGTAAAATATTCAAAGGAAGGAATAACTTCCATTTCATTTAATGTATCCCAATATCAATTATAATCCTTCCTAATAAAGGCCACTCACAAAAATAATTTCATGATATATTTTAAAACAAGGTAATTTTATTTATAATGATCATGGTTCAAAGTTCATGGATAATTTCTTAAAATAAACTCAAATTACCGATTAGGAAATTTTAAATCCCATGGAACCAAAAAAAACAATGGGGTGTCATGGTTCCATTGATACATGCATGAGACAAGGGACACATCTTTTAATAGAAAACCCATTCAGTTTTTTAATTGGGATAATGTCTAAAACAAGAAATATAATTACCATTGAAAAATCATATGGAATCACCATATTCATAATCCAAGAAAGCATTAAATACTAATAGTTATTTCTTATCATGATGATAATAAACCTCCATTAAAGGGGATTTATAAAATATTCATTAAATTTATTATCAAAATGAACATTTATCACAATATTAACATATTGAATTAATCATACCAAATTTTCATTTATTGGGAATTTAATCAAAAGGCTCTATAACATTTATAAAAATCTATGAAAGGTACAGCGGAAATTAATTAATTAATTCCTTAAATAAAATAGTAATGTAATGAGAACATACCTTAAAGAGTAAATGTGTCAAACCATTAGTCACATGAAAAAAATTTGAATACGAAAACATAAATCCATCAGGGAAAGACAACCATACATATGTGAAAATACAAACAACTATTAGATTAAATAACCCATAAATTTAAAGGGTGAAATGATAAGAAAATATTGATACACATAGTTTAAATTGTTTTTAATGATATAAATTAGGAATAAACTCATTATCTTTAGTAGAGGTTGACATATCATGAACAAAGGGGTCCCTAGAGACACTTTACATGACTTAACATTAAAAAATAATATTAAATATCATAACCCTAGGGTTTATGCTGATTGATATACAGTGATGGGGAGAATGAAAATTGTACCATGTAAGGAGAAGAATGATGGAGAGAGTCTTACCATTGATATTCAAGTAGAAATCATGATAAATTGGTACAAAATCAGGTATTGATGGAAGATCACATTTAGGTGGTTGTGTTTCAAGGAAAAGGGAATCCCCCCAAAGGGTAAGTCACATTAATAAAGGATGGGAGATTGGTATGTATGTTTTAAATTTCATTTTAATTTAATTTAAATAATTTTGTAAAAAATGTGGTCATCAATGCACTATTTAGAAAACATTTTTCCAATAGTGTGGCCTCAACTGAACATAGAGTGTACCCCACATGGTCAAGCCGCACATCTTAAAAATCATGCACCAACAATATAGTGAATAGTACACAACTACATTCCAATGAAACTAACCATGTGGTAAATGTGAATAAAATTTAAAAATTTGTTCATTCTATTAAAAAGACTCTTTCCAAATGAAATAATTTTTAGAATTTACAATTGTGTGAACCATGGTGTCAGATGAAATCACGCTCAAATTTAAGGTCCAACAAAGATGAATTTTATGGCCATGATGCACCTAAAAAACTTCATTCCACCCTAAAATCAACTAATACCATTTACCATGTCCAAAACAAATAATGGATAAAACTCTCGGAACATCATATTGATGTTTAGTTTTAAATTTGGATCATCAAGTAATTAAAAAATTTAATAACCTAAAAATATTTTTGGTGGTATAAAATATAGATTGTTATAACCATCCACCATAGAACTTCTCATCCCCATGAAGTATTTAAGAACAATAAACACAATACCTCTTATTAAATGGACATCAAGAATCATTAAAATTTATTGTATGATGTTCTGAACACCCAAAGCACCTCTTAGTTGTCATTGAATATCCAAAAAATAAGTTGTTAAAACATGATCTAATTTTTATTTCCCAACAGGATCACCGAGATGAAAAATTCATAATCATGTTAGACTACATACTTGATCACACCATCATCTCACAAATAATTGTGCCAATGTTAATTCCCATATTAAGATTTCTTGTTAAAATAAGAAATTTCTAATCAAAAATTCATGAACCATCCAAACTACCATTCAAAGAATTCACTAGGAATTTAAACGATGCTCCTAGAATGATTTTCATCTTACCAAATAATCGATCCCCCATCATTTTCATTTTTTAGGTAGATATAGCCAAACAGAATAAAACCTAGTTGACACACACAACACTAACCTCTAGTGGGTGACATGCTTTAAATGGTCCCCCACTGACCATACACTGTTAAAGGATGGGTAACAAGTCAATCCACACTAAATGGCCATTATCCAAGAGCATGGATTAGAGGGATTCTGGTTTTCTAACAGAAAAATGCTTTGTTCTCCCAATTAATCTCAAATTGAATGCAAAAATTCTCTTGGATGTACATACCTGATATCTCATGATGTTACTTAACAAAACATGAAGTAAACCACAAAGAAGCATACAAAGCCAAGAGAGATCCACCAGAAATGATCAACCACATTATAATGAATTTGTGAAGAATAAGTGAGGAAATATCTTAGTGAATTAAAGAAGATTTCATGATAGGGGAAATGATCATAACATTGAAGAATACCCTAGGAGGGTTTGAAATGTTTCTAGTAAATATTACCAAATTAATAGAAATAATATAAGTTAATAAAAAACATGGATACTTGAAGAAATATGTCAGATTCTATTTCCATTGTGTCATTACATCCAATCTCAATCTGTTTACTTCTGAAGGCATTCTATGATTGTTCAATCATTACCCACAAATCCCACCTATTGATAATGATTTTTTAAGGGGATCCAACCATAGCTATCCAAATCAATGTAATACTTACAATAAATCATTTATATGTACAAGACTCCCTATCCAAAAAGAGTTAAAGAAAAAATGACCACTTCCAAAATGAATATCATATTTTGTACATTTTACTCGGAATGAAACTTTTATAACAACCAATATGATGCTTACCACCATTGGAGTTTTAGCATCATTTAAGGAAGAGAATTCTAACTTCTCAATAGATAAATATATCATGTCCACATTCAGCATACATTTGATACACCTTATAGTTACACCCATGACATCATAGGATTATAAAAGATATCCAAAACCTAGAAGACTTTATTGTCAACACACTAGAGTCTCTAAAATGACCTCTAGGAAATTGGAATGAAAATAATTATAAAACACTCAGGTCACTCTACTATGGAGATGACCCAAGACCATACCAAATGAAAATGATATTTTTTTAGTTTTGTAATTCTTATATGGATGTTAAACTCTATGATTCGATACCATTTTTTCATTCATTGAGTATATGAAAGGGTTAGACGACCTATGAAGCAATCAGCCATGCCTATGTTATTTCTAGCCTTATGAAACGGAACATAACCCAATGCTCATGATAGTAAAAAATATCCAAAAAATTATGACCAAATAACTTAACAATGGTTTAATTAAAATGAATGAGTCCTACAATGTACATGCACACCTATGTTAGACCAAATGACTAAAAACTCACATCATTAGCAAGGAATTGAGTTCTACATGGGCTGCCTACCAGAGAATACCCCTTTACAAAAACATATACATCGATATTATCACATTGAGATGAATAAATAAGTCACTAGGATCGAGATCCCATCATCTGTTCAATTTCCAAATGTAAAAGAACGCATAAAAGAAATCATGCCTCTATTCCAAGGAAAGTCAAAAGGAATCTAAACCAACCCATAAACAAAGGTTTCTTCCTAGGAATCCTCTATAGGTTTCATTTGTATTCCCTATCTATTTAATAATATCTAATCATTTTAAATATGAAATAATTATTAAAAACATAGAGTACCATTTTAAAAAAAATTACAAGGTAATTAATTAATCATAATCCCCAATGGAAAATCGGTAGGTCTCATAAAGAATCCATTTAAAACATATCTAATCATTGTATAAATCAATAATAATAATAATTATATTTAGAACCTAAATATATTTTTAATAGACAAAGATACAAAAAGATGTGCCACTAAGCCATCCTAGATTCTCGAGAATGAAATCCAACAGCAGTTTCCCAATCATAAAACTTCACAAGCACCCAAAGGAATTCATATCATTATAAAATTTCCCAGACTACCCACATTGGCCATAATGATGTTTAAATGAAAAAATAATAATTATGCACTAAATTTAAACATCATTTATATTTATAATCATCTTGAGATACATAAGGCCTTTAGAAAAAAAATTAGATTACATGGGTTCCCAAAACCCTAATAAAAAAGGCACACATAGACATTATAGGAAAAATTATAACTTCAATCTAATCAAAACACATTTTAGTTTAGAATTTAACAATATATAATGACATGATCCTGTTATATGGGTGGACCCCGACCAACCTAAAAGGTTCTTGAACACTTTATAATTTTAAAATTGGGTCCCTTTTAAAAACCAATTGACCATAGAATTATTAATATCTCACCCTTTACATGTTAACAAGAGCCTTAAAATTATTTTTATAATTCTCGTGATGGTTTGAATATACAGCTTTCCACTTCCTAGTAGTACATAACCTACACATAATAATATTGAAAATGGGTTGAATGTCATTCACATCTACTATATCTTAAGACCATGAAAAACCCATATATAATCAAAGATATGATTTAAATATTAAGAAGGAGACACAAAAGCATGATATAACATAGAATAATGGATTATAAGAATTCCAAGAATGATATGAAATATCTAAACATGGTACAAGTCTATGTAATGAATAACAATCATGGAATAGAATCAAATAGAAAGTAGCATACATCTGTAGTTACATGGAATGTAATATGAATGGAATTTGAATCACTATTTGTCTTATATGATTCTTGTGATTATTCTTACTTGCCTTATTAAGAATATTTTAAAATATTGGAAACTCCAAATATCATAAACACCAAAAAGTACACTAATCAATTGAGGTGAAAACATATCAACTGTAACATCGAACCATATAAACAACAATTACATACCTAACCACATGGTCATTTCCTATAAATGGGTTGAATAATACAAGGTATGGCTATTAAACATGGGCCCACATAGTCATAGTATTTTTTTAAACCAACCGAAAAAATAAAGAAAAAGAAAAAACATTCTCACACACTACATGGTAACATCCTGACTAGTTTACCATCAATCCAATAGACAAATTGGGGGCCCAAATGGCCTTATGTGAATCTCCAAATATTCCAAAGAATTCTGACTAACTGTGAGGGTATTGAGATGTGATAGTAGGGATAATATACCCTATTATTTTTTATGAAAAATAAAATAAAATAAAAAAAATTGAAAATAATAGTGAATGCAATAATTAATTTCAATTAAATAAATGAGGCCAATAAAAGTATGTAAGAAAATTCTTGAATGTCATAGTGATGAATTAAAATTGAAAATAGGAAACACATAACATGCTTTAAAAGAGTGTACAATAAGGGATGAAAGTACAGAAAAGAACTAAAAATCCCAATAGTGATCTCCACATGAATCCTGATCTCGAGAGCAGTAATCTCTTCCAAACATAATATTTAAAAGCATACAATAATAATCAAGTGTAAGGACCTAAGAACAAGAATAAATACTCGGGTACCATAGTGTAATGAAATCGTGAGTTGGGTGAGAGATATAAATTTATCTATCATGGAACCACTATGTCATTCCTAATCTATACATTGAATAATAATAAGGTTGTGTGTAGGTATAGATAATTAATAACCGAATTGATTAAATAAATAAATACCAATCTATGTTCATAAGGGAAACAATAAGATGAAACATGCTTTATCTCATTGTTTTAATGATTCTAAAAAAGTTACTATATATATATATATATTGGTTTTAACAGAGATGTAACCAGCAGGAATCCAACAAATAGTCTACAAGAAAATAATCTATACTCTAATGGTAGTATTATTGACATTGAAATAAGGGGTGATGATTTGAAATGATTTACCATGCCCTTACAATAATTTTCACGTATTAATGGTGAGGTCCACCATGCCAGCACCAATGTAAAGAAGCATCGAGTCACAATTCTCATTGAAATCTTGGTGGAAAAAATAATATTGTTGTAATATTCATCAGACCTTCCTTAAAATCATTTCCAACATCGATGTAAATGAGAATTGAGTCTTTATCATCATCAGACCACTGTTAAAATTATTATAAACAAATATTTAATGGATTATTTAGTCTACATGATCATCAGACAACATTTACCATCATTCTCAGCCATAATGACAAGTATCAGTGAGTTTTTATGCTCCTTAGTCCCCCATTAACATTCTTTTCATCCTTTTTAGTGGCATATAATTTGTATTACTCGCATGGGGTATTAAATACCATAAAAATCATCTATATAGTCCATTCACATTTTATACACGTTAAATTTCAATGAATATATTTCCACTAAAAAATCCTTTCAAATGGAATAAATAAGGGGAATATGCTTACCATCCCTAGGAATAATCTCACTCAATATTCATAAGCATGCAAAATTGTTTTATTGACAAAAATTTAATGGAAAAAACGATTCCCATTTCATATAAGGGATTACACTATCTCATTTATTCCATAATAATCATTTTCATTCACCTAAACTGATTCATGAACTCAACTAAAATGTGTAAATTACATTTACAACTATCATGGGTCATTGACCAGGAAAATGTAATTGAAACAACTCAAATGACCACTTGATCAATTCCATTTCCAATGGGACCGGACACCCATGAGGTGTGTTCGGTTGATAGAAACACAGAAGAGGAAATGGATAAATTATTTAAATGACATGATATTAAGTTTATTAAATAACCCTAAGTTATCAAAATGACATTTAATAATAATGAAACTATCACATGGAATCCCAAAAACAATAATCCGAGAAATCATAAAAGCATAATAATTACTTTGGTTCGTAAAGAAAGTTCACCACTATTATATGTGTTTTATTAAAAAATCATGAAATGTTTTATGAAAAAAATAATTTACCACATATAACACTTATTTTAGGAATCATACATATTTCATATTTAATAGCTATTTAATCTAGAAACACTACAACATTAATAAAAATATATGAATCTTTCTTAATAAATAAATAACTAAATTCTCTAAATTAATGGGACGTCGAATGGGACCCCATATCAATATAAAGTCATGTAGAATTATTTAGATCGTTACAAAATTGATAATGGAATTTCATAACTATCCCGGAAAGGCCAAAACACATAAGGAAAAACACCAAGAACACATACAATATTTAATCATCATATTTTAAAGTTTAAACAATCAGAATGTATGGAATCCTTTCAATAATTTCATTAGTGGTGAACCCTATCATGTCGAAAAACATCCCATTTAGTCGAAGTTGTTGAAATAGGAACAGAGGGCTCGCAAGAGATCCTCAAACGAGTAATCATCAGAAGAATAACCAAAAATGTCACTACGCCAACCCTAGAGTTTTAGAATAACCATATTGGGAAATGGAATGACAAAAAATCATCACAATGAAGGTAGAGAAAAATAGAAATGTGATTACTATATTGATTAAAGTGATAATAGTGAATAAAAGTAATGAAATCAAGTATCTAAGTGGGATCTGCTGGAGGGGGAATGTCACGAAGTGATTGAAAACCCCCTAAGGGTTCATATAATGATTGGAGAGGGTGAAAATGGCATCTTAGTGTAACAAACCAGGTAAATAAAAAATAATATATATTTCACATTTATTAATATTCTTTGAATTAAATATTAATTATTCTTTAAAAGGGTTTCTATGTTCGATAGCGTACCTGATACGCAACAACGAGTTTCTTTAAAATCTTACGTGAACAATAATAATATAGAATTATTATTTTAAATGGTAGTCAACTTCTAGTAGTTATATTAGAAGGAAGGAAAAATTTTAAATAAAATATTATTATACATGTTTGTTAAATGTATTTACATTTATCCAAAAAAAATTAAATACTTAAAAGGTGAATGAATCTTATTTTAAGCATAATTTACATTAAAATGTTGTTTTATCGACTTCTAATGGTGAACCCTTTTTAAATCTAGTTTTGGTCACTTTAATAAATTCTATATGAACAAATAAAATCCTTCTTTTGAAAGGGTACATCAAAATTTACATAGTTTAAATTTGTTGGAATATTTCCAAAAAATTTCATTTTTTAATGTATAATGAAAAATGTTGTATTTTAATTTATAAGTTCCATTTAATATAATATATTTATATGGTTAGATTATAATTTTTAATTGTTTTTTAAGTGAAATTAAAATATATTTTTAACATTTAATCCAATGTGGGTCATTGGAATTAATTTCACTTTGAAATTGGACATAAACAAGTATCAATCTCCTAATAGTTATTGATTCTTAAAAACATGCTATTTTTTGATAACGGGAATTAATTTTAAAATTAATTAATGCCACATATATTTTTTGAATTTGGCATACTATAGATCATTTTTTAATCTGGAATATAAAATATATATTAGAATAAATATTTGGTGTTTTTCTGAAAAACATCAATTTTTCATGAATAGTGAAACAACATAGTAGTATTTAAAAAAACTAACATTTTCATTTAAATGAAATTTTACCACTTATGTGAATTGAATTTCAAAAAGTATACATACATGGTTGTCACCAAGAAGTAAAATTTGGTTCATTAATATGAAAATAGTTTTTGGTGAATTGTAATTTTTGACTTTTATTTACCGCTGTTAAAGGTAAATAGGGTAATTTAAGGTCAAAATAGTATTATAATAATTCAAAATTACCTTAACAATTGTACAAAACTTATTGGATGAGTAATTAAAGACCATGGTCATATTTTTCGTGATTTTGAGACCCCATTAAGCAAATTGGGAGTGATAATGACAATTTATATTAATTAATATAATGTAAAGTCCAAATTGACATTAACAAAAATAATTTAGTAATTAATTATTATATGGTGTTATATAAGTCATATTTCTACTATAAATATTAATTGGAAAGGAAAAAAATATTTCCTACATCATGGTATTTGTTTTATAATTTTTAGACATCAAATAAATCAAATTATTTATGACACAATAATGATGCAGTAGTAGCCTCATTAATAAATGATTTAAATAAATTAAATAATAATTATTAAAATATTATCCAAAAAATGTCAAATTTTGATTGGATGATTTTATATCTACCATGAGTCGTCTTATATTCACCTCAAATAATTTTTGGACCTTTTGAAACCGAATATCATTATATAATAAAATAATATTTTCACTCTATCCTATAGAGCCCCTCCTCTTCCTTATAAAAGGAGACCATTTCTACCCAATTCCTCACACCTCTAAAGCCATTTGGATAGTCCACACTCTGACCAATTAATCTCTATACATCCCTCTCCTCCACTTATAATCTTTTCCTTAGGAAGAAGGAACATCAAGAAGTCTTTTGGTTTAATTCAAAGAAAGTTACCCAAATTAAAGGTGACAGTTTCTCTTAAATTGTTTTCTTTTATTTTACTTCTCCAACATCTAAACTCTTTTTATTCATTTATTTTGTAACAAAACCAGTATTATCAATATACTAGGATGTTTTTATGAGAATTAATATAACTACACTTACACACACATCCATATAATAGATGATGAACATAATGTTTCTGTGGATGGAAAACTAACGCCACACGAAACGATGATTGCTCAAATATCTCCAACAACCTCTCATGGTGGCCATTGCGATGGAACTGTGTTTATATATGATATATATTATGATTCTGTTTTTTTTTTATCTTTATTTTCCATTTATAGCATGCCATTATGGTTTCCAACGTGGGTAAATACGATAATCTCATTTAAAGAAGCTCAGACTACTGCCCCATCAAAGTTATGTGACTCATTAATGCCTTATGTGGGATGTATAAATGATAGAGTTAATGATATTATATATCATATTATACAGGAATTATAATATTACTATGTATAATTATGTTTTAATTCCATTAAAATAATAAATAGAAATGAAAGTAGCGTTCATGTGTACTTACGGCTTACCATCTCCATGAACGGTGCATTTCATTTCTTATATCTAAATGTTATGAACTATTAAGATTACATGTATATACTAAATCTATATGATATATATTATATCTAAATCATGAATATAATTCTAGATATAATGAACCTTTGACCACATGAACAACATGTAATTATAAGAAGTCCACTTTTGACTCAAGTACCAAATATCGATAAAACGAACATTATTAACTTAAATGATTTTATAAAGTTACTAACATGGTAATAAGTAATATAAAAGGAATAATAAACTTGAAAAATGTTTTTATGCAAGTATAAATTAACTTTAGTTTATTATTTAGGATATTAAAGATCTATCAAGTCAAGTCGGACACGAGTTAAGAGATCTGACCTCTCTCTTTCTTTTCAAGTACACACTTTTATGTCATTTCATTTATGAACCAGGTTCTTATGTTGGAGGATGTTATTTTATATTCTCCATATTGTAATTTTTATTTTCATATGATTAAATACCCCCTATTACTCTCATCAATTCATTATAATAATTTTTAAGTTGCGTCGTTAGGCTACCCAATTTTTGTAAGGGATTTCACATCTCACTTTTAATTCCATGAGATTTTTATTATTCACCACATATTTATTGAATGTGGTGTATTTTGTACTTCCATTTTCTAAATAATATCATGATTATATTTATATTCATGGTATTATTTGATTATTTTGGTGGTTAATTACTTTTGGTCATATGACTCGGTTGAATTACAACGTGGTAAGAGGTCTTCAACTCACTTGTCTTTATTCCCGTCCGATTCATGCTATATTTTCCACTATCTCCTTTTCTGTTTTGTATGTACCGCCCAAGATTGTATGATTTGTGTAATATAATTTCATTTATGATTATTTACATCTTCATTGGATGATCCTTATTTCATGTGGCATATGTTTTGCAAGTTACAAAATCGGTAAGGGAACTCCTTAACCCAATTAACATTCATTGGCTTGATCTTCTCTTTTTTATTTATGTAATCTTATAAATATGTGTTAATGACCTCTTATTTTTTTAAACATAATATACACTTGTATTGGGTGTATTTAAATTTTTCACACACAATTATGTGATTGATTTATCTTTAATTTTAGGATACCATATTTATAAGGGATTTCATCTCAATTTACATTTCCATTGAGAATTCATTGTTGTTATGCACCAATTCACTCTTATATGGGGTATATACTATCCTTTGGCATATTATATCATGAATACCTTTATTCTCATTATATTATAATGTTCTGATTAAAATTTATTTCTCAATTACTTGAATTCAAGCATCACTCTTTTTGTTAAAAACTCTTTAACTAAAATATCGTTTTAAATATATTAAATATTTATTCTTCTATGTATTTATCAATAATATCCATGTTTTCAAAACGGGTTTTAGAATTTATTTATTTGGACATTAATGTTTTCAAATGATAATTCCTTTAAAAGATTCAATGTGGTATGTGACACTTTGTTTCAAAAATCTATTTATAAATTGTTTTTGAAAATGGTTTGATATAGAATTGATTAAGTAAATATATTTATTTGATATATTGGAATGTGGAAATTTTATCATTACATTATATGTGTGTTCATGTGTTATGATTATGTGATGGTTATTGGGCATTGTTTACGTATACAGGTGGTTCCGTAATAAACCTAGGGCAGGTGAGCCAGTGATAGCCCTCCAGTGCATTGGGTAATGTGACGGAGGTAAACGTGATGTTTCTCCCTAGAGATTTAGGGAATATACCATGATGGGTATTCCAAGTGTTACTCCCTATGTAGATGTGATAGCTATAATGTAATTTTTATATGGTTGACATACATAACATTTATGATTTATGATTTGTGTGTGTTATTATTAAATCCCATGATTTCATGATGTATGTTATGATTAAAATGTATGGTTTCATTGATTTTTATTTATTGATGGCCTAATGTTTTCCTTCCTTATTTTATAACACTTACTAATCTTTTTATGCTCGTCCCATGTTTTTGAAATGTTTTCCACAGGAATTATAGATGAATAGGGTAATGGATGAGATCATGGAAAGTCATGCTATCTAAAACAAGGAACTAGACATGTTTCTTTTTAAGAGTTTTTATTTTATGGAAAAAATGGATACTGAGTAGTAGTGTCAACTTGTAATATTCTAGTTATAATATAATAGTTAGGGAATAATTCTCTAACACTCTAAACCTGAAAAATATCCTTAATATGAATTATTCATTTAATTAAATATTATGTAACGTTTATGGTCTAGTCTTCATTGATGGTATCAGAGGTCGGTTTAGATAACTTTAGAGGAAAGGGTACAATTTAAGCATAAGTGACATTACCATAATGATTAGGATTCTCAAAATATTCATAGTTATTTTTATAAAGTGAATGAGTTTATGATAACATGAATAAGTATATCTTAGTGTTTACCATCCTCATAAGATATTATATGATTATTTTTCTGATATAATCACACTGACCTATTTGGTTGTAGTAAATGGCTGGATCTAGCAGGCACCAAAGTAACAGTGGATGTGAAGAAAATTATGACAGTTTTCTGAACAAGCATATGAATGATATGGGAGCTGTAATGAGAACTCTTGTGGTTATTCTCAACCGACTATCTGGAGTCATGATTAACCACCTGAACCTTAGTGATATTAATAAGACATCATAAATGCAAGAAAGAAATCCCTACGGATGTTTAGGTAATAATAATAAAGTTAAGTATGTTCAAAAACCTATGTGTCAACGATGTGGAATTAAACACATAGGAAAATGTTTAAAAGGGAAATAATGATGCTATAGATGTGGAAATATAGGTCATAAAGCAAGAACCTTCCATGGGAAAAGGAAGCATCTAGTTGACTCTAGGAAAGAGAAAGAAGTTCTTTTTGATAAAACAACTGAATTTTTTAAATGTGGTGATCATGGTAATTATGAAAACACATGTCCTGTGAAGAAGTTTCAGAAATGTGATCACCGGGATCGTACACATATTTGTTTACCAATACCTAATGTCATTCCAATTTAGGATGATAAACTGACAATGACCAATGAAAGGTGTGGATTATTTCTTAATATTTTTTTCATATTATTTAAATCATAGAATATGATTCATTATTTTGTTTGTAAGAAATAAGTACTTTAGAATATGTTGGTAAAGAATGGTTAATGGATCATGAAGAACATTGAATGAGTGAGAGGTCAACATATAAGGGATTCAAGAGTTATGGTTGACTTCAGGATGGTGAAATGCATAAAATTATTAAGGCTATTTTGATGATCTGATTACATTAGAAGACTCATTATTGTATGTGTAACCCTAATGTCTGATATATGAAAATTTTATTCAAGAATAATTATTAAATTTTTTGTGATTATAGTTATAAAGAACCATTTGGGTTTATATGATTCTTGATTTTGAAGCAGTTACATGTTAATATATTTTGGGATGCAAAATGAAAGTTATTAGATAACCTTTGTGGTTAAAATATGTTATTTTTATTTTTGATTAATTCATCTCTTTTTGGAATGTTATAAAATTATGTAGTTTTTTAAAAGGGACAACACACAAACCAAGTGACAACCCATCGTGTCAGATGAATCTGTGGGAATCAAACCCACAACCAATGTGCGAGAGGTATTTATCGCCTACCACTAGACTATGTGAAGTCCTTGGTTAGTATTACTAATTCATTTTAGTTAGATGATCTTTTGAATCCTCAATTAGTTAATTTTTGGTTATCCATGGAAATGATTAACCTATCATGGAGGATATGTGATTAGGTTAATTACTTTTTAGTATTATAGATTATGAGTAACTGATGTTATTTGGAGATAAATATTAAGATTTAACTTGGATGACTTTGTGATTAAATCATTCAGTGATTTTGGATTAAATTTTAGTTTGAATTGCGTTGATGAATTTTAAGGATAACTGTTTATTTAATGGTGTTTCTTGAACCTTCAGTTCTTTTTGCAGAATTTTGGAGATTAAGAGTAGAATTTCCTTTTATAAAGGAATATCCTTTTGGTGATTATCTGATATTATACTAAACTTTTTGGTTTTAGATAATATCTAAATACATGGAAAATATATAGTTCATCTTTTGTGGATTTTTTGATTCTAACGAAGTTGATTATAACAATCTTAATGTGATAAAAATTCATCCTGAAAATTCATCGTTTGGAGAAAATATAAGTTTGTGTAATAAATCTATTAAAAGATGAATGTCTACATGAAAAATAAGTATTTTTCCTTATGTTTTTTGGTTAATCTAATAAATAAATTCCTCAACAAAATGTATCATTAAACAAAAACCTTGTCTATTAACTTTTTTTATTGGGGAATCAAGGACTGTTTAACCCATCACAAGTTTGTGATTTTCTGGTGGTTAACATTCTCTTAAACTTGTTTCTTAATGCTGTCCATCAGAACATGACCCTTGGTTTTATCCTCCATATCCATGTTTTCATGGAATAATTTTATGGTTTAACTTGGGTGTCCTTTTTGCTTCTCTTTCATTCTTTTTACGTGATAGTTTTACTTACTCTTTTTCTGATCTGGGACTTTCAATGATGTTTCCAAGCCCATTTTTTTTTAAAATTGCAAGGACGCAATTCCCAAAAGGGGGGAAGGACGTAACATCCTAGGTAAATAAAGAATAAGACATATTTTATATTTTTAAATATTTTTTAATTAAATATTAATTTTACATTAAATGGGTTGTTATGATCGATAGAGTACCTGATATGCAACAACTGGTTTCTTTGAAATATTATGTTTCCCAATAAATATATTATTATTATTTTAAATGGTAGTAAACCCCTAGTCATTGTATTGGCAGGAATAAACAAAATTAAATACAATATTATTATACATTTTTGATAAATTTATTTACATTTATCCAATAACAGTTAGAGGCTTAAAATGTGAATGAATATAATTTTAAGCATAATTTATATTAAAATGTCGATTTATCATCTTTTAATAGAGAACCATTTTTAAATCCTCTATTGTTCACACTAATATAATATATATTACCAAATAATATCCTTCTCTAGAATGGAGACATCAAAATTTACTTTGTGTAATTTTTTTAAATTTTTTTCGATAAAGTTCATTTTTTAATGTATAGTGAAAAATATTGAAATTTAATTCAAAAATGCATTTTAATCTAATTTATTTATATTGTTAGATTATCTTTTTAATTGGTTTTAAATTGAAATTAAGATATATTTTTACCATTTAATCCAATGTGGGACATTGGAATTAATTTCACCTTGAAATTGGACATAAACAAGTATCAATCTTTTATATAGTTATTGTTTCATAAAAACAAGCTATTTGTTTTGATAACAAGAATTAATTTTAAAGTTAATTAATTCCAATTATATGTTTTTAATTTGGAATAATATAGATAATTTTTTAATTCGGAATATCAAATATAGCTTATGCTGAATATTTGGTATTTTTCTGGAAAACTTCAAGTTTTGCTTAATAGTAAAACCACTTAGTAGTAGTTAAAAAAACCTAATTTTTTATTTAAATGAAATTTTACCACTTCTGTGAATTGAATTTGAAAAATACAACATACATTGTTGTCATAATGAAGTAAAATATGGTTCATTAAGATGAAAATAATTTTGGTGAATAGTAACTATTGACTTTTATTTACCATGGTTAAAGGTAAATAGGGTATTTTAAGGTTAAAATAATATTATAATAATTCACAGTTACTTTAACACTTGTCCAATCCATTATTGGTTGATTCATTAATGGCCATGGGAATATTTTGGTCTTTTTTGGGACCCCATTAAGCCACTTGGGAGTGATAATGACAATTTGGATAAATTAATATAATGTAATGACAAAATTGACATTAACAAAAATATTTTAGTAATTAATTTTAATATGGTGTTATATAAGTAATTTTTTATACTGTAAATATTCATTGGAAAGATAACAATGTTTCCGACATCATGGTATTTTTTTATAATTTTTAGACATCAAATAATTTAAATTATTTATGACACATTAATGATGCAGTATTTATTTCATAAATAAATGATTTAAATAAATAAGCTTATAATGAATACAATATTATCCAAAACTGGTCAAATTCTGATTGGATGATTTTATTTCAACCATGAGTCATATTATCTTCATCTATAATTATTTTTTGGACCTTTTTAAATATAATTTAATTATATAATAAAATAATATTTTTCTCACTTTCCTGAAGAGCCCCTCCTTTCCCTTATAAAAGGAGACCATTTCTATCCAATTTCTCACACCTCTCAAGCATCATGGCTCATCCAAACCCTGACCAATTAATCACCCTACATACCAATCCTCCCCTAAAAAGCATTACCTTAAGATTTAGGGACTTCAAAATGTCCTTTGGTTCATACCAAAGGGAGTTACCCAAATTAAAGGTAACGGTTTCTCTTAAATTATTTTCTTTTATTTTACTTCTCCAACACCTAACTTCTTTTTATTCATTTCTTTTGTAACAACACCAGTATCCTCAATATACTAGGATGTCTTGAAGATTAGGATTCGAACTACACTTACACACACATCCATCTAATGGATGAAGAACATAATGTTTCTGTCTATAGAAAACTAACGCTTCACGAAACGATGATTGTTCAAATATCTCCATCCGCCTCTCATGGTGGCCATTATGATGGAACTGTATTTATATATGATATATATTATGTTTATGTTTTCTTTATGCTTCTGTATTTTTTATTTATATAATGCCTTTATGGTTTCCATGTTAGGTAAATAAGATAATCTAATTTAAGGAAGCACAGACTACCGCCCCCTCAAAGTGATGTGACTTGTTAATGCCTTATGTGGGATGTATAAAGCATAGAGTTAATAATATTATATATGATATTATACAGGAATTTTTATACACCTATATATAATTATTTTATAATTCCATTAAAATAATAAATATAAATGAAAGTAGAGTTAATGGGTACGTACGACTTACCATCTCCATGAACAGTGCATTTCAGTTCTTACCACTAAATGTTATGTACTATTATAAATACATGTATATACTGGATATATATGATATATATGATATCTAAATAATGAATATAATTCTATATATAATGATCCTCTGACCAAATTAACAACATGTAATTATAAGAAGTCCATTTTTGACTTATGTACCAAATATCGTCAAAACGATCATTATTAACTTAAATGATTATATAATGTTTATAACATGGTAATAAGTGATATAAAAGAAATAATAAACTTTAAAAAGGTTCTTATACAAGTAGAAATTAACTTTAGTTTATTATTCAGGATATTAAAGAATGATCGAGTGATGTCGGACATGAGGTAAGGGATCTGAACTCTCTCTTTCTTTTCAAGTTCTATATTTTATGTAATTTCATTTATGCTCCATGTTCTTATGTTGGAGGATGTTATTTTAAATTCACCAAACTGTAATTTGTATTTTCATATGATGATAGAACCCCTCTTACTCTCATAAATTCATTTTAATAATTTTTAAGTTGCGTTGTTAGGATGACGAATTTTTGTAAGGGATTTCTCATCTCACTTTTAATTCCGTGAGATTTTTATTATTCACAAATTATTTATTTCATGTGATGTATTGTTTACTGATAGTTTCTATATAATATAATTATTATCTTTATATTCATGGTATTCTGTGATTATTTTGGTGGTTAATAACTTTTTTTCATACAACTCGATTGAATTACAACGTGGTAAGGGGTCTTCACCTCACTTGTTTTTATTCCCGTCAGATTCATGCTATATTTTCCACTATCTCCTTTTCTGTGGTGTATGTACTGCACATTATTGTACTCATTGTGTAATAAACTTTCATTTAATAGTATTTACATCTTAATTGGATGATTCTTCTGTCATGTGGCATATGTTTTGTAAGTTACCAAATCAGTAAGGGAACTCCTTAACCCAATTCACATTCTTTGGGTTGATCTTTTCTTTTTTATTTTTTCATCAAATGAATATGTGTGAATGGCCTCTGATTGTTTTACACTTAATATCCAATTATATTGGGTGTATTTATATTTTTACACATAATTATGAGATTGATTTATCCTTAAATTAATTATACCATATTTATATGGGATTTCATCTCAATTGACATTTCTATTAAGACTTCATTGTTGTTATGCACCAATTCACTCTTATATGGTGTATATAAAGTCCATTGACATATTATATCATGAATACCTCTATTCTCATGATATTATAAAGTTCTGATTAAAAGTTATTTCTCAATTATTTGAATTCAATCGTCTCTCCTTTTGATAAAAACTCTTTAACTAAAATATCATTTTAAATATTTTAAATATTTATTCTTCTAAATATTTCTCATTAATGTACATGTTTTCAAAATAGAATTTAGGATTTATTTTTATACACGTTAATGTTTTCAAATGATAGATCCTTCAAAAGATTCAAAGTAGTATGGGACACTTTGATTCAAAAATTACATTTTAAATAGTTTTTTTAAAATGGTTTGATAAAAGCATTGTTTACTTAAATATATTGATTTGTTATAGTGGAATGTGGAAATATTATCATTACATTATACTTGTGTTATGTGTTATGATTATGTTATGGTTATTGAGAATTGTTTACGTATATGGTTGGTTCCATGATAAACCTAGGGCGTGTGAGAATGAGATAACTCTACAACGCATCGGGTTACGTGACGGAGGTAAACGTGGTGTTTCTTCTAACATATTTAGGGAATATACCGTGATGGGTATTCCAAGTGTAGCTCCCTATGTAATTTTGATAGCTACAATGTAATTTTTATATGGATTCAATAAGTAACCATTATGATTTATGATTTGTGTGTGTTATTAATAAATCTCATGATTTCATAAGGCATGTTATGATTAACAATAATGGTTTCATTGATTTGTCTTTATTGATGTGATAATGTTTTCCTTCCTTATTTTATAACCCTTACTGAGCTTTTCATACCCATCCCAAGTTTTTGAAATATTTTCCATAGGTCTTAAATATTTATATGGTCAAGGATGGGATCAAGGAAAATACATGATATCTAAAACATGGAACTAGACATGTTTCTTTTTAAGATTTTTTATTTTATGGAAAAATGGATACTGAGCAGTAGTGTTTATTTGTAATATTCAAGTTTTAATGTAATAGTTACGGCCTAATACTCTAAAACTATGAACCTAAAAAGATCCTTAATGTGAATTATTAATTTAATTCAATATTATGAAATGTTTAAGGATAGGTCTTTATAATTAATTTTTATTTTTTTTAATTTTTTTAAATAAAATAAATTAGTTTTCTAAAATAAATCAACATTAAAAATTTAGGATGAACAGAATATAATATTATTAACCAATCATTTCCTATATACTAGATAGTTGGGGTTCCTCACATGGGCAAGCTGCATGGTTCAAAAACCATGCACAAACCATGTTGTGAATTGTTATTAACTACTATCCAATTCCACAAACTGTGTTTTTAATAATCCTTAACTAAAGTCCAATTCCACTAACAGTATAGGATATGATCACTATTTTGAAATCCATGCATAAATTTTGTGACATTAACTTCACACCTAAAATAAGTTGTATAATTTCATAATATGTACCACACTATTGTAGACAAATCATGAAAACTATACATGTCATTCAAAACATTACATTTCCTAGTCTGAAACGCTCTAAAATTATCAACCCCAATGATAATCTTATTAGGAATTTACCTAAGTCTGAAAACCAATAGTTGTAAGGTTCCATCACTCTTATCATCATTTTGAGGGATGTTTTTAAATTAGGACCATCCTGTAAACAAAAATGCTCAAAAAACCCTCAAAATTCTATTCTGTTTGTAACACAAATAATCAAAATTGTTCTTAAATATATTTATAATGATTTTATTAGATTTTTTACATCGATGTGAACATATTTAAATGAATTTGATGTTTCATTTATATTAATCTCTGTCATATAATTTACCTTGATTTATTGAATAGGTTCTGATCAATTTGATTATGGTGTTCTATTTAGATATCCTTCATGATTTATGGTTAATGTATTGAAATTTTGGATGATGTTATTAAAATATGAATGTTTAATATGAGTGTGTTGTCATATGAATAATTAATTTGACTTAATATGTTATGGTTTGGGCTGGAATATCCTTGGGAGGAATTAGTAGGTCTCATGAGATGAAATAAGATGGAAACAAAACCTTTTCTTTTTTTTCTGAGATGTTTTATATTTTAAGGAGGATAGATATTGACAAAAATCAGTTGGTTTTATACATACAGAGATAAACATTAATTAGGATAGATAATGATAATATATATCTTGTTGATAGATCTTAATAGGGAATAAATTAGATGTTTTTCGTTTCCTCATGATGTTTTTAGTTTTAAATATTCCAGGTGATTGTTTGAATTGTATAATCTCCATGGTTATCTATATTTCCTAATGGATTGTTTATATTTCGATGGATTATCATATTTCACTTCTATTATATAATGTAATGATTATGAGTTAATGGAATTTGTTGTTAGTTCTTCATCTTTTTTTATATTTTATATTTATTATTGATTGATTCCATTGTATGCATAACCTTAATGAGCATATGACCCCATGATCTCTATATTTCTTATATTCATATGGTTTTTTATAATATATCTATGATGGATACAACTAGTAGAATAATGGTGTGCCCAAAGGATTCTCTATGTTATATTTTATATATTCAATTGTCATGTATGGTTAATTTATATAATCTATCATTCCAAAAAAAACTTCACTGATGAGTCCATCACGATTTGATTCCTTTTAATCATTCTAATGTAATGAAATAAGGCACCCACTAAGGAATTATGCGTTCATGGAGTTACATATAACCTAGTGTATCCTAATAATCTCACAAATGGAATCATATTTTTATCACATGCGGAAATGATGTCATAGGCCAGTTTCTTCTAATGAATATATTAGGTATTTTAGTTTCATTCAACAGGGAAATTTTGTTGTATATTTTATATTCATAAAACATGGATGTAGATGTATCTGGATTACACATTATGTTTTCAATTTCTATTTTGTATGAGAGGAATGAAGGACACATGGGTCCTATATGAAATTATATGGAGGAATAATGGAGGTTTAAATATGATGATGTTATATTAATGGATGGAAAATTCAATATGAATGTTCCTTTTGATGAATAAAATCCTAAAATGTAAATTTATTATGTAGAATTTTGGCCAGATGAAAAGATATTTCTTATACATTGAGTCATATGGAAATGTGGATTTATTACTCATACATAATGAATTATTATTTCATATAATGTATTATGATAATAGAATCTTATTTACATTTTTAATGTGTATTAATAAATAAAATAGATGTGGTTACATTGATCTAACATATTTTATAAATTTTTTTTTTGAAAATGATAACTCAAATATTGATAATGTTTTCATCTTCATGATTTATTTTTTCCTTATGATCATATTTATTTAAAAAATCCATGGGGTATAACATATTTTTGGTGCATGAATGACATGTGAAGGTAATAAAACAACATGGATTGTGGGGTTGCATGAAGTTTGAGGGAAAAAATATGGATATGTTGTCATGAAAGTCAACATGAACATATCTCAGGAAAATTCCAACACATTGAATAAATTTTGAGAGGTAATCTCCTCAAGTTTCATACATGTGGGAATCTCTATTAATATCTAATTTTATAATTTTTTTTAATAATGACTTTAAAAATCATAGAGTGTGTCTCTTCAAAAATTTGATGTTATCCCAAAAAATTGGGGTTTGTTGCAAGATTTAGTGAAATTTAATATCGTAGAAGTATGTAAATGAAGAAACTCTCATTATATTTCCCAATATATACTACGTAGAAGATGATGAGTAGACATGAAATTTTTTATCTCTTTATCCTGATATTAGATTTTCATGATATTTTTTGCATTGATTTTATAGTTCTGATTGAGGATTGTTGGGTGTTTAATTTTTTGTTTCACATTTCTTCCACAAATATGAGTGGTGTTAAATTCTGTATATTTGATAAAATTCCTATTGCAAAGTGATATCGATCCCTTTATATCAAAATATATTTAAATAGAAATTTCGTACTTGTGTTTTTCATTGAGGTGATTTTCAATACTTAAAAAAAACATTTTAAATGAAAATAATCAATCAAATTAAGGATAAAAAATATTCAATTTGAATATTGGGTAGGATAAGAGTATGTAATTATTGATTATAGTTATTACTAATTAAAATTTTCTTCTATTAATTTATACATGATTTTTTAAATATGATATTTTATTTGGTATGTTTATATTATGATATATATTTCATAAAAATATTTTTGAATTAAGATTACAAATGTAATTTTCCATAGTGTTAATATGTTTTAAATGATAAAAGTTCTTCATTTTTTGTTGCTGTATCTATTGATTAATGATATGCATATAGTTAAATAGGAATATTTATTTAATATAATTAAAATAGAATAACCATGTTAGGTGATTCCTTAGTGACTATGGTTTTAAATTTTTTAAGATAAAATAAACATTTTATAGAATCTTCCATTTTATATATTATGATTAATTGATTAGTGCATATATCATAAAAATAAACATATAGACATTATAAAAACAATTCTATAGTCATCATATATATACATCGCACTTAATATCTTCACGTAGATCTGAATATATTACATGATATATTTCAATGTATTAAAAGTAATAACATTGTAACTATATTAATATCAAAATATGTAGTATTATATACATTACATATTTCACCATTACAATGTTAATCAATTTTTTCACATACCAATTGAAATATTTCCACTTGTTCTTGTATGATGTTATACATCTGGATTTTTCCCCATTACCAGTGGAAGGATCTCACAACATTCAAATTGTTTCACAAATTCAAAATAATTAGATTATCCATTAATAATTTTTATAATGAAATAAAACCTCATCGCATTTTTTTAAAGAAATTATTTCAAAAATAATATTTTATTTACTTTTAATAATTTACCATGTGATATAACTCAAATGGATGGGAAATGTTTTCATTGTAGCACTATATGTTATTTTTTACGTTATTAAGAATAATATATCCATTACCTAAGAATAAAATAAATACTATTTATATTATTAAATTTTATTAATTTTATGGAAGTACAATTTTCTACATTCTTTCAAAACCATTAGAATAATGAATATTTAATCTTACATATACACTACTTACCATCTCCAAGGACATAATCATTTTTTTCATTAACACATAATAAAGGTTGTTGGAGAATACAATTTAAAATTTTAATATTATATTTAATGATATATTATAATAATAAAACTATAAACCATTCCCCATAATTATATTCTCTTTTAAATTTAGATTATAATTGGTGGGTAAATGTGGACTATTACTTCCTTAAAAAAATTAATACATTTAGACAAATATTTAAATTAAAAATAAATTAAAATATTATTTTTCCACCCATGAGAAAAATATATGAATTAATTATTAATATTAAAATAATATAAAAATCCAAATTAATTTATTTTTTAACCACACTAACCCGTATATGTTATATTTTTTTGGGGTTTGTTTAACCACATACATGAAAAATTAAATAAATTAAAAAATTGGTTGAATTTTGATACATTAAAACAATTTTTATTATAAATTACCGGGACATCCACATCACTGGTATCATCATCATAAATAATTACAATAATAAATATGTAAATAAATTACAAAATAACAAACCATTATAAAAATAACCGTTTTGGAATAGAGTTTCCCTCTTTTGATGATATAATGATCTATAAAAATGAATCCATATTACAATTCTAAAACTAGTCCAAAACTGCCAATAAAAAAATTATACTAAATATTAAATATATATAACTAATATATTTGTAATATATTCGTATTTATGTTTCCACTATAAGAATGTTGGTTTGAATCTTCTTATATTTAATGTTATTAATATTTTTTTAGTAATACATGATGCTAGAGATTATTCGACTGAACAAGAGTAATGGTACATATTTTTGTTATCACTCAACGTAAAATTTTAACAAAAAATAATTATTCATTAGACATGGTATTTCAATAGGATTTCCTTCTATTTTTTCTTAATTAATAATTAAATATAAAATTATTTTAAGGTAAAATAATTCAATGATTCCCTTTCTTCCTAAAAATTTAAAATGTTAAAAATATTTATTATTTTTTAAAATGATATGTTTACATAAATGTAAAATTTAATTTCCCCCAATGTGATTATACTATTACATAGAAATTAATATATGATATGGTTATTTACAAAATAAATATCTTATTTACATATTTTATCATGAATGATTTAAGGAAATGTTTATATTATGCATTTGAATAAAATTATTAAATATCTAATATAATGTATTATGTAATTTTTTTTGGTTCAATTATTTTAATATATATAGCTATTTTTTTTGAATAGATGTTAGGGATATATTTGTGAAACTTATTCATGATTGTGGTTTAGACCATCGTGTCTATATGAAAATCGTAATATTTTTCTACAATAGTTTCTTTCAAGGTATCTATTTAATTTAAATTTACAAATATCTAAATAATATAGAGTTAGATTTTCTAAATCACATTCCAAAATCATTTGAGATATACAAGATTTAGTGATTGAATTTTTTATATCAAGTGTTCTAATTTTGAGTTCATGTTATGTGATTCAATTTGGAAGCTATATGAAATACACTTTCTTCTTATGAGTATGCATTTCAAGTTGACATATTGATATATTATTGATGAAATATGTATAGATGTTGACATTTCTTGATCTCAAATCAGTTTCTAATTAATTTTTTATGATTATTAAACACTTTATATAATACACTATTGTACATTGTGAATACTACGCAAAGTAAATGAGTATGTATTCTTGGAATAAAAAAATAATTGTGTGTTACTTCTTGATTATGATCAATATTTTATGATACATTATTCTTATGTTTATCAAAATATTTATTTTTATTCTATTTCATTGTGGTATGTGACATTTCCATTATATATTCCTATAATTATTATACATTATTACTTTTTAATACCACATATTTACAATATTTTTCCCACAATACATTTTTATAATTTTAAATTTCATGACCTTAAATAATAATTTAGCAATGAAATTATATATTATTCTAATTAATATGACATTTATCCCTTACTCATGTTATATAATAATATAATGATTTTAAACATGATGAAATTATCTTATGTTTCACTTACATAGTGCTTCATCTCTTCACATTATTATATTTCCATTAAAATTAGATTATGAATAATAAAAATAATGATAACACTATGAGAAAGTATAGTGTTTTATTATTATAAATATATTATCATATATGTTGTAATGCATATTTCGAATTTAGGTAATTCTCAATTAATATGATCCCTACCTTTTGTGATTAAACGAAATATCATATAAAAAAAATTTATGATATGAATATAAGATGAAATATGTGTGTTATTATTAGTGTTTTGTAAATTATTACCATTATTAATATATAATTATAATTTTTTAGTATTAGATTAGGTAGTTCATGTCTAGGTTTCCTCATTTAGTGTCAATGTATATATTATTATTATATGTATAATATTTTTTATTTTTTGGGATTATGATTGAATAACATTTATTAAAAATATATGGAGAATTCTATGTATTGGATAACATCTTGAAATTTTCTTAAATTCAACCAAATGTGACATTTTTAACAATTACATCCCTATATTGATATTATAATGTGTATTTTATTATGTTGTCAACGGACATAGAGATCATTTAAATTATAATTAATGGTTGAGTAACAATTATATCTTTAATAATTTCATGATGAGGTTCGCTAAGATTATACAACATTATACAAAGTCACAAGTGATATTACATTATTAATAAAATACTCATTATAAAGATTGTTGAAGTGATTGAGTACATAAAAATATTATTTTCATAAAGCCTTATAGAAGTTACAAAGCTAATATTCTCAATTGAAAAATAGAAATTGTTAATTTTTTACATATATAATTTGTTATATCTCCCTTTGTTGGTAAATATGTTTTTATTATTATTAGTTTCTATTTATTATCATTATCTATTATATGATATGAGATAGTAAAATGTTTTTACGAAAAATCAGTATGACAGTCAATTAAAATTGTCTTATATAAGATAAAAAATGGTATGTTAAAGTGAATAAATAATATTTTATAAATTAACACAAAATTTTGATATGATTGTAATAATAATAAAATAAAAGATGGGAAACCAAATTAACAATGGAAGAAGAATATTTTAATTGATAAATTCATGTGAAAACATCCATGCTACTTTAGTGTATTTTATAATCAAATTAATATTGGGAAATTTATCATTTTTATGACAATGTAAATTTTGTGCTGTTGTCCTTGGAATATGAGATATTTGTTATAGTAATTTCACTATTTCATGATGAGGTTCACCATTGGTGAAAAATAATTAAGATTATACATGAATGAAGATGTTGTATAATATATAAAATGAGAGTAGTTAAAAAAGTATTCTTTTCCTTTTATTATTATGAATATCTTTATAAAGTGATGGAAAATAATATATTGATTCTAAAAATCATGATAAATTTTTTAAAATGTTTGAATATAACTTAATATTGCATAGAATATATGACACTGATTTTAACTATGAAATAAATAGTGTAATTTATTATATTTTATGTGGGTTAATGCAATGACTCAAAGACACATTAGCAATAGGAGCCTCGAGAATCTCCACGGTGATAATATGATATGTTCTGATGGTTTAAATAGAATATAAATAATCTCATTGTTCTAATGATATAAATAGGAATGTACAGTATCATAAATGTTCTGATGGAAATTAACAAGGTTTAATGAATGGTAAACTAAAAAATATAAAAACATTTATGGGTATAATAACACATTAATTTAGTCCGTGGAACCCAGATGTGTTTCATGATTAGGATAATAGTCCAAAAATATATAAATTACCTTAAGGGGTGAAGATTCCCATTAACATTGTATATTGAAATAATGTCCAATATAATGATAAAAAACACATCAACGTTATAAATTAATGGAATTTGGTAATTATAAAAATCATTTCACTAACCCAATAGATATTAATGCGAACAAGAACATACAACCTCTTATACATATAGTGAAATGATGATTTTATGTTGTCACTACGGCTGAGGTGTATTATTATAACAAAGTGATGAATTAGATAGTCACCCTCCACAATAGAGTTTTGAATTGAATATATGATTCATGATATTTGAATTCATTCCTATAATACATAATAATAAATAATATTGAATAAATACCACATGAAATAGAAATTGAAATATTAATGAGAAATAGTTGAGAAAAAAAAGACCATTTAAATGATTTTTAAAAAATCACTATTAGACATATGAAGGAAGACAAAACTCCAATAGAAAAAAATTAGTGTCTAAATTATTACATTATTATAAGATAAAAAACATAGAATCCTAAAATATATAATTTTATATTGGTCTTGGTAAACTAGATACAATAATGATGTTAACTTTTTAAAAACATAAAACATAAAATTAATTTTATTTTAAAATTTTATTCATCATCTATGTGAATGTTTGAATTATAATCACAAAACCCTCTTACATAACTTGAGGGACATAAAAAATATAACTAAGTTAGAAATGATGCTAACTATTAGTGAGAATAAATAATTCTATGAATTAATAGGTCTTAAAATTTTTTAATGTAAATTTCTTGAAAATAATTAAATGTAATCAATAAAATTTCAATAATATGGAACGAGTAAATCATTATCATGTAATTATATATAAATTGTGACATGATCCTAAATGTTAACCATGGAAATTAAATCCACTATAATAATCAAATTGAATATCAATAACTGAATTTTTAATAATGGAATACATTAATATGGACATTTAAAACATACTATCAATTTAATGATCAAATACATCTATTAATCATGAGGCATTCTTCAAAAACATATATATAAATGGGTATGGCCTAATCAAAAACTGAATTTAGTTTGTCTCATGATTCATACAGATTAAACAAGGGTCTATAAAAGATCCCCCCATATCATACAATATTGGATGCAATCCTTATATCAGTGCAGTGAATCAAAATCAACATAAACATAATTATTAAATACAACTCATTATATATTTTAGCATACTCCCAAATAAAAAAAAATCCGATATATACCGGATTAATTTGGTGAGTGGGAACAATATGGTATATCCTTAGTAAAATTGATAATAATATAACCATGGATAGAGTAATGATGATTGTAATACATCATATAATATTGGGATCATATTTTTAATAATGGTTTGATGACGTTGATGGGTATAAGAAGCATAAAACTACCATTTAGAACTTTATTTAAGAAAATTATCTTCTAACATTGAAAATATTTTTCCAACTAAATGGTAAAAAAATTAAAATAAATAATTTAAATAATAAAAATAGAAAAAATGTAAAAAAATATATAAAATATTGGTTATTCATGATGGTGGAATATTTCATCAATGTTATACATGCTAATATAAAACATTATTTTATATTTTCAGTAAAATCTACATGAGAATTGATAACAAAAATATGTAATGATTCAATTAAAATTTTGGTTTAAAAAATAAAACACGGTAAAAATTTATTTACCGTAAATCATTTAATATATTTAAATTCATTTTGGAATACATATTTATAAATAAGAGTATTTTATGAAAAATTATTTTTGATAGAAGAGGGAAATAAAATTTTATTATCTTAAATATTTATAATATATTTATATAAGAATAAGTATAAATGATGGAACTATAAAATGAAAAAAAAGTGGTTTGAAAAAATTATATTAAAGGGGTTCATTTTATGATATAAAAATAAAATAATCCCCAGGGGATACACAATCATACAGAAAAATGAATACTTATGAGATTGGAAAACAAACCCATACCACATTAGTATATTTATAAGTCCTATAAAATAAATAAAATACATTGAAACATTAAAATCATGATGATAAATAAATTCATGACAATCCAATCAATAGATAAATATACATCGAAGAAAACATTAATAAGTGGTTAACAAGGAATATGTATCACATATTTAATAGTTAGTTATGGAGTCCATACCTTGAGTTATGAGATAGAATTCATATTCTCAATCTTCATTAATAATAATAATATGTTATATTTTTTCGTGATTCATTTTTTTCAGTTTTTTAAAATTCATTAATTTAAATTTTTACAATCTTATATATTATTCTTTACAATTAATGTTCACATCAACAATTTCCATGATTTTGGGAATATCTGTCAAAAATGACGTTTATAGGTTATTTATGGTCAAATATGTCATTATTTAAACATATAAAATCATATTATAATTATATAATAATCATATTTTTACATATATTATTATTATGGAGATTATAATGAAATATGGATAGGAAAAATGTTATTCATTATAATCATTGAGATGATAAATCATATGCATGCATGGGAAACATTTCCATTTTTACCTATCTCTTTATAAAGATTGTATAATATATTTATCCATTTTTAATATCATTATATCCTTAATAACTAAATATACAATTAATAATACTTATATAAGTAATCTATGTATTAATGAAAATACTATCACATCATTTCTGGAAGTTAATTGTCCACACAAACATGAACAATGATATAATCATTCAGTGAGTGAAAAGGTAAAAAATTGAATTAAGTATATTATTATAAGAATGATAAATATTTAAATAATACAAATAATATTTTATATTTATCTAATATAATAAATAAATGGACCTTCACCACCTTCAGTGTAAACAATTATTGGTAAATGAATCACATCGCTTCATGAGGAAACAGTCCACTGTACACATTAGTGAAGTAATCATATATGAAATGGAATTGAAAGAAAATAGGTGTATATTATAGAATGTCTGAAGATGTATATTAAGAGAAATATATTATATATGTATATATATATATTTTTACTATCATCATACTTGAGCATGTGAGGTGGTAATGGGAAAAAATCACATCGTTTCATGAGGTAGTAGTCCGACATACATGTGAATGATATTTGGTAAACCTATTTTATGAAAGTATATATAGTTGTAGTTCATGATAAAAGAATAATTACATATATGTATATGTAATAAAATTTGGATACTATATCATATTTTTTAATAATTATTTATAGTTTTGGAGAATGAAATAAAATAAACACATGTTTCTGAAATTTAAATTTTCTTCACATATCCTATGTATTTTTTCCCACAAATCTGTCCAATGATTATTTTATGAGTAAATTAATGATTTTTATATGTGATTGTGGATTTTTATTTGTTTTTTGGGGATTTATTTTCCAATAAAATTGGTTTTTATAGTTTGAATATGAAAGGATAGTGTGTGGCCATTTAAAAGTGAGGTGATGGGCACAAATTAAATTTATAAAATAAAAAATGTGTACCTATGATGTTCACATGAATGAAGGATCAAAATAATTAATTTTAAATCAGTATAAATTATATGGGCATAATATTTCCATATAATTAGTTTTAGGAAATTCATTTGACATTTAAAAACAAATCCATATAGTTTAATAATTAGTAAAAACATTTATTCATTATCCATGGTAAATAATATTTATATTTTTTATACAAATTATGTTAAGAAACTAAGTTGATATTATTATATAATATATATTATTCATATTCCCAAGAGGGAACCTATTTTTCGAAATTCCATTCACATAATTAGGAATATATAACTTATATTTAACCCTAAATATAAGATGAGAATGTTGCTTTTTTAATATGGAAATGAACATTTGTTTACAGGGCTATCATATCAAGATTGAATATAAAAATGATACGAGTTACATATGTAATCATTTTAATAAAATTAAACTAATTTATCCAAAAAATACTAAAATTTTATTTATATTTATAAATATTATAAATGGAATTTTACATTAAAATTTAAATTCATTATTTTTCTCTATTTATAAAAAAATAAAACATTTAAGAAAATACACATAATTCACTTTTAGATAGTTTGGATATTATGATTTTAAGTTTCATACACTATAAAATAAATTTTAAAGTAGTGGTAAAAAATAAAAAAAAATTAGGTGAGGAAAACATGATAATGCTCTATTTTAAAAAGAATAAAATGTTTTAGGAAACAATTTTTTTTGGAAAATGATTCTAATTTATTTCTATTAAATAGATAGAATAATTTTTATAATTTATGGACTAATATTACTAATCTATAATTTTATTTTTGTGTTATATTTGGATAATGTTTTATTATTCATTTTCACTTAGGGATCCATTTTATACTTGACATCAATGTCATTAAATATAATGATTTATATTTTGATGGGTTTTTGTGGTTAGTATTCTGTGTTATATACTTTATAAAATATACATGTTATTAATTTAAAATTTTAAGGTGTTAAATGATCTAGAACCAAAATATATTTCATCATATTAATTTATTATTTAACTCAGAAATCAAGGAATGGTCATTTTGAGAAACCATTATTGAAAATGCTTGTTCGTAAAAGTGTTAATTAAATACCCTAATAATATGATAGAATGTGATGAAAAAAGGTCGTATAGAATAAATCAAAACAAAGTTTCTATATAGTTTAGAACTGCATAATATGAATATATGTTCATAATATTAAAAATTAAATATTTATATTTACTGATATAGTTTATTTATCACAATAATGTGAATGGTCAGTGTATTTTTTAAGACCCTTAAACTATTAATCTGTGATAATTTAAAAAAACATATAAATCAAAAGATAAAAAGATAATTCGGAATCAAATTTTTTAAATAGCCTTTTCATATTGATGATAAATAATTTTATTATCTAAATATAAATGGAAATATATTATCTTTATCAATATCTATTTCATAATCAAAATTTACATCTTTGTATGTTCTTAAAACAATTTCCAATTTATCAATTACCCAAATAAATGAATATAAAAAGGATGTTTTTTTGATGAACCCTATTGAGTTACATTTAACAAATCATAATATCCATAATAAAATGAATTTACTTCTTATTTATCTCCCTTTATTATAAGAATAAAATGTATTGTATGGGTTCACCGATATTCCAAAATATTTATATGGGGATGTAAAAAATTACATCTAAAAACTCATCAAATGATCCACATAAACCAGTTTATACATCATTAACCATATTACCCATTATAAATTTTATAGTAAAAAAAATTATAAATTCTATCAATAAATTTCAACAATCAAATTACCATTACTCTACCAAACCACATGAAGTATCACATAATTGTCACATACCATATATGTAAATACATTCATCTGGAATTCACTTGAATCATTGAAATAACCAATATTACTACAAAATTTTATTAAAAACTAGAATACAAAATTATCTCATTAATAAAAAATAGAATATTTGATAAATTATTTAATAGATTTTTTTATCCATGAATGATATATCAAACTATATTATAAATAAATTATTAATAAATTCAAATGTTGTCAATACTATAAGATTATAACTAACCATGTGAGTATTCCCATTATACTAACGATATTTTCTAACCATTAGGTATATTTTTTGGTTTTTTAATCCCTCAATAACAGACAATACGATAATTTCAATGTTCCATTGAGTCATTTTTCATGGTAAATAGTTTCATTCAACATTTTCTTGAAAATCCATAATTAAATTGTAGTACAACATAATAAATAATACAGTGCATAAATTTTATATCCATGATATCATTAATAATATACATAATTTAAAATTTTGGTTAATATAATAACTAGAATATAAAAAATTACACTTTTATTTGTTAATTTTATATCATTTTCATTGATATACTGTATGTTTTTTAGTAATATTTCTTTAATGCATCGGGTAATCATTTATGATGTTACCTAGCACCCTAGTGTTATATAATTAGATATTGGAATGTATTTTTTCTCACAAAAGATCATGTCAATAATTTTTTTTTCTCTATACACATATATGAAACACCCATCCACTTTAAGGATGTACCTCGTTTTTTTATGTTTTGGGTCGAAGCCTCAATTTATTATTTAAATAAATTACCACTTTTTACTGGGTAGAGGGTGACCCATTAGAGAGCCTGAAGGACCAAGGCCATGTGGCTTGAATACAAGGCTTGAAAGTCCATTTTTTGGCCAAAAGGACCCCACGGGGAACCGTACTGCAATTATACCTCCCTACTGCAATACATGCTACAGTCTTACCGCCACTACAGTTCCTAATATAGTCCCTTCCCCACAACATTATCATCGCTACTATAGTTCCATGCTATATTACTAATATAGTAACCCAGAAATTCCCTTGCCTGGATTTAATTATGGGTCTTTTGGAAGTACGATGTCGTTTCTTTCCACAATCATAATTTGTGGGGAGATATTTCTCTCATGTCCTTTATTTATGAGCCTTTTTTATCCTGTTCATATCTTTATTCGCTTTTAATCCAAAATAAATATATAATTATTTCTATAAATTTTTCCTCATGATATTATGTTCACATATGATGATATTTGTTTAGTGATTAGTTTACTTTGGAATATTGGATTAATCTAATCAACATAATAATTAATATTTCATTTTGAATTACATGTATGGATTGGTTTCCCATTACATATTTTTTCACAATTTTTTAATTATTATATATTTTAAATTAGATCATACCATTATGAATCATAATGGTATGATCAGAAATTTAGTTAAATAATTAAAATAAGATTATATTTTATTACATAGAAATTCTCGTAATAAATAACATGGTTTTTTATTAATATTTTTAAAATATATAATAGTTAAAATTAGTTAAAATTTTAATTATAATAACTATATCACCTATGAGGGTCAAACAAGGTTTGTAGTATGGATTGTTCTTATTCACCAAGTAAATTTTATGACAGCCCTAATTCACTCTTTTCAATGTTATTACCCATAGGTTAATTTGTTCTAGTTAAAAGTCTTATTGTATTATCTCTACATGGAATTAACATCTAGAAAATACCCGATAGTATTTTTGATATCAATATTTTCAAATTTTCTTCTACCCATGTACTCAAATTATATAATTTAATTTTGTACCCTAATCTAATATTTCCGAAATATAGTTCCCAATGATTGTATAAAACCTCTTTATTTACAACTACAGAATACAAGACCCCAATATCTCAATGCTAGTTTCTTTTTTATTACATGGTAATTAGATAAAATTAATCACACCCTCAATGGATTAATATATCAATAATTCTTAGTAAAATAGATACATAAAAAAATTTAAAATTAAATTCAATTAAAATAATGAATTTTCATTGATTATTTCATTACCCCCCCTTGTGAATATGATCATATCAATAACATAAAATAGCCTCGTATCTATAAGAAAATATAATATAAGGAATTGTTGATCTTAGATTTTCGTTATGTGTAATCTTACATTAGAAGTGTTATGTAAATAATACATAATAATTATGTAATGGTAAACATCTAACAAAATTAAATTTAATCTATAAATTATTAAAAATATGGAAAGAATAAATTATGACCAATTAGTTCCATATAAATTATAAAATGATCAGTAATCATAATAATGTATATTAAATATAATTGAAATATAACATGTAATTTTAATAGCTGAATTCATAACAATGGAATTAACAATGACATACATTTAAAATATAGATTCATTTCCTTCTTAAAGGTAATAGAATATAATCAAATACTTATTACAATACACAAAGACACACGCATACATATGGTTAAGGCATCATCCAAAAACAAATATTGTTTGTCTCATAATACCAAATGATGTGTGTATGAGAAATTGTGGCTCCCACGAATCACATTCGAATTCCAATTCACTTGTAATAAAATATCGGTGAACTGAAATAAATAAAATCATTCATTTATAAAAACAAGAAAATGAAATTTTAATATATTTCTGACTCACTATATATAACCATAGAATATTTGGAGTAATAAGGTGAATGATAATAAAATTGACCATATTTACTAAATATAAATATAATCCATCCAATAAAATAATAAGTATTACATCATTGAGATATATCTAAATAATATAATTGGGTTAATAATTGTTTTATGGATTTTATGAGTAGAAATATAATAAAAATTTCTTTAAAAACATTTTTATGAAAACATCCTTTTATCATTGATATTTTTTGGAATGAAAAATATCACAATCCAATATTTAATCTCTATTTCATTAATATAAGTTTCGAGAAGTTTGAAATTATTATTTTAATCATTTATTTATCATTATTATAGAATTTTCATTCATTTAGTACATTTAATATAACAATTCCTTCCAAATATTCAACAAAAATAAACATTATTTTGAATAAAACAAGATGATTCATTTGAAAACATTTTTATGAATTACACTTTTTTAATAAATAATTTAATAATTCAGTTTGAAATGGTTATAATAATTTTTCAAATCAATTATTTAAAACAATTTTTTTTATGAAATACGATTTCTAACAGAGGAGAGACATTTAGACATATTTTCGTAAAATCGTTTTTAATCATATTATGTAAAAAAGAGGGTAATAATGGTACATTTAAATTTTAAAAACAAATAATAACTATATTTTAATAATATATATACACATATATAATAATATATAAATATCAAATAATTACAAAATGGGGATATTTAAACATAAATAATACCAAATAATTATGTGTTTGTGGAATAAATACCTATCATTTTTGCACATTCTAATTAAAATGTCAATAAGAGAAAAGAAATAAATTTTATCTATAACTAATTAGAATATAAAAAAACTCATGATATACCATATCTAAGGGGAATTATTTACATAACAAAATGTAAATAAATGATGAATATGACATATGTCTCACAGATATAAAATTCATACGAGATACCCTTACCTTGGTTACTAACTCTTCCTGTACATTATTTCTCATCAAAAATAATAATCATATGTTAATTATTTCTTTAATAAGAATAATTATCGATATTAATATTCCATTTATTTAAAATATTAACATATTATATATTATATAATAATAAATTAAATTGAAGACTGGTGATTCAATAATATTTGGATTATCTATCAATGATGACCTTGGTAGGATGACTATGGACAAAGTGGTCATTATATAGTCATGTATTTAATACTAATAATGAAAAAATATCAATACATATGGATTAAAAATAATTTTATAACTATACATGTAATGTTTTTTTAAAACTAAACTATATTATTATCATGGAAACATTTTTTTGTACACAAAAAAGATTATCATATCCATTTATCAATGATTATTATGGAAAAGAGGTAAAAAATATTTAATAGATGAATAATTATCATAATATCATAAAAACCATATTATTTTGTAAAATATAATTATATATATCATCCATTTGTTCATTAAATGATAGTTAAATCACTTCATGAAGGCAGTTGCCCACACGAACATGAATAATGTTGTCATCGTTAATTTGGTGAGAGGGAAAAAAGAAAATGATATATTCTCTGATCAAAATGAAAAATATTTCATAATTTCTATAATTATTCAATTTATGTAACATATATTCATTAAAATATCCTTATATAATTTTGTATAATATATTAGTGAATGAATAATCACATCTCTTCGTGAGGCATTTGTAAGTCGTACGCATGAGAAACTTTATTATACCCCCAAAATGATATAATATAAAATGGAATAAATTATATAATGTAATGAGAGGTATAATTATGTTTAATATAATATATATATATATATATATTATATTCATCATCATACATAGATGTGGAAATGGAAAAATTAATGTCGTCAGTTTTTGAGGTGATAGTCTGTCGTAGCCATGAATAGGGATTTTGTAACCAATTTGATGTAAATGAGGTTTTTTTGATACTAACTATATATATAAAAACATATATTTATATAAAGGATATATATGATGTAATATGATCATGGTTTATTAATATTTATTAATGTGGTATAGAAAGAAGAAAAAAATATTTTTAAATAATGATACATCTAATTCTCTTATCTTATATAGGATTGCACATCATTCCTTCAAAGGATCAAATTTTTTAAAAAATATGATTATAGGGTTATAAGAGTATATTATTGAATTTAATAGTGTATATACTCGATGAATCCAATGGGCTTGATTTAAAGATCAATAGAGGTTAGGGGTCATATTTTCTAGGGGAGGATAGAGGTTGACATGTAATATTTCGAAATAATAAGTTATGGTAGTATTTTTCCATTGAGAAAATGATAGAAATTGACATTAGAAACATAAATATATTTTTATTTTTTAAATAAATATAGATTTTTTTAAAAGTTATTATGTCATTTCCCCCTATATTATTTCTCATTGACCCCTCGGTAAACAAATTTTTACCTTAACGACAGTAAATAAATTTTACATTATTTACTATTATTTATTATCATAAATTATTTAATTCATATTAGATATTAGATATTTTTTTTATTTTAAATATGGAATATATTTCTCTAACATATATTTATATAATTTCTTATAATCACTTTATATTTTAACATGAAGTTGTGGGGTGAATATATTTTGTTCACAAAGAAAATGTTCAAAAGTATATATTGTTTTTATATAAAAAATATATATAAGAATGATTATGAGGACATAGATTAATTATATAGTAATATAATAGAACTAATTTTACTTTATAACCAATTTTAAATATAATTTATCTTTTTAAATATACGAAAATGAAAAGGTGGTTTTTTATTAAATTTCTTTTTTCACTATTTATAAAAGTAAAAATAAATTAAAAAAATTTAAAAAATTTAAGATAACAGAAAATTATTATTATTATATTAAAAATAAACCTATATAATAAAATAATTTTTCATATAGTGTTAAAACAATTAAATTATATAATCTTTACTAGACACGACTAAACATTCTTTTATAAAAAGACTCTTTGTCCGAAAAAATTTCTTTTTTCTTTAAAATGATTTCTTTTATTTACAATAAATAGGTAAACGTAATTTTTATAAATTATTTAATACTATTTTTGACATATAATTTATTTGTTCTGTTATAATGATATACTATATAACCATCCATTTCAACGTGATGTTATGTGTTCCATATGTTATTAATGAAATTGGATTTAAAGAAATATATTTTGGTAGCTGTTTATGAATAGTGTTTTATTATGCATAACCTATAAAAGGAAATTTACTTCTTTTATATTTTTTAATGTTACATAATATCTATAAAGATAAATATATATTAAAATATATATTCCTAGATAATATTTCTAATTCAAATATATGATATGGATATAATTTTTAGAAGACTTTGACTACATAATAAATTCCCACCAATGGTAAGGGAAAAGGTAGAGAATCAATTGAGTTTCAATGATCATGCTACGTTACCCATGTGGTGGGATTAAAATGAAATTATATTTAATAAGTTTATTTGATTAATCACGATTTCATAAGATAAATGATATGATTCTATAAAAATGTAATAAACCAAACATAATTTATCATAGTTAAATATTAGTTTTTGTGGTTTTGATTATATATATGTTATCCCTAAAACTATAAATGAATAGTGATCTTTTAGGTGATTCACATGCTTCATCCATCTCTAATCATCTATGAACCCCATTGATAAATAATGACATAATGAAAAAAGTTGTTGTATAACAAAATGATGGATATTACAAATATGTATATTGAGGATTTTCATTCTGTAATATTTATGATGAATGATAGTAGTATAAGGGTTACATTTAATAATTACTCATGCCATTACAGAATTTAAAAAACATCACCATGTATTTCATCAATGAAATACCTATGAAATATGAATTATATAATTACATTTTCGTTTTAATAGAGTTTCTAATAATTTAAAACGATATTATTAAATTCAATGATGATTTCTAACACAACCAACTATCTAATATATAAATATGGGAGCTAGTTTTGTTATATAGTTTATGACTATCTATTATATCTGATCAAGATCTAAGGATTTCCTTGATGATCTATAAATATTTTTTGAAATAATTGT
The DNA here is from genome assembly GCA_963277665.1 of Viscum album. NCBI lineage: Eukaryota > Viridiplantae > Streptophyta > Magnoliopsida > Santalales > Viscaceae > Viscum > Viscum album. The sequence continues at coordinate 1,379,894,607 of OY728126.1, forward strand.
GGGTATTTTTGAACATAACCATTTCATAAAACCCTTAATAAGATAATCAGTTTGATAGAACCATTCAAAAAATGAATATATGATTTAATTATTTTTAGTGGATTTCCATTCATCTTTGGATCTTCAACCTTAAAAAATTGACTTCTAATATAATCATATTTTACATTCTGTAATTTATATCGAATCATAGGAGGCTCTATATTGGATGATATTGTTTACTCAACAAGGCTACATTGAAGTAAGATAATGATAACTTATATTTCCTACAATTTTCCTCAAATACATTGATAATATTATATCCATTAAATGATTTATGATAAAGGACAAATTTAGGTATATTAATTATGGATTGAATCACTAAATAATTCATGATATTAAGGTTTATGATAATTTTATTGATCCATATATCTCTTTATAAAATGTTTTTGTTGTTGGAAAAAAATGACATTTTTTATTTATGATTATATCTACCATTGAGATCCTTATTAATTTTTAGATATAATTTATCACATATTAATTCATTCTGACCACACAAAATAACAAAATGTACATCAATAATATATTTTTTATGTTCTAAAATCTATATACTTTATATGTTTGGTTCATAGAATATATAAAACTATTGTATAATATTTAATATATGGAACTATAAGTGGGGATTATGGATTTTATTAATAAATATTGTTAGAACAAAAAACACTACATTGATCAATTCACTAATGGAAAACCGTAAGACTAAGGATGTATTTTTTTATACAAAATGACTTAATGAGACAAAAATAGTATAATATGTTTTCTTTGAAATAATATAAAAGTTATAAAGAAATTATATTAAATGGTAATAGTAAAATGGACCACATTTTAGTAAATTTAATATCTTCAATGAAATATTATATTGGGTATATTTTTATTGATGTAAAAACCAGAAAAATGAAATCAAAGATATATTAAGTATACAAAATGATTTAATATAATTTATATGTAATAGTTATTATTATTCCCCAAAAATTAGATAGATCATTGATAGGGAATGAGGTTAATCCATGATATCATTTTTAATTTTCATGTAAATGTTTTTAAATCAACATCTTAATCTATTTAATGTTATCAATCCACTCAATTTTCTCTCAAATTCATTCATTCAGTGAATTATTACTGAAATAGAGTTCATTTGGGAATATTAAATGGTTCCATAAAAAAGTAATCATTATTATATGTTTTTAATAATTTTCAATAATTATTCTCAAATGAAGAGACAAATATTTATAATTAGTTTCATTCCATAATTTAAATTACAAAAAAAATTATTCGAAAGCCAAATTAAATTCCATTTTTTAGTTACCCAACACATTGAGAAGCCACTAATGTGGCATTAAATACCCCACTCGAAATTAATATCATTCATGTTGAACCATTTGTGAAAATAGAATATTCTATATATTTTTGTCATTAAAAATATAAATAAATGATAATCATTTATTAACTACTCCTGATTTTCAATAGCTTGATGAAAACAATAAATTTTCCTTAAAAACTCACTAAATCGTGATAGATAAAAATAATTGTTTTATTTTATCATGAAGTATTTATTCTCAGGTTGTTAGTTTTTCAGTTTCCAAAAATAAACCCTCTATAAAAATTATATTTTTATAGGTACTGTGGATTAAAAAAAATATCAATGAAAATGGAAATTCCCAAAAGCTATGATTTTCATTAATATAATAATGACTTGAACAGATAATATTTATTTTCACCTACTTCAATAAATATTCTTCTCATTTTACAATTTTATTCAATATAATAAAACACTAATTAATTATATAATATATATATTAATTTAATTAAATGAATATTATGGTATTTCATCCAATGATGGAATATTCATAACAACATATAAATATATTTGGTGGTTTCTATTATTATTTGTGCCCACACATAAGGAAGTATGTCTATATTTAGTTTCCTATCATGTGGATTTAATGCTTAAGAATTATACATGTACAATATTGAATTGGTTTTTCTTAAATTAAGGATCAATAATTTTTTGGATGTCAGTATATATACTTGCATTGAATTTGGAAGATTATCTTTTCATGCATTAATCATGAAACATTTAAAAGACTATTTATATCATTTTAATTCCATGTATTAATATTAACTACTGAATCATTTCTTATAATCTAAACACAAAAACATTTTATATATCATCCGTGGTATCATTTCATGCATATATCATATATAGAGTCTTCAAATTCTTTCATTTAAAATTTGATAAATGATCTACATCCCATGAAATCATTAAACTATATATTAATACACTAATATCATCTTATAAAATCTTATTTGAGATTACATCCCTATCACATCATTATAAAATCTCCCATGATTTTCTCAAGGCTCTATAAGATCATTTAAATACATGATTTAATCTATTTAATTGATTAATTAATGTCCCATAAAATATGAATGTCTATTAATTTATGAATTCTACCATTATCTCTTATATTTTTCTTATATGCAGAGGAAAATTAAATTTCATTCCACACAATATAATTGATGATACATATGGTCAAACATCATTATTGAAAATCGATAACACTTATTTTTTTACTGAGATTCACTATGTGTTCTTGGAACTACATGTTGTTTATATTTGTATTTCTACTCATTGAAGGAAGATATTCAATGTCAAAAGATCCAAGATAAATATTTCTTCATGGAAGCTCAATCATTCTGGTGGATTCATAAAAAATCCCCAACTTGGAACATAGTTGACATCATGGAGGATTGGTGGTTGTTTCTTGTGAAATATTATCATAAACAGTGAACATATATTCATTTATTCATTATATAATTATCTTTAGAACCATTATATATTCATGTTTAAACTAAAAATATATTTAAACTCACCTTCACATTTGATCATATTATTCTTGAAAATCATTGATTTAATTAGTTATCAAAAAATTTACTTATCAGTTTTTTTATAACAGTCATTTTAATGATAGATGTTGTTAAAAACCCATCACATGCTATTGATCATAGAATTGAATATTTTATTTACTATTATTTATCCCATCCATAAGGAAGAATTGATTGTTGTAGGAATAAGATTAGTTGATCGAGATATATATGATATTAGATTGATCAAATTATTTAGTTTTTATTCTATGAATATCATTTTAAACTAGGAAAAATATAAATGAATGTTATACTCTACATCTCATTATCATTGCATTATCAAATAATTTATATTCAAACCCTTACAATAGGATGGATTATTGGGAGTTACTAGGAATGTTCCAAGAATCGGCTTCACACTCCATTGTGATATCTCAAAAGCTATATCTCTAGGGATTCAATGAAAAATACATACATTTTTATTCAAGACCATATTGGTACTCTAAATACACTATTAACACATTTCACCTTAGAATATCAATGATTTATATGTCCAACATAAAGATATATGAACCCACATAAGTATTTTAGCTTTCCCATTTTATTTTATAGGGATTTCCTATTATTGATAAGCTTATGTAAAATAATTAAATAAAATTATCATTAATGTACATATACATTTAGAGTAGCTTCAAAACAAAATAATTTTTATCTTAGACATATCAATTACTCAACACATAAGGATTATTTAAAATAAAATACAGAACATGGGCATGAAATCCTCCCCCATTGTATTCTATTTTCAGCAAAAAAAATTTAATGTCAATGTGTTTTGTTATTTCCACTAACCACTTTTTGGAAATAACATGTTGTTGAACATACAATGGTTATTTTATATTATTATCTTCACAATGTTCTATTTTATTCTCCCTAACTAAAAACCTATAGAAATTTATTAAAATAAGATCGACAATATATTTTTTTTTGAATAGTTATTTTAATTAATTATCATATAACTATACAATCTAACATGATGTGAAAATTACACGTTATAATAATGTTTTAAAAGGGTAACCATAATATAAAATACATATGATACCATTTTCTGGAAATCTTTACCTTTTTTATTATTAAAAATTTTATAACACGTAAAAAATTACTACAGACACATCAAAAAAAATATTATGATTTTCTAGGAAGGGAGATATGACTCTTACTTTTTTACCATTATTATCAACCAACCACCAATAAAATATAATATTTTTATAAAAAATATAACAAAAGATAATGTTTTATTTGAAAATTCATTCATTATAAATATTAAATTTGTAAGAAAATCATTAATTTACCAGAAGTTATTAGACCAAGGATTCTCTTATTTATACCACCCCTAAATGGTTTCAATCACTTCCTCTCATTTATGAAATTTGTGAAACCTAATTATTTTTTATTTTAATTGATTTCAATTCAATATTAAATCATGAATATCCATGAATACCCTTCATGAAATCCCATGTATCCTCAACTAATATTGATTAAATAGGAACCCCATTTGTGTTCTAATGTTATATGTAGTTTGATATACCATACCCAACATGAGACATTATTATTTTCTACAATTTTCATTAGAATATTTCCTTGAACTCCTTATTACATATTTCGGACTCACCTACTTCCATAGAAAATTTATGGTCATGAATATCTACTTTTTTATGTATATAATTTATTCTTTTACTTTTAAATAATCACTTTTCAATTTGTATATTTTATATCATATACTACAACATCATATTCTAAAAACATAATAAATAATTTGGATTCATGAATCTCTAACCAAATGTAAATTTCTGATAGATCTAGATAGATTATCGATAACTCATTCATTATAGTCTACTTTGGATTATAATTTATCTCACTAACATCGTCCACATTTAAAGAATATTCATTAAATTCCACAATCTTATTAATATTCATTCATATATCACCATAATGAATCACTTCTTAATTTATAGTCTGGAATACATCATCTCATTCACCCTTCTTTAGTCAATATACACATACATTCTAATGACTTTTATGTATATCTTTTCATGGGTGGTTTTTGGTGGATCTAGTTACATCATTCTAACCTAAACTACAAATTATCATTTTATAACAAAATCCCCCCTTTTCAGATTCAATTTAAATTAAGTATTTCATTGTTGGTATTGGGATTAAATAACATCAATTAACAACCTATGAATGAAGGTATTTCATGTTTTAACCAATTTATATATGGGATATATTGTCATTTAATATCATCCTTTGTATAATGTTTTACTTTTTTTTTACACTTCCACTACTAGTTATATATAATTTTTCATTATAATAAGTTGTAACATATTTCACCAGATAGTTGGAACCCTTCATATCAATTTAATGGTAAGACTCTCCATTTACATCAACTAATATAATTAGTTACTCAATATCATTTACCTATCATGTAAAAATTGAATTATATGGATTTTTATTAAAAAACATCTTCATCTAAAATGATATTTTTATTTTTGACAACTACCTATCTTTTCATAACTAAAATACATTGTTATTTGATTCATGATATCATAAAAAAGGACTAATTTCATTTTTAATAGATCTAATTTTTTTGACATCCATATTATTATATGGTTTTTATTTGTTATTTTTCTACAGGATATTTGTAATACAATAAATATGTGCCTCATCTCAATTGATAATTAATATTATAGTTTGATTCATTAGTAAACATAAATATAATTTGATGAATAATTTTTTATTCTATTATCAAATATAATTATTATCCTTATTATCTTAAAATTTTATTTCCTTATTGTTTATAAAATAATTGGAAATGTGTAAAAAAATATATTCCAAACATTTTTTTTCATTTTTTCCATTTTTACGAACCACATTACATTTTAAAAAAAAATTAATGAAGAGAAACATTATTATTGAATTAATAATATACATCCTCATATTCAAAATAATTTGTTGCAATAATATCTACATTGTTAAATTTCTTTTCCATAATGCATCATATTATATCCAATCATTTTATTTTTCTAAAAATATGGAACATTTTTCATCTCAATGAAAGTTATCATGTTTTATAGCTCATGTAATATCAAATCTAGTCTTCAAATAAGGGGTGTAATTTTTTTATTAAATTTAACATAAAAATTTTCATATGTATTTTAACTATCAGGGAATCATCGATAATCATAAATTAATCTATATATTTCATAAAATAACCTCCAACCAAGTATTTAAAACATCATTCGTAACTTTATTAATAAATATTACATTTTTCAATTAGATCATATAGATATATAGAATTACTTCATTTAAATTTTTTACATTCATTAGGATTTATTAATTTATTAATGAAATATATTAATTTACATATATCAATGACCATTTTTTTTGACAAATTGGGATAAATACTTGATGCTTATTTTTTTGGACGTATAATATATACCTATATTTATTTTATTATATTTTTCATAAAAAATTCCTTAATAATGGTTGTAAGATCAATTCCTGGGTTATCTATCATTTTCATTCATGGTGAATATTGATAATATACAATAATATTACTTCGGTTATGAATGATGTTCCCATCAAATGTGTGAAATCCACAGACATGGAATGATTTTATATTATCAATATGTGTGATTTCTTATTAATTATTATAAAAGAATATAAATAATTGGTTACACTTCCTTGTACATGATACCATGTTTGACCATTATTCTACACCCCAATATCCATCTATTATTTTATATCTGTTTTAAAACCATAATTATCCTTCTCAAAATATTCCTTTTTAGGTTACCCAATCCAGTCCATGTGAATCATTAACAACTATTTAGAATCATTAGGAATAGAATTTTTAAATTTATATTGATCTTGTGTCAAATTTATTTTCTGTGTCACCACATGATCCAACAACATGACTAATTTAACTCTAGCCTTGTCTTACTCAGTAATGAGATCATCAATAGATTCCTTAATCAAATAAGTTATTCTTGAAATTCACTAAAACTATTATTTTATACCAATTCTTATTTATAATGAATGAGAAATAGTTTTTGTTTTAACAATTATCATCTTTATTAAGACTACAATATCACTTTGAAAAGGAGTAATTTCTAAATTTGTGAATTCTTATAATATTTACAATGACTTAATTTTTTTAACCTCCAGTTATAAAATAAATATTTAATACTGAAGACATTCAAAATATCTATTTTCCATAAAAAGGATTCTAATTATCGAATATGAATCCCATGGGATTCAGATATGGACTCAAATTATATTTCCATTATAATTTTATGTCTACAAAAATTTACTTCTCTATAAATATTAGCCATGAATTTCAAAGTATCTCTTTATTAAATCATATCATTGATACATAAAAGGAATTGTTATTATACCTTCCCCAAAAAACATTCATAAAATGACTATTTCTCCTTGAAAACATGCATACATCAACCACTATTATTGATATACATGATTTCTTAACACCACCTTATATGAAAGGTTATAAAATAATATTTGATGAATTAATGTTACCATGAACCTCCCAATAATGTGTACCCTTCCTGGGATAGAAATGTGAAAAGATATAGAGTGAAACCATATCCCCACCATCAGTAGGCCCCGGGTTGATGACTTGCACTGAGTTTATAGTAGACACACAAATGGGTGGCATTGCCCAATAAGAGAGCACTTGAGAACGAAAGACATAAGAAACCCCCAACCAACTCCAACTCAAAACCCACTATAATATAATCCCAACTACATATATGTAATGTAATGATAAAATTTAATATTACTGAAAGAGATACATGAAAGAACCAAAAGAATGTAAAATGGCATCAATGATGAAACTTGAAGAACTCCTTCAAACCCCTAGAAAAGTGTAACTAGCCTAATGTCCAACATGATCCAAGTTACATGGAAAAACATTTTTATATAAAAAGGGTGAGTATAACAGTATACATTGTATGATCATCCCCAGTGCCACTCTTACAAATGTAAAGAACTCATTCTAAAGAACATTGAACAACATGTGAAATTAACTCTCCCCCTAAAACAGTATACAATATTCCCATACTCACCCTAGATACTATCAACAAGTATCACATAAAAGACTATATAATACAATAATGAATGTCAATGGTACTCTGATAGCACTTCCTCACTGTTTTCCCACTTTTCCCCAACATCACACGTCCTAATAATCTCTCTCCAAATGGTCTTGCATACAAGCATAAGGGAAAAGATCCAAAACATGCACCTCATGCAACAAAACCACGTCATCCACATAACCAATGTAACAAGGTAGTTTCTAGGAGCCACCACAACATTCATAACATTAATCATAGATTAGGTATTATTCATCAAGTCATTACATCACATTCACTAAGTAAGGATCCTTAATCCATCATAACCTATACATGCTACACCAATAATAGTTCAAAAGAAACATTATCTAGAATATATGTGTGTTAATAACCATAATTGAATTCATCCCTAATCAATCAAATATAATTAAAACTATCCACCATTCTTATAAGCACAATTAACTACCAATAGAATAGAGTATGACCAAAGGGGGTAGTCAGCCTTCTATCCCCCCATCATTATGGTGGGAAAAACACCCCCAATGATCAGAATCCCTATGGGTCAGTTTCCATTAAAAAAATATGGTAGATTAGAATAATGAAACACAATAACCACATGATATATTATATCTCACCACCACACTGTGATCAAAACATAGCCATAGACCCAAGTATAATTATCATCTTTCGGACTCTCGGTTGCCACTACGAAAACTAGATATCCAATATGTGTATAATCATTTAAAGAGTGATATTTTATAACGTGTACCACTTTGGAAGATCCATTTTATGTAATAAATAACTATGAAATAGTTATTAATTATTAATTACATATTATGTTTCTTTGGAAACACTACATGTTCAATGGAGTCTAGGAATAACCAAACCATGTCCACATCTACTCAAATATATTACCTCATCATTGTATACCAACTATCTCTAACTGCAAGATTTATCATAATTTATAGAATAATTTATTAATAGAATTATTAATATCTCATTATTCCAGGTATTCTAGAAAATATAAAATAAGCAATCAAACACAATGGGATAAACAAAATTTCTAGATGGACTGTATATCTAACATTTTCAACTTATAATAGGACCATAGACCCATCCATCCTCGAGAATATAAAATCCAATGATAGAAGGAATACTCCATACATCTTGTCCTTCATTTGAAAGTGGGTATGCATGAACATCCTCCTGAAACAATGTGGAAGGTAAAAAAGATAAACAACCAACAAGATTCTACAAGCATCCAACATTCATAACAGACCTATTTCATTATCTCTATTTCCATCCCCAACACCCACATGTATAAACAAAATGCATCTCTCCAGTCAAGGCATCAAATGCTACCCAAAACCCTGGGCCTCCCTTCCCTTCATACAATAATAGCTTCCTTGTGGCTTCCATCCAATGCTCACACCGCAACATAAGTAACTGGAAAAAAATTGGAATGCAACTAGGCTCGCAGCCCCAAGCTTGGTATATAGCCTTAAAACCCAATGAGAACTCACTGATCCAAGCATAAGGCTACATGACTTTTAAACCATGTGGGAAACTCAGAAACCTATAATGCATTATCTTTTATATAAATTTTTTTATTTAATACATATTGAATAAACTAGTTTATTTAAACATGCATAAAAACATAAATTCAACTCTAAAAAGTTGACCACAAGAACAACTAGATGAAAAAACATTCCACATTACCTATATACAATTAATTTACAATTAAACCCATCATTATAATCATTATCAATTTACTTCAAAATAGAAATTATGGTTAAATCATTCATATATTTCAAAGTATATGTATATGAAATAGGAAACAACAAATGATTAATTCCAATTTATTTATCTAGTTTAACTATTAAATATGTCAATTCCATTGTAATACTATTTGATAAAACATTATATCTCTATACTTTCATGTAAAATAAATGATAAACCACAAATAATCTACCCCATAAGTTTTTAGGAATACTTTTTACGAGAACAGACAACACAACATATCATTATCACCTCTTATGGAAGATTGTATCCACCCATGGATGCAAAGACACCACAACTCCAACCAACACCCAATAAAACGCCATTAGAAATATGAATATCACATTCCATAAAATGAAAAGGAGAAAATGAAGGAGATAAATCAAGAAGAATGGTGGTATACCATATATTAATTATAAGATAGATCAACACTTCCAGGTTGAACCAAAAATAGGGAGTGAAAATTTAGTCTGAAAAAACATCTAGGATCACACGATCCCATGATTATGCACCATGGATGATTCCTATCGTAATTAATGAAATGTTATAGAATATCATACAATAGAAAAATAACGGAAGGAAAGGGGGAATTATCTCATCACTTTATTGGATTTAACGGATCAATAGTTAAAGATATGATGGATTTTACATTAAGATCAATTTTGTTAATGATCATGCATTTTTTTACACGTTTAGGATTCTTGACTATTAATAAAAATAATGATAGGAGTTATGGATTTGATTTAGCCTTAATTCAGTTAAATAAAGGATTTTAAATCATTTTAAATCAAAGGGAATGTCAAACTGGAGAAACTATAATAATTATGTAAAAATATTCAAAGTTGACAAAGTAAATGATACAATTCTTGAAACACTATTCAGGACACCATTTTAGTGCCACTATTTTATTGACACCATTGTATTACCAACATTTCTAGGACACTATTTATTTGACACCATTTCATGAAACAATTTGATAATTTTGAAAAGGATGTGACACCATTTTTTGATACTATTTTCTGAAATATATTTGAAATTCATCAAAGAATGTGACATCATTTCATAACATTATTTATTGAAATAGATTCAAAACATGTAAAAGGATGTGGCACAATTTCTCGAAACCATTTAATGAAATAAATGAAAATTTATCAAAAGATACGACATAGTTTTGTGACACTATTTCCTAAAATAGTTTTGAAATTTTTCAATGGATGTGACATCGTTCTATGACACTATTTCAAGAAACAGTTTTGTAATATTGAAAAGGTTGTGAAGTTGTTTCACAATGCCATTTTAGGAATCAGTTTAGAAATTTGGAAATGGATGTCACAACATTTCATGACACCATTTCATGGAGAAGTTTGGAAATCTGGAAAAGAATATGACGTCATTTTGTAACATTGTATCATGATATAGTTTGGAAATCTAGAAAATGATGTGACACTATTTTGTGAAACAGTTTAGAAATATTTGAAATGAAGTGACACAATTTGATGACATCATTTAATGAAATAGTTTCAAAATGTGGAAAAGGAAGGGAAACAATTTCATGAAATTGTTTGGATGTTTGGAAAATGACGTGACAACATTTCGTGACACCATATCATGATCCAATTTTAATATTTTTATATGAATGTGACACTGTTTAATGACACCATTTCAAGGAACAGTTTTTTAATTTGGATAAGTTTTGGATATAAGTCTCCATGACCACATATAATAGTTCAAACATAAAATTTCATCAAATTAATGGACTAGAGACCTCAGGTTCATTACATCAGATTAATGTCAAAACATTATCATCCTTGAGATTCCAAAACCAACCCAGATTTGAAATAGATTAAGGGGAATGAACAACCACTATTCATGGTACCTATCAAGGTTCTTTCCACCAAAGGAGCTCAACTGCTTCAAAAATGAATATAAAACACCACATGAAATCCAAAACCATCTCTTAAACACCCTCACGGGGGAGATAAAACTCAAAAGAGAAAAATCCACCACAATAGACTATAGATATCCATCTCATAGAAAAGAAATTTTCTGTAAACATAGAAGAACATCATTATAGGAGAATGGATAAACATAAAACTGATCTAGGAACGGTGTGTGTATCTTCTACTCATGTTCCCATGTACTCTACTCCACAATGATGTGTTGTCACAATACATGATCCAACTGAATAACATGCTCATGTAACAACTTTTTCTTGTGGTCAGGGATCTCTATAGGTCACTCTTATAAGGTCACATCATCATCAAAGTCAATATCTCTCTAATATATTGTGGGATAGTCATCAAGAATATATTTATGGATATATGCATCATGATGGATTTCAGGTATCCTGATCATCTATGGGGGAAGTTATGCATGATATTCCATGACTCCAATAAGAGAGAACATCTCAAAAGGCCCAAAAAATGTGAAAAAAGCTTAATCTAATTACCAAACCTTCAATTCCAATGACAGGGAGTCACATTTAGAAACATGTGATCCCCAATGTCAAACTCCATAGGTCACCTCATATGATTATAAAAGGACTTGGGATGATATTTTGCTGCCTTAATATTCTTCTTAATCCCTACAAACATCTCTATAACATTCTATACCAGTTCCATCCTGAGAATTTCTAACTCTCCAACCCCATCCAAACACAATAGAGAAGAGCATGGTCAGCCATACAGGGTTTCAAACATCACCATACCAATGTTTTAGTGAAAACTATTTTTGTATGTGAACTTTACAAAGGACAAGTTTTTGATCCATGAACATCTAAAATCTGGGACACAAGAGAAATACATGTCTTATAATTTCTGGAAGGTCCACTCTATCTGACTGTTCTTCTACAGATGAAAAGTAGTGTTACGTCATAGTTTAGAACCAAATGTATGCAATATAATTCTCCATACCATAGTGGTAAAATGTTGGTCTCAATCAAAAATGGTCATCCTTAGGACTCTGTAGAGTCTCACCCCTCTTCCATACACTTCCTCAACAAAACATTCACTGATCATAACTCCTTGATTAAAATGAAGTGGGCTAATTACATCCAACAATATAATTACACCTATATAGCAACATAGGCTCCATGAGATCATGGAAAATCAGTATCAATGTTCATCAAGATATCCTCCCACATACATTGAGGAAAACCAAACAACTTCAGAAAACAACCAAGAACATGGTGCTCTTCCTTCATCTTTTGGAAGACCTAACATTAAGAAACTAACACTGCAACCACATGCTTCAACCCCAGCTCCAAAAATTCACTCCTCAAGACATCATACATTTTAATAATGCCAGAATTAACTGTTATAGTAGAATAGTGTAACCCTCTATGAACCATCTCACACATTTCTAGATTAATGGAAAACCGTCAATGAAACAAAACTTGGTGATGTTCATCCTCAACCAAACCATCATGGGATTCACAATAAAAAAATTAATCTCTTCATAACTCTACCTCAGGATCCATCAATTTGGAATCTTCTACTTATAGCATTTGATATGAGTACACCATCATCTGGAAACGAAAACCTTTACCCATAAATTCTACTATATTTTGAATCAACACTGAATGCCCTTCCATCACTCTCCATGAATCCATATATTCATGCACTACATCACTATGTGGATTCCAGTTGACCGCATTAGCTCTAATGTTCACATTACCTAGGGTATATGAAATTTTGATGTGGTAATCCTCTATGAACTCCATCCACTGAAACTACTATATGTTCATGATATTTTTAATGATAACATACATCAAGATCTAATGATCATTGGAAAAAACAAAGAGCTCACTGATGAGGTATTGTCTACACAACTTCAGAGTGAACTCAAATGCGTCGAACGAGAGATTGTGGGTTGCATAGTTACTTTCACTGGGACCCAACTACCCGTACACATATGAAACAATTGATCTCTACTGTATCAAAACAAATCCTACCCCAAGAGGGGAATACTAAAAAAATTGTCAAATTGAACAACATATGCTAGCATACAATGAACCAGAGAACCACCCAACATCATCTTCAGATACAGGAAATTTTCATATTACTGATATGTCTACAAGAATGTATGATCATTAATATTCAACGTTATTATAGGAGTACCATCCCAAGATAAGTAGTCTATTAAACTCTTGTAATTGCATGTGAGACAGAGGAAACATTGAAACTTTTCCACTGGCTTGGGGGTTACCAATGTCAAAAATGATTCAACAATGTCTTATCTACAATTATTTCCTATAGGGAAAAAACATTACGCATGAAACAGACTTATTTAGATCCAAAATATCACTTTGATAACATCAAAATTAGCTATTTCTGATGAAGAACTCCAAAAAATGCATGGATATGATCAGCATACTCATTCTCAGACGTGGAGTACATGAGGATTTCATCTATAAAATCCAACAAAAATATATCTAGGAACCCAAAAAGCAATGTGTTCATAAACACCATGAACAATGTTGGATCATTCATCACACCAACCATCATTACCATGAACTCATAATGCCAATGATGACAACAAAAATCAGTTTTGGGATATCCACATCTTTCACTCACAGATGATGATACCATGACTTCATCTCGATATCTGATAAAAAAAATTCACACTTCAACTGGTTGGAAAAATCATCAATCTATGGAATAGGATATAGGTTCTTTATTGTATATTTGATTGAGCTAATATAATTGATACACAACCAAAAACTATCATCATCCTTCATTATGAACCTAACTAATGAACCCATAGTGAAACACTCGGCCGAACAAAACAACACTACATCATACCATCGATATGTACAATTATATCTCTCAACATAGAAAGTTACAGCCTATACAAAGACATTGAGATAAGATACATGCCCAGCTACAACTTGATCCTAAACTTGATCTCCCATTGAGGGGGTAATTCTATAACCTATTGTAGAAATACATCATGGTATTCAACCATGACCATGGAAAATTACAACTATTGAGATTGTGATAAAATAAACATCAGAACATTCATCATGGATAATAGTGAATGATGACACCTCCAACTCATCCAGGGGGCTCGCTCGCCAGCAAACACTACTGGCTCACCATCAGCATCGAAGAACACCACCTGCTTATAGAAGAAATAAACAACTACCATCATCGAATAAAACCAATCCATTGTGAGTATTGAATCATTTGGTCATATCCATACACATTTTAAATCTTCCCAAGAGTAGTACTATCCTAATATTAGCACACAAAATCTACATATTTCAAAGAAGACAGCTCGATCTCCAACTATGATAGTGAATGCCAAAGGCATTGGAAGCCACTATAGCTCATGTCCCAAAATATTGAAAAGGGATGTTTATATGAAAGAGTTTTTGGATAATGTGACAAAAAGGCATTCACCCAAGTATACAAAAAAGAAAAAGGGAACCTATAACGACAGTTGACTCTCTTAGTGCTGGAAACGCTAAAGCATGAAGCTGACAATGACATAATCCATAGCCTCTCTAAGCCTATTCATGAACACCACCATAGATGTGCTCTCCAGTTAGAGGCTGAGGAAAATATGGGGATATCTTCTACCTGCCTTATCATATCCCTCATTATCCATTTCTATTGAAACATGCTACTTCTATCTTTCCAGGAACTTCCTAAATGAATGGTCTTGGAGAGAAACAGCTGGTGAACGATGACCACATGGAATATTCCGAAACTCTTTCTTCTGATATCCTCATCCTCCACAAGTTGAAAACAAGAATGTTCAGTTGGTATAGGTTGGAGATTCTCTTCCTATAGTGAAATGAGATACTAAGGGTTGGAACCTACACCCAGCCGATCAAAAAAATCGTCTTCACTGAAAACCAAGAACCTTGTACCATATCTTGACATCATGATGAATCCTGTTGACTCCCATCTAGTGTTGATCATGTTCTACATAATAGTCCCTCAATGAACTCTTCCCTCGTCATCACCTTATGATATGTCTTCATCATTAATAGGGGGACTGGGCACTAGGTCTTGGGATGCAAAGGCTCATCGAAATGCCATGATATGGCATCTATATCTAGAAACCGGTACAAATCATATCATAAAAGGTTCCTAAAATGGATTCCAATCTCTTTATAAATTGATAACCCCAGTAGTAAGGTATGAATATCCTGGCAGTTGGATGGATTCATGTTCAAAAAATCAAACATGAGTCTGAACCAGTCTCGGAACTCCTCCAATGAGATCCCTGACTACACATGAACTCTATGGAACATGAACTACAAGTTACTCACTACCCAATGCATCATCGTCATAACCAATGATACCCAATGGACCATCCAGAATGGACTGGTCTAAATTCTATATCAACCTCCTATAACCAATATCCTGTGAATATATCTTAAATGAATCTATCATAATTATATAGACTTTGGTATTGATACAATGTAGTGTCAACCTCCAACTGTTTTCATCATCGACTTTCACACTACGATGATCTACTAGCACATCCGTCTAGACATCTCCTAGGTGTACCTGATGGGAACGTCAACCAAGATCCATACCTACTAAATAAAAAACAACTAGATCTCATAAAACTGGAATATAGAAGATTCAACATTTATTAATTATTATCTTTTATTAATTTTGTGTCATCCTATAACATTGTCTACCGATTGAAACACATGTGAAATGAAAAATGATACATGATCCTTTCCTAGGACTCTACCCTATAAGTAGTATCACATTATTTTGTATCAACAATAAATATAATAGTCCATTCATAAGATCACAAGTGGATAAATCGTATCCCAACCAACCCTTACAACCTCACATGTTACTAAATCATATATCTATCCAATCCCTTTACCAGATCTCTGACACCACTCTATCATGACTCCGTCCAAAAAATGTATACACCTCATTGGGAGAAAAGTGTTGATGGTATATACTGAATCCTGAGTCCCCATACTAGCAGGCCCCATGATGGAGACCAGCATAGAGGGTATAGCAAAAAATGAAATTGGAGGCATTAACCTCTATGAGAACTCATGTGAAAGAGAGATATATGATTGAAACCAACCAACTACAACTCATATTTCTCCGAAAATATAGCCATGTAAATATATGTAATTTCTTTTAAAAACTAGTACTATTAAATTTCAAAACTACAAGTACCAAAAAAAAATTAAACAATAGTAACATTGAAGCATGAATAGATCATACAAACACCATGATAATAGAAATTAGCCTGATCTCCAACCTACCCAAAGTGTCATAATAAAATTATTTTATATATGTAGGGTGAGTATAATAGTATACACAGTAGGATCCTTCATATATATTCCCTATAAAAATTAATGAAAGCATGTGAAGGAATATTGAAATACAAGTGAAACTAACTCTCCACATTAACAAGAATAATATGTTCCCAGCCTCACCATGTCTACTCTCATAAAGTATGACATACTAGATTATATAAAATAATAAATAATATCATAGGTGTCATTCCACCACATCCCCAATGGTTTCCGTTTTTCCCCAACGTCGCGCGTCATAAGAATCTCTCTATAAAAGGATTTCCTATTGACACCGAGAAGATGAAACACAAAATAAACCCCATGAACCCAAACCACCATGCCCACGTAACCCATGTAGTTGGGTCGTTGTTGGGTGCCACCAAAACTTGCTAACGTGTATCAAACATCACGTATTATACCTTAACCCCTTAAATCACATAGACCGAGTAAGGATCCTCAATCCACCATATCCTAAACATATTAAACCAATTGTATTCTATATGAAACTATATCAATAATATATGTGTATGAATAACAAAACGTCAATACAGACCACTACACACCTATATGAGGAATCCTAACCACTATCCTTAACAATAAATGTATCTAGCAAGAGAAGAGAGATGGTCCAAAAGGGGTAGTCGTCTATCCATCCTCTCATCAGGATGTTGGGGTAAATGCCCCAAGGAAATAGAATCACCAGGTTATTAGATTCCCTAATTTACCGGGTGAAGTAGCATATAGAAAAACAATAAAAACATGATGTATTATAGCTCATAACCACAATATAGGACAAATTTATTCATAGACTCAACTACAGCTATCATATCTCATACTCTCGGATATGATAACTTAGACTTGATATCCTAAATGAATTTAAGCATTTAAAGATAGATAGTATGTTACATATCTCTTTTTATCTGTTTCACTTTGCATTAATAATTATATTAACCATTAATTAACTATAATAAATTCCACAATATGTTTCATTTACACCAAGCCATGTTTCATTCCCTTGAGAAATAAAAAAACCTTTCCCAAATATTCTATAACATTTTACATAATTATTACATCCTAGGAAGCTCCATCTCCATGGGTTAACATCGTTTATTCAATTAATTTTCTAAAGAATAATTAAATCACCATAATTATAAGAATTCTATAAATGAGAAACTATGAAAACACCACTAGGATATCAACACCCTGAGTATATGGACTACCCATAGAGCCATTACCAAATATAACAGGAACATTGTAACATCCTAGGTAAATAGAGAATAATACATATTTCAAATTTATTAATATTTGGGAATTAAAAATTAATTTTACTTTAATGAGATTTCTAATGTTCTATAGCGTACTTGATACGCAACAGCGGGTTTCGGTGAAATCTTATGTTGCACACTAATAATATAATATTATTATTTTAAATGGTAGTTAACTTATAGACATTGTACTGGCAGGAATTAACGAAACTAACAACAATATTATTATACATGTTTGTTAAATATATTTACATTTATCGAATAAAATGTTAGAGGCTTAAAATATGAATGAATATAATTTTAAGCATAATTTACATTAAAAGGATGATTTACCACCTTTTAATGGTTAACCCTCTTTAAATATGTTTTGGACATTTTTATATGTTCTAATTAATCAACTAAAATCCATCTTTATAATGGGGACATCAAATTTTACTTTGGGTAATTTTTTGTGATTTTTCAAAAAAAGATCAATTTTTAATGAATATTGAATAATATAGTATTTTAATTCAATTGTGCATTTTAATATAATTTAGTTATATGTTTAGATAATATTTTTAATTTTTTTTAATGTAAAATTAAAATATATTTTACCATTTAATCCAATGTTGGTTATTGGAATTAATTTCACTTTGAAATTGGACATAAACTAGTATCAATCTTTTGATAGTTATTGTTTCTTAAAAACAGGCTATTTGTTTTGATTACAAGAATTAATTAATGCCACTTATATGTTATGAATTTTGAATAATACACATAATTTTTTAATTCGGAGTATCAAATATACCGTCGGTTTAATTTTTTGTAATTTTTTGAAAAACATCAATTTTTGATGAATAGTGAAACCATGTAGTGGTAGTTAAAAAAACTGCATTTTTCATTTAAATGAAATTTTACCACTTCTGTGAATTGAATTTATAAAATATGACATACATGGTAGCTTCAAGAAGTAAAATTTGGTTCATTAATTTGAAAATAATTTTTGGTGAATATTATCTTTTGAATTTTATTTACTGTTGTTAAATGTAAATACGGTAATTTAAGGGTAAAAGTATATTATAATAATTCAAAATTACTTTATCACTTGTAAAAACCTTATAATTTGAGTAAATAATTACCATTTTAATACTTGGGTTGATTTTGGGACCCCATTGAGCCACATGGGTGTGATAATGACAACTTGGATTAATTATTTTAATGTAAAGACAAAATTGACATTAACAAAAAACGTTTAGTAATTAATTTTTATATGGTGTTAAATAAGTTATTAATTTGACAATAAATATTCAATTGAAAGATAAAAATATTCCCTACATCAAGGATTTTTTTTTGTAGTTTTTAGACAAAAAATTAATTAAAATATATATGACACAATAATAGTGCAGTTTTTAACTCAGTAATAAATCATTTAAATATATAAGATTATAATGATTAATATATTGTTCAAAACATATCCAATTCTTATTGGATGACTTTATTTCGACCATGAGTCTTTATATCATCATATTTAATGATTATTGGACCATTAAAAACAGAATATAATTATATAATAAAATAATAGAATCACACTTTCCTAAAGAGCCCATCCTCCCCCTTATAAAAGGAGACCACTTCTATCCAATTCATCACACCTATCAAGACATTTTTCTCGTCCAAACTCATCCCAATTAATATTCCTACATCCCTATCATCCATTTAGAAGCCTTACCATAGGTACAAGGCACTTCAAGAAGTCTTTTTGGTTCAAACCAAAAGAAGTTTCCCAAAGTAAAGGTAAATGTTTCTCTTAAATTGTTTTCTTTTATTTTAGTTATCCAACGCCTAATCTATTTTTTTAATTTATTTTTTAAGAAAAAAGGTTTCCTAAATATAATAGTATGTTGTTATGAGATGGATTATAACTACACATACACACACCTCCATCTAATGGGTGAAAAACATAATGTTTCTGTGGATGGAAAACTAATGCCTCAGGAAACAAAGATTGTTCGATTATCTACTACCGCCTCTCATGGTCGCCATTATGATGGAACTGTATTTATATATGATATATATTATGTTTATGTTTTCATTATTCTTCTGTATTTTCCATTTGTAGAACGACTTTATGGTTTCCATAGTAGGTAAATACGATAATCTCATTTGAGGAAGTGCGGACTACCGCCCCCTAAAAGTGATCTGACACATTAACCCCTTATGTGGGATGTATAAAGGATAGATTTAATATTATTTTATATGGAATTATAATGTAATTATAATATACCTATGTATCATTCTGTTTTAATTCCATTAAAATAATAAATAGAAATGAAAGTAGCGTTCATCAATACGTATGGCTTACCATCTCCATGAAGGGTGCATTTCATTTCATACCTCCATATGTAATGTACTATTATAAATACATTTATATGAATTATATATATGATATATATGATATATAAATCATGAATATCATTCTGGATATAATGAACCTTTGACCACATGAACAACATGTAATTATAACAATTTCATTTTTGACTCAAGTACCAAATATCGACAAAACGAACGTTATTAAATTAAATTGGTTACATATTGTTTATAACATGGTAATAAGTGATATAAATGGAATAATAAACATGAAAGAAGTTCATAAGAAAGTAGAAGTTAAATTTAGTTTATTATTGAGGAGATTAAAGAACGATCAAGTCAAGTCAGACACAAGGTAAGGGAACTTCTTAATCCAATTTCCGTTCTTTGGGTTAAACAAATACTTTCAAATTATGTCATGTTATGATTATGTCCTATATTGTATTTATAATTTAATTATGTGTAATTATAGTGAATACACATAATATATATATTTTATTTACAAAATTATTTTTGTATGGGACTTCATCTAAATCTCTTTTCATTGAGGCATATTTTTTTAATATACGACTTTCTTTTATACGTTGTATAAACACCCTTGACTTTTCAAAGGTAATATTTTTCTACGAAGAGTTTTAATAAATGACAAAAATGAATGTTTCATTTAACATAATCAGTCACAAAGACCTTTTTCACCACCATGAGTATTATTTGATCTTTGGCTTCCTCAATAAACAGTAATGTTTTTTAAAGAAAATAAATTCCATATAATTGTTTTGTATTTTTTTATTGAAAATGGATTTGAAGATGGATTCATTATGTCAAAATATTTATGTGATATATTGTGAATGAAATATAGAAATGTTTTCTTTCTTTAATATTTTTTTCATTCTTATGATTTTATAATGGTACTTGGACATTTGACGGGTGGTTACGTGATAAACCAAATGACATGTGGTATCGAAAATACCAAGACGAGTGGTTTCGTTTTAACCTCTAATGAATTGTGTATGGATGTCGGCCACATGTCTATTAAATTTAGTGATATGTGTGGATGTCGACTGTATGGTTATTCCATTTATGTATGTTTATGACCCATGTTACCTTTATATGTTGTGTGTTCTTTATATGGGTTTTATGGTAATTTTAGGTTACAAAAATGGTATGTAATGATCTTTTATTCAGTAAAGAGTATTTACTAATTCATAAAGGATAAAAGTATTACTTCTGTTAAAGTATTCATGGTTTACTTGTAGTTTTGAAAAACTAACAGTTTCCCCACATTGTGTATCTCTTACTGAGCTTTTAGTGCTCATCCCATGTTTTTGAAAATTTTTTCACCAGTCATAATGTGGAATAGGGTCAAGGATGAGATCAGGGAAAAGTCATGTTGTCTTAAACATGTAACTAGACATGACTCTTTTTTTCAATAGTTCATTTTTTCTAAAAAAACAGAATCTATGTAGATGTTTCTACCTTGTAAATCATTTGAGATATAATAGTTATGTCCTAATTCTCTAAAAATATAAACCTGAAAATATCCTCAATGGGAATTATTCATTTAATTCAATATTAAGTAAGGTGTAAGTCTAGCTCCTTATAGTTGGTATCGTAGGTCGTTTTAAAAAACATTAGGAGTTAGGGTATTGTTAAATTAATATCCATAAAGTAAATTATGTTAATATTGAAATCATATTGCATTTCAAGATTACCATGTTTTTTTACTTAAGAAATTTCTTTGTTAAGAACAGTTTTTTGTAGAGGAAAAAGAACAACTTTTCTGTGAAGGCATACCGAGGGAAATTTCCTTCCAAATAAGCATCATGAGAAGTCAGAATCAGATTTGAATAGTTTACTACTGTGATGGATCAGTTGACTTAGGTGATAAATTGTATTTGTGTTTATTGATGAAATTTTGGATTATTCCAAAAGTAATGTAGAACAATAATGTCATTTAAGGGTGGTCTTGGAAACCATAAAAGAGAAGAAATTTCATGGTAAATTCATAATGTGTGAGTTTCGGTTAAAAAAATATTATTTCCTTGGTCACATTGTTTCAAAAAATGGCATAACTGTTTATCCTTCTAAAATGAATGTTGTTGAAGAATGGCCAAGACCCTCAAATATAACTGAGATTCGTTGTTTTCATGGTTTGGATGGTTATTATCGGAGGTTTGTTGAAATGTTTTCATGGTTATCTCATCCAATGACTAAGTTATCTTGAAAAGGTGTTAAGTTAATTAGGACAAAAGAATGTGATTATTGTTTTCAAGAATTGAAAAGGAGATTGGTGAATGCTCCAGTTTTGGAACTCCCATCCAGATACGGTGAGTTTGTTATCTATAGTGTTGCTTCGTTGAAAGGAACGGGTTGTGTCAAAATGTAGAATGATCTGGTAATTTCTTGTGATTCAAATCAATTGAAACCACATGAGTTAAATTACACTACACATGATTTGGAATTAGCTGATGTTTTTTTTTGCTTTAAAAATTTGGAGGCATCATTTTTATGGAGTGAAATGTGAAATATATACTGATCACAAAAGTTTAAAGTATATATTCACACAAAAAGATTTGAACATGAGACAAAGGATATTGATATAATTAATAAATTATTATGATTTCATGATCCATTACCATCCGGGAAAAGAAAAAAAATTGGCTGATGCTTTGAGTCTAAAAAGTAATGTATCACTTGACATGTTATGTTTGAAACGAGATCCTTCAATTTTTGATTTGATGAACTTTGGAATAGATGTTTTTGGTGTAGGAAATTCTTCTTTTTTGTATCTGGTTTCAGTGAGATCATCACTATCAGATCGAATAATGCAAGTTCCAAAAGAAGACAATGAGTTGAAGAAAAAGGTAGAGTTGGTTCTGAAGGGTATGTTTCTGGAATTTAACATTGATATTGATTGTGTTTTGAGATTTGGGAAGATATTATGTGTACCTTGGGATTAACATTTGAATAATGAGTTGTTATGTGAAGCTCATAGTTCTCCGTTTTCAATTCATCGTGTTGTACTATGATGTACATAGATCTTTAGATGTATTACTGGAGGGATGGTATGAAAAGAAATATTTCTGATTTTATTGGGAAGTGTTTGACTTGTCAGTAGGTTAATGCAGAGTGACAATTACTGAAAGAGATGCTTTATCCTCTAAAGGTGCTAGAGTGGAAATGGGAAAATATATCAATGAACTTTGTTGTGGAATTATCAAAGTCATTTCAAGGTAATAATGAAATCTGGATTATTATTTATTGATTGACAAAATCTACTCATTTCCATCATATTCGTGACACATTGTCTCTAGATAAACTATCTTGATTATATGTTAAAGAGGTTTTCATGTTGCATGGAGTTCCCCTCTCCATTGTTTAAGATCGTGATCCCATGTTTACTTATAACATTTTGGAATGGTCTTCAGAAGTCATTGGGTAATGAATTAAATTTTAGTACAACTTTTCATCCTCAATTAGATGGACAGTCAGAACAAACAATTCAGACCATGGAGGATATGTTATGTTCTTACTCGATGAATTACCAGGGAAGCTGGGTCCAACATCTTTCTTTGGTTGAATTTTCATATAATAATAGTTTTCATTCTAGTATACAGATGGCTTCATTTGAGGCCTTATATGGAAAGTGATTTCGAACTCCTAATTTTTTGGATGAAGTAGGTGAAATGAAGATGATGGAACCAGAATTGGTAGAAGAGATGGTAGAGAAATTTCAGTTGATTTAAAATCACATGAGAACAGCTCAGTGTAGACAAAAAAGGTAAACAGATAACCGGAGGAATGGTCATTCTTTTGAGGTAGGCGATCATTTCTTTCTCAAATATTATACATGTAAAAGTGAGATGTGTTTTGGTAAGAATTGAAAGTTGAGTCCAAGGTTCATTGGACCTTATGAAATTCTAGAGAGAGTTGGATCAGTTTTGTATAGTGTGGCTTTATCTCCGTGTTTATCCCAGGTACACAATGTTTTTCATGGTTCTATATTGAGAATTTATATGCCAGATCCATCTCATGTTTTAAGCCTAGAGGTAGTTCAGTTGGAAGAGAATCTATCTTATGAAGAACAACCCATCCAGATTCTTTACCATAAAGAGAAAGTGTTTCGGAATAAATTAATTCACCAGGTAATGGTTTTGTGGAAAAACCAAATATTTGAAGAGGGAACATGAGAATGTGAAAATTCAATGAGGGATTAATACCCCCACTTATATTGATATGTGAAAAAAAATTGTGAGGATGCAATTTCCAAAATGGGGGGAGTATGTAACATCCCAGGTAAATAATGAATAAGACATATTTAATAAATATTAATATTTGTGAATTAAAAATTAATTTTACTTTAATGGGGTGGCTAGGTTTGATAGCGTACCCAATACACAATAACATGTTTCTTTGAAATCTTATCTTGCACACTAATAATATAATATTATTATTTTAAATGGTAGTTAACTCCTAGCCTTTGTACTAGCATGAATGAATTAAACTAACTACAATATGATTATACATGTTTGTTAAATATATTTACATTTATCCAATAAAAATTTAGAGGCTTAAAATATGAATGAATCTAATTGTAAGCATAATTTACATTAAAAGGCCAATTTACAGCCTTTCACTAGAGAACCCTCTTTAAATCTAGTTTTAGACATTTTTATATGTTCTAATTGACCAAATAAAATAACTCTTTAGAATGGGGACATCAAATTTCTTGGGATTTTTGTGATAAAGTTCATTTTTTAATGAATAGTTAATAGGATTGTATTTTAATTCAAAACTTCCTTTTAATGTAATTTATTTATATGGTTAGATTATCTTTAGTTATTTTTAATGTGAAATTAAAATATATTTTTACCATTTAATCCAATGTTGGTCATTGGAATTAATTTCACTTTGAAATTGGACATAAACAAGTATCAATCTTTTGATAGTTATTGTTTCTTAAAAACACACTATTTGTTTTGATAACGGGAATTACTTAATTCCACTTCTATGTTTTGAATTGGAAAAATTTACATCATTTTTGAAATCAGAAAATAAAATATAGCAAATGCTGAATTTTTGGCATTTTTCTGAAAAACATCAATTTTTAATGAATTTTGAAACCACTTAGTGGTAGTTAAAAAAAACTGACTTTTTCATTTAAATGAAATGTTACCACATATATCATTTGAATTTAAAAAATCCAACATACATGGTTGTTATCAAGACGTAAAATTGGGTTCATTAAGATGAAAATAATTTTTGGTGAAAGGTTACGTTTGACTTTTATTTACCGTGGTTACAGGCTAAAAGGGTAATTCAAGGTTAAAGAAATATTATAATAATTCAAAATTACCTTAACACATATCCAAACCTTATTGGTAGAGTCATTAACTACCATGGAAATCTTGGGGTCGATTTTGGGGCACCATTGAGCCACATGGGTGTGATAATGTCAATTTGGAATAATTATTTAATATAAAGACTAAATTGACATTAACAAAAAACTTTTATTAATTAATTTGTATATTGTGTTATATAAGATAGTTTTTCAACTATAAATATTCATTTGGAATATAAAAATATTTCCTACATCATTGTATTTATTTATAATTTTTAGAAGACAAATAAATTAAATTATTTATGACATAATAATGATGCAGTGTTTAGATCATTAATAAATCATTTAAATAAATAAGATTATAATGATTAAACTATTATCCAAAACATGTAAAATCCTGATTGGATTATTTTATTTAGACCATTAGTCATCTTATCTTAATCTTTAATAATTTATGGACCATTATAAAACGAATATAATTATATAATAAAACAATAGTTTCACACTTTCCTAAAGAGCCCCTCCTCCCACTTATAAAAGAGACCACTTCTATCCAATTCCTCACACCTATCTAGAAATTGGGCACATCAAACCTTTTCCCCATTAATCACCCTACATCCTTCTCATCACCTTAGAAGCATTACCATAGGCAGAAGGCACATCAAAATTTCTTTTGGATCAAACCAAAATAAGATACCAAAATTAAAGGTAACCATTTCTCTTAAATTGTTTTCTTTTATTTTACTTCTCCAACCCCTAAAATCATTTTATTCCTTTATTTTGTAACAGAAAAAGTATCCTAAATATTCTAGGATGTTGTTATGAGAATTATTATAACTAGAAATACACAAAACTCCATCAAATGGGTGAGGAACATAATGTTTCGGTGGATGGAAAACTAACGCCTCACAAAATGATGATTGTTCGATTATCTCCTACCTCCTATCATTGTGGCCAGTATGATGGAACTATATTAATATATGATATATATTATGTTTATTTCATCGTTATGATTCTGTATTTTCCATTTATATAACACCTTTATTGTTTCCATAGTGGGTAAATACGATAATCTCATTTGAGGAAGTGCGGACTACCACCCCCTTAAAGTTATGTGACTCATTAATACGATATATTGGATGTATAAAGGATATATTTAATGGTTATATATATATATATATATATATCATATTTTACATTAAATATAATATAACAATGTATCTTTTTGTTTAAATTCCATTAAAATAAAAAAATTGAAATGAAAGTAGCATTCATGCGTACGACAGCTTACCGTATCCATGAATGGTGCATTTCATTTCGTACCTCCATATGTTATGTACTATTATAAATACATGTATATGCTTGATATATATGATATATATGATATATAAATCATGAATATAATTCTGGATATAACGAAACTTTGACCAAATTAACAACATTTAATTATAAGAAGTCCATTTTTGACTCATGTACCAAATATCGACAAAACGAATGTTACTAACATAAATAGTTACATAATGTTTATAACATGGTAATAAGATATATAAAAGAAATACTAAACTTGAAAAAGGTTCTTCATCATGTGGAAATTATCTTTAGTTTATTATTCAAGAGATTAAAGAACAGTCGAGTCAAGTCGGACGAAAGGTAAGGGAACATCTTAACCCAATTTCCGTTCATTGGGTTAATCTAATACTTTCAAATTATGTCATGATATGATTATGTCATATCTTGTATTTATAATTTCTTTATGTGTAATTATAGCGAATACCCAAAATACATCTATTTCATTTACAAAATTATCTTTGGAAGGGACTTCGTCTCAATCTCCGTTCATTGAGGCATATTTTGTTTTAATAGATGACATTATTTTCTACGCTGTATAAAATCCGTTGACTTTTCAAAGGTAATCTTTTTCTACAAAGAGTTTTACAAAATGAAAAAAAAGAAAGATTCTTTTAATGTGAGTGGTGACAACATCCTTCTCAACCACCTTATGTATTATTATATCATTGGCTTCCTCAACAATCCATAATGTTTTTAAAAGAAAATAAATTCCATATACTCTTTTGGTATTTTGGTATTGAAAATGGTTTTGATAATTGATTAGTTATGTCAATATATATAAGTGATATATTATGATTTAAATGTGGAAATGTTTTCTCTCCTTTATATTAGTAATCATTCTTATGATTTTATAATGGTACTTGGACATTTTACGGGTGGTTACGTGATAAACCAAATGATAGGTGGTGCCATGAATACCAGGATGGGTGGATATGTTATAACCTTCAATGCATTGAGTATGGAATTCAGTAGTATGGCTATTACATTTAGTGATATGCTTGGAAGTCGACTGTATGGTTATTCTATTTAAGTATTTTTATGTCCCAAGTTACCTTTATTTGCTATGTGGTCTTTATTTGGGATTTATGGTAATATTTTTGTTAAAAAATGATAGGTAATGATATTTAATTCATTGAAAAGTATTTACAACTTCATAATGGTGAAAAGTGTTACTTGTGTTAAAGTAATCATGGTTTACTTGTTGTTTTGAAAAACTAACAATTTTACTTCTTTGTGTATCCCTTACTGATCTTTTTATGCTCATCCCATGTTTTTGATGTATTTTTCACAGCACATATTGTGGAATACAGTCAAGAATCAGATCATGGAAAAGACATGATATCTAAAAAATGGAACTAGACATGACTCTTTTTTAAAGGGTTCATGTTTTAAAAAAAATGGAAACTATGTAGATGTGTCTACCTTGTAAATCATTTTAGATGTAATATTTATGTCCTAATTCTCTAAAACTATAAACCTGAAAAGATCCTCAATGTGAATTATCCATTTAATTCAATATTTAGTATGGTTTTAGGTAGGGTCCTAATAAACATATACTCTTCCATACATAAGAAGTTAAACACGAAATGAAAGTGCCATACCCAACGTGTCTTAGCCTTTTTTAGAAAGAGTGCATATAAGACCACCAACCATAAGATGTATGAAAGTAAATAAGATACTCACAAACATGATTCAACATGAATCCATCATTCAAAAATGACCCATTTAATGTGGGTGATTTTATGAAAGATCTTTTGGTTTGGATATAACGCTTATAGGGGAACCCTTTTGATGGGTTTTTTTTTGCATTGAGACTTCTCTACGGTGATGCATGGATTTAATTTAACCTTATGTTGGTGTTGCTCAATGTATCTTCAAATGTAAGATAAATAGGGGTCATTATATAACTGAGAAACATTTTTATATATGCATGAAAAACCATGAATGAGTGTTAGTGAAACCAAAGGGGGATAGTATTTGGGTTTTGTAGATGAGTCCTTATGAAATTTTTTTTCGGGATGAGAGATGTATTGGTGTTTGAAAATTGAGGTCATGTAAAACATAGTAAGAGTTTAGGTAGACCTTTGTTATCTTCTAGTACCCTAGTAGCATGAAGTTATTTTTTTACACAACATGAAGATTGTGTATATGATTTAGTGTTACATAGAAATGGACTCGTGAAGAATGATTCTTTTCCCCCAAAGACACATTATTTTGACATGACCAAATTCTTATTGGTGAGTTAGTGATTACCAGAAATGATAGTGTTGAGGTGTGATGAATATGTTCCTTGAACATTTTAATTTTGGGCAACCATATGTGATGAAGTGTTGGTGAAGGTCCAAGAATTGCCAGTGGTGTTTTCCTGCTCGATAATTTTTTCATCAGATTACAGTAGTGGGTGTAGATGATTTTTTGGACTGGTGTTACTCTCCATCCATGAAAATAGAAGATGTGTCGTGTATGCCACATTATTTCTATATCTAGTATCTCGTAAATGGATTATTGAAATCACCTAACTTGTTCGTTGGTACCCATGTATGCTCAACTTTATTCTTGAGGAAATAATTGGAAATTGAGATCCCATTTACAAACATTTCTATCTCACTACCATGTGCTAGAAGTGATAGTATTCACCTTTGGGTGTCAAAGCACAATCTTATGGGTATCATTAACTGTGATGTGTTTCATGACATGATATCCTTGGTTGTTTCACCTAATATAAAATCTAATGAAATGAATCATGACATCCTTTTTTGATGGGAAATATAGATTCTTGTCGTGTTAAGATACTATTGTGAGAGAGTGTTCAATGCTTCTCATTAGGATGTACAACCTAGTGTAGGGAAGATGTTTTATAAATCCCTATGCAGGCTTAGTATCCCCACATTTATGAATATTTTTTCATCTTATGAACAGAAATTGTAAAATACGTGAATAATAAGGATACTCCAGTTTCTCAATTTTAGAAATTAGAATATATATATATATATATATTGGAGTCGGGAAATGATACATCACACAGTTTTATGTCCAAGATAGTTTATAATTAATTCTATTCAATTATTAAATATATATTAATTATGAAAAAAATATTCTATAAAAAATGAATTACTAAAAAGATAATTGGATTGGAAATATGATATGATATTTGAATCTAAAACATGTATATAACACTATGAATGACTTAAATATGTTCAGAATGATACATTTAGATGGGTCATCAATTGATTGGTTAATTCGATAAATTATATAAATAATTTATTTAATAACCATAACCAAAATAAATCATACATGAAGACTCGGATGGGAAATTTGACATCGCCTATCCATTTGTAATTTGGTGTTTTCCATAGGATTGAAGTAATGTTGTTTGATGTAGGGATTCTTGTAAATTAATCCTTTGGCCACTGCATCTAATAAAAGTAAATTATTTGTTTTTTTGTTATAAAAAGACTTAAACCGATTTCCTCTAAAAATATGATGCTCTGGAATATTTCAAGGGATTCCTATATAATTATGGGATAATTTAGAGGTGTTTAAGACCCTTCTTTATTACATTAACCAGAATGGATGATTACCAGTGAACATATCATGATGTATCGACATGCAACAAATTGAATGGATAACATTCATTGCTAGAATTTTAATTTTTAAAAAAAATTCAATCCAAAATTGATTTAGTTCACTTCATTTTTTCTTTCACCCATATTAGATTATAATGTTGATCATTTAAATTTTTATACATTTGATATGTTATTGTTGTAAATCATATTTCCTCACATTTTATTAATAATTATTACTTTTTTTCTTTATACTAAATTCTAAATATCAAGGCCAATCTGGACAACATTAGTTCTCTATATGGATTTTTTTAATGTTTCTATTCTTCTATCATTCATCCATCAATGTTCGGTGTTTACTTTGACCAATAGTTTGATGAATATCCAAAGATAAAATATTTCAAAATTGATCATTGGACCAACGATTTGATTCCACAGATCTATGAATGTGATCAACTATGTGATCCATATATGATGTCCCAAACCACCAATCGATATCATATTTTTGTTATTAATATTTTTTATATGTGACGTTTTGATAATAAATGATGAAGCATGTGACATTATAGCAGTTTGTGTGACAAGGGAGGACCGTGCATGGGGGTGTGATGCTGGTCGGATGAACATGTGGTTTCTCAGTAATCACATGTGATGAAGATACACTACATAATGAATGTGTTCTTTACATTAGTTATTAGTGTTGGGGAATGGAAACCATGGTAATATGAATGTATTAAGAAGATAAATAAATAAAATGAATTAAATAAAAACAAAGTAAAATAATCAGGGTGAGAGTGCCTGTTGGAGCAGGGATGGAGGGATGTAATATCTCACTACCTTTATTTTAATAAAAATAAGGATGATTCAAATGGGTAAAAAATAAATAAATAATATAATGGTACTGGGTATGCTTTCCATGTTTTTGTGGTCTACAAAATATCCCCACGCTTGAACCACAACATTTGAGTACTTTTTTATAATAAAATAACAATATATAATTCATTATTAATACTCAAAACATTAAATCTTACATAAAATATAATTTTCTCACCTGAAGTCATAATAATGAAACATTAGAGGCAGCATGGCCACAGAATTGAGATTTTCCTTTAATGGCCTATGTTGATACCTTTTTTAGACTCATTACTCATGTCAAAAAAAATCAAAATCATTTATCTGAAACATATTCTTAAAAGAATTGCATATTAAATAAATTCCTATGTTACTAGGACACATAATTTGAGGATAATTATCATGTAAAATATTATGTATTTAATTTGGACTCCTTTCTTTGGCCCATGAATCACCGTTCGTGCGTTATGTAGTAAAATATTGATTTTTCACCAGTCTCCCTATTGAGACATGTGACTCTTATATCCCAATCATTTGTTTAATTTTGATCTCAACATTGTGACATATTTTTCCATCTCAAGCCATATATATAGGCACATTAGTCAATTTACATTTCATTCATTTGGAATGATGGCGAGCCTTTTGTTCTCATCGAGGTATTTGGTAGATACATGTAGTGTAGTACCTTTAAACTCCTTGTATTACTACATGGCCAGTAATCCATGTTGTGGAAAATATATGACCAATAATTAGAGTGAGGAAACAACTCAAGTGGTTCCCATACATATCATGTACCAATTTCTGAATTTTCAACTTCCTGTATCATATTTGTTTGTACTCAGAATATGTACTATGTGTAGACAACTCTTAGTTTCATTCTGTAAAGAATGCGATTGTGACATTTCTATCAACTTTTATGATATGATGAGATATTTTACATTCATAACACTTCCTAAGGTGGATATTGATAATATATGTGATCGAAAAGGCTCATTTGGGAGTTCAAATGGGGATGGTACAATGTTATTGTATTAGTGTATATGGAATCTCTCCATGGAGATTGTACACCCATGTCACATCAGTGTAGAAGTCCTCCATATTAATTTTTCTGAATGAGACTGTAGTCCCTTGTGTAAAAATGGAATGGTTCCTCTATACATGAAGTGGATACTCTAATATTCATTTGATAGAAGGTCCTCCAAACTATTTGTGTATATATATACCACCTTCTATTATCGTATCATAATCTTCTTCCTCTAACCATGATGTTGGTACTCCATATTACATCATGGTGTCAGTCCCCTATACTCATTGGATAGATATCAATGGATGTCCCATAAACTACCAGGTTGTAGGTCATATATCAATATAGACAATACTAAAATATCATATCTGGGATCGATTCTACCATATTAAATTTTCTATCATTTTTTGCAATCCACCAATAATTATTGTAATTAGGTCTTATACCAAGAGTGTGTAGCATTGTGAATGTGCATCAAACTAAGGAGTTCAGGATAGAAATGTATGGTGAATTGCAGGGATGATTCATGTGATACTGGGCTTCGTTGATAGATTTTTTGAACTATTGGATCACCTTATTCTTAGTAGGATACCTAAGATAGAAATCATCATGCTCTCTTATATAGTTTTCTTATACTAAAAATATGTATATATTCCACTATATCCCCAACATGGACTTAGTAAATCTCCATCTATGATAGGTGAATATGTGTAGGTTATTCCACATACATCTCATGTTTATAATATATTGGATAGATGAATCTACATTCCTACTATAGTAGGAAAAAGTCAACAAATAGTCTATAAACTCACTGGTTTGATACACTTATGATTTTATAGGGTTACAGTCAGTTTATGTTTTTTATGAGATATTATATTAAATTGTATATTTATTATAGTCTCTTTCATTACAATTTATTCTATTACTTCTACCCCCTCATTATTTGAGGAATCTTACTGGGTCTATATATAGTCACCCCTACATGGAATTTCCCCACATGTGTCTTATCTTCTATAGGTGATAGACAGATCAACTATGAATTAAGAAGAGCATATGAATAATTGTTTATTTATTACATACAGATATCGTAGCATGAGATTCAATGGATAGTCTCCCTCAACATTTTGCATTCCTGTTTTTTTGGATTGGGATTTCATTCTTGTTGGGAGTTTATTTATAACCATTAAATTTTTGTTTACACTACCATACTTTTTCTTATAGATGTTTTACATGAATGTTTTTCTCATTTATGAATATTTATTCTTTTAATTATACTTATTCATCACTAATTCATTTATATGGATGTGTGTGTGCATACATATATTTTTGTAAAGGCCTCCCCAAGATAATAATTTGTTGGGTGATTGTTTCCACCCCTAGTCTATGGAGTTAGTCTTGGGGTAGTTGTGGCTTGAGCCAAAGCTAGGGTCTATTCATGAATTATGGGGTCACCATATATCCCATTAGAGGAAGAATATCACTATAATTATAATGTAATATATTATGGTTTTTCTGAATAGAATTCCACTAAATTGATATAAGGGAAATCACCAATATTATTTTCTTAACACATTAAAAAAATGTCTTATCATCATTAATAATATCATTAATAATCATGATATGTAGTGTATTATGATTTATATGTACCAAATATGAGTCATGGACAAATGTTTTTTCTAGGTACTCATTTTAATAAATTTGGTAACTCAAAAATATAAATTACCTCATCTGTCAAAATATGTGAGATCAAACATATAATGGAATCATGAATGGAAAAAAAAATCATTGTAACCTATAAATTATATCAATAATATATTTATCTGTGTACCAATATGAGGACCTTTGCAAAATCTAACTCATTATAATATACCAATTCTTTTAGATCCCCAATGTGAAATAAAATAAATATCTTTATGAGTATATTATAACATCACATAGATGGTTATCACACATAATGGTCTTGACCGAGTTCAACATGTGAATATATGTATTCCAATAAATATAAAATTGTGTTCCAAATCATTGTGTGTGTATAAGGTGGTAAAATTTTGGGCTATTTCCCCCTTAAAATTAATGAAACATATGGATATTAACTAAACCATATTCTGATGAGAATGTAAATGTACCTGGAATAAAACAAATCCTGATATCAAAATTACATGATGAAGAAAAAAATCATAATAATATATTATGTATAAAATAAATCAAATAATCACCCATAAGAAAAGTAAAATATTTAAATAAGTAATAGAATAAAATATGTGGCTCTACAACCATTCTGGACCCTCATCACTTCTCTATCAAAAAATATTATATGATATATCAATGTTGATCAAAAAATTATTTTCCTCCAAAATTCCTAATCCTATGAATAGTGATGTATTCTTATGTATCAAATTCCTTATGATTTTAGTGAAGGGATGGATTAAAACATTGTTTGGAACCAATAATAAGATCCCAAAAAAATATTGTCACGTAATGAAAACACATATTATATAGTCAAAATAATAAATAAGTATATTATTTTAAATGAATATAAACTATTTATCCATGTGATTGAATGAGACACATAATATTGAAAATAAACATTTCTTATTTTGACTAATTTTCGAAATTAATATAAATATCGTTGATAGTATACATGTCTTACACAATTATTTGATCGTTATTCTTTAACAAATGGTGAAAAACATCGATTTATGAAACCAATGAATATATCTCATGACAACAAAATAATGTACTATATCATATATATCATTGGGAATCCAATATCATCAATAATCACTAGCTTTTGGGGAATACTTATATTGTATCTCATCATCACAATAAGTTTCTAAACCCTTTTGTGGTACTTCCCAACATCAATTCATCAACACATATCCTTTTATCTTTGTGATGTAATCCCTACCATATTATCAGTAATAATAATCCACACATTACTTTTTGGAATTCCG
The DNA here is from genome assembly GCA_963277665.1 of Viscum album. Lineage (NCBI taxonomy): Eukaryota > Viridiplantae > Streptophyta > Magnoliopsida > Santalales > Viscaceae > Viscum > Viscum album. The sequence continues at coordinate 1,379,930,414 of OY728126.1, forward strand.
TATTATCCCATATCATGATAAATTTGAATCGAAGGAGTAAATTTCATGAAATATATAAGGACATAACAATTCCTAATTCTAGTTATAAAATAAAAAACATATGATCGTCACAAATCGACAATGGATTTTATTTAAAAAATATATGTCATATCATTATTACCAAATAACTATAAATCCTAGGTTGGACATACTATGTATCCATCATCACTAAAATCCATGGTTCTTGTAGAGGTAATATCTGGAATCCCATCAACACCAGCCATCCGCGAATCATAATGGGGTTGTCCAAGTTATAACATCACCATATAAAATCTATAGATAGTATAGAAGTAATCCCTTGTAACCCATCATCATATATCCTATAGAAATAATCCATATAATAAGGTCCCACAGTATTAATATTAATAACAACATGGATTATCCATTTTTCATATGTATCTCATTTAATAATAGTTTTCCTTCAAAATTAATGAGAAATACATGACTCTATGACCCTACCACAATCACATCATCAATGTGATATCTGAAGTGTACTTTTATGTTATCACTACCAATCCCGATAATAAAAATATTAATAATTATATAAAATTTGGCACACACCGAGGACCCTTTTGTATCATCTATGAAAGAAAATTCTTCTTGGATTCTCATATAATAATATCATATATTCTACAAATCCTTGTTCTCATATGGTAAAAAATAACTCAAATTGGATATAATCATATTCATTCTTCACTAAACTCAGGGGATATGCACCACTTTTACAACTCCATGATTTCAGAATAATTCATATCTCATTCCCCAAGTAATCCAATATTGGATGACTCACCCAACCAAAATTTTCTTAACTTCAGCATAAACACTTCAGTAATAAAATTCTATATGGATATGATAACATCACCTTGATCTTCTCATCTATCCCAGAGCCTATGTGGTGTCCCCCTATTCTTTCATTAATTACTATATCCTTAAACAACAAAATAAGTCATATCCCCTACATGGAGTAACATAATGGAACATATAATGTTGTACTATGTATTATATTAATTATATTGGTCCCCTCTAATGTAATTTATTTATATGTATGTTTTAATTCATCAATACAATCTATAAAGAATTGAGAATTAAAATAGTATATAGGTGTGAATAATTTCCATTGACATTACAATTCAGCATCTTGAACATCATTTTAAAATAATTATAAATTCTAAATGGGTTTTCTCTAACCATTTTGATTCCAAATATCACATGGGAACATAAAAATTATTTAAAAAATTAATGTAGAAAAGGAACTATATATATCACAAAAATTAATTTACATAATGTAAATTTTCTCCCATAACATTATAGACTTGTTTAGAAAAATAAAACAGATCCCACCACTTAGGTTTAATAAATAATTCCATATTTATATATATTTATTTTTATTAATAGCTAAATAATTAATCATTTTCATTATAAAAATTTATTTAAAAACCCATTTTTTAAATTTCAATACAAATAATGAGTAAACATTTTCCATAAATTATCACAACAAAAAAAATGTATGAATTATGGTGTGATAGTCTCATAATAGATACATGAACCTAAGAGAAACTTTTTTTTATCATTAATCAATATATGATAAAATATTATTTTTATTTTTCAAAATTATCATTTTGAAGTTAATTGATTAACATTACATCATCATGTATACATGAAATTGAATGGATTTATAATCTTATGTTTGAAATTGGAACAAAAGACCTCTATAACACCTCTATTTAATTCCAACATATCCAAGTAAAAATATCAACCAATTATAAAAAAATATTTCATTAATTTAATTACAATAATTATTGTGTTAAAAATGGGTGATTCAATTTGATATTTATACAATAAAACAACTTGAAATCTGACAAAAAACATCTTTAAATAAATTTGGATTGATGTATATATGGTAAAAAATCATTTTTAAGAATCATATTTGAGAAGTGAAGTTAATATGTGTTTGTAGATTAAATTATATATTGACATATTTAAATTTTATCAACTTATACATATATTTTTTAGGACAAGTGATTTCAATATCTTTTTCCAAAATTATATCATACTTTTTTATTTGATATTAGTTTTTCTATCATAGAAAAAAGTGTTTCTCCACAATAGATAAGAAATCATTCACCAATGACTTGAACCATATATAAAAATATATTATATATTCTTCAGGGTTTCAATGAAACTATTTTCCAACCATGTGAAAATTCCCATTATAAAACCACAACACACGGTCTAAACATACCACATTAATTTAAAATTTGTAATCCATTCATATGGAAATAAACCATTTTATAATTTCATTATTTAGCATAAATATTGAGGGACATTCCTCATAACATGAGACTCATAATGATTTATAACCCAAATAAAAAATATATATATTCATAATGACTCTTTGACTACTTCCAATTTATCCCTAAATAATTTTTCATTGGATCCATACTTAGTAATTCAATAACAAAAATTACATCTTGAATTTTTTATATTTAAAAAACATATTAATTGTGATGATTGGTGGAGTATTCATAAAATGATGTTATCAAGACTTTAATACTATCACCCTATTTGATTTAATATTTGGATAACAATGATGATATACATTATGTTGGAATATGGCGAAAAAGATAAAAATTAAAATTAATAAATCATTAAATTAATTAAAAATATTGAGGGTTGATCCATATGTGAATGATGTTAATACAAGATATCTATATTTTTATTATTGAATAAAAAAAGAAGCCTCTATCCTGAAACATAAATTAACATTTTTCATGATGTTATTTCTTTTTCTAGTCTAGATAATTTTTTAATGTATCTTATTCGGCCATATGATTTGTTAGACCTATTGAGGTGCAAGTGGGTAATAGAGTTATTTCATATATTTTTAAAATTACATAATATTTAATAAGGATCCAATATTTATATCTTGTATTGGTACTCAAATATAACATTAATAATATTTCCCATGTCATAAACTATAGATGTATGTGATTTGAAGATGATTCTACCTTAGATTAGTGGCATTAAGTTTTTCATGATGGTAAGGAGAACGGTTGAATCATTAGTTTCCTTCTATTGAATCATTTCCTATGATAACCTAATGTATTGGAGTATTTTGAATGTTTTTAAGAGTCTTTAATCAATTATCATTACCCGTATTTATTTTATTATGGATCAATTATGATATAATAAATTTGACCATATATTTTTATGAGATAGTGGATTGTTTTCTGTGTTTATTATTTCATATATAATCATTTATTGGTTATGTGTTTCACCTAATATTACATATATATTTTTCCATTAGTGATTTTTTTTTAAATTTTAGTTATTCACTGACTGGATTTCAATTTCCATCTATATGAATCTATTTAATGGTATATAACATGATGATATGTTTCTAATATATCCCTCAATACTAGTTTTTATAATTTTTTTGATTTTTTGAGAGGAAAAAAATGATTTTCATATTTTAGTTTTAACATAAATTCATTATATCAGGCCACTATGGCATGGTTGTTTTTTTGGTGGAACCTGTGGGGAGCTATTTTGGATTTTGGTTTTGGGGATGAACTTTTTTTTTGATTTTTCAAGAGTATGGATATTGTTAGTTCGTTATATTGTGATAGGGATAACAAATTATATTAAAAATAATTAAATGTCTAATAAAAATGCTATTTTCATTTAATGTTTACCTTTATTAATGTCTAGGAGATCTATTATTATATCATATAGGGATGTGTCAGAAAATGCATAACATGCATCCCTATGGGAAATTGGGAAATCACTGTGAAATTAATGATGTTAGGTTGGTTCTTAGTTTAGATATGATACAATAAAACATTGGGGGATTTTAAATTAGGAGAATGATATTACAATAATGATGTATCAGATATATAAAGATAATATATTGTGCGATTTTTCTTATGTGAATTTGATGATGATCGGGGGTATTATGGTGATGAAACAAAATCCTCTATGACTATGGGTAATGGCTGGTTCAGTTCATGGTGACTAAATAAATTTATTTAAATGTATGTAATCTAGAGGGGTATTTACATTAAAATCTTTTATAAAATGGGACTTTTTAAAAAATTACTCACTAGGATCTTATGAATTGTCACTCGGATACACAATATTTCAATCAATACTACTCTATAACTTGGTTTTCTAATTCACTTTTTTTCCAATTCATATAACTTCCATTAACAGAATATCTATTACCATTACTCTCATTAATCTCTAACTAATTCCCATATGGTTCTAAACAATATTTTATTTATCAATAAATCCAGAAATAAGGGCCCATATATTTCACCCATAATCTTAAAATCCTTATAAAATTATCGTAGGATCAGGTTGAAATAATTTATAGGATTTAGGATGAGATTATACATAATCTATTAATGGTTTTATATGGTTTGGTTGAAGTTTGTTTTTCATTGATTTTGGAGGTGATTTATCATTTCTCATTAATACTTACATATATAATGCGGAATTTCTCAGATAATGATAGTGTGTTTGTCACATGATTAATTTGTTTCTATACTGCATCTAAAATATCTTGTAGTAGTTATTTTATGTTTTTTATAGAAGTAGTTATGTGATGATATTAAGAAAAATATAATGATTTATAATTGGTTTTATATCATTTTATCATTATATTAAAATTATTATACATGATATTAATTCAAATGATTTATATGATGTGTTTTTAATTGATTTTAATATAATTGGTCGATGTTTTTGAAATTAGATATATTGTATGAATAAATTATTAATATTAATTATTAATAATAAATTATATGAAATTAATTAATGAAGATTATTTGTGGATGAATATATTATTATGTTAGGAGATGATAATATGTTTCTGATTTCGTATTATACAATTAGTCAATAAAAACCCATAATGTTAAAAAACCTAATTTACTAGAGATAAATTTTTATTGTTTAATGTAAATTTTTTTGTTTCATAAATAATAATTATTTTTATATTTATTTATTTTTATTACACATAATAATGTATTATAAAACATCATTTATTTTCATTTGTATATTATTTATAGTGTAGTAATTTTTTTGTATTAATATATAATCATATTATATATATGATATTATTCATAGTTGTAGGTAAAATATGAATGTAGGTTGGTATTTTTCTGTTTTATTGAGAAACGATTGATACAAATTTGTGGCATAGGATGGGAGAATCTTTTTTTTTTCAAGTTTTTTTGAGTGTATTTTTTCATATATAATATGTATTATATAAGAACTATGTTTTTCTATATATTTTGTTTCTATTTATACAAAAATTTTAATGGTTTATTTTTCTCCATCAACATGATGTAGTTTGTATAATAAAAATGAGTTTATATAAATCACTTAATAATTCATTTTGTTTCCATGAGTATTCTAATTATTTAATCATAAATGAACTAATAAAAAATATATGGGTTTGAACATTGATCATAGAAATGTTTAACAATGTTACAATAACATGGTAAGAAGAAATGCATGTCGGATTATGTGATAGAATTATAAAATATATAACATGAATGATGGAAATCAAGTAATAATTTAATAGAATAAAAATATTCAAGTATAATTTGTATTAATTTTAAATAATTATTGAATATTTTTTTGTAGTGTTTCTATATAAATCTGTTCATAGTTAATTTTTGTTCTTGTATTACTATTTGAAATATATTTTTCTTATTTCATATTATTGACAACTATGAATTGTATGTAATTATAATCATTGTAGAGTCTATAAATATGACTTTAACCTTCATATGACTGCATAATATGTATGTATATTTTCATTATGTGTTCAGATGATCTATTGTATTGATGAAGTGGGTAGATTATAACAAAATCGGTCGGGTTTCAGTTTTTTCTCCAATAACTAGGTGTGTGAGGGATCAAATTGATTACTTATCCATGATCATCACTCTCCTTAGGGTATTAGGAGTTTCATATATATCTTGGTTGAAATGGTTTAATTATTTGGGATCCTATCTATATGTTTGTTTATGTATTGTAGTCTTATTATACATTGTTTAGTAAAATATATGGTATTGAGGTTGTAGAACATACTATTATTCCAAATTTATGGAATGTTATTTTGTATAGAATTAATTTCTTGAATTAAGATACATAAATGTGAAATTCATGATTCATGGTTGTTACATTATTCCAGAAAAATTATATAGTTATGAGATGTGGATTTGATGTGTACATGGGGAGCATGATGATTTCTATAAATAATCTTATCATTTATTCTTTTTTGTTAGGATGTGAAGGATTACATATAGTGGGATGTGGAAACATTATATTATAATTATATATATATAATATATATAAAATTAATTACATATATATGTCATTTAGTGAGTGATTCATGGTGATGTTTGGAAGTATTTTCACATAAATAGGTGATGATTATGTTTCATTTTGATTATTCAGAACGATTTATTATAATTAATTTCCATTTTCAATTTTAGTTCAATAGAAAACATTGAAATGTATAATTTCATTTTACTAGAATCAAAATACACATTATTATTCATTCGCATATGATTTTTAATAATGAGATGGTTGTTAATAATTTAAGATTTTATTCACCATTTTTTAGTGTTTCATAGTGACTTACTGGGATTATATATATATTTCCTATTATTTACAATACAATATTACATTACATTCATATATAGGGAAATTTTAGTTATGATGTGATTGAGATGATTAGTTGTTTTCATGTTATATCTTGTATATAAGATTATATTATGAGGTTAATACATCCCATTTATATTCATATGGTACTATAACTTATAGTGTTATTTTTTTTCCAAACAAATGTGAGAATTAGGGGTCATCCGGACCTTTTTAAATTTTCACAATGTGGTTTTAGAGGAGGGGGATTAGTGAAAAAAGTAATATTATGATAAATTTTATAATGATAAAAATAACATAATGAAAGATAAATTCATTATTAGAATGATATGTAAAAGTTTTTTAGTAAAAAAATTAGTGAAATTAAATAGAATGAAAATTAAAAAATTGATTAACATTATCTAATTATCTACATGGTTTTTACTATGTTTATAAACATTATATCAATAATTTTAAAAAGTCATATAATTAGATAGATCATATTCATATTAAGAGAATTAAGGAAATGTGGTGAAGGAATCTATTAATTTATTTGGGAAAATTTATTGAAAAAATGTTGAACATTATAAATATTTACATTGAAAGTATATTTTGGGGACTAAATATATACAATTAGAAAATTAAAATTTTATATATTAATTTATTAAAATGTAAACTAAATTAGATTAATAAAGGGAAATATAATATTTAATTAAAATATTATAATATATATATTTATATTAATTAATTATACGTTTTTAGAGTGTTATTTTTTTCTGTTCTAGTTTTATATATAGATTAATATAAAATATAGATTTTGAGACCTATATATATATATATTTTTTAAAAACAAATTAGATTTTTTTAATTTTTTTAATAAGAACGAATTAAAAAAATAATAAAATAATTTATTTCGATGAAAATTATTTTTTATATTTTATATACTATAATAAAAATTTAATTGATCAATATTGAATAATTTAATTAAATAAATATATTAAAAAATATTTTTATGAAAATTAATTAATATTGAAATATATATTTTATACTTCACTTATAATAGCAATACATTTTTTTGATTAAAATGTATTTCCATGAAACAAATCATTACTCTCTGAGGAAATATATGATTTTTAAATATTATTTATAATTAATTAAAATAAAATGGGTTCTATAATCATTTATATTTTAAAAAATTTATAATTTGGTCAACATAGTTTTTTGATATAAATATAAGTCAACAATTCATAAGGTTTCACACCTATAAGTGTAAATTGGGTCAATTTCAATGATGTGTTTTTATATATGATGGGTAAATTTTAGTTAAACAAAGATATTAATAAAAATTTACATAATAATTGATGCAACCAAATGTAAATTCATGATTTTATAAATGTAAATTATTATAGAAATTTTATTTATTTTATATTTTATGTTTAAATTTAAATGTTGATTTTCTAAAATATTAAAATTTAATTACAAAATTATTTCAGAAAAATGGAATCAACACATTTAAATTGTTAGTAAAAATTAGCTTATATTTTCCTAAAATTAATAATTTTTATAGTAAGTAAATAAATATTATGTGAATGGGAATGAAATAGAAATATGAAGTGTCTCAAATTATAGATAATCAAAATGATTTAAATTTTCTTTTGATAAAATATCATTCCCGTTGGTGTAAACCCTATAATTCTCCTATGATTTTTCTGCCCAGCGCTATTGTGATTATAACATTATCTGTCGCCAAACATATGATTCCAATTAAATGCCAATAATTTTCCACTATATTATAGGATAAGTTCTCCCCAATAGAATTTATTGTTATCTGTTCATTACCTCAGGGATTCCTACCCAATATATCATTCATTGTGTCTACTCCAAAGTTTCAATCAATCTTGTAATAATTATAATTCTAATAACCTTCTTTCTGTGGAATGTAACCATAACAATCTTTTACTTCTTCAAATTGGTTAAGGTGCGTATGTTGAATAAGGAATCTAATCTATGGGGTTTTAACACAATTTCTCTTCTATGATCCTTACTTTTGTTATCAACCTGTATTATTTTAATTTTGGTATATATATTTATATTCTTTTCTTTATTATAATATTATTTCATAAATATATACAAAATAAAATGTGCTCTTTAAATTATATTTCATTAATATGTTCTATAAATTTAATTTTTTATTTACACTATATTAATTTGGTTAAGTCATAATTCATTTTAGATAAAAAAATTCTAAAAATATTATATAAATATATTTTATTATTTTAATTGATATAATCATTTGTCTATGGGGAATTTATATTTCTATCAAAAAAATATCATCATTCACTTATTTCATCCTTCATATAAATAAAATGATTTCATTTATAATTTAAATACACTATAATAGAAATTTATCCTATCTAAAAAAATTATATACTGATAGAAATGGTTTATATTTCTATTTTGAATGATAAAAATTATTCACAATTTTTAATCACCATATTTTCCATCCACAATTTTAAAATGCTTTTTTTAAAAAAAATTCAATGATATGGAATATTAAATTTTATAGATTACCTTAAGATAATTTATTCATTCAATGAGATATTTAAAAATCCACACAAAATATTATATTAATTGAAATTATATAATTTATAAATTAAATTAATATTTTTCCATTATTTTATAATTTTTGGTAACGTATGTTTCTAAATATATTCAAAATAATACCCCATTGTGTATGGTGATTTTTTTTATAATTACATAGAGTTATTTTTAGGAGTATTAAAAAAATATTATTTTATCAATGTCTACAAATAGTCATTATCTCAATGTTTAAGTTGCTATTACTTTTCAACCGTCATTTTTATGATTAAATTGATTTAAAAAAAGTAATGTATATCATATTTTTTTTATAAAATATTTTTAAACAAAAATTATAAAAAAGTGTACATATATTCTATTTTAGTGAAAATTTCTTAATGTTCCTAAAATTACAGACTAATTTTTATAAAAGTAAATTATTATTTTACTTATAATCAAATAGAGATATTCTCTAATTATAAAAATCAATTATCTTAATCTAGATAGATCATGACTCAATATTATTATGATCTCCATGAATCACATTTTCATGGCCCAATGTAATTTATATTGAGATGAAATTTATAATTATTCCTTTTTATGGCACACATATACATGGGTTTTCATTATTTTATTTTTTTATTTTATATTCCCCTCCACTAAATTGGATAAAGTTTTATATCCCCTATGATAATGAATTATTCAATGGAATTGTTGTTTTATTCAGAACTCAATTTTGGGTTTTTTTATATGTATAATACAATATTTATTTATATAGGTATTGTATTGATAAACAATTCATATAAATGATTTGTATGTTAACAGTTTCATTTGATTATATTATTTTTTTCTTATATTTATATTGTGTAAATAAATAATCCGTTAATTACATTATACATGTATTTTATAAAATTTATCATTATCCATAATTTTTTGATTTCCAATGATTATACAAATACAATAATTCCATGTTATCATTCATGCTTACATAATGTTCTATTTATCAAAATTATAATATAAATTAATTTAATTCATTTGATGACACCACAAAATAACTCATTTATTTGTTTTTGTATTATTAAAATGTTGACCTCACTAAGTCTTCTAAATATTTAATATTTGAAATATATGCAAGATTATTGTTTGAGAGATGTTAGGTATAGAAATATATTATGATATTGTTGAAGCAATAATGTGAAAATGGTAATTTACATAGATAATATACAATTAAAATAATACATTGGGTTAAATAATATTATGATAATATGTGATATTTTATTGATGTTATATTTATTAATATAATTCACCATTCTTCCTTGTTATTTTTGAAACCATTGTGTAATGTACATGTTTATATCATTGGATCCATCAATGTAGGATTAGGGTTATTTAGTTAGTTTCAAAAAAAAATTTAGTTATTATTTGATTATATTTCAAGAAGATTTAAAAAAACAAAGAAAATTAAATGAAGTTAGTTAAAAGATGTTTGTTTCTTTTAACAAAAATTATATCATAATTATCATATAACAGTTTGATTTAAATAAATTATTTGTGTTAAATACAATTTTCATTATTATTGTATTATGATATTATGTTTATACTCATATTGTCGAAGATATTCAAGAAATAATTTGAATATTTAAATTAGATTGTGGTAAGTACAAAAGTTTATATAAAATTGATTAATATGTTATGAATTACATGAAATGATATTCATTCTAGTCAATGTGTTTGAATATTCATATGTGTCAATATATTCTTCTAAGTATGTATGTTTCATGGAGAATAAATTTCATTATTCAATGGTCTGTTTCTTATGATCCTTTTTTCTATCCATGTTAATGTTACTTTATTTCTTTTAATCCTCCATATTAGTATCCATCTTTAGAATAAATGAATTTATATAATATTTTTTTGTATAATATTTATCTCATATGTTGATATTATATACTATAATGAATAATATAAAGATATTATATAGAAATTTCTCTTGGATTCAGTGAAAAAACTATAATATGAAAAAAAAATTAAATATTATATAAATAAGAGGAGTACTGATGATGGATATTTAATTGTCATAAATATATTTATTATATTTATTATTCTAGTGTGCTAATTTTATGATTAGATGAATTAATTCTAAGGAATTATATGACTAAATGAATTTGATATTATTTTGTTGATAATGTTACATCTTACTTCGTACGTTACCTTCTAGACAACATATTGTTGTAATGAAGAATGGGTTTTAGTTGATATATGTAATACTTATACATTGGAAAAAATATGTGGTGTAACATTGGTGGATCGTGGAAAGGTGATGTTTTTTGAATGTGAAGGGAAAAGGGTGGAATATTTTTATATTTATAATAAGAGGAGACTGGTGTGTTTTAATATAATTTTCCATAAACTATTTTTTATCTTAAGACCACAAATACTGATGATGTGTATCACTATATATAATAGTTGTTCCACCTGATGATATGAAATGCGTTTTTACCTCGTATTATATTTAATTATTCATGGATTTATCAGATAATTTAAAACAACACATATTTATATATTTAATTTTTTTCAAAATTTCAATATTATCAAGAAAATACCATAAAAAATCAACCCTATCACAATTTCGAGTTTTCTATACATACAATTATACCCATTTGATTAATATAAATATTTAAATAATTATAATTTCATTTTTTTAAATCATAATTTTTTAGGGAAAACTTCTTCTAGGACAGACCTAAATTTTATACACTTATATTTTTTTATATAATTTCACAAAAATGAATATAATTTAATTTAATATCGATAATTTTTAATAATCCATATTATAAAAATAACTATATTTTCAATATATTTAATTTACCATATAATCATTGAAACACATGTGTTTAAAAAAAAATTAATTATTCTTTTCTCCAGTCAAACAAATATTTTTTAATTATTATAAATATTAGATAATTTTTCTTTTATAAAAATTTCATATATTTTTTATATTTTATATCATACTAAAAAACATTTCACAATTTCTTTGGCTAGTTTACTATTTTTCCAATAATGCTACTCGTTTTAATATTCAATATAGTTTTCCTAGTCGTCAGATCACTACTTAAATGATCATTTTGGATTTCATATTCATATAATTTCCATTACTTTACACATTATTCATATACTCCAAAATGTAAAATGTTTTAATATTATTTTTCTGGAAAATGTAAAAAATTGTGTTAATGTTTTATATTATTTTAGTAGTGTTATTCAGGAGATTTATTATATTTTTAGATAAATTTTATCAACTTTTTCCAATTATTATCGTATAATTTTTATGTGTTTATAATAACAATGTAACACATTCAATTTTTATCGATACATTTATTTTCTAAACACAATTATATTATTAAAAGATAAATATTGTTATTTTTTGTTATGTAGTTTATTATATTATATTATATTATATAATAATATATGCCCAATATATTTTTATGGTCAACAATTTCATCCATAAAGTTATTGTTTATTATATATTTCTACACTTTTGATATTTTTTTTAAAAAAATTAAATATAAATAATAAGGTGATGAGAAATTTTGGTAATTATAATTCATTATTTATAATGGTTCTTATGATTTTCCCCCATAATCATTGATATAACAAAAAAAACCATTTTCTTAGTCTTATTCTATAGAACATATTCTCCATTTTCATATAACATTAATGACTTCCCATTAGATGGGTATTAATTCTCTATCTATAAAAGAATTGATTTTATTACACAAGTGGGATAATGTATGCTATTCTCTAATAAGAATTTTTGGAACATTAAAAATACATGGGACAATATGTCTTGATTTATAGTCAATATGCCACCATTCTTATCCAATAAATAATTTCAAAGGGGCTTTTGTATATTAGAATCACTATTCTCTAATATCCAAAAATCATTGTTGTAGATCACAAATATATATTAATGATCAATTTATATCTAACATAAAAAATAAAATCACCTCGATAATTGATTCAACAACATCGAAAATAAAATCTCATCGATAATTTATGAAGAGTCGGTGTATTATTTCATAACATTGGGATGATACAAGGAATCATGTCCCGAAATATTGATCAGTTTAGTAGCATTGGAATTACTAGTTATATTCATATGTTTTACATTACATCATGAAATAAAAACCTCACCAAATATTTGTACCCCATTCTACAAAATTATATCTTTAGCCTATCCTGGTATGTCAACCATAAAATACTTCTTCACATTCTGGGAAAAATAAAACATAGAAAGAGGTGAGCTAAGATGCTTAGTAAGGATAAAAATATAGCGAAAATTTTCATAAATAAGCATAATCATTTAAGACAATGGATAAGACTAAAACATAAGATTTCTAAACATAAAATTCAGCATAACATCTAAATGATAAAATATAATAATTCCATTTACTTATTCACATTGATATTATACTAGTCGAATAATCATATACAATATCAATAACCACTTTCATAATGATAGAATGCATAATTACTAACATCATAACCACATATTCAAGGCCTTGTGCCATGGATAAAAATATGATTCTATCAATATATTGTTCCAAGACACTAGTTATTCTCATGAGACCTACCGATGCATTGAGGAGCTATAGCTGGCTCCACCCATCACATACTATGTCCAATGCATTCCTCATATGAAAAATTATAAACATAACATAGACAATCATATTAAAAGTAGCATATGAAATGTCAATAATTTATCCATAAAAAATTAATTGGTTAAAAATTATACATCGGTAGTAAAACGTTTCACAAAACCATTAAACCAATATTAAAGATTTGTATCATAATAAATAATCATCAAAAAAGTTTATAATCGATCAAAGGATGTTGACATAGATGAAATGAAAACATTTTTAAAAAAAATAACTCTTTCTATTTTGAAATTATTTAAAATTAACATAATTTTAAAAGAAAAAATTTACATTGAAAACATGTTTATTATCTTTTATGTGAAGCTTTGATGATGACTTAACATCAGAAAATAGCCACACCCACCATATAAGTTAAAAAAATACATCCTTTCCTTAATTTTGTCAAAACTATCATAAAGTACTTTATTTAGAAAACAAAAGAATGATTTAATTCAAAAAAACATATTGAAAAAAATTGGAATAAATTAATTTAACCCACAAAATAATAAATAGTTAAAAAAAATTAATTACATTTGTATGAAAACACAAATGTGGATTATAAAGAGGTGTGAGTAGATACTTACGTAAAAACAACCTCAGATAATAAAGGGATTTTGAATTAAACCATTCCCTTGTATTTATCATTGGTCTTGAGTACATTAACCAGCTATATAATAGTTAAATATTTTGTTTTAAATTATAAAAGAACAACATAAAATAATATGACATCATATATGATCTTATAATATCACTTTGTTAATAATATTTTAGTAGTATAATTGTTTCAGGTGTTAAATGATCTGTTTTCCTTCATATGCTTTGTTACGTAAGGCGTGTTTGTTATGGATAGGATGTATTTTATTCATTTATATAATGATATTATGATCTTAATAATTATTTTAAATCATAAAATGAAAATTACTCTTAAATGGTTACGATGGGGAATGAATCTCATCACATTCATGGAGACTGTAATCTCAACATACACAGAAGTGACAATATCATTATATTGATGGTGAAATCATATTTAATTGGATGTTATATCATATTTATAGAATCAATAAAATGTTATATTTATTATTTACATCATTTAAACACACACTATTATACCAATCCAAATAATTAAGTGTTTGAATAAGAAACCACTTCATGATGTGGAGACTGTAAGCCATACGTACACATGTATGGTGACTTTGTCATTCATATAATGGAAAGAATAATGAATATGGTTCTACAATTATTATAATAACATAAAAATATTTAGAATATACTAGATTCATTATATTATAATGGAAAAAACAAAGATAGAGTAAGTGGTAGAAGAAAATAACATGAAAGTGGTTATGAAATATTTACCTCATCATTAGGTTCTTCCTTTTGATTTGATCAAAAGGTATACATAGGTTGGATTTATAACCAATGGAATTCATCTACGATTATGGTAGGATTGTTGGGAGGATATTTGGGCAGGATTTGGCTGAGACAAAAGTATTTGGTGTTGTGAAATGAAGAGAAGGTGAAGTTCTCTTTTATAAGAGAGGTGAGGGTCACTTTCAGAAAAAGATGAAATATTATTTTATAATAAAATAAATTTCTATTTTTAATGTATTAAAAATGATTAATTTAGAGGATAAGGATTATATTGGTAGAAAACATCTCAATCTATAGGTTTTAAATAGGTTTAGCTCACAATGATAACCATATCATTTAGATTTAACTCTTAGTAAAATATTTTTACATTTACCATGTCTCTTTGTATTTTTATATTATATGGTTATCAAACATAATATAAATTACCAAGACACTCCCAAGTGGTTACTTATTAATATATATACCCTTATATAAGTATTTTGGCAAAACCATAGATTTTTAGAAATATTATATCAAATAATAATATATCATTTATTTAAAAATATCAATTAACTCAATTTTAACACAATTTAGTATTTGATTTTTTTGAAATCCATAAAAACAATATTACATTGAATAAAATATATTTAATCATTGATAACATGTCATATTAAACTATGAAATTATTTTAATTCATAAAAAGTCACAAATTACATTTATTTGGATATTTATAATATCAATTATTTTAATATTTCATTAATTAGGTAATTTCTGCATCATCATTTAGTCCTAAATAATTTATATTATTTAATGTCTAAAAAATATTAATAAATTAAAATTAATCAATAAATAATTATATATTTATAATTAATATTTATAGTAGAATTTATCATATGTATAACCCTATATTAAAAATGGATTATTTTTTAATCATTGAATTTAACTCTTTTAACTCTTCTTTAAATAAAATAATAAAAAATGTACTAATCTAATCAAAGTGGACCAAATGGGATCATATTTTAATCCTATAGGTTTATTGGTCAAATTAAACTAATCCAATATAATTATACATGTGTTAGGGTAATTATGATATCATTTTTATCCTTAATTAACATATTTATTTTTAAACGCTGTAAATAAAAGTTAAAAGTTATTATTCACAAAAAAAATTCCTTCTTATTGAACCACGTTTTTCATACTGATGTCAACTGTGTCACTTGTATTTTTTAACATCATATCACAGAAGAAGTAAAATTGTATAGATCCAAAGCTTGACATACATGGACATTACATTACTTTTGCGGAATAATTAGTACATAACAAAAACAGACACACAAGGACCGTAATAGTTTAGTGTATTTGGAAACATGGAATATAATTTTCTAATCAAGGTGAAAGATCTTAAACATCTCCCATAAATATCTTACCCATTTTTTCTTACCTAAAACCATTCTTTATATACTGGGGAAATGAAAACATAAAAGGGGTGAGCATAAATGCCCAGAAAGGGTAAACATAGAGAACATATAACAATCGATAAACATTTGAATACAAAACCTTGAACATAAAATATAAACATCAAAATCATGACCAAAGACATGAATCATGGATGTACATACGGCATATATCATATGTAAACACCAATCATGATTAAATAGCATGGGAATAAAACATGTAATTGTGGAGACCATTTTGCACATGTTATGATTTCCATAATAGCCAAGGCATTGCTGTCAAGACCATCTTAGTGGACAAAGTCCCTTTCTGAATCGAGTTCACTCCTCGTTTCAGTCCTATAACACTGAACCGATTTAACTTACCATTCCAGCCATGTCTATCTCATGAGATATAAATCTTTACCCAATGCATTGGAGGGAGATATAGGTCCCACCCATCTCATAATGAATTCATTCTTACTTGTTCCACAAAATAAACATAAATCATTCATAACAACCCAACAAATAAAATGGGTGTCGTAAACATCATCCCATCATCACAACATCCATATAAAATAAATGGATATAATTTCATAATAATAAAAGTGAAACCATGAAAATCATAGAGACATTATACTTAAAACATACACATATGAAATAATGTCATTTCAGAAGGAAAATGGTTATGATAAAACACTTGAAATGAATTCTTGAGGAAAATATCCTTTCTTCTTCAAAATCATTTTCTTTTCACAAAATGTCATACTATTTTTATAGAAAAGTATTTCTTTGAAAATATTCATGAAATATTTTGTAGGAATATTTATGAAAATAAGGCTTTATAAAACCGTAAAAAAATATGTTCGTTCCATATAAGTTAAAAAAACATTCTTCTCGTACTTTTGTCAGATAAGTCAAAAAGTACCTCATAAATGAAAGATTCCATAAATACCATGTAGTAAAAGAAAAAATGGGTAAAAAGGACATTAATAATACATGGAACCATTTTTAGGAAACATTGACATGGATGAGAACAATAAACCCAGTAAATACTTATGAATAAACAATCTCTGATAAGAACGATATTGGAAAATTTATCCCTTGCCTTAGGCCTGATATGCTTCGTACGTATCCGAACCTCCTGTATAATGATTTATGTAATGTCATTGACTTATTACGGAATCATATTCATTGTTATGATATCTTATATGGTTCACTTAGGACATTATATTACCCGTTCATTTGTAAATTACATGTTAAAAAGCGTTTTGGGTAAAATCGTTTCATTTGTCATCCATGTTTTGACTTGTAATTATTCATATGATTACATAGATCATGATTACATAATTCATGAATATAAAAAAATATTTATATATAATATATATTCAGAATATATATATATATAATAGATCGATAAATGGAATGAAATACACCATTCATGGAGACGGTAGGTCGTACACACGCATGAACGTTGTTTTCGTTTCCTCATTGAATTGAATGGAATTAATGGGATGACATACAGATGTATATACATAAATCTAGTTTCATTATTAATTCACATATTTCATTATTATTGATTATATAAACATTATGATCATTCATGTATGGTTAACATGGAAAATGAATTTCATCGCGTCGTGGAGACAGTAGTCCGTACGTACGCACGAGCGATGATTTCGTTCCCATAATTATTGAATAAAATTGGAGTGGATGGTATAATATATAAGAATCATTATTATTTCATAATACCATATATAGTTATTCTTTACACCATTATACCCATCCATGTACGGTTTTGGTGGAAAAACAGATTTCACCATGGCGTGGAGACGGTATTCCGTACGTACGCACGCGTGGTGATTTCGTTTTCCGTAGGATGGATAGATGGTGAAACAAGGTTGTTTCATACTTATAATAACATATCAGTATATGATTTATACTTATGTTATTACTTCATAGTGAAACAACTAAAGAGGAATACGTGGAAGAAGAAATAAAGATGAAAGAATCGGTAATAGGCATTACCTTTTCTTTGAAGCGCCTCTTTGAGACCTCCTCTTAGGGCACTAAAATTGGTCATCGAAGAAGACCAAAACCACTATGATGTTTATATGGAAGTGTAGAAGAGAATTTTTCAGGGTTTGGCCGAGCCTGAAGGCTCAATGTGGTGTGAGGAAGAGAGGGAGGAGGTGCCCTTTTATAATGGAGGAGAGGGGAACCTTTGGAAAAACTAAAAATATTATTTTATTATAAAGATGTATTCGGTTTTTAATAGCTCCAAATTGATTTATTTCGAATATAATTTTGGGATGGGTCTAAATACTCTTATACAATAGAATTTAGACAAGTTTAGGTTTCTATTTTATCCTTATCATTTAGATTTAACGTTGAGTTAAATAATTTTACTTTTACCGTTACTTCTTGTTTTCTTAAACTATAAGGTTAATAAACTTAGTATAACAAGACAAAAGAACCCGAAGTTGTTTATTATTAATATATATAACCTTATCTAAGTCATTTTTCCGAACCATTGATTTTTAGAAATAAAATAACAATTAATAATATAATATATGTTTTAAAAACTATTTTATGTCAATTATGACACTATTTTATAATTTATTTTTGTGAAAATCATAACATAATTATTACTTCGAAAAAAGTTAATTAAATCAATAATAACATGTCATATTAAGATATAAAATTAGTGTAATTCATTAAAAGTATCAAATTACATTTATTTGGGTATTTATAACATCAATTATGTCAATATTTCATTAATAAAATAATTACTGCATCGTCTTTGTGTCATAAATAAATTAAAGTATATAACATCTAAAAATTATAAATAAAATACCATTATCTAATAAATATTTTTATCTTTGTAATGAATATTTATAGTAAAATTTATCTTATGTATAACCCTATATTAAAAATGACTTACTTATTAAACATTGATTTTAACTATTTTAACCCGTCTTTAAATAAATTAATATTAAATGTCCTAATCTAATCCATGTGGGCCTGAATGGTCATATTTTATTAATAATGTTGTTTTCGGTCGAATTAAACTTATCAAATAGAATTAGGACACGTGATAGGTTAATAATAATATCATTTTTACCGTTATTTATTTTTAACCGTGACAAATAAAAGTAAACAGTTACTATTCACGAAAAAATATATTCATCTAATTAAACCACATTTCAGTCTTTTATATTAACCGTGTCTCTAAGAATTTCAAAATTAAATTCACAGAAGTGTTCAAATTTCATTGAAATGAAAAAGGGAGTTTTTTTTCTACCACTAAGTTGTTTCATTATTCATCAAAAAATTAAAGTTTTTCAGAAAAATATCAAAAATTCAGCCTAAGAATTATTTGATATTCCGAAATCAAAATTGATGTCTATTTTTCCAAATTCAAAACATTGAAGTGGCTTTAATTAATTTTAAAATTAATTCCCGTTATCAAAAAAATAGCATTTTTTAAGAAACAATAACTATCAAAATATTGATACTAGTTTATATCCAATTTCAAAGTGAAATTAATTCCAATGACCAACATTTCATTAAATGGTAAAAATATATTCTAGTTACACAATAAAAACAATGAAAATGATAATCTAACCATATAAATTTTTTCAATGAATAAAGTTGTTTTTAATTAAAATATAGTGTGTTTTTTCTATTCATTAAAATATGAAAGTTATCAGAATAATATGAAAATTTTATCCAAAGTAACTTTTTATATCCTGATTCCAAAGAAGAATTTTATTTTTCCAAATTTAACTTATATACATGTTAATAAAAGATTTAAAGTGGGTGCGCCATCAAAAGGCAACAAAAATACATTTTTTGAAAAATAATTATTTTACTCAAAAAATTGATTTTGTTCTCATGCCATGTTCTAGAAAATGTATAAGATGAATAATAATGTTATAAAATTCAAAATTTAGGAGATACTATTTATAATGGCTAGTTCATAATAATATTATAACCATATATCGTTGTTTAGTGATACCTGGTATTGCGTACAACACATGCTATCGAGGAAAGTCACGATTGCGTGTAATGAAAACCAAGTCAGGGTTGCGTGTTGTGCAAGACTCATCCGTTGTTTCATATAACAGAATCCAACCTTATTTCATTTATACATTGAATATATATATTTTTATATATATACACTCAATGTTTCGTAGAATAACTACTATCAAAATTTTTTGTAAAATGATCCAAGAATAGTGTTGTGTATACTGCAAGCTCATACAGTGTTGTGTATAGTGCAAGGTAAGCTTGTTGTATCATAAAACACAAGACATCAATGATATTAAAAGATTACTTTTCATAAAATCTCGGGGTGTTACATTCTACCCCCCTTAAAATGAATTTCACCCTCGAAATTCGTCGGGGTTATAAATCTTTTACTATTTATAGAAAACCCACATTGAAAAAAGGAATACTAAAACATAATTTTAGAAACTAATGTATGAAATGTAACGATTACCCAAACAAACTCATCACTGGGTTTCCATATAAGAGAACATAGGTGAAAATATGGATATGGAAGAAAAATCTAACCATCAAGTTCAGATGGAGAGTGGTAGAGAACGTGGCTATGAAAAATCCATCAATCACAAAGACATAGATTTGTGATGATCTAAGGTACCATCTGATTCATTAGATATAAGGTCACTAGGACAACAATTTTGGTGTTCAAGATCATTTCCCTAAATTTGATGAAATTGGAATTAGAAGAAATACATTCGTGATTTTGGTATTGTTTCACCGTAGGTCGTTCATTGGACAATTTCCACTTTTTCTCTTAAAGAAATGAAGTTGAATTTGTCATTTGTTATGTTTTAGCAGATCATGTGATAGAATGATGGGTTATTCCATCTATCTCAAATAAAAGGTTATAATGGTTACCAAAAATACATAAATCCATCTATAGTGAGATTAATCATATATGGTTCCTAAAATGGACTTGTACTTCATATATCATACTTAATAATATAATAAAACTAGTTTCTAATAAACAAGGACTTTATGTAGGCTAGTGGTAGGCAATAAAGGCCGGTTTCACTTCGGTTGTGGGTTCGATTCCGACAGCCTTGTACAACGCGATGGGATGTCGCCCGTCTTGCAGGTTGTCCTTTTTCTAAAACTACATTACTATAACATCCCATAAATTATATCCAAAAAACATCTATCCTTAAAAAATACTAACTTATGTCCAACATAATCCATTCCAATATTTAGTCTTATCCATAATACTGCAGTCCACTCTCATATTATAGTGAGAACAATTACCATAGATTTCATATAACAATCATGTTAATACCATCGTTGATCCCCATATATCATAAGATATGTCTTGTTGGTCACATTCAAAACATTCAAATGCATTAATCATGTATTCTCTCGAAAAAATGAATACTCATTGAATCTTAGTGAAAACATGAGTGCAAGAAAAAGTTAACTCTTTCCACATACCAAAACCCCAGAATTATATATACTCAAACCATGATATAACTATTTCCTTATATCAGTCATGAGCTCATGAATACTGTCAAAAATTTCATTTTCTCCTTATCCCATCATTATGCACATATCATATTATTTCCAAAAATATCTCAATCACTTTAAATGGTTACTGGTACCATAAAATTATTTAAAACTACAATAGACCAATACATAAATATTCCTATATTCCATGATACTACATACAACATTATTTTGTAATCCCATTACATAAACACTTAATAATTCCACCACATCGTTGTCATATTCAACATCACCAATAGTGATCGCATGTGACTTCCCTTTGTCCTTTACCTTAAGTGGTTTCTCTTGTCGATCATCACTAACCCTTGGATTAGGTCATTTATTAGCATAATGCCCCATTTCCTTGCACATGAAGCATTGAAGTGTTGGTGGTACATTCTCTGCAATCTTTTCTTCATTCACATCATTTGAAAACCTTTTTCCATTACTTCGAAACTCAGCTGATCGATGACCTTCTTTTCCACACTTAAAACATTTTCTAGTCCCTTTAGGACAATCTCCACTATGCTTATTTTCACACTTTGAGCATAAGTAAACAATCATATTCTTTTCACCATTATTCTGATATTTCTCCTTGAACTCCATCTTTTGTTTTTTGTCAAAACCATGAGATGGATAAGTGACACCAACATCCATTTCTACCATGATAGCATAATGCACAATTTCTTCATAGCTACTGAAGTCTCTTATAGCTAATGCCCTTTGAAGATTTGGTTTTAAGCCACTGAATAATTCATCAACTTTACTTTCATGTTGGATGATAAATCCAGATGCATACATTGAAAGCATTGTAAAATTCACTTCCTATACATCAACAGATTCATCATCCATTTTCTTTTGTTCAAGAAACTCCTTCTCCATCATTGTTCGAAGAATACGTGGGAAGTACTTATTGAAAAATAAGTTCTTGAACTCGTCCCATTCCAAGGACTCAATATCATCTCTTGGATTCATATTCTTGATAAGATTCCACCATTGATCAACTTCACCTTTCATATGATATACTGCTAAGATGACATTTTCATGTTCCGAACATTGAAGATCTGAAAATATCTTTTCAGTGGTACTAATCCATTGTTCAGTAGCAAGTGGATCAGAAGACCTACTGAAAGATGGTGGATGTTGCCTCATGAAGGACTCAATAGAATATTGTTCCCTTCTCTGCTCATTTGGAAGTCCAGAATGATTCCTAGATTGTGTAAGTATAGCAATAATATTTTCCACTCAATCTCCCATAACATTTGTTTGTTCAAGATTAAAATCATTGCATTGTCCAATGCATTGATCAACACAGCTCCTTCAGGATCCAGCCATCCTCTAAAACCCAAAAAGAATAGTGTGAGAGGCAAAAATCATGCTTGATAAAACAACATAATAAACGGGGAGTACCTTCAATATCTAACATCTTAGGTTTAATTCTAATATTGTTTCCATAATTCTAGGACTATAACCTATAATTATACTTATGCTTAGGGAAATCCCTAGACATATCATAGAAATATCTCTAGGGATCTCACTAAATTTTTCGCATCCTAGTTTCCAAAGGTTAACTAAACCTTTCCTCTGATACCAACTGTAGAGACCCGAAGCTTGACGTACATGGAAATTACATTACTTTTGCGGAAGACTTAGTACATAACAAAAACAATCACACAAGGACCTTATAAGTTTAGGGTCTTTGGAAACTTAGAATATAATCTTCTAATCGTGGTGAAATATCTTCAACATATCCCATAATGATCTTCCCCATTTTTTTCTTACCTAAAACATTTCTTTATATCTTGGGGAAAAGAAAAAAAAGGGGTGAGCTTAAATGCCCAGTAAGGGTAAACATAGAGAACATAAAACAATCCATAAACATTTGAATGCAAAAACATGAACATAAAATCCTAACATCAAAATCGTGACCAAAGACATGACTCTTGGAAGTACGTAAGCCATATACCATAAGGAAACATCAATCATGATAAAATATCATGGGAATAAAACATGTAATTATGGAAACCATTAATCACATGTTATGATTTCCATAATAGCCAAGGCATTGCGGCCAAGAACATCTTAGTGGACAAAGTCCTTTTCTGAATCAAGTTCACTCCACGTTTCAGTCCTATAACACTGAACCAGTTTAACATACCGTTCTAGCTTTGTCTATATCATGAGATATAAATCTTTACCCAATGCATTGGAGGGAGATATAGGTCCCAACCATCTCATAATGAAATCATTCTTACTTGTGCCAAAAAATAATCATACATCATTCATAATAACCCAACGAATAAAATGGGTGTCATAATCATCATCCCATCATCACATAATCCATATAAATGAAATGGATATGATTTCATAATAAGAAAATTGAAACCATGTAAATCATAGAGACATTATACTTGAAACATACACATATGAAATAATGTCATTTTAGAAGGAAAATGGTAATGATAAAACACTTGAAATAAATTCTTGAGGAAAATATCCATTCTTCTTCAAAATCATTTTATTTTCACAAAATGTCATGGTATTTTTATAGAAAATGAATTTTTTAAATAGTCATGAAATATTTTGGAGGAATCTTCATGAAAATAAGGCTCTATAAAACTGTTAAAAAAATAAGTTCGTGCCGTATAAGTTAAAAAACATTCTTCTCATACTTTTGCCGGAAAAGTCAAAAAGTACCACATAAAAGAAATATTCCATACATACCATGTAGTAAAAGTAAAAAAAATTGGTAAGAAGGAAATTAAACATACATGATACCATTTTTAGGAAACATTAACATGGATGAGAACAATAACCCCAGTAAATATTTACGAATAAACAATCATGGATAAGAACGAGATTGGAAGATGTATCCCTTACCATAGGTCCGATATGCTTCGTACGTATCTGAACCTCCTGTATAATGATTTAAATAATTTCATTGACTTATTACAGAATCATATTAATTGTTATGATATCATATATGGTTCACTTATGACTTTATATTACCCTTTCTTTTGTAAATTCCATGTCAAAAAGCGTTTTGGGTAAAATCGTTTCGTTTCTCATCCGTGTTTTGACTTGTAATTATTCATATGATTACATAAATCACGATTACTTAAATAGAGAATATAAAACATCATTTATATATATATTATATTTCCAGAATATACATATATATAATATATTGATAAATTGAACGAAATACACCATTTAGGGAGATGGTAGGTCGTACGTACAATGAACGTTGTTTTTGTTTCCTCATTGAATTGAATGGAATTAATTGGATGACATAAAAATATATATACCTAAATCTAGTAGTATTATTATTTCATATATTTCATTATTATCCATTATATAAACTTTATGATCATTCATGTATGGTTAACATGGAGAATGAATTTCATCGCGTTGTGGAGACGGTAGTCCATAAGTACGCACGAGTGATGATATCGTTCCCATAATAATTTAATAGAGTTGGAGTGGACGGTATAATATATCATAATCAGTATGATGTTATAATAACCATATATAGTTATTCTTTACACCATTATACTCATCCATGTAAGCTGATGGTGAAAAAACAGATTTCACCATGGCGTGGAGACGGTATTCCATACGTACGCACGCGTGGTGATTTATTTTTCCATAGGATTGATAGATGGTGAAATAGGGTTGTTTCATACTTATAATAACATATAATTAAAGGAGTTATACTGATGTTATTACTTCATAATGAAAAAACTAATGAAGAAGAAGTGGAAGAAGAAATAAAGTTGAATGAATCGGTAACAGACATTACCTCTTCTTTGAAACGCCTCTTTGAGACCTCCTCTTAAGGCCCTAAAATTTGTTTTTGAAGAAGACCAAAACCTCTAGGATGTTTCAATTGAAGTGGAGAAGAGAATTTCGCAGGGTTTGGCCGAGCTTGAAGGCTCAATGTGGTGTGAAGAAGAGAGGGAGGAGGTTCCCTTTTATAAGGGAGGAGAAAGGCACCTTTGGAGAATATAAAAATATTATTTTATTATATTGTCATATTCGGTTATTAATAGCTCGAAATTGTTTTATTTCTAAGCTAATGTAGGGATGGGTCGAAATACTATTATCCAATATAATTTAGACATGTTTTGGTTTCTATTTTAACCTTATCAATTAGATTTAACCTTAAGTTAAATAATTTTACTTTTATCGTGTCTTCTTGTTTTCATACACTATAAGGTTAATAAACTTACTATAAAAAGCCAAATGAACCACAAGATGTTTTTTATTAATATATATAACCATATGTAAGTAATTTGGACGATCCTTAGATTTTTAGGAATAAAGTAACAATTAATAATATAATATTTGTTTTAAAAACCATTTTATGTCAATTTTGAAACTATTTGGTAATTGATTTTTTTGAAAATCATAACAGAGTTATTAGTTAGAATAAAGTTAATTAAATCAATACTAACATGTCATATTAACCTATAAAATTAGTTTAATTTATATAAAGTCTCAAATTTCATTTATTTGGGTATTTATAACATCAATTATGTCAATATTTCATTAATAAGATAATTACCGCATCATCTTTGTGTCATAATAAATTAAATTATTTAATGTATAAAAATTATAAATAAAATACCATTATGTAAGAATTATTTTTAACTTTATAATTAATATTTACAGTTGAATTTATCTTATGTATAACCCTATATTAAAAATGATTTACTTATTAAACTTTGATTTTAACTATTTTAAACATTCTTCAAATAAATTAATATTAAATTTCCTAATCTAATTAAAGTAGGCCTAAATGGTCATATTTTAACCATAAGGTTGGTTTTGGTCGAATTAAACTTATAAAATAGAATTAGGACATGTTTTAGGGTAATAATAATATCATTTTTACCCTTATTTACTTTTAACTGTGGTAAATAAAAGTAAAAAAGTTACTATTCACCAAAAAATATTTTCATCTCATTGAACCACATTTTCGTCCTTTATATTTACCATGTCTCTCGGTTTTTCAAAATTAAATTCATAGAAGTGGTACAATTTCATTTAAATGAAAAAGTCGGTTTTTTAATCTACCACTAAGTGGTTTCACTATTCATCGAAAATTAAAGTTTTTCCAAAAAATAACAAAAAATTAGCCTAAGCATTATTTGATATTCCGAATTCAAAATTGATGTCTATTTTTCCAAATTTAAAACATAGAAGTGGAATTAATTAATGTTAAAATTAATTCCCATTATCAAAACAAATAGCATGTTTTTTAAGAAACAATAACTATCAAAAGAATGATATTTTTTTATATAGAATATCAAAGTGAAATTACTTCCAATGACCAACATTGGATTAAATGGAAAAAAAATATTATAATTACACTTTAAACCCAATTAAAAAGATAATCTAACAATATAAATTATTGCGATGAAAAATGTTGTTTTAATTAAAATATCGTGTTTTTTACTATTCATGAAAATATGAAAGTTATCAGAATAATATGAAAAATTTCTCCAATGTAAATTTTTTTATTCTGATTCCAAAGAAGAATTTTCTTTTGTCAAATTTAACTTATAGACATGTCAAAAACAAGATTTAACATGGGTGCGCCATCAAAAGGCGGCAAGACTACATTTTTTGAAAAATACTTATTTTACTCGAAAAATTATTTTTGATCCCATACCATGTTCTAGAAAATGTGTAAGACGAATAATAATGTTATAATATTTAAAATGTAGTTTGTAATAATCATAACAAATAGTTCATAAAAATATTATAACCATATATCGTTGTTTAGTGAAACCTGGTATTGCGTACAACACACGCTATCAAGGAAAGTCGTGATTGCGTGTAATGCAAGCCAAGTCAGGGTTGCGTGTTGTGAAAGACTCATTCGTTGTTTCGTATAATAGAATCCAACCATATTTCATTTGTAAATTGAATATATATATATATATATATATATTTATATATATACACTCAATGTTTCGTAGAATAACCACTATCAAAATTGTATGTAACATGATCCCAGAATAGTGTAGTTTATACTGCAAGATCATAAAGTGTTGTGTATAGCGGAAAGTAATCTTGTTGTAGCACACAAAAAAAGAAATAAATGATATTAAAATAATATTTTGCATAAAATCTCTGGGTGTTACAATAATTATGTTTTATGCAAATTTTCCAAAGCTCCTAGGATATGGGTAAAAGACGGTAAAAAGCTCAATAAAATTTTATTATATCTAAAATATTTCTAAAATGAATCCCTTGAATTACATTGAACATGCATAAGTATTATTTATCTATTTTGAACAGAAAAAAATTTAAATAAAATCATTAATTATTTAAATAAAATGTTGTTTTTAAACAATAACTCAGTGTTTTCATTATTTATCAAAAAATGAATGTTTTCAGAAAAATAAAAAAATCCATCCAAGGATAATTTCAATATTCTAAATCCAAAAATGATGTACATTTTGAAGGATAAAATTTATAACATTTTAAAAGTTGGGTATAACTATTCATAACGGCTAGTTTGATTGGCCACGGTGTGTTAGAATCTCGATATTGCGTACAATGCATGTTATTTCATTATTCAAGGGGAAATGTATTATGGAAGCATGGGGTGTTACATTTTTCCCTACTTCAAATAATTTCATCCTTGAAATTTCTAGAGTACTACTGCAAAAAAAATCAGGGGGTTCTTCAATTTAATTTCTTTGGGATCCCATGTTGCATGTTCCATCTTATGCTCTCGCTATAGAACTATTACAATATGAGTCATCCGGTTTCTCATCACTTGTTATCTTGTATCAAGAATCTTGACATGCTCTTCACAACAATAAAGATTAGGTTCCAGTTCAATTTCTTCATATGTGAGTACATGTGTTGGGTCCAGCATGTATTTTCTCAATTGTGATATGTGGAACACATTTTGATCATTAAAGAGACAAGGTGGCATTTCCAAACGGTAAGCTACAACTACAATTCATTCTAGAATTTCGAAAGGTCCAATGTACCTGGGAATTAATGTACCCATACTACTAATTGTTATAACTCTCTTATATGGATATACCTTTAGGAAAACTTGATCTCCTACTTGAAATTAAAAATCCTTCCTTTGATAATTGTCCTAGATCTTTTTCCATCATTGGGAAGCTTTGACCTGGGTTTAGATATCCATCACATTTTACCTTTTTTCGCCAACATATTCTGGGCCTACGAGTCTTCATTCAACAACATCATCCAAACATTTTGGTGTGTGACATGTCTTTCTATATAACTCTTCATATAGTGTCATCTGAATACTTGAATAGAAGCTATTATTATAGGAAAATTTTAGCATAGAAAAATATTTATTCCATAACCCTTGAAATTCATGTGAGCAAAATATCAAAATTTCTTCAATGGTTTTTACTAAACATACTCTGATACCAACTGTAATCCCCTGACCCCAGTTACCCAGAGTCTGTGCTATATTAAATTACATTGGAATGATACAAAGAATCATGTCCCAAATGATCGATCAGTTTAGTAGCTTTGAAGTACTCGATAGATACATAAGTTGTTCATTAAATCATGAAATAAAAATATCAACAACATTTTTTTCCTTTTTGAAACCACTTATATCCTTTTCCAATACCTACAGTTCAACCATAAAATACTTATCACATCCTAGGAAAAATAAAACATAAAAATGGGTGAGCACAGATGCTCAGTAAGTATAACAATATAGTGAAAAAAATCATTAATAAGCTTAAACAGTTATGGAAATGTATAAGACTAAAACAAAAGCCTTTTGTACTTAAAAATTTCCATAATATGGAAGTGATAAAATCAAATAATTCAATTTCAATTTTAACATGATTATTCTATTAGTCGAATAATCACATGGAATATCAACATCCACATATATAATGATATAATGTATAATACCAGACTTTATAACCACATAGTCATGGCCTTGTTCGAAGACTATAAATAACATTTTGTCATGATCTTTTCCAAGATAGTATATTTCCTCATTAGACCTTCTAATGCATCTGAGAGCTATAGAGGGCTCCACCCGTCACTTATTAAGCCTAATAAATTCTCATATGAAAAGGATTAAACATAACATAAACATTTGTATGAAAAATACCATACGAAATGTCAATAAAATATCCATAAACCGTGAATGGCGCAAGAATAACACATCCAAAGTAAAACATATAAAAAACATTCAATACAATATAAAATATTTGTATTATAATAAATCTAATTCAAACAAGTTTAAAATCCATCAAAGTATGTGGACATAGAGGAAATTAAAACTATTTGAAATCAATACCTCTTTCTATTTTGAAATCATTTAAAAGTCACATAATTATAAAAGAAAACATTTATTTTGAAAATATTGTTACAAAATTTAATGGGAAATTTTGATGATGATATAATGGTGGAAAATTTCCCCAACCTCCGTAGAAGTTAAAAAAATATATTCTTACCTTAATTATTTCAAAAAGTTCATAAAGTACCATTTTTTTAAACGATGGAATGATTCCTTTCACAAAAATAATTGTTCAAATATGGGTATTAATTAATTTAACCCATAGTATAGTAAATATTAAAAAAAAATTGAATTATATTTTTATGAAAACATGGATGTGGATTATAAAGAGGTCGTAGAAGAAACATATGTAAAAACAACCTCAGATAATGAAGAGATTGTAAAATTAACCCTTACTTATACTTTTCCATGTTCGAGGGTACGTTAACCTCGTGAATAATTTCTAAATATTTTTTATTAAATACTAAAAGAAATATATACATAAATATGATATCATATATGATCTTATAATATTTCTTTGTTAATAATATTTTTGTAGTATCATCATTTTTATGTGTTATCAGATTTGTTTTCCTATATAAGAATGGTTATGTAAGCCATGTTTTTTATGTCTAGGTGGTATTTGAATCATATAAAGAATGAAATTATGTTCATAAAAATTATTTTTAATCATAAAATTAAAATTATTCTTGAATGATTATGATGGGGAACAAATCTCATCACATTCATAGAGACGGTAATCTGTACATACGCAAGAGCCACAATATCATTATACTGATGGGGAAATAATATATAATTGGATGGTATATTATATATAATGAATCATTAAAATGATATATTTATTATTTAAATCAGTTATTCTAATTATTAAACCCATCCAAATAATGATGTGTTTGAATAACAATGTACACCACGACGTGGAAATGGTAAGTCGTACGTACGCACGTATGATGACATTGTCATTCAAAAGATTGATAGAATAATAAATATAGTTTTACCATTTTTATAATAACATCTCAATATATAAGAGATACTAGATTTATTATTTTATAATGTAATCAACAAATAATGTGGAAGTGGAAGAAGAAAAGAACTTGAAATAGGTGACGAAATATTTACACCTTTTCAGGATCTTCTTTTTCGTTTGATAAAAAGAGCTCTATAGGTTGGATTTCTGAATATAGAAAGTCCTATATAATGAATGTATGAATGATGGGAGGATAATTGGGTAGGTTTTTTCCTATATAAAAGGTTTTCATGTGTGAAATTAAGATAATTGGAAGTGCCCATTTGTAAAAGTGGTGGGGTCACTTTTGGAAATGCTTGAAATATTATTTTATAAAATATAATTTTTGGTTTCTAAAATCAATAAAATGATTTATTTCAAGGAAATGGTGGGGATAGGTCGAAAAAATCTCAACTAATATTTTTAATATTGGTTTACGTCACAATTTTAACCTTATATTTTAGATATAACACTTAGATAAATAGTTTGACATTTACCATGTCTCTTGGTATTATTATATTGTATGGTTAATAAACATAATATAAACATCCAAACGAATCAAAAGTGGTTAATTATTAATATATATATATATATATCCTTATGTATGTCCTTCTTCTGAACCATATATTTTTAGGAATATTATATCGTTTAATAATATAGTATTTGTTTTAAAAACTCAATTATGTCTATTTTGACACTATTTAGTATTTTAATTTTTTAAAGCCATAAAAAATTATCACATAAAATATTATTTACTTAATAAATCATAAATTGACATATTAATCAATAAAATTATTTGACTTCATCATAAGTCTCAATTTACATTTATTTCATATTTATAATATCATTTATTTAAATATTTCATTAATATGGTAATTTATACATCATCATTGTGTCATAAATAAATTAAATTATATAATGTCTACAAATTATAAATAAAATACTATTTTGTAGAAAATATTTTTTATCTTTCTAATAAATGTTTCTATTCAAATTTATCTTATGTATAACTCTATATTAATAATTTCTTAGTTATTAAACTATGAATTTAACTCTTTTAACTCTTCTTTAAAAATATTAATAATAAATGTCCTACTCTAATACATGTGGACAAAAGTAGATCATATTTTATTCCAAATGTTTTTTTGGTAAAATTACACTTATACAATAGAATTATAACATGTGTTAGGGTAATTATAGTATCAATTTTACTCTTAATTACCATATTTACATTTAACCGTGGTAAATAAAAGTAAAAAATACTATTCAATAAAAATCATTATCATCATATTGAACTAAATTTTACATTATGATGTCAAAATTGTCTCTCGGTTTTTGAAATTAAACTGACAGATACAGTAGAATTATGTTTTACGCATATTTGTAAATGCTCCTAAGGGTTGTGTAAAAGATAGTAAAAATTTCAATAAAAAATTTTTATATCTAAACATATTATAAAATGAAACCAATTAATTACATTGAACATATATAGGTATTATGTATCAATTTTGACCATTAATTAAATCTAAAATAAAATAAATAATAATTTAAATAAAAAGTCAATCTTAAACAATAACTCTATTTTTTTCAGTGATAATAAAAAATTTAATGTTTTCAGAAAAATATCCACAATTCACCCCAAGCAAATTTCAATATTCTGAAAAAAATGAAGTCCATTTTGAAATATAAAATGTATAAGATTTACAAATTCAGGTATTACTATTCATAATGGCTAGTTTGATTGGTCACAGTGTGTTAGAATCTTGATGTTGCGTATAATGAATTCCATTGAATTATTCAAAGGGAAACATACCATTGAAACTTGGTGTAATACATTTGTTGTAGTAGGATGAATAAATATTGTGATCTTAAAAAACCAACCTAGGATAACCACTAAAAATGGGACCTAAACAAATCCATTATAGACCTCTATTAAATTCATGAACCCTATTTTTATTATCTCATGCTTCGTGGATGTACATAAAATTTTATTTTTTTATGAATCCCATTTCATTTAATAATAATAATTTTATTGGTTGTTTGAGAAGTATTGGGGGAGATTCTAGGGTAAGATATATGAATGATGCGGAAATCGGGAAATTCGGTTCATGTTTCACAGCTCACGAATGCTTAGATTAACTTTATAGAGGGCAATGACCAACCATGAAACAATTGATAAAGGAATATCACATGGTTATAGAATTGTTTTTCAAACCATGAGGACCTCCCTAATACGTCATGTGACTTGACCCATCATGAATAGAGGTTGGTGCATGGTTTCCAAGTGGTTTAGAAAACAGTGTGGCCAAATCATGTGCCCTATTATAATGTAAAAAATTCCTAAATTTACCTTGGGATATTATATTTATCACTCCACATTCCTCCTCCTCCTCCTTAATACATCATTACCAATATAATAATCTTCCCCAATATTTCTGAGGATCTATCTCCATTGATTATAGGACATATGTGGTTATGTTAATTGCAGATCGAAGCTCTGGGTATGAATGATGCTCCATTTTATTCACTCTTCTTTATTAGGGATTATTTATTCATTATTCATATTATAAAGCCTCAAAATAATTTTTTATTGGATCATAGGTTTTGGCTTCTAGCGGAGCATGAATCGGTATATAAGGTTATGTTTCAGAGGTAGTACTATAACAAATTCTAGGTAGTTGGTCAATATGTAATATCACATATTCTAAATATCAATTTATGTATATCTGGATAAGATATAACTTTCCTCATGACATTTATTTGATTCCTTAGTAGGGTTTTCCAGAAATTTTGGGCTAAATAATGATTTATAGATCTCATTATCCTACTAGGATGCATGGACAATTATTAGACAATTTAATACCACCCATGGGGTTCCCAAATATTCCAAAAAAAATTAAATTTCGATGATAAGAATATAGTTTACATATGTTAAAATAGGTACCAATATTATTATGTATATATGATTAGATTGAATTACTAATATGCACTAATGGAAGTTGATTCTATTTGATTGTAACGACATAAGATTTTTTTTTATATTTTCAAAAGGTGGTTAAATGGATTAATATTAGTGTGTCAAAGGGATTATGATATCGGAGTTGGAATACTTATTTGGATGAGGTTATATGAAATTATAAATGTATAAATGGGATAATGAAATGGAATTTAGTATTATTTAAAATAGATTAATGTATGAGTATTTTTGTTTATACTTTATGGGTTTATTTTGGAAAATGGGATGAGTTTTATATGGGATACTCTATGAAAATGATAATTCTATTAGTGGGTTAAACAATAAATTTTAATTTGGTGCTAAATAGAATGTAATTTTATAATTAAACATTTTTTCATTCATATGGTTTGTGTTTTAGTATTTGTTGTAAATGGATAAATAACAATGTTCACATGTTTTGTTTATTGGCTAAATTGGACTTGATGATTTATACCCATGGATCATGGTAGAGTAAGGCTCTAAACCCCATCCAATAATAAATTGAGTTGACAAGGGTGCTGAGGCATTATACCTCTTACAGATTTATTTTTTGAGACTGCATAGACTGAGGCTCCCAGGTATGTGTGAGGTATTTGTTATGAACTATTTAATCCATTTGAGATATGAATCCTAATTAGTTCCCTTATACATGATAATTTATCATCATATGATGTTTTGTATATAATGTAAATGTATAACATTAGAAATCATTAAATGAAAAGGAATTTATTAATTAATAAGGAATAAGTGATGAAAATTATAAATAACATTGAATGTGGATAAATTAAATATAGTTAACTAATTAATCATAAGTTTTTTTCATTTATTTCATTATTTCATGAACCATATGTATAGACCGCATATTTTATATTCCCTGTAGGTGGTGGTCTACTATGTTTTACACACACACCGCCCAAGTCTCCATTGGGTATCTGAGAAGACATCATTTTTTTCATGTCAAAATAATGGTAAATTCCATCTCCTAGGGAGTTCATTAGGCCTTTGGATGGGCATATATAAAGATATGGACATCAATTTCTAATCCATTTTCGGGATTAATTTTCACTATTGATATATTTTTTTGGATTTCTTTACATTATTAAATATTTACATGTCATGAAATAATTATTGTTTTGTTATTATTTGTTCCATGTTTGTGAAATATTTGGAATTGTATGTTTCTTGTAAATTAATTATTTTTCCCTTTATTTCGTTTTTTAATGATTTGTGTTGTAATTTTATAAATTTTATCATTATAACAATTGATTTATCAGAGACTATTTTCTATTCGAAATCCTCTAGCATACAAGGAGTAGTTCTTGATGTCATGTGTTTATTCGGATCGCGGCACCAGTTTAATGGCTCATAGGTCTGGGAAATTAAAAAGTGGTATCATAGCTAGTTTTTTATTTGTATTTACTGTATGGGATGGCATATGGTATATTATAATTTTTAGGTTCATGGTAATGATATCATGAGTGGTTGTGTCTAAACTTTGTACAATTTAAACCAGATTTACCTTCAGTGGGAATTGTTTTTCATGAAATATGTCATTACACATGAATGATATTTAAATCATTATTGATTCACTTATTATGTGACATGGAAATTTGATAATCTTATTTCTACAAGATGAGATGGAACACGATTTTATATTCTTGCATCATTTTAAGAACCTTGACATATAGGTGGAATTCATCATGAAAAACACACACTTGATGGGTTTTCTGTATCATGAAGGGTAGAATGCACTTTACAATCTCGAAATATTGATGAAAATATTTCTAAGGAATATTATATAAAGGGGAAAACTGAAATAATATTAGATTATAGGTAAATAGTTTTGTTAAATGAATATATTTAAATGATTTAAAGTGTTTTCAAAAATATGTTGTTAAATGGGAAATGTTTCTAATTGCAAGGATTAATTTTTCATGTGTCGGAATGGTTATAAAATTGTTTACATTGAATTAATTGAAACAATGTGAGTTTTCTTATCCATGATTGTTATGAACTATGATATGAATTGTCAATAGCTCATTTCTAGGTGAGATAATTTTCATTTGGATAGGGTTTGTGAAGTAAAATTTATCTATAGTGGATACCCTTATTTTATAAAAACCATGGATGATTTTTGTTATTTTTATATGATTTTTTTGTAATTGAAAATAAATTCCACCATAGTTGTGTTTACATATTCATTGAAAAGATGATATGACCGAGAAAGCACCCCCATTAGTGGATCTGGAAAATCAGTTCATTATACACAATCAGGATGAGGGTTAGTACTGGTAGAATATTTTTCATATTATAAAGATGATGGATTGGGGCCTGGGGTGGTTTGTGTCTAGTATTATTTACATAAATGGATAGTTTATGTTGTATCACCCTTCAATGTTTCTAGGAGAGGGGGGACAAAGGATATCAATATCTAGGTTGTGTCCATCAACATGATTTTGAATTTCAATGAGACTCTTAAATATAAGAGTGTTAGGTTGGAAGCATATATGTTGTGGGGATTGGTGAATTGTTTCTTGTATAACAAGCTTCAGACTTATCAGGTTGGAGGTATTTTACATATAGACTACTTGGAGATGTTTATTATATCATTTATATCATGATACCTTGAATTAGAAGTGGGATATAGGGTTTATGGGGGTGACATGAAGAATCAGGTTAGTGATGGATTTTTTTATCCATTTCATAGGCTTCTATTTCCATGTTTTCATGTTAACATAAGATTTGTCCACTAATCGAGTACACAAATAGTATAGGAATAGACATGAAATAATGTACCAAGTGATCATATTTAATTTGAATGATATTACATTAGTGGATCACCATGTGATTATTTTAGATGGAATCATATGGGAAGCATCATTTAGTGAATTCATGGTCCCAGTTGAATTGACTAGTGTTATGAATTTTGAGGGTAGGAAGCATTTTATCAGGGATCCTAATTTTGTTTGACTTGTGTAGATTGGTCCAAAGAGTTTATGAAACACATATTGTGGTTAACATGTGCTTTTATATTAATATAAATGGTCTTGGAAGATGTGCTTTCAATGCCCCCAACCACCAGTTGAGTGCAGAGCATGCAATGGAATTGGGAATGTGAATCGGTTCTATTGTAACCCTTAACAGCAAGGTACTGATCGAGGATAAATAATGATATTGAGTAAAGGAAGGGGGACAGTTACCCATACCCGGTAGGCAATTGGAAATCTACTAGTCATACTAATCATGATGGAAGAAATGTTACTATAGAGAAAGAGAACCCATTATTGTATGGATGTGTATCATCGAGAACTTATACGGGGGCCTAAGGTAGATGGGTATGTAAAATACGTATAGTTTTTTGTAAACTAACATGTGGGGATGCTAGAGCCATGACATTATGACGTATGGATCATATAACATCCCTTCATTCTTGTGCATTATTTTATATAGATTCTTCACATTCTTTTATTACATATCATTTTTTGGTTGGGTTGTTCCATGTAGAATAAAATATATGTGTTGTTTTTTCGATGGGCATACCATTAGGTGTTCTGGCATAGAATATCAAGCTTGGTAAGTGTTGTGTGATCGGGGTTGGTGGAATCCTTTTTCAATGGGACTTGTTTTTTCATCATAGGGTGTGTTTTGGTCTAATTTTTCTCATGGACTGCAAAACATTGTAGAAATGCCATATTGAATATTTCCAAAGTAGGGTAACCTTAATATCTATTGAGGGATACATGTATTTCCATTGTGGTCAATGGAATTTTAATGTATGACATACATGCTCTTATTGTCAGCAGTTGGTTGAAGTCGTAGCCCATGTGGGCTATATAATTCATTATGATGGGGCAGTTGAGTTGGTTTTATTTCCTCATGCGGTGGATTTGTTTCAAGTTGTGTTTATTGATAAATTCTTATA
This sequence comes from Viscum album, assembly GCA_963277665.1. Classification (NCBI taxonomy): domain Eukaryota; kingdom Viridiplantae; phylum Streptophyta; class Magnoliopsida; order Santalales; family Viscaceae; genus Viscum; species Viscum album. The sequence continues at coordinate 1,379,968,954 of OY728126.1, forward strand.
GATTCCACCCAAGAGAGTTCTTTAGTTTACAAAATATGTACATCCACTATCTAATCCAGTTTAAATGTCAATATATCAAGTGGAAATGAAATAATTCTAGTAAATGAAAACATGGTAAAGTGATTTGGAGAATAAAGTGTTTATTCATCCTAGTATGTCACATTGGGGATCTATAGTGATATTTTCCATGAATTCTGAAAGATAAATGTAGTTATGTGTATATTATAGAAAACTAAATGACATGATGTTAAAGAGTTGATACCCTCTTAATATAATTAGTGTTCTATTTGATAAGTGGAGAGGTAATTCCATGTTTTATTAAATTTTTCTAATATGGTAGAATCACCAACTGAGGGTGAGGACATTTGTTATAACAAAAAAATCCTTCAAGAGTATGTATGATATATAATAGTTTTTAATGATTTCGTTCAGGTTAAACAATGAACCAAATTTTTTTATTAAAATAATGAACCCAATTATTCACTCTTACAAAGATAAATATTTAGATGTGCTTTTTGATAATATATTTGTGTTCTCTAAGACTCATTATTATCATACCAATAATCTTAACATCATATTGAGTACACTAATAGGGAATAAAATATATAGTATAAGCTTAAAAATCCATTTAATTATTTATATGGTGCATTTATTACATCACATAATCATTGAAGATGTTATGTAAATTTAATTATTGATTGTGTGTAAATATGTGTATTTTGAGAAACCCAAGAATGTTTCATTGGAATGGAAAACTATTATTGTTGGTTTATTAAAAACATTTCCAATTTTGTAGCACCGTATTTTGTCCTATTCAATAGTGGTTCCATGTTTGAATAGTTTGGGGAATGTGAGAATGATTTCTAATAGATAATTAGGGGGTTGACTACTGCACAAATTTTGATCATAACGGAACCACGTAAAGGGTATATTTTGTAGTTTTATGCATCTGTTGTTGGTTTGGAAGAATTGTTAATGAAGTATGATCTTGTGTTGGTGTATGTTTCACAATAGGTGAGGAATTGTGATATAAATTTACTTTACACATGATCTTGATTTGTCCATAGTTGTTCATGATTTAAATTGTTGGTAGTATTACTTGTTGGATGAATAGTTTATGTTGTATAGTGATAATAAAATCATTATGTATATCTTCTCTCTGTTTTATTTTTTATCTTCATACTCTATGATTATTTTATTAAATAAAATCATTTGGCATTAAGGTAGTTTATATGATGGTAAAGGGAAACAATTTTGTAGATTCATTGATTTAGATGTTTCCAATTCTAGAAGTTTAGTATTAATGTTCAATGTGGTAAATCATAGAATTGATTTATAATAGTCATCTAGAGGTGTATGGTGGTAAAGGGATATTACCCATGCATCCTTGATAGTTTATTTAATTATTTACTGTGAATTAAGGAGAAATTGCGTGAAGGTACAAAACCCTGGTCTATCAATAGAAATACTAAAGGTGGGGAGTCCCCTTCTATTTGGACTATTGGAATTGATGTGATCATTTATGTTTGTGTTTGTGTTCTTGTGCCAATATGATTAAAAGAAGAGCTGGTGCATGAGCTTGATGCATCTAATTAGGCAGTTTATCATTCTTTGAAAAAAATAAATTATGGTTATAATAATTAGTATTTGTGGAAAAGGATGAAGAATTATATTTCATATTTCATAGGTCGATACATTAGTTGATAGTAGGATAAGGCTGACCATTAGCATCTGAGTGTTTTTTTTTACCCAATTCCCTTTCAACAATAGAAATGAGATTTAATTATGATATATTTCATGTTTCTTCTTACAAATATGCCTCTGAAGAATATTGCAATTTTGGTAGTTGTTTATCAGTTTTCTATTGTAGCCAAATTTTTTCTGATTTTGGAGACTTTCAGTATTTTATGAGTTGGGTGAGTTATATGTTTGAGTTGTATTGTTGTTACATGTGGTTTCTTGGACAATAATGTCATATCATTATCTAGGTTTGAAATTGATCTTCTAAAAGAGATTATTTAAGGGGCATGGTAATCAAGGTTTTTTGAGTATGGCCTTTCACCCTTATATGGATAAGATTTTGATGCGTACCATTTATGTTATTGAATACATTTTGATGGGATGTGTCCTAGAATTTGGAAAATTATGGGGAAGAGATTTTTCCTTATTTCTATATCCCTAAAACAATACATTCCTTCCCATTATTCATATGGTAAAATATCTAAAACACAATGGTTGACTGTGTAGATCACTATTTTGATATATAGAAGCTAGATAATCATTACTATTTGGATTGAGTATCATGTAATAGACACTGAGTTAAATTGAATTTGAATCACATATAAATTTCTAAAAGTAGGCAGAAGTCATATGTGAATTTTCTTCTTATACATCATGAGATTAGGTTGGGTGATCATGCATTTCATTGTGTATCTCTAATGTTGGGTCACTATTAAAATAAGAAAATATGATATGTAGGAAGCTATGTATGTGTGGATGTTTGATATTGTGGTTATGATTAGATCGATGGAATAACAATTGGATCTTAAACAATGATATGATGTTATGAACAAATTTTTCACATGTCACACCTCAAAATATATCTCCTAGACCCATTCCTAATTATTGATGTTGAGGATGTTTATCTTGAGGCTGATGCATATGTTCTAGTAAAACAGGTTCATGTTGTGGATCATAGTTAAAAATTTTCTAGTGGGAAGGCAATTTCATAGGGTTAGGTTTTGTGGAAGCATGTTAATGTTATGTAAAAACATGGGAAAGATAATCATATATATGGTTTTAGTGACCTAATAATATTACCTTGGATCCTCAAGGATACATGCGAAGAGTGTCTCCAGGATGAGCCATTATATGATGGAGAGTTTGTAAGATACCTAACATCATAGTTGTAGCTGTTATTTAATATATATTTTTCTAAACCCATAAATTTGTCTAATTAAATACATTATATGTGTATGAGGAAGCTCGAGGGTGTCTCAGAGGGTTTAGACATGATATAATTGGAAACAATTCCATTTAGAGCATGTTTCATGGTTGGGTAATTGTTAGATTAAATTTTACATGGTGTACTCTTAACCGAGAAACCAATGAAAGAGGCATCACATATGTTTTTTCAACGGTTGGTAAAATAATGTAGGCCACCCTAGGTGATCATGCAACATAACTCCTCATAAATAGTGGTTGGATCCAGTTTTGTGGACATACTGGGAAACCATGTGGCCGAAAAAAAATCCCCATTAAAAAGAGTAAATTACCAAATTACCACTTGGTATTTTTGGTATCACACTCCATTTTTTCCTCCTCTTTCTTCCTTCATCCCTAACGATGAAATAAACATCCCAAATACTCCCAAGGATTGATCTTTTTAAATAATATTCCATTTTTTGTGTTTGTAGTTAATCATCAAATATTAGGGTATGTCTAACAATCCACATGCATATGTTTTTTTAATTTTGGATGTTGGTTATATAATTCAACTTCTTCTGATGCCCCAAAATTCTCTTTTTTCATTCGGTTTATAGGTTGGGACATCAAATGGTTCTTTTATGTATATATTAAGCTATTGTTATGTGGGAATTTGACCATTGATTCAAGGTGGGTGATCTATATGTAACACATTATAGTCTTATGGATTATTTTTTAAAACATTTTATCGATATTTCATCCATCTTTATGGTTATTTGATGAAATAGTAATATTTCATAGAAATGGTCTTATAAATTTTAATATACACCGCTCATGATCTACATAAGATTCATTATGATTTATTTGGTCATTATGGCCACCCATGGGGTTAAAAAATATTACCAATCATTTTAAATTTCAATTTTAGAACAATGTTTCCATATGATAAAATAGATCCAATGGTAATTATTTTGAAATAATTTGCTTGAATTATTAAGATTCAATAATTGTAGTTTTGTATACTTATTAGAAATGGGAAAATCGACTGTTTGGAATAATGCAAAAAATGGAAAAAATGGATTATTGTGAATTTATAAAATGTATTAGGAAATTTTAATGGGAATTATTAATTAGACTAAGGATTGTGAAATTATTATCGTGTAAATGGTTTATGAAAATATAAATAATGATTATGTTCAATGGGATAATGGATGATAATTGTGGTTTATGCTAAATGGAGGGTTTTTTATGAAAATGGGATATTAGTTAAATGTGATATGCTATGTAAAGGGTAATTGTATTAATCGGTTGAGGAAGAAAGATGATTTACGTGTTAACTGGAATGTGCATTATGATTTTTATATGGGTTGATTTTGTATAATTTGTGTTTTTAATATTTGGTAAATTGATATATAAGCTTGTGAACATGGATTAATTTCCCTGTGATGTTGGAAATGAGGATATATCCAAACTGGTTGGGTTAGACCGCCATTCTATACCCTACCCCACAATGCATGGGTTAGGGAAGGGGAACGAGGCAATATAACAATAACAATATCATTTGTTCATTTATAAATGACAGAGAATCCAAGGTAAGGGTAATATATATTTTCTAAACAATTAATTCCTTTTGAGATAACAAACCAGATACATTCCCTTATTCATAATTATTGATCACCTTTGTCTATATTGAAAATGATATAAATTCCTAACACAATGAAACAGGTGATGAAAATATATTTTTTTGTGAAGGTTTTCTAAGTGATGAAAATTGAAATCACATTGTAAATTGTTAATGGGAATATTGTTAACTAATGGATCCTGAGTTTTATTTGTTTCACCTTTTTATTCATTTGATACATGAATGAAATATCTATTTGGACTAGATATTATTTAGACACTATTGGGGTGGCTTGTAGACATGTACTCACACCCTACTCATGGTACTATTTGGTACTCGAGAAGACATCATTTTTTTCATGATTAGGTTAAAAGCCTTATAAAAATAATTATAGTTGGGCTAGGTATATGAAATATCATCGATTAAGAATTTGATTCATGACATGTTTTTGGTATTTTGATGTTGAATTTATTTAAGGTTTACTCTAAATTTTCACAACTAATATTACATTAAATACGTATTTTTTATTTATGTTTTTTCTTATTTGGAAAAAAGGTTGGAAATCCATGTTTCCAGTTTATTGATTATTTTACCATTATGTCATATGTTTGATGTTGTAGATTACACTATTAAGGATGGTATAATATCCCAATGGGATTCAATAGACCCTTACTACTAGTTGGAAACCTCTGGTGTATGGGGAGTCACAATTGATGTCTTGTGGTGACTCATTTCGAGTCACTAGATTAATGGATCCTTGGTACATGACGTTACATAATAGGCCAATGAATTGAACCCATGATTAAAATAAAATTTGGATGAAATGATATATCTCAATTTTAAAACACTTATGAGGATTGTATAAATAAATGGATCCATGTGTAATGTAGATACCATAAACAATAAATAGACTGGTAGATTAACAACCTAAACTCATTAAGAGAAACCCATTTAATATTTAAAACATCCAAAAAGGATAAATAATATATAAAACAAGTATTATATATGACATGGCAGAAACATCTAACCATCTATCCACCAGCAACCCATTCCTATCAGACATGAACATCACACCTCAGAAAAGTGTTTAAATTTTCCTGCATCAAAATCTAATAAATGTACTATAAATTTATAAGGGGGTATACAGTGTGTGAGATAAATAGGCTCACTAGGATCCCATATAGGTGTTTTATATCAATTAAATCAACAATAATCCCAATAACATTAATTTATTTAATACATTACATGATTAGGAGATACATGGATTTAAAATAAATTCACTATAAATAGTTCTCTTTTTCCATATATTTATAACAATCAAGATAAACAAAATTTTATGAAAAATTACTGAAATTAATTTTGAATTATTAAATAATTTCTTAAATCGTAAAAATAATACGAATATAATGAACATCATTGAAAATTCCATGATTTAAAATTATCAATCTAGTCATACTACTCAAACCTCAATCAAAGGCTTCTGTGGAAATAGTGTCCTATGAACACATGCACCATGTGTAGGAAACATCTGATCATTATATATTACTTAAAAAAATTACTAACAAATTATCCCATGAGTTTAATTTGTCAAATAAATTCAAAAGGACTTTATCATATTTCATGAAATAAATTGGAAAAAAAGAATAAAAAACATTATATGACAAAAATCACATTCCATTTATAAATTATTTGAAAAAAATATATTATTTTACAAAAATTAGGGGGAATAAATCATTTCATCAGCACAAATATTTGAAAAAAAAATAACCTATACATATTATATGTCCTTACATTTAAAGTCAAATTTAGTAAATCCAGAAAAATCATCTCTCAACCAACATTGGTTAGAGGTGGAATCACCTATATGAAACTCACACCACACATCGGTTTTGAAGTGATCCACACACATGAGGCAAAAAATTAAAATAATTTCTATATAATAGACAACATAAAATTAATTTCATTTTATAAAAATTGTTTTCCATTAGTAAAAATGTATATCAATATGTTGAGTTAATGTAAATATTGATATTCCCATGCCTTCCACTACAAAACACAAGATCTAGGAGCTAACAAAATTGAATTATATAAATAGAAATAAACTTCATATAATAAATTAATGTATTTTAAATTAAATAAAATAACCTATAAAACATAATAAAAACATTATAAATGAAGAATGATTGAAATAAGTAGGTTTTTTATAAATTATGGTACCTTTACTGATGAAATAGTTAAATTTCTTTTAGAAAAGCATTGTGACCATTTTGAATAGTAAATTGATCAATAGAAAAGTAAAATCCACCATTAATGTAAAACTAAATGTTTGGTATCATATAAATTACAGTAAAAAATATTTTCAACATGGTATAAGTAAATAAATTATTTAAAAATGAGAAATTCATTTTTTATATTTTTATAAGTCATTAATATTTAATTAAAATATTATAATTAATATATTTATTTAAAAGTAAATAAATTTAATTAAAATAGACTTATATAATAATATTATATTGAATTCTGATTATATAAAAAATTTATGAGACATTAATTAAATTTTCATTAAATCAAATATAATTTTAAAATCGGTATTTTTGATATACATGTTGTAGTTAAATAAAAAGTAAATTTATCATATTTATAGAATAATTTTTTAAAATTGAGTTCATTTTTCAATTCTACACACCATGAAATGGTTTGGGTAAATTTTTCTATGTTTTCTAAAATAGTTCAATTTTTGTTGAATAGTAAAATATAGAAACATATAATATGTATACATTATAAGATAAATACACTCATACATGAGTCATAACCAATGTAAGAATAATTGTATTAAAAAAATATTTCACTATATCCTTTATTTAGTATTTGAATAATTACTATCTCTTGTCTTGATCCAATGTAATTAAATGAGGACATAAATAATCCAGAAAAACAAATGTATCCTCCACAGTAAATAACACCCCTCTCGACCTATTCCACTCAGAAATTATAATCATTGATTCTTATCCAATTTCTACCCAATATCCTTCCCAATTAACATTCACATTTCCAAGTGTTTTTGGTCTCAATAAAATCCCAAAAACAATTTCTATAAAGAAGTTCTGAAAGATAAAATTTCCAAGGGTAAAATCCTCTTTCTCATTCATTTTTTTCACTTTTTTTCTTCAATAATACTCTATTCATTTACTCTTTCAAAACATCAATGATAACTAAAATATAATTTATATAAAATAATGGAATTATTTTTATGGAAAATACACAATCATGTGTTTTCCCATAATCTTTTTATTATATAAATGAAATCATAGTCCATTAGGTGAAAATTGACCAACATCATTGATGACATGTTCTTATTTTTCAATTAATCCTACAAGGATGATAATAAAACAAATTTTATGGATAAATAATATTATAATAAATTTATTGTATATTATTTAATGTTTTCGAACAATTATACATACATAATAATAATTAATAAAACAGTTCCAATTATTGATGATAAAAATATATAAAAATAATATATACTATTATCACTAATGTTTTATCTAATACTAAATCTTCACCTTGATTAATAATTGTATTATATAATCATATAGTACTATTTAATTTCATTAACATAATATAATTTAAATTCTAGATATAGATTACCCTTTAACATGATCATTGCAAAATTTGTAGAAGTGAACAAATCTTGAAAACCAAGGAAACGACCACTCTATAAAGATGAAATTCAATCATTTTACTCATCAAAAAGACCATAAATGAATGTAATAAAATCATAATAAATAGAATACATGTGTCCATAGTTATTAATTAGTTAGTTAATGTATTTAAATTTATTTTCTAGGAATTAAGAACAATCCTAGAACCGTTTCTCACAGAAGGAATGTGATTCTTTTTGAACCATAACTTTTTCATCCGACTACACTTTCTATATATTTATCCCAAGGTAATTGGTAATTTTTCTTCTTTAATTATCCATAAAGATGAGTGTATGGTCCAAAATTATTATAATATCCCTATTTATTTTTTAATGTATAAATATAGTTTTATAAGGTTTCGTCCTCTTTTGGTATGGATAAGCAAGCCCAGTTGAAGGGAACTTCTCATATTATCAATCATTTTCATGTACTATTTTTGTTATATTTTAATACATCGTTATTTTTATAAAGTCACTCATTTAATGATGAAATAAAATCTTGCTTCATTTTTTCATTTATTCAACCATTTACACTTCTCAACCATATAGAGTATTTAATATGATCTCAAAAACCTCAAAGAGTGGCTAATTTATAATGTTTCCAAAAAGTTTTTTTAATTGTTATTACAGAATTATCACATAATTTAACACTATCTATGCATATTTTCTTTTATTAATTTCCATTTAGAATTTTTATAAAATCATTCATCTACTTTTTTTTATATTCCCTTCAGCTAAGCCTTATGACATATTTTGATACCCAAATCATTTTAAAATATAACACATATATTTAGATAAAACATTTAATTGTAATTATGTCAAAAAAAAGCGATGAACATGTTTTAATGGGTGTTCCTAATATTCCGTCCAATTAATTGTTTAATTTTTAGTCTTATAAGTATTTAGGTTTAGATAGGGAGTGAAAAATATTCCTTTATCAAACATTTTCCACCCCATTCCATGGCCTTGGAAGTTATCCTTGACTCATGATTGTGTCATATTGTATTTTTTATTGACATTCTTATTATTCCATTATTACATGTCCACATTATCTACATGTTATAATTTTTAATTTATTTTACATTCTTCTTTATTTAATCATGTTATATCTTTTATCCCATTTTCATTTCATTATTATTTATTTTATACCATTAATATGGATTTTTTCTCGTATATTTGGTTCAGGTATTTCGTAGGTAATAATATACAGTTTTAGGAGATAAATGTAGGTTATGATCACCTTATAGATGACTAAAATAGACACATTTTAATATATTTCAATGTTATTAGTTTTATGTACCTAATCCTTCAAATAAACATGTATTTACAATCCTTGTATTATAATTTGATGGTCAATTATGCATAAAATATTATTAAAATTCTAGGATAACTATAGATTGTATCAAAGAAGTGACTTGATATTTTTGGAGATTATAGTTGATAACATTAGTAATAACCCTATATATAATTCTATGACTATGAATTAATTAGATTTAAACATATGGAATATTGTGATTTAATATACTTTTCATATAAATGATTATAATTATATGTTAAATGTTTTCAATTTATATTCTTATTAGATAATTATTCTAGAATCCTTATTGGGACATATTTTTCATTGTTAATGACTTGACATAGATGATATTGTGCCAAAAATAAATGTAATAGTAAATGTGATTATTTCACCAATGATATGCCAAATAGTATTGTAAAGTTCTCACAATACTTCTTGGTAGTACATAATCAATGGGTTAAAGTTGTGATTAATTACTAGAATTACATGGAACACCATCCTTCTCTGAAGAAAGACAACATTGTGGTTGAATCCCTTATGCTAGATAAGCCTCCAATAATTTGTAGACATTATCATCCCATCCATATATAAAATTTTATTAACTATATTTTGAAGAGATTATTTTTCGTCTAATTCATACAATGTAGAGAAACTTAATATGGTGTTATATTTTTTTGATGGGGAAGTTGATCAGTGGTAGACAAAGATCAAGGACATAATTTCCAAGGAAGAAATTTTTTCCTTGTAACTGGATGAATTCATGAAAAAACTATAGTAAATATTTCACCTGAACCATATTTCTTAAAATGGAATGAATGTTACATGGAATAAAAAAAAGTAGGTTCTATGAGGTCATATGATTCAAAAATCACACGGCACAATTGATACACCTCCTACATTTTAATGAACACCGAATGAACGGTTTATTGATTCTTTAGCGCACTAATGTTGTTTCTATGAAATGATTTGGATATTCAATACATTTAAAATATAAATAGATTGTAAATTTTATTCAAAAGGATAACATAGTGAAAGGAGACTCTCAATTGGATCCTTGTACAAACGAAAAAATAAGTAAGTTTCATTTTATATCGGTGGATAAATAGATAAATACTGTGATATAATGATGCTCCAATGTCCCATGTGTCAATCATGTTGAAAGAAACATACGAAAATCTACATAAAAGAAACCCAAAGATACTTCAAATGTGGAAGAGAGTAGCTTATGTCTAATAACTAGTGAGGGGATATGATGAATTAAATGAATGAGGAATAATAAATGAAGGTTTATATAAATAATCATATTTTATTGAATTTTTTCCCTTGTAAGGAATATTGGAATTTTTAAATCCATTGCGCTACGAGATGGGTTTTTGGAAATAATGAACCATAATAACCTCCAAGGAAACAATGAAGGAATATTCATTAATAATAATAAGGTGGAACCTGAAATTGATATGATCACAGGTACACTGGTTATTCATTCAATATTATCAGACATACTATTTCATTCTGTCTCTATGGATTCATTCATTTCGTTCATATTTATTATATCTATTCACATACATAAAAATATGGATGTTTAGATATCTGTGAGAATATCACGGGGTAAATTATTGAATCTAATATTTATAAATCATCCCAATTTAATGTTTTCTAATTGATAATCTAGGAAAATATTCTCTTACTTCATTTTGTGGAGTTCTACGCTATATTGCGCATGGATTGTCTTTCTTTATACAAATCCAACATTAATTTTTTGGAAAGGGAGATCACTCTCCACATCCTGATGTATCCTACAATTATGTACAAGTGTAATGTGGAGAATGAATCTCCATCAAAATAATTGTTTAAACTGTGGATATTATTGCATTATTAGAATTAATATATAGATCAAATGATATACACAAGAGAGGGAATCATTATCGATGAAATTTTTTTGTGAGTGACTACACTAATGTGTTCCAAAACGATAATCTTGCTCTCCCTCCGGACTGATATATTAATTTTTCAATTAAACAGATCATATATAATTACCTATATAAAACAAACGATATAGATATTCCATTATTGAGATAGAAGAAAAAAATATACAGTTATAAGATAATTTTAATATGGGTTTTATATTTACATGTGCCTCACAATGGTGTGTTAGTCCTCGTAATATTGTTGATGGATGGATCATTGTACCTAAGTATTGACTATTTTTGGATGAATAGACTTCTAATAGAAAACAATTATATCCTTCCACATATAGAAGAATTATTCAATAAACTATATAGGTCAATGTATTTATCTATGGCGGTTCTTCAGGTGGGATATTACCATTTTAATTTGAGGATGTAAGAACATTCCAATACTGGATTTCAAAAAATTTATGAACACTATGGGTTCCTAGTGACGACTTTTAAAAATATTAATTCTCTAGAAATATTTTTTTCATTAGTAAATATATTATGTGGAGACTCCCTCAACAAATTTTACTCAGTCCTTATTGTTGATATTTTAATATATTATAATTGTAAGGAGGAATATGAGGAGCATTTGAAAACTATGACAATGACCTTATGAAGGGATTATCTATATGAAAAGTATAGTAAATGTGAGATATTTTTGGGATATGATTCATTATTGAGGAATGTTATAACTAGAAATGTGGTATCAATGGACCCTTCTATAGAAATGGGAATAGAAGAGTGGGTTATACAAATTTTTTTCTAGAGACTTGATGATTTCTAAGTCTATGTGGGTATAACTGATAGTTTTTGAATAACATCCTAGGATTTTAAAACACAATATCCACGATGAATTAAAATAATGTGATATTTTCCAAGAAGAGTGAATGTGAAGACAATATCAATGTGATGAAAAAAAGGATTATCATTGCAGCAATACTCACATTAACAATAAGTGGGGAATTATTATTGTTATATGGTGATGCTTATAAGATATTGTTAGGTGGTGGATTGGAAAAAATGATAAACTAATAGCCTATGTCTCACCCAATTTAAATATTAATGAGAAAATATATCCCACCCTTGATCTTGAATATGCCGCTAAGATATTTTACTTGAAAATATGGTGGCATTATCTCTATGGGGAAAAGTATGAATATAAGTGAATCATAAAATCCCTAGGTATATATTGACACAGGAAGTATCATATTATATTCCATTGAGGAAGGTTATAGCTCATTAATTATTACAACATCTCAATACACTACTATCATAGTAAAGAAAATAAGGTGGGAGATTCTCTATGTAGAAAGATCATGCATCCTTATCAATGATGATAATTTAGATTGGTCTAATATTAATAGACCAAAAAAAGATATAAATAGGAATCATTAAATATGGAACATAATCAATACTATCTAAATTAATTTCTCCATAATAAATTGTAGAGATAAAATTATAATTATCCATGAAGTGATGTATAATTTTAGCAAGTGGAAACTGTCAGAAATGAGAAATCCTTAGCATTCAAAATTAATGAAGAATGATTCATGTGATTTTGATCATAAATATGAGTGATATAAAATATTGAGATAAAGATGGATCTTCTGATTGGAATACATAGTTTAACATTCTCTATTCACCCTTTGAGTACAATGATGTATCAAGGTTTCTAGGATAACAATTTTTGGGAATATATGAATGATGATATTTCTAAAGATACATTAATGCTCTGTCTAGGTCTGGCTGTGAAGGTTGAAATGATATGTCTTTTTGGATGGTGAAACAATTATCCATACGAACATGGATGTGGGTAACCATCACTACAAATGTATTCACTATAAGCACAAATATATCCAAAGAAATCACTGTTATATTAGACATTCTGGATTAATTTATAAATGCATTTCAATTTATTTCAATTCGGGAGGACTCCTCACTAGATCAATTTGAATAGATATACATAAGAGGAATGGTAATTATACATGTAGTATCAAAATTTATTTTATCATATCAAGATCTAATATTCACCTCCATGTTTGGGAAATGTCTCAAGCATATTATATGCACTGATATGAGACTCGGTATGGCATATCACCCTCAAACTGATAGCCCATCTAAATAGACTATTCAGAAACTAGAAAACTTATTTAGGGAATGTTCTCTGGATATCAATGGATGATTTACCCACCATGAATATTTTCCCGACTACTCCTACATTAATATTTTCCAATAGAGCATCCAAATGGAACCCTATAAAGGCCTTTATGGGGAATGATGAAAAACACCAATATGTTGTGATGAATTTAATGAATGTAAGCTACTTGAAACTAAAATAGTCAAAAAAGGTGATAACCATTAAGAAACAAATCAAATAATCCCAAATTAAAAAATAAATTATATATAAAATCATTGATGGGTCCTTTATTTTATGTTTTTAGACAATCTATTCTTATTTATATCATCGTGGAAGAGGATCCAATGATTTTGGATGAAAGGAAATATAATTCCTAGTTACATTATCTCCCCTAATATTCATGATCGTGTTGAAGATGTTTTATATCAAAAGGAACTTCCACATATAATGATCCATGTACATGATGTTTTCATCATATCCCTGTTGAAGAAATACATATTAGATCCCTCAAATTTAATAAATTCTGACGTGGTACTGTTGGAAATGTTCTCTTTTAAGTAGAGATGCCAATGATGTACATGGGCCTTAGAGATGATGTTCATTGATCCAAAACCACTATCATAGAAAATGTTCTATGGAAGAACAATATGTATAAATATTAAGTATGGAAACAAGAGGATATAAAAAAGGATAAGTACCCTGACATGTTATCCCCATAGTTTGTAAATAAAATTTGTAGCTGACATTTCATAAGTGCAGAAAAATGTGACGACAATGAATTATATCATTATAATTTGCATACAAATAATAATTTCATATTTTATAAGTCACATAAAATCACCTAGAGAAAAAAATTAAAACATTATAAATGAATAATGAATGTAATATGTTGATTTTTCATAAATTTAGTAACATATAGTGATTAAATAGTTACATGTTCTTTGGAATAATAATGTCAACATTCTAAATAGTAAACCATCAAATAATATAGAAACCTCTTTTATGAAAGTATAAATAATATTTATATATTATAAATGAATATATGATGTAATTTTATCTTGGTATAGGTATAATTGATTTAAAATGTTAAATCATGTGTATATATTTTTGTAAGTAAAAACATGTTTAATACAAATATATAAATAATACAATGATTTAAAAGAAAATATATATTCAAAAAATGGAATCATAATATTATGTTTTATTTCCATACGATCATACGATAATATTTCGTGGCATTTTGTAAAGTGTCATATAATAAGTTATAATTTCAAAATCCTTATTTTTCGAATAAATGATTATTTTAATTTTTAATAAATTATCTTATATTTCAGAAAATAATTTCATATAATGGATTTAATTTATTAATTATACAGTTTGATAAATGGTTATGGTTAATTTTGGGAATTTTTCTAAAACATTTGAATTTGTGTGAATTAAACAATACAATAATTTAAGATATATATACATTATATTTTAATTAAACAATTAATTGATTCATCGTTGATGTATGAACCATAATATTGAACTATACTTCCATATTTATTATCATTAATAATTTAATCATTAATATTTAATTTCTAGAGAAAAAATAACAATCTCATGAATAAAAAAATAAAAAAACACCCTCCCCTCCACTATAAATATAACACCTCACCACATCTCTTTCTAAATCTTCATAAGCCCGAAAGAATATAAAATTTCCTCTAAATCCCCATTTAAAGCATCTTCCACATGACTAATAGTTTATGGAATCAACAAATTACCAAACCCAATTTCTCTAATGAGCTTCTCAAGGATATTAATTCAAGATGTAAAATCTTCCTTCACTTTCATTATTTTCTCATAACATGATTTTATTTTATTATACTCTCTTAACCTCCCTTGCCTAACCAAGAATGATAACTATTATATATTATATATAATATAATTTTATTATGGTAATGTTAAATACACCATCATGTATCTACTCCTCTTCATTTTATTACGAAAATGAAAACATCATCCATGGGGTGATGATTTACAACTTTCTTGGACAACATGTAGTATTTTTCATCTATGTCTTCATGGATAGTCATAACATCATTTTAATGTTAAAAAATATTAAAATATTTTTATTTTATCTTATATAATGTATAGAATTATGTATATATACAAAATTCAATTGAATAAAAAAAACTTATTCATGATAATCAAATATGACAAAATTATCCAAACTATTTTTGGTAACATTTTATCTAATGATTCATCCTCACCAGAAAGGTGAAAAGGAATTATATAACTACATAATATTATATATGATCATTAATAACATAAAATTTAAATTATAGATATATTTTCCCATTTCAGATTACCATTAATATATTAATACTATAGAACCAATCATGAAAAAAAAGGAAATGAACAATGTGTAATGACAAAAAAAATTACTCATTAAAAGTATATAAATGAATGTAATAAATTTATAATAAAAATAATAATTGAATAAAATGATCTTAATTAATTAATTAATGTGATTAATTTTTTTATCCATGTCATTAAGATCCTGTGAAGAACACATTCACAAATATTGTAATGGATTCTTTACGAACAACCATTTTTTATTCAGGTTATGATTTTTCAATATTTATATCATCTTAATATGTGATTATTATTAAGTAAAATCCTAAAATATGTTTTCTGTGAAAAAAATATGTTCTTATATATATTATTCTATAATTTATGGGGAAACCATGTTTTATAAGGGTCCCATATCTTTTCTTCATGATAAGAAATCCATATTGATGGGGATTTCTCTAATTCCTAACCATTTTGAAATAACACCCTTAATATTATCTAAAAAACTATTATTTTAATAAAATACTTCTTTTGAACAAGAAATAATATCATGGATTATATATTGTTTTATACACTTAATTATGATATTTCAATCAAAACGAATTATTAAAATTTTCCCTTAAACCACATCAATTCGGATAATTTCTAAAGTATCCTCAACACTATTTATAAGGATTTTAAGAACAAATATAGATAATTTTCATTATCTATGAGTATTATTATTTATTATTATATATTCATAATTTAATTATATTATATCTGGAAATTTTATATGGTATACCCTTTTCTTATTCCTTATGACATGTTTATGATAACCATATTCATTCCTTGGGTAACCCTCATGTTTATACGTCATGTTTAATTATTCTTTTGGAAAAAATATGCTTGAATATGTTATCATGGGTGTTCCCTGATAGTTATATAATTCAATGGGTAATGATGTAACACCCCAGGTAAATAATGAATATGTCATCTTTATATTTATCCATATTTGTGAATCAAATATTAATATTACATTAAAGTGGATGCTATGCTCGATGGCGTACCCAACACGCAACAACGAGTTTCTTGGGAATCTTACGTTGCACTCTAATAATAAAATAATATTATTTTAAATGGTAGTTAACATGTAGCCGTTGTATTGGCGGGAATGGATATAAATAACTAAAATATGATTATATATGTTTTTAAATGTTTTTACATTTATCCAATAAAAGATAAAGTCTTAAAATACAGAAAGAATTCAATTTTAGGCGTATATGCCCTAGTTTTCACTAAAAGTTCACTTATCGCATTTTGATGGCGAACTATCATTAAATATAGTTTTGATCACTCTTATACATTCTTTTGGACCAAATATAACTCTTCTTTAGAATCGTGACATCAAAATTTACTTTGTGTAAATTTTTGGTACCCTTCTGATAAAGTTCATTTTTTTAATGAATAGTGTAAAATGTTGTATTTTAATTTAAAACCTCTTTTTAATCTAATTTATTTTTATGATTAGATTATCTTTTGAATTGGTTTTAAAGTGAAATTAGAAAATATTTTTTCCATTAAATCCAATAGTGGTCATTTGAATTAATTTCACTTTGAAATCGGACTTAAACTAGTGTCAATCTTTTGATACTTATTGCTTCATAAAAACACGCTATTTTCTCTGACAGCGGGTATTAATTATTAAATTAATTAATGTGACTTATATGTTTTGAATTTTGTAAAATAGACTTCATTTTTGAATTCGTAATATCAAATATAGCTTAGGGTGAATTTTTGGTAATTTTCTGAAAAACGTCAATTTTTGATGAATAGTGAAACCACTAAGTGGTAATCAAGCAAACTGATTTTTCAGTTAAATGAAAGTTTACCACTAATGTGTATTGAATTTTGAAAATCCGACATACATGGTTGTCATTAAGAAGTAAAATGTGGTTCAATGAGATTAAAATAATTTTTTGGTGAATAGTAACTTATTAAGTTTTTAATCGCGATTAGTGGTAATTAGTGTATTTTAAGGTAAAAATAATGCTTTAATATAATTAGATGAGCTTGACACATGTCCTAACCTCATTGGTTGTGTCATGGCCGACCAATACAAGCCATGGGTCAGCTTGGGGACCCCATGGAGACATTTTGGTTGGGAAATGACATAAATAACTTTTTATTTAATGTAAAAGTAAAAATGACACAAACATAATATGTTTTACAAAAACAATTTTTACATGGGGTTATAAGGATAAGATTTTTGATTATAAATAGTAATTGGAAAGATAAAAAGATTTCCTACATCATAGTATTTTTTTTATAATTTTTAGACATCAAATAAATTAAATTATTTATGACATAATAATGATGCAGCGATGACATCATTATTTGACGATTTAAATTAAATGGAATGATAATGTAAAATCTATGAACTAAACATGTCCAAAACCAATTGGATGAGTGGATTTAGAACCCTTATCACCTTATACAAGAATTATATCATTGTGGGACCTTTTAAAACCGAATCACATTTTCAAATAAAGTAATATTTCTTTACTTTCCAAAAGTGCCCCTCCTCTCCTCTTATAAAAGGCCCCCACCTCTACCTCATTTCACACACTCCTCAAGCCTTTGGCTCGGCCAAACCCTGCCCATTTACTCTCTCCACATCCCTCTCCTCATCCTAGAGGATTCCCTTTGGGCATAATCCTTTCAAAAGAATCCTTTATTCTCAAATCAAAAGGAGTTACACATTTTCTAAGGTAATTCATTCTCTCATGTTCATTTGTTTTATTTTGTTTCTCCAACCCCCTAAACTCTTTTAATTTACTTATTTTGTAACAACACCAGTATCATCAATATACTAGGATGTTGTTATAATATTTATTCGAGCTAAAATCTCACACAAATATATCAAATGGTTAAAGAACATACGGTTTCCGTGGATGGCGAAATTCTGCCTCCCGAAACGATGATTGTTCAATACTAATTTAACACCTTCAAGGGTGGCCATTATGATGTCACTATTTTTATATATGATATATAATATGTTTATTTTTTCTTTATGATTCTTTATTTTTCATTTTGGGCATACCTTTATGGTTTCCATTATGGGTAAACACGATATCTTCGTTTAAGGAAGTGCGGACTACCGCCCCCTCAAAGTGATGTGATTCGTTAATGCCATATGTGGGACGTGTAAAGGATGGATTTAAAGTTATTATATATCATGTTATACTGGAATTATAATATACCTCTATATCATTATTATTTCTTTCCATTAAAGTATGAGATAGAAATTAATGTAGCGTTCATGCGTACGTACGGCTTACCGTCTCCATGAACGGTGCATTTCATTTCTTATCCCCAAATGTAATGTACTATTAAAAGTATATGTATATAATGGAAATATATAATGAATGATACATCTAAATTATGAATATAATTCTGGAATTAAAATATACATACCTCTCATTTAATTTTAATTCCATTAATATGAGAAAGAAATGAAAGTAGCGTTCATGTGTACGTACGGCTTACCGTCTCCATGAACAGTGCATTTCATTTCTTACCTCTAAATGATTATGTAATATTATAAGTACATGTACATTCTGGATATATATGATATATATGATATCCAAATCGGTAATTTCATTCTGGATATAAAGAACCTTTGACCACACGAACAACATGTAATTGTAAGAAGTCCACTTTCGACTTAAGAACCAAATATTGAGAAAACAAACATTATTAACTTAAATGGATACATAATGTTTATAACATGGCAATAAGTGATATAAAAGGAATAATGAACCTTAAAAATGTTCTTAATAAAGTATAAATTAACTTAAGTTTATTATTCAGGATGTTAAAGAACGATCGAGTCAAGTCGGACCCGAGGTAAGGGACTTCGTCTCAATCTCCTTTCATTGAGGCATATTTCGTTTTATACACAACTTTCTTTTATACAGTGTATAAACCCCTTTTGACTTTTACTTTTATACAAAAGGAATCTTTTTCTACGAAGCGTTTTACAAAACGACAAAGAGGAATGTATCTTTTATCATACGCGGCGACAACGACCTTTTCCGCCGCCGCGAGTATTATTTGGTATTTGGCTTCCTCAACAAGCCGTAATGTTTTTAGAATAAAATAAATACCATATACTCTTTTATGTATTTTGGTATTGAAAATGGTTTTGAAAAAGGATTCTATTATTTCAATATATTTATGATATATTGTGATTGAAATGGGGAAATGTTTTGATTTCTTTATATTGGTTTTATGTTTTATGATTTTATATTGGTACTTGGACAATTTGACGGGTGGTTACGTTATAAACCATATGATGGGTGGTGCCGTGAATACCAGGACGGGTGGTTACGTTATAACCTCCAATGCATTGGGTATGGAAGTCGGCCGTATGGATATTCCATTAAGTATGTATGGAAATTGGCCGTATGGCTATTCCATTAAGTGATATGTGTGGGAGTCGACCGTATGGTTATTCCACTTAATTATGTTTATGTCCCAAGTTACCTTTATATATGTTATGTGTTCTTTATATGGGTTTTATGGTAATAAATTGGTTACAAAAATGTAAGTAATGATATTTTATTCAGTGAAGATTTTTTACTACATCATAAAGGTGAAAAGTATTACCTTGATAAAGTATACATGGTTTACTATTTGTTGTGATAAACTAACAGTTTCTGTTCTTTGTGTATCCCTTACTGAGTTTTTATGCTCATCCCAAGTTTTTGAAATGTTTTTCACAGGACTTAGCATGGAATAGGTTCAAGGATGGGATCAAGGGAAAGTCATGCTACCTAAAACATGAAACTAGACAGGTTTCTTTTTAAGAATTTTTATTTTATGGAAATTTAGTAGAAGAGACTACTTTTTAATCTTTTGAGATGTAATAGTTATGTCCTAATTCTCTAAAACTCTAAACCTGAAATGATCCTCAATGTGAATTATTCATTTAATTCAATTTTAAGTAAGGTTTAAGGCTGGGGACTTATAGTTGGTATCAGTGGTCGGTTTAGATAACTTTAGAGGTTAGGGTATTCTTTAAGCATAAGTGACATTACCATAATGGTTAGGATTTCAGACAGAGTACTAGTTTTAGATAAAGTGAATGAGTAAGAATATCTTAGTGTTTATCTTCCTCATTAGTACATGATGGTTTTGTTGTTATACTCACACTGACCCTTTTTGGTTTTAGTAAATGGCTGGATCTAGCAGGCACCAAGGTAACGGTGGATGTGAAGGAAACTGTGACAGTTTTCTGAGCGAGCAACTGAATGATATGGGAGCTGTAATGAGAACTCTTGTGTTTATCTTCAACAAACTATCTGGAGTTATGATTGACCACCTAAACCTTAGTGATTTCTATAAGGCATCATGTATGCGAGAAACAAATCCCTACGTAACTACAGGTAATAATCATAAAGGTAAGTGTATTCAAAAACCTATGTGTCAATGATGTGGAAAGAAACACCTAGGAAAATGTTTCAAAGGGACAGAAATATGCTATAGATGTGGAAATGAAGGTCATAAAGCAAGAACCTGCCATGGAAAAAGGAAGCATCCAGTTGACTCGAGGAAATTCAAAGAAGTTCTTTCTGAGGGATCAATTGAATGTTTTAAATGAGGTGTGCATGGTCATTATGCAAACACATGTCCTATGAATATGTTTCGTGAATGGGGTCACCAAGAGCGTACAAATGTTTGTTTACCACTACCTAATGCCATTCCGATTGAGGATGATGAAACTGACAATGACCAATCAAAGGTATTTATTATTTCATGACTATTGTTTTCCTATTTTGGAATCTTAGGATATGATTAATGATTTTGTTTGTAGGAAAGAGGTATTTCGGAATAAGTTGGAAAGGAATGGTTAATGGATCATGGAGAATGTTGAATAAGTAAGATCTCAACATATAAGGGCTTCAAGAGTTATAGTGAAATTCTTAAGAGTATTAAGTCTCTTTTGATGATGGGGTTACATTAGAAGACTTTTTATATTATGTGTAACCCTGATGTTTAATATATGAAATTTTATTCAAGGAATAGTTATCTCTTATTTGGTGGACATAGTTATAAAGAACCATTTGGGTTTATATGATCCAATCTTTTGAGGTAATTGTGGGTTTATATATGTTATGATTGAAGTGAAAGGCATGAGATAAAATTGAGGATAAATTATGTTATGGTTATTTTTGATGATTTTATCCCTTTTTGGGGAATGATTTAAGAATTATATAGTTTTGAAAAAAGGACAACACGCAGACCGTGTGACAACCCGTCGCGTCGGACAAAGCTGCGGGAATCGAACCCACAACCAAAGTGCGACTGGTATTTATCGCCTACCACTGGACTACGTGAATTCGCTGGTCAGTTTAACTGATTCTTTCTAGTTATATGATTTTATGAATTAAGAGTAAGATGATTTTGGGTTATTTATGAAAATGATTAACCTATCATGGAGGATATGTGATTAGGTTAATTACTTTTCAATACGGGACTTTAGGAGAAACTGATGTTGTTTGGAGATAAATGTTATGATTTAACATGGAAGACTATGTGACTAAATCCTTAAAATGTTTGGGTTTCAATCTTAGATTGGTTTACATTGAAGAATTTTTATGGACAAATTTGTTTATCGGATGGTCCTCGTTGAACTTTGGATTTTGTTGGAAAAATTTTGGAGATTAAGAATAGATTTTTTTTTTATAAAGGGTTATCCTTTTTTGGATTATCTGACCTTGTACCAACCTTTTTGGTTTTGGTTATGGTTAAGGTCTAAAGATATGGGAAGTATATAGGTCTCTTTTGTGTATTAGTTGATTCTCTAGAAGTTGATTATAGTACTCTTAATTTGAACAAGTATTCCTAAATACTCGCCTTTTGGAGAAAATATGAGTTTGTGTAAGGAATCTAATAAAAGTTGAGAGTCAACATGATAAGTGATTATGTTTCCTTATGAATAAATTCCTCAATAAAAAGTAACTTAAAACAAAAATTTTGTCTATTAACTTTTCTTACTGGGGAATCGAATACTGTTTAACCCATCACAAGTTTGTGATTCTCTCATGTTTAACTTTCTCCTAAACATGTTTTCTATCACTCTCCATCAGAACATGACCCTATGTTTTCTCCTCCATGTCCATGTTTTCATACTTGGAATCCTAGTATGGGTTAACTCGGGTGACCTTTGTACTTATCTTTCTTTATTTTAAAGTGATTGTTTTACCGATCCTTGTTCCGATGTGGGACTTTCAAGGATGTTTCCAAGCCGAATTTTAAAATTGCGAGGATGAAATTCCCAAAAGGGGGGAAGGATGTAACACCCCAGGTAAATAAAGAATATTTCATCTTTATATTTATCCATATTTGTGAATAAAATATTAATATTACTTTAAAGGGGATGCTATGCTCGATAGCGTACCCAACACGCAACAATGAGTTTCTTGGGAATCTTAAGTTGCACTCTAATAATAAAATAATATTATTTTAAATGATAGTTAACATGTAGCCGTTGTATTGGCGGTAATGGATATAAATAACTAAAATATGATTATATATGTTTTTAAATGTTTTTACATTTATCCAATAAAAGATAAAGTCTTAAAATACAGAAAGAATTCAATTTTAGGCGTATATGCCCTAGTTTTCACTAAAGGTTCACTTATCACCTTTTGATGGCGAACTGTCATTAAATATAGTTTTGATCACTCTTATACATTCTTTTGGACCAAATATAACTCTTCTTTAGAATCGGGACATCAAAATTTACTTTGTGAAAATTTTTGGTACCTTTCTGATAAAGTTCATTTTTTTAATGAATAGTGTAAAATGTTGTATTTTAATTCAAAACCTCTTTTTAATCTAATTTATTTTTATGATTATATTATCTTTTTAATTGGTTTTAAAGTGAAATTAGAAAATATTTTTACCATTAAATCCAATAGTGGTCGTTGGAATTAATTTCACTTTGACATCGGACTTAAACTAGTGTAAGTCTTTTGATACTTATTGCTTCATAAAAACACGCTATTTGCTCTGACAGCGGGAATTAATTATTAAATTAATTAATGTGACTTATATGTTTTGAATTTTGTAAAATAGGCTTCATTTTTGAATTCGTAATATAAAATATAGCTTAGGGTGAATTTTTGGTAATTTTCTGAAAAACTTCAATTTTTGATGAATAGTGAAACCACTAAGTGGTAATCAAGCAAACTGATTTTTCAGTTAAATGAAAGTTTACCACTAATGTGTATTGAATTTTGAAAATCCGACATACATGGTTGTCATTAAGAAGTAAAATGTGGTTCAATGAGATTAAAATAATTTTTTGGTAAATAGTAACTTATTAAGTTTTTAATCGCGATTAGTGGTAATTAGTGTATTTTAAGGTAAAAATAATGCTTTAATAGAATTAGATGAGCTTGACACATGTCCTACCCTCATTGGATGTGTCATTTCAGACCAATACAAGCCATGGGTCAACTTGGGGACCCCATGGAGGTATTTTGGTTGGGAAATGACATAAATAACCTTTTATTTAATGTAAAAGTAAAAATGACACGAACATAATATGTTTTACAAAAACAATTTTTACATGGGGTTATAAAGATCATATTTTTGATTATAAATAGTCATTGGAAAGATAAAAAGATTTCCTACATCATAGTATTTTTTTATAATTTTTAGACTTTAAATAAATTAAATTATTTATGACATAATAATGATGCAGTGATGACATCATTATTTGTCGATTTAAATAAAATGGAAAGATAATGTAAAATATATGAACTAAACATGTCCAAAACCAATTGGATGAGTGGATTTCGAACCCTTATCACCTTATCCACGAATTATATCATTGTGGGACATTTTAAAACCGAAACACATTTTCAAATAAAGTAATATTTCGTTACTTTCCAAAAGTGCCCCTCCTCTCCTCTTATAAAAGGCCCCCACCTCTACCTCATTTCACACACTCCTCAAGCCTTTGGCTCGGCCAAACCCTGACCATGTACTCTCTCCACATCCCTCTCCTCATCCTAGAGGATTCCCTATGGGCATAAACCTTTCAAAAAAAGCCTTTAGGCTCAAATCAAAAGGAGTTACACTTTTAAAGGTAATTCCTTCTCTCATGTTCATTTGTTTTATTTTGTTTCTCCAACCCCCTAAACTCTTTTAATTTACATATTTTGTAACAACACAAGTATCTTCAATATACTAGGATGTTGTTATAATATTTATTCGAGCTAAACTCTCACACAACTACATCAAATGGTTAAAGAACATACGGTTTCCGTGGATGGCGAAATTCTGCCTCCCGAAATGATGATTGTTCAATACTCATTTAACACCTTCAAGGGTGGCCATTATGATGTCACTATTTTTATATATGATATATAATATGTTTATTTTTTCTTTAGGCTTCTGTATTTTTCATTTTGGGCATACCTTTATGGTTTCCATTATGGGTAAACACGATATCTTCATTTAAGGAAGTGCGGACTACCGCCCCCTCAAAGTGATGTGATTCGTTAATGCCATATGTGGGACGCGTAAAGGATGGATTTAAAGTTATTATATATGATGTTATACCTGAATTATAATATACCTCTATATCATTATTATTTCTTTCCATTAATGTATGAGATAGAAATGAAAGTAGCGTTCATGCGTACGTACGGCTTACCGTCTCCATGAACGGTGCATTTCATTTCTTATCCCCAAATGTAATGTACTATTAAAAGTATATGTATATAATGGATATATATAATGAATGATACATCTAAATTATGAATATAATTCTGGAATTAAAATATACATACCTCTCATTTAATTTTAATTCAACTAATATGAGAAAGAAATGAAAGTAGCGTTCATGCGTACATACTTTTTACCGTCTCCATGAACGGTGAATTTCATTTCTTACCTCTAAATGATTATGTAATATTATAAGTACATGTATATGCTGGATATATATGAAATATATGATATCAAAATCGGGAATTTCATTCTGGATATAATGAACATTTGACTACACGAACAACATGTAATTGTAAGAAGCCCACTTTCGACTTAAGAACCAAATATTGAGAAAACAAACATTATTAACTTAAATGGTTACATAATGTTTATAACATGGAAATAAGTTATATAAAAGGAATAATGAATTTTAAAAAGGTTCTTAATCATGTATAAATTAACTCAAGTTTATTATTCAGGACGTTAAAGAACGATCGAGTCAAGTCGGACCCGAGGTAAGGAACTTCGTCTCAATCTCCTTTCATTGAGGCATATTTCGTTTAATACACAACTTTCTTTTATACAGTGTATAAACCCCTTTTGAATTTTACTTTTATACAAAATGAATCTTTTTCTATGAAGCTTTTTACAAAACGACAAAAAGGAATGTATCTTTTGACATACGCGGCGACAACGACCTTTTCCGCCGCCGCGAGTATTATTTGGTCTTTGGCTTCCTCAACAAGCCGTAATGTTTTTAGAATAAAATAAATACCATATACTCTTTTATGTTTTTTGGTATTGAAAATGGTTTTGAAAAAGGATTCTATTATGTCAATATATTTATGATATATTGTGATTGAAATGTGGAAATGTTATGATTCCTTTATATTGGTTTTATGTTTTATGATTTTATATTGGTACTTGGACATTTTAACGGGTGGTTACGTTATAAACCATATGACGGGTGGTGCCGTGAATACCAGGACGGGTGGTTACATTATAACCTCCAATGAATTGGGCATGGAAGTCGGCCGTATGGATATTCCATTATGTATGTATGGAAATTGGCCTTATGGCTATTCCATTAAGTGATATGTGTGGGAGTCGACCGTATGGTTATTCCACTTAAGTATGTTTATGTCCCAAGTTACCTTTATATATGTTATGTGTTCGTTATATGGGTTTTATGGTAGTACTTTGGTTACAAAAAGGTAAGTAATGATATTTTATTCAGTGAAGAGTTTTTACTACTTCATAAAGGTGAAAAGTATTACCTTGATAAAGTATACATGGCTTACTATTTGTTGTGATAAACTAACAGTTTTTATTCTTTGTGTATCCCTTACTCAGTTTTTATGCTCATCCCAAGTTTTTGAAATGTTTTTCACAGGACTTAGCATGGAATAGGGTCAAGGATGGGATCAAGGGAACGTCTTGCTACCTAAAACATGAAACTAGACATGTTTCTTTTTAAGAATTTATATTTTATGTAAATTTAGTAGAAGAGACTACTTTGTAATATTTTGAGATGTAATAGTTATGTCCTAATTCTCTAAAACTCTAAACCTGAAAAGATCCTCAATGTGAATTATTCATTTAATTCAATTTTAAGTAAGGTTTAAGGCTGGGGCCTTATAAATGATTAGTCTCATGTGACATCATTATTGATCATAGACACAACCTGATTCCTTTATGGGACATTTTATTAAATGTGTAATGGTACTTGAAGTTTTCCATTACACTTGATTGCATCATGTTGTGCGTTGTTTCCCAATTCATTTGATTCCATAATTAAATTTACCCATTCTCAAAATTTTATTATTTCTTATGTTTATTAATCTTTTGTTTCTTTTTATTTCATCATGATATTTCTTCTAACCCATGTTCATTGCTTTATTCATTTGTTTATAACCTTGCACGAATTTTTATCTCATATCTTTTGATCAATAATTTCCGAGGTTTTCAAATACAGATATTAGTGCTCCATGAAAGTTAGGATTTCCTGATGAATGTATCCATTTTTACAATTTTATGTTTCTCATCACCAAAATACAATATCTTTTTCAATCTGTGGATTGTTATTTTATGGTTTTTGTTGACCTCACCTGGTTTGATAATCCCAATCATGTATTTATATGTTTTGATAATCCCAATTATGTGTTCATATATTATGCTATTCTTAATTACTGTTGATCTACATTTTAATTATTTCAAATAAATGATCAAGTTAATAATAATGTTTAAATAATCTCTGATTTATGTTAATCTCGATTATCCTTGTTTATACAAGCTTTGAAACAATTCTAAGTCAACTAGATTTTGTTTGCATAAGACACAGAGCTACCGATAGCCAGAGCTACCGATGCACAGAGAGCTACCGATGCACAGAGCTACCGATGGACAGAGAGCTACCGATGCACAGAGCTACCGATGCACAGAGAGCTACCGATGCACAGAGCTACCGATGCACAGAGAGCTACCGATGCACAGAGCTACCGATGCACATAGCTACCGATGGATAGAGAGCTACCGATGCACAGAGCTACCGATAAGATCTACCGATAAGATCTACCGATAAGATCCACCGATAAGAGTTTGAAGAGCTACCGATGGAAGATCCTACATCCAGTCAACCGTACACGTCTACAAACAAACGGCTACCTATAATGAACTGCGGATTCAAATCCTATACCCTCGACACTATTTTTTTATTATACTAACAGTTACATTTGTAACTTTTGATGCAATTAATGCTATTAAATGATTTATGTTTCCATTTCAAGAAACCGTACCAAGTACGATAAAAAAACATAATCATTCCTTCTTCTCAGAAAAACAAAAAAAAGGCATAAAAAGGACATCGTGGATGTATCAAAAATTAGAGAGAGACAATAGACTTGAAGAGATCGAGCACACAGAACACACTTGCGATCAAGCTCAAAACGTGCCATGAACAACTGGAGAACTTGCACTCACGAGACTACTACTACCAGCCTCCAGAACATAGAGCATACATCGAGCAATCTATGCTAAAGAAGAACTACACAAAACTCTTCATTCTTTGAGACGATAAGCAAGCTGAATCTCGAAGTCAAGGAAACAGATGATACTCTATTTTCCAGACAAAAACCAGAATAAGAATCAGAGCGAATTCTAATCAACAAATGGAGTAAAGAGCTTCACGAAGATCACTAGAGCCATTTCTAAACTCTAAATCTTTATCTATGTGATTTACTTTTTACATTACAAGCAGAGTGAATTATCTGTTTTATTTTACACACACACTACCTTCTGAACCTTAACTGGAGTATTTGTAAATCCTCACTCACTATCTTTTCCTTCATTTTCCAACTGTGGATAGTGGTAGAGGTCGTGTGTGACCTGAACAGCTGGTTGCTGTTGTTTTGTGTCCCACGAATAACAGTGGTAGAGGTCTTGGACCTGGACAGTTGTAAACTGTTGAACCCCAATCCAGGGTGTGGATCATCTTTATATAAACGTTTGAGAGGACTAAGTCTCGGCTTGAGACTGAACCTCTTGGTTAACTCCTATGTGTTTTTAGTTAAAGTTTATATCTATACAGTGCATATTTATTTCATATTCTACTGCTATTACTTTGAAATATAATTTATTTTCAATGCTACTTTGATAGTTAAACTCTCAAGTGTTTATATTTATTGTAAACCAGTAAGTTAGTTTAAAAAGTTAAATTAATCATAAGATTATGTTAACTGAGAACTAATAAATCTTTGAGAAACTAATTGAACCTTTATAATCTGTATAAATTCACTACTGTTTAATCTGTTTTTGAAATTGGGGGATTTTAATAGAAATTGTTTTTAACAGAAATTTTAATTGGAACTCAATTCACCCCCCTCTTGAGTGTCCAATCTGACCAACATTTGGTATCAAAGGGTGGTTAATATCTTCTAAATTACTCTGTTTTCAACTGTGATTTTAGTTGTATTTTAAGTTTCTTAAAATTTCTGTTATTTCTAAATTTTTATCTCTTTAAATTTTGTTTATAATGGAGAATAGACTTGAGGGTTCTGCTACTAACGGGCCACCTTTCTTTAATGGAAATAACTATGCTCAGTGGAAACTTAAAATGAAAATTCATCTAGATAGCATGATTTTTGATATTTGGACTACTATTCAATCTGAATACAAAATTCCCACTACTGATAGATCTACTTGGGATGAACCTAAAAAGTCTGCTTACAATAATAATTTTAAAGCTATGAATGCTCTGTACTGTTCTCTAGGAGATGAAGAATTCAATAGAATTTCTGCATGCAAAACTGCTTTTGAAATTTGGGATACCTTGGTTGTTTCTCACGAAGGAACAACTATTTTTAAAGAAATGAGATTAAAAACTTATACTATTAAATATGATAACTTCAAAATGAAGCATGATGAACATATTTCTGACATGTATCTCGGGTTCAATGAGATAGTAAACACAATGAGCTCACTCAGAAAGATTGTTCCTGCAAAAGAACAAATTATGAGAATACTGAGATGTTTGCCAGATAGATGGAGAGGTACATCCGTTTCAATTAGAGAATCCTGTGACGTTGGAGCACTGCCTATCAAGGATTTAATTGGTAAGATAATGATGTATGAAGAAGAGCATAATGTAAATAAAGAATATTATGAGGAACCCAACAGAAAATCTGTAGCTTTTAAAACTACTGCCTTTAAGAGTAAAGACAAGGATAAACTAAAAATGGAGACTGAGAGTTCAACGAGTGAAAATTCAGAATCTGACAGTGATGCCGAGATGGCTCAAATAGCAAGGAGATTCAATAAGTTTTATAGGAAAAAGAAATTCTTTAGGAAAACAAATTACAAAGGAACGTATGATCAACAAGGAAAATGGAAAAATGATTGGAAGAAGGCTGACAGGACTGATGAAGTTGTCTGCTATGAATGAAAGAGAAAAGGACATATCAAAGCAGACTGTCCAAAGTTAAAATTCAAAAAGAAATATGTTTACAAAGACAAGAAGTACAAGAAAGCCATGAAGCCTACCTGGAGTGCTTCAGAAGACAACACTAGTGAAGCCAAATCTTCAGACTATGAAAGGAATCGATCCAACACGTGTTTCATGACAAATACATATGAGGTAACATCTGACACTCCTGTTTCAAATTCATATTATTCTGGAGATGATTCTGATTCGGAAAACATGTCAAAATCTGAACTATTTGAGTACTGTGATATGTTGGAAGAAACCTGTAATGAGCTTAGAGACAAATAAAAAGGTTTAAAGAAACAGTATGCTTTAAGTGTTAAGAATAAATCTGATCTTGATATAGAAAAGGAAAAGAATGCTCAACTACTAAAGGAAAATATAGATCTGAAACTGTCAAATGAGCAACTTAGAAAGGATTTAGAAAAATTCACAAATGGAAATGATGCTCTAACTCAAATGCTAGGAAAGCAAGTTGCACCTAGATATGCTACTGGTTTAGGATACCAACCAGGACAGAGACAGTTCACCAGAACCCAATTTATTCCTAAGGCTGAAAAAAATATTGCTAGTTCCAGTTTTTGAAATTCATATGCTTCAACAGGATATTCATATGGTTATAGTCCAAATAAAATCTATCTTTCAAAATCTGTTACATCTGTTAAATGTATAAAACCAATAAAACAAATCTGGGTACCTAAAGCCCTAATTTCTAACGTATCTGGACCCAAGCAAATCTGGGTACCAAAGTCATTTACTGTTTAAAACTGTTTTATAGGAGACCTGGTTGAAGAGCTGTCACAAGAAGATATGGTATTTAGACAGTGGGTGCTCAAGACACATGACTGGAGATTATTCTTGCTTCAAGAGCTTAATAAAGGTTGATGGATGTCATGTCACCTTTGTTGACAACTCTAAAGGAAAAATCATCGGCCTAGGCCATATTGGTAACACTGACTCAGTATTAATTTCTAATGTTTTATTAATTGATGGAATTAAATATAACTTACTTAGTATATCTCAATTATGTGACGATGGTTTTAATTTCAAGTTTTAAAATGACTCGTGTGATGTTTTTAACTCCAAAAATTATTTAGTATATTCTGCTCTAAGGAATGATAATTTTTATGATGTTGATTTAAATTCTTTAGCCAAATAAAATATTTCTTGTTTGAATGTTTTTCATAAAGAATCTTGGCTATGGCACAGAATATTAGGACACTGCAACATTCACTCACTCAGAAAACTGGCTAGGAAAAACATAGATAGAGACTTACCTAAATTAGAATCCCCTAATGACAAAGTGTGTAATCCCTTTCAAAAGGGAAAAAAACACAATGATTCATTTAAATCAAAGAAAGAAGTCTCAACTTCTCAACCACTTGAGTTGGTTCACATGGATTTGTTTGGACCATTAAGAGTTTCTAGTTAAAATGGGAAGCATTATGTCTATGTCCTTGTAGATGACTTTTCTAGATATACTTGGGTATACTTTCTAGCCCACAAAAGTTAAGCTTGTCCTTACTTTGTTAAATATTACAAGTCTGTAGAGAACCTTAGTGGACTTAAGATTAAAACCCTAAGAAGTGATCATGGTCGTGAGTTTGAAAATCATGAGTTTGAATCTTACTGCTCACACAATGGCTACAGTCACAATTTCTCTACCCCTAGGACACCCCAACAAAATGGTGTAGTAGAAAGAAGAAACTGAACCCTTCATGAAATAGCTAGAACCATGCTCAATGAATATGAACTGCCTATTTACATTTTGGCTGAAGCTGTTAATACAGCTTTTTATGTTATCAATAGAGTCTTGATCAGACCTATTCTTAAGAGGACTCCTTATGAGTTGCGGAACCATAGGAAACCTAAGGTTAACTACATCAGAGTTTTTGGCTGCAAAGTCTTTATTCTCAATATCAAAGACAATATTGACAAATTTGAATCCAAGAGTGATGAAGGAATTTTTCTGGGCTACTCTATTTCAAGTAAAGCTTATAGAGTTTTCAATAAGAGAACCAAATGTGTGGAAGAATCTGTTCACATCAAATTTGATGAAACTGATCCACATGAGCCTAAAACCTCTCTTGAGAATCTTGAAGAAGATTTGTCTATTCTGGACCTTAATGATAAATCTAAAGAACGTGTTATAAAAACATCCAGTTCTGGACTTTTTCCAGAATCTGCTTCTGTTGAACCCGAACCTATAGATGAACCTGAAGTTTTTAGTCCAACCTTTACCAAATCGACTAAGATTCTAAAGAATCATCCTTTAGATGCTGTTGTTGGTAATCTTGATAGAGGAACACAAACTAGAGCAACTCTAAGGAACCAG
Organism: Viscum album; assembly: GCA_963277665.1. NCBI lineage: Eukaryota > Viridiplantae > Streptophyta > Magnoliopsida > Santalales > Viscaceae > Viscum > Viscum album. The sequence continues at coordinate 1,380,002,004 of OY728126.1, forward strand.
GTTGAACATCAAGCTTTTCTGTCATAGCAAGAACCCAAAAATATCAATGATGCTATCAATGATGAATTCTGGGTAATAGCCATGCAAGAAGAGTTAAATCAATTTGAAAGAACCAAAGTCTGAGAATTAGTTGAGAGACCCAAGGAAACCATGAAAATAGGCACAAAATGGGTTTTTAGAAATAAAGTTGATGAATCAGAAAACATAGTTAGAAACAAAGCTAGACTAGTTGCACATGGATATAGTCAAGAAGAGGGTATAGACTATGGAGAAACTTTTTCTCCTGTAGCTCGACTGGAAGCTATTAGGATCTTACTTGCATATGCATCACATCTGAATTTCAAGTTATATCAAATGGATGTCAAAAGTGCATTTCTAAATGGTTTTATAATTGAAGATGTTTTTGTGGAACAACCACCTGGATTTACAAACCCTCATTTTCCAAATCAAGTTTTTAAACATTCTAAAGCTTTATATGGTTTAAAACAAGCTCCAAGAGATTGGTATGAGAGACTCATCAATTTTCTTATTTCAAAAGGTTTTACTAAAGGGATTTCTGATCCAACTCTTTTTATTAAAATAATTTCTAAAGATGTTTTAGTTGTACAAATCTATGTTGATGATATTATATTTGGATCTTCTAAACACTCTTTATGTACTGATTTTCTAAAAAGTATGCAAAATGAATTTGAAATGAGCTTAATGGGAGAGCTTAAGTATTTTCTTGGTTTTCAAATTTTTCAAACTAGAGATGGAATTATTTTAAATCAAAGTAAATATACAAAAGATCATTTAAAACGTTTTGGATTTGATAGTATTAAGGAAAATGATACACCTATGAGTACTACCTGTAAGTTGGATACAGATGAAGCTGGGAAACTAGTGGATCAAACCAATTACAGAGGTATGATTGGGAGCTTAATTTATCTTAATGATAGTCGGCCAGACATTATGTTCAGTGTATGTATGTGTGCTAGATTTTAAGCTAATCCTAAAGAATCACACTTACTGGCTGTTAAAAGGATTTTTAAATATCTTAAGCATACTGTAAATTTAGGTTTGTTTTATCCCAAAGGACAATCATTTGACCTAACTAGATATTCAGATGCTGACTTTGTTGGATGTAAGTTAAAAAGGAAGAGCACATCTGGAACATGTCATTTACTTGGAAGATCCCTACTGTCATGGTGTAGTACGAAACAGAACTCAGTTGCATTGTCTACTGCTAAAGCAGAGTATATAGTTGCTGGTAGTTGCTGTGCACAAATTCTGTGGATGAAACACACTTTATTGGACTATGGATTTGAGTTTAAACATGTTTCAATTAACTATGACAACACTAGTGCAATAAACATATCTAAGAACCCTGTATCTCACTCTAGAACCAATCACATAGATGTAAGACATCATTTTCTGAGAGATCATTATCAAAAAGGTGATATTACTCTTGAATTTATTGGCACTGAACATCAATTGGCCGATATTTTCACCAAACCATTATGTTCTGATAGGTTAAGTTACATTAGGCACGAGCTGGGGATGTTTAATTCTCACCGATGTTGAAATTCTCACCGATGTTGAAATTCTCACCGATGTTGAAATTCTCAATGATTTTGAAATTCTCACCAATGTTGAAATTCTCACCGATGTTGAAATTCTCACCGATGTTGAAATTCTCACCGATGTTGAAATTCTCACCGATGTTGAAATTCTCACCGATGTTGAAATTCTCACCGATGTTGAAATTTTCACCAAACCATTATGTTCACCAAACCATTATGTTCTGATAGGTTAAGTTACATTAGGCACGAGCTGGGGATGTTTAATTCTCACCGATGTTGAAATTCTCACCGATGTTGAAATTCTCACCGATGTTGAAATTCTCAACGATTTTGAAATTCTCACCAATGTTGAAATTCTCACCGATGTTGAAATTCTCACCGATGTTGAAATTCTCACCGATGTTGAAATTCTCACCGATGTTGAAATTCTCACCAATGTTGAAATTTTCACCGATGTTGAAATTCTCACCGATGTTGAAATTCTCACTGATGTTGAAATTCTCACCGATGTTGAAATTCTCACCGATGTTGAAATTCTCACCGATGATCAATTCTCACCGATGCAATGTTTTAAAACATCTGTCTACCACCAAGAATATGAATCGTTTTATTTTTATTTTATTTTACATTATTCGTTTATTTATGATTCCTACATGATAAAACTAATCCTAAGCCGCTTCTCACTCCATCGGACCCAAAACCATTCACCTTCGAATCTTAGCTCTCTAATCGACTGAGAACCCTAAATCCGCGATGGGAAAAACCAAGATTCATGCCAGCAGAGATGACAGTGTAGAGCCTAAAACAAAGAAGAAGAATGTGTAGCAAGAAGCTAGTGGAATTAATGTCAGAACTAGGTCGGGAAAGAGACCAGTAAACCCTCATTTGCAGAATAGAGATATTCTGATTGAAAAGGAGCTATGCATAGATTGGCTGCTACCAAGAAAGTCGTTGGTGCTTGAAATTCTGGAAGATTAGATATGGGTAGATTGATTTTCAAATAACAATGGTCCCTACTACCCGAAGTTAGTGAAACAGTTCTATGAATTCGTAAGCTTCGAGAAGTCTGAGAATGAGAATCGGGTAAGATCTTTTTTAAATGGAAACGAAATGTCTTTTTCTTCAGTAGAGTGGGTTGAATGTTTAAAAGTCCCACATGAAGGTGTATCCGGGTATGTCTCAATAGCAATTACACCTACCAGTACCATCTTTGACTATGAGACCGCTTTAAAAGAACTAACGGGTAAAAGAAGTCAAAGGCAAGTGGCTGATACTGAATTGGAAGGACAGAACAGATTGCTTTTCAAATTTTTTCAACATGTTTTGATACAGAGGAGAGGAGATTTTTCTAATCTGTGATATCATGATATTTATCTTCTACATCTTTTAAGACATGGTGTGAATTATAATCTGTGCAGACTGCTGTTGAGTCAAATGGAAGACATGATTAGGCCGAAATCAAAGACTAATGCTTTATTCATTGCCAAAATGATCTCTGTGATGATAAAAGTGAAAGGTATAGCTGAGTCTCGGGATGAGACAATTGTAGATAAGAATAACTTCTGTATCACTACTATAGTTTGTAAGTACATGAAAATAAATTGGAACCCGTGGAAAAGAGAATGGGTCAGTGATGACCAGAAGGTGTATGATAAATTTAATCCTGTGGATTATGCTTCAAGTCCAAAGGATAAAAGAGATCCATGTTTAGGACCTGATGAAGAGGAACCCGAGTACAATGATGAGTCAGAAGAAGAAGAAGTGGAAGAAACTCTTATGGATATTGGAGGAGATCCAGACTTTCTCCCAAGTCCTGTTACTGAGTTTGTATACTCAAGAAAAGGAAAAGTAGAGGAAGTGTTATCTATTCATGAGGAAGACCAGCCAGTTCCTCAGCAAGAAGGAGAAAAAGGGAATGTATCTGAATTGTCTGATTCTTCTAGGTTGAGTCTGAGTCCATTGATTGGAAACTCAGTTGTGCCTACTATTGAAGTAGAAAAAGAAAGAGAAGAAGTTGTACCTTTTGCAGAAAATCTACTTACTGCTGCTGAGATGGAAGTTGTTGTGTAAGATTCTGATGAAGAAAGACCAGCAGAGAATGTAGTTATTGTACATAAGAATGCACCCATTGAGGGGGAGAATCATTCCAATCTTGGAAATGTTACAGTGCCTGTTGAGGTTGAAGACTGGGTAGAAGACCCAGGTTTTATAGTCTATGGTTTGGATTATCCTGATTCGGATAATGAAGTATCTTTGAATAGACCAAAGATCAGCTATGACATTAATTCTGAGTTATTACCTGATGATGTGGTCCGAGTACATGATTTAGATGTGATGAAAGAAAATCTCAAAGTTAGTTTTGTAGAAGAAGTAAAGACAATGGAATCTTTTTTAGTATCCTCGATTCAATCAGTCATGAATGATTTTGTAGTCATTTTAGCTTCTGCAAGAGTGTCTACTACAGTTTCTCCTACTGATTTTGTTACAATGTATGATCTTGAATCCCTAAAGCATGAGCTGAAAGAATCCTTCAGTGCCTCAGTTGCTGAGACGAAGCACTGTTTTAGTGAAGAAATGAAGTTGTTAGAACAATCTCTTGAGATTTCTCTTGGTTTCAATCTGTCAACTGTTATGGGTGAGCTAATGGAAGCAATCAAAGAGTGCCAGACCGAATATTCTTGAATAGAAGCAGATCTTGAAGCCTTAAAGATGTCTGTTACTGCATTAGATTCTTACATGAGCTCAAAGCCTCAAGCTGATTAGGATTTAGCCTATGTGAAAATTGTTGTAAGCCAAATGGTCTCAGTATTTGAAGATTTCAAATCTTCTATAAAGGATCATGTTAAAAATCAGGACTCTCAACTGCAATCTCTGATTAGTGGTTTGACCAAAAGTTTCAAAGAAACTGTATCTTTCTCAGTTGATCCTCTAGCTTCAAAACCTGCATTTGATTTGAATCAATTACGAGCTATGATGAAGGAGGAGCTTGGTTCTATTTCAACCAGTGGCTCTGTGGACTCATCAGATCTAAGCCGAGTAGTGCTCTCTACAAGAGATTTAGTCAGGGAAATAGTGAAAATCGCCCATGACCATATGAAAGAGGCATCTGCGTCTCAGGAGGAAATCAAGAACAAGGTGGATTATTATTTCATAGGATTTTTACCAAGCAACAACTCAACCATAATTTCAAGATGATGTTGGAAAACATGAAGTTACACCCTGTAACTCAAGCCTTCCGAGAACAAGTGAGCAAGCTAAGTCAGATGACTCCTGCCTTAGAAACATTCATGGAGAACAAAGATGATTTTATATGTGCAATGGAAAGAGGAGGAGGAATCATTAAGGATTTCAGAAATCTGTTGCTTCCCTTTTTTCATGTTGATGCCAGACCAGTTATTGTCCCTCATGCCTTGCATGACTCTGCCTCTACTGAGTCTCCCGTCCAGATGACTCCTGCTCAGACCATTAGAAGCCTCACACTTATGATCACTCAATGAACTTCCCCATACAGGCTAGGCACTGTATCAGTGGCTCAGCCTCCTGTGATCATTTCTGGAATTCCAAAGCCCTCACCCACATCCTCACCTCCTGCATCCTCTTCTGATCCACAAGGAAGATCTCATGTAGAAGATCAGGATTTCTACAGTGGCCAGGCTGTTTGATAGGATTTTTTTTTTGTTTTCTATTTTGTTTATGTAAGTTTTGTCTGGTCTAATACAAATTATTTTGTTTACAATATCGTTGTTTATCATTTTTCTATGTCTTCTTTCCCACTTTTTGATTATCACAAAGGGTTGAAAAATAAAAAGAAAGGGGGATAAAATATAAAGGGAGGGGGAGAAATATGCTAAAAAGAGGAGGAGAAATATCAAAGGGGAGAAATTTGAGCCTTTAATACTATTTCTTACATTTCCTTCTTTGGTACCAATTCTTTCAAAGCTTATCTCTGATACTATTTTATTTAATACTAACTATGATAATTTTTGATCTATCTCATTCTATTACTATTTCCTCTATTTCCTCTGATACTGCTTTCTTTGAGAAATTCGAATATAAATGTTATATTCTCTTATACTATATTCTCACTATTTTTGGTCATATCATAAGTTGTGATTATCAAAAAGGGGGCGATTGTTGACCTCACCTGGTTGGATAATCCCTATAGTGTATTTATATGTTTTGATAATCCCAATTATGTGTTCATATATTATGCTATTCTCAATTACTGTTGATCTACAATTTAATTCTTTCAAATCAGTGATCAAGTTAATATTAATGTTTAAATAATCTCTGATTTCTGTTAATCTCGATTATCCTTGATTATACAAACTTTGAAACAATTCTAAGTCAATTAGACGTGGTTTGCATAAGACACAGAGCTACCGATAGCCAGAGCTACCGATAGCCAGAGCTACCGATGCACTGAGAGCTACTGATGCACAGAGCTACCGATGGACAGAGAGCTACCGGTGCACAAAGCTACCGATACACAGAGAGCTACCGATGCACAGAGAAACCGATGCACAGAGAGCTACCGATGCACAGAGCTACCGATGCACAGAGAGCAACCGATGCACAGAGCTACCGATGCACAGAGAGCTACGGATGCACAGAGCTACCGATGTACAGAGAGCTACCGATGCACAGAGCTACCGATAAGAGCTACAGATAAGATTTACCGATAAGAGCCACTGATAAGAGTTTGAAGAGCTACCAATGGATGATCCAACACTGAGTCAACCGTACACGTCTACAAACAAACGGCTACCTATAATGAACTGTGGAGTCAAATCCTATATCCTCGACACTATTTGTTTATTATACTAACAGTTACATTTGTTACTTTTTATGCATTTAATGTTATTAAATGATTTATGTTTCCATTTCAAGAAAACCATACAAAGTACGATAAAAAAAACATAATCATTCCTTCTTCTCAGAAAAACAAAAAAAAGGAATAAAAAGGACATCGTGTATGTATCAAAAATGAGAGAGAGACAGTAGACTTCAAGAGATCGAGCACACAGAACACACTCGCGATCAAGCTCAAAACGTGCCAAGAACAACTGGAGAACTTGAACTCACGAGACTACTACTACCAACCTCCAGAACATAGAGAATACATCAAGCATCTATGCTAAAGAAGAACTTGAAAAAACTCTTCATTCTTTGAGCCGATAAGCAAGCTGAACCTGGAAGTCAAGGAAATAGATGATACTCGGTTTTCCAGACAAAAACCAGAAGAAGACTCAGAACGAATTCTAATCAACAAAAGGAGTCAAGAGCTGCACGAAGATCACTAGAGCCATTTCTAAACTCTAAATCTTTATCTCTATGATTTACTTTTTACATTACGAGTAGTGTGAATTATCTGTTGTATTTTACACACACATTGTCTCCTGAACATTAACTGGGGGATTTGTAAATCCTCACTCACTATCTTTTCATTCGTTTTTCTGACTGTGGATAGTGGTAGAGGTCGTGTGTAACCTGAACATCTGGTTTCTATTGTTTTGTGTCCCATGAATAAAAGTAGTAGAGGTCTTGGACCTGGATAGTTGTAAACTGTTGAACCCCGATCCAGGGTGTGGATCATATTTATATAAAATTTTGAGAGGACTAAGTCTCGGCTTGAGACTGAACCTCTTGGTTAACTCCTCTGTGTTTTTAGTTAAAGTTCATATGCATACAGTGCATATTTATTTCATATTCCGCTGCTATTACTTTGAAATATAATTTATTTTCAAAGATACTTTGATAGTTAAACTCGCAAGTGTTTATATTTATTATAAACCAGTAAGTTAGTTTCAAAAGTTAAATTAATCATAAGATTAAGTTAACTGAGAACTAATCAATCTTTGAGAAACTAATTGAACCTTTCTAATCTGTATAAATTCACTACAGTTTAATCTGTTTTTGAAATTGGGGGATTTTAACAAAAAATGTTTTTAACAGAAATTTTAATTGGAACTCAATTCACCCCCCTCTTGAGTGTCCACTCCGACCAACAGTTTTTATGCCTAAAATAATAAAATAATATTTTTAAATGACTATGGTCACAATAAATCATCCATAAGAAATTAACCTAATGAAGCTTTAATGGATTACATATTTGACATTATATGACCATAAAAAAATGTAAAAAAAATCAAAAAAGAACATCCAATTTTCATAAATCAAAAGTGAATAAGAAGATAAAAATCATATATATGATGAGAAGAGTAACCCTCTATGTTTGAGATGAAATAACTAAAAGATGAATCCAAAATGAACAAAATCATCACCAAAATGGGTTTGACGTCCCTAATGTATGATAGGGAATGATAAATATGAATGAAATGATGAGTCTGGTATGAAACAAACAAAATAAATTAGGTATAAATATTTTATGTTATGACTCACAAATCCATGATCCAAATCCCATTTTTACTTTTATGTTGAAAAAGTCATCGCATCATATTAAAAATAACAGGTTAACCATTCTTGGATGAAATATAAATAATGTACTAAATTATTTTCACAAAATAAACCCAACTAATAACATATTACTCTAAAAATTATTATACCATGATTTACCCTTTCTTTTAGTGGACATTTTATACTTTCTTTACCATGACATATTACATTGAAAATAGTACGGGGTCATCTAAAACTCTATCAAAACATAGTAAAAACCCTAAAACACTAATATAAAATATTACTATAACATTGAAGATACAATTCTCAACAAATTAATTCATTACATCAACAGGCTATTTGTAGTACGTATGATTATTTTTAATGTGGTGAAGTCATAACTCCCTCTTTGGGAATTCACACATCCCAGGCATGGTTGAATAGTTTCTTTCCCACCACTAACAAAAGAAAAAGAAAATGAATTTACATTTAATAATTTATTAAATTAATATATAATATCCACTTTTCTCTCTTCAAAATAATCATCAGGATCAAATTACATCTCCTCACAATGTAGAACCTAGGGCATATCATGTTACTATTTATTGAGATAAGCCATGTGTAATTCATCATGAATAAAAAAATGAGATAGTAAATCCAAAAAATACTCAATTACGTCAACCCAATCATTATTTTTTTAAAACTTACCCTAAAATGATTGTATATGGTATCTAATACCAATTAATTTGCAGAAGATATAAGTAAATCTAGTCCCAAATAGACCGAACTGTTCAGCAGTATTGGTAAACTAGATATGTACATGATTACTGTATTATAAAGTAATCTAGGAATTAAAAAATAATATTTTCCTCATTTGAGGATAAGATCATAATTATATATAGTTTATCATTACATTTCATTATTATTACACTAATAGGGTTTTTAGGGAAGGAAAACACAATATATTAATCTTGAATTTTATGTATCGTAATTTATTGTGGAAAAATAGTGAATTAGTTGGAAATATAATATTGTCATCATAATTAACTAAACAAAAATTACCATGTAACCAATAAACTGAGAAGGAAGTTCATTAGAATTGTCGAAATGTAATAATTGGAAACATATTCTCTTAAAATAACTAAATACAAAAGCCCATAAAAAATCTATAAAAATCAAATGAATTCCATTTTATGATTGTACAGATAATGATATGAATCTATAAATATGTTGACACAAAAATCATTTATAAATAATTACTGAATCTAAAAAAAGAAATTCATAATCACTAGATGTTTTGTATCTACATCATGAACCACTACCATCAATCCATTCATGAGATACTTTGATTCTCTGGGATGAAACCAATATATTCTACAACAAAAAACATGAAGGGTTTGTCTCCAACATAATTTATCTTATGACACTATTGGTGAATCAAGGGGAATCCGTTAACATCTACCCAACCCGTAGGGGTTTCCATAAACAATCCCCAACCCTTGACATTCATGTTCATGAAATGGAATAAAAAATATGCCTTTTCAAATATATATATTTAATAAAGGATACATATTTATAAATATTACCCCTAATATTGAAATAATATTCAATGTAAACACCATATGATCAATTTTTTATGTTTTAAGAAAAGAAAAAATCCATGATAAATGGTATGGATTGTTTTGGTAAATTTAATATTCAATTATCATTGCTATATTTTGAGGGAATTATGACAAATCAATCAATGAAGTTAATGTGAATACTAACTATAGAAAAATCATTGATAAAAAATTAAGACAAATAAAAAGGATTGTATCAATCCAACACATCACAACTGGAGTAAAAATAAATATTTGTAATTATTAATTAATAGAAATAATATATTAATATCTTTTAAATAAATTATTGATGAATATAACCTTTCGTTTTTTAAACCATTTTGAAAAACCTTTTCTTTGAAAGTAAATATTGAAAACATATTCATTAAAAAGTTTGATCTTAGAATATTAATGGATTCTTCTATTAAATGAAACTATATAAATACATACTTCATATGTGAGGAAAAAGGACCCTTATTTGTTGTCATAAATATTTGAGAAAAAATATTTATCCTGAAAGAGACAATAATATTCTTTTGAAAACATTTGTAAAATATATAAAAAATGGTATCAATTTTTTTAATAATATATTTTGAAAAGGATGAAACCATTTTTCAATGAATTTTTAATAAATATAGTTCATAACAATAACATTGTTCTCTAGCTAAAGAGAACAAAAAAGTCAGGTTTTATTAAAAAAATATGTTATAAAACATTTTCTCTATCTAAGAGTACAAAATTGCACTACTACATTATTAAGGACAGGAATAATACTATGGGAATAAAATTAAACTGTTTATTAAAAAATGTTATAATAATTCCATCAAATATAAATACAATTGATTGATAATTAATAACTTTCCTAAGTAAAATAATAGTTATATAATTCGAAGTCTCCCATACCACATTGATTCATTTTAATTCATCAAAATAATGAATGAATAACATAAAATGAATTTTTTAAATACCATTAAGACAACACGATTAATGCCTGGCTTCACTTGTGTCATTATATTCCAAAATTACTACCATATATGGATTATTTACAAGATACATCACAGTTATCTTATTTATAATTATATTATTTCACTTATTACCATGTTTTATACAATTACATAAACAATTATGTTTACGTCGAGTGTTTTGACCAAATTTTGATTATGCTTCAAAAAACAACATTGGTAGGACCATTATCGTAGATAGGGTCATTATATAACATCTCCATAAAAATAATAATTAAATAAATATAATATGTATACTGTTATTTTAATTTTAAATGCAATCAAGAAATATCGTTCTAAAAAATTATATAATGTTGCAATCATGATGGCGATTTTTGATAAGTACACATGACTGACGTTCTAATTTTTCAATAATCATTATAGAATGACGTTACGTATTATTATATAATTTTTAAATGATAATTATATTATAAATACTATATTATTTAATAATATATACTTATTTATATAATTATTACACTATGAGAAAAATGATTATTACGACGATATTTAATCTCATGGTATATAGTTCGTCGAAGAGGTTATTTGCGACACAAAAATCCACCTGTTGCAAATAAATAATTATTTGCAACTGGACTAGGCGCCCCATTGCAAAAACATAATCACAGTTTGGCGCGGTTTGTGCGGCACAACATGCGAAAGTGTATTTTCTATGGTTAGACACCTCTCATTGCAAATACGAGGACGCTGTAAACAGTAATGGTGACGAGGAATCCCCAGTCGCAACTAGTCAAACTGTAGGAGGGTATTTGCAATGGGGCTTTTTGCAAATACTCATTTCATTATTTGTAAAAGGGTTATGCGCCCCATCACAAAAAACATATGTAGGGTTTTGGTGCGGTTTGCGCCCCAAACCGTGCAAAATGGTATTTGAGATAGTTAGGGACCACCCGTCATAAATATCGGGAGGCGGTAAACCATACATTTGATGGGGGTTCCCCCGTCGTAGGATGTCCGTCCTTCGGAGGGTATTTGCGACAGGACCCGTCGCAAATACCTGACAATGGTTCAAACCTATTTGCGAAGGGATGTTGTCCCATCACAAATAGTGTGTCGGTATATTTCTTTTTTCAACGGGTCTCGTCGCCAATAACCTTTTAACCGCCAACAATAATTAATGCGGCCATAGGTATTTGCGAATAGATTCTTGTCGCAAATAGCCATGTCGTAACTAATCAAAGATATATATTCGCCCATCTATTTTTTCATTCCTCTCCCTCGTTAACTACTTTCTTAGCTTCTCTAAACACAAATTTTAGAGTGAAAATTTTTCATACTTTGTTATTCTTTTACGAATAATCTCTGAATCTGTCTACAATTATAAGAGATCGAGTTTAATGTTATTTATATTTTATTTAATTTTGTTTTAATATTATTTCTTTATATTAATTAGAATTTTTAAGGATTAGTTGTAATTAAGTTTGATTTAAATTGTTTTTTATCAATATATATTGGCAAAAATAAAATCCAATTATTAGTAATTATTATTAGTAATTAGTAATAATTAATAATTATTAACGATAATTTGTAATGTATATAAATAAATAGTGGTAAGTATTTATTATTAATTGTAATATGCAGTAATTGACACTAATTATAATTAATTAGAAAAAAATAGTAATAATTAGGAAAAAATAGTCATAAATATTTACATTTAGTAACAAATACTAATAATTAGTCATAAATATGAATAATTATTAATATATATTAATAATTAGTAAGAAATTTTAAAAATTAGTAATAATAAGTAAAAATAAGTAAAAATCTGTAATAATTAGTAATAATTATTAATAATTCGTAATAAATAATAATAAATAATAAAAAATACTAATAAATATAAATAAATAATAATTAAGAGTATTAAATAAAAATAATTAGTAATAATTAGTAAATATGAGTAATAAATAGTAAAAATTTATAATAAATAGTAATCATTAATAATAATTTTTAATAATTTGTAATAATTAGTAATAAATAATTATAATTAGTAATTAATACTAATAATTTATAATAATTAGTAATAAATAGTAATAATTACTAATAAATTTAAATAAATAGTAATAATTAGTTATAATTATAAATAATTAGTCATAATTAGTAATTAAATGTAATAAATAGTAATAATTTGTAATAATTAGTTATAATTATTAATAAAAACATTTAAATAGTAATAAATATCAATAATTAGTTAAATTTAGCAATAATTAGAAATAATGAGTTATTATTCGTAATAATTAATAATGAATAGTAATAAATAGTAATAAATGGTAATAAATGGTAATAAATGTTAATAAATGGTAATAAAAAGAAATAAAAGGTTATAAATAGTAATAAATTGTAATAATTAGTAATAATTAGTAATAAATAAAAATAAATATTAATAAATATTAATAACATTAAAAATAATAATAAATATTAATATTTAGTAATAAAAAGTAATAATTAGAAATAAGTAGTAATAAATAGCAATAAATATTAATAAAGAGTAATAATTAGTAACAATTAGTAAAAATTTGTAATAAATAGTAAAAATTAGTTTTAAATAGTAATAAATAGTAATAAGTAGTAACAAATATTAATAAATCTTAATAAATTGTAATAAATTGTAATAATTAGTAATAATTAGTATTAATTAGTTGTAAGTTGTAATAATTAGTAATAATTGGTAACAATTAATAATTATTAGTAATAATAAGTTCTAATTTGTAATAAATAGAAATAATTGTTAATAATTAATCATAATTTGTAATAAATTGTAATAATTGTTAATAATTATTAATAATAATTAGTTAATACTAATAAATAGTAGAAATACTAATAAATAGTAATAAATAGTAACCAATAAAAATAATTAGGAATATTTTTAAATAATTGATAATAAATACAATAAATATTAATAAATAACAATAAATAGCTACAAATATCAATAATTAGCAATAATTAGCAATAAATAGCAATAAATAGAAATAAATATCAATGATTTACAATAAATATGAATTAATAGCAAGAAATATCATTAATTAGAAATATATATCTATAATAAGCAATTAATATAAATAATTAGCAATAAATAGAAATAATTATCAATAAATAGCAATAATTAATAATAAATATAAATAATTAGAAATAAATAACAATAATTAGTAATAAATACTAATATTTTGAAATAAATAGGAATAATTAATAATAATTAGCAATAATTACAAATAGCAATATATCAATAATAGGAAATAAATATTAATAATTAGCAGTAAATAGAAATAATTATCAATAAATAGAAATTAATATTAATAAATATTAATATTTAGAAATAAATAACAATAATTTGTAATAAATACTAATATTTTGCAATAAATAGGATTAATTAATAATAATTAGCAATAACTACAAATAATTGGAAATAATTAAGAATAATTAGCAATAATTACAAATAATTTTAAATAATGAGCAATAATTATGAATAACTAGGAAGAATTAAGAATATTTAGAAATTATTAAGAATAATTAGTAATAATTAGCCGTAATTAGCCATAATTTTCAATAATTATCAATAATTATTAATAATTATGAATAATTATGAATCATTATGAATAATTATAAATAATTGGGATTAATTATGATTAAATAGTAATAATTTGTAATAATTAGAATTAATTAAGAATAGTTTAAAATATTTAGTAATAATGAGGAATAATTTGGAATAATTAGAAATAATTACGAATAATTAGGAATTATTAGAAATAATTAGTAATTATATTAATTGTAATAACTTGGAATAATTTCCAGTGGATTGGTGGCACTCCTTTTGAGTCGATGGCAGTTGCAACAGTATGAGTAGATGGAGTACATTCATCGTCTGACTCTTTTTTTAGGGATAATGTTTCCTCCTCCATCTCATCCGGCTCCACCGAAATACTATCCCACTTGTGATTATTTTTTTTATGTTAAAAATATTTGAGATCAAAATTTGTTGTAATGTGAACTATTTACAATATTTGTCTTTTATATTAGTCCGAATATTGAATATTTTATTTTTTATTTTTTTTGTAATTTTATTTTTTCATTATATATTATTACTATTATATTTTTTAATGTATGTTTATTTTAAAAATTATAATATTAATAATATATTATTATTTTTTAAAATATTTTTTTGAATATTTTAAATTTTAATATTTTTTATTTTTTACCATCACAAATAAGTTTTTACGAAGGGCCCATTACAAAAGGATTATGTATATATAACATATAGAAATATAAAACTATTTTAGACTGGACGACTGGCCCGTCATAACTACCTTTGGTGATGAACTCGTCGCAACATGTTTATATATATATAATGTATTTAATCGGAGATCTATTTGAAACAAGATGTCTTACCGTTGCAAATAATATATTTTGCGACGGGGCCATGAAAAAAATTACTAGTTTCGACGTTGTTTTCTGCAACAGACTATTTTCGAAGGTACCCCAGTGCAAAATAGATTTTATGAAGGGATCCCGTCCCAAATATCTCATCTCTAATAGTTGAAATTACAATAGTGTTATAATGTAAAAGTATTCACATATAATTGAAGATGTGTTGGATCACACATCAATCGATGATGTTTTCACTTTATAAGTGTGTTAAACGGTATAATGATTATTATATATATTAAAATTCAAGAAATGTAATTATTTCATTAATATAATTTAAGTCTTGTAACATATGTTTAATTTAAACAATCATTAATAAATTCTATTTATCGTGTGATGAAATCACATCTCTTTTAGGAGGGGGTAGTCCGAAATTCCACAAATGATGTTATCGTATATATATAAAATGGAATTCATAAATGAATGTTCTATAAAAAATTTATTTAATCATAAATACATTATAATTAAAATATATATCATATATATAGTGTCTCTATCATAATATATAACCTTGATGGTTGGTAATTAAAAAATGAACAATCAAATTTTCATGAGGCATCATCTTTATGTACACATAAACAATAAATTTGTTAAAAAATATATAAAAGTGTGTTTTTGTGTAGTTCTAAAAAATATTTATAAAAAATAGTTTATTGAGGATATTATTTATATATTAATGCAATAAATAGTTTTAAGGGGGTGTATAATGTAAATAAATGTAAGGTGCTTCAATAAATGATTTTACCTCTATTTTTGGTAAATCCTTTTAGTTTTCAATAAAGTGATTACGTGGATGAATTTATAATAGATGTTGTTATGGTAGGATGATGGGAGGTCTTTTGGGGATCTATTTATGATGATATTGATCCTGGAAAATTGAGTTTAGAGGTTTGAAGAAGTGGGAGACTTGAGAGAATGTTATATTGTAGGGGGATTGAAATTCATATAAATTTTGGAAAATGGAATTCAACCAACCATTTTCCCATTTAATGTGGATCCAATAATGAACCAAATATTAAAAAATAGATGGTAAAGTCAAAATATGACAACTAAATAATATTTGGACGACATTATAGGGAATTTTGGCCCTTATGTTAACATTTAGTTCCTTTTTAATATTTATTTCATCTTAATAATTGTAATTACTTATTATTACTATCATAAAATATTTTGTCTTGAGAATCATTTGATACTCATATTCATTATAAATTAACATGTTTTAAATATTTAATCAATTTTTTATATTCTAATAACATTACTGGTAGAAATTATTTAAAATTTAATCCCATAGACTGAGAGATAATTCTGGATTTTAAAATAAAATCATCCCAAACATATCTACGTGTTTATATTCAATATCAAAATGGGAATCGATTGAATGAACTATATTGAAATAATTGATTAAACGTTGATCTAATTAATATTTTAAACTTGTTTAAATTAGTATTTATAATTATATATAAATTATATGAAAAACTACTAGGGAATTAAAATGTAATATCTTTCAGTATTCATTGAAAAATGAAACCTAACAAATAAATACTAAATATTCACCATAGCATAATTAATATATTTAAAATTAAATATCTATTTTAAATTTTTATATAATATTTGTAGAAGATCCCCAAATGTTATTTAATATAGGTTCTCCATTACAAGCTGTCAAAATTACATTAATAAAAATGTATTTAAGGTATAATATAAATTTTTTTCTTTTATTATTCTTCTAAAATATATTAAGTTAATATAGAAAATAGTTTTTTAAAAATAAAAAATATATATTACATTAATATCACAATATAATAATAATTAATTTAATTTATTTGGATAAAACATCTCTATTGGAAAACATGTAGTTTTATATAAAAAAAATTCCTTTATATTTAATTGTATATTATATTAATTGAGAATTAATATATAACGAATGAATTAATTTCATGTTTTAAATAATAAATTTATTTAAAATATCGTTAATTCAATTCATAAACTATAATTTAATGACAACATTATATATTATTATATTAAATAATAATTCTTTTATAATATATTGTGGTTATGTTAAACCTAGTATTTTATATAATGCAAAGAATTGAAGATAGTATTTTTTGTTCGTGACCGACACTATATAACTAATTCATGCATTGAAGTCTATAAAATATAAGGAATTTAATTAAAATATTATATATTATTAATTATTTTTATATTATATTTTCTTATGTGCTTGATGTTGCAGGTCACAAATGCTATGAATTACAAGGTTCCTAATTCATATTTTTAGGGTTCTAGCTTCCCCCCACTATAAAAAAATATCATTTATGCATGTTAAACTCTATATTGGTGATAGACTATTAGATACTACATATGCTCCCAATTCTACACCATGAGAAGGGTTTCTGAGAAAACCTCTAGAAATCAGGTATTCTGATGTAGAATGGTGACGTAGAATTACATATAACAATGTCTATAAGTAGGAGTATATTATTGGAGTGTTCACATACACACTTTGATGGAATGCGTAAATATTTATCAGGAGTGGTCTTGGATAATAATAACAAAAAACTGAATGGTCAATAGAATGATGATGTTCTCAAATCCATAAATATGAGTAGTTTTTTAAGCCCAATGATTCAAAAAAATATTAGGATAAAATTTTATTTCTATGTCATTTTCCTAATGTTTGGTAAATCATTGACTACCTAAAAATTTGAGTAAATATACTAACATGATATATTTATATAATCAAAGTTTCATCATTGGTTGGAAATTGATTTGTTTCCATATTCATCCAATAATTAATTTTGATACCTGATGCACTAAAATACATTTCTAAAGTATAATAATGCTATAAAAGAGTGAAAATTCTATCCAATTTCCATCAATTATAATCCAATGTTAATATAGTAAGAACATTAATCTCAAAATATTAAATGAAACACTTTGGGTTTATCATTAATATTTTTATCAAATTTATTAACTAAAAGAAATGAAAAAGTCTATATGACATCACATAGTCCATTAGTAGGTGAAAAACCCTTATCATCCCTTAGTATTCGTATGAAACCATTATCCTATAGCTCCTCCAACTACTTCTTGAGCTCCTGCAACTCAGGTGTGGCCATCCTATATGGAGGGATGGACACCGGTGCCACTCCTGGAACGAGCTCAATAGAGAAGTCTACCTCACATTTTGAAGGCAAGCCCGAAAAGTCTTCTAGAAAGACATCCCTGAAGCGATCCACCACTGGGGGAAAGTCCAACTGTGGAGTCCACTAATCATCTAGATAAAGACTACAAATCTGGATCGTCACTCCTCCTAGACCAAGATGCTCGAGTCTCACCCGACTTGACCGAACGTCCCATTCGCCTCTATGAAGGAAAGATTCACCTTATGGTGAAATGAAACTGACTCTACGGTGATAACAGTCAACGATTTCTTGGAAGGGAATCAACTAGTCCATGTTAAGGATGACATCATAGCCTGTCATCTCTAGGACATAGAGATCCCATAAGAAGTGATACCTTGCAAACTCGAGAGGGCACTCTCTACACTGGCGTACACTATATGTCCTTGTTCCCAAAGGTGTGTCTAGTTTCAACGAGCCTTCATAATAAAATATACAGATACCAAGACTCTCCACGACAGCAACATAGATAATGCTATGCGTAGCACTAGTATCGAAAAGGGCTAATGATAAAACTAAGGCTACTGAAATCATACCTCGAACAGTAGAAAGGTCGGGATCCTACTCAAGATAAGTCTGCAACACTGCGAAGGACTGGCCAGCACCGCGGCCCTACGCCCCTGACTGACCACTCTGAGCTGAACCTCCCTGCTAGTGCTGAGGGACTGGTGGTTGATCGCCACGACCTCGACCTCCACCTCGGCCCGAACGGCTAGAAGAAGTCCAGTTCCCTGAATGGTGAGAGACTGGTGGGGCTGCTCTTGTACGAGGAGTCATAGAAGAACCCAGGTCACCTGCTGCTAGTGAGAAAACCTAGAAGAAACGGTGAAGGTGACACATCTTTCTGCAAGATCGGCACTCCACGGGGTCTCTCTGTCACTGTGGCCTGCTGTTCCCGGTCTGGCCACACTGGTAGCATGTCACCTAGCTTCCTGATGATGCATCTTGCTTCCTCAAATCACCGCGTGTAGGCTCCCTACGACGCTTCGGGAGGGCCCATAACCCCTAAAGAACCAAAATTTGGAAGTCATTTTAATAAATGAACAAAACAACAGTTTTCTAACACAACAGTAGAATATAAATCCAACATATATCGCAACAGCATGCATAATCTACACAGAGCCTATCACAATAGCATGAAATCAGTAATGCACCCTAGATGGCATGGCAATAATGCAAGAAATGTGATTTCTACAAGTGCCTATATGATGCATGATATGAAATACCTGTATATCATTGGGTTGCGACGGAAATAGAACCGAAATATCAAAACAATAATCGCACAAGTCATGTGAATCACTCTCGGTGAAATCAGATCGACTGTAAAATCTCAGAATCAGCAACTGCAATTAATGAGGTAGTATGGTATTCCATGTACATGAGTTAGCTACTCCGGAGCACAGCTTAATGCCAAGTACCTAATCTGTCTTATCCCTAGCTATGGTCTCTAAACAGTAAACCAAGAGAAAAGAACTCCTCTGATAACACTTTGTAACGACCCGAGTCTAGAGCCCCTCTACTGGTGCCCCATACCCGGTTCGCCACATGACCTCAAGCGCATTTCCCCAAATTCCAGAGGCATCCCACTAGTGGTGAGGGCCTTGGTGAGTCGGTGGGGAAACTATGACCTCATTTGGTAAGGTATACAATATAATAAAACAACAATAAATAGAAGAAGTAGTAAACAACATGCATAACAATAGAAACCAAACAGCAGAAGCAATGCAAAAAATATATAACAATGATGACAATAATGCAGCAGGTACAAGTATCTATGGATAGAATCAAAAAAATCAACGTGATGGAATACAACTGAAACCAAGTGCAAAATAAAAACAAAGAAATCTCCTCAGTATCACGAGTCATGGATCAGTCCCATGCTCCCCAGCTCCTGATACAGTCACGATCTTGAAGTAGAAGGTGCTTTGCCTTATCTATACCTGCAGAAACATAGTCTGCATGCGCCCAAAAGCATGGTGCAAACAGGGTGTGAGATACAATCCCAGTGGGCAATCACCCAAAGATTTGTGCCTAACAGTCAATGAATACATGGAAGTAATAAAACAAGAAGCAGTAAACAGAAAAGCACAAGCAACTACAGTCCACGGTCTTGGCAAACAAAGTACACAAGTAAACAACCAGCAACAAAAGAAGAAACAGGTTACCCTATGGGTATCTCTCACATTCTAACCCCTATGGTTCATCCTATAAGTACTAGCAACCCTCTGGGAAGAAAACACAGTCTCACCCCTCTGGTTCTGCTACATAATTAAGCACACTCTCTAGAGAAAGAACTCACCATCAATTCCCCCTATAGTCTCATATCGTGCTAAAGGCTCTCTGTGGAAGCACTCAACATCAATTCCCCCTGTGTCCAGCGTCGAGGATCTACAGACTCTCTGGGGAAGAACTCAACGTAAATTCCCCCTATTGTCTCATATCATAATTAAAAGACACTCTGGAGAAGTTGTTCTGTCAATTCTCCCATTGGTCTACTACTCTAGGTTTTCACAGTCCTGTGTATAACTAAACATACTCATCCCGCATGTATATCTTCCAAGTAAACCTCAAGAACTACTTGGCTATCAGCTAAGGCACAATAGAAAAACAAGGCAATAGTCCACAATCCTACAACTAGGCATGACAATTTGAAAAATACCAAACAGGCCGAACAAGCATGAAAAAGCAATCTGAGCACAAACAAAATACTCTAATCACAAGAAATAACCTCTACTAAAACATTAAAGCAAATAAGGTAAGTAAAAAGGGAAAAACAAGAAACACAAAATACCACGTTAAAGGCTATTGGTGGAAATTGCACAAAATATTCATCAACTATATATGGAAAGGCACAAATCACCTACCTCGATCCGTGCAGATCAATATACGTTATCCTCGACGACAGATTCTTCTTAGAACAACGTAGATCTGATAAAATGCACAAAATGTTCATCCTAAGATAACATGGAAAGGAGGAGTAATCAAGAAACAAGGATAAAGCAGAAGGAATAACTCACCGCTGCGATTCCAACGCAATCGACCGTGCTCGAATCGGAGAACTGACAGAGATGCGGGAGTTTGTTGAAGATCCGGCCGTACGGTCGCACTGGGACGGACGAACACTGAAGAAGAAGACAAAACTGGGGGTTAGGCGTGACCCCGGTCCTTTTAAGGAAAAAAAATTACACGCCGTGTACTTCTTAAGTATATGGCATGGACTTCAATTATCCATACTTCGAAATATTCGGCTTCCACCTCAGCCTTACACACTGTGTGTGTGGCCCGGACACGGCCATCACCCAGCATCAAGCCAGAACAAAGTACACCGCGTGTACTCAGAAAGCACACAGCGTGTACTTTGAAAATTTCCAGAAAATACATTATTCTTAAAAACTCCAAAAAAAAAATAGAAAAACATACCTGAACGAAGATCCGGGTTCTTACACACTTAATGCTAAAAACCCATTTAAAGTATTAAACCAAAACTATAATAATCAGATACATGTTTGTTAAAACAAAACAATGCCACAATAATTCACTAATCATTTCAAAGATACATCCCCGAAAATTTGACTAAATCATGGTGTGCACAACATAACAAAACACAACACACATCATGGTCGTATTTTAAAATCACTTGCTCCTAAAAATAATTTCCAAAACATAATTCACATTATTAATATTATTTATTTAACAATAAAAAATTATGAAATCAATTTTATGGAATAACCCCCAACATTACACATGCACAAAACTCATTCAAACACCCTTTTATGGTAACAGTCATGCCCGCAACGTATCAAGGAACGACACATACTATTTACATGATTAAAATAAAAAAATAAACAATTTAAAAAAAATATTAAAAATATATAATTTATTTGAATAAAAAACATCTTATTTCACAAGATAATATTTATTCCAACGGTATGTATTGTTTAATTTGCAATCAAGAAAAGAACAGACCTCATGAAGTCAAATAAATATCAATTTTGAGAATATGCGCAATGTGTTCCAACCGCAGTTGATTATGAAATTATAGAAATTGATGAGAATCACCATTTCCACCTAAATCGCAGCTAATGGATATTAAATTGAACTTGAATCCCCCATATTAGACTATCAATTTCAGGAATGACCGTAAAAAATTTGAATCTCTAAAACATAGGGTTTGGTGTAAAATAAAAAAAATAAATAAAGTTCAAAAATCATTAGAGGGGGTCGCTACCAAAGGTGGGTATCATCGGAGAGGAGGAGCCGCCAGCAAGAGGGTTGGACGACGTGTTAGGGTGCACACAGGTTTTCTAAGATATGGGAGGCGTCACGGCTCCACTTGATGCACACATGGAGGGACCATCGGGGAATGGATATTGTGTCCGGAAGGTGGAGTGACGGGACAGTAACTAGAAATGGGCGGCGTACCTGTGAGGGAAGGTGTGGCAGGGAAACCACGGCATGTAGTGCACACGAGGGGAAAAATAAATCACATGGGAGAAGAGAGAAGGGAGGAGAAAAAAGAGGACGAAATAAATAGTGGGAAATAAAGAGGGAAACCCCTATAAATAAAATATTTTTTTTCTTCATAATAATTATAATAATAAATGATTTAAATTATAATAATATAAGTAATAATATTAATATTAATATTAAATACCAAAAAATTAAAAATTATATTATCATTATTATTATTAATGAAATACTAATTTTTTTTTATATATTTTCTTATTTTAATTTTAACTCTTATTTCGATCTGCTTCATTATTTTACTTTAATTCCAACCGCGTGATGGCCACACTTTCTTTAGGTCACACTACAACGGTACGTCAAATGCAGCCAAACCAAAAGAACGCATTTTTTAATAAACACTCTAAAAATTAAATAAGGTCTCACCCGAACACCAACCTGAGCTGGAACAAAGGTAAAACAAAACCCGGGTGTGACAATTCTCACCACCATAACTCTTTACGCCACTAGAAATCCATAACAAGTCCAAACCTCAAAACATGAACCAACATTCCTTTATAGTTGAACATGATTTCCAAAGAGTGGCAACAAATATATCCCAAAACACTACCAAAAATAGAGAGATTAAAAAAACTCAAGCGGCATAAATGAACTACCCACTAAGTGCCACCCCCTATAGTGTGACCACCTATAGTTGATTAGTTTTAAGGACACAGACCATTCACAACTGTAAATCCATTCTCAATATAAACACACATTAAACATCATCAAATGGAACTCAACCATTTTTTCCACTATCTATTAACCCTTAAAAAACAACATCAAAAATTAAAAACTGGATAAAAACAAAAACCCCCAGGAAACAAAAAAAATTAATTTAATCCACATCCTATGAGTACCTCTTAAAACAAGACTTCATCTAACACCAATCTCTTATCTTCCAAATATTTATTAAAATCATAATGTATAATTAGGTGGTTCTGTAAGAGGCCATCTACCACTAAACAATTGCTCAGAATGATAACATAAATATTGATATGGGGGTCTAAACAAACTTCTCACCATAAGAAACAAGACAAAATGAATTCATCGATACCCGCGATGGGTCCCCCACCATAATAACTGACGAGATTGAATGAACATGAAAACTTCAAACACATACCAAAATCCCACAACCTTGAGGGGGAAGAAGGGATGGCTGAATTGATAGAGAATTCAGACTACCATCATGGCTATATCAATAACATCACACCATGAGAATAAAACAAACCATGGAAAACTAAATACAATGATTAAACCAAGGACCTTGATCACCACTAGTGTTATCCTGACTAGGATACATCTTCACTCTTAGAAAAATGGCTGGGGAAATGATGATTGATGAATATCTTACCTCGTAGTTAGGCTTCAAAAATATCTGAACATAACACACAAACCAAAATTTCATTAATCAGACTTCCATTAAAAGGTTAGTTCCAATGAATTTTGAAAAAACCAGTCATACATCCGAAGGAATGGATACACCATATAATGCTACAGTAGATCAATACTACATCCACGAAACATTATGAAAAAACATCAAACTGATCCCAAATATTTTCATAATCTTGATGACGGACTAGGGTGACCTTCAACGTGACAGGTCTCGCTTCAACGCGCTTCTTGGGAACACCATGTTAAAATCATTGCATGTGACCAAAGAGTACACATGTGTGGAAAGGTTTCATAACACTCAGGAACATCAGCCTCTTGTGACCTTTCATACCACACTGGTGACAGATCGTTATTTTGCATTGTGGAGAATATGATTAAAGATATAAAGGCCTCTTGTTTCTTCTACCAACACCACCAGCATCAGGCCACTTCGAATTATTCTTATTGACATCCTCTACACTACTTCCTAATGTTGGATGATTCGCTACTTAATGTCCCCCTACTAACCCAGCTTCATCTTCAAAGGATTTCCCCATGTCATCCAAGAAGGTTTTTAGGTTTACCTCTGCCTCCTTCAACTATAGTTCAGGTCTGATTATAGAACCCAATTTTTGAGTCTTCCTAGTATCATTTGCAACAACCATTTGTCATATGGAACTATGTATATGAAATCTTGATGTAATTATAATACTGATTCAAAAACCTATTGAACACTGCATAACTCCACCATCTTCCTCACCTATGTCCACTTAGAGAAATATTGTTGGATGAGAGATGACTTGAAGAACACCCAAATGAGATCTTCTTGAGGCTTTATTCAAGACATAAGCTTCTACCTTTTCCAGGTTGGAACTTCAATCCTAATGTTATCCAACTTCACATTCAATGAATCTAGAAACCCAATTAAAATAATGTTCAACTCAATATTCTGTAAACACTCCTTCGCTTCAAGAGGATCTGCATGACTGTAAAATAGCGTAGGGTTAAACATGCGGAATTCCAAAACATAATGTATAGTTTGTTCAACTAGAGGATTTTTTGAGGGCACACCACCCGAATCTACACCTTGGGAATTCATCAAATAGTCCAGGGGGTACACTAAAGAAGAGGGAAACAATGAATTTAATCAAAGAAAGACCAATGCCATTTAAAATTAATGTTTTCATAATTTCAAAAATAATACATTAAAAAAATTCACAATAAAGGACCCACAGAATTAACTAGAATAAACTAGTGTTGATGGGTGACCCGTACATATGTTTTGAGTGAAAATAATTGTAACACCACCATCATAGAGGGAATTATAGGGAAATGTCTTCAGATCCACATTGCTTGCCAAGCCCTATGAGCTCACAAGGATACTTTTCCAAGTCCCTCTTCATTTCCCAAAAAAAACACAATAATAAAAGGACACCAAAATTCCGGGACATCCCACTGTAACCCGTGGTTTGAAACGAACAAGGTTTCATGATTTATTTTCCATCCCTATTCCTCAAGCCCCGAAAATCCGACTCCTCCATCAATAAAAGCCAAAAATATTAATAGTTGCTCAAAAAACAAGATCCGCTCAAGAGCCAACCTACTTTGATACAATTTTTTCATGAACCAACCTTGCTTGACCCTGATCCGGTCACCCGAGCCGATCCGTGGCAATGTCTGATAGGTATTCACAATCCTCTCGGGCTAGCTAGAAGAACCATGGGAATCAACATTGTGACAATGGTAATGATTTAACCCTATATGAATAAACAAAATCAGTGTAATAATAATTTGGCTATTCATAAACAAAGAAAATAAACAGAACAACTAAGAATGAAATGAATAGAAAAACTAACCAGACCTGATTCCGACTAAACACCACTTTATCCCGTGGGTCACTCTCTGATTCCAAGACTCATAATGGCCCACAAATATCATTATCAAACTGAGACCTACACATGAAACAAGAATGAAGAATAGGCGCGAGTATTATAAATAAGTGGGTGTTCCCATATAATCTATCCATAATTCATTACATTTAAATAATGAAACATTAATTTCAGGATTGAAGTAAAATATATATAAGTAATATTTTCACAAATTTTTTTCATTTAAAGAAAATCAAGGTCCATTTCCCTTTATAACATTCAATTCCAAAATCATACCCAATAGGGAACCATATGATTTTTTTAAAAGACAGATGAGATTTTAATTAATAAGGGGAGAGTGTTTATAAAACATTTCAGAAACCTTTTTCCACAACCATTTGAAAACACTCTAATTTTATCTATAAAACACACTATTCCAGAAGAAGGGTAAACAATCATTCAACAAGGGCAACATGAATTAACACACAAGCGTATCTAGCCAACATTACATCAAAACATTCATTCCATTAGACACGGGTGAATCCTAGGAGATCATGATCAATAGAGAACATACATTACATGTTACTCATCATGAAGGCATGCCCTAATCAATGATTTCATAATTCCCTAAGACTCGGTGTTACCCTACCTGGCCAAACTGAGTGGCCTAATTTCCAAGAAGAGCAGTGTCTGTACTAAGGGCCACTAGCCAATGAGTTATCTAAGCTAGTCCAACTATCATTCTCAGAAGATTCACATACTATGCTAGGTTCCCATTTCGAGTACTAAATGGATAAAGGTGTGAGTCAACAATGTCATCCAAGAAACCTATCACCATACACGAACATTACGCATAAAAACTCACACTAAGAAAACACATATCAGAGTCACCATTGAGTGGCTTCAATGAGTGTTTTCAAATATCATTTACTTTATTAATGTTCCAAACAGTCCTTAACCAACCCCTAAACAGTAACACATTCTCAGAAAAACCAACACCAAACACATTTAAAAACTAGATTCCACATGGATTCCTAGTTAAGAATCCAAAATCAGCACTGTACATGTAATTCACCATTATAAGGGCCAAAATGGAATTTCATCAAACATACAGTAAACTCCTTTAATAAAAAATTTCAGGAAATTTCAATAGAAATATTCATAAATCATCCAAAACAAGTAATTATTCAAAATTACAGAAATTATTAGCTATCATTAAATAAATGTTTGAAAAACAACAAGTAAATAATTCATTAATTTAAAGGCTAATGCATCGAGAAACCTACCTCAAAAGGGTGAAGACCAAGATGAAAAATCGGCACCTGTCCCCTTTGAAAATGATTGAATCATAATTGTGCACAAATACCCCCAAATATATATATATATATACCCTTAAATCAAATAAACATATTCCCCTTACCATGAGGTAATATGTACAAGGAGAATTTATATATATATGTGTGTGTGTGTGTGTGTGTACGTACCTATTTATGTCGGTACAACCATTCAAAAGACAACGAACAATTTAATTAACCAATAGGTAACCCACACATAAAATAAGTTCATTTCTAAAACAACCCTTTTTTAATTTAATGAATTCACAACTCATAATAAATGTGCACAAAAATGCCTACATTCCAATACTAACTGACTCCTTCTATTTTTCTCACACCAAAAACCATTTTTAAATACACTCACCAATAATTACACAATTTATAAAATCAACTTTTACTAATACAAGAATAACACACTCTTTATCAACCAAATTTATATTTGAAAGTCCATTTAATAAATCTCTTACAGCATTAAAATTTGAAACACACTTTCAATGGACAAAAAGGAATATATCCCTAAGATCATAATGTGGAAAACCCATTTAAATACATAATACACCTCTTTAAACATTAAAAACATGTTTGTTAAAACCAAAACCTACCACAAAAATCATTAATAATTTCAAATAGCAAATTAGGAAATTTTGGCTAAAAAATGGTGTGTAGAACATAGAATTACACAACACAAATCGATGTACTATTTTAAAATCAAGCGCTCGTCAAAATTATTTTGAAATCCTATTTCAAATTAATAATATTATTTAATAATCCATTAAACATTTGTAAAATCAGATTTATGGAATAACCCAATACATTACACATGCACCAAACGTGTTCAAAACCCCCTTCTATGGTAAAAAACACACCCCTAGCGAATTAAGGCATGACACATACCATTTGCAGGATTAAAATCCCAAATTAATCAATTTAATAGTAATATTAAATAGTATATAATATATTTACATCAAAACACATATTATTTCACAAGTTAAAATTTTTTAAAACAATATCGAGTGTCTAATAAACAATCAGAAAAGTTGCAAACATCATGTAATCAAATAATTATAAATTCAGGGGAGATGTGCAAAGGGTTTCTACCTCATTTGATGATCAAATTCCAGAAATTGGTATAAAACACTATTTCCACCTAAATTACTCCAAATGTATATTAAATCAAACCCAAAAAAACCATATCAGACCATCAAATTTATGATCTACACTTAAAAACATAAAACCTTAAATCCTAGGGTTTTGGGAAAACATAAAAATGAACATAAACCAAGATGAATAATTATTCAAGGGGGTCCCTACCAGTGGAGGGTATCGTCAATGAGGAGTCACCACTAGCGAGAGGGCTAGCCGATGGGTGAGGGCACATGCTAGTTGACCAAGAGAGGGTATGGCTCACGGCTCTTCTTGCTACACACAGAGAGGGATAACTAGAAAAGGAGGTGGGGTTTCATCTTGGTTATGAGGTGACTGGATGGAGACCGTCCAAGGGTGGCATGACTATAAGGGAAGTAGGGGCAGGGAAGACGTGGGATACATCACAAAATAAGGGAGGATGAAATCACATAAGAGAAGAGATAATGGAGGAGAAAATGTGGAAGAAAAAAATATAGAAAATAGAGGGAATAAAAGATAAAAAAACCTATAAATAAAATAATTTTTTCCTTAATAATAATAATAATATTAACAAATGTTTTTGATAATAATAATATTTTTCATAATAATAATATTATTATTAAATGCATTAAAATTCAAAATAATATTTTCATTATTTATGTTAAATCCACACTTAAATTTTTATGATACAATTTCCTTATTTCAATTCTTACTATCATTTATATATATTTACACTTTTTTAATTCCAAAGGCGAGAAAGACACATGGTTCTGAGGTCATCCTCTGACCTTGCGTCAAACGCCGCCAAACCAAGAACACCAATTTTTTAATCAATTCTAAAATAATTTAAATAGGGTATCACCCAAACCCGAACCCGAACCAGAACCATGGAAAAATAAAACTGAGGTGTGATCGGGTTAGACCAGACCTCGAACCCATTCGACTCAGTTATGATCAAATATGCATATCTCCAAAACTGGATTCTATTTGAGTAATCATCCATGATGCCAGAACCCTTAGGAAGAGAAAGTAATTTTGGGTTAATCCATAAGCATTTTTGGAGAATGTAGGAGAACGACCAGGTTGAATAAAACAAGAATCCAACAGGGCCCTCTGTAGTAAAATTCCTCTCACATATAGACCATGCATCTGGTTAATGCATCGTCTGTTGAGTTGGATCCCTTATGTCATGGAGGTTCTTTGGGTAACTTCTTCGTGGGACATCATGCCGTTTGGAATAAAAACTATTCTTGAGGAGCAGATCCTCTTGGAATCAATCTTGATCTATGGAAGAATCCAGTAGCTAGCTGTGACATGGAGAATGAAATGTGATCTTGTGGGTGTTTGTACCTATTGATTCTGTATAGGCCAGATCCTATGTGGTTCGCCACTCAGTGATCCTGTGTGCATCAGTGCATACTGATATTGTGTGCATCAGATCCTCTGTAGGTCAGCGCTCAGATATCATGTGTGGGACTGTGCATTCTGGTCCTATGTTGGTTAACACTCAGTTATCATGTGTGGGTCCGCGCAGACCATTTCTGTGTGGGTCAGATCCAATGTGGGCCAGCGCTAAATGATCCTGAGTGGGTAAATGATTACCAATCCTATATGGATCAATAGTAGATCCTCTAATAAATATAAGATGATCTAGATTTACAACTAGTCCAATGTACTTTTGAACGTAAGTTATACATGATGTGATCTGTCTTCGTATTTGCATTTTTTTAAGAGTAATATTTGTGTCATATTATTTGTGGATTTCTAGGAAAACATAATCGGTCTCGGGGTCCATACTATATTTTTTATACTCACCCGTGAATGGGTTTCTCCCACCTTTTTGTGTCTTGTGCAGACGATAGTCAACTAGACTGAGTCTTTAGGAGTCAACAATTGATAGTGATTGGAGGCGATCGATATACATGGGGACTTGTGGTGATGAGTTGTACCTACCATTCAGATATAATATGTGGGGGATGACCTCCGGGCTGG
Organism: Viscum album; assembly: GCA_963277665.1. Lineage (NCBI taxonomy): Eukaryota > Viridiplantae > Streptophyta > Magnoliopsida > Santalales > Viscaceae > Viscum > Viscum album. The sequence goes on from OY728126.1 coordinate 1,380,032,376, forward strand.
TTTCCCCTTTTTTGTACTTCCATTTCAGATGGGCTTGTATTCTAGCCCCTTTACTTTAAGTACTCACTTTTACACTCATTGGTGGTCTTAGTTGTGGTTGTACCTTCATTATTCCATTGTGTTTTCTTGTGAGTATTGTGCCCTATCTGTGTATTTACAAGTTATTCCGGAAATGTCTTCTCATTTTAGGGATATGCCTTTCCAGTGATAGTCGATAACCCCAGGACTATAGATGATGGGCTTGAGGTTTTCACGATATGAACCTTGGGAGATAGGATGTGACATTATATAGTTATCATATATATATATATAATTGGGTTTAAAGTAATATTATAATATATATATATATATATATGTATTAGTAACATTTATTTCATTTTATTAATTTTTATAGCTAATTATATATATATATAGTAATATTCATAACATTTTTAAATTAAAAACTATCATTCTTATCACATCTACAAGAATGAATTTTATTTATTTTTGGTAAATTATTTGAATTTAAAATTAAAAAATGTATTGAATATTTTACACAATAATAATTTTTAACATCTTATTATGTAAGAATAAATTTTTTTATGTTATTAGTTAAAATAATGAAATTTAATTATAGCAATGAAGTGAAAAACGAGTTTTCCCAGGGGAAAATTTTTAATCATGAGAGGTTAAATGATCTCAAAAATTATCCAAATAAATTTTATGGAAATATATAAACATCATAGATTATATTATATATTTTCTTGAATTATTCTATCTATGTTATAGGGAAACTAATTTTGTGTAATTAACTACATAATTTTTTCCTACATTCCCAGTCATCCCATTTATAAAAGTCCTCCCCCTCTCTTCTTCTATTTACACCTCCCAAAAAAATTCATAGAAAATAGCTACCTAATAAAATTATAACCTCCCTAAAACCATTAGAGAATCATTACATTTGGATTTATTCCATATGAAGAAGGCCACTTTTCAAACAAATAAGAGTTACGAGAAAAAAATCATTAAGTCCATTAACATATTTTTTTTATTAGTATCCACCACTATAAATTTTTATTACTATAATTTAAAAAAATATTTCATTATCAGAATGATAATGAGATAATTTATTTTATTTATATTACCTACAACATCACTCACATCTATAAAGTGGGTCATTGAATCATTTTTCGTGTGTACAGCAGACTAAAACATCATAATCTGATGACCTTTTTTACATTACAACCATTCATGGCTTGAAATAATGAATGCAATACTATTTACATATTATATTTATGATATTTATGATTTATTTATGATTATTATATTACGACATTACACATTACATCTAATGTTTCATTTTTATGCAATAAGATAACGTCGTTCATGTATACGATGGACTACCGCCTCGAGAAGGGATGTGATTCATTCATGCATTACAAGGATTGTATTAATGATGGGTTTATAAATTATATGTGATATATAATAAATCATTTTATAAAATAATTATAATAAATATCAATAAATGGAATTTAATTTTCATTTGTTTTATAAAACATTAAAATTAAAGTATCCTTCATTTGTACATACGACCTACCATATACATGAATGATGTATTTCATTTTATATAAAAGTAAATTATGTTTAGCATAAATATATATAATGAATATGTATGATATTTAAATCATTTTTATATTTTTCATATTCTTATATCATTGTTGTTATAAGTGGAACATTAAAATATGTCAAAAATTACTATGAAAAGGCAATTAACAACATTAATAATAAAATTAAATAATGATTTTTAAAAAATGGGTGATAAGATGTTATAAAAGAACCATATATGATATCATTCATTCTAATATTATAATAAAATATGTTATTTACATTTCTAAAAACATATTAATTGATGATAAAACATGATTAACCAAAAATGAGCATATGGTAATAGAATAGCATCTCAATTTTATTTTGGTGAGGAATATTTAACTAATATGCACATAATTACGTTATTATGTATTAAATACATCCCCAGACATGTTACATATATTAAAAAAACAATTCTTGGTATTCAATGGTTCAATTTTAATTATTTAATATAAAGTGACTTAAATGAAATGTTAAAAGTCTATACTGAGTTTCATAACTCATTTACATTTCATTTGGTCAAATTAATTCCTCAAATTGTTTAATATTATTAGATTATGTGTTAAATTACTATTGAGTATCTAATTTTTATTCCACTTCATTTATGTGGAAGTACATTTGTTACACCTAATCGATTCATTTTTTGATTCCGGCATCAACGTTGTGACCTTTTCAAGGGTTTAAATAACAATTTAATATTTTTCAAGATTATTTTTACATGAATATACATTTAATGAAATTAATTTATAATTTTTAATAAAAATTTATTTATTATTCTCATATTGTATTTCAATATATTATTCAACTGACACACTTATTTTTTAACTCATTGGTATATAAATGAATTAAGTAATTGTTGTTTTAAAATATAAAATCAAATCTCTATTTGACCAGATATTAATTTAATTAAAAACAGTTTTTTAAATAAGGTTACAAATAATATTTTCCTTAATATATTAATTATTAATCATTAGAATAATTATTTATACAATTATTTTTAATTTCTTTATCAAATAGATAATCCTATTCCTTTCCAAACAAGGAAATGTTCTGACATTTGTTACACTGAAATATGAATGATATTTCATTACCTTGAATTATATATATAGATTTACTATCAGTGATATATTTGTTACTTACCTTGTAATTATAATATGTAATTTTAGAAATATTTTTAAAAAAAATTATTTAAAAATTCTATTAAAAACATTTTTAAAATTGAAATCGATATTTTCCTAAAATTATTTTTCTGATATTTTTTCTCTATCAACTATAAAGAAAAATTACTATTTTTCCAATTGGTACACACCATATTTAAATTATCCTTATTCATCATATATATGGATAATAATTATTTTGACGTATGATTATTTTTAGAGTCCATTCATTTAGACATTTTAGTATTTATTAACATCCCATTGATTTTTTCATATTATATTAACTATAAAAATATAAATATACCCTAAATATACAAATTATATTTGATTTATTTTATTTCTACATAAACATTATACCATATTCACAAACAATCATTACATTAAAAAAAATTTAATATTTCATAAAATATTGATAAATCATTGTTCCTTACTAAATATTCATATTTGATAATGAACAATGTTTATGATTTAAATATATTATTATATGTTTGCGGAATTATTTTTTCTACTATGAAATGTTATCGGACAATTTAATGTAAACCAATTGATGAATGATTTGATGCATGAGATTAAATATGTTTCCCACAAACACATTGTGTTTAAAACCATGATATTTGAAACTTTTTGAAGAATAAATCATTATTGTTATTGTATTAAAAATGGTCCTAACACAAATAATTTGTATTTATATGAAACATTTTCAAACCATCTTTAGGATATAACATAAAGATAAAGATTTCACAATCATGGGAAACATGACTTCTAATAATTAATCCTTTCCATCATTTAAATTCATTGTTCATTAATCATTCTAATTTCTCTGTGATGCTATCTATTAATAAATTTAATTCCCATTATATTGATTAAATGGAATTTATTTTTCGATATTGGCCTTAACATATTGAATTTTATCATTGATTATTTATATCTACCAATGTACTTAACAATTAATGGACATTTTGTTTTACATATATTGGGATTCATTTCCCAAAATGAAGAATAATAATTCATAGAATGTGTATTCATGGTTTCTAATAATTTTATATAGTTATCTATTATGATTTAGTTTCTATTTCCAATAAAAAATGTCTGTCATATATCTAACACCCCATGTTTTAAAAAAAATTAAATTCCTGAAGCACTGAGTATCTATGAAAAGAAATATTGTATTAATGTTATAGTTATAAAATAGTTGTTCAACATAATTTTTATGCTTCTGTGATTTGAATTTCAGAAAAAGATCATCCATAGTTGTGTCAGTATGTTATTTGGCGTCTAATAGAACCAACTTGTTTTTTTAAAAAGTAATATACAATTATTAATAGTTATACTAATAGTAATATGAACTTTATGAATAGTAAGTCATGTTATTATTTTATTGTCTAAATGTTATGAATACTAAATCATTTTATGATTTTATTATAAAATTAATTTTATCATATTAATAAAATTATTTTGTGAAGTTGGTGTTTTTTATTTCTACACATCAAAAAGATTTTAGGGTGAATTTTTCAGATTTCTATAAAAACATGATTTTTTTAGTGAAGAGTGAAATTTGATAATTTAAAAACTATGATATGTATAGGAATTTAAGCATCGTGTTGGAGACATTGATGATGTAAATGGATTTTGGTTCGAACACAAATTCATATATTAATATTTTGGTTGACATTAATCTATACTATTTGTAGACTTGAGAAAATTATTAAATTTTGTCATTAAAATAACTGAAACCCACTCCTCTCCTCCGATAATCGTACCACCCTCACCCTATCTTCCTATAACACCTCTCAATATTTGAAAAATTTATAAATTATTTCAAACACACATACCAAGACTGTTCCCCACATCCATGAAATGATTTTCTGACAAAAAGGCCAAATCCAATGGCCTTAAGGGGGATGTCCAGGAGAAGAGATTCGGATGTAAAATCCTCTTTAGATTTCATTTGTTTTCATGTGAATTATTTTCTTTTCTTATAATATATTAAACTTCCTTATAAAAGTGGAATGAAATTTCTAGTAAAATATATATTCTATATTATTATCATGTTTATGGAATAATTCAACAACATTATTCCTCCCCTCTTCCTCATACTCTAAAAATAAAAACATCATTGGTGACGTGTCGATTTACTAATATAATGGAGGATGTATTTTAAATATTCATTAAATAGATTGATTATTGATGAGAAACCAGTTAAATGGTTGACAAATATTTTATTTTGTATTTTATGACATCTCATATGTTCTGTAATTAATATATATGCATAATATTATTGTTATATAATGAAACATTTATGTGATTATAGAAGAACCACCAAAACGAACTAAACAAATATCACTAAAAATTCATCTAATGATTCATACATGTAATATATAACCAAAATAATTAAAGAATAATTTAATATTATGAAAATATATTACCACCATTTCATTCCTCTTCTAGAGTTTCACTTCCATTTGAATAGAAAATCCACTACGATCTGACCACAGATTTCATTTAAAGAACACACCTGGAACAATGGAAATAACAAAATATTATAAATTAATGGGATTAATGATGTTATATAAGGACCATATAAAGATTTTTTAACAATCATATGATTCTACAAAATATTAATGACATTCATTTATCAATTATATATGAATTTTAAACATGTTTTATGTAAAGTGAAACTGATATACAGGAAATCATATCCCACCTTCCATTCTGTGGGTTAAACTTATACTTAAATAATAATTTAATATAGTGATTATTTGAATAATTAGATTCATTTATATTATATTTTATTATGTGTATTTAATGTTTATAAACATAATCCCTTTATTATATATAATTTTCACTTCTATTATACGATTTTTTGGGGATATTCTTTTAAAAAACCTCTTTTAAGATTATATTATAAGAAAATATAATGAAATTTTTTTATGAAATTATTAATGTTCTATAATTATTTGACAGTTCATGGTAATTGTTAATGATGATTGTTCGGAACTATATATATGTTAAATTAATTGTGTATGTGTAATTTAGAGGTCGGTTCTATGGTTACTATTTGTGTAACTACGACGATTACACCATAAGGTAGCCATGTAGGTTACATTATAATGTTTCCATAAGGGTTACAAAATATAATGTATCCATGAGGGATAGAATATAAGTAATTAATCAACTAATATAACCTAAGGGTTTTATATATATTCATTCTTTTAGAAATATTAAGTTTCATAAATTATGTATATATCAGTGAGAATTATATCTTGGGAAAATTATTTCATATGTTTTTATGCATATATTGAATAATGGTTTCTTAATTTATTTGTATAGTCTTTACTGAGATTTTTATGCACATATTGTGTTTCTAAATTTATTTTCACATGTTATAATTATGTGTAAGGGAAATAAGGAAGTCAAGATTTATTAATGAAATCATATTGTTTTTTTTGTAAAAAAGATTACATTTGGATGAAATAGATACAGATTTCATTTTACTGACATGGTATTCTTATGTGTTGATATGTATATGTTATTTCATTACATTGTTAAACTCTAAATCATAATGATATTTTGGAATACGAAGAAGTGAAATCATGTTGAAATAGCTAGATTATGTAATGTTTAAGGCTGTGTACATATAGTTGGTATCATAGCATGGTTTAGATAACATTGGGAGTTAATATGATGTCAATTGTTTACAATAAATAACTTTTATAATATTTTTCTATTAAATATTTTGAAAATTAACATACTACCATGTTGTTTCATCAATTTTATGTCTGTTCAGAATCATTTTCCACTAAAAAACCTAGAAGATGTTGTTGGAAGGAACTAAGAGGCTAATATCTCTCTGAATACACCAAAAATAATTATAAGAATGGTAACAATGTTTTTTTTTATTTTAATGGATATGCTGATATAATAAATAATTTTTGATGGAATACATTTTTGAGAACAACCAAAGATACAAAAATATATCATGATGATAGTGGAACATTAAATGAGGAAAAACCATCCTGCTTTCAGTGGATATTCTAACATAGCAGAGGCTAAAAAAATGATTAAATCCCTTGAAAAAATATTTTAGGATGTATGATGTTCATATAATCAAATTTTAAGTCATACCATTTATGGATCTAAATGTTAATATGATTAGTGGAGGTTAATGGTCAAGAATATTATGGATAGATATGATATTAAAGATGAAGAGTGAGATTATTTTAAATGTATTTTCCATGTAAATAATTTTCCTATGGTAGATTTACAATGAAATGAGAATAAATTCATTGAATTGTGGTAAAATGTGGAAGGTTTTGTGGCAATTTATGAAAAAAAGCACTCGTTTAGAAATTTATTCTCAAAATCATATTCTGAATATTGATAGAAAAATCAATAACTTGTACTCAAGATTGAATCTAGGACACCAAAGTGCATTGGACTCATGTGAATTAAAAAGTTATGTGAATGCCTTTTTATGTTCGGAGAGGGTAACCATGCTGTATTTTGATGATCACATTTATGTTGACAAAAAATAGAAGAAGAGGTTCATACAGAATGTGATGGTTCAAAATCAGTCAAATAAATCTGATGATAATAATGTACAATTTCAAATTTCAGAAATGTATGTTAAAAAGAACACTAGGAATGTTTTTTTGAAATGTGAAGTGTTTTCGATGTGTATTGTTTTGACATATGGCTTGATATTGTAAGGAAAATTATATTTGGAAGAATTCTTATAAATAAACTGTAATGATTTTCATATGTGGTGAGATGGGTCATTATGCAAATTCCTCCAAAATAAATATCTGAGTGATAGAATGCAACCATAGTATAAGTAAAAATGTGTAATGAGATCCATTGTGATTATGTCAGTAGAAGTAGGGCCGTTCAATTAAGTTCTATTCAGTACATTCTTTATTTGCATAGATTTTTCTCAATTCATGTTTTATATAGAGTCTTTGCATTAAGTGATTTATGATAATGTTTTTGGTAAATTGGAAATATATCCTCATAAAATGTGACAAGATCATATTGTTAAAAAATAATGGTAAATGTTTTAACAACACGGTGTAAGAAAAATATTCTTATTATTATATGTGTAAATACATTACAAATGAACCGAGTTATTTTAACCCTTAGTAGAGTTTGATGTCATTCTAGGCTTGGATTGGATTTTTAATTTTTATGCTATGATTAATTGTAGATATAAAATAAGTTATTTTCAGAAGATATTTTTAGTTTGTATGCATGAATAAACACATACAATTGATCACATACCCATATGCTAAAAAAAATTTAATAATGAAAATTTCAAGTTATCTTTCTCACATTCCATCAAATAATAGAACTATTTAGGCCAATGTTGTTCTAGTTGTAAATGAATTCACTGATTCTTTTTTTTTGCTTTACCTGGTGTTATAACTATTTTGGAAGTTTAATTTTCAGTTGAATTAGTTCAGGATTATAGTACAATTTAAAATCACCCTTATCAAATGGATCAATGGGAACTTCTTTAATTGGAAATTATGTTGCATGTGTTTCTTGATAGAGGATTCATTCATCCTAGCACGTCACAATGTGAAGCTCCAATTTTGATCATTTAAAATAATGTTTGTTCAATATACATTTAATTGATTATAAATATCAGAATGTAATTTCAATTAAGAAAAGTTATCCTTTACCTCACATCAATGACTTGTTCTGTCATCTCCATGGAATTCAGTATTCATTCACGATTGAATTCAAAGAAGGGTACCATCTATTGAAGGTGAAGGATGATGAAATTATGAAAACATATTTTTAATATAGATATTATCAATATAAATTTATTATTATGTCATTTGGGTTAACTAATGATACTATTTTATTCCTGAATTTTATGAAGATAATATTTCATGAGATCATGGATATGTTTTCCTTGGTCACATTGTTTCTTATGATGGAATATCTATTGAACCTTAAAAAATAAAAGTTGTTGAAAAATGGCCATGTCCAACAAATATAAACATTATTTTTATTATTCATTGTTTGTTATGCTATTACTAGAGTATTGTTGAAAACATTGAAATGTTATCTATTCCACTGACTATGTTAACATGAAAAGGAGATAAATACGCATGGAAAAAATAATGTGATGATTATTTTCAAGAATTAAAAATAATATCATTGAATGCATGAGTTCTAACCCAACATTCCGAATATGGAGAATTTTTCAGCTATAATGAGGAATAATTAAATGGATTTGATTGTGTTTTGATGAAAAATCATCATGTAATTTCATATGAATATATGAAAATAAAACCTCATGAGTTAAATTGGACAACACATTATTTGTTATTTGTATATACAGTTTTATTATTAAAAATTTTGTTACATCATTTATATGGAGAAAAATGTAAAATTTATATTAACCATAATGGAATGATTTATATATTCACTCATAATTAATTAAACTTGAGGAAAAAATATTGATTGAATTAATAAAGTGTTATTATTTCTTAAGCAATTACCATACTAAAAAGGATGCCAATATCAATGATATCTTGAGTTGAAAACATCGTGCATCATTATCTATGATACGACTTGAAAAATACCCTTATATTAACAATTTAATTAATTTTGGATTTTATGTAGTGAGTGTATATAATTCATATATTTTTTCTGGTTTTAGTGCATTATCATTTTCCAGAAAGAAATCATAATGCATAGAAGGCAGACAAGGAGCTATAGAAAAATTTATAAATTTTTAACTGGATATGATTCCAAAATGTATCCCTGATAAAAAGTGTTTTCTATGATTTTGAGAAACAATGTGTGTGGATTGTTTTCACCAACAGATTATGAATTTTTTGGAAAATTACATAGTTCTATGTTTTCAGTTCATCCTTGAGGACCAAATATGTAGAGAGACCATCGAGAGTATCACTAGTTGGACAGAATGAAAAGATATATTGTAGATTTTACATTGAAATAGTTCACATAAAAACATTTTTATATAGAGAATTAGTTACGTAAGGGGATTCTTCAGCCTTTACTAGTAGAAGAGTAGAAAAAGGGAATATATATCCATATCATTCATTGTTGGACTACCAAAGACTTATCGAAATAACAATTCAATATAGGTTATTGTTTACAAAATAACTAAATGTTCTCATTTCATTTCTATTAAAGATAATTTTTCTTTGGATTATCTTTCTTGAAATTACCTCATAGTTATTTTTTGGTTATGAGGAGTTATAATTTTTATTGTATATGACTAAGATTCTCGGTTCACTAATAATGTTTGGAAAATCATTGATATGATTGTGAGAGATTGAATAAAATTTAGTTCAACATTTCATCCTTCATAACATGGAAATTCGTAACGAATGATTCAGACTATGGAAGATAGTATTTATGCTAGTTCAAAGGAATTCTAGTGATTTTGGGATCAATATATTTCATTAGTTTAGTTTTCATATAATAATTTTTTTCATTTCAGTTCATAGATTAAACCATTGTAAGAATTATATGGGGAGTGATGTCGAACTACTATTTTTTGGGATGATGTTAGCGAAAAAATGTTAATAGGGATTGAAATAGTAGTGGATTTTGTTTTAAATGTGAAGGTTATCCCAAAAACTTGAATACATATCAATGTAGATATAAAATTTATGAAGATAACATGAGGAAATAATTTTCTTTCGAGATAGGTGATCATGTCTTTCTTAGAATCATACCATGGAAAACTGTTATGCATTTTGGTAATAAGGGATATCTAAGTCCACTGTTCATTGGACCTTATGAAATGATGTTAAATGTTTGACATGTTTTCCATTGAGTATATTATCTTCAATTTTTATCTTATGTACATAATATTTTTCATGATGTTGAGAATGTATGTTCCAGATTCATCTCATATGTTGAGATGGGAAGTAGTTCAGCTGTAAGGAACCATTATTATGAAGAGAAACATATTCAAATTTTTTTATCAAAGAGTCAAATTATTTCATATTAAGTTATTCTACTAGGTAAATATTAATTAGAGACACCACACGAATTATGAAGGAACATGATAATTAGAAAATTCAATGAGGGGAAGGTACCCACAATTGATTAAAAAGTTAATTAAATTGCAAGGTCGCAATTTATAGAAGTTAGGGACAATGTTACACTCCAAGTATATTTATAATAAATTGAAATTCATTAAAAATAAATCTCTAAATAATGAATATTCGTTTTAATGGAAAAATATATAATGTAGCCATTAAACATATTTTTTGTGGTTCAATGATTTCAAATTAAATTAATGGACATCTCTAGTTGTGATCAGAATGTTATTTGAAGTATAAAAGAAAAATAATTATTTTGGTGAATTGTAACATACACTTATGAATAGTAAAAAGGGACTTATGATTATTTAATTATATTATTATTTTACGGTATTGATATTTCTAGATTATGAGATCTAGATTATTTTTTAAATGTGATATTAAAATTGTAAATATTTTAAAATTGTTATTTTTTGAATAAATTATGATTTTTTACAAGTTATTTTTCTCATATTTAGAAACTTATATTCATATAATGGATTCCACTTTTTAATTCTAAAAATTTAAATATGGTTGGGGTGAATTTTGGGGATTTTTTGGAAATACATAAATTTTTTGTGAATAGTGAAATTCATTTTTTTTCAAATTATGACAAATTAATGAATTTCTGTATCATGATTGAATCATGGATGCCGTAAATAGCCTATTTTAAAAATTAACATGAAATTATTACTATGTTGGGTCACATTAATCAAGACTATTCAGAGTCATGAGAAAAAATAATAATCTAGGGTTTAAAATAATGGAAAACCCATCTTCTCCTCCAAAATAAATACCACCTAACCCCCTTCTTCCTCCCACACCTCTCAATCATTGATAATTGACTATGTACATCCCAATAAATTTTTCAAGGATTTTTTAAATTCTCAGGACCATCGGCTCTCACAAAACATCTAAAACTGTGTTCTTAATGTTGGATCTGAAGGAGAAGATATCAGAAGGTAAATATCTTCTTTCATTTTCTTGTGTTTTATTTTCAATTCCTATATTTTATTATACTATATTAACCTCACCTTATCCAATAAGAATTAAAGATATATTGTAATATATATTATGGATTTTTTTCATGTTTATTGAAATTTTCTTCATAATTATTCCTCTTATCGTCCTCTTATTTTAAAATGAAAAACATCATCCATGATGTGTCGATTTGCTATCATCGTGGATGATTTATCTTAGATTTCCTTTACATCATTCATTGATTTTTGAAATATAATTTCAATGGTTGAAATATATTTTAATTTTTATTATATAACTTATATTATGTTCTTGAATTGGAATATATGTATAATATTAACTGTATATGATAAGACATGTTTGTGATTATTGAAGAACTGTAAAAATTATATAAACAAATATCTCTACTGACAAATATAATGATTCAAACTCATACAATATATACAATTATTTATGGAATCATTTAATATTCAAGAAACATATTAAAAAGATTTAATTTCAATAATGGAGTTTCACTTAAATTCATGAAGGAAATCCTTTATGAATCGACCGTTGAAATAATGTAAAGAACGCACCCGAAACAATGAATATAACAAAATATTATTTATAAATATGTCGAATGAAGTTATAAAATGATCATATAAGGAGTTATAAACCTTAATATATTTTTATAAAATATTAATAATAGAATTTTAAGTATTATACATGATATTTAAATATATTAGATATAATAAGAAAACGTGGTATGTGAACCCATATACCAATTTCCATTCATTGGGTTACCCTTACAGTTCATTAATAATTTGATACTGAGAATGGTTTTGTAATTAATTCCCTATATTTAATGATATATTTTGATTATTTATATTTTATACATATACTGATTTCATTATACTCACTTCAATTATCTTACTTTTGTAGGGGAATTTTCATTAAAAATCCCATTTTAAAATTCTATTTCGAAAATTTTAAGAGAAATGGTTTTTTGAAATTATTCTTGTTTTATGATTATGTTCTGGTTATTTCACATTTATTACTATTAATTGTGGGGACTATATTTCCCTTTAATTTATTAGGTATGTTTATATTGGATGACATTTGTATGGTTACTCCATGTGTAAATATGTTGGTTACACTATAACATAGTCATTAGTGTTACGTTGTAAGGAAGCCATGATTGTTAAAAATAAATTACTATCCATGAGGGTTAGAATATAAGTAATCAATTAACTAAGATACATTTAGGGTTTTATATATTTTCTTTAATTTTATATGGAAATCTCAATTTTTACATTGTTTTTAGTGAAATTATTTTGTTTTATTGTGTTAAATTTTTTGGTTTTAGATGAAATGGATATTGATTAAATGTGATCCGCATTGTATGCTTATGGGTCGATAATTATAGGTTATTTACTAACATTCTAATAATGAAAACAAAAATGTTCTTTGGGAATATAATGAAGTCAAATCTTGTCGAAATAGCTAGATTAGGTAATGTTTAAGGCACAGTCCATATAATTTATGTATATGTTTTCCTAAAATTATACAATTTTTAGTAATTATGGTCTCTAATATTTTATCTATTCTATCATAATAATATAAGGAACTAGCTATAGAGTACATTTTCATGGTAATTATAGTCAGTATAAGAAAAATATTTGTAAAATTGATGGGAACTATATTTTTAAAAACAATTATTAGGTAATATAACCCTATGATATAATTTTAGAGTAATTATAAATCAGAATCCTAAAAAATTAAAAAGGTGTAGATTTTCTGGGTGTTCAATGAAATACGTCACTGCATGGATATTACAAGTAGATGTGGTTTTGGAATATATTTAGCTAGGGATAATAACTCCTAAAAATCACATTGACCATCACTCTAGCATAACATGGTACATTAAAAATGGCCTTCCAAAGAACATTGTTTGGAACTATCATGGGATCTTCTATGGATAATTCTAAATTTATTTATAAATAGTTATAAAAGATTTTAAGATAATGATACCCAAAAATAATAAATTAAAATTATAATGATATTTTGTAGAAATAAAAAATTCAATAAATTTTATATGCAATAGAATATTTAGAATTATATAAAGAACATAATTTTATGAGAAAAGATAGTATATTAAATTTGTTTAGTAACGGAATATGGAAGGAATAATGTTGCCAATTTTTTTACAATGTATAGATTTACCTACTGAGGAATAAAATCATGTAAGTATTATAATAGAAGTATTTATAATGATATTATGAAATATTAACCATGTTTTGAAAAATAAATATATTTTTTTAATGAAGAAACATACTCCAAAGAAATATTTTTCAATGGGGGATAACATTATCTAAAATATAACCCAATAATTTAACAATACTACATATACATTCCAAGTAAATAAATTTATTTAGTCTTTGGATAAGAGGCTTATGGAACACAAATGTGTTGAATAATAAAATTTAACACTTTTAGTGTAATCTCACAGTGATAAAGTTGATAAATTGATTTTGTTAATAAGAAATAATAGTGTGTAAGATGAAATAGAACTCATGTATTGATGTGTTTTTAATAACAAATTTTAAGACAAATATTTTCTTCATGAGATGTAAACTATGATAAAGAGAAATTACACTAGTGTAAATAAAAATGGGAAATATTTGTTACGTAGAGTATGAATATCTATATAAAATGTTTTAATGGTTTTATATGGATTTCATATGCATTACTGAATGCACGATTGACCATTTCATCTAAGGGACTAAAATAAATAGCTGTTTGGAACATATGTATCAAAATTACTCTTTATATGATGATTTAGTTTTATGTGTTATCAAGATAAGGATTAAATCCATCATATCATATAGATTCAAATTGAATAAAGATAAGAAAATTATGGGAGAATAAATTATGGATAAATAGAATAATTGAAAGAATACGTTTCTCATATATAATCATTATGGAATAAATCCCTTGAGTAATGCAAGAATTCTTCAGGAGTGTTTTTAGAACTATTAAGAAATATAAAATATAGAAAATAATATAAATGGGATATTGAAATCAATGATATTAAGTATTTCAACTAAAATTATATGGGGCATAATGAAAATGAAATACCTATAAATCTAGGGAATATACCTATAAAGAAGATAAGGGATCTTGGCCAAGATTATTATATTGATACAACCACTGTAGAATGATTAGTGTGTGTATGTATTTGGATCCTTGGAATATATTATAAATCTATTCTATTAATGATATTTTCTTTCTACGAATTATTAAATATTTATTATTGTTAATTTAGTATTATATTATTATGAAGTTGTAGCATATGATCTATTGTAGAAATGAACAAGGAAAATGATTCAGTGGAAAGGTATTTTTTGGGAAAAAACATGATTTATAAAAATACAACTATTAATATAATAATGATGTAGACATAACGATTTTGGGTTTATGATAATATTTATTTAGAAAATAAAATTGTACACAAATAACAACATTGGAACTGATTAATTAAAATAACATTTGGTAAATTGGGTGATGATATTTCGAATGTTTATTTCAAAATATTTTGGTAGGGTCAAATGGATATCCATTTATAGAATTAATTGTGATTATCCTATAGGTTATTGGATAATGTTTACAAACCATTTAGGATTATGAAAATATTGGTGGAATATATTGATACACTTTTATTTGATAATATGATTTAATAAATTATAGTTGATGTTATTTATGTACAAATATATTTTCGGATATTTTGTTTTTTGTAAAAGAGATGAAATGGAACTTAATAGAAGAACTAAAAAATGATGAAATTGTTATTATGAAATAGGAACATATTAAGTTAGTATATTTACATATATTCAAAGATAATAAGTGAATTTATCAAATTTATAGAATATATCTTGAAATGAAATTATATCCTACTATTATCATTTCTGATGATATCAATGAACATTTCACACATATGGTATTTACATTTTGGATCCAATCAACCTTCCTTTTATCATTAAAATTCTTATTATCAATAAAATCAGGAAATTCCTATAAATATATTTCATTTCCCTCTATATACATATATTAAAATAAAATTTATATTATACTACATGGGAATGTAGTTATGGGTTATTAAATAAGACCTTAATACATCCCATTATCACTAATTAATAGTTTTTTACCAATCTATATTACGATGTTGGTTTTTAAAAAATAATTAATTTCAAAAAATCATAACCTATATTGCCAAGATTATGTTTAAAATGGAAGGAAATATTTTATTTAGGGTGGGGATAATTTAACACCATAAATTTATAAAATATGTACATTGTATATTATATAGAATATATAACATGAATCAAGATGTAATTAAGAGAATATAACATCTATAGACATTATAATATATTTATATTTACATAAATTTATTCAATATATTATAATATATTTCATGGAACACTAAATTAATATTTGATTGCATGTAAAAAGGATCTTTATTTATATACATAGAACACCATGTTTAGCTTTCATTAGACAACCCACCATGTTCATTCACAACCAATCATTACACGGACGATAGAGTATTACATAACAACAATATACGATCAATGTTATTATTGTATATGATAGTTATCACATAGCAATAAAACATTTGGTTATGATTACTATTAACAAAATTATTAAAATACATTGATGAATTAATTTGTTTCTAATTATTTTTAAATGATTATAAAACCCAATTTAATATAATAAAAATAAACTTATTAAAAACATTTTTAATCTTTAAAAAAGAATATTAATAATAAATTAAATGAATTAGAATATGAAAATAATGAAATGTGTAAAATATTTTTTTTAAATCATTAATCCCATCGATATTATATACATTATATAAAAACAATATCAATTTTACACATAAGAAGATGTATTTTTATGGTAGTTTTGCTGCCATTTTTTGGGTGCACATCTAAAAAAACTTACTTATAAAATTATTTATAATCAATATTGGACAAAATAATAATTAATTTAATGATAGTAATTTTAAAATATTATAATGATTATATTTTTATATTTTTTAAAAATTATTATTATTTATTTAATATTGAATAATAAATAATTAAAAA
Source organism: Viscum album (assembly GCA_963277665.1). Classification (NCBI taxonomy): domain Eukaryota; kingdom Viridiplantae; phylum Streptophyta; class Magnoliopsida; order Santalales; family Viscaceae; genus Viscum; species Viscum album. Next base: position 1,380,049,329 of record OY728126.1, read on the forward strand.
ATTGATTTTTTATTGAAATATTTTATAATGATCAATAAAATATTAATTTATTTTAAAATTAAATATATATCATTTAATTTTTAATTTATATAATTTATTCTTTTTAAATAATTTTTATATTTTATTTTTATATAATAACATAGTATACATTAGACCATTATCACTTCAAATGCTTTTTTTCTCATCCCATATATGGGATTAAATTATAAATAATTATTAAAAATTATATTAATATAATTTTAAATTTTGATACCATATTTATAATAAAAAAATGTATGTTTTCCAATAATTCCTTCATAATTTAGGAATAATTTGATTTTTTAAAAATTTTTATGTAATTTATAGTGACTAAAAGGAAAATGATTTCACGAAGATACTAAACATTAAACGTTTGGGAAAAAATGACATAATTTGTATGAAAAAACAAAAATTATGGTCATATAAAAGCCTTATCCATTATAGGATCATGATGTGTTATTTATTGGATCCAATTTACGTGGGAAAATTGTTGGTGGAACTCCCTCTTTAAAATTGATTAATTTTTTCCACTCAACCATTTTATAAAATCTATTACCCTATCCATTGCTCATTACACAAATCATTATCATTGGATCATAAAATACATTTCTAAATAAAAGCTACACATTACTCTAATAATATAATATGCATTTATTTTTCTATAAATCTATCCAATTATTTCGTTTGATGGAAAATACAATAAGTTAAATAAAAAATTTTTATCGTTCATCATCATTTTTTAAGAATAATTTCCTTACACACCTCCTCCAATTCATATTATAACATTATAATATAATAATTTAAGTATATTATATATTGTATGATTTTTATGTTATTCATACTACATAAAACATCGCACACGTCCATAAAATGGATAATGAAATAATCTATCATGTGTACAATGGACCACAACCACATGAACCAATGTCATTTGTTTTCCTTTTCCAACATTACAATTGAAAATAATAATGGATGTAATATTTATGTATGATATTTATGATATATGTTCTTCACTTATCGATATTTAGTTAATATATACCACATATCTTCATAATTATCACTTTTTTAGAATATGAAAATGATATTCATGTGTAAAGCGTGCAACCACCCCGCGAAGCAATGTGATGTAATCAGGATTTCATGTAATGTATTAAAAATTCGTTTAAAAACATATTTAATATATATATGTTTATATATTAAATAAAAAAATTATATTAATTATAATATATAATTATATAATTAATTAACTTTTCACTCATTTTATACGACATGAAAATGGGAATTGTTCATGCATACATATGACCTACGGTCTCCATGAACGATGTATCTGATTTCCTAACACCAAATTTTATCGTTTTCTATAAAAAATATTATGAATATAAATGATATTTACATCATTGTTGTCATTCTGTATATCATGAAATAAGTTGTTATGTAAAAGGAAAAATAGAAAAATCTAATACATACCTAAAAATCAAGACAATACCAATAATAAACAGTAAAAATAATAAAATATTTTTAAAAAAGGGTGATAATATGTTTTTATCGAATCATTAGTTATATAATACTATTAATATGGTTCATATATATATGTTTATATCATGTTTAAAATTATTATAAGTTATTTTGAATCATGTTCAACTAAAATGAAAGTTAAGGTAAGGGATTTTCGCATTAATTATATATTTTTAAAGATTATTAAAATGTTAAGAACAAAATTTATTTTATAATTTTTATATAATCACCATTGAAATCTAATAAAAATAAAACTTCTTTGTTTATTTTATTTTTTATTTAACATATATATGAAATTTAGTTAATTGTTTCAAATTTTAATAGAATTTGAAAACCAAATTACATTTCATTGGGTAATATTACAACCTAATTGTCATAAAATTAAAAATATTATATATTTAATAAAATTTTAATATATATTATTTCAATTAATCTAGAATTATTTGGTCTTATATTTGAGACACATTAATTATCCATTGATGAATTCTCATATCAATTTTATATTCATTGTAAGATTTAACATCACTGTGAAATTTTTTTCGGCATTTTATACACCTAAATTTATATTAAATGAAATTATTTGGTAATTTTTAGTAAACCCTGTAAATTTCACTTCCTATAATTATTCACGATATTTTTTACGTCATATTACTCTTTTCTCCTATGTGGTAATTAAAATTATTGGGAAATTGTTTTCATAAAATTGACTTAATTTATTTCTTTAGGGGGAAATCAATTTACATAAAAACAATGATTTATAAAAATCCTTCAAAACTTATTTTCATTAATATTTAAAAAATATTTTATTGAATAAAATTTTTATTCATTTTAGGTTTTAAATTTTATAAATGAAGTTGATATCTCTTTTTCAAAAAGGAATTTTTATACCATTTTTTGAATGAAATATAATTTTTCATTTAAAATATAATTACATGAATGTAATTAAGTTTAATAATTTATTTTATGATTCAAATTCATATTTTTATGAAGTTTGTAATTTTATTTAAATGTGATATTTCAAAAATGAATATAATTGTGTTTCAAAATTAAATGGATATTTTCCTCCAAAATAATTTTGAATGATCGTATTATTTCATCAATAAAAAATCATATATTATCACATGATGTAGTGTAGTTAATTTTGAAACCATTATTACACTTTATATTAGTGTCTTATGTTAATTGTTACATAGTATATTATTGATATTTACTTCACTTAAACAATTTTATTGTTATTGACATCCCCTTGAGTTATTAACTTTCAACTAACCATTAAACATTAAATATCCCTTAAATATCCACATTATTTATAATAGATATGATGAATTCTTATACCATATATCATTTTTAAAATTGTTTATTAGTATGATATTTATTTTTTTAGTGGAAATATTGATAAATTTATTTTTATTTACATAATATGGATATGTTATAAGTCACATTTATTTGAATTAAATCAATTAATCGATATATGGAGTATCATTTGGACTAGTATGACACTGGTTCAGAGCCATTTATGTAATCCCCAAGATGCATCCATAGTCTCATGAGTCAAAATATACTATCATTTTATATGAGCATGTGAAATAGGTAGATTAATCTAGATGAGGCAGTATGGGGCTTCACGATTCTAGGTTTCTAACACCACCACCTTCACTTCTTCTGTATCAAGTCGATTGTGGTTCATGTCTTAGAACATCACCTTGATACATTCACGGAGGGTGGTTTCTCCATATTGTAGTGATTTAAATGCTAACCTCTCAGAAATCCTCACCATTTATTGGCCCCTTCACTCCCTAACCATAAAGATGGATAGGGCTTCCTTGGCTGTGCGATGTGGGTTCTAGGTTATGAGTTTCAATTTCTATGATCTGGGGTTCTTAAATTCGATTGGTGTCAGTTGTGGGCATGATGGGAGGATCCTTCCTTCATGTGTGACTTTGAAAGAGGCGATGGTATTTGTGGTCGGTTTGTATTCACAACATCTTCTGGTGGATTGTATAGGTCTTCATTTAGGTGATGGTTTTATTTTTTCTTTTTGACCTTTTGTCAGCGCTTTTCGATGCACTACTTCTCATGATTTTATTTTGTTGGATAGGAATTTATTGGCATAGGATATTCGGATTGTGATTGATTCTGGTATTAGGGTGTGGTAAAATTTTTATTATTTTGAAGCCAGTGGTTTTGTGGTGGGTGTTTAATTCATGGAGTTGAGTTTTTGGGAAAGGTATTGTTTAGTTTTAATTTATTTTTGTTGAGATTATGGTGTTCAGTGAATGTTTAATGGTGGAGTAGTAAAAATTTGGATGATATAGGTGTTGTTACTTCTGGTGATTTATTGTTCAATGCGGATGAATCATGTTGGGTCATGCTTGCTAATTGGGGTTGATCTTTGGTGGATAAGGTTCATGGAAGTGGAATGATATTGAAATGAATCATAGGGATTTGTCTTTCCATTAATTTTTCATTGTTATGGTTTCTGTTGGCATAGAATATGGAAATGTTTTTGGATTTCTATTTGTTTTGTTGAATTTTTGGGGTCGAGTTCATGAGATGTATGCAGTGGAGCTAAAACATTGTGCTAGATGTTCATCGGTACTCAAGTCTTATTTTGAGCAATGCAGTTCTGGATTTTTGGTTTTAGGGTTGGAGTCTTTTGGAATGTGTTGGAATTATGGAATGTTTCTAACAAGAATGAAATTCTTCTTAATCCATTAAAAATTGATGGATTTGTGATTTTTCATTTTAGATTTTTATGGTCTATATTCTCGATGATAGATTGGTCCACAAATTGTAATACTAAATGCTTCATATGTGTATTTAGAGAAGGTCTCATTCACATTGTATGGCTACTCGGATTTGAAAGATTGAGATGTTATAGCATAGCCATCAGTTCTAGGCCCAAACATTTGTTTTGTACGGGACACCTCACTGAGTAGTCGTGCTTCAGTGGAGAATTTCCATAACAATGATGATGTTAGGGAGTGGCACATTTAGTAGTCTTGTTTTGGACCACCTTATGTTTCTGTCTGTATGTTTTTAAAGTTATATGTGGTTTCCCCCTTTCTTCTGAAATGTGGGTTTATCCAAAAATAAATAATAATTATGCTCTATGGGCCATTCTGTCATTCAGTCAAAATATACTATCCATATACCCTTCCTAATGGTATTGAAATATTTTTAAACAATTAGGATGATAGATCTTGATAGGTAGTGTCTTTTAAATGGCCCTTAAATGAATCAAATAGTTTTTTACACAGAATTTTTTAAACCACCTATAATACATATGTTGATGATAATGGTTTCATGTTCCTAATAAACAGTTCATCCAATAATTATGAATTTACTTCATTCAGATTCATTATTTATTATCCATGTTATTATTTCTATGATAATATTTATGGATGAATTTCATTCCCATTATAATAATTAAATGTAATGTTGTTTTAGTTATTTACAATTACATATTTATTGATCTCATTGAATAAAATTATTTTAAATAATATATTTCCATTATTGATCATTGGATCTCACCCCTATTCTGATTCCATTCACTAGGATATGAGGACGAATCATTTGAATGAGATTTCATGAATTCTAATATGTTTAATTTTTCACCAATTACATTGGATTTGTTTTACAATTTTTTTTATTAATGTATGTATTAGGATTCCAATACTAGTAATACTTTATGACAATTTGGACTCAAATGTTGTATCTATTCCAATGTAATATTCTATGGAATCGGATATGGTCTACTAGGTTGTTGTCAATACTTGTAATATTCAATTAAATATAGTTTACTACAAAATTACCCTTTCATAGAGTGTAGGTGATGTCGATGATAATTTTAAAACATTTACTTACATAAAATCTATCTAAGATTGTTTTCATTACATGAAATGATATATACCATTCTCCTAGAATATGAAAAAACCACAGAACTCTCCAAAAAAATATATCTTATTTAAAATATTATTCAATGATAACTGTAAATGATCTAAATAATGAGTGTGGTAATTATTTTTATATATCCAATGATGGTGAGATTCATTTTCCATGTCACAATCACCCTATATTAGAAAAAAATTAGACATTCAATAAAAGTAAACCAATTCACCACATACGTATTAGAATGAGTATGAATGATGATAATACTATTTAATGACAAAAGTAACATAAACTCTCCAAATTATGTTTAATATTTATAATCCCATGAAAATATTTTTTATTTAAGGGTAAGGGTTGTCAATCTAAATTCCAAATTTGAGAAATAAATGAAATAAATTAATCCCATAAAACATAGGAAAATTTGTATCTTGATGTCATTCCGTGAATATTTCATTGAAAATAAAGCCTTTGCCTTATGAAGAACGAATTAAAGGATATTTTTTGTAATCATGTTCTATATGAATATAACTTACTGCGACCATGAATTTCATTTTAAAAGGTTACAATAAATATTTTAACACAGTAGTATCTACAAAAAAGTATTATGATACTGATCATTCTCTTGCTTGGATCATGAATAATCTATTATATCATCCATGAATACAAAATCAATTATCTCAATTAATTAATTAAATACACCATTAATTAAATTCATATAAACAAAATTAAGTTTATTCATGTTAATAGGAATTAAAATATATTATTAATTTCATTAAGTCCACATGAATATAGTAGTCAAACAATCAGAAACCCAAATTGTGATTGGATTATTGCTAGACCAATGAATGATTTTTGAAGACAACATTACAACTTATAATTGAACAAATGATTTTTTTAACATTTGCATTATGGTACACATTCCTAATATGCAACCAGCCCCATATTAGGGAGCATATAATGATTGTTTGATCGAATATGTAGATGTATATGTATAATAGATGGAATAATACAAGAGGGGGATGAATTGAATTTTGAAAACATTGGATCAAACTCTTAAGAAGTTAGTTTAAGAGATATTAAACTAATAAAAAAATAAACACCCACAATTGTATTGAATATAAAGTTATGATACAAATGTAATACTATAAAGAAAAGTTAAAAAAATTGTATTCAAATTAATACAATAATCAGACTAATGTAAAAGTGAGAGATTCTATCATAAAGCGCATAGAATCTAACAATATAAAATGTAAAAGTATAAGTGTAATTGGTACAATTACAAATGTTTATGAAATAGAAAAGAAAACATAAAAATTTCCTTTCTAATACAATTGGCAGTGGAAATTTAAGAGTATTACAATTCTTTTAACCCAAAGGGAAGGGTTATACTTTTCACTAGGATAAGAGGTCTATCTTACCACCACCTTGGTAAGCCCTCGATATGATGATCGATACATCTGTCTGCCTATCCCCAACAGCCCTCGATACGATGATCGGATCGTCTATCTTCCTATCCCTGGTAGCCCTCTATTTTTTAGGTAATTGGAACCTCTGTCATTCAATCAATTGAAATCCCTCCATTTGGTGATTAGTCACACAAAGCACAAACAAAGAATTTATAGAAATAGAAAAACTAAGAACGAGCCATTCATGTTTTTTAGTTTCATGGCTTTCGAACGGAGCATGAGAGAAGTCACAAAATCTCTCTCTAGAACTTGATAGATGAAAAGTATCACAGTTATTCTTTCTCAACATCAAATGACCTCCTATTTATAGGCCTTAGGTTCCAACGGTCACATTTCCTCCAATGGTCATATTTCTCCAAAAAACACAGAGGTACTTGGACACCTGGAATTTTAACGGTCATATTGAAACAGAAAACACGCAATCATTTTGATTAGTTTAAAACTAACTCCACGACATCGGTTTGGTTAAAACAAAAGATATAAGAAGATGATAAACAAGAGTACGATTAAAATGAAACATGTGATTTTGACTAAGTACCCTAACAAGAATGTAATGAAAGTAATGTATGATTATTATAAGTATTTTTTTGTAATGTTTCTAAACGATACAAAGTGAGTGGACTTATAAGATGTAATACGAATAACAGAGTAAATAAAATTTCTAGAGCCAGTACGAAAATTATAGTCAGTACAATCATCATGGTCAGTTCGATTAGCATGGTCAGTACGATCAACATGGTCAGTACGTTCAGTATGGTCAGTATGATCTGCATGGTCAGTACGATCAGTATGGTTAGTACGATCAGCATGGTCAGTACAATCAGCATGGTCTGTACGATCTGCATGGTCAGTTCAATCTGCATGTTAAAAGACATTTTTGATTTCCAAAACAAAATATAGAAGTCAATGGTAAACTTTTGACTCAACAATCTCCCCCCTTTTGGAATGTACAAAACACAAAATAAATATAAATATAAATACTTATCTCCCACTGAGTTATTGGAAACTCATCTAAATATGAAATTGAATATTACTAATTCCCCCTTAGGTATGTATTTTACAAAGGATTGTATTCAAAGATTTTCTTTAGTTTTGAAGTATTTGATTAAAACATTATCCCTTTGTAAAACATTCTCCCACATTATAAAACATTCTCCCCCTTTGTGATTTACAAAAAAATAGGGTAATCTTGAGTTGCCTGAAAGAGTTACAGAAAAGAATTACAAGGAAATGGAAAGAGTAACATAAATCTTATTAGGATAACTGACAGGGTTCACAAAAAAAACAAATACAAGACATTTGTTTTCTCTTTCCTTTTCCTTCTTTAATAATTCATGAAGAACATCATTCATATTTTTGATTTCTTTACTATCTTTAGAAATTGAATCACCCCCAGATCTGAAATTCGCTTGTTGGTCGGAAAAAAGATGATCTAGATTCTTGATGGTCTCCTCCTGAACTCTGATTACTTCTTCAAGAGTATCAATTTTGTCTTGAAAATTTTTGTTATCTTTGGATATCATAGAATTTTTTTTCTTCAACAAAACTATTTTATCTTTAAAAGATGAAACCGTCGAAAACTCAGACTGAAAGGCATTAATTCCTTCATGAAACTCTTTCACTGAAGGGATATCGGCTCCATGAGATACCTCATTCAGTCTTTCAATGGTTTCTTTATCACGTTTATTGAATGAAATCACAAGATCATTTGATAACTTTCTTATATCTTCATTTTCTTTCTCATGGTCATTCACTGAGCTCTCAGTTTTGAATGAAAACTTGGTCATTCTGTTGCAAGCATTCTTTTGAGCATTAAAACATTCATATAGAACTTTCAAATCGGCTTTAACTGACAAAACTCCCTTTCTAAATTCTCTTACAGAGCTGAACATCTTTTTCTGATTGTCACTAATGAAATCAGTTTTCCCTTCCAGCCTGGGGAAATAGGGAATAGTATTTTCAACCAACCTTAAAACATGAACAATGTAATCACATTTCTTGAGAGAAATGGCCTGTTCTGAATTGGTATCCTCATCGTACAAATATTGTTCATTTTATCGGCTTGAGTCAACAACCGGTTGTTTTCCTTTTGCTTTTTTTCTCCATTCTTTCTTCTTCTACATTGTCACTGATGACAATAACTTTTTCAGTATGAGAATATTGATCACCTTTCTTTTCTTGAGATGAAATTATATCTGGAGTTTCAGAAGATTCAATAGGTGCTTGTTTGACATGAGGAACTTGTTAAATACCTTCAGTTTTCTTTGGTATAGATTATTCTCTACCCTTTTTCGAACTCTGAAGGAATTCCAAAAGGAAATCTCCTTCCTCTTCAACTTTCTGAATTTCTTCCAATATCTGTTTCCCTTTTTCATTCTCTGGTTGACTCTTTATGATAGGTTCTTGATGAACGTAATCCGTTAGTTGAGAACTAAAAACCTCAACCTTTTTAAAGACTTTAGAATAATCAATGTCTTGAGACTTTCTTTTCAAAAGAGTCTTATTTTTCTTTTTAGGTTGAAGAGTTTCCCATACCTTTATTCTCACCGTAAAAGCATCAGCTGGGTCAAGACCGAACTTCGGTTCTCGTTATTTTCTATGTTCCCTATATTTTCTTCACATAGCCACAACCTCTTTGATAACTTATGTTTCTTCTTTGGCTTTGAACTGGTTTGAGGATCAGGCTTTTGAGGAGGACCAACAGATGTATTGTATTTGACTAGTATAGGTGACGATTGATTCTGAGCCGATTCAGATTCTACATCCCTAACAAAAATCATTGAATTCAGATCAAAACAAACATTCAACGTCTTCAAATAACTCTTACTAATCCATGAAGGCTTCGGGTCATTCAATTTTCCTTTCAATGAAATGTTACAAAAAATCATACTCATGAGAATGTCCATTGTATGAATATCTAGTTACATGATCAAATGAGATTTGATTGCTCCTGACTTGAAATTCTTAATTGTTTTAAAGATGTATCCCTTGAGATTTACTTTTCTCGTGTTTAAAAGATAGTCCAACATGAAGATATCAGAAACCATCAAAGTCTCTCTATCCCCATTCCTTGGGATAAGAATACCTTGCATCCAAGAGCCACAAATCTATTGTCTGGAGAAAGATGAGCTACTTTCCTCTTTTCTTCATTTATAATAATCAATGACTTTTCAGCACTTTCTTTGATAAACATACCAACCTATTTTGGTAGTTTATGATATGGGCAAACAGAATCTCCTTCAGTAGGAACATTCAGAAAATGGGCTTCTTATTTCATAGACATAGATAACCTTCTATCATACACATCAATGTTGATAGTCATATTCTTGTCGAAATACACAGTTTTGTAAAACTGACGGACTTCATCAATAAGGACCGGATCTTAAGACACCTATTTTTCAATACACAAATTCTCCCATCCTTGAAATAAAATAATTATTTTTATTGTAGAATCGTATGAATCAAAAAAGTCCCAAGAATCTAAACTTTGTTTGAAAAAGTCATTCTCTGAGAATGTATTTGAAGACATTTCGGTGGGAGTATTAGCAGAGAACTGGGACATATAGGAGAAGTCTCTTGAAATATCATATGGAGTCTTAAATTGATGGGGCAGAGCTTCTCCCAAATCCTGAAAAAACCAATGTGGTTTTGGGGAGGGGGATATTTATAAGTGGAAAAATAATGATCATTTGACTTCTACAGTTTAGATTAGAAGAAAAGAAATCAACGAATAAGATTAAAGAGAGAAAAAAAATTTAAAAACAATTGGAATGTATGTACCTGCCAGAGATCATAAGGTAATTGTTGGTTTAGATATTTTTAATAGTCATATAAAAACACAAGCGTACAAAGAAAAAGAATACCATCAATCGTCATACTGATAAAAAACAAATTCGTTACCATGATCTGCCAGACCGATGGAAAACAAACTTGTTACCATGAACGAACATGCCGATGAAAAAGAAATTCATCACCATGATAGGACGTGCTGATGGAAATGAAATTCATTACCATGAAGGGTTGTGCCGATGGAAAATAAATTCATTACCATAATCGGACGCGCTGATGGAAAAGAAATTCATTACCCTGATCGGACGTGCCGATGGAAAAGAAATTAATTACCATGAACGGTCGTGTCGATGGAAAAGAAATTCATTACCATGATCAGACGTGCCGATGGAAAAGAAATTCATTACCATGAATGGACATTCTGAATAAAAAGAAATTCATCACCATGATCGGACGTGCCTATGGAAAAGAAATTCATTACCAAGAACAGTCGTGCCGATGGAAAAGAAATTCATTACCATTAACGGTCATGTTGAAGGAAAATACATTCATTACCATGATCGGACGTGCCAATGGAAATGAAATTCATTACCATTAATGGTCTTGTCGATGGAAATTAAATTCATTACCATGGACGTGCCAATGGAAAAGAAATTCATTACAATAAACGGTTATGTCTATGGAAAAGAAATTCATTACAATGATCGGACGTGCGGATGGAAAAGAAATTCATTACCATGAATGGACATGCCGATGGAAAAGAAATTAATTACCATTAACGATCAATACGATAAGCAGATAGGTGAATAATACAATAAAAGAGTCAATATGATGAACAAGTAGGTAAATAATACAATAATGTTGTCAATACGATAAACAAAAAGACAAAAACACATAACAGAAGAATAAATAATTAAAGATCATCAGATAAAAAGAAACACAGTAAGAAATATTCTCCCCCTTTCTAAGAGGAGTTATTTAATGTAAGGAGAAATGTAAAACATAAAGTAGATATGAATGATTATTTTTATGTAATCATTCCTAGAATGTGTTTTATAATCTCAAATATATCGGAAGGTAATTGTTTTGTAAAAATGTCAGCACGTTGATCTTGCGTTCCGATGAATTGTAAAATAATTTCTCCTTTTTGTGTGTGATCTCTAAGAAAGTGATGCCTAACATCTACATTTTTTGGACGAGAGTGATGTGCTGGGTTCTTTCTATGAGGTATGGAACTATTGTTATCACATAGAATTTGAGTTTTGGAATAACTCAATCCATATTCAGTGAGTTTGTGTTGCATCTACAACACTTGATCACTACAACTTTTAGCTGCTACATATTCATCTTCAGTAGTGGAAAGTGCTACCGAGTGTTGTTTCTTGCGGGACCAATAATCCAGATAATCTCTTAAGAAATGACATGTTCCAGATGTACTTTTTCTATCCATTCTACAGCCACCAAATTCAGTATCTGTAAATCTTTTTAAAACAAAATCATTTCCAGAGGAGTAAAAAAGTCCTAAATATATAGTGCCCTTTAAATAAAAATTGATTCTCTTTTCCAATTTTCAATGAGACTCTTTTGTATTAGATTGGTATCTTTCACATAAGCATAAAGAAAACATTATGTCTGGTCGACTAGATATCAAGTATAGAAAACTACCTATCATACCTCTATTTTTATTTAATCTATAGGTTTCTCTATTTCATGAATATCAAGTGTATTTGAGGCACCAATTGGAGTGCTAATACTTTTAGTATTGGCGTATCCATACTTTTTGATTAAGTCTTTAATACACTTATGTTGAGATATATATGTTCCTTCTGGTTTTTGATAAATTTGAAAACCTAAAAAGAATGTTAACTCACCCATCATACTCATTTCAAACTCAGATTTCATTAAATTGGTAAAATAATCACTTAAAGACTACTAAGTTGATCAAAATATTATTTCATAAACATAAATTTGAACAATAAAAATAATTTCATTTTCCATTTCTATAAAAAGGGTTGGATCTGTTGTACCTTTAGTATAATTATTTCGTAAAAGAAATTATATAAGTCTATCATACCATGCTCTAGGGGATTGTTTAAGTCCGTATAGAGCCTTGGAACGATTAAAAACATAATTAGTATTTTTTTTGTTCTAGAAATCCTTGGGGTTGTGGAAAAACTCTTCTTCTTGAACATAACCATTTATAAAGGCACATTTCACATCCATTTAAAAATGTTTGATGTTTATGTAATCTGCAAAGGCTAATAGAATACGAATAGATTCAAGTCTATCTATGAGAGAATATGTTTCTTCATAGTCTATTCCCTATTATTGATTATACCCCTTAGCAAAATGTCTTGCTTTATTTCGTACAATGATTCCATCTTCATCACATTTGTTTCTGAAAACCCATTTTACTCCAATTAAAGTTGTTTCTTTAGGTCATTAAATGAAAGTCCAGACTTGATTCCTCTCAGATTCATTTAGTGCATCTTGCATTGCTTTGATCCAATCTTCATCACCTAAGGCCTCACTTTGACTTTTAGGTTCAAATTGGTAAAGAAAATAAAGATGTTATATTTCATTTCTTAAGGAATTTTTGGTCCTTACAGGTTGATTTACATATCCAATGATATTATCACTGTGATGATTCCTAAGAAAAAATTGATTTGGGTTTTGTAAAACCTGTTCATCAACATATGATAGAAATTCTTCTGGGGTAAATGTTTCAGGAATACTTTCTTGAGCATTTTCCTTATCAGAATAATCGTCTAATAATAGTTGATAAATTTTTTTGGAAAACACATCCAATGATGTAGGTTTGGGTTGGTTGAAAACAAAAGGATTAGTTTCATCAAATTTTACATTCATTTTATCTTCAACAGTACAAGTGTTTTTATTGAAAACTCTATATGCCTTAGAAGTTGAAGAATGGACTAGAAAGATTCCTTCATCATATTTTGGTGCAAATTTGTGAATATTATCATTAGTATTCAGAATGAATACTTTACACCCAAAAACATTGAAGTATGAAACTTTAGGTTTTCGGCCAGTCCACAGTTCATAAGGTGTTTTATTAAGAAAAGGTCTAGTTAAAACACTGTTTATAGTATAATGAGTAGTACTAACCGCTTCAACCCAAAAGTGCTTAGCAATTGAGTATTCACTCAACATTTTTCTTGTCATTTCCTAAAAAATACGATTTCTTCTTTCAACAACACCATTTTGCTGAGGAGTTCATGGAGTTGAGAAATTATGAGTAATACCTTTCTTACTACAAAAAGTTTCAAAAATATAGTTTTGTAATTCCCCACCCTGATCACTATGAATAGTTATCAATGATTGGTTTTTCTCATTTTTAACTAGGGATCTAATGATTTTGAAATATAAAAAGGCTTCATATTTCATTGTTAGAAAATAGACCCATATAAATCTAGTGAAGTCATCAACTAAAACAAATAAATAGTATTTTCCTCCAATGCTTCCAGTTTGTGAAGGACCAAAAAGATCCATATGCACTAGCTATAATGAATTAGAAGTTGAAACATAATTAATTTATTTAAAGATAGTTTTATGATTCTTTCCAAATTGACAAGGATCATAGAATTTTGAAGAATCATATCTAAGATTCGGTAGTCCCTTTACAAGTCTTTTCATTATGAGTATAAAAAGGTTTCATTGGTTGCAATGTCCTAGTCTTCTATGACATAACCATGGATGGTCTTCTATTGCACTTAAAAAGGGTATGTTTTGGCTCCTAAGGTCTTATAAGATAATAGTGTATACATTCTCTTGCCTATGGGTAGATAGAATTAACTCATCCTTGGAATTGTGAACTAGACACCTATCATTACAAAAATTCACAAGGTAACCTTAATCACATAATTGGATTATGCTGATGAGATTGTTCCTAAGACCTTTAACAAACAAAACATTTTGAAATAAAAACTTTTCCAAGAAAAACAATATTACATATTCCATCAATTTTCCCTTGGGCATTGTCTCTGAAGGTTACCTTTCCACCTTTTGTTTCAATGATCTTTTCAAAGATATCTTTGTTTCCCATCTTGGGTTGAGAACAACCACTATCCATGTACCCAATGTTCGTGTTGGTACACCTCTTATTTTCCTAAAAAAGAAACAATTAGTTTTTTTGAAACCCAAACTTGTTTCAATCCATAAGGGTTAGATAAGAGAATTTTAAGAATCCACATTTGCTTTGCAAAATGATCTTTATGAAATCTTAAATATTGGGTTCTGTTAAGAGAACAATATCTTTTCCAGTTTCCACCACATTGACACATAGAACAAAAAGGGGTATTTTGTGGAACAAATTATCTATTACTAAAAACTAGTTTCGAATGAGTATAACCATGTATAGAATGATTTCTCAAAGACCGGATTTAGGAATACATTTTGTCAAAATTCTATTTTCCATAAGTAAAGTTTGAAAAACATTTTTTCAAGGTAAAAATTTCTAAAATTATTTTTAAAACCATGTTTTTATCCTCCAAAACATTTGATATAAACTAGAGTTAGGATCTAAAAATTTTTTCTTATAAATTAAATTTTCTAGATCCTTAGAATGGTTATCCTTATCAGATTATACTTTCTCAAGGGTTTTTAAAATACATTCAAAATCTAATGTTTTTATATTAAGATCATTAGAAAGATCTGATACTTATTTAGTTAAAATTTAAATTCTTGAATTTTATTTATCAAGATTTTTCTTGAGTTTAGGATTTTCATTCTCAAGTAATTTAGCAAACCTAGATAATTTTTCAAAAGAAGGTAATGTATTATCTTCTGATGATCAAGAATCATCATTTGAAGATTCATAATATTTATTATCAGTATAATTTTCATTTTAGGAAACATTTGTGATAGCTTCAGCATTGTATACCTTAGCCATGCGACAATGATCGTCAGTTGGTAGTCTGGCTATAAGTCCAATATTCCTTTGTCTTGAGAATTCATATTCTAAAGAATCATCTAAAGAATCGCTACCACTTGCACTTCATGTATCATTTGCTCTCAAGACTTTCTTTGTCTTTGTCTTCTAATACTTTTTCTTATATATTTCAAAATGTTTCTCCTTTATTTTTTTTCTCTTTACTAAAGGATACTCAGGTCTTATATGACCTACTTTCATGCATTCATAACATGTTACTTATGAATCTTTATAATCCTTCCTATCTTTCTTTTTGAATCTGTATTGTTTGTCTCTCTTTCCCACAATCTTGTTCATCCTTTGAGAAAGTTTGGCTATCTCATTATCTGAGTGATCACTACCACTTGATTCTGATATAAAAACATTCTTGGCTTTGGACCTTATTATCCTTTCAGGTGTTTTAGATTTAGATATAAAAGCTACAATACGATTCCCATTTTTCATCTTATTGAAATCATCATCTCTTTTTCATTCTTGTCTCGTGCTATATAAGAGTTCCAAAAAGTCCATCAAGAGTAATCTGGGAAACTTTTATGTTTTCATCAATAGTTTTCCATTTTGACTCCTATTCATTCGGGATTATATCTATAATATTGTCTACAAGAGCATCATCATCTTGACCTTTTTTCCCATAGATTGTAAAGTATTGACGATTTTCATAAATCTTTGTTTCACTTTACACACTGGCTCTTCATAAGGAAAAATAAATCCATGATACTTTGCTCGAAGAATTTCTCTTCTTGTTTCCATAACCTTGGATGTACCAAAATGTGTGACTTCCAATTTCTTCCAAATAAAGTTGGTTGCTTCACAAGAAGAAATATGGCTGTATATATTCCTGGTCATAGATCATAATAATGTATTGCATACCTTGTAATTCAATTGATATTCTTGATACTCTTGGTTAGTTAATGTAATGACTTCGTTGTCAAGAATTTTGTAACCTCCAGTAAGCATAATAAAATTTTCTACACCAGTATTGATCACAAATGTCTTGATTCAATCTCTCTAGTACTCATAATCATTCCCATCAAAGATAGTTGGTCTAGAAGGATTTAGGTTGTCAATTGACCCAATATTCATTCCTGTCATCTAATGAAACATCATCTTTTCCACTCTACATGTTAGTGTAGTAAATAATTGAAACAATAATAAGATCGAATAATAGCTAGTAGTAGAAATTAGATGAAACCTCCTCAGATACAAAATGTTGGATCAAATTGGTAGATGTATATGTATAATAGATGTAATAATACACGAGGGGTGAATTTTATTTTAAAAACATTGGATCAAATGCTTAAGAAGTTAGTTTGTGTGATCTTAAACTAATACAATAACAAACACAAAATGTTGTATTGAATTTAATTGTATGATACAAATGTAATACTACTAAGAAATGTAAAAAAAAATTATAAAAAAGAATACAATAATCAAAGTAATGTAAAAGTGATAGATTCAATCATAAATCATATAAAATATAACAATATAAAATGTAAAAGTATAAGTTTAATTGGTACATGTTTCGGTGCGGATGTGCGTCGGGTTACGCTGTTCCGCCAGGACGCGTTCGCGCGTGCACCCGTCAACCCGAGGGGATGGGTGCGCGGCTTGTGGTCCCGCAGTCCCGCTTTCCAAGGGCGGGCGGCATTCGTCCCTTATTCAGGGGCGTCTGCTCCTTGATCGAAACCGGGATGATGGGATGTCGGCTCCTCCTTCCTTGGACGTCTCCTCGGAACTCGTCGCCTAATCCGGGTCTCCCTCATAGACTTAAGAATGTTCGTGAATATCGTTCCCGGCGCCATATCTTCATGGACACCGGTTAATTACGCTGCTTCCGCCCGGACGCTCCAAGGAGTCTGGGCGGGGCAGCAACCTGCGGTGAGAAGGCCGGGTGGCTCTGGGTGCTGGGGCGTGTCGTGACACTGCGGCTCTGCACGTCTTTCTTCCGTCCCTAATAGGGCTTCTCGAAGGCATGATGGCCTGAGGCATCCCGTACTAGGTGCGGGGAACTGTGTCACCTGAGGTTTTCCTCAGCTTCCCATGTTTAACACGGGGTATGCCGCGAGTTTAACGTCCAGCGGGGACGGCATCGGACCGATCAACACGAAAAGTGGATCAGATGACAGAACCCCTTGCGGGGAACCTCCGACGCTGGGGCCAGCACATGGGCGGCTTCCCAAATGATGTGGAGTGGAGTGAAGTGGCATGACCCCACCGGGATGTGGCGGCCCGGGTAAGGATCAGGATGGATGATGGAGTGAAGAGCTTGGACCCCGTAGAGGCTTCCTACGTACCGCGCGTTAGCACGGATCAAAGTCGATGTAGTTCGGGTATACAGTTTAACGTCATGCTGGACGTCGGCAAGCCGACTCACGAAGAGGTCGAGGTCGCCGGGCGGAGGATTGAACCGGACCACCTCGCACAGAGGGGGGTGGAACGGCCGGGTGGATCACAGTTTCACGTCATGCTGGACGATGGAAAAAAGGGGCTGTGGGGAGGCACAGTGGAGATACACACGGGCAGTCTCCCACATGGGCGGATTCATTGGTGAATCGACGCAAGCGTGAACCCTGGAGGGGTCCACTGATGGACGAACCGACGTAAATACGACCGGGACGACCAGGTGGCGGGCTTGGACCTCAGGGAGGCTTCCTACGTACCCTGTATAGAAGACAGGGATCAAAGTCCACGTAGTTCATTCTGTCAGGACTTACGCACTTGAGGCAGCCCGGATGCGGCAAAACTCAGTTGGAAGGGACTTGGACCGAAAGCAGAAGACACCTCGATCCCAGTCACACCCTCTACTGGCTTCGGCCGTGGGGAGGCGCAATGGAGATACACATGTGCAGCCTCCCACGAGAAACTAGGGGTTTATAATACCCTTCCCCCGTAGGGAAAAGCCACTCCCATTAAATCTTCCCAAAAGGGGGACAATCCCGACATCCCTGCAGAGACGAGCGGGTGGGGGCCACATCCAAACCGGGGGAGACCCTGCGTGCGAGGCACGGGATCGAATGATGCGGACGGTTTAGCGTCTTGCCAGACGAAGTACAGTTTAACGTCGTGTGTTGAGGACGAGGCGGACGGTTTAACGTCTTGCCGGACGAAGTACAGTTTAACGTCGTGTGTTGAGGACGAAACAATTTGCAGTTTAACGTCTTGCAGCGCGGACGATGGGGGCTAAGCAGTTTAACGTCGTGCAGCCTGGACGTATACAGTTTAACGTCGTGCAGGACGTGGTGCAGTTTAGCATCATGCAGGACGAATGTTGAACAGTTTAACGTCTTGTAGCTCGGACGTAGTGCAGTTTAGCGTCATGCTGGACATATGTGCAGTTTAACGTCATGCAGGACGAATGTGCAGTTTAACGTCATGCTGGACGATGGATTGCCGCCGACGGGTCCGTGTCACTTCGCACGAGCCTAGAAGGCTGCACGGGAAGACAACACACGGTGCGGGCACCCAGGATGAGGATCATCGAGCACCACGCAGGCGGGTACCCGCAGGGGGTCAAGGGAGGCGACCCTGGCGGATTGCGCGCAAAAGAGGAGCTTTGCGCGCAAAACCGCGGATCGGCGCGCAAAATGGCGGGCTGGCGCGCAATTGGGCCAGCGCTTTGTGCGCGGATGATTGGGATTGCGTGCACCGGGCTTCGGGTAGCGCGCGGGGGCAACGGCTCATTCTCTAACGAATGACCACTTTGAAGATGGGGGGGTGCGCGCAATCGGGTTGGATTGCGCGCACCCGGGGGCAATTGCGCGCAAGAGGCTTCTTTTGCGCGCAAAGGCCTTCGGGTTGAAATTTATTCAAAGGGAAGGAGCCAAGGGGATTGCGCGCGAAGGCGGACCCCAAGGCTCTATTGTGCTAAAGAAAGGAGGTTACCTGAAGATCGGCATTGCGCGCGGAAGGGGTTGAATTGCGCGCGCGGGAGACCGTTCGACTTCCAGCAACCTTTGAAACGTTGGGGGTCGCCTAGTATTTATAGGCAACCCCGGGCGCGGAATCCAAGGCGCGAGCACGGAATTCTCCTCGCGGGCGCGGAATCGGGCACGGCGCGCAAGGGAGTTGCGCGCATCCCGGGGGTTTTGCGCGCGGATCATCATCTTTGCGCGCAGACCTCTGAAATTCCGCGCAAGGCCTCCGTGCCCTCCGAAACATTCTTTCGACTCCAAATATGACCTCGCTTTCCGCATCCGGAGCTTCGTTTGGGAACAACGTACTTTTCCGGCGTCTACAAAAGCCCCCCCTCGGAAGCTGATCGGCGAGAGGTCGCAACGATCGGGTTCCGAGGGAGACGCCGGAATGCAGAAGTCCTGGGCGGCGCGGGACTTAGGCACGCAAAAAGGGGCGCCGGTCGCGAAATTCGCCGATGCGGTCGCGCAAAGCGCTTTCCGCGCATCGCGGACCCCGGCCTCGCCTATAAATAGGGGCCCTGGGTCCCGCGTTCCGTACTCAGGCCTACCGCGCGATAAGCTCCAACGCTCTCGTGCGCGAAATTGCTTTCTCCGGCGCGAAATTCGCCCGATCGGCGCGCAAAACCGTCCGGATTTCGCCTGTCTTTGCGCGAAAACCCGGAACTTTGCGCGACAGTCTTCCCAATTGCACGCCGTCCACTTGGATTGCGCGCCGACTCTCAAACTTTTCCACCAGCCTCGTCCGATTCCGCACACTTCATCCCTTAACCCGCACGACTCCCGAAACTTCTGAGATGGCCGCGCACAGAGGAAATGAGGGGGATGCCGCCACTCGCAGGGCTGAGATGGCGACGAACGAGGAGGTTTACGGAGCCAAGGAGATTGTTTCCAACAATCAATCCTTGTTCGACTTACTGACGCCGGCCCAGAAGACATATCCACTGTCGGACAACCTGCCGCTCTGGAACATCGGCATCCTAGATGAGGTCCTGGTGCCAGGGTTCGAGATTGATGTGCCGCGGACCTGGGTGACCCGGGAGGACGAGCTTCTCCGCTATAACATCACCAACAATGGGCATCCTGCCAGGGAGACCAGACACTTGGATGTCTATGTCCTGAACCCGAGGACGCGAACCATTGATGGGGGTGAGCCTACTGCGGAGAATTCCCCAGCCCTCTACTCGAGCATATATCGCCAGAGCGTCACGGACGACACCAAGGGCTGGCTGAAGGACTGGGACTTGCGGTCTGGGGGCAACTTCACCAGTGAGTGGGCCTGGGCGTTCTGGGTACGCCACACTTGCGATCACTTCGCAGAGGAGCTGCGGTACATCGGCCTGTTCGAGGCGGTGTGGACGTCGCAGTTCCACTTCTACCAGCAGTCCGAGCTCGGGCCGGAGCTGTTCACCCGATGGTCTCCGGATACCAACACCTTCCATCTTCACCATGGGGAGGTCGACATCGGTCTCTGGGACATCCACTGCATCAGAGGTATCCCGCTGGAGGGCTACCAATACGATGAGTTCCTACCACCGAAGAACATCTGAGAGGACAGGTCACGGACTCCCATCCTGACCTGGCATCTGCTTGACCTGGCTACGCAGCGGCTCGGGATCAAAGACTTCTAGAAGGACATAGCCTACAAGGAATGGTTCGTCCAGTTCTTGGAGCATGACCCGGCGGTCAAGATGCCAGGCAGGGGGAAGCGGTGCCCGACCGCAGCTCAGAGGAGCCGGAACGGGTCGTACTGGCGGGTCCTGGAGACGGGCGATTACCGCTCATGGGGGTACCGCGTCATCGAGGCCCGGGACCCAAATGTCCGGTACGCGGCGTTCCTGGCCGCCTTTCTGAGTGGGTGGCTCCTGCCAGTGCGGGACGCAAGAATGGGCGTTCGCCCGGCGACACTGGCGATGGCGGGCGCTATGGCCGCCAACAAGAGATACAACCTCGGGGTCCCAGTACTGGCGAGGCTGTATGCCATCCTGGGACGCATCTCACGAGGGGGGTCGCCACGAAGGATCTGTGGGCCCTTCCAGTTCTTCCACGGCTGGGTGGCTGCTCACCTCGGTGGGTACACGTTTCCGAACGCCATCATTCCTCCGGGCAACGGCCTGCGACCCTCCCTGCTGAACATCGCGGGGGTCGCTCCGATGACCCTAAGTGAGGAGAGCGTGCGGATCCGGATTGGCAATCATGCCAACTTCAACTTCAGTCTGTTCCCCACTCCCGTCGGCCAGATGATCGAAAATGGGCAGGGTCCGCTGGAGCAGCATGAATACTTCCTGAACATGCGGGGCGGGGTGCTCGTGGCTCGGATCGACGGGAAGGTGATCTGCGAGCCTTACGTGCCGACCCGGCTCGCCAGGCAGTTCGGGTGCCTTCAACGGATGCCGAAGAGGGTATTCACTGCTGTCCGGGAGGAGACGAACCCTTGCGTCCTTTTCCAGATGTGGCTGATGTTTGCCGCTTTCGGCTCTGGCGACGTCATCACTCTCCCTCCTACCGGAGTTGACGCAGGCTTGGCAACCGAGTACGCCGAACACTGGGCCATCGCGTACCCCGAGGGGCTCTTGCGGAAGCTAGTTCGGCGGCTCGAGGCTACCCGTGTGGAGACCGGGCGTCAAGGAAGGAGGCGAGGCGCCGCCACACGGGGGAGAACGGAGGCGTGCCAAGCAGCGGAGCCGGCGCGGGCAGGGACTTCGGCGGCGGGCACATCGCGAGCTGCCGCTACGACCTCGGCGCCCAGAGAGGGGGCACGCGTAGTGGTCGAAGAGCGGCCCGGGAAGCAGGTGAGACGTCTGCTCGAACCCTCCCACGATGCAGTCTTCCCGGCGCTGTGGTCGGCCTGGATGACCCTGCGGCAGTCACTGGGGACCGACGCCATCTGGCGAAATATTCTCAGAGAAGGAATCCATCTGCCAGAGGTCGGGCGCCTCCACATTGCCGACAGGGTGGACTTCAACCGGCAGTATGCGTATCTGACGGCCATGGACGAGTACGCGCGCCAACGTGGTCAGCGCGCGGAGCCATCCCTTCTGGTGAAGGTGATGATCGGTCTCGAGCCCGCTCCGGAACAGATGCCGCCGGAAGAAGACGACAGTAGCAACGACTCCGAATAAGAGGAGGAAATGGGGGAGGATGAAGGCTCCGAGGGAAGATCCCATCAGGGGATCCCACGGGAGAGCGGCGAGGTGGCCGGCTCTGACAACGTTGATGTCACTGAGCTCCTCGAGGTCCGCTTCTATCCCTACTCAATCTGCTTCATCCACTCTCTTATGCAGCTTCTAACCCATTTCTCCATCTTTCTCAGGAGCACACGGATGTTGGTCAGGCGTCCTCAGCGGGAGTAGGAGGGGCGCCAGCAGGACAAGGCGGGGGCCAGACACCTATCATTGAATTGACAAGCGCTAAGGGGTCCCCTACTGCAACTGTTCCTGCGGCGACCGGGGTAGAGGAAGATGACGCTCCGAACTCCCGTAAGTCTCCCTACTTTACTGTTGGTGCTTGCCGTTGACGATCCGTGACTAACCATGGAATGCCCCGCGCAGTGATCTCAACATTGGAGGCTCGTCGGGTTGCCGAACCCGGGCCATCTACGAGTGGACCAGTGGTGGACATGCCGCCTGCTCCGGAACAGACTTCCCAAACCGAGCCGGCCCCACCAACTGCTGATCAAGGGGCTGCGGACATCGGCGGTGCTGCCATTGGAGAGAGGTTGGGGGCTGAAAAGGGTGTCAGCGCCGCTGGGGAGAGAGAAGAAGGTCGCCCGGATGTTGGGGAACCTATCCCTCGTGAGGACCTCCCAGGGGCGGACCCTGCAGCAGACCTGCTGGCTGCCTTCCCTGCCTACCGGCCTGCCGATCCCGAGGAGATGGACGACTCCGACACGGAGGCGGTCGAGGAGAGCCGGATAACGCGCCGTAGGGGGTGGAAGTGCATCCAGCGCTTCCTCAAGCGAGACCCGTCGGAGTGGCTGGGGCGCATGGGATCACTTCAAACCTGGCTGCGCTTTCTGTGTGCCGGGGGAGCTGATGCTCAACGCCTCCATCTAACGGTCCGTGATTTCATGGCCGAAAAGATGCGCGAGAGCTGCCGGCGTGCCGACGTCACACAATGTCGGGACATGTCGGAGAGCACGCGGGCGCTCCTCGCAGCCGAGCAGGAAGTCCGGCGCCTCGAAGGGCAGGCGGCAGAGAAGGAGGCCTTCGTCGCAACGTGTAACGAGCTTGTGGAGCTACTAGCAGCCCAGCTGGTTGACGCTCAGGTACAGCTGACGGAGGCGGGCCAACAGATGGTCACAATTCAGGTCGAGCGGGAGCGTGCACAGGCCAGAATCGACGAACTGCGCGCTGCGACCGCCGACGAAGAGAGGGCACGCAGAGAGCGAGAAGCAGCTCTGGAGGCCACCAGCCAAAGGGTAGCGGCATTAGAAAGACTCATTCAGCACGCTAATCCCTAAGGGCTTTGTTTTGCCATTCCCAAAACATTTGCTTCCGATACTTTGATCCATCTGTATGAATCAATATATTTATCTGCATCTTTTGGTTTAACATGCTCAACCACAATTCACTGTCTTGCGGGAGTGTTAACCAAGCATCAGGCATCCATAATTGGGCCTGGATTTCTGGAGAAAAGAGGGAGGTCATTCCTAGGAAAGGGGACCTCAGACCTAATCAATGTACCATTCCCCCAACCTGTTCCAACACACGAGCGGGACAATGCTAGGGGCGTTGAGATTTTATCCGAACATAGGGAAATGAGAAAGGGTGAATCGCGTGTCCCGAATCCAGACATACACAACGGTCGGCCTTCCAGGAAATGCCCAAGACGGTAGGCGGATAGTGGATCGACCATAACAACTGCAATAGACGGACCGAAAAAGGCCATCATTCATATTGCAGGAGGCGGACCACATGTCATCATGAATACCGCTTTGGGGTTCCTTCAGACACAAGGGTGGAAAATCCAGATCAACAGGGCGTGCGAAGCGTGGGGAGAAGTGACGATTTGTTCGGACAGAATCCAACGCTCTCAAAATTGCGCCACCGTGGGGAAAACGTATTAGGCGGATGCACTAATCTGGCCGTGATTCACCTCAATTCTCAGACAGCACCTCTCTGACAAGGAAACCGTCGCTTCCCACCATTGCAGTGGGGCATCCCGAGCTGAATCGGGGAGAATATCACAACTGCACCACTCTAACCGAAGTCAGGCCAGACGGCCGGCGACGAGGAGGGGCGGGACTTAACGATCCCTGAGGCTGGACCCGAGTCGGAATGCCCGGGCGTTCCTACGTACTCCATCAGGCTGGAGATCAAGCCACACGTAGTTCTGAGAGTGCAGTTTAACGTCATGCAGGACGTAGAATCCCGTTTAGGGAGATCTTAGTTTAGGGTCGTAGAGCTCGAACCGTAGGGGTAGATCTTAGTTTAAGGTCTTAGAGCTCGGACCATTAGGGCTAGATCTTAGTTTAAGGTCTTAGAGCTCGGACCATAAGGGCTAGATCTTAGTTAAAGGTCTTAGAGCTCGGACCATAAGGGGAGATCTTAGTTTAAGGTCTTAGAGCTCGGACCATAAGGACTAGATCTTAGTTTAAGGTCTTAGAGCTCGGACCATAAGGAGAGATCTTAGTTTAAGGTCTTAGAGCTCGGACCATAAGGAGAGATCTTAGTTTAAGGTCTTAGAGCTCGGACCATAAGGAGAGATCTTAGTTTAAGGTCTTAGAGCTCGGACCATAAGGAGAGATCTTAGTTTAAGGTCTTAGAGCTCGGACCATAAGGAGAGATCTTAGTTTAAGGTCTTAGAGCTCGGACCATAAGGAGAGATCTTAGTTTAAGGTCTTAGAGCTCGGACCATAAGGAGAGATCTTAGTTTAAGGTCTTAGAGCTCGGACCATAAGGACCTCAAAGTACGCCGCATCGTGGTCCCATCCCCCGGGTATGCAAAGATGCACTGAGGGATAGTGTCGAGAGTGCCGAGGTTTCGCCTGGTCAGAATGGGAGGTGGGAAATGTGAATCATGCGGCCATTCACTCAAGGACTGGGGGCACCGGGGTAACGATATGGGAGTACTGCCGACCGTGGCGGAAAAGCAGCATCAGTATCGCACTAACCGTTGGTGGAATGAGGCAGCAAACGAGCATCGACCGCTCAATCGCAGGATTCATATCGATTTGCTGCCCGAGACCATTGGGGGTACCGGCCCGAGTCGGTGGGAGAGCACTGAGGCATTGTGTCCGAACCGTTCACGGGGGCTCCACCCAGGGCGTAGACGATGGGTCCGAATGAAAGGGAGCACGAAGCCTGAAAAGTGGAGGAAACCTGACCAAGCGGATCCTGACCCTCCTGGCAATAAACCAGAGTACTCTTGACACCGGTGGACCACTGCAAGGGGTCGGGGAACACGCCTTGAGGGTGACCTGAAGGCGGCGGATTCCCTAGAGAAGGGGGAATCTCTAAGAGGTGGGGGGCTGGACCCGAAGTTTCAAACATTCGGGCGTTCCTACGTATCCCATAAGGATGAGAATCAAGCCACACGTAGTTCTTGAAGCGCGGCGCAACACAATCGGGCACCAGCGCGGGGAAGAGTGCGGGTCTGACCCTCGCACACAGAAGGAGCGGCATTTGATATTTCTTGTTTGTCCTTAAAGATGAATGGTTTTTCTTTGTGCGGCGACATGCCTGTGATTGAGAAATCTCTGGCGTCGCCACAATAATCAAGCCATGGAAGGCATTGATGAATGGCGTGGTTATTAACCAGCGCCCAACATGAGTGTCCCCTGAGGGGAACATCACGATGCAGTGCCGTTTTCTCGTCGGGCGGCCAAGACGATCACAGTTTACGGTCGTGTGGTAGGACCAGACAACACAGTTTAAGGTCGTGTGGTTCGGACCATGGAGGAATCCGCTTACCGCGGTACGGCGGACACGGCGGAGGTGGGAGCATACCCAGCCCTGCGGTCACGCACGATTCCAGGAGAAGAGTCTTGGGATGGGGGTCTGCGTATGTCCATCACCCGAGGGGCAGAGATGCTAGCCTCTAGACATACTGGGCTCAGAACGCGATTGTTCGAGCGACTCCTCCCTCCTTATGGGGACGAGGGTCCAGCTACGCATGGCCCTTGGGGAGAACATCCGCATATATCCTTGGTGCTCATATCATGGGAGCCTCGAACGACATCATTACCTTGGTTGGTCTGCCTAACGTGTAGAGGTGTACTGAAGGTCAGTATGAAAAGAGTGTCAAGATTCCACTACAACGCATAAAGGCGGAGTGTGATGAGGACTGCGCAACCAATGTTCAGAGCCTGAAGGAGCTGACATGGCGATCAAGGATGTTGCTGACGCATTCGCAACACAACATCCGATCGCGTCAGCCTAAGACGGGGCAAGCAAACGAGCATCAACCGCTCAATCGCAGGATTCATATCGATATGCGGCCCAAGACCCGCCGGTAAATCGACCCGGAGCGGTGGGAGAGCACTGAGGCATCGTACCCAAACCGCTAACGAGGATCCCTTTGAGTGAAGGCCCGAATAAGAGGAAGCGTGAGGCCTGACAAGCAACACAGGACTTGTCGGGATTGAATCTGATACTACGAGTCATAGACCGAAGTACCCAAAACATGTTAACAGATCTCCGGAAAGGGTCGGAGGACTCACCCTGAGAGCAACCAAAAGAGGGAAGATTCCCGTGATCAACCAAGGGACGGGGCTGGACCTGAAACACAAGCGTTCAGGCGGTCCTACGTATCCCATAGGGATGGGAATCAAGCCATACGTAGTTCTTGAGAGGCAGTTTAACGTCATGCAGGACGATGAGAGGTGTGAGGTGGTCCCACACACGGGGGAGGCGTACGGCGCGGCCAGTAGACCGACGTGAATGAGGACATAATCACCCGCTTACGCGATACGCCTCGCACAAAAAGGAGGGGAACTGGGGCCAGAGGCCCAACGCGGGATAGAGATTCCCGGGAAATGGGGCTGGGCCTGAAACATGAATGTCCAGGCGGTCCTACGTATCCCATAAGGATGGGAATCAAGCCATACGTAGTTCTTGAAGTGCAGTTTAACGTCATGCAGGACGATGAGAGGAAAAGAAGGGGGAGCAGAAGGCATCCCCAAACGTGGGGGGGCGTACAGCGTGACGAGCAAACCGACGTGAATGAGGGCATAGCCCCGCACTCACACCATACGCCGCACACCCGGGGGCAACTGGGCCAATGGCCCGAGATGGGATGGAAATTCCCGAAGGATGGGGCTGGGCCTGAAACATGAATGTTCAGGCGGTCCTACGTATCCCATAAGGATGGGAATCAAGCCGCACGTAGTTCTTGAGGGGCAGTTTTACGTCATGCAGGACGAATACTGAACAGTTTAACGTCTTGTAGCTCGGACGTAGTGCAGTTTAGCGTCATGCGGGACGAAGCACTTGGCAGTTTAACGTCTTGCAGCGTGGACGAGTGCTGAATAGTTTAACATCTTGTAGCCTGGACGAATGCAGTTTAACGTCGTGCAGGACGTGGTGCAGTTTAATGTCATGCAGGACGAAGTGCAGTTTAGCGTCATGCGGGATGAATGTGCAGTTTAACGTCATGCTGGACAAATGTGCAGTTTAACGTCATGCTGGACGTCGGCACACTCAGACAAAGTACTGCTTGAGGAACCTAGCGTTGGTGGGAGGAGTGACACGCTCACCATCCATAGTCGCTAGGGAGTACGCGCCATTGGGATAGACCTTGTGGACAACAAAAGGTCCCTACCACTTGGGCTCCAACTTGGGCGGCTTCCTGCCGGGGATCATTGGTGCTCTTAGGGCTAGCACTAGATCACCCTGCAGGAAGGAGCGGAGGCGAACCTTCTTATTGAAAGCTCGAGCCATCCTGCTTTGATGCCTCTCCAAGTTGTGCAAAGCGCGAAATCTATTCTCATCCAGTGCTTCCAACTCGACTAGACGGTCTTCAGCAACTCTGTCCGGCGCTTGCTGGTCGTAGACCGCAGTGCGCAAGGACGGTAAATGGATCTCGATGGGCAGGACGGCCTCAGCTCCATACACCAGGGAATAAGGAGTCATCTGGGTGGAATTGCGAGTCGTCGTCCGATAAGCCCAGAGGGCGTTGTGGAGCTTGTCCGGCCAACTCTTCTTGTTCTGACCAACCATCTTTTGCAGAATGTTAGAGAGGGTTTTGTTAAACGCCTCGATCTGTCCATTCGCTTGCGCATGATAGCGAGATGTATGGTTCGAGCGAATGTTATACTTGGCGTACAACTTCTTCAACTCGGCTGCTCGGAAATTGGTTCCGTTATCCGTGAGGATAGCGTGAGGCACTCCAAATCGATAGATGATGTTGGAGGTCACGAAGTCAGCGATCGAACAAGATTTGACCTCTCTGAGCGGAATCGCCTCTGCCCATTTGGAGAAGAAGTCCGTAGCGGTCAGAATGAACCGGCACTGGCGAGCTGTCGCCGGCGGGTAAGGTCCCACAACGTCCAGACCCCAGACTGCAAAGGGCCAGGAATACCTAGTGGTATGGAGAGGCTCCGGCGGCCGATGCGCAAAGTTCGCATGAACCTGGCACGCATGGCACCTCCTGGCATACTCGATGCAGTCATGGATCATGGAGGGCCAGAAGTATCCTAACCTCCGAATCTGGTGGGACAGCTTCGGCCCAGTCTGGTGGGCGCCACATGAACCAGCATGAACCTCTTGCATGACTCGTGGGATCTCAACTCCCTGAAGGCAACGGAGGAGAACACCATCAAATCCGCGTTTGTAGAGGATCTGCTCCAGGCCGGGACTGCTCTGGAGGACGAACTGCGATGCGCGGCGTCGAACTCGCTCGCGCTCGGCCCGATCCGATGGAAGAATGCCATGTTGGAGGTACTCAACCAAAGTCGTCCTCCAATCAGGGGCTGATCAGACTGTCATATCTGGGGTACTCGGGGCTCCGGGCATAGGGGCAACCGTGGTGAGGTTACTTACCAACGGGCCACGATCTTCTTCCGGGATAACGGGAGCGATGAACCTGCGGCGCGTCACGCGGACGATCAGGTTGTCCTGTTCAGGCTCCGCAAGTGACGCAGCGAGGCTGGCCAAAGCATCTGCTCGACCGTTCTGCGACCGGGGAACATGGACAATTTCCGGCCGAGAAGGGAACCGGGCCATCAGAAGGAGGGTGCACTCCAACAATGGCACAAGTTCCGGCTTCCTGACAACGTAGTCGCCATTGATCTGCTTAACGACCAGCTCGGAGTCCCCTTTCACGCACAGATGGGGCACGTCGATCTCGAGAGCCAACTCGAGGCCGGTGATGAGGGCATGGTATTCCGCCTCATTGTTGGTACAGCCCTCTGACAACAGGAAAGAGTATGGCAGCACGGCTCGCTCCGGGGTAATGAAGACGATACCCAAGCCTACTCTGTTGAGCTTAGGAATATCGAGTCTTCTACCGGTGGGGCTCCGGGAGGCACCGTCAAAGTGCATCTGCCAGCATGGATCGGCTCGATCAACCAAGAGAATGGTCTCATCAGGAAAGCCTAGATCCAGCGGCTGATCCGCGGAGGTCTGGTGAGCTGCCAGAAAGTCTGCCAATGCTTGCCCTTTGATGGCCTTCTGAGACACATACCTGATGTCGAACTGCTGGAGAATCACAGCCCACCGCGCTAGACGGCCAGTCAACATAGGTCGGCTCAGGATATATTTCAACGGGTCTACCCGAGAAACCAACTGTACCTCATGGTGCTGCAAGTAGTGCCGTAATTTCTGTACGGCAAATACGAGCGCCAGGCAGCTCTTCTCGATGGGGGAATACCTAACTTACGCATCGAGGAGCATGCGACTGAGGTAATAGAGGCTATTCTCCGTTCCCTCGTTGTTCTTCTGGGCGAGAAGGGCACCCAGGGACCGTTCCAGGGCGGTCACATAGAGGACCAGCGGCTTCCCGGATACAGGCGGCATCAGAACCGGAGGTTGAAGCAGGTACTGCTTGATTTCCTCGAAAGCGGTCTGACACTCTTTATCCCATACATAGGTGGCACCTTTCTTCATGAGCCGAGAAAAGGGCTTACACTTGCCGGCCAGATTCGCGATGAATCGGCGTATATAGGCTAAGTGGCCTTGGAACCCTTGCAGTTCCCGGATGGTACCTGGGGGAGGCATCTGGCTAATCGCCCTGATTTTCTCTGGGTCGATCTCAATACCCCGGTATCTTACCACAAATCCAAGGAACTTTCCGGAGGTGACCCCAAAGGCACACTTCAACGGGTTCATCTTCAGGCAGCGAGACCGGAGGAAGCTGAACACTTTCTCAAGATCCTTGAGATGGTTCTGACGCTGGCGCGATTTGACAACCAAGTCGTCGACGTAGCATTCCACCAGTGTGCCGAGGATTGGCTTGAATATGCGGTGCATCGCCCGTTGATAGGTGGCACCTGCATTCTTCAGGCCGAAAGGCATGACCCGGTAGCAAAAGGTACCTTGGGGGGCCCTGAAGGCAGTGAACTCCTCATCCTCAGGGGCCATCCGAATTTGGTTGTATCCGGAGTATCCATCCATGAAGGAGAGGGCTTGGAACCCTGCCGTGGCATCAATCAATAGCTCTGTCACTGGAAGGGGAAAATCATCCTTCGGGCAGTGGCGGTTGAGATCGCGGAAGTCGATGCAGACTCTGATCTGCCCGTTCTTCTTCCTGACCGGCACAATGTTGGCCAGCCATTTGGGGTACTGAACTTCCCTCACGAAGTTGGCTTTGATAAGCTTGTCAACTTCGGCCTCAACCCTGGCACCGTGGGATGGGTGCATCTTCCTGGGAGGCTGCTTGAACCCGCGATGGTTCGCCGGGAGACCAAGGCAGTGGACGGCTACCTGAGGATCTAGCCCCGACATCTCGTCATAGCCCCAAGCGAACACATCACGGTGCTGCCTGAGAAAGTCCACGTACTGCTGCCGCTCCTCAGAGGGCATGGCGGCACTAACCAATGTGGGTCTTGGATCGGCCTCAGTTCCAAGGTTCACCTGTATTAACTCATTGACCGTGGCGGGGACGCCCTCCTCGAAGGCTGGGGGAGCGTCTTCCATATCCTCTCCACTCGGGGAGGGATCGTCCACGGGAGAGACTGCGTTGGCAACTGCATTGGGGCTACCAGATCCTGCTGGGCCACTGGTGCTGGCGCGGGCGGTCGCGACCATCTCATCAGGAGACTCGCGGACCGTCAAGACCATGGCGACGTCCAACCGTTGAATCGGGAGGACGTAAGCGTCATCCAGACTTGCCCAGGGATCACTTGCAACAGCGACAGGCTCAACCTCACCTGCCAGGATCTACTTATCCTTTCTCTTGTAATAGTCCGCGTCCAGATAGCGGGCTTCACACGAGGCAAAAGGAGAGGCATCTCCTTGAAGCACGCCCACTCGACCATTAAGGGAGTATTTGAGGCACTGGTGGTATGACGAGGGAACCGCCGCGTGAAGGTGAAGCCATGGCCTGCCCATCAATGCGTTGTACGCAGTGTCCTGAGAGACTACCATGAATTCGGTGTCGGCAACCAAGTCACCGAACTGGGTCTTCAAACGTATCTTGCCGACCGGGGTTTTCTCAGTGCGATCGTACCCCTGGATCCTGAGGTCGGAGGGAATCAAGTCATCCTCAGACAACCCCAATCTCCGGAGCGTCCGAGTTGGAATCAGGTTAATCCCGGACCCCGTGTCGACAAGACAGCGCCGGACTTCAAGGCCATTGAACTGGCCAGTGACATACATCGGACGAATGTGTCCCTGTATAGGAGGGTCTTCATCCTTACCAGAGAACGAGATAACTGCCTGACATTCGGCGTCCTCGATCGTTTCGGCGTGAAAGGCCTCTGCAGCCGCAACCTCTGTCTCAAACTGGAGGGGGCTTTTCAGGGCTTCAGCGAGTGCCTCGCGCATCTCAGATGACATGCGCAGAGCCTCAAGGATGGAGAGCCTTGCTGGGATGTCGGCCAAGTGCTTCAGGACATCAAACTTTTTGGCCAAGCGCGAGCCCCTGGTTGCAGGAGGTTGCTCTGCGGTTGGTGGCATGACGGGCCTTGCCAGTTGGATCGGCGGCCGACTGGTACTTGGAGCATCTCGCTGTTCACTGGTCACAGTCCGGGAAATGGTCACCGTACTGGAGTCAGGAGGCCGGGATGGACTTGTGGCAGGGCGGAGCTGGTCACGACGCGGCTGAGGCGGTTCTGCCTGGTCCCACACCACAAACAGTGGCGGAGGCGAATCCGTCATCCCCGGATGGGGGGGCTGCGCGCGCTGAGCTTGATTTTGAGCCTGCTGCCTAGTCTCGGTGGCGTGCACGGCCTGGCTGGAGGTACCAACGGCTGTGCCCCGATGACTCCTGTTGCTGCGGTTCTTCTGACGGTGGCGACGACCGGGGACACTAGGGAGGTCCACCTGGTGTTCTTCAACGTCGGGAACCGAAAAGGGATTTACCAGCTCGATGGTGTTAACCAAAGCGTACCCAATACCGTCATCGGACGAATCATCCATCACCGGGCGGATCCGAGGAGGGACCCCCATCTCCGGGGGCATGAAATCGCCGAGAGTGCGGGATAGTGGCGGAACCGGCGGGGCGCGCTCTTCCTTCTTGCGCTGCCGCCGTTTTCTCCTCTTGGAAGAGGCAGGCTGGGACGACGATGCCGAAGCAGCACCCGCGGATTCTGGGGGCTCAGGCTGATTCAAGCACGCACGGATGATTCCATGGGCGCGAATGGTCGTCTTGCGGGCCATCCAGTTATTGTACTTCTGGGATCCGCGGTCGGAGACCAGCTGCCATTCGTCCTTGTTGCCACTATCGTCATCTGATCCCACGAACACGCCCGCCACTTGTGCTGGAGCTGGGCCCAACCTGATTACATTGTTGTTAATCTGGTCTTGGAGCCAATCCTTAAACACATAGCACCGCTGGATGGTGTGCCCCAGGGCCCGATGGTAGGGGCAGTAGCGGGGGTTATTCGTAAGATGTGCCTCCTCTGGCTTCCAACACTCAGGCAGTCGCACAATCCTCTGCTCCAGGGCGCTCCGGAA
The DNA here is from genome assembly GCA_963277665.1 of Viscum album. NCBI lineage: Eukaryota > Viridiplantae > Streptophyta > Magnoliopsida > Santalales > Viscaceae > Viscum > Viscum album. Next base: position 1,380,082,924 of record OY728126.1, read on the forward strand.
ATAACCGGGGACCTGATCCTCATGGAATGAGTAAGTCAGGTGTCGCGGGCCCCTGGGAGCGTGGTCTTGACGAGGGGCTGGAGGGGCCTGCCGAGGAGGTGGACCCTGATTATCTCGCCTGGGTTGCGGCGGTACATTACGCGGAGGGGCCGGCCGGTTCTGAGGCTGCCGCTGCTGGGCCGGGAACTGAGCCCATGGAGGCGGATTCCTGTGAGGCTGTGGAGCTGGCCTCACCGGCAGCAGCTCCAACGGCCTGGGGGCCTCTATCTGGGCAACAGCAGCGGGCTCAGCCCCGCTGACTCTCCTTGCAGGAATCATAGGAGGCAGCGGGTGTGCCTGGCTGGCCTGTTGCAGGGCTTCCTCAAGACGTTGAGCTTTGTCTGAGAAGTCCCTGAACCCTCCGGGGTAATTCTGAGTAATCAGGGAAGGGACCAGCTCGGTCTTGACGTTCCCGACGCACATTGTCAGCAACTGCTCCTGAGTCAATGGCATGTCAAGGGAATACGTGAGACCCTTCCATCGGGCGACGAAGTCCGCGACTCGCTCATCAGGCCTCTGCTTGCACTTGAAGAGGTCTGCGATACTTGTCTTCCGGGTCGTGGAACTGAACTGGTAGAGGAACTGTCTACGGAGGTCCTCCCAGCTGGTTACCGACCCGACGGGGAGCTGGCTGTACCAGACAAATGCTGGCCCTTCCAGTGTCTGAACAAAGCAGCGAAGCTTAGCGGCCTCCTGCTGCGCCGGAGTCCCCAACATAGGCCCGCACCTCGAGTTGAAGTGGGCTAAATGCTGTGGCGGATCTCCAGTCCCGTTGAAGGGGGCGAAAGTGGGATTCCCGAATCCCGGAGGCGCCGGCATGTCATCCACCCATGCTGGGTAGGGCTTGCCGTCCGGTGGGATCGCCACCTGCCGAGTCTCCAAGGCCTCCAAGCGAGCGATGAGTGCCGCCATCGGATCGTCCGGACATGGGTTCCGGTCCTGGCGAGGATCTCTAACCACGAGCGCATTGCATGGCCCTTCAATCGGGTCGTCGACCGGGTCGTCGAACTCGGCAGCTCGTGGGATGGCGGGCGGAGCGGCCCTTGGGGCAGCGGGAGGAATCCGAGCGGGATCTCTCAGGTAGTCACGCCGCTCGGGAGGGTGTGGCGAAACATACCGCGCCCTCTTGCCATAGGCAACGGCCTCTCTCCTGTCGGCGAACACGGCGTAATCACGGTTGCCCGGGAGAGTCTCGTCGAGGAGCGGTTGTTCCGGTCCCTGCTGTCCTGGCCTAGGATCACCGTAGTCAGGCCGCCGTTCTGCAGCGCGCTCGGCGAGGAGCTGGTCAACCAGCTTCTTCTGTTCGGCGAGCTGCTGACGTAGCGTAGCCTTCTCGGGATCCTCCTCTGCCCTCTGCATGGAGGCAGATGGGTCGGCGGGCTTTATAGCCTCGATGTGCTCTTTTCCTTTGCTGACGTTTCGGCTCAACGTCAGTGCTTCAGTGGGTGCGGGGAGCCCCAGGAGGTTTCTCTGATGACGAGTAACTCTCACTGATGGATCTGACGACGGCTTGTCTTCGGGGGGGAAGCCCCCGTCGAGAAGTTCCAAGTCGTTCCCCTCTCCCGACAGGTCAGCCATATTGACTGTTTCTGTCCCTGGGGATATACCCTCAGGGCCACCCAGCGAATCGGGCTGTCGGCGAATCACACTGAAGCGTAGGGCAGCGTACTGCCCCCATCCATGGATATACACGTGGGGAGTGGCTTCCTCGATAACTTTGCAGAGTACTTGAAAACACTCAACGCATCGTTGTTGGAGGGCCTCGTGGCGCCCAAATGACCCGGGGTGCCGAACCGCGGGGAGCATGGCCAGGTCAATTTGACGGCACTGCTCACCAATATCCTCCAGGTGCGCTTGACTCCCGGGGTATGGCATTTGGAGGCGGTGAAGACAGGAGCGAGTCTCCCGGAGAGTTCGGCGGAAGCATTCGAACTCATCCGGGGTGAGCGATTCGGGTGCATCAAAGCCCGGTCCTGCGACTGGCCAAAACTTCTCAGGGAATTGGCCCTCTGCAAGGACGGTCCAGAAGCTCCACGACTCAAACTCGGGACCCAGATCTCCTTGGTCCTCTTCCATGGCTGGGAACGGACGGGGAACTGGTAGTGGTGCCGAGGCGGGCCGCCGGGCCGACGGGCTGGCCGATGGTGAATACGGCGAACAGGCCGATTGGCCTCCATATCCCGGGCCGCCCTCTGAGGGTGGCGGTGCCCTGGCTACCACATCACGATAGGATGGGCCGGCGAGCGAACATCCTGCCGTAGCATCGGTGCTCGCCGAGGGTGCACCAGATCGTGGTTCGACCGTCGATCCCCAGAAAAAGTCTCCGGCTTCTCCGATCGAGGCGGAAGGCACTTCCGGAGGGGCCGGTACCAACCGCAAGCTTGATCCTTGGGGGTCTACCAGGCCCTCGTTACTCCGGATATACCTTCGGAGAGAAGCGGGGATCACATCGATCTCACTCTCGGGGAGCACGAGGCTGACGTGCCGCATTCCTACCCCTGCCCTTGACTGGCGGGATTGGGGAAGGGGCTCTGTCGCCGAATCGTACTCCGCCTCTGAGTCAGAGAAGCAAACCGGTCGGATCTCTGTCCGGAATTCCGTAACATTCTTCCCTCGGCGTCGACGCCTTGCCTTCCTGCCCCTGGGTGGTTCTTCGGGGCAGGGCTGATCTCTGTCCTGGCGTCCTCCGGCCGCACTGGTGCTGGGGCCGAGAGGACTGGGAACCGAGGTGCGAAGGGCACCGGGACAGATATCAAAGGGGACGCAGGGAGAGATGATTCCGGGCAGGACTCCGGGCCGGGATCGGAAGGTGGGATGACCCATGCCTCCTGGATCGGCCACACAGAGTAGATCCTGCCGGTGAATAGCGCTACCGCGAGATGGTCCGCGGTGGCTACTGCCAGTGCCAGCAACCGGGAGAGTCGACCCAACCTGCCTTGGGGGCGGTCGGGGCCTCGATCCAGGTCGGGCATAGGAGTTCCCCTGCTCAGGATGCACAGAGGCCTGGCGACTGGAGCCAGCAGTGGCTTGGGCCAATGCGGCCGCTGTTGCTAGAGCCCCGAGGTGGGCATCCTCTTCCGGTCGTGCCCAACGTTGGCGTCGAGACAGACGAGTCGGGATGAGCGGCGCGGGCAGGTGGAGAGCCCGCTCTTCGACTGGAGAGGCCTGGCGGCGGTGTCGCCGTGGCCTGGCGGGAGTCCTTACCGTAGATCCCTGGAGCGAACCCCGGATAGGGTGATCCCGGGCATCTTCCACCTCATCCGCATAGGGAAGGGAACTGTCAGAGCGCTCCGGGGATAAACTCCCGAAGCGATTGGACGTCGAGGTAGGCAGCGGTGCCTCCCTGCGCGGCCCTCGGGGGCGGAGGTGGTGGCGAGGCGCAGCCTCCTCAAGGTCTAGGCGAGCCATTTCCCTAGTGGGGATGACTCCCTCTTCCTCGTATCTCCGCACCAGGGTGTTGATCACCCTTCTCTGGATGACCTCCGAGGGGGAGAGAGGGCGTGGTCGTCCCGCAATTGCGGCTGCTGGGACGACTGTGGAACGGGCAGGACCGCGCGGAGTAGCCGCGTCGGTGTTTCCCCTATCCCTGTGCCAGTGGGCGGGTGGCGATCGGGCACTGGATCGGGCGACCTGATTTCTGAAAGCAGGGAGAAGAACCCATTAACACTGACAGGAAAAAGGAATCGTCAACCAACCATTAGCGCCACGACGCCTTCCGTGGGGGGAACCCAGGCCCTCGACGTTGCGAGACGGAGTGCCCGATTTCACTTCCCCAGCCCCTGGCGGGTAAGACTGAATGCTTGGCCGGGCAACATGCCGGTCTTCCAACACCTCTGAAAGCCATCGGTCTTCGTATCGAGGAGAAGAGATTCACGTCGGGTTCACCATTTTTCTGTTTCGGTGCGGATGTGCGTCGGGTTACGCTGTTCCGACAGGACGCGTTCGCGCGTGCACCCGTCAACCCGAGGGGATGGGCGCGCGGCTTGTGGTCCCGCAGTCCCACTTTCCAAGGGCGGGCGGCATTCGTCCCTTATTCAGGGGCGTCTGCTCCTTGATCGAAACCGGGATGATGGGATGTCGGCTCCTCCTTGCTTGGACGTCTCCTCGGAACTCGTCGCCTAATCCGGGTCTCCCTCATAGACTTAAGAATGTTCGTGAATCTCGTTCCCGGCGCCATATCTTCATGGACACCGGTTAATTACGCTGCTTCCGCCCGGACGCTCCAAGGAGTCTGGGCGGGGCAGCAACCTGCGGTGAGAAGGCCGGGTGGCTCTGGGTGCTGGGGCGTGTCGTGACACTGCGGCTCTGCACGTCTGTCTTCCGTCCCTAATAGGGATTCTCGAAGGCATGATGGCCTGAGGCATCCCGTACTAGGTGCGGGGAACTGTGTCACCTGAGGTTTTCCTCAGCTTCCCATGTTTAACACGGGGTATGCCGCGAGTTTAACGTCCAGCGGGGACGACATCGGACCGATCAACACGAAAAGTGGATCAGATGACAGAACCCCTTGCGGGGAACCTCCGACGCTGGGGCCAGCACATGGGCGGCTTCCCAAATGATGTGGAGTGGAGTGAAGTGGCATGACCCCACCGGGATGTGGCGGCCCGGGTAAGGATCAGGATGGATGATGGAGTGAAGAGCTTGGACCCCGTAGAGGCTTCCTACGTACCGCGCGTTAGCACGGATCAAAGTCGACGTAGTTCGGGTATACAGTTTAACGTCATGCTGGACGTCGGCAAGCCGACTCACGAAGAGGTCGAGGCCGCCGGGCGGAGGATTGAACCGGACCACCTCGCACAGAGGGGGGTGGAACGGCCGGGTGGATCACAGTTTCACGTCATGCTGGACGATGGAAAAAAGGGGCTGTGGGGAGGCACAGTGGAGATACACACGGGCAGTCTCCCACAGGGGCGGATTCATAGGTGAATCGACGCAAGCGTGAACCCTGGAGGGGTCCACTGATGGACGAACCGACGTAAATACGACCGAGACGACCAGGTGGCGGGCTTGGACCTCAGGGAGGCTTCCTACGTACCCTGTATAGAAGACAGGGATCAAAGTCCACGTAGTTCATTCTGTCAGGACTTACGCACTTGAGGCAGCCCGGATGCGGCAAAACTCAGTTGGAAGGGACTTGGACCGAAAGCAGAAGACACCTCGATCCCAGTCACACCCTCTACTGGCTTCGGCCGTGGGGAGGCGCAATGGAGATACACATGTGCAGCCTCCCATGAGAAACTAGGGGTTTATAATACCCTGCCCCCATAGGGAAAAGCCACTCCCATTAAATCGTCCCAAAAGGGGGACAATCCCGACATCCCTGCAGAGACGAGCGGGTGGGGGCCACATCCAAACCGGGGGAGACCCTGCGTGCGAGGCACGGGATCGAATGATGCGGACGGTTTAGCGTCTTGCCAGATGAAGTACAGTTTAACGTCGTGTGTTGAGGACGAGGCGGACGGTTTAACATCTTGCCGGACGAAGTACAGTTTAACGTCGTGTTTTGAGGACGAAGCACTTGGCAGTTTAACGTCTTGCAGCGCGGAAGATGGGGGCTAGGCAGTTTAACGTCGTGCAGCCTGGACGTATACAGTTTAACGTCGTGCAGGACGTGGTGCAGTTTAGCGTCATGCAGGACGAATGCTGAACAATTTAACGTCTTGTAGCTCGGACGTAGTGCAGTTTAGCGTCATGCTGGACATATGTGCAGTTTAACGTCATGCAGGACGAATGTGCAGTTTAACGTCATGCTGGACGATGGATTGCCGCCGACGGGTCCGTGTCACTTCGCACGAGCCTGGAAGGCTGCACGGGAAGACAACGCACGGTGCGGGCACCCAGGATGAGGATCATCGAGCGCCACGCAGGCGGGTACCCGCAGGGGGTCAAGGGAGGCGACCCTGGCGGATTGCGCGCAAAAGAGGAGCTTTGCGCGCAAAACCGCGGATCGGCGCGCAAAATGGCGGGCTGGCGCGCAATTGGGCCAGCGCTTTGCGCGCGGATGATTGGGATTGCGCGCACCGGGCTTCGGGTAGCGCACGGGGGCAACGGCTCATTCTCTAACGAATGGCCACTTTGAAGATGGGGGGTGCGCGCAATCGGGTTGGATTGCGCGCACCCGGGGGCAATTGCGCGCAAGGGGCTTCTTTTGCGCGCAAAGGCCTTCGGGTTGAAATTTATTCAAAGGGAAGGATCCAAGGGGATTGCGCGCGAAGGCGGACCCCAAGGCTCTATTGCGCGAAAGAAAGGAGGTTACCTGAAGATCGGCATTGCGCGCGGAAGGGGTTGAATTGCGCGCGCGGGAGACCGTTCGACTTCCAGCAACCTTTGAAACGTTGGGGGTCGCCTAGTATTTATAGGCAACCCCGGGCGCGGAATCCAAGGCGCGAGCGCGGAATTCTCCTCGCGGGCGCGGAATCGGGCACGGCGCGCAAGGGAGTTGCGCGCATCCCGGGGGTTTTGCGCGCGGATCATCATCTTTGCGCGCAGACCTCTGAAATTCCGCACAAGGCCTCCGGGCCCTCCGAAACATTCTTCCGACTCCAAATATGACCTCGCTTTCCGCATCCGGAGCTTCATTTGGGAACAACGGACTTTTCCGGCGTCTACAGTACAATTACAAATGTATATGAAATAGAAAAAGAAACAAAACAATTTCCTTTATAATACAATTGGAAGTGGAAATGTAAGAGTATTAAAATTCATTTAACTCAAAGAGAAGTGTAATCCTTTGCCCGAGGATAAGATGTCTGTCTTACCACCACCTTGGTAAGACCTCGATACAATGATCCGTACGTCTGTCTGCCTATCCCTGGCAGCCATCGATATAATGATCAGATCATCTGTCTGGCTATCCCTATAAGCCCTAGATTTTGTAGGTAGTAGGCACCTCTGACTTTCAATCACATGAAAGCCCTCAATACGGTGATCGGTCACACAAAGCCCAAACAAATAACTTATAGAAATATAGTAACTAAGAATGATCTGTTCAGGTTTTTTAGTTTCAAGGCTTTCAAACGGAGCATGAGAGAAGTAACAACGTCTCTCTCTATAACTTGATAGTAGAAATGTATCACAGTTATTCTTTCTCAACTTCAAATGACCTCCTATTTATAGGCCTCAGGATCCAACGGTCACATTTCCTCCAACGGTCATATTTCTCTTAAAAACTCGGAGGGACATGGACACCTGGAATTATAAAGGTCATATTGAAACATAAAACGTGGCATCGTTTTGATTAGTTTATAACTAACTCCCGTCATCGTTTTGGTTAAAACAAAAGATATGAGAAGATGATAAACAAGAGTCCAATTAATATGAAACATGTGTTTTTGACTAAGTGCCAAAACAAGAATATAATGAAAGTAAAACATGAGTATTATATGTATTACTGTGTTATATTTTGAAATGATACAAAGTAAGTGGACTTATAAGAATTAGTACGAATAATAGAGTAAATACATTTTCCAGAGTCAGTATAAAATTTATAGTCAGTACGATCAGCTTGGTCAGAACGATTAGCATGGTCAGTATGATCACCATGGTCAGTACGATCACCATGGTCAGTAGGATCCTCATGTTCAGTATGATCAGCATTGTCAGTATAATCAGCATGGTCAGTACGATCAGCATGGTCAGTACGATCTGCATGGTCAGTACAATCAGCATGGTAAAAGACATTTGTGATTTCCAAAACAAGATATAGAAGTCAAAGGAGAACTTATGACTCAACAATGATATGATAAAACAATATTATTTCATGGAAAGGAGTATATTGTATGTCCATCATGATACACTATTGTGAAAAAAAATTCTCTATCATATCATTTAACAGAATAATATGATCCATCAAAAAAACAACCATTATATGTTAAAAAAAATTGAGAACAGTTTTGGACTTGAATCCAAATTAATAATTAGCACCGCCACTCATTATAAAATAATATTTGAATATTATATTGTCAAATATTATAAATTACCTAAAAACCTTTGTAAAATAAATATAAATGGAAAAAATATCATGATATTGTGAAACAGAAGATAAAACACATCTTATCACAATGATAGAATCTCATGTTCTATAATGTTTTGGCTACAACTCTCCTAGAAACACTGTACACATCCTATCATTAAAAAATATTGAACTATGATAATAATGATAATAATCAATATCTTTATGATAATACACAAGAAAATTTTACCTTAAGAGGATATCAAATAGATAAAAATAAAAATAGTGAAATCCAATATTTACACAATGTTAGTGAATGTATTGAATATGTATTCTAATGAAACATGAGATCCATTGTGTTTCATAGAGGAATTGGAAACTATACAAAAAAAGTACATGTGATCTGTTAATGTTGTAACACATTAAAAAAGTGTCATATATAAATGTCTGTGATTTACTTTTACCAAAGTGATTAATATTCATTGAAAATTAAATAATGATGGTTACTCTCACTTTTACAAGTACTTTGTCATCCTCCATTGAAAACTCATAAACATTGTGACGGTTCATCAATTTTAATTATATTTCTAGATCCTTATGGAATATGTAGCATATAACTATAAAACATTGGCCTTTGGAAACAAATACCATGAACCATAGTGTGACATTAATATATCCATGAGAAACTATTGAATATAGTATTGACATCCACATTTATCAAGATACTACTCATATACAGGGAAATAATATAGGTTATTTACCAACACTTCGACAATGATAATATGTCAAACAATCAATGATGGCTACTATTAATGGATTATCAAAGACCCACTGTTGAGAACCATATACACCACCCTTTACATTGTAATAGTACATAATCTTTTATCTATATATTTCGATGAAGATTCCATTGGGTGATGGGTAGGGAAATAATATCAATTCTTACACATAACGTCTATTTATTCCATCATAGAAATTTGTTCAAGTAAAATATAGGTGATAGGATATGGTATATAAAAAAACAATAATTTGTATGGTCTAAAACCCTAAATATATTTTTGAACACAAAACTAACCATTCATTAAAACAATTATATCAAAATGATCCGGGAAATATAAATTGTATTTTCACTCATACAGGAAGACCTCTCTCTATTACAAATATACTAATATTAGATGCATCATTATCATTATAGAGTTTTAATTGAACATAAAAATAGATTTTTTTTAATAATACATTAAATATAGTCTAATTTTTCGGTTTACCTATTCATGGAATCCATACACCGCTTGATGGAACCATAAATCATAAGTGTTTCACAAATCACAATAATATCCATATTTGTATACTTGGATTCTATGACATAATAATCCTTCTCCAATAATATTATCTTCCTCTTGACATAATTCATACAAATAAAACATGGGGTTCTTATATAAAAAAATTAACATCATTCTATTTTTACCACATCTTCGGGTTTCAACTCACGAGTTTGGTTGTGATCCTATAGTAAACACTCTTCCAAGACAGTAACATCCCAACTTTTAACTTGTAGAGGTCTTTGATCTAAATGAATATTCCCATGACTAGCTCGTTTTTCTATATTCTGCAATGGAAACATTGGTTTATGTCATAGAAGAATTATTTTTCATTCTAGTATTTATTGATATTTCTAGGTACGAAGATCATATAAGGTTAATCCTAAATATCATAATGATCATATTACATCAAAATAAAAACCTAACATGATAGACATGGATAAAAATATGCCAATGTAATTTTAGGATTGTTATGGAATGATATGACTAGTTATTGAACATAAGAAGTATATGTTGATCATATAATCCGATCTCTTATTTTCCAAAAGTATCTATACAATGAAACCATAAGAAAATTAAATTTTATTCTATAAATGTGTAACAAACCATCATGGGATACAACATGTAGCTAGTAGAGGAATAAATCCACTACTATTCTATAGGGAATTCGTAGTCACCATGTGTAGTATACTAGCACATTGAAATCAATAAATAGATTTAAGGAATGATTTCACTAAAAAATATGATATATAAAATATATTTTGAATGAGAACTGTGTGATGAATACATTCCATAATCAGGAATGATAAAATAGAGATATAACCCATAATCATTCATTTAAAAATTAAGTTATATGTGTAACAACAAAAAAGGATAATGAAATATATATATATAACTACCCCATGTGATATTTATTAATTATTCATCTATCTAACCAACGACTAACAATATCCGACTAACATAAGCCCCTCCCCTCAATGTGGCACCTTTCATAATACTATATCAAATAAAAACACAATGTAAAAAATACTGAGAAAATGTATGTATGTGATTAAAAAATGAAAAACTACATTGATCCCATGTATTCCATAATAAATTATATGAATAATGTTTCCAATATACGCAATTTACAATTAAAAACATGGAACTTAAATTTAAATAGTATTATAGTAAAGGAATGTTGAACAGTTCCCCTATTTTCACAATTCTATATCAATCTGTCTAAATAATGTTACAAATCGTAATTATAGAAATACATTATCATTAATCAAATAACCTATATCTATTCAATGATATTAAAAATCATAAGGACAATCTTTAACATGTCATTCATCACAAAAGGTACGGATAGATAGAAACTCGTCCTACAATCAATGACCATGGTAGAAATCAATTTATTGAACCTTATTCATAGAAAAAAAAAATGTAGGAACAAAATTTAACTTGACACCCCTATAAAAGAAATCATTCCCCAGAAGCCATGAATCTATGGCCTAGGAATGGAATAGTAACCCAGAATGAGAATAGACTTGCAATACCTTTTGAAATAGTCATATACATTACAATCCTCCAATTTACCCATGTATCCATTGTGTTACATTTACCAAATAATTTTAAAAGTCCATACAAAATGTCAAAAGACAATTATAAACAATTGTATCCTTAAAAACATAAATTGAAAACGTATTTTAATTGTATTTCAATTTTCATTGAAAAAACCATTATTTATGCAAATCAATGGGAAACTATATTTTCTTAAAAAACCCATTTAAGAAAATGTATAAACAAAAATAGACATTATATAATTTAATTAAGAAATAAAATTAAAATTAAATATAATTCAAGGTTCATCCAACATAATCTATTGACATAACTACCAAACATAATCACGGTTAGAAAAAAATATTTGATAGGATCTGAAAAAATGGAATGTGAATAAAAACATGATAATTTAATAATTTCCAAAACACCATTTCTTGAATCATTCTATAAAATATCAAAATAAAAAAGTTTCAATTAATTATTTAGGTCAACACATACCTCAATATTTTTAGGTGGTGCACTACGACACCATAGATGTGGAATTTAGAAGTCTAAAAAATCAATGGAACATGTTGTTATCATTGATGAATTTTTATATGAAGAATTTTTAATTAAATAATACTTATATCAAAACATATTCTCATAAAAACAATTGTAATAAGATGAGAAACATCATTATTACTTAGATAAGTTAAACCATCCATGATAGATTTCAATGCCTTAAAAGTATAATTCCAAACTAATTGAATCTACATAAAAATCATGGATTAACACATGGTTTTGAGAGATATGGAAAAATATGAATAATTAAAGGATTTTTTACTGAATAACATTAAAATACACTAGGAATAAGAAATCAAATTGGGGGCTAGAAATCAATCATGAGAATTCTATTGGATGCGTGTACTATGAAAAAGTTGTATCATCTGATTAAAAATCACAAGTGGAAAATTAGATAAAATAATTTAATTAAAATCCTATATTCATTTTCTATAATGAATCAATAAATTAGACTCTTCCCAAATACATGTTTATGTTCTGATTAGACCATTCATAGTGTGAACTATTTCAACAACCTGTATGTAAAGAACCGTAAATTTCAAGGAAATTTTTTTCATAATTTTCTGTGGAATTTTACAAGAACGCAGTTTCTGACGGCACCTGATTCCGAGGCCCGGTGTGCCCGGAATCATTTTTCGAAGTTTGGATCAAGTATGTTCAGTGAACGAACGAGCGGGTTTTTCTAACTCTTGAACTGGCGCTCGGAATCAAATTCTGAGGGCATCGATGGAATCGCAGCACCGGTAATTTCTTAGAAACGCCTCTTCCGTTGTTGTTTTGGCTCGGGTGTGGTTTTTAATTTTTGTGCTTTATGTTATGAAATAAAATAATGTGGTGCGACAACTTTATTTTTATTTAACCTAAAGCACATAAAAGCCACATAAAGCTTCTTAAACTGAGTTGATGCGGATAGGGTGAAATCCAAAATATCCTACCCTCTTGGTAGGATATTTGTGAGGTGGGGCCCGCACGAGCCCCACCGTTTCTTTTCCGCTATGTAACGCACCCGCGAAAACCCCTATTAAATGAAAGTAAACTGGGGAATTTCCTTAAACAATTAAACGCTCCTCTTAATTGGGTGGTTTATTTGTTGAAATAAATTCTAAGAATTTATTTGTTCGCGTCTTAACCTGTTTCCAACCCATTGGCATGTTAATAAAATAAGACCAATGAACCATTCTTGAGGATTGTTCGTTGATAGAATTTGATATAACTTTATGTCCTTCATCCACCTTTGCGAAGAACGCGAAGAACGCGAAGAACGTGAAGAACGCCGACCATCGATGAAGAGCAACGAAGAACTCATGACCCCGAGAGATCGATGCGACGCCAATGCTTCTTCCGCGATGTTCTTCCCCGCGACAATTCTTCGATCAACTGCTTGAGGTAAGAGTTTTAAAATCTTCTAAATTCATTTTTGGTTTCTATCCTCAACAGGGATTTAATTATTTTAATTAAATCCGTGTGTTTCTATATCCCACGGAGATTGTCGACGCGACGCCCTTCCGCGATGATGCGACGCCCTTCCGCGACAATGCAACGCCCTTCCGCGACGCGACGATCACCTTCTCCCGCGATGGTCAATTCCGCGAAGAACGCACGCTCGACGACTTCGGCGAGGTAGGGAATTTATTTAAAAATAATACTTTATTCCCGTAGCTGTTTCCTTCTAAAACAAGATCTCGTGATCAAAGTGAAATTTTAATTTATTAAAATTGCATCTTGTAATGTTTTCATGTGTTGATCATTTTTTTTTATTTTCCCAATTATTATCTCTTAAAGCGGAGGGTGTGGGCCAAAAAACCCCGGCCCGACAACCCTCCACAGTTCTTCGTTGATGTGCGGAATGGCGAACGACGACGAAATGGGTCGCAGAGACGATTTTTTGATTCCGCAGTGAAGAATGGGACCCGGGAGGAGCTACGGCGCAGACGGAAATGGAATCAGACCACCAGAGCAACTCTGGTGGCCCGGGGAATCCACCGGCGGCGCCCCGGCACGATGCCGAACAGAGACGCTGCGGCTTCAGCCACGATGGTGGTGGCCTACCAGACCCGTGGCCGCGCGGGTCCAGTGGCCCACGGGACGCGGCAAAGCCGCGTCCGCTGACCCAGCGCGGCCCCACGTGGGGACGCGTCGCTTCATCCCGCGGGGGCAGCACGCCTCCCGCGGCTTCTTCCGCTCGGCCGCTCGGCCGAGCTGAGCCGGGCCGACCCGTCGGGCCTGGTCATGCCCAGGCCGGGCCGGGCCACCCTGGCTGGGCCGAGTCACGCCAAATCGGGTCGACCCGGTTCGGGTCGACCCTAGGGGGGTGGGCCGGGTCAGTCCGGACCCAGACCCCCCGTTTCCGGACTTTTTGGTATTTCCCTCATAACATGATCTACGGACCTCCGAACGATGCGCCGTCAGTGGAAATGAGATCCTTGGGTCGAGACGGTCGTTTCGATATATCACACATAAGGTTTCGGAATTCTTTGGGTTCGGCCGGGTTGGTTCGTATATGAAACCAACCGGGCCCTCGGAGAGGAAACAATCATATCTTGAGCTTCGGACGTCCGATTGATGTGTCGTCGACTTTGTTGTTTTTCTCTAAGTGAGACGGATCTTTTGGATTACTCCGCCCAATGTTTGGACGCAGGTGGAGTATGGTCAGGTTGGTTTTGTCTAAAAAACCAACCGGGCCCCTGGGACGAAAAAGCCAATATCTCTCAGACCGGGCGTCTGATTGACGCGTCGTCTGTGACGTTGAGTTCCTGATGGCGATACGAAACTTTTGGATACATAAACTATGGACTAGGTGTCAGTTGATGTATCAGCCTCTCGGATCGTGGAGCATACCCTCCCTAACGAGTTTGCTGTGTGTGGGAACCCTAGAGCTGGTTGTGACTGCTACTATGACGATGACGACTATACAGAGATCCTCAGTGGATTCGACGATGACGACTACATCACTCAGCGATGCATTGTGGGTCAGTGCTACCGATCCTGTGTGGGTCCGATCCTGTGTGGGTCAGCGGTCAGCGGTCCTGTGTGGGCCAGCACCTACAGGTCCTGTGTGGGCCCGATCCTGTGTGGGACTTTGCTGGGGTTAGTTACCTATCGTTCCTTTGTTGTTCAGATCCTTTGTGAGCCATTGCGGGGTTAAGAACCTATCGATCCTTTGTGGGTCAGATGGATTAGATGGATCAGTGATCATCTCTATCATCATTCGAAGAAGTGTACATGTGTGAGGTGAAACCCTGTTTTACTTTCCATTGAAGATTGTGTTGTGTTGTCCTGTGTGGATTTACGTTTTTCTTTCCTTTATGGATTGTGTTGAGTTATCTTGTGTGGATTTAGGTTTTCCTTTCCTGTGTGGACTGGGTTGTACTTGAGCTCGGATGTTGGAGCTGAGCGAGAATTGACGACTTAGGTATATGTATGGGCATATACCTAAGATGTGTCGGATGTTACTTCGAGATTGTACCTTTCCTTTGTGGTTTATCCATTGTGGATTCGGGGAGTCCTTTGGGGGTCTCGGGGTCCCCACTGAGTAGCTTATACTCACCCCTACACGGGCTATGCCCGCACTACGTTGTGTTGGTTGCAGACGACGGACAACACTGATCATGGAGGAGGCTTTCTGATCAGGACGATACCTGGAGGTGGACCACTGGGTGGGATGTACTCGAAGCAGTCGTGTGGACCCGAGGAGCAGTGGAGGCAATCTGTACCCACTCATCAGGTGGGACTTCCAGTGGACGTCTCGACATTGTGGCTTTACTTTTCAGTTGCTATTTTCCTTTATCGAGTTATACTTTACATTCAGATTGGGTTTGTATTCTGGCCCACTTACATTTCTTCACTTACTGTTATACCCGTTTTTACTTAGTGTTTACTTTTTCCGCTTGCTTACTCTGTGGTGCTTGTTTACATTACAAAGGCAATACCTTCCCTTTACCGGGATTTATGCCATGGTGATAGTTGCCTTCCCCTGGCCTTTGGAAGGCGGGATTGGGGTAGTCACGGCACGGGCCACGAGGACGGGTCGTGACAAATTGGTATCAGAGGAGTTCGGTTATACCGCAGACACTGATCTTTCTTCTGTGTGAAGAAATAGTGTTAAGCGTATTGAGTGTGGTTATCTGTCCAGAGAGCCTTGTGTTGGTGTGGCGGCCGACGTATCCGTACACCAGGACCCTGGCTTCTGATTTCCAACTTAATGCACGAAAACATTGATTGCATGTGTGTTTCCATGATTTCTTCATGATTACTTTGTATCAGCTCACCAGGTATACTGTTCTGACCGTGGCGCACCTGTTTCCTTTCAGGATGGCCCCACGACGGCAGCCATCTAGGGTTCCGGGAGTTGTATGTGACGACAGCCCGCCGAGCGATGAGGCCTCGGTATAGGGCCCTTTGACAGTAGAGGCACCGGTGGTACCTCTACCCATCGAGCCGCCGATGCTTCCAGCACCAGCCGCTGACGATGCACGTCACCTTGGTGCACTGCATGAGTTCCAGCGCCAGCGACTGCCCAGGTTCGGCAGGGAGATGGACCCCTAGGCAGCCGAGGACTGGATGGAGGTAGTTGTACAAGTTTTCAAGCTAGTGAGCACACCAACAGACCTCATGGTGATCCTCGCAGCAAGCCTACTGCACGCAGCACCGGGCCTATGGTGGAGCATGATGCTCCAGGTGCACGATGAGGCATATCTCCTCTGGACAGACATTGAGGGACTCTTCCGCTCAGAGTTCGTACCGGCCACCCTCTGTGCGGTGCACATCCAGGAGATTCTTCAGCTGCGGTAGGGCAGCTTGACGGTCACCCAGTACTCTGCGAGATTTACCGATCTCTCGCGCTACTTGAACGAAATGGTACGGGACCCATTCTTCTGGGCCCGGACCTTTGAGAAGGGATTGAGACATGAGATCCAGGCGTCGCTGATCTCCCTCAGCATTCTAACTCAGGCAGGATTTTTTGAGCGATCCCTTTTGATCGAGAGCTTCCTTGCTGAGACTTCTCCAGTGGTGAGGCCTACCGCTGGGCGGCATGTAGCAGAGTCTTCTACAGCAGGCAGTCGACGGATGACTCAGGGGTCCAGGCAGACTAGACCCTCACGTAGACGACCTCAGGACACTGGCTCAGCAGTGCGGGACACACATCGTGGATCCAGTCTTTCGAGAGGCAGACAGTGCTACACATGCGGCTAACAGGGTCACATGGCTCGTGACTGCCCGACCCACCGTGCCGAGGAGCAGCAGACAGTTGAGGGGCCACACAGACAGAGGAAAAGGGTCAACCATGGCGGTCTGCAGGGTGGAGGTGGACGAGGCTGAGGAGCTGGCCGAGTAGCAGGTGGTGGGCGACGCTTTGAGGCTCTACCACCACCACCACCAGGAGGTCCACCCTGACCACAGGGAGCTGGCGGGCAGAGACATGCACAACTCCAGGCAGTGGAGGCCTATGACCACGGCGCACCCGAGATGATTCGAGGTACGATCTGTGTCTATTCCACCTTTACTGCTGTTCTTATAGACACAGGAGCGTGTCACTCATTCATAGTCACTGCCCTTGTTCGGAGCTCGGAGATTCCGACAGAGCCGTTGGCTCGATCCTTACGGCTAGAGACTCCTACGGGAGCAGACTCGATGATTACGCACTGGTGCCGGTAGTGTGAGCTTACTCTAGGAGGCGAGAGCTTCGGCTGAGATCTTCTTGTAGCGGCGTCGAGGCCTTACGACGTCATCTTGGGCATGGACTGGTTATCTACAGTCCATGCACAAATTGAATGTATTCGGCGCAAGGTGTGATGTGTACGCACCGACGGGAGTAGGTTCACCTTCACCGGTGAGAAGGGAGCTTTCACAACACATGATGGACTTACGCAGAGGAGAGGACAGCCCATCACTAATCAGTTGGCTAGCCTCATCCTAAGAGCAGTTGACGTGCGGAGTCCTGGTTTTCCTACAGTGGTGGATCAGTACGCGGACGTCTTTCCCGACGACGTTCCAGGGCTACCTACTTGTCGAGAGGTAGACTTTCACATTTATCTTTACCCCGGGACAGCTCCGATATCCACTCTAGCATATCGGATGGGCCCCGCTGAGCTTCGAGAGATACGGGTACAGATGGAGGACTTGCAGGGCAGGGGATTCATCCGACCCAGTGTTTCACCCTATGCTTCCCCGATATTGTTCGCCAAGAAGGAGGACGAGAGCTTGTGACTTTGTGTCGACTATCGTCACCAGAACCAGGTGAAAGTGAGGAACATGTATATGATACTGAGTATTGATGACCTCTTAGATCAGCTCAAGGGAGCACGGTGGTTCTCAATGATAGACCTCAGGTCAGGCTATCATCAGCTCAGAGTTCGGGACGAGGACATGCAGAAGATGACCTTCAGGTGTCAGTATGGCCACTATGAGTTCTTGTTTCAGCCATTCGGCATAACCAATTCTCTAGCAGTGTTCATGGGCCTCATGAACAGGATCTTTCAGCCATAACTCTATCGATTTTTCGTATTCTTCATCGACGACATTTTGATTTACTCGACGACTGAGGAGAGGCACGCCTACCACTTGTGTGTTGTACTAGACACATTCTAAGAGCACTAGATTTATTGCAAGCTCTCGAAGCGTCAGTTTTGGATACGTGAGGTCCACTTCTTGGGGCACGTCATATCTGAGGCGGGAGTTTCAGTGGATCCTGTGAAGATCGAGGCAGTGCTAGCTTGGGAGCCACCCAGGAGTGTGACAGAGGTGCGGAGTTTCTTGGGACTAGCTGGATACTATCAGAGATTTCTTCCAGACTTCTCCAGAGTTTTGGCACCACTCTCAGCTTTGACGAAGATGTGGATACCCTTTGTGTGGTCAGACAGATGTCAGCAGAGCTTCCAGGAGCTGAGACAGAGATTGACCAGCGCACCTATCTTATGGTTTCCTGAGGAGGGAGTAGGTTACGTAGTTTACTACGATGCATCAGGGACTGGACTCGGATGTGTTCTAATGTAGGAGCAGGCAGTGATCGCCTATGGATCACGTTAGTTGAGGCCGCATGAGCATAAATACGCCACCCATGACCTGGAGTTGGAAGCATTGGTCTTCTCTCTGAAGACATGGAGACACTATCTGATGGGCGAGTGCTTTACAGTCTTTTTTGACCATCAGAGTCTCAGGTACATATTCTCGCAGAAGGACCTGAACCTGAGACAGCAGTGATGGCTCGAGTTCCCCCAGGACTATGACTTTGAGATAGTCTATACTCCTGGGAAGGGGAACGTGTTAGCAGATGCTCTCAGCAGGAGGACGAGCATTCAGCTACTTGAGGAGGCGACAGAGCAGCTAGCCACTTTGCAGATATTCTGCATGGATAGAGATGGATCAGCCTTCATTCAGTCTCTCACAGTCACCCCTCCACTACTACATCGGGTCAGAGAGGTGCATCGTGGGGACACTGACTGTGAGACACGGCGTGCACAGATATCCTCAGGACAGGCACCTGATGGCTTCTCCTTTGGAGCAGAGCACGACATCCTTTTCAGAGGAGGTACTTTAGTACCTGTCGCATTACGAGAGGAGGTGCTGAGAGAGTTTCACACTTTTCCATTGGCGGTACATCCTGGAGTGGGGAAGATGTACCAGGACCTCAGATGACAACACTGGTGGCCAGGCGTGAAGAAGGTTGTGGCAGAGTTCGTTTCTCGATGCCTCACCTGCCAGCAGGTGAAGGCAGAGTATTAGGTACCAGTAGGCTTGGTAAAGCCATTGGATTTCCCGGAGTGGAAGTGGGACGGGATATATATGGACTTCGTGACTGGACATCCACGGACTTCCAGAGATCACGACTCCAATTGGGTGATTGTCGACCGACTCTCCAAGTCGGCTCACTTATTACCCATTAGAGAGCAGTGCTCAGTGGAGAGCTTGGGGCGTCTCTACGTTTAGGAGATTATTCGGATTCATGGTGTGCCATCATCTATCATCTCCGATCGAGATGCTCACTTTACTACCCGGATTTGGAAGGGATTGTATGAGGCGTTTGGGATGCAGCTACATCTAAGCCCCGCCTTTCACCCTCAGACAGATGGTCAGATGGAGAGGACCATTCAGACTCTCGGGGAAATGCTCCGCGCATGTGTCCTCGACTTTGGTCGTAGCTGGGAGGACCACCTACCTTTGGTGGAGTTCGCTTACAACAATAGCTACCTCTCCACCATTGGGATGGCACCATACGAGGCATTGTACGGCAGGCCTTGCAGATCTCCTTTGTGCTGGACAGACCCTCGGGAGTCAGCACTTGTGGGACCAGAGATGGTCTGGGCCATGACAGCGAAGGTCCAAGTCATCCAGGAGCGGATGAGGACAGCTCAGAGCCGGCAGAAGTCTTATGCTGACAGGAGTCGGAGGCCACTAGAGTTCGAGGATGGCGACCACGTCTTCTTGTGTGTCTCACCTCGACATGTATTACGAAGATTTGGCCGAGGCGGAAAGTTGTCTCCACGCTTCATCGGACCATTCCAGGTCCTCAGCAGGATTGGCGAGGTGGATTATCGCTTGGCTCTACCACCTCAGTTGCACCAGGTGCACAGCGTCATCCACGTATCTCAGCTGAGGAGATACGTGCATGACCCGACACACATCATTGACCATTGGGAGCTGGACGTTGATGATGGGGCGACTTTTGCGGAGGTCCCGGTAGAGATCGAGGATCGAAAGGAGCAGGTCCTTTGTGGACGATCGATTCCTCTAGTGCGCATCAGATGGCAGCATGTGAACCTCCAAGAGAGCACTTGGGAGCGGGAGGCTCAGATGCGTTCTCAGTACCCACTTTTTTTCCCTAGTTTATGATGTATCTTTATGGGGACGTAAAGCCCTGAGGTGGGAGTTATTTAAAGACCCGTAAATTTCAGGGAATTTTTTTTAATTTTCTTTGGAATTTTACAAGAATGCAGTTTCTGACAGCACCTGATTTTGAGTCCCGGTGTGCCCGAAATCATTTTCCGAAGTTTGGCTCGGGTACGTTCAGTGAACGAACGAGCAGGTTTTTATAACTCTTGAATCAGTGCTCGGAATCAAATTTTGGGGGCACCGATGGAATCGCAGCGCCGATAATTGCATAGAAACGCCTCTTCCGGAGATGCATTTGTTCAGATGTGGTTTTTCATTTTTGGTCTTTAAGTTAAGAAATAAAATAATGTGGTGCGACAACTTTTTTTTTATTTCACATATAGCCACTTAAAAGACACTTAAAGCTACTTAAAGTGAGTTGATGCAGATAGGGTGCAATCCAAAATATCCTACCCTCTTGGTAGGATATTTGTGATGTGGGGCCCACACGAGCCCCACCGTTTCTTTTCCGCTATGTAATGCACCCACGAAAACCCCTATTAAATGAATGTAAACTGGGGAATTTTATTAAACAATTAAATGCTCCTTTTAATTGGGCGGTTTATTCATTGAAATTAATTCTAAGAATTAATTTGTTCGTTTCTTAACCTGTTTCAAAACCGTTGGTATGTTAATAAAATAAGACCAATGAACCTTTATTGAGGATTGTTTGTTGAGAGAATTTGACAGAACGTTATGTCCTCCATCCTCCTTTGCAAAGAACGCGAAGAATGCGAAGAACGTGAAGAACGTCGGCCTTCGACGAAGAGCAACGAAGAACGCCCGACCCCCGGAGATCGACGCGACGCCGACGCTTCTTCCGCAACGTTCTTCCCCACGACAAATCTTTGATCAACTGCTTGAGGTAGGAGTTTTAAAATCTTCTAAATTCCTTTGTGGTTTCTATCCTCAACATGGATTTAATTATTATAATTAAATCCGTGTGTTTCTCCAACCCTCGGAGATCACTGACGCGACGCCCTTCCGCGACGACATGATGCCCTTCCAAGACGACGCAACACCCTTCCGCGACGCGACGATCACCTTCTCCCGTGACGGTCAATTCCATGAAGAACGCACGCTCGACGACTTCGGCGAGGTGGGGAATTTATTTGAAAATAATACTTTATTCCTGTAGCTGTTTCCTTCTAAAAAAAGATCCTGGGACCAAAGTGCAATTTTAATTTATTAAAATTGTATCTTGTAATGTTATCATGTGTTGATCATCTTTTTTTTTTCTGATTGTTATCTCCTAATGCGGAGGGTGCGGGCCAAACAAAAACTGCCCGAAAACCCTCCGCAACTCTTCGTTGATGTGGGAACGGCGGACGACGACGAAATGGGCCACATAGACGATTTGTTGATTCCGCAGTGAAGAATTGGACCCGGGAGGAGCTACGGCGCATGATGAAATGGAATCGGCCCACCAAAGCAACTCCGGTGGCCCGCGGAATCCACCGGCGGCAGAAGCAGCGGCGGTGGCGGCCGACCAGACCTGCGGCTGCGTGGGTCCGGTGACACACGGGACGCAGCAAAGCCGCGTCCGCTGCCCAGTGCGGCCCCACGCGGGGACACGACGCTTCATCCTGCGGGGGCAGCACGCCCCCTGCGACTTCCTTCGCTCGGCCGCTCGGCCGACCCAAGCTAGGCCGACCCGCCGGGCCGTGTCGCGCCTAGGCCAGGCCGGGTAGACCCAAATCGGGTCAACCCGGTTTGGGTCGACCTGGGGGGGGTTGGGTCGGGTCGGTCCGGGACCAGACCCCCCATTTCCGGACATTTCGGTCTTTCGCTCATAACATGAGCTACGAGGATCAGAATGACGCGCCATCCACGGCGATGCGATCCTTGGATCGAGACGGTCATTTAGTCATATCACACATATGGTTTCCGAATACTTTGGGTTCGGCCAGGTTGGTTCCTATACGAAACCAACCTGGCCTTCGGAGCCGAACGCTCATATCTTGAGCTTCGGATGTCCGATTGACGTTTCGTCGACTTTGTTGTTTTTCTCTAAGTGAGACGGATCTTTTGGCTTAATCTGCCCGAGGATTGGATGCAGGTGGAGTACGGTCGGGTTTGTTTTGCCTTATAAACCAACCGGGCCCCTGGGACGAAAAAGCCAATATCTCTCAGATCGAGCGTCCGATTGACGCGCCGTCTGTGACGTTGAGTTCCTGTTGGCGATACAGAACTTTTGGATACATCAACACTTGACTAGGTGTCAGTTGATGTATCAGACTCTTGGCTCGTGGAGCGGACCCTCCCGAACGAGCTTGTTGTGTCCGGGAACCCTAGAGCTGGCTGCGACTGCTACTATGACGACGGCGACTGTACAGAGATCCTCAGTGGATTCAAGGACGACGACTACAGCACTTAGCGATCCTTTGTGGGTCAGTGCTACCGATCCTGTGTGGGTCCGATCCTGTGTGAGTCAGCGCTCAGCGGTCCTGTGTGGGCCAGCGACTACAGGTCCTGTGTGGGCCCGATCCTGTGTGGGTCTTTGCGGGGGTCAGTTACCTATCGATCCTTTGTGGGTCAGATCCTTTGTGGGTCATTGCGGGGGTTAGTACCTATCGATCCTTTGTGGGTTCGACGGCTTAGATGGATCAGTGATCATCTCTATCATCATTCGAAGAAGTGTACCTGTGTGAGCTGAAACCCTATTTTGCTTTCCTTTGTCGATTGTGTTGTGCTATCCTGTGTGGATTTACTTTTTGCTTTCCATTATGGATTGTGTAGAGCTATCCTGTGTGGACTGGGTTGTACATGAGCTCAGATGTTGGAGCCGAGCGATAATTGATGACTTAGGTATATGTATGGGCATATACGTAAGTCGTGTCGAATGTTACTTCGTGATTGTATCTTTCCTTTGTGGTTTATCCTTTGGGGATTCTGAGAGACCTTCAAGGGTCTCGGGGTCCCTACTGTGTAGCTTATACTCACCCCTACACGGGCAATGCCCGCACTATGTTGTGTTGGTTTTAGACGACGGACATCGCTGATCATGGTGGAGGCTTGCGGAGCAGGACGGTACCTGGAGGTGGACCACTGGGTGGGACGTACTCGGAGCGGTCGGCTGGACCCGAGGAGCAGTGGAGGCTATCTGTACCCCCCCTTCAGGTGGGAATTCCATTGGACGGCTCGACGTTGCGGCTTTACTTTTCAGTTGTTGTTTTCCCTTTTCGAGTTGTACTTTACTTTCAGATTGGGTTTGTATTCTGGCCCACTTACCTTTCCGCACTTACTTGTGTACATGTTATTACTCAGTGTTTACTTTTTCGGCTTGCTTACTCTGTGGTGCTTGTTTACTTTACAAAGGAAATGTATTCCCTTTACTAGGATTTACGCCTTGGTGCTAGTCGCCAGCCCCTGGCCTATGGAAGGTAGGTTTGGGGTAGTCACGGCACGGGCCCCGAGGACGGGTCGTGACACAATACATAGAAAAAATACATTGGAAACAATTATGGGGCATCTTAGACACCCTCCAAACTAGGAAAATAGTCACATAGACATAAAATATGGATTTACCATAACCATGATGTAATAGTTGAGGATTATGAATCATTTTAAAAACAGTTGCATTATTAGGTAATTATTAAATTTTTATTCAGGTATATAATCCCAAAATTATTTCCTCGTCATTGATGAACTATGGTGATTCCCTATTCTTATTTTATCAACATTCGATATATCTATATATCATCCAATTATGAATACTAAATATTATATAGAATAAATGATTCTTTAGTCATATTGTCATGGTTGGATGATGTTATTACCATAATTTTTCCAACCCCCTTCATTTTTATTTATTAATTATTTTTTATGCCTCTCTATCTATATAATTTATAATGTATTATTATTTGTTCTATATAGAATATCTTCCACATTATTATCCTTCCAGTTATATTAATGGAATTATAATTCATAATACATTTTTAAATTTAGACACCATGAATACCACATTTTAAAATCCATTAATTATATAATATACATGATACTCGTATAATAATTATATATTTCACACTCATCACCATTTGATAAATCATCCATGTTTTCAATGTGAATATTTCTACATCAAACTCTAGTTCATTTCTTATATAGTGATACATAATGATCATCTATTGTAAATATGAAACATCATTCACATAATTCAATATGATTACATCAAAATTAATATATTTATTTGATTAGGGACATTTTAATAGTAATATTTCATTATTGATTTAATAAAAATAAAAGGTCATATGATAAGAATCTTATTATAATAAAGGAATTTATCACGATGTTCATTTTCATCAAAATGATAAACTCTAATACTTGTAATCATGATTAGTTGTTTTCCCAATTGATATAAGATCCACATTCATCATCTATAATGCCCAGATAATTAATGGAAAATTAGAATCTCTATAATAGATATTGGTATAAGGCTTTCTATCATCACATTTTCATTAATTTATAAATTCATTTCAAATTTATACTAATAACATTCCTAAAAAATATTATATTTTCTATTAAAAACACATTTTAACATTAATTATAATATAAAATCACTATTTTCCATGAAAACAAACATAGTAATAAAATAATCCATATATTCAATACTACATTTATATTTTATAATATCAACTTATACAATGGATACCATGAATTTTTCTAGGTAATGTTTGATAGATCTATTATTTATCAGCATTAATATTTATGGAGAATTAGTGTGTACGGATTAAATTACACTAATTTGTTATAAAATATTGTCTTAGGAAAAACCCCAACTATGATATCCAATAGATTATATACAAATAAAATATTTACAATAGGTGTTTATTTCTCCCCATATAACTGAAAAAAAATCATCAATGTAACGAAATAGATGAATACTTTTTGTTTTGTTTAGTTTATGATAATCAATGTAGTGTTGAATTAATACATCTTTCATATTGAAAGAATGTAATGGTGTACCCCATGGGGAATCAATTATATAGTTTAATACCTTATTTATATTATTTTATAGTTTCATTACATGTTCCTAAAATTCATTCATGGCTCTTATATAAGGAAAATTTGATATAGATATATCTCTATATAAATATTCAATCAAGAACACAAAATATCATTCCAAATAAAGAACATAAATATATTTACAGTATATATAAAATATTCTTCTATAGTTGTCATATAAATGCATGCACACAACAAAAACTAAATTATATAGTTTATAAGTTGAATTTCAATCCAGTATTATCCCATGACATTTTTGGTTTTTAATTTATAGAATTATGATAAAACTGGATTAAAAATTATTACACAAGAAAATATTGATATTTTTTTCATAGAAAATATTTTATTAAGGTGAAACATATATTTAAATTAGTACAAACCAATCATCATTCTTAAAGAGTATTTAATGTAAATATATTGATGTAGATCATGTTCCTAGATCTACTTAAGATTAAAAAACTCATTTATAATCAGTGTTTGAGACAATAAATCTCATTACTAGATAAAAAAATATCATGAAAAATTGTAGGGTTTATTGGGAACTAAATTATATATATATATATATATATAATTTCAATGAACCATAAAATGAATAAGAAAATTAAATCTTTTTATATCAACAAGAAGTGAGAGACATTCATAAGTCTTTCCACCACAATCCATATAACATTATTATATCAATCTGATATGGGTAACCCAATCACACAATATATTTCAACATCATCCCATTTATACTATAGAATAGTTAACTACTATAAAATACCAACTGGATACAGATGTTACGCCCCCACTTATTTACAGGTGGAACACCTCGTAACTAAACCATCCACCTCTCACTTCATACCCATCCACTAATAAAAATGGTGAATGGCATGGTATATGTTGGTAACTCTGAATGAACTGCCTAAAAGGAAGCATGAAACACATGAATCATATCCAAACATATCTCCAAATGAACCAAGAAATGTCCATGTATACGCAATATCTATCACCACCTACCATCCATCTAGGAGGTGGACCCTCACATGCTACATTATCCTACAAGAGTTATCCCTCAGAATCTGAAAGATAACCAATCCTCATTATGTACATGATGGTTGAAGTCGCAACTTTAGAAGAAAAGAATGTATTTCCATTAATGTTGTGAACCTCCAAATTTATCTTATATAAAAGGGACATAAGATTCCACTCACCACTAGCATCATACACCGTCAGTATCTGAGTCCTCCTTATCAATGCACCAGCCACTGCATTACCTTTTCAAGGCATGTTGGAAAGATCCAAGTCGAATGACTATAGGTATTCCACCTAGCTTCAATGCCTTAGATTTTAATCACATTTATTAAAGATGTAAATGATATTTTTGTGGTTTGTGTACAATACAAAACACTCCCCTAATATGTAATGTCACCAAATTCATAAGGCATGAAAAATAATTGCTAACTCGAGAGGATGTGTTGGGTATTTCGTCCCATGTGGCCTCCACTACTGATACTCATCTGAAATGAATTGACAACCTACATATTAATTTCTCTTAGCATGATATATAATATGTTGTAGTACATAGTGTACCTTCTTACCTACTATGGAAAAATCAGTATCGGTGTTGATGTTAATCTCACCTTCATCACCTAAATGGATATACCACAATCATTCGACTACACAAACAACATATCCTTTTTAGTCAAACATGTCAACAATTATTCTAGGCATGAGATTTAATATATAATACGCCTAAACATCATTCACCAATTAAATCATTATGTCAAACATGTTAATGGGTTGTTCCAATGAATATATTGCACACACATTCTCTAGGTCAACTTAAACTCATGTTTCCGATATAATGTTACCCATGATGTAATTCTTTCCCATCCAACAGTGGAACTTTGTGAGAATAGAATATAATTTATCCTCTATGAATGTATATAAAATGATCTTAAGATGGTTGTCATGGTCCTGTCGATTATGATGATACCCGGTGATATTTTCCATGAAAACCACCATAAAAGAATCCATGTCAGGATGGAACACTTGGTTCATAAGTCACCTAAAAACTGATGGTGTTTTGATGTGAACGAACGACATATCTAGATACTCATATATAATATACCTAATTCAAAATATGGTACAAGGTATGTCTTCAGGTTTTACATGTACCAATTGATATCTCATATAAATCATGGAGAATACTCGAGCTCCTTAGAGCTGATAGAAGAGATCATATATTTGTGGTAGAGAATATTGGTTCTTAACTTTCTACTCCTTCAATTTATGATAATGCACACATTCCTGAGGTTACCATTTTCATTTTTTGAAAAAAAGGATTGAAAAACACAACAAATAATTATTGTTTCAGATAAAACATTTTGCCTCCAAATCCCCAAGTTGCCTCTTGATATTTTTCCACTCTTTCATAGCCATCCAATAAGGATGAATTGATACCATTGCATGTCCCAGTACAATTTTTATTGAGAAATATATATATATATATACATCACAAGTGGTAGGAATGAAAATTCCTAATATAATACAATCATGCAATGATCAGTCACTAGAGAAAAATATATCTTACAATTCCCCTGGTGATCTAGATATAGACACACAACTTAGGTCGTCACTCCACCCAACCCATGATGATGTGGTCCACCTATACATGAATAGACATACTATTCTAATTTTTGTTGAAATGATCCTCCCTCTAGTTACATGAAACTCACCATGCGATGATATAAATCCACAAAGGATTGATAATGAACCAACAAGTTCATCTTGAGGATGACATCAATGAATGTTATATATAAGACATATAAATCCTATATGAAGTGACCCCCACCAACCTCAATGGGGAACTCCTTACATTAACTAAAACATTCCATTCTCATTATTAACAGAGATTTTAACATCATAATATAATCAGAAGAGATAAATGAGAGCCTAGATATTTATATAATGTACACATATATAAAACTATTTAAAGACAATGTATCAAAGAGTGAAGAAGATAAAATGAGGGAGACTAGAATAGTACATCTTCCTGTATATTTGACAATGATCTTTCTCTTTCTAGGTTTGTTGCACTGCATAATCCTGGAATATATTACGGACCTAAGACACTTTCTAGCTACCCTGAGATGAAATTCCTTACTATCGATATGATTCTGGGTTCGGGCTACGATGACCATGACCCCCACCTTGGACTGATTGGGATAACATAATCCAATAACCTGACTGGTGAGAATCTAGCTACCCTTCCATTGAATGTGATATTGGTGTAGACCATCTCTCACTATATGATTTTGGAAACTTCCTCTAAAAAATTACTAAGTGGTTCATCCTACAAAAATCTCGACACCAGACTGGGCCCATCAATCCCCAAGTTCTAGTATTCTAAATTATTCTGCACTAGAAACAACTCACCTGGATATCGAAAAACACATTATAAGTATGAAATTCACCATTTGCATGCTCTGGATAATGCTTCTAGTTAGCTGTCAAAATATTACATGGTATTTGTGAGGAACCACCCAATATTTCACCCCTATATTAACTCTGACTTATATTGTTAAAAAGAACATGGTTTACAATAGTAGATATAGTATTTAGTCAGATGATATTAACGTGCGAGTGGATGTCGTACTTGAGACCATCATCGAATAACCTATCCCTTTACCAATTAACATGCATCATAATACGTGTGATGGACTAGATAATATTAATGTAGGAATATTAATCCACAACTAATATAGTTCCCAACATCAGATGCCTAAAATCATAGTTTTTTCGGCCCTAAGTGTCTCGCGATAGAAGTAGTAATAAAAAAATTTAAAAAATTATTCCAATTCTATATCCTGCAATATATCTGTCTCTATAGTAACATCCCACAACATCTGGTAAGAATCAAAAAAATATAAGTTAATACATTTACCCTCCATTTATGAGGCGTCTCAAGATTCTTGATGATCGATAACATTGACTCAATCCTTGACTCTACTACCCATGCCATGCCTTCAATTGAAAATGTGAGAGAATACCACCCCTAGAACACTCATGTCAGATATTTCATATGTGTGGAAGGATTTTTTTCTCCCTGAATGTTTTTCATGAACCTCAAAAATCCTCCACAGAAAAGTGTACTGGCACTTGTGTCTGGTATGGCATCTACTGTCACAACTGGCATATATGGAAGGAATACAAAGCGCACATGTCCTGCCACTATCAGGGTATGATCAAATGCACTTTTTGACATATAGCATGAATTCATCATGGTATAATGTCTCTACATGGTCAAAAACATGTCTTAGTTAGAGCTCATTATCATGGTTTTTCGTTCATGTGTGAAAAATTGAAACAAGAAAGGGCCCTAAATGTTTTTCAAAATGGGACTATACTTCATGTATAAAGAATACATGATGTGTAACGATAATGCATTTCATGTTCTTGTAGACTCCCCTACCTAGGAATTTATCATCCCAAGAACACAATATGTTAGACACATAAATACTGCGTACACTAGTATCCTCTCCACAACATGTACTCCAGCATGACCAAATTCAGACTGGACCATCGAGACTAAGACCACATAGTGAGTACCAAAAGTACACAACCACACATTTTCTAAACCCACCATCTCATATTCAATCTCACATGGAGGGTAACATGGTCACTTACCACATGTCATGTATGAGGATTACACAGTGTGTATCCATAAAAAGAAATCTTCCTTCACCAAAGAGGATGAACCCACATAGTGTTAGGATAACTATAAGCCGTGTAAAGTAGGGTTTTTAGATGGGAAACTCAATATTTCCTAGAAAACCCATATTATACTAAAAAATCACCAATTCATATATCAAATTAGGAACTTCGTGGCCACATTCTCCTTGACAATCTTTGTTTGTCAACCAAACATATCATATAACAATACAATTCCATAAAAATGGCTAAATAATGATCCACCAAATTTCAATCCATAAGGCACCATACACCTCATGTATAAAATCATGGAATATATACCATTAAACCCATAAAATATATCAATAATCCTATCACTATATCAGTAATATTTATCATGTTACATATCACAATAGCATGCATCTCTGGAACATCATCTACCACAACAACTTGAAATCGAAATTTCACTCTAAATGGAATGGAATTTGATTTAAAATAATTTCATATATGATTTATGAGATATAATAGCCTCATCTCATTTAGTTGAAACAAAATAGAACCTTAATAATCTCAACAATAACACCATAAAATAACTACATCATCGAATGGTGAAATTGAATCAATTTTAATAACTCAAAATCAGAAAATTACAAACCAATTTGATGAAATTTGGAATAACCCTTTATGTAGGGTACCTACTCTAAGGTATATCATTGTACCAAATCTCATTCAATTCCAAATTTTTCTATCACATACAAACAATAATGAAAATAAAAAAAAACTGCCTCTGATACCACTTTGTAATTTCAAGGATCTGGATGCCACTTTATGGTGACCCATACCCAGTTGACCACATGGCCTCAAGAGAATTTCCCTAAATGGTAGAGGCTTCCAACTAGAAGTGATGGCTTATGAGTGATAGTCGGGAATCAATTACCTCATTGACTGAGTGCAACATAATGAAATAAATATCTATTCAATAGCAGACACATTAATATTATAAAACTCAAGAATATTTCGAATAACAAATAATAAAGGTAACCATAAGTCATAACATAAAAAATATAGTTCTTCCTATCACATGATCTGAAAAAGGATCTAGATCCTGATACACTACAGTCAGATACAAAATAAAGTACCATGTTATGTAAATACAAAAGGAAACTACATTTTGTCACAAGCCTTAGATTAGTCACATGATCTCCACCACCTAAACATGAAATCAAGTACATGTGGAATAGCCTCTTACCTTATCTATATAAGAAAATGTATAATTTATTTGGGCCCAAAAGTAGTACTCAATGAGGGTATGATGAATAAATTTCATTTGATAATCACCCATGATTTGTGCCTATATATTAGTGGATATATATAACTGGATGTGTGCAATAGTGGAAGCTGTAAAATGGAAGACACTCAAAAGTAAGCACACTTGATATATCAGAAAACAAAGTATCCATGTACAAGTAAACACATAATTCATTATTATTATTTGTCTATGTAGACACTTAATTCATTATTCTATTTCATTATTCAATAAAAATGAATTAAATAATTCATGAGGTCCACGCTTGGAAAAATGAACCCCGTAAAAAACAACCATCAAATCATGATAGAAGTACCATTTAATTATTTTCCGATAGATCATAGCCTGGGTATCCCACAATGAATCCTAGGTTCTCTTAGAATTTTAAATATGAGTCAATGAGACCGAACATCCTATTTGTGGCTCAGTCATGACCTCTAGATAATTAACCTCAAGTGCCCATCCAATATATATTAACTAAGACAATGGTTACCTAAGGTATTTATGGTGAAATTAGTCTTATGATCTTGACCTTGTATTTTAATATAGAATATGGCATGACCTTTGCTAATTAAAACTATTTTCATAATTAAATTACATAACAAACACATCACCAGTGAATTAAACTATAACATGGATTATCAAATAAAAAACTCATGTTGGAATAGTTCATGTAACAAGTAATAATTTATTTAAACTAACACAAAGATTAACCTATAAAACCCGTATGTGAAAATAAAATAAAAAGACTAACAAGAAATCATATAATTACAATACATATACAATTATAGGCATAAAATGGGGAAAAGGGGAAAAACCCAAACCCCACACCCTTAATCCAACATATTTTACTGTAACCAAATAACGTAAACAAGGAATTCTTCATAGGAAAATTTGGACAAACATCCATAAATGATCATCAAAGGGTAACACATCCTTGGGGAAGGACCTAATTCGATGTAAACAACTAAATCAATGAATGATAACACATTTTTAAATATATAAACATCACTGGGAAATATCATAGGCCAATTATTAATTATGGTGACACACTCAAACAGGAACCCGGAACTCTGATATATATAAACAACTTGGAAATTAAAGAGATACATGATGCCACCTACCATGACATAGTAAGAATATTCTTGTCCATCCTCATCATCTAATTAAAGATAGTATGATGCAGATCTAAAATATGACTATACAAAATCAAACATACATAAATTTTTAAATTAATATATCATGAATAAAGGATCTAGGTTGATTGAGAGCATACCGATTGGGTTCAAACACAACCAATTATGAATAAATATGGGTTTATATGATCAATCTGAATGGGATTGAAGGTCCGGCACTTCTTGTTTTCAACCGGGAGAGGCCCTATCCAAAATGACATAAAATTAGGATCCTTCCAATTTTGAAACATTTTAACGAAATAAATGATGTCTTTGAGTTACTACAAGCCATTTTGGTTCTTTAACTATTCACATTTATGCTGAAAAACCTTACACTCCTGGCACTGGCCTGCATAAATGATTACATGGCATGTATAAGAAAATACATGGCATGTAACATCTAAATATGGATTTGTAATTTTTTTCAACAATTATTTGACCACTTTGATACTTATTACTATAGTATTAAAAAAAGGATTGATTTTTACCTCAAAGGAGGAATTGGGATCATACTTTTGTAAATAAATCTAGCACCATTTCATGCATAACATATGTGAATAATCATAACATAGTCATTTTGACCTAACCTAGAATCATGTTCATAGATTATTAAAATTATATAATTTGATAAATCACATTAAACAATGAATTAGGGTTCTATATAATTCAATGGGTCCCTTCATCATCATAATATTTACATAATCATACATACCACATAGAACATATATCAAACATAGACTTAAAATATCCTACAGAAAGGAATGAGTTTAATTTCAAAAGGAATACATTCATGATAAATATACGGGGTTCCATAAAGTGAATAAAATAAGGGTCTGGTAATGATAAATATTGAGTCAAGAGGAAGCCAACTGAAGAGATGTAAAGGGTGTGTTTTTAGAAAGAAATAATATTTCTAATAAAATTGTATTAAACAATAATAATGGTTTCATTATGATCCTTGAAGGATATAGTGAAAATTGAAAATGCACCATCCATGGTTGTGGTAAATCTACACACAATAGGTGATATTTTCATTTTAATTTTAAAATAATAATGAAATATATTTGTATATTTATTATTAAATTTAAATAATAAAATTAATTTATATAATGATAATTATGTTTTCATTCCATTTGGACTATTGGTGGCTAACAGAGTATAATAAAATCAATGAATTCGAAAATAAAATTAAAGAAATATAAATTGGATTTTTCCTCTTGAATTTTCCACCTTGAGAACCTCTATTAAGAAAGATATTTGTATTTTTATGAGAGAAATGGATCATGGACTTGGGGAAGGGTACATAGAATTTTATTGGTTTGAATTTGGAGGATCTCCAAGGATTATAATGTTTCAGGAGAAGAGGTTGTGAGAAGATATATTTATATGGGTAGAGGGGTGTTTTCTCATTCTTTTATTAATTAGTTTATTATTTAGGATCAAAACTATTACTATTTATAGACTGAACAAAAAAATATGTTTAATTAGTAAATAATAGTTTTATATTTTCTGTTTTCATAAGCATCACAATTAAATTGTCTTAATATTTATTGTATTTAAATTTTATCATAAGTAATTTTATTTTACTATTCACAAAAAAATCAATCACATAAGGGAAGTACTAAAAATTCAACCTATCCATTCATCAAAATGAATAATTCAAAAATAAAATCAATGTACAGAAAAAATTCTAAATTTGTGAAATATGTATTTTAAATAAAATCCATATTTACTTGTAAATTACAAATTTCAAAATTATTATTGATTTTAGAAAACATTTATAAACTAATTACGTAAGTATAATATTATATTTTAAACATAAGTAAAAACAAAATATTTAAGAATGTATTTTTTAGAAATTAAATTTTCATTTAAAGAAATATATTTATTGTAATATTAGACATAAACATTTATGTCTTCTAAAAATAAAATCACTTAATTAATAATGTTTAAAATATTTTTTACTTATAGAATCATATAATTATATCATATTATCAATTATAAGATTCATAAATTTAATTTATAATTTCATAGATGATGATATTATTCTATTTGATGACTTACTATTCAAAATGATCTTGTTACTATTCTAAGGGTCAGGTTATTAATTCCTCGTGATATGTTCCTTAATTTCTAGAAATACCTCCAATTTTAATCATTCATCATTTATCTTGTTTCTATTGAGCTATAAATGTTATTATATGTGTTTTATACCATATGAAATAGTTATAATAATAGAATTTCCATTTGTAATATTTTGTCCTGTTACATTCAGGTTATATAAATTTATCCAAAAATAATGTTATATATGACATTAAAATTTTTTATAAGTATATAAAATAAAATGATTAAAATCGAAACGAATATATACATAATTAGTTTATATAATAATATTTGAATGACTATGATTCAAAATTTATTATTTATGTTCATTCTCTTATTATATTCTCAGACATAACTAGTTACATGTTATATCCCTCAATTATATACCACAAAAAAATACTAAAATCCATTATAATTTCCCACAAAGAGGATGTCAATGAAAAAATCATATAATCCATGAGATTTAAAACAGATTTATAATTAATATCACTTACTTCAAACAATGTGATTATAAAGATAATACATTCAAAATATATCCATTATTAATATCCCTAGTTCCATATATACCATCCCCACGTCAATATGTTTGTATTTAGAAAATTATTTCATTGATAGGAAACCCCATGCTATATACATTAATGAAAATTATGATGTTTTACATTAAAATATACTCATGAATTTACCTGATGTACTCTTATTGTTAAAAATAATAATATATAGACTTTTCCATCATACTAACAATAGAAGCACATTTCATTTACTATTTTATGTCTTGATTTTTAACTAATGTTTGAAAAAATTAAATATTTAAATCCAGAGTTCACCTATACATGGGATATTAAAAACATATTACAAAAATATAAACACTTGATTAATCATATACATTTTTAACTCTATAAATTTATATTAAATAACTATGATCTTATTTTCCATCATTGAATATCTTGGGGAATATATTTAGAATTATAGTTGGTGATAAAACCTACTAAGTGTTTAAGATAAAATAAAAAACCTAACCATGGGGAGAAGGGTAAAAATATTATATAATAATGGGATATATCATATTTATTCAAATAAATTCATATATAGGGTAGAATAATATCATAACACCATATAATCAATATAGGGTATAAAATATATAATCCAAGAAATAATTTTTATGTTTTATGGTTCCCAACCATGTCAACATAACATTAAACTATATAATAAATTAATATGAACCCTACATTGTAGATTTTGTGATGATTACTTTTCCCACTATATTATGGGGATATATAATTTTATTCTCATAAATAAAATCATAATATGTACATTATTTAGTTTTCACATAAGTAAATTATACATATGTAAAAATAATAATGAAATCCTATGAGAGATTACTAGGTTCCATAACCATGTCCCAAAGAATTGTTAAAAGATATTTCATAATGATTCTTATTTGAAGAATGAATTAAAAAAATTTGTGATTATAAATGAAGTCAAGAAACATATGTCTTATAAATTCTGTTAGTTAATAAACAAATTCATTTGAAATATTGAGAAAATATGTATTAAAAACAACATAAAAGACACATTATTATATTGGATATTAAATATTAATGATGTAATGAAACTAGGTTTTTATTAAACCAATAACTATCCCTATTTCTTCTTTTTTTTAATTTTTTTAAAATTATATAAAATAATCAATGTTGAATAACATAAATTATATACAAAAAAATTAATATTAAAAAATTGAATTTTTTTTAATTTTGTTTCCATACAGTGAATACTGTTAAAGAATTCTACAAACATATGAATCCATAGAATGGGTGGATAGAAATTTCTTATATATGTAATAGAGTGCTATAATTTTAATATAATGAATTGAATTATAATAATTATGGGATAATGTGGGTTTGGTAAAGAATTTATGACCATATGAAAAGACACTGGTTCTCAGATATTCCAAATCTCATTTACTAATTCTCATGTTATATTTAGTTGAATTTTAGATTTAAAAAATAAATATTATTAGATAAAATCATATAATAAATATATAATTATCTTTTATGTATTATTATTAATCTAAATTAGACTGAATTTTTTTTTATTGAAATCCCATATTTATATTAATTGAACGTAGGTGTTTCTTATCATGATTCCAAATATGTATTATTTTGTATATAATTATTCACTGTCTTATATAATGCATCAATTACTCCAAAATTATGAATAAATTATTTAAATGTCATTATAAATGATTAAATGATTCATTATATATATATGATAGACATTTTATGCATGGTTCATTACATATAAATGATATTGTTTTTTCCATAATTAAAATATGATTTATTTTTAAAAGAGTGATACTTTTGAGTTCCATTGGGTCTTTTAATATATGAAATCATTATAAAATATTCAAATGAATGTAACATAATTGTTATTTAATGTAATATAATTTTAATTAATATTAAATGAATCCTTATATGTGATTATGAAAATTGAATTATGTTTTATATTGATTTGGTCAACTGACCTTAATATGAATCATCTTCTAAATTTAGAAAAAAAATTAGTATGCTATAAAATGTATATTAAAAAATATTTATTGACTATATTTATGATGTTATATTAATTATTGTTATATTGGTAGAATATTTTTTTGGATGCTGAACATGGAATTCAAGTTTACATGTTTGGTTGATAATGATACTTTTTCTATTGGTTGTCGTATCTTATAATACCTAACCGCAATATTTATAATTGTATTTTTGATACTAGAACAAAAAGTATAATGCAGTGATGGTTGCATAGATATTTTTTAGTTATTTTGCATGGGATTGTGTTCTAAATGTGATATGAATTGAGTGGGATATGGAAACTATTAGTTATGGATATGATTGATGATTAATAATCTAATGATAAATTAATTATTAATATTTTCAAGACTACCAACAGTGATGATTTCAATCAACATACAAATTATTTTGTGAATCTGTGGAATACGTAATTTTTTTATATATAATCAAATATGTATCAATTGTTTTTAAACTTCTTTTGTAATATACTACATTTCAGCATATTTTACTATTAAGCCTAAATTCGCAATTTTCAGAAAATTTCCATAAAACCCCACATTGGATAATTTCATTATTTTTATTTAAAAAAACATACTTTTATCAAAATAGTTTTATAAATAAATTGAATTCAATAAATAAATTTTTATATTTATTTAAAAATAAATTGAGATTTTTTCTACATAATAAATATTTTGTCCCAATTACATGATTACCTCACTCAGGATGATACCAATTAGGACTATGTTTTTTAATCAACTACCGGATCAATGACACCGTAGATCTCCCATACCACACCAGGGGCATAATTAAATATTACATATTCTCATCATGTGATGATATTTGGATATGGGAGCACACTATTTGTGGTGTTCCTGCATCGAGTATATTATATAACCATGTAACTAGTTCTATAGTGGGTCCAAAATGGATAAAAAGCTTGAACTAGAAAAAGATTAAACATTCGAGGATAAATAATTTTTGGAGGTTGGGTCATCAAAATAAACAAATTAATCATTTTTTTTCTGCTCTATGGTTATAACATCCCAGCTAATTATCAAAAATAATTTTTTCATAATTACTAATATTTATTAATTAGATATTAATTATATTTAAAATTTATGCTTTTTATGATAGCTTACAAAACACACAACAACAGGTTTCTTCTAAATCTTACGTTTCACAAAAAACTGAGTTTTGTAGAAAATCAATATATCCTTAATATTATTATTTCATATCATATTTATCACATAGCTATTATAATAGTGGGAATTAATGATATTTAATTTATTAAGAAAATATTGTTTAGTCATTTTTATATAATCATTCACTGGTTAGCAAATTAATTTGGAAAATAAATAAAAACCAATTAAGTATAAAGATGAGTTTTTCTAAAAACAAATTTATTTAAATAAAAATAAATGAGTATATAAAATAAAAAAGTAATTATATATAGATTTTATTGTTGAAATATATATTTAATATATAATATATATATTTAACAATTAATCGTATATGTTTTATTGACATGAAATTAAAAAAAAGAAAATTTTCATATAATAGATGTATTTTTTAAAAAAAGTACATTTTTTACCATTTGATGGAGAACCCATTTTAAATATTGTTTTCAAAATTTTATAAGTTAAATTTTTATAAAATTCATCTCATATGTAACTGGGACATCAATATTCATGTTAGATGAATGTTGATATTTTTTAAGATTAAATAATTTGTTTAATGATTAGTGAAAACACTACAATTTCATTCAAAACTAATTTTCAACAAATTTATTTATAGAGTAAGATTGTTATTTTATTTGGACTTAATGTTAAATTAGATTTTTTTTATCATTTAAAAAAATTTAGTACATTTTAGGCAATTTCATATTGAAGTTGAATAGAATAACTATGTGATATTCTAAACATTTTACTAAAAAACTTGTCTTCTCATTCTGATAATAGGAGTTATTTGAAATTTAATATTTCCACATATGCAAATTGAATTTTATAAAACTAACATATATGGTTTTAATCATTATGAAAATGTTGGTCTAATAGGAAGAAAATAATTTTCAGTTAATAGTATCCTTAGTGTAGTAAAAACACCAATTTAAGGTTAATATGGTAATTATAGGTAAAAAAAATATTATAATTTTAAAATACCACCCTAAAACATGTCATAATATTATTGGATGATATATTTTCTACCTAGATAATCCTTTAGTATAAAATTTTGCATTTAGAACAAGCTTGTGTTTGATTAAAAAATTGATTACATTGACTTTAACTGCCAATATGTCATAATCATGTCTCTTATTATAGAAATATATTTATATGGGGGTTATATAAGTGATTTATTGAACTATAAATATTACATATAAGTATAAAAAGATTACCTATATCATGGTGACTAATTTTTATATTTCTGGAATAAAATAATTATATTTAATTACGACGCAAAGAGGAATAAGTAATATATTTATTAATGAAGAAAATAAATGATATTAATAATATTGAAATAAATATAATATTTAATATTTAATTACATAAATGCATTTTTTAATTAATATGAAATTTTATTATTTTGTTAATTTATTTTTTTCTTGTAGAATAACATTCTTCCGATTTTTTAAAAAGTCATGTAACGAATGTTCTATAATTGACAATATTCATAAACTAAATTATAAAATATCTAATTAAATGATATAAAATTTATTAAAATTCAATATTAGACAAAAAATATAACAGAACAAAAAAAATAATTAATGACTCATTCATTGATTGATTTACAAGATTTCATTTTTAGTTTAACCCTCATAGTATAAAGTACATGATAAAACCGTTTTTCCTAAAATGGGTTAGAACAAAAAGATGATGATTAAAAAACACTAAAACAAGTCTAAATTATATTTTTTTTAAATTAATACCCAGACACATCATAAAAATAACTAAATGAGTTTGAAACCATTTGGAATCGAAATTAAATTTATATTAATTTAATAATTTTAATAATTCCAAGGGATCCCCTAACGTCTTCTATAAAAAGGCCCTTATCCCTATATATATGATGCTCAAAAAAACCATTTATTAGACAATATCAGCCCAAAACAGATCCTAGAATCTCTACCCAAATTCTTGAGGCCTTATTTATAATAATAACTCCCTCCTTATTGGTTTTAATATGTCTTCAATGTGATCAACTAAAGAATAGACATTGTTTTCTTAATGAATTTATATTTTATTTCTCCATTCACATAAATAAAATCATCTTCTTACAAGATGAAGTAATATCTCAAGTTTCCTCAATATATTAGTATTTTATCATGTTAATATCATCACCTAATTCATTATCCACACCCATCAACATGGAAAGGAAATTATCATTTGTGCGTAAGTTTATCCAATCATCTCCACGAACCAATATAATTCATTTTCTATAACTGTCTCTCAGGACTAGTCATAATGATGCAAGTAACGTTTTGATACGATTTCAATGATATATATATATCATTATATAAGAATAATTCATCAAATATTCTTTTAATTTAAATTCACATAGAAATGATTATGTCATTTGTGCGTACATGTGAACCATCACCTCCACTAAATGAGGTGAATAATTATTATAAAGTAGGTAAATTGTACGATATATATATTTATTTTAACATTATTATTATGATTTAAATCATTTTATTATCATTCTGGAAGGATAAAACCAAATTTATGTTATTTTCAAAGTGATCAATGAAAAATGGAAACATTACTCATGCCTACGTATGCCATATAGTATATATGATTATAAGGTTTTTCATTTATTATATCATTAAAAATGGGTTTATTTTAAATTATAATTGACTTATAATGGTAATTTTTAGTTCATGTATATAATTTTAGATACGATCGAATTAAAAAACACATTGACTGTTGACATCGCAACAAGTTCATTTTCGACTCATATATGGAATATATACAAGACATCATATTTGATCATAAATAATTTTGTAATTTTTATAACATGGTAGTAATTGATATAAATGGGATAATAAACATGAAAAACGTTATCATCCATATATAAATTAAACTATTTTTATTATTTAGGTATATAAATATTATACATGACGAGCCTGGCTCAGGGTAATGGATTTCATCTAAATATCCTTTCATTGAGTTGTATTTATATAATATATACAACCTTCAATTATATAGGAAAAAATAAACCCCTTTTTATAATAATTTATTCATTTATTTTTGAATGAATTATTTTTTATGTGAATCATTTTAATTTCATTATAGAAAGATAAAATGTATGATTTTTTAACATATAAGGGGACAACGACATCTTCAGAGCTATAAACATTATTTTATATATGGAAAACCCTATAAAGCTAAATGATTTTAAAAGGATAAGATTACATTATTACAGTTTTGGGTGATTGGTTATTGAATGTTATTTTGAATGCGGATTTACTATTTCAATATTGTGCAATGATTTATTGTGATTGAAAATGAAATTTAATCTTGGAAATATTGATAATTACACTATTTTTTGTGTTTATATTATATAATAGTACATGGACATACTACAGTTGGTTACATGACAAATCCACATTGGTGGTTACATGATAAAACATTGATAGGTGGTTCGGTGATAAACCATGGATGGGTGGCTACATAATAACCTCTAATGCAATGAGAAAAACATTCGGTCATATGACTATTGTAATTAGTGATATGTTTGGATCTCAACCATATGTTTATTAAATTTCAGTATGATTAAGTCAAAAATTACCATTATCAATTATTTAATTTTTTCTACTAGTTTTAATGTAATATTATTATTAAAAAAAGTATAATCAATGATATAATATTCGATGAAGTGTATTTACTACTTCATAAATGTGAAAAGTATTATATCTGATTATAGTATTCATAGTTTACATGTTTTCCCTTGTCTAGAAATATTCTTTCATTGTGTATCCCTTACTGATATTTTTATTCTCATCAAATGTTTTGAAAAGTTTTTCATAGGATATAAAGAAGAATATAGTCGAGGATGTGATCAATGAATATTTATAATGTTTAAACATAAAATGAATGCTTTTTTTATAAAATTTTTTTTTAATGAAAAGAATGGATAGTGAGTTGAAGTTTGTACTTTGTAATATTTACATCGTTATGTATGATTTGTGGCCAAATTATCTAAATCTATGAACATGAAAATATCGTTAATGTGAAATAATGTCAAATTATCTAGAGATTATGTAAGGTTTCTAGTTATTGACATATTGTGGGTAAGGATGATGCCTTATTAAGAAGAGCTTATATTAGATAGCGTTATATGTTAGGGTGATATTTATGAATAAGTTAAAATTTATATATAGCCAAAATGTTTATAACAATATAAATAAAAAAATTTATATTGTAAAAATTTAATGAGTTTGATATTACATGAATAATTAAATCTTAGTGTTTATCATCCTCATAAGATAGTACATGATGCTTTTATTTATATACTCACTCTAATGTTATTAGTTATAATAATTTTTTGGATGCAATAGGATCTAATGTATCAATAGATGTGAAGGAAACATTTGTTGTTCTCTAAATAAACATCAAAATGAAATGATATTTGCAATAATAACTCTCTTAGTTATTCTAAATCAACTATCAATACTCATGACTAAACATAGGAAAAATGGTTAGTTTTCTAATGAATCATATATTGAAGAAACAAATCCCTATTTAGGTTCCTATAATAATAATAATGGTAATTTTATTCTATGACATACGTCATGAGGATGTGGAAGGAAATAGAAAAAAAATATTTTCTAAATCAACTGGAAGAAGTAATAGAAATTGTAATGATGGTCATATATCGTCAAACGGCTAATGAAAACGGAAGGGTTCAATATACTCATTAAAAAATCTTATACATGTGGTATCAATTTAACATTTTAATTTTGTGTAGTATGTCCAGTAGGAAAATATATTTTGAATTGTCCTCATCCCGAGAGACATCTGAAGGGTGCCCTGATTCAGGTTGGCATAATAACCTCAAGCACATATCCCCAAATGCCACAGGCTGCTCACTAGTAGCAGGGACCTTTTCCATGTCCTCATGGGAAACTATTCTCTCATAGGTAATAGGTATTATCACAACATAAGTATCAAAAATGAGAAATAAATAGAAAAATCATATAAATGAATAATCTGATGTAGGAGAAATGTGAATAATGAAACTGAATAATAATCAAGGGTGGATTCTCACAAAACCATGTCATGCCATGAATTTTGTCTAAACTGAAAGAATTAAAAACCGAAACTCAAGAATAATATAAACTAAAATGAAAAGACGCAATTCCACATAAGCATCACGAGAAAGTCTCGATCCTCTACCTCGGTCTCCACCCTAAGTAGAACAAAGCAACCAAGCAAAAGAAGTCACACAGATCCATTTGTCAATAACTTCCAACATGAAATCCACTCAGGCGTCAATGATTCCTGAGTAGGGTGTGAGATAAAATACCAGTCTTCTAGCACCAATGGTGTATAAACATTTACATTTTGTTCAATAATAAAATATAGTGTTCCATTATAAAAAAATATCAAGTAATTAATTGTGTTATATAAAAACAAATATGGCTCAGGTTCCCAATGTTACCCATCCATAATCACCTTCTTCGAGTTAGGTAAGATGTCTAAAAGGAGTTTCATTAGGTAGAATGCACATATAAATATAAATAATTCTATGAAAATAATGTTAAAACAAAAAAAATATGCATACCCCAAGCCTATTATTTAATTTGGGGTCTAAGACATGTGTAAACTAGGTGTTCTTCAACATTCCAAAAAAATATCAAAATTCACCACTAAAATTTTGATCTATATCCATAGTTATATAGATATGGTTCATAAAAACATTTTATATAACCTAATATGTTTCCATGTTTCAAAAAAACCATGGTGTTGCGCCTCTAATCCCATCGTTATTGTGAATCCACGAATGATTTTTTCCTTTAATGATATTTCCTTCCCGCGAGTCGGTGAACCTCACTCGATGTTTCCACCCATCCTCTAGATATATTTCTCTGATGATGAGGCCACCTCAGGATGATCCTCCTCCTATGACGTGACAACCAAACATCGGGATGATCTTTATCTTACGACGTGGCCACCCAACCCCACTATGACCCTCTTCAACTAACATGGATTCAACACGGCTCCAACCCCGCCTCCGCCAACATGGCACCCTCCTCCTGAAATAACCACTGGTTAATTTATATCCAATCTCAACACATTCTATGTGCCCCTCCACATCTCAACTTTTAGAGGTCCATAACTCACATCTTTTAGTGGCATGATGATGGGTGCATTAGGGATTTTTTTCTATTTATGCACATCATTATTCGATTTACTCTGTTGGGGATTAAATTAACTCTAATTTTCTTCAATATGTAACATCATACAAATGAACCAAGATAATAATTATTCCTCAAAATCCATATGAATTCTACAATGAATAAGTGATTCATTAATTTCAAATCCACCACATCTTCAATATGCATATTAAAAGATTTATTTGATTCTATTTATTGTCTTCATAGTTGTAACATTTTTCTTGAATGAGATTTATTTGGTTTCAATTTTTTCATT
Source organism: Viscum album (assembly GCA_963277665.1). NCBI lineage: Eukaryota > Viridiplantae > Streptophyta > Magnoliopsida > Santalales > Viscaceae > Viscum > Viscum album. Next base: position 1,380,127,676 of record OY728126.1, read on the forward strand.
AGGTGTGATTTATTTGATTTTTTTTTATTTTTATTGTGTTTGATTATCTTATAGACTTTATATATACAAATTCTGTAAATCAGAAGTTATGATGATATAATTTGAAGAGTGAGGAATGGTCTATGGAGAGGAAAAAATAAAATTTTCATAAATATATAGTATTCATTTATAATTATTACATTGTTTAATGTGAACATATGTTTCATAGTGATGGATATATGACATATCATGATATTGTTTCAGTTGTTGATAAGAACTAATTTCTATAAGAATTAATAAATTCAATGTTGAGTTATCAATTTTGGTATAAAAAATCACATTCTAATATAAATAAAATATAATATGAATATTAGGAGTCACATAGAACATGTATATTCTGAATCAATGATGTGATGGACACATTGGATATTTTTTCCCCATAGTTTTTTATTCATTTTTCATTGGGTTATTAATATATTGTTTTACATTTAGAGGAAAATCCACACTACCAGATACCTCCCTGCCAATTCTTATAGAAATAAATTATTTGGGTTAAGAATTGATTAAAATATGTGTCTACCCAAACCTTGAATTATCAATTTATTTAAAATAATAATTATTTGTCTATATTTACTTTTTAACTCAAAAATAATAGAACTATGGTTTGTTAATGTAGATTATTGATGAACTCGGTACTCTATATTTCTATACCAGACCATTGTGGATGGATCAGGAATTTGTCCTTATGATTGGTAACCTGTTGAAGGTTAAGAGTATTTACTTACCTACTTGATGTGTAATGGATGGTAAATCTATTATATAATTTATTTTAAATTTGACTAGGATTAATATTTCCTTCCATATACATATCATACCATTGAATTATCCTTGAAAACATTGTTGTTCATTTGTTTGAATTATCTTCAATTCATAGTGTCACATATTTTGGTGTTATACATTTTTAGAAAAAATTCGACAAAACCTCTTAATAAAATTCAAAAATGAGACAACAATGGGGGTTTAGTTCGTCCTTCATTCAATTTTCTCAGCACTAATAATCTCATAAGAGAGGTCGGTTCATTAATTATAATCTCAAGTAAATGTCAATTGAAAATTTTTACCACATGCACACATTTAGTAGTGGTCCATGTATTAAAATTTTTAGATTAATAAGAGAACTTATTTATCAATTCCATGGACCCTGTTAAATAATTTTCCAAGAGGCATCCACCTAATGAATAATCAAATAATATTAAATCCCTATTTAGAAGTCCACGATATTATATGTTTACGAAATTATGATCATATATATTTGTTGGATGAGGATGACTAACTATCATTAACCTATCCCAATACCCATAAAGAGCTTCTTTATTGTTTTTAATAAAGCTATTAATCTCATTTATTTACTATATTCTCCATGAATTATAGAATATCATTTATATAAATACCCTCTAGGGAAATTACATTCTTTTGACCTCTCCATGTTCTATTTTTTACAACAATTATTTTGTTGAGGCCTCTAAAGAGAATTGTAATTCCATCCATTTTACTTGAGCTAATGAAATTTATCTCATTTTTTAAGGAAATTCATATGGTGCCAAATTTATTCTTTTTCTTCTTGGGGTCTTCACATAATGAACAATGAACAATAGAAAACATTTGGATTAGACCATGACATAAATCCTAGTCTACTTCATTATTTTTCAACACAAATCTGGTATTCTAACATTTAAAATTGTGTGCACAAAAATATCTAATTGGCCAATTTAATTGAACAAGGTTCTCTTCTATATTATCACTATATATTATAAATCAAGAAGATGTATATGAGGAATAATAATTATTAATAAAACAGTAAATAACACAATCTAAATTCAAAATGAATCTTAAATTTAAAAATCAATCAAGGAGAGTTCCCTCAATATATGGGTGAAAGGTGTCTAGGTGTGTGGGGCCGCATTCAGGGGATGGAATGGGTGAAAGGTTGGTGGGTTTTGGGATGGGGTAGGGGGTCTATGTGGGGGGGGGGGGGGGGTTACTGGGGAAGGGGTTGGGATGGGGTCCGGGTGTGTGTGTGTGTGGTGGGGGGGTGCTACTTCAGGGGGTGTTGGTAGGGTTGGGCAGGGGCCGGTGGGATACTGCTGGGTGTGGCAGGGTGTTTTGGGGGCTACAGTTGGGGGTGTTGTTGGGTGGTAGGGGGGATTAGGGGAACATGACTATTTTTTCATAGGGGTGGATTTCAGATATGGTAGGGGGTCTAGTTGTTTGGGGGGTATTGGGGGTGTAAAAATATGTCTAGTTAATTTGGAAATAGATAAAAAGATGGATCGAGATGAGGGAAAAATGTACCTTGCTTGATTAAGTAATGAATCATATCTCTTCTAAGAATAAATATAAAGAAAAATATAAATTCATATTTCCAAATGATGTTCAGATCTGGAAATATAAAGAGAGAAAAAATAATTATGGGTTCAAGACATTTTAAGGCTATAAGTATGGGATTTTAGGGTTGAGATCCATTTCTCAGCCAAGTTTATTTAACAATATATCTAAAAAAGGAAATCCATATTGTTATATTATATTTTCTAAGCAACTTGTAAGAGGGAATTTAAAGTGAATAATTACTATGAAAAAATTCTTTATGTTGTTATGACTATATGTTATGAATAAATTAAATCCTTCATGGTTAACTGGTATGAAACATTTGGGCACCCATTTTTTGAGTGCTGGGTTGAAGTGAACACAAATTTAGTGATTTTGGAAAAATTAATAGAGTCATTCATGTGAAATTTTCCATCATTATGGACATTAACAAATTGATATACATTTAAAAACTTGTGTGGAAGATAGATTATAAGATTTTTATAATATTTTATCCAACCAAATAATCATTAGTATTGCATCTTGATTTATGTATGATTAACCGATTTTGTGCATGCTATTTTACTTATATATTTTTCAAATACATAACCATAATAATTTTCACTATGGTATCTTTTAATTATTACCAGGTTCATGTCGGTATTAGAACATAATGTTACAACAGTGGGTTTTATAATTCATGAGTTGAGTTATCTGGACTCAATGTAACCCCTATGGTATGAATTTGGGAATAATATATCATTTTTTTACATAAAAAACTGTTCCTCATCACATATTCGATTATTGCCTTTCTAACTAATAATATTCCACCCAATAAAATTTTTCATTTAAAATAATTACAATTCATTATATCATTGGATTGTTTTTCAAGTCCCTTAGGACACGTTCATGTGTATTAAAGAAACTACAACGGAAGGTGAAGAGGTTCGGCCAGACTTGGTTTTCCTCCACCTATTTTTGGTCTTATTTTACGTCGTTCTTCGATGCCACGTAGTTTATAATTGGGTTTTCATTAATTTTATTTCCCATGGTAACATTATTATTGTGTTTTGATCATCCTTGAGGAATTTCGAATCACCTGTGTCAAAGACTACTCGTCATGAATGCATTGGTAAGCATATATATAATAAGTTTCCCTGTTATGTGTATATCTTCCCATGGAAGTGTGATTACATATATGGGGATATGGGTGGATATAAATATATAAGGAAAATTTATCTGTGTGTGTGTGATAATCGGTTTATGAATGTGAGAATATTTATAAGGATCATAACATGTGTGTTCAAGGCCATGTGGACACATACACAGGGGTTAGATAATCCTTATATATATATGAAATGGTCCATATTTCCATAGGATGGATGGATAAATAGAGTTTTTGCTGATTAAAAGTGTCAAGCGCTATGTGTGGCTTGACTCCTTTGAGGTAGAGTCCATCTCATAGCCTCTGAAATTCATGTATATAAATCTCATTTAGATATCTTCATAATTATACATGTTTACATTAAATTGAAATTCTTGATCAAGTTTTAGTCAAAATAATTGATTCATTTGATGAACAAGTCATGATTTTTTAATAAAACCCCTCCGATAGAGGTGCATTTTATACGAAAACTAATTTTGGTCATTTATTATTATATAGTTTTCTTGACATAGTTGCATTTATGCTTTCTTTAAAACAGGTAATATTTCTTCTTTCCACACATTTATTTCCACAGTTTTAAAAAATTATGGAAATAATATTATATGAGGAAACATTTTTATTGAAATCATGTCTCACTGCCCTAATAATCTGGCATCTCTTCCCGACTCACCTATTCCATCGGGCTCCCCTACTAGAAACCTTACCTCCCCGACCTATGCCTCACCTACCGCTGACTCCCGACCCTCTCCTCCCCTCCTCGACATCCCCCACCCGACCCTCTCATCCCGTCTATATCCTCCACCTTCCATCCATCTGAACACCACTCCCAGACCATCTACTCCCCTCCTCTACCTCTACTCTGAACCTCAACCTCCTGGCCTCTGTCTCAACATCATAGCCTCCAACTCCCTACCCCCGCCCCTCTAGTCTCCCCCTCCTACAACAACATCCCTTCTTTCCCCTCTCGGATCCCTATCCTCTGGAGACGTCCCCAATAAACTCATTGCATCTTGGTTTGGATTTTTTTCTTATCCGTTCTTTTTTATTCTTTCAAAACTAATAATTTATTATAATATAAATGGCCTCAACAGGTTGACAACAAAATTTCTCATTCGCATTGCTTATTCTTAAATCTCCACCCAATTCCTTTAATCTAGGTTTTTATTTTCTTCTAAAATTATTATTACCATATTATTTTCATATTTTATTCTTTTTTTTCGGATAGCTTGAAATTTTGTTGTTCAATCATTGTTGAAACATAGTTCGGTGAGTATTTATAGACATTGATTATTTTGAAATATTTTTGTAAGTGTTCAAAACATTGAGTTGTGGATTTTGTGGATAGGGGTATTTCATGTTATGTCCTTTATGGTCATGTTGTGGTTGAATTAAATTATATATGCGGTTAAAGGTATATAGTCATTACAGTTATTAATATTTTTTGATAACGTTATTTTAATACTGTTTTCATAATGGTTTAATTATTATATATGGATTAGGTTATTTTAATATATCCTATAATTTAGGGTCTTGTAATGGTAAAGGGCCTCAACCATATTTAAATTCACTAAAAAATTTCATAACTAAGTTTACATAGTTCATTATAATTTGGATATATTTGAACAAGTGACATTGGATGATTATTTTAGACAATGTGATTATTAATATTATAGTTGTAGTTCTTGTTTTTATGGTTTAGATGAAAAACATTAGAGTATTGAAGCATATTTCATCATAATTTGATCGAAGAGGTGATCCATCATAAAACCCTAATCACACCTTTGCTGATATGGTTTCAGGTAGATTGTTTACGTGTGATACGAATGAATCATCATCTCATATTTCTCCCTCTGCATTTTAGAATAAGAGGAAATTGTTCATTGAATTTTTGGGGAACGAAAATAAATTTTCATTCATCGTACTTTCTGTACTCTCTTGTAATTATGTTCATTAACTAGAATACTTTGTATAATGTTATAATATGTTTTATTTAATCTATTAGATTTTGTTCTTTGGATTATGGGCTTCATGATTCCTGGCTTGTCCTGGTTCATTCTTCATCGAGAGAGTGTTATTATTGATGTTGGTCTCATGGAAAGTGTTCTTTTATAGGAGGTTGTGTAAATATGATGAAATGGACTCTATACTTTTAAAGGGATGTTGAACAACTTGTGGTTTCCATTTTTATAGGATTTCAGTATTCTAATGTTCATGTTTTAAAGTAAAATTCTTTTTCTATTATTGATAAACATATAGGCACACCTATTAATCTCCCTCAGCAACATATAAGTTCTCAAGACCCTATCATGCGAGGATTTTCACATTGGTGAAGTTCTAAAAACGAGTACTCATTGTTATCTTGATTATGAATGTTGGGAAGTAATTTTAAAAAAAGGATTTATATTAAAAAATAATAGAATTTTATTTATCTTATTTGAAATTAAATCAAGATATTTATGCTTGTGGAATAGTGATCTCAAAAGAACATACATCACACTAGTATTCTAGATGATCACTACCGAGACTACCACGACCATGTTCGTCTTTTTGTTTCAAACCAGAACATGATCACTGCATCATGACCATCATAATGCCCTCTCTGATGACTGTGGCCTTCCTGGCTGCTTCCCCATCATCACCATGGTCAAAACTATTCGTCTTCATTTTTTATGGTACAAAATTATTTCACTATGAACCAATAATGATTTTTCTTAACATGATGATTATTTCACATGTAATTTTCAGATTTATAATTTCATCGAATGATCCATGGATGAACCTTTTGAGAATGACTTCATCGTAGAAATTTATAACAAATATCAAAAGAAATCCAAATGAGAACTTACTGCATGATGAAATACATATCGACAAATGAAATATTTTTTACCAATCCCACATTAACTCAATTATAGACCCATTTTTTTTTTCTTTTAAAGGGTGCATTTATTCTATTATTTTTGGTAATATAATTACATTATTCTTTTTTATTGAGTTATATTATTTGATAATTTTCTATGATGTTTTGTTTTACCATAATTTTAGGGGATGACAATTACTATGCTCTACCTTTTTTTCTAAATACTATGAGCTTGTTCCAGAAATATTAGATATTTTTTCTTATATGGAGACTCATGTAAGTGCAATTACATGTTTTTAAATATATATAGTTGTTTATTTATTCTTATGTAGTTATCATTACTGTATAATTTAATTTGATCAATGAGTACCATTTTGATATTCTTTGTGATAAATATAGTAACTCATTCTCATTTTGTATATTTGTTTTTAAACCCATCAAATATATTTACTGTCGGGGAAATTTCAACAATGGTTAGTAGATCTTATGACATGATACAAGAAAATGGGTTGGGATGTTAATAGGGAGGTAGAATGGTAGGAGGAGGGTGGAGTGGGACTGACATGTGAAGGGGGTGGGGGGGAATTGTCAGGGTGGGGGGACTAGCAGGGGGTTGGTGAGGGGGGGTGGACTTTAGGGGCAGGGGGAGGGAAAATCGGTAGGGGAAGGGGGACATTGGTTGGGAGAGGGGATTGGAAGGGTTGAAAGGGTGGCTGGCAGGGAGTTCCATGGGGGAATGGTAGGGGGTGCACTAGGGGGGGCATGGGAGGAGGGGGAAAAGCAGGGTTAGGGGGGGAAACAAGCAAGAGGGTAGGACATGTAGGGGGATGGACTGGTAGGCGAGAGGGGGGGAAATGACCAAGGGGACAAGCATGGAGAGGGGGACTGGAATGAGGAGGGTGTGAATGGGTAATGGTGTGTGGAGGTGCAGGGGGGGACTTTAGTGGAGGACAATGTGGGGTGGGGGAATAGTAGGGGAACTAGCAGGAGGGGGAAGGGTGTGCTGGTTTTTTTTGCAAGGTGTAGGGGTAAGGTGTTGGGGGAGCAGGGCAGAGGGGGCTGGGTGGAGGGGTTGGGGGGTATGGGCAGTGGCTGGGTGGTGGCGGAGGGGAAACTAGACGGGGGAGGGGGGAGGACTGGTAGTTGGGGTGGGGACTGGTATGGCGTGATAGGGGGGAATGGAATGTGGTGTAATTGGGAATATCAGGGGTGTGAGAGTGGAATCTCGTAGGGGAAGGACTTCCAGGAGGGGGAAACTGGCACTAGGACGGGAATTGGAAGTGGGAGGGGGAGGGGACTGGCTGTTGGGAGTGGTGGAAGGGGAAGGGGGTGTGGGGGGGGGGGGGGTGTAGTGGGGGATTGGGAGGGGGGGCCAAGGTGTGGGGGGGGGGGGGTAGAGGGGGATCTAAAAGGTGGGGGAGGGGCTAGGTGTTTTCAAAGGGGAATGGGTATTGGGTAGGGGTGTGCTGTGTTGAGAGGAGGGGGCATGAGGTGGTGCAAGGGGTAGGGGGTGTATGGGGTGTCAAAGAGGGGGTGCAAGGGGGAATAGGTGTGCATGGGGGTGTTCAAGGGGCTGTGTTGGGTGGTTTATGATTAAATTAATTAATTGAATGAGTTAAATGGAACCAAACATGTATAAAAATTCACATGATACGTAATGCCTCATGAAGTGAATTATGTTATGGTTATACCTTTAATATAATGTTAAATTGGATGGAATGACATTAGAGGTCAACCTAATATCCACAGACATGCATCAAATGGTTTTGTAATTATTCCACTATATTGGACACAAGAATAGATATGAAGTGCGATGACATTGAGATACAATCCATAACCACCATAAGGAATCCTATTTTTCAATCCATTCTTAGTAAACCTATTAAAAAATTGATAGTTATTCTCTGCAATTTCTACATAGATATAGGTCAATTGGCAACATGTAGGGTGGTTGTTCGAGGGGTTTTCTAGGGGGTGAATGGGTGGGTTAGGAGATTTTAGGGGGGGGGAGGGTGTTGGCTATTGTCGTGGGGATGCAAGGGGGTTGTTCACGGGGGATCTCCAGGGGGGGTCTGTCAATGGGGTGTGAGCTACTGCAGGGGGGTGCAAGGTCGAGGGGGCATGGGTATGCATGGGGGGGTGTTCAAGGGGGTGTATGGGGGATGTCCAGGGGGAGAAAGGGGGAATTCCTAGGGGGAATGAGTGTGTAGGGGGTGCTCAATGGGGTGTAGGGGGTGTCAAGTGGGTCCAAGGGGGTTGTCTATGGGGTGCAAGGGGGCTATCTATATGGCATGGGGGTGTATAGGTGTGTTCTAGGGTGTGAAAGGGGGGTTTATAGGTGGTTCAAGAGAAATGTCCAGGGGGAATGTGGGAGTAGCGGGTGTTCATGGTCGTTCAAAGGGTTTTCCAAGTGGAATGGTCATGTAGGGGTGTTTATGGGGGTGATGCAGCATGTCAAGGGGATGCAAGGTGCTATCAATGGGGGCATGGGGTGCAGGGGGGGTGCAAGGTGTGAAACAGGCTATCTAGGGAGAATGGGGGTGTAGGGGGTATTCAAGGGGGTGTCTAGGGTGTGAAAGGGGCAGTCTATGGGGTATGTGGGTGTGTCTGTGTGTGAAGTGGTGTTCATGTGGGTGAAAGTGGGATGTCTAGGGCGATATGGGGGTGCATAGGGGTTCTAAAGGGGGTTCCGGGGGGTTCCAGGGTGTGCATGGGGGATATCCAAGGAGCATGGGGGTGTTCAAGGGGGTGTGGGGGGGGGGGATGTATAAGGGGTGAAAGGGGCAGTCTAGGGGGCATGTGGTTGTGTGTGTGTGTGGTGGGGGGGGGGGTTTCTCGTGGGTGCAAGTGGGCTCTCCAGGGGGCATGGGGTAGAATAGGGGGTTAAAGGGGGTGTGGGGGGGGGGGGGTTCAAGAGCTGTAGGGGGGATTTATATGAGGCTATGTGGTGTAGGGGGGCTGTTCATGGGGGTGCATGGGGGCTATCCAGGTGGCATGGGGGTGCTTGGGGGTGTTCAAGGGGGTAAAAGGGGGATATCTTGGGTAATGAAGGTGCAGTGGGATGTTCAAGGGTGTGCAAGGGGTATATACAATGGGGGGGAATGGGGTCCATGGGGTGTTCAATGGGGTGAAGGGGGTACAAGGGGACTGTCCATGGGTGGAATGGGGGAGCCATGGGTGTTCATTGTCGTGAACGGGGGTGTCAGGGGGGGGGGGGGTGTAAAAGGGTTGTATGAGTGGGAGTTTGGGGGATTCTCTGGGGTGTGTTTATTGGGGTTCAAGGAGGCTATCTAGGGGGTTGTCGATGGGGTGTAGGGGGTGTTTCAGTGGGTTGTATAGTGGGGGTGAAATGTGGCTATCCATGAGGTTATCTCCTAGGGGAAGGGGTGTTCCAGGGGGTTCACAGGGGCTCTCCCAGTAGTGAAAGGGGGTTGTTTAGGGGGATTTCGAGTGGTGGTGCAAGGTTGTTTTCCAGGGGTAGGGGGACTTGCAGGGGGTGTGGAAACTGGAAGTGGTGGTGGGGAACTATGGGGGGAGAAGGTGGAAGGGGGCTGACCAGGGGCAGCGAGGGACTAGAAGGTGGAAGGGGAAACTATCATTTTCGGTGGGGAACTAGGGGGAATTAATTTTTTATACCATCTAATTGATATAGACATGGCTTTAACTGTGGCAGTGAAGCCATAGTGCCAGGGTTTTAACCATGGATGTTGGACCCTGCTTCCATAGTTAAATAATGGCACTAATTTCCCTAAGGCCACTATTAAAATCTGGGTAGTAGGCCCCCTAAAGCCATAGTAAAAACCATGGTAATAGTCCCCCTTATGATCTAGTTTAACCATGGAAATTGACCTCTACTTCCACTATTAAACCCGTGGAATTTGGTCCCTAATCCCATTTTCAAAAATTTGGAAGTATGCAAGACCAAATTCTTCAGCAGTAATAGTCATAGTTCTCCAAAGTTATGGCCATATTCTCTGTCCATGTTTTTAGGGCCTCTGGATAGGGTTCCAAACACTGGTCGTAGGTGAATTTTAAAGTTGAGATTCTCAAAGACATAAAGAGGTATTAACATAAACCTTTTGTGCATCATTATTAAGGTTGATGTTGAGAATAACATTCCAAGCCCCTCTTGTATGATTCACTACGAAACATCCATAATGAATCCTATATCATGGATCACATATAACAAAATCTTTCAAAAGGGCAAGGATCACTGAAGGAATGGATTTACCATGAGTCTGTTCTGATCACTCCAAATGGATCACGCATCATCTGAGGAAAGCATAGCCACATTACCAACATATCCCTCCTCAATGGTCCCTTTTGGAATTGGTGTCACTCATAAGTATTAGAATTCATGGGGAAGTGTCGGTCTAAAAAATCCAAAGACATCTCCCATCGATACATAGTGGTAACCAACAAGGAACAGGGGTATATGTGTGAGCATTAATACAAGAACGTCTTTCTTTGCCGTCCCTAAATATAATTATTGGATCAAAGAAGTAGATATGATATTGCTTGAATATATAATTTTAGTTTAGAAGATATGAATATACACTTAGGAAGCACGTGGTATTAATTTAATGTACAACATAAAATCATAATGACGAAAGATATAATATCGACACAATTTGGTAATTAAATTTTGAATATATAAATAATTCATCACAAATAACTGATAAATATATAATAGTTCAAGGTTCATTATTAATCTAAATTAATTATTAAAATTAAACACAACAAAAAATGGTTTGTTCCACACATGCATTAAATTAAATTAAATGTCACGGGCTGACATAATTTATATAGACTACATGATCATATAGAAAGTTGTGTTTGATCATCCTAAAAAAATTCCAACCATTTTATTTATGATAAAAATGGCTACAAAAATTACACAAATCAATTAAATTGGAACCAAAGGTTGAAATTTCACAATGTTGGTAGGCACCGACAAATAACAGAACCATGTTCTTTTATAAATCATAATGAAATGGAGGGAAAGATTGTAGAAAACATACCATATAGATGTATATGATTTTATGATCTAGTAAGGTTATTAATTTTCCTAAAACAGATTAAAACAATAGATTTTACAAAAACACCAAAATAGGTTGAAATCCATCCCTGATGAACTGAATGCAAGATACTCAATGAAAGTATACCATTCAAAAACATGCAGGTTTATCCTTTCCATATGATTTACATCTCATGTGTAGGATAATAAAATGGTTAATGAATGAAGTTTCCATGGTATTTCGATGAGGGACCGGGGGGTGCACCACTAAGGGAGAGGAAGGTGCACGATGTGTTGGAGAGGTGGAGAGGAAGATAGCTGTAAAATAGAACAAAAAAGAAATAAAAAATGAAAAATAAGAGAAATTTAAAGAGATGAAATGGGAAATTAAAATAAAAAGTAAAATATAATTAAAAATATGGAATGATCAAAGGATAAAAGTAAATAAAAAAAGTAGATCTCCAATTTTAATTATTTTTACTTATATTACAACCTCCCATGTATTTTATTTATTAATTTATTTTTATCCCTTCATGGATTTTACTAAATTTCTTAAAATCTATTATTATATCTTTTCAATTCATAATTTATTATTTTAATCTCAAACACTGTTGTAATATTTGAGATAATTTTTTTAAAACACATATAATAATTGAATTTATTTAAAAAGGATGAATGTGACCTGCAGTGTTGTGAGAAGACATGTGCCCTGGGTTGTATTAAGATTTAGAAAAAAAATAGTTCGTACCTAATTAAATCTGGGAAATTACAACCTACACTTCATAAGACTACTCGTCCCCATGTTTCCCTTTCTAGGTTATTTAATGGTTGTTAGGGAAAAGATTTGGCCCCAACGCAAGTATGTCTGTATGTTTCTCACAGGTCTCACCCTGAAAGTGTATGTGTTTCTAGAACACTTGGACTAGAGGGACTAACCTTCCTTGGAGATCCTTCATTCTATGGTCAATGATAAGGATTGGATGATCCGAAATGGATGAATCTACCTATAGCTTGATGTCTTCATAGTCAAAGTAATGATATGGGTCTGAATGATATTGTAGGACAACAGATATATGGAAAACATCATGCATGGAAATCTACCTCAGAGGTAGTAGTAACCAATATGAAATTGGACCAAATCTCTCCACTATCATCAATGGCCTGACATATCTCTGTGATATCTTTCATTTTCTCTCGATCCGCCTGTGACCCAAACTCGGCAAAACACACTGAATGACTTGATATCCAACATATAACTCTAGAGGTCTACATTTAAAATTTATAAAATACATCTGTCTAGACTGAGATATACTCACACACATCTGAATCCACTTACCTTTCTCATAAGTGTAATAAAAGAGATGATGACCCAACTGAGATGCCCCACATACTTCGATCCAATAAAAAAGTAAATGACATGTTCTTCTATAGAGGGTATTAGAAGGATCCATTTTAATTGTCCCCTATAAGATTTTATTGTAGGTAAACTCAACAAGAGGTACATTAATTTCCTAGGAACCTCTAAAATCAAGGATTCATGCCCATAACATTTCCTCTAACACTCATATAGTTCTCTTGAACTTCCCATCGGTCTAATGGTGATATACAGTACTCAGAAGTACCTATGATCCAATATCCTTTTGCAACCCTTGCTCGAAATATGATGTAATGTGTACATCTCTATCTGAGACAATACAATGAGGTATTACGTGAAGTTACATAATATCTTAGATATACAACCTTCCAAACTCATCAAATAGAATAGTATCCTAGATTTGTAAGAAGTATTAATCCTTGGAAAACCTATCGAAAATCACACATATTGCATTGTTCGTTTGAAGATATCATTCAATTCATGTAACAAAATCCATGGTAATTTCATTACATTTCCATTCAGGTATGTATAGAGGTGGTAGGAGTCTATAATATTGTTGGTTCTCTTCCTTCACCTGTTGGAAGGTGGAGCTCTGAGTGTTGAAACTTTCTATGTACGTTTTAAAACCTGGCCAAGAGTACGATTGACACATGTAAATGTACATCTTCGTCTATCCAAGATGAATTGCCAAAATAGAGGTGTGATATTCCTTAATCATCTATTCTCGTATACTTAAAGGTACTCAAACATATTCATGGTAAAGGAGAGTTTCATTACCCTTAACAAAACATATATGAGTGGTTTCCCTCTAGTAACACATTCCATCAAATCAAACCCCTCACGATTAGTCAACTGGTGCATGGAGTAATTATTTAATAGAAAGGAAGTCACTATAAGGGAAGCTATAACTAGGTTCCCACACATATATAGAACCTCTAGATGCATCTCAGAAAACTATTTCATCATCTACCACTCACTATTGGCCACCTAAACATCATGTAACTGTGGCATGCAGAATAAAGCATCTACCATGAATTTACCCTTACTATTGGAATTAAAAATATAAAATTTGAAAAACTACAAGAATTCAATCCACCAGCACTGCCTTAAGTTAAATTCTCATTTAGTGGAGATATATTTTAGGCTTTTATGATCCATGTAAACAAAGAACCGTTCACCCAACATGTAGTGTATCCAACTGTGTAATGAATGAACCATATATGCCAACTCAAGGTCGTGTATAGGATAGTTCGACATGTTGTGTCTTAGTTGGCGGGATAAATAATCCATAACTCGATAACCCTACATCAAATACACACCCATTATAATTCCTAAAGCATCATAATAAATTGTTTAGATATTACCTAGTTCATGTAGAATCAAGATTGGGGATGTGGTTAGTCTTACAATCAACTCCTGATAAAACATTTCACAAGGATCAGACCCTATGAATTGTACAGGTCGGACGGTGGAAATATAAATCAACTATATCACAATAATGATAATGTCATTTCATAAAATGAATGATTTTTAAGTCAAACATATAAAGGATATAGAATTTCTAAAATAAACAGTAGCCACCTATCTGCCGGGGAACTGTTGGAAATTGCATATTCCCTCTGTCTTGGACCCATGTGTTCTATCAAGAGACATGATGATGCAATAATTATCAATTTTAAATCTAAAAAATTCAACAACAACAATAGAAAAAATTAGATTTATGCGCCGATATAAAAAATTGTAAAAAATAATGTAGAGGCTACTATAATAGTACATATAACTATAGATGGTCCTGCAATTTTCTCCTCTAGTATTGATTGCACTGCGTATATTATACCTGAAACATGGCCCGGAAACACTACATGGATGGCCTGATGTGGTCCAATTTGATAATGATGATAATATGAAAATTTTCATTCTTGACCATGACCTCCACCATTACCTCATACTGATCAGATGTTCAAAAAGGAACTTACAGCCTATAGTGGAGTAATAGTTCACATACATGATGGAGGCGTTGGTTTGGATCCTCTACCACTGGATTCAGAAGAGAAGTAATGATAGAAACATTACCGGTGACCCATATTTCGTCTTTCTTGGCAATCCTTCGGGTCTCTCGTGCACAATGACTTCTTGTGAAAATCACTACAACAACAATAACATGTCCTATATCCTTCTAAACATGATGTTTGGCATGGATTTCCCCCACGTGCACTTTCAAAATGGAATTTCCTACTTCTAGAAGAGTAATCACCCTATCATGGAACTGGACTGTCCTGGCACAATAGTTTATCCCCCAGACATTTTGATCCAAAAATAGGGCATGATTTATGATCTGTTTTATAGTTGTAAAATGTAATACGTTCACCTGTGAGTGAATATTATAGTCAATTCCATCTTAAAATGCCTCGCAGTAGTCTGCATGTCGCCAGTTAGAGATAGAGAAAAGAACTGAAGTGATGTGAAATGAGTAGAATACGCTATTATAGTCATCGATCCGAACTAAATATGCAGGAACTATTTTCAACGATCATCACTCATATTCTGTCAAAAAAAGTGATAGTAAAAATATTCCTGGATGTCGGCCCAAACCTTGTCAATGGGATACTCAGCCTGAAAAACAATGCCCCCCAGCTCTTGGAAGATTCACAAAGCATTTATACATCTAGTTTGAGATTTCGATCTAAAATCATATCGAAGTGGTAGAAGATATACCATATGGCTTCTATCCATGACTTTGTAGCATGAGGGCCCCCACTCACCGAGAAGGTGGGAGGGTACTGCTGCAAAATGTCCCGAGTGAGGTCTTTCGTGGATGGGTTAGGTATGGGGATATTCTAAACTGACTACATAAACCTGAGAAGATTATCCCTGAATTTAGAGTTAGTTACCCTTATATGATTGGAAGGAGGTAGTTCCACACGAGGCAATACAAGAGGTATATAAAGTTGTTATAGACCCACTATCTCATGAATGTTCTCTTTTCCACCCTCATGAGGCACGACACAAATACATCGCAGTATCATTGGTCTTCAACAATGAAATACACACCATTATAAAAAGGGTAATGAAGATGGGGAAATTAGGTATCGTAAAAAAATTAGTTAGGTATATAGCATACCTCGGAACACTACATAATAGACAACCAACTTCAAGATATGGGTTTCAATATGAAATAGAAAACATAATATTTATTACTAAACATGATCTACATTAAAATTCCATGTTATGTAAAGTTAAAATCTAACATACTATCACAACATTATATTTAACAGACCGACATTCCAAAAAATATCCACTATTCACAACAAACAATCAATTGAAAGCGAGAAAATGTATGATTAATGTAGAAATGGAATGGTAATATTCATGAAATTTTTAATCCAATGGTGACTAATATGATGCATGTAATATACTTCCCACTTATCATTTGGATGGAATGGTAAAAACCCAATTATCTCAAGAATACCAACACAAATGACAATGCAACAAAATTTAGTCACCCAATGGTGAAATAATATCAAAAATTCCCAACATAATCAATAACTGTAATCTCAAACATGGAATCTGGGTTTCACCAAAATATGGGTTAGAAACATCTAAGAACATGGTACATTCCAAATCCCTATATCTTGGTCTCCTCTCTATCCTGAATAGTAATTCAAAAGGAAAACCCAACTATGATACCACTTTGTAGAATCCCTGTCTCGGGAGCCATTGTAATGGTACCCTCAGCTGGGTTGGCCACACAACCTCAAGCACATCTCCCCAAATGCCAGAGGCTATAGAATAGCAGCATGTACAATATTTGTGTCAACATTGGAGACTATTCCCTCTTAGATAATAACTTTCATCACATCGAAAGTAACCTAATTTAGAAATAAATATTGGAATCATATAAATGAATATACAGCAGCATGAGAAATATGAATAATCCAACGGAGTAATGATCAAGTCTATAATCTCACAAATTAATGTAATACCATGATGTATACCATAACATAAAGAATGGAAAATAGAAACCCAATTATACAATCAGCTTAAAATAAATGATGGAAGGAAACAAATTCATCATGAGCAAGGCTCAATCCTCTACACTAGTCTACTTCCAAAGCAGCACAATGTAATCAATCATCAGAAGTAGCACAATTCCCTTTGTCAATAACTTCCAACATGTAATATACTCAGATTTCAATGATGCTCGGGCAGGGTGTGAGATAAAATCCACATAGGCCAGCATCCACGGTGTCTAAACCATTACATTTAATGTATTAATTAAATGTACTATTCCATTATATAACAAATTAAGGTAATTAATTATGTTCAATAAAATAAATATCTCATCCCTGGATCAAAATGGTACCCATCCCTAATCACCATCTTTATCCTAAGATTGATGTTTTTCAAGAGTAATTATAGGAAAAATACACATATACATATATATAAATCCTAGAATAGAATGGTAAAATAAGGAATAGGAATACCCCTATCTTTTGCTTTGACATGGGGTCTAAGTCATATGTGAACCCTGTTTTCATCAACATTGTAGAAAAATATCACATTTCACAAACGCTTAAAAAGGAATTACCATAAACCTATAGTGCACCATTATTATGGTTCAAGTAATGATTTGGAGTCTAAGGACTTCCTAAAGGTATCACTATATAATATCTTCCAAATTTTCCAATACCATCAAGCTCATCGAATGAAATCCATTAAAACACCAAGTATCAGTCGTTGCATTGCTTTACCATGGGTCAGTTCTATTCTCGTAAAAGGGGTCAAGAATAATAGAAGGATGGCTTAGCCACAATGGCAACAGTTCTATCCTTGATGGTCACTTTTGGAACTAGTGTCACTCATACTTATTAGAAATCATTGGGATGTCTCGGTCTAGAAAATCAATGACACTGCCCCCCCCTGAAATGTAGTGGTAACATATCAGTAATAGGGGGTCTAAGTGGGGACCTTAATATGGGACCCACCTACTGTAGAGACCTGAATCTTGACGTACATTGACATTACATTACATTTCCGGAATACGTAGTACATAACAAAAACACACACACAAGGACCGTAATAGTTTAGTGTCTTTGGAAACTCAGAATATAATCCTATAATCCTGGTGAAAGATCTTCAACATATCCCATAAATATCTTCCTTTTTATTATACCTAAAAACTTTCTTTATATCCTAGGGAAAAGAAAACATAAAAGGGTGAGCTCAAATGCTCAGTAAGGGTAAACAAAAGAAATATCAATCACATCATATACATAAGCACAAAACATTTTGGAAATCTTATCCTGCAAAAGAGAGCATAATTTCATAACATGGGATAAATCATAGCAGTGAAATGAAGTCCCAATAATCATAACTTAAAACATGAAACATTGTGGCATACACACGTAATCATAGAGAATCATTTCCTATTAGTCAAGACTCATTGACAAGACTATCTTAGTGGAAAAAGTCCCTTTCTGAACCGAGTCACCCTCGTTTCAGTCTTGTTTCACTGAACCGGTATAACCTACCATTCCAGCCATGTCTATCTCATGAGATATAAAATCATTACCCAATGCATTGGATGAAGATAGAGGTCCCACCCATCTCATAATGTTACCATTCTTATGTGTGCCACAAAATCACAAATCATACATCATTTCATAACCCATGTAATACAAATGGGAATCTTAAACATCATGACATCATGAAACAGTTCATATAAGATAAAAGAATTCATAAATATATTTCCATCACAACATAATCAAATCCATGTAATAATAGGGATAGAAAAAGAACCCTTTATTATCTTATATGGAAAATAATTTTGATAAAACTCTTGAACTCCATTCTTGAGGAAAATATCCTTTCTACTTAAAAAACATTTTTCCTTTATTAAAATGTCATACAATTTTAAACTAAAAGAATTTGATTAAAAATAAACTTGAATAATTGTAAAGGAAGATTCTTGGAAATAATGTTTTAAAAATCCATTCATGTCGTGTAAGTTAAAAGAAAACATATTTCTCATACTTTTGTCGGAAAAGTCAAAAAGTACCTCGTACGAAAAACGACAAAAGATTCCTTTCATATCCTTTACTAAAAACTCACAGAAGGGTAAAATTGGATTTAAACAATTTTAGGTGGATGGAAATAATATTACATATTGAGGAAACATGGATGTGGATGATAAAATACACCCTAGTAAATACCAAATTATAAACAATATCGGATAAAAATGAGATTGTGATATTTCCCTTACCATAGGTCCAATTTTCTTCATAAGTGTCCAAACCTCCTGTATAATGATTTAAATAATGTCATTGACTTATTACAGAATCATATTCATTGTTATTATATCATATATGGTTCACTTATGACTTTATATTACCCGTTCTTTTGTAAATTCTTGTTAAAGTAGCGTTTTGGGTAAAATTGTCTCATTTGTCGTTCGTGTTTTAACTTGTAATTATTCATATGATTACATAGATCATTATTACTTAATTATAGAATATAAATCATGATTTATATGTAATATATATTAAGAATATACATATATATAATGGATCTATAAATGGAAAGAAATACACCGTTCATGGAGACGGTAGGTCGTACGTACGCATGAACACTGTTTTCGTTTCCTTATTGAATTCAGTGGAATTAAGTAGATGACATACATATATATACAACTAAATCCAGTAGATTTATAATGTCATATATTTCATTATTATTTCTTATATATACTTTATAATTATTCTTAAATGGTTAGCATGGAGAATGAATCTCATCGCGTCGTGGAGACGGTAGTCCGTACGTACGCACGAGCGATGACATCGTTTCCATAATTATTGAATTGAATTGGAGTGGATGATACAATATATCAGAATAAATATGATGTTCTAATAACTATGTATAGTTATTCTTTACACCATTATACCCATCCATGTAAGGTGGTGGTGGAAAATAGATTTCACCACGGCGTGGAGACTATATTCCGTACGTACGCACGCGCGGTGATTTTGGTTTTCCGTCGGATGGATAGATGGTGAAATAGGGTTGTTTCATAATTAAAATAACATATCAGTATATGAGTGATACTGATTTTTTTACTTCATAATGAAACAACCTAAGAAGAAGGAGTGGAAGAAGAAATAAAGGTGAAAGAATCGGTAACAGAAATTACCTATTTTTTGAGGCGCCTCCTTGAGACCTCCTCTTAGGGCACTAACATTGGTCATTGAGGAAGACCAGAACCTCAAGGATGTTGATAGGGATGTGAAGAAGAGAAATTTTCAGGGGTTGCCCGAGCTTGAAGGCTCAAAGTTGTGTGCGGAAGAGAGGGAGGAGGTGCCCTTTTATAAGGGAGGAGAGGGGCACCTTTGGAATAACAAAAAATATTAATTTATTATATGGTCAAGTTCGGTTTTAAATAGCTCCAAATTGATTTATTTCTAGGCTAAGGTGGGTATGGGTCGAAATTCTCTCATCCAATAGAATCTAGAAAAGTTTAGGTTCCTATTTTAACCTTATCATTTAGATTTAACATTAAGTTAAATAATTTTACGTTTATCGTGTCTTCTTGTGTTCTTACACTATAAGGTTAATAAACATACTATAAGAAGCCAAAAGAATACCAAATTGTTTATTATTAATATATATAACCTTATCTAAGTCATTTGTCCGAACCTTAGATTTTTAGGAATAAAATAACAATTAATAATATAATATTTGTTTTAAAAACTATTTTATGTCAATTTTGACACTATTTAGTAATTGATTTTTGTGAAAATCATAACAGAATGATAAGTTCGAAAAAAGTTAATTAAATCAATACTAACATGTCATATTCACCTATAAAATTAGTTTAATTCATAAAAAGTCTCAAATTTTATTTATTTGGGTATTTATAACATTAATTATGACAATATTTCATTAATAAGATAATTACTGCATCATCGTTGTGTCATAAATAAATAAAATTATTTAATGTCTAAAAATTAAAAATAAAATACCATTATGTAGGAAATCTTTTTATCTTTCTAATGAATATTTAAATCGAATTTATCTTATGTATAACCCTATATTAAAAATGTTCATAGTAAATAATCATTGATTTTAACTCTTTTAACTCTTCTTTGAATTAAATAATAATAAATGTCCTAATCTAATCCAAGTGGGCCTAAATGGACATATTTTATTACTAAGCTTGTTTTTGGTAGAATTAAACTTATCCAATAGAATTTGGACATGTGTTAGGGTAATAATAATATCATTTTTACCCTTAATTACCCTATTTACTTTTAACCGTGGTTAAAAAAAGTAAAAAGTTACTATTGACCAAAAAATTATTTTCATCTCATTGAACCACATTTTACTTACTGAAATCAACCGTGTCTCTATGATTTTTGAAATTCCACTCACAGAAGCGATAAAATTAAGTTTTATGAACAATTCAGTTTTTTTAACTACCACTTAGTGGTTTCACTATTCCTCAAAAATTCAAAGTTTTCAGAAAAATACCAAAAATTAGGCCTAAGCTATATTTGATATTATGAACTCAAAAATGATGCCTATTTTACCAAATTCAAAACATATCAGTTGCATTAACTAATTTAAAAATTAATTCCCGTTATCAAAACAAATAGCTTGTTTTTAAGAGATAATAACTATCAAAAGATTGACACTGGTTTATGTCTGGTTTAAATGTAGAATTACATCCAATGGCCAAAATTGTATTAAATTGTAAAAATATATTTTAAATATACTTTAAAACCACTCAAATTAATAAATTAAAACTATTAATTATTTCTATTTAAAAAGTTGTTTTTAATTAAAATTTAGTAATTTTCACTATTCATCAAAATATGAAAGTTATCTGAAAATTACCAAAATTTCACCCTAAGCTAATTTCGATATTCAGAATCCAAAAATGAAGTCCATTTTGAAAAATAAAATTTAAAAAATTTTAAAAAGTGGTTATTACTATTCATAACGGCTAGTTTTAATAATATTTTAATAGCATATCGTTGTTTAGTGAAACTCGGTATTGCGTACTACACAAGCTATCAAGGAAGGTCGCGATTGCGTGTAATGAAAGGCAAGCCAAGGATGCGTGTTGTGCAAGCTCCTTTTGGTGTAGCATACAACACAAGACATTAATGAAATTAAAAAGATTATTTTTCATAAAATCTCGGGGTGTTACATTCTACCCCCCTTAAAATGAATTTCGCCCTCGAAATTCGGCGGGGTTATAAATGGTTTACTACTTGAACGTTTCATTAATAAAAACCTACATCATAAAAATTAATACCAAAAAAATCTTTAAAAACAAAAGTATGAAACGTAACAGTTACCCAAATAAACTAATCACTGGGTTTCCACATAGGTGAAAATATGGATATGGAAGAAAAATCTAACCATCATGTTCTGATGGAGAGTGGTAGAGAACATGGCTATGGAAAAGCCAGCAATCACAAAGCCATAAATTTGTGACGATCTAAGGTACCATCTGATTCATCAGATATAAGAGCACTAGGACAACATTTTGGGTTTTCAAGACCATTTCCCTAAAGTTGATGAAATTGGAATTAGAAGAAATACTTTCGTGATTTTGGTATAGTCTCACCGTTTGTCGTTCTTTGGACAATTTCCACTTCATATCTTAAAGAAATGAAGTTGAATTTTTCATTCGTGATGTGTTAGCAAATCATGTGATAGAATGATGGGTCATTCCATCTCTTTCAAACAAAAGGTTAGCAAAAGTTATAAGTCCATCTTATGGTTAATCATATATGGTTCCAAAAATGAACTTATACTTCATATATCATACCGCTTAATAAAATAAAATTAGTTTCGACTAACCAGGGACTTCCTGTAGACCTGTGGTAGGCGATAAAGGCCAGTCGCACTTCGGTTGTGGGTTTGATTCCCACAGCCTTGTCCGAAGCGATGGGATGTCGCCCGTCCTGCAGGTTGTCCTTTTTCTAAAACTATATTACTATAACATCCCATCAATAATATCGAAAAAACATATATCCTTAAACAATACTAACTTATGTCCAACATAATCCATAACAATCTTTAGGCTTATCCATAATACTTCAGTCCACTCATATAATATAGTGAAAATGATTACCAGAGATTTAATACCATCGTTGATCCCCATATATCATAAGATATGACTTCTTGGTCACATTCTAAACATTCCAAGGCCTTAATCATGACTTCTCTTGAATACCCATTGAACCTTGGTGAAAACATGAATGTAGTTAAAAGTTAACACTTCCCACATACCAAAATCCTCAAAATTCTATATACTCAAACCATGATACCACTTAGTCCTTATATCAATCATGAGCTCATTAATACAATCAAACATCTCATTATATTCTTGTCCCTTCATTACGCACATATCATCTACTTTACAAAAATATTTCAATCACTTTTTTATCCTGGTTACCAATATCATATAATTATTAAGAACCAATACAAAGATATTCAAAAATTCCACAATACCATAAATGAGATTCCATGATACTATTTTGAAATTCCATTACATAAACACTTAATCATTCCACCACATCGTTGTCATATTTGACATCACCAATAGTGATCGCATGTGACTTCCCTTTGTCCTTTTCCTTAAGCGGTTTCTCATTTCTATCATCACTAACCCTTGGATTAGGGAATTTATTAGCATAATGCCCCATTTCCTTGCACTTGAAGCATTGAAGTGTTGGTGGTGCGTTCTATGTAGTTTTTTCTTTATTCACATCATTAGAAACCCTTTTTCCATTACTTCGACACTCAGCTACTCGATGACCTTCTTTTCCACACTCAAAACATTTTATAGTCCCTTTAAGACAATCTCCACCATGCTTCTTTCCACACATTGTGCATAAGGAAACATTCATCTTCTTTTCACCATTATTCTGAGATTTATCCTTGAACTCCATCTTTCAAATTTTGTCAAAACCATGAGATGGATATGTAACACCAACTTACATTTCTACCTTGATAGCACAATTCACAATTTCATCATAGATACTGAAGTCTCTTATAGCTAATGCCCTTCGAAGACTTGGTTTTAAGCCACTGAAAAATCGATCAACTTTACTTTCAGGTTGGATGATAATGCCAGATGCATACCTTGCAAATCTTGTAAAATTCGCTTCGTATATACCAACAGATTCATCATCCTTCTGCTTCAGCTCAAGAAACTCCTTTTCCATCTTTGTTCGAAGAATACGAGGGAAGTACTTACTGAAAAACAACTTCTTGAACTCGTCTCATTCCATAGACTCAATTTCATCTCTTGGCCTCGTATTCTTGATAAGATTCCACCATTGATCAGCTTCACCTTCCAAACGATATACTGCTAAAATGAATTTATCATGTTCAGAACATTGAAAAACTGAAAATATCTTTTCAGTGGTACTGATCCATTGTTCAGCAACAAGTGGATCAGAAGACCCACTGAAAGAAGGTGGACATTGCCTCATGAAGTACTCAATAGAATATTGTTCCCTTCTCTGCTCATTTGAAATTCCAGAATGATTCATAGCTTGTCTAAGTATAGAAATAAGATTTTGCACTCCATCTCACATAACATTTGTTTGTTCAGGAGGGAAATCATTGCATTGTCCATTTCATTGATCAACACGGTTCCTTCGGGTTCCAGCCATCATCTAAAACCCAAAAAGAATAGTGTGAGAGGAAAAAATCATGCTAGAGAAAACAACATAATAAAGGGGGAGTACCTTCAATATCTAACATCTGAGGATTAATTCTACAATTGTTAGCGTAATTCTAGTACTATAACCTATAGGTATACTTAACCTTAGGGACATCCCTAGACATACCTTACAAATATCTCTAGGTATCTCACTAATGTTTTCGCATCCTAGTTTCCAAAGGTTGGCTAAACCTTTCCTATGATACCAACTATAAAGTCCCGAAGCTTGACGTACATGGACATTACATTACATTTGCGGAATACATAGTACATAACAAAAACTCACACACAAGGACCGTAATAGTTTAGTGTCTTTGGAAACTCGGAATATAATCCTCTAATCCTGGTGAAAGATCTTCAACATCTCCCATAAAGATCGTCCTTTTTATTATACCTAAAAACTTTCATTATATCCTGGGGAAAAGAAAACATAAAAGGGTGATCTCAAATGCTCAGTAAGGGTAAACAAAAGAAATATCAATCACATCATATACATAGGCACAAAACATTTTGGAAATCTTATCCTTCAAAAGAGAGCATAATTTCATAACATGGGATAAATCATAGTAGTGAAATGAAATCCCAATAATCATAACATAAAACATGAAACATTGTGTCATACACACATAATCATAGAGAATCATTTCTTATTATTCAAGACTCATTTCCAAGACTATCTTAGTGGAAAAAGTCCCTTTCTGAACCGAGTCACCCTCGTTTCAGTCCTGTTTCACTGAACCGGTATAACCTACCATTCCAACCATGTCTATCTCATGAGATATAAAATATTTACCCAATGCATTAGAGGGAGATATAGGTAACACCCATCTCATAATGATACCATTCTTATGTGTTCCACAAAATCATAAATCATACATCATTTCATAACCCATGTAATACAAATGGGAATCATAAACATCATGACATCATGAAACAGTTCATATAAGATAAAAAAATTCATAAAAATATTCCCATCACAACATAATCAAATCCATGTAATAATAGGGATAGAAACAGAACCCTTTATTATCTTAGATGGAAAATAATTTTGATAAAACTCTTGAACTCCATTCTTGAGGAAAATATCCTTTCTACTTCAAAAACATTTTTCCTTTATTAAAATGTCATACAATTTTAAGCTAAAATAAGTTGATTAAAAATAAAAATGAATACTTGTAATGAAAGCTTATTGGAAATAATTTTTTAAAAATCCATTCATGTCGTATAAGTTAAAATAAAACATTCTTCTCGTACTTTTGTCGGAAAAGTCAAAAAGTACCTCGTACGAAAAACGACAAAAGATTCCTTTCATATCCTTTACTAAAAACTCACCGAAGGGTAAAATTGGATTTAAACAATTGTAGGTGGATGGAAATAATATTACATATTGAGGAAACATGGATTTTGATGATAAAATACACCCTAGTAAATACCAAAGTATAAATAATCTCAGATAAAAATGAGAATGTGATATTTCCCTTACCTTAGGTCCGATTTGCTTCGTAAGTGTCCGAACCTCTTGTATAATGATTTAAATAATATCATTGAATTATTAAAGAATCATATTAATTGTTATTTTATCATATATGTTTCACTTATGACATTATATTACCCGTTCTTTTGTAAATTCATGTTAAAATAGCATTTTGGGTAAAATCGTCTCATTTGTCGTTCGTGTTTTAACTTATAACTATTCATATGATTACTTAGATAATTATTACATAATTATAGAATATAAAACATTATTTATATATAATATATATTCAGAATATACATATATATAATGGATCGATAAATGGAAAGAAATACACCATTCATGGAGACGGTAGGCCGTACGTACGCATGAACGCTGTTTTCGTTTCCTTATTGAATTGAGTGGAATTAAGTAGATGACATACATATATATACACATAAATCCAGTAGATTTATAGTGTCATATATTTCATTATTATTGCTTATATATACTTTATAATTATTCTTAAATGGTTATCATGGAGAATGAATCTCATCGCGTCGTGGAGACGGTAGTCCGTACGTACGCATGAGCGATGATATCGTTTCCATAATTATTGAATTGAATTGGAGTGAATGATACAATATATCAGAATAAATATGATTTTCTAATAACTATGTATAGTTATTCTTTACACCATTATACCCATCCATTTAAGGTGGTGGTGGAAAATAGATTTCACCACAGCGTGGAGACGGTATTCCGTACGTACGCACGCGCGGTGATTTCGTTTTCCGTAGGATGGATAGATGGTGAAATAGGATTGTTTGATAATTATAATAACATATCAGTATATGAGTGATACTGATGTTATTACTTCATAATGAAACATCGTAAGAAAAATGAGTGGAAGAAGAAATAAAGGTGAAAGAATCGGTAACGGAAATTACCTCTTTTTTGAAGCGCCTCCTTGAGACCTCCTCCTAGGGCACTAAAATTGGTCTTTGAGGAAGACCAGAACCACTAGGATGTTTCTAGGGAAGTAAATAAGAGAATTTGGCAGGGGTTGGCCGAAAATGAAGGCTCAACGTTGTGTGAGGAAGAGAGGGAGGATGTTCCCTTTTATAAGGGAGGAGAGGGGCACCTTTGGAATAAATAAAAATATTATTTTATTATAAAGTCAAGTTCGGTTTTAAATAGCTCCAAATTGATTTATTTCGAGGCTAAGGTGGGGATGGGTCGCAATACTCTCATCCAATAGAATTTAGACAAGTTTAGGTTCCTATTTTAACCTTATCATTTAGATTTAACAATAAGTTAAATAATTTTACTTTTACCGTGTCTTCTTGTGTTCTTACACTATATGGTTAATAAACATACTATACGAAGCCAAACGAACCCCAAATTGTCTATTATTAATATATATAACCTTATCTAGGTCATTTGGCCGAACCTTTGATTTTTATGAATAAAATAAAAATTAATAATATAATATTTGTTTTAAAAACTATTTTATGTCAATTTTGACACTATTTAGTAATTGATTTTTGTGAAAATCATAACAGAATGATAAGTTCAAAAAAAGTTATTTAAATTAATAATAACATGTCATATTAACCTATAAAATTAGTGTAATTCATAAAAAGTCTAAAATTTTATTTATTTGGGTATTTATAACATCAATTATGTCAATATTTCATTAATAAGATAATTACTGCATCATTGTTGTTTCATAAATAAATGAAATTATTTAATGTCTAAAAATTACAAATAAAATACCATTATGTAGTAAATCTTTTTATCTTTCTAATTAATATTAAAAATCGAATTTATCTTATGTATAACCCTATATTAATTTTTTTTTAGTAAATAAACTTTGATTTTAACTCTTTTAACTCTTCTTTGAATTAAATAATAATAAATGTCCTAATCTATCCAAGTGGGCTTAAATGGTCATATGTTATTCCTAAGCTTGTTTTTGGTCGAATTACACTTATCCAATAGAATTTGACCATGTGTTAGGGTAATAATAATATCATTTTTACCCTTAATTACCCTATTTACTTTTAACCGTGGTAAAAAAAAGTAAAAAGGTACTATTCACCAAAAAAATTATTTTCATCTCATTGAACCACATTTTACTTACTGACATCAACCGTGTCTCTCGGATTTTTGAAATTCCACTCACAGAAGCAGTAAAATTATGTTTTATGAAAAATTCAGTTTTTTTTAACTACCACTTAGTGGTTTCACTATTCATCAAAAATTGAAAGTTTTCAGAAAAATACCAAAAAATAGGCATAAGCTATATTTGATATTATGAACTCAAAAATAATGTCTATTTTACCAAATTCAAAACATATCAGTTGCATTAACTAATTTAAAAATTAATTCCCGTCATCAAAATAAATAGCGTGTTTTTAAGAGATAATAACTATCAAAAGATTGACACTTGTTTATGTCTAGTTTAAATGTAGAATTACATCCAATGGCCAAAATTGTATTAAATTGTAAAAATATATTTTAAATATACTTTAAAACCACTCAAATTAATAATTTATCACTATTAATTATTTCGATTGAAAAAGTTGTTTTTAATTAAAATTTAGTAATTTTCACTATTCATCAAAATATGAAAGTAATCCGAAAATTACCAAAATTTCACCCTAAGATAATTTCGATATTCCGAATCCAAAAATGAATTCCATTTTGAAAAATAAAATTTACAAAATTTCAAAAAGTGGTTATTACTATTCATAACGGCTAGTTTTAATAATATTTTAATAGCATATCGTTGTTTAGTGAAACTCGGTATTGCATACTACACACGCTATCAAGGAAGGTCGCGATTGCGTGTAATGAAAGGAAAGTCAAGGATGCGTGTTGTGCAAGCTCCTTTTAGTGTAGCGTACAACATAAGAAATTAATGAAATTAAAAAGAATATTTTTCATAAAATCTCGGGGTGTTACACCTACTATCCCCACCTTGAATTTAATTAATGTTACATAGAATTAATTATGATATATCATCCATATATATATATATATATATTTCTGGTTTAAAAGTTAAGCAGATACACCCGTGAAACACATGATATTAATTTAATATTGCAGCCTAAAAACATAAAGAGGCATGATATCATATCAACACAAGAAGATAAATGCAGTTTAAAAAAATAAATCATTAATCACAATCAACTACCAAAGATCCAACAATTCATGATACATAATAAATCAAAATAAATTATATAAATTAAACACAAGAAAAAATGTTTTGTGCAACACATGTAGTTGATGAAATTATATGCCCAGTGCTAAAAGTATCTATACCGACCATGTCGACACAACCATAGGTGTGTCCAAATACATTTCAAAAATTACAAAAATTTAATTTAGGATAATTAGGTCTGTAAAAATTATGTGAGTCAATTAAATTGTAATGAAAGGGTGAAAATTCACAATGTCAGTAGGCATGGACGAACATCACAACTGTGCGTTGTTATAAATCTCAATAAAATAGAAGGAAAGCGAGTAGAAACCCTACACTATTATCGTAGATAGTTATATGTTCCTTGATAGGATTTCATTTGACCTAAAATTGATTAAAACTATTGATTTTAGGAAACCCCCCAATATAGGATAAAATCATTATGTGATGAATTGTGTGCTAGTAACTCAAATAAAAAATATGATTAAAAATGTCTAAGGTTAACCCTTATCTAAAGTATTTAGATCACTTCACGAAGAATAAAAAATGTAGAAATGATGTGTGGCAGTATTCTGAAAAGGGATGAGGGTGTGCGTTCATAGGGAGAGGGAGGGGCGCAATGTAGGGAGAGGAGGAGAGGAATAAAAGAGAATGAAATAAGAAATAAAAGAATGTAATATAAAATAAAAATAAGTAAAAAATAAAAGTGAAGAAAAGGGAAAAAACGTAAAATAAATTAGAATAAAAAGTATATAATGTAAAACTGATAAAAAAATAGAAATCTCCCATTTTATTTATTTTAAATTCTTCTATAAACTCCATTATATTTTATTTCTAAATTTCTTTTTATCACTTGTTTCATTCTTTTAAATTTCATTAAATATTTTCATATTTACTATTAATCATTAATTAAATATTTTAATCTCAAACTCCTTACTAATGTGTGACATAGCATTCTTTATACCACCCTTGATGTTTTTAATTATTTTAAAAAGACCGTCTGTGAACTGCAGTGGGGTGTACATGCACGCGCCATGGGTCTCTTTAAGATTTAGTCAAAAAAAATAAATGGTTCATACCAGATTAAAGGGAAGAAGTTAAAAATTTCTTATGAAATATTCCCATGAATGGGATCAAGAGGATCATACTAATATATGTTTAACAATACCGAATTCCATTCAAATTGAATATGAGGAAACTGAATAATGTCCTTTGAATGGAATGGATAATTTCTTTTCTCATGTTTTTAAATTATTTAATCATAGGATATTATTAATGATTATGTTTTTAGGAAATATATATTAAGTAATAATATGGAAATTCTTGTTTAAAATATCATGATGAATGGATAACAAATTGAAAGAATATATATAAATGATTCAAGTGTTACGATAAACTATGGGATGAAGAAATATTTAATGGTATTAATGATCTTTTGATGATGATTCTACTTTGGAAGAATTTTTTCAATTATGTTAGTCTATAATGTTTTTTATGTAATTTGATTAATAAATATATTATCTTGATTGTACATAATTATAAATTTATAAAAAACATTATGGTTTATATGATCATTATTTTTAGGTAATTAGGGTATATTAAATATTTTGTTTCAAAATGAAATGAATGAGATAACCATTCAAGTTAAAAAAATTTATGGTTATTTATTATTATTTTATATAATTTTGGTATATTATAACAATTATATAGCTTTATAAATAATTAAAACCAATAGTATGGGTGATAACCCATCGCTTCTGGTATGGTCTGGGGAATCGATCACACAACTTAAGGGAAAAATTCAACAAAACCTCCCACTTGCCAATATGAAGCCCCTTTTTGTTATGAAATTTATTTTTATTTAAACATGTTGATGAAATATTTATACAATTATTTTGTAAAAGTATGTTTTATATATTGGATATCGTTTGTATTGGAAAATGATTTGGAAATTAAGTAATAAATTTTATGTTTAAGACTTTCACTATATTGGGAACTTTATATGAATAAGGTAAATATAATACTATGGTATTTTAATTGAGGAGTAATGGTCTATTTATATTTCATAAGAATCTCTGATTTTGATTATTTAATTTCAATTATTTAGAATACATATAAAAATGAGTAACCTATTTTCAATAATATATGGTACTATTAATTTATTTTTGGTGTAATACATTAATATTAGATGTTGTTATTGAGAAGTAAATGTTAAAATTTTTAATAGAAGACAATGCAATAAAATCCTACCGAATTTTGGATATCAATTCTAGATTGGATTATTTTACAATATTTTAAGGATTTTTATTTTTTGAATGGTCTATATTGAAAATTGTGTTTTATATATGAATTTTGGTTATTAAAATTTGTTTCTCTTCAGCCAATGGTTTAGAATTTCGAGTGAATCTTTTTACCATATCCAAACCATATTGGTTCGGAATAATTATTCTAGATAGAAGAAATAGTTAGTTAAACTTTTTTCGATTATGGGATTTTCAATATGCTGATTAGAGTGATTCATGATTGAAAATTTAAACATCAATACTTATCATTTAGAGAAAAGGTGAGTTTGAAGTGGAATTCAATTATTTGATGAAACTGTAGTTTTAATGTATATATATTAATTTAGGTTTTTATTCTATGATGTAATATAATTCAACAAATGGAAGATAAATATATTTGGAAAAAAATGTTATATGTTTACTTTTCCTTCTATGAAATAAATGACTATTTAAGCAATAATAGTTTTTTGGTTTTATAATTGATAACATTCTCTTAATCATGTTTCCTATTTCCCTCCATCAAAACATGATGGTTAGTTTTGTTTCCATATACAAGTTTTCTTACATGGAATACAGTTATGTGTTATCTTGGGTGGCATTATTTCTTCACAATACTTCTTTTAATATGAATATTTTACTTAATAATTTTACTATGAGGGGTATAATAATGAAATTTTGATATTTGAAACCATAGTTACCATGACCAAATTTAATATTTCAATAACACAATTTCAAAAAGGGGAATGATGTATCATTCCATGGAATTATAGATTAATAAAATTTCTTCCTTATAAATATTTATGAATTATATATTAATTTTATTTAAATGGGGATGATGTGTTTGATAGAATACTGAGAACGCGATAAGGGGTTTCTCTGAAATCCTAAATTTCACACAAGAATTAGATATTTCAGAAAATACTATGTTATTATTATTATTATTGTATTAATATATAGTTATCAAATTTTTGATAGAATGGATATAATCAATGATATTAAATAAATTTAAAAAAATGGTTCAAACATGTAAATATATGGATTCATTTGTTCTAAATTATTTAGTAAATCAAATTAAAATCATTTCAATATAAATGATTTTGTTTTCAAAAAAATCAATATAAATTCATATAAATGAGTTTATAAAATAATAAATTCAGTCATGATGGATTTATTTTATGAAATATATATTTAATATATTTAATTTAATTTTTATTATTAATATTTTTTTCCTATAAGTGATATAACATAAATTCATGTTTTTCGATAAAAGATGTACTTTTAAGAAAAAAGTTGTGTTTTTCCCTTTTAATGGAGAATGCATTTTAATTCTGGGTTTTGACACATTTATTAATTTGTTATTCCAAATAAACTTTTTATTTGGAACTGATACATAAAAAACCTTTAGGGGTATTATGGTATATGTCATTATTAAATTAATTTTTAATGAATAGTCGAAAACCCGAAATTTTAATTCAAAAGAGATTCTTATTCAAATTTATATATATAGCTTGAATTTACATTAGTTCTTTTAAATATATTAATTATATTATTTTCATTATAAAATAATCCAATTTATTATATTTAAAGTAATTTCATATTGAAATTTAATAGAAAATCAATATGGACTTCTGAACATTTTACATAGAAAAAAATTTCTTCTCATTCCGATTGTGGGGATAGTTTTAAATATAATTTTTACACTTCTATTAAATTAAATTCAATAGACTAACAGAAATTGTTTTAATATTTATTAAAAATGTGGTTTAATAGTTTTGTAACTTTAGTATTTTATTTGAAATAGTTAATTTTAAATAACATAATTAATAGAAAAAATATTAAAATAATATTAACTATCCTTAATAGTAGTTCAAATATTATTAGATGAGTTATTGTTAACCAAGACAATTATTGGGTCAATATTTTTTCATTTTCAATCAACTTGTGTGTGATTATGACATTTATAACATTTTATTCATAGTAAAGGAAAATATATCATAATCATTTCTATTATTAATAACAAATTGTAATACAGGGTAATATAAGTTATATGTTCCACTGTAAATAGTAAAAAGGAAGATAAAAAATTTACAGACATAATTATAAATTATATATTATTTTTAAGAATTAAATAATTAAATTTAATTATGACACATATATAA
Organism: Viscum album; assembly: GCA_963277665.1. Taxonomy (NCBI): domain Eukaryota; kingdom Viridiplantae; phylum Streptophyta; class Magnoliopsida; order Santalales; family Viscaceae; genus Viscum; species Viscum album. The sequence continues at coordinate 1,380,161,269 of OY728126.1, forward strand.
CTCAGTAATAGACTTATTGAAGAATGAGTCAAATAAATTATACTCTTAAAAATAAAATAAATATAATTTAAATATTTTATGTCATCCACGATATTTTTATATGGTTGTGAAATTTTAGTATTGTGTTAATGTAGTTTTTTCATAGGAATAATGTTTTTATGTGTAAAAAATATCATGTAATAAATAGTGTGAAAATTGAGAAAATTAATAATTTAAATTTTAGAAATATATATTTAAATGAAATAAAATCAATAAAAATAATTTATTTGACCAAAATGATTTGGTAACAATATAAATGTCATTAAAAACTCATTAATTGGCAGTTTGAAATGATTTCATTATTAACTTAACTCTAAAAGTGTTAATTAAATAATACAATTCTAACAATTAAAAGGGGATAAAACAGAAATATATGGAATAATTTTTTTACTAAAACTTGTATAATTTTTATTTATACATTTAATTTTTACCCATAATCATTCTATATTTAAAATTAATGATTTTGGACCCATTTCAAATCTAAATTTAATATATATTAATATAATTATTTTAGTAATTCTAATTGTTCCCCTATAACACCCCATGATTTCATAGTACATTATGCCTTCAATGAAATTCAATAACTTGCAATACATGCAACACCTTGTTTAGGAACATCATGACTTACCAAAATAACTTTTCAAAAATTGGATATGAATAGTAATAATTGAATTTTGTATTTTTTATAGTCCATATAATTTTTGAATTAATATTTTGTGTATCATAGACATAATATAAGGGAAAAATCAATTTTTCAGATAAAGGAAGTATTTTTTAAAAATTTCCATTATACATCCTATTTAATGGAGAATCTTTTTTTTTAAAAATATTTGACACTTTTATATACAATATTTAATGAATTTAAATTATGCTTTAATACTGGGACATAAAAATTTATTTTGAATAATTTTTTTGTACTTTTCTTATAAATCTCATATTTTTTTGAATAGTGAAAAATATAATATTTTAAATGAAGATAAATTTTAGAAATGGGTTGTGTAACACATGTAGATAATTAAATTAAATGTCGTGGGTTAACATAATTTATATAGAACACAAGATCACACTGAAAGGGGAATTTGACGATACTGAAAAAATTCCTACAATTTTATTTATGATAAACATGGATATAATTATTACATAAATCAATTAAATTGGAACGAAAGGGTGAAGTTTCACAATGTCGGTAGGCACTGACAATCAACAGAACCATGAATTTTTTAAATTGTAATGAAATGGGGGGAAATCATTTAGACAACACACCATATAGATGTATGTGATTTAATGATCTATATAAGGATTTTATTTTTCCTAAAATGGATGAAAACGATAGATTTTACAAAAACCCCAGAATAGGGTAAAATCCATTCGTGACGAACTGCACGCAAGATACTCATCAAATGTCTATGATTCAAAATGTATAGGGTTAACCTTTCCCTATGTTTTACATCTCATGTGGAGGAAACAAATGATAGATGAATGGAGTTGCAACGGTATTCCAAAGAGGTAGTAGGGGTGCACCACCGAGGGAGAGGGAGGGGCATGATGTGCTGGAGAGGTGGAGAGGAAGGGAGGTGTAAAAATGAATAAAATAAAGAAATAAAAAATAAAAAATAAGAGAAAAATATAATTGAAGAGAATGGAAATTAAAATTAAAAATAAAATATAATAAAAAATATGAAATGAAAAAAGAATAAAAGTAAATATCAAATGGTGATCACCCATTTTAATTATTTTTTATTTTTTTATAACCCCACATTTATTTATTTATTAATTTAGTTTTATTCCTCAATTTGTTTTATTTAATTTCCATAAATCTCTTATTATATTTTTAATCCATGATTAATTATTTTAATATTATAACCTGCTCTAAAGTGGTAGATAATATTGTTTATAACCCATACAATAATACAATCTATTTAAAAAGGATTTCTGCGACTTATAGTGGGGTGAGTAGGTGTATGCCCTGGGTTGCATTATGATTTAGAAAACAAAAAAATAAATAGTCCTCACTTGATTAATGTGGGGACATTACAACCTCCCCTTGTTAAGAAAACTCGTCCCTGAATTCCCTTCCAAGCGTAGTGAATTGTTGTTAAGGAAATTTTTTTGCCACAACCAACGTACGTCAATCTATTGCCCCCAGGTCTCACCTTTATAATGACTGTGTTTTTGTATCACATACAACAGAGGGACTAAACTGCCTTAGAGATCATTCATTCTATGCATGATGATATAGATCAGATGATTTTCAATGGATGAATCTACCTATATCATAATGTCATCATAGTCAAAATAATTATATGGGTCCTAATGATATTGTAGGATCCTCAATATATGGAAAACATCGTTCATGGAAGGCTACCCTTGAGGTATTAGTAACCAATAGGCTACTGGACCAACCATCTCCACTATCTTGAATGTCCTAACATATCTCAGTGATAACTTTTCTTGTCTCCTGATTCCCCTGTGACCCAACTTTGGCTAAACACACTGAGTGACTTGATATCCAACCTAAAACTCTAGAGGTCTACAGTGATAGTCACTATAAGATTTCTGTCTGGACTAAGATATAGTCATACCCTTCAAAATCTTCATAACATACTCAGAAGTCTAATAAATGAGATGAGGACCCAACTGGGATTCCTCACCTGGTTCGATCCAATATAAAAGTGAACAACATGGTCTTCTATAGAGGGTATCATAAAGATACATTTGAGTTTCCCCCTATAAGCCTTTATTATAGGTAAACTATACAATAGGTACATGAATTTCTCTGGAACCTCCAAAATCAAGGATTCATGCCCATAACATTTCCTCTAACACTCATATAGATCTCTCAAACTGCCCATCGGACTGAGGGTGATATAATGTATACATATGTACCTATGAACCCAACACCTTTTCAACCCCTACCTGAAACGTGATGTAATGTGGAAACTTCTATCTGAGACAATAGAATGTGGTATGTCGGGAAGTTGCATAATATCGTAGATATAAAGCCTTCCAAACTCATCAAATGTAATGGTCTCCTGGATTTTTATGTAGTGTGAAACCATGGTCAACCTAACAATAATCACATATACTACATTTTTTCTTAAAGGAGACCATGAATGAAGGTAACATTATCCATGTTGATTTTGTTACATTTCCATTCAGGTTGGGATAGTAGCTAGGGTATTCCAATAGATTTTTGGTGATTTTCCTTCATCTGTTTGCAGGTGGAGCACCGAGTGATGAAACCCACTATGTAGGTTTTCAAACCAGGCCATGAGTAATGTCGACACATATATCTATGCATCTTTGTCCATCATAGATGAATTTCCAAAAAATAGGTGTAATATTCCTTCATCATCTCTTCCCATATACCAGATGGTACTCAAACACGGACATGGTAAAGGAGAGTTTCATTACACTCAACAAAAAAACCAGGAGGGGATTTCATCTAGTAACTATTTCCATCAAAACAAACCCCTCATGATTAGTAAACTGGTGCATAGAGTCATTCTCTATAATAAAGTAATTCACTAAAAGGGATGATATAACTGGGTTCCCACACTACTCTAGAACCTCCAGATGCATCTCTGAAAATAATTATATCATCTAGCACTCACTATTGGCCACCTAAATGTCTTGTAACTGTGTCTTTCTGATTAAATCATCTATCACGACATTACCCTTACCAGTGGTAAAAGCAATCTCAATGATGAACGAAAACAATTATTCAACCAAGCTGTAATAACTTAAGTTCAAGTGTCATTTAGTGGAGTAATATTTTAAGATTTTATGACCATGTAAACAATGAATCGTTCACCCAACAAGTAGTGTATCCAACTGCATAAAGCATCACTCCCAGATGTCAACTCAAGGTCGTGTTCAGGATAGTTTCACTCCTGCGGTCCCAGTTGGCGGGATCCTTAACCAAGACACGATTAAACTACATCAAAACTCCACTCATTATTATTCCTAATGACTCATAATAAATAGTTTGGATATTACTTATTTCATGTAGAATCAGAATTGGTGCTGAGGTTAGTCTTACATTCAACTCCTAATAATACTTTTCACAAGATTAAGACCCTATGAACTGTAAAGGTCACATTATTGAGATATAAATCCACTTGATCATGACAAATGGAAATTCATATCATTCCATGAATGATTTTGATATCAAATATATAATGGATATAGAAATTCCAAAAGAAACGATACCCACTGATCTCTCGGGGCACTCTTGGCACTAGCGTATGCCCTCTATCTTGGACCCAAGTGTAGTGTCGAGAGACATGATGCCACAATCATTCTCAATTTGAAAACTTATTCATTCAACAACAACAATACTAAAAAGGGATGTGATGCGCCGATATTAAAAATAGATGAAAATAATGTATAAGATACTAGAATAAAACATGTAACTATAGATGGTCCTGTAATTTTCTACTATGGTGCTTATAGCACTGCGTATATGAGACCTAATCCATGACCCTATGGCACAAATTGGATGGCCTGAGGAGGTCCAATCTGTTAATGTTGATAAAATTTAACAATATTTTCTTTACCACGACCTCCACCATTACCTCATCCTGATTAGTTGGTGAAAAAATAACATACATCATGTAGTGGATTAATAGTTCCCATACATGATGGAGGTGTTGTTGTGTATCCTCTGCAACTAGATTTTTAATATAATGAATGAAAAAAACATTAATGGTGAACCATCCTTCTGCATGCTTGGAAATCCTTTAGGTCTCTTGTGTACAATGGCTTCTTGTGACCATCACTACAACACTAATAACATGTGATAGATCCATCTAAACATATTGTTTTTCTAGGATTTCCCGCAAGTGAACTTCCAAAATTGAATTTTCTGCTACTCGAAGAGTCATCACCCTATCATGGAACTATGTTTCCCTATCACAACGATTTATCTTCAAATACATTTCATTCCAAAATTAGATCATGATTTATGATATGTGTGATAGTTATCAAATGTATGACGTTCAAATATGGGGGAATAGTATAGTTAATTCCATCCTAAAATGCCTCGCATTAGTCTGCACGTTGCTAGTTAGAGTTTGGGAAAATAACTGAAGTGATGTTAAATGATTAGAAATCTCTATCATAGTCATAGATCCCTACTAACGATGTAGGCACTATTGTGCATGATCATCACTCAGAGTCTTCTGAAAAAAGTGATCCTAAAAAGTTTCTTGGAAGTCAGCCCAAACCATGTCACCAGTCTACTTATCCTGAGAAACAACATCCCACCTACTCTTGGATAAGTTACAATGAATTTAGACTTCCATTTTGACCTTTCCCTCTAAAATAATATCGATGTGGTAAAGGATATACCTTATGGATTCTATTCATGAATATGTAGCATGAGGGCCACCACTCACCGAGAAGTTGGAAGGGTGCTGCTTCACACTGTCTCGAGTGAGGTCTGTTATGGATGGGTTAAGTTTGGGTATATTCTAAACTGACTACAAAAACCCGAGGTGATTGTCCCTGATTTTATAGTCAGGGAACCTTATATGATAGGTAGAAGGTAGTTCCACATAAGGCACTACAATAGGTAACAATAGTGGTTTTGGACCCAATATCTCTAGAATGTTCTAATTTTCACTCTCACGAGGAAAGACAAAAATACATCGTAGCGGCATTGGACTTCAATAATGAAAAACACATCATTTGACAAAGGGTAATGAATATGAGTAAAATAGGTAACCTGAAAAAATAATTTAGGTATATAGCCTACCTCGGAACACTACATAACATACTACCCGGTTCAAGATATGGGTTTCAATATGAATGAGACAACATAATATTTATTACAAAATAAGATCTACGTGACATTTCCATGTTAAGTAATGTTAACATCTAAAAAACTATCACACCATTATGTTTAATAGACCAGAATTCCAAAACTTTACCACTAGACATAACAACAATCACATGAAATCAAGAAAATGCATGATAAATGTAGATATGGAATTGTAATATTCATGACCTTCTTAATCCTATAGTGCCTAATATGTTGCATGTAATATATTTCCTACACATCATTTTGATGCAATAGTAAAAACCCCATTATCTCAACAATATAAACACAAATAACACTGCAAAAAATTTGAATCACCCAATGGTGAAATCATATCAACAATAACCGACATAATCAATAACTACAATCCCAAACCTAGATTTTGGGTTTCCCAAAATAATGGGTTAGAAACATCAATGGAAATAGCACATTTCAAATCCCTATATCCTAGTCTCCTCTCTATCCCGAATAGTAAGTCAAAAGGAAAAACCAACTCTGATTCCACTTTGTTGAATCCCCATCCCGAGAGCCACCAGAATAGTGCCCTAAGCTGGGTTGGCCACACAACCTCAAGCACATATCTATAAATTCCAAAGGCTAATATCTAGCAGCAAAGACCATTTTTTTATCAATAGAGGAGACTATTCCTTCATATAGAATAGGTATTATCACATTGGAAGAAACATAAATTAGTAATAAATATTGGAATCATATAAATGAATATACTATAGCATGAGAAATATGAATAATCCAACAGAATAATAATCAAGTGTATAAGATCACAAATCAATGTAATATAATGATGTCTATCTAAACATAATGAGAGGAAAATAGAAATCCATGCATACTATCAACTAAAAAATAAAATGGAAAGCAACAAATTCATCACGAGAAAGGCTCAGTCCTCTACAGTAGTCTACTTCCAAAGAAGCATGAAGATATCAAGCATTGGAGCCATCACACTTCCCTTTGTCAATACCTTCCAGCATGTAATATACTTGGGTGTCAATGTTGTCCGGGCAGGGTGTGAGATAAAATCCACGTAGGCCAGCACCCACGGTGTATAAACCATTTAATTTAATGTATTAATTAAATTTAAATTTCCATTATATAAGAAATATAGGTAATTAATTAGGTTCAATAAAATAAATATCTTGACTCGGGATCATAATGGTGCCCATCCCTAATCACCAGCATCAAACTAAGATTGATGTCTGGAAATAGTACTTGTAGGAAGAATACACATATACATATATATAAATCCACTAAAAAAATGTAAAACATTGAATAGGAATTCACAATATCTAATTCTTTGACAAGGGGTCTAAGTCATGTGTCAAAAATGTGTGTTTCAACATTCAAGAAAAACACCACATTTAACAAACACTCAAAAATGAATTACCATAAACATATAGTGCATCATTATTATGGTTCAAGTAAAAAGTGGGAGTCTAATTCCATGATAAAGGTACCGCTAAATAATATCTTTCAAATATTACAATACCATCAAACTCATCCAATGAAATATTTTGAAATACCTTGTATCGCTCGAGGCATGGATTTACTATGAGTCTGGTCTATTCTCGCTAAAGGGATCAAGAACCACCGAAGGATGGATTAGCCAAAATGACAACAGATCCGTCTTTGATGGGACCTATTGGAACTGGTGTCACTCATAAGTATTAAAAAGCTGAGGGATGTCGGTCTAGAAAATCAAATGACACCGACCCCCTGATGCATAGTGGTAACCTATAAAGAATAGGGGGTCTAAGTGTGGCCCTTAATACGGGACCCACCATCCCCCCACCTATAATTTACTAAATGTTTCACACAAGTAGATATGATATAGCATGAATACACACACACACACACACACACATATATATATATATTTAGTTAAAAAGGGATGTAGATACACCCTGTTAAAAGATGATATTAATTTAATATTGTATCCTATGAATATAAAGATGCAAGATATCATATCAGAACAAGCAGATTAATGTAGTTTCAAAAAAATAAATCATTTTTCACAATCAACTACCAAATATAAAACAATTAAAATTACATAATTAAAAAAATTTATTTGTTGAAATGAAACACAAAAAAAGGGGTTTTGCAAAACATGTAGTTGATGAAATTAAATTCCCAGTGCTAATCGAATATATACCGTCCATGTTGGAACACCCAAAGGTGTTTCCATCAACATTTCAACAATTTAATTTAGGATTAATAGGGCTACAATAATTATGTCAGTCAATTAAATTAAAATGAAAGTGTGCAATTGCACAATGTCAGTAGGCATCGACGAAAATCACAACTCTGCATAATTAAGAATCCCAATGAAACTGAGGGAAACTAAGTATGATCCCTACATTATTACCGTATATGATCCTATGATCCTTGATAGGCTTTTATTTAACCTCAAATTGAAGAAAACTATTGATTTTTGGAAAACCCCAAATAAGATAAAATCATTACCTGACAAATTGTGTGCAGGATACTCAATGAAAAAATATGATTCCAAATGTGCAAGGTTAGACCTTATCTTAAGTTTATATATCACTTGAAGAAGAAGAAAAAATGAATAAATGAGGTGTGGCGGTCTTTCGAAAAGGGAGTAGGGGGTGCGTCACATTGGGAGGGGAAGGGGTACAATGTGAGGGAGAGGAGGAGATGAATAGAAGAGAATGAAATAATAAAGATAGGAATGTAAATGTAAAAAAAATCAGACAAAAATAAAAGAGATGAAAAGGTCAAATAAAATATAAAATAAAAATTAATTAAAATGATATAAAGGAAAAATTATTAACAAAAGGAAATCTCCCATTTTAATTTTTTCACTTCTTTCATAACCCCCATTATGTTTTATTTCTATATTTATTTTTCTCCCTTATTTCATTATTTTACAATTTTTATGTCTTTTATTATTTATTTTTAATCCTTAAATTAATATTTTTATATCAAAATCCTTGATAATGTGCGAAGTAGCATTTTTTTATACTACCCATGATGTTATTTAAATTTTCTAAAATGATTGTTTGTGACCCGCAGTGGGGTGTGTAGGAACACACCTTGGGTATCTTTTAGATTTTTTAAAAAAATGGTTCCTACCGGATTAATGTTATGATATTAAAAATTTCTAATGAAATATTCCCATAAATTAGATCAAGAGGATCATAGAAATATATTTTTAGCAATACCAAATTTCATTCAAATTGAATATGAGGAAACTGAAAATTGACTATTGAATGGTTTGGATAATTTCTTGTCTCATGATTTTATATTTTTTAATTATATAATATTATTAAGGTTCATGTTTTTAGGAAATATATATTAAGTAATAATATGGAATATCATGTTTAAACGATCAAAAATAATGACAAATAATTCGAAAGAATACATATACATGATTCAAGAGTTACAATTGACTATTGGATGATGAAATATATAATCGTATTAATGATCTTTTGATGATGGTTGTAATTTGGAAGAATTATTTCTAGTATGTGTAACACTGATGTTTTTATGTGAATATATCATACAATTAATAAATATATTTTCTTTATTGTACATGATTATATATGTATAAAAATCCTTTATGATTTGTATGATCATTATTTTTATGTAATTAGGGGATATTATATTTTTAGTTTCAAAATGAAATGAATGAGATAACCTTTCAGGTAAAAATATATTATGGTTATTTTTTTATTTTATATAATTTTAGTATATTATAGAATTTATATATCTTTAGAAAAAATGAAAATCCAAAGGATGGGTGATAACCCATCGCTTCAGGTTTGGTCGTGGGAATCAAACACACAAATCAAGGGAAAAAAGTGAACATAACTTACCACTAGCCAATATGAAGTACCTAGTTGTTATGCATGTTATTTTTATTTAAAACATTTTATGAAATATGAATAATATAATTTTATCAAAGAAGTTTTTAACTAAGGGATATTCTTGGTATTGGAAAATGATTTGGGAATTAAGTGACAAATGTTATTTTAAAGACGTTCACTAGGTTGGGAATTTTATATGAATAAGGAAAATATAATTCAATGGTATTTTAATTGAGTTGTAATGTTTTATTAATATTTTATAAGAATCTATGATTTTGATTATTGAATTTCAGAGATTTAGATTACATATAGAATAGAGCAACCTATTTTCAATAATATATGTTAATGGTAATTACTTTTTGGTATAATACATTATGTTTGGATGATGTTATTGATAGATAAATGTTAAAATTTATCATAGAAGACAAAGAAATCATATCCTACTAAATTATGGTTTTCAATCATAGTTTGGATTATATTACAAATGATTAAGGATATTTATTTTGAGAATGGTATATATTGAAAAATGTGTTTTATAGTTTAATTTTTGTTATTATAATTAGTTTATATTCGTCCAATGGTTTATAATATCTGGAGAAAATTAATAAGTTATCCAAACCATACTGGTTATAAATAAATATTATAGATAGAAGAAATAGTTAGTTAAATCTTTGTGGATTATGGGATATTTAAGAAGTTTATTCAAGTGATTCAGTCTTCAAAATTTAAACTTCAACACTCATCATTTCGAAAAAAGATGTGTTTGAGGTGGAATTAGATTATTTAATGAAACTCTAGTTTTCAAGTATATATATTTACATATGTTATTATTCAATTTAGTAAAAAAATTCAGTAACTCAATGAAAAATATATTAGAAAATAATGTAATATGTTTATTTTTCATTATATGAAATAAAAGACTATTTAATCCATCATAGTTTTGTGTTTTTCTAATTTATAACATTTTTATAATATTGTTTCCTGTCACTCCCCATCATAACATGATGGTTAGTTTTTTTATAAATCGTGGTTTTCATACATGGAATAATGTTATGTGTTATCATGGGTGGAATTATTTCGTCACTATGCTAATTTTAATGTGATTTTTTAATGAATATTTTTACAATATAGGGTACAATGATGTAATTTTGATATTTGAAACCATAATTACCAAGAAAAAATTTAAAATTACAATTACACAATTTCTAAAAAAGGTAATGATGTAACATCCCATGGAATTATAAAATAAGAGATTTTAATATTTATAAATATTTATGAGTTATATATTTATTTTAATTAAAGGTGTATGATGTTTTTGATAGCATACTTTTCACAAAATAAGGGGTTTCCCTGAAATCATACATTTTACAAAAGAATTAGTTATTTCGGAAAATAATAATTTATTAATACTATTGTATAAAGTTATAGTTATCAAATTTCCATTAGAATGGAGAGAATGAATGATATTAAATAAATTAAGAAAATACGGTTTAAACATGTTAATATAAGGATTCATTAGTTCTAAATTATTTAGTAAATTGAGTTAAAAGAAATTGAATATAAATGGTGTGGTTTTTAGGAAAATCCATATAAATTTATATAAATAAGGTTATAAAATAATATATTCTGTCATGATGGAATTAGTTTATGAAATATATATTTAATATATTTATTTTAAAGTTTAATATTCATCATCTATGTTTTCTAGATGTGATATAACAAAAATTCATGTATTTTGATAAAAGTTGTTTTTTCAAAAAAATAGAGTGTTTCAACATTTTAATGGAGAATCAATTTTAATACCGGGTTAAGACACATTTGTTAATTTTTTTCCATATAAAATTCTTATTTAGAACGGGGACATAAAAAAAATTCTTTATATGTCTTTTGGTATTTGTCATAATTACATTAATTTTTAATGAATATTTGAAAACCATGCTTTTTAATTCAAAACAGATTCTTATTATAATTTATATATACATCTAGAATTTTACTCTATTGTTTTAAAATTTTAATTATATTTTGTTCTTTATAAAATATTACAATTTATTATATTGGATAAAATTTCATATTGAAATTAAATAGAAAATCAATGTGGACTTCTGAAAATTTTACATACAAAAAAATGTTTTCTCATTCTGATATTTGGGATAATTATAAATATAATTTTTCCACTTATATTAACTTAAATTCAATAGACTAACTTAAATTCTTTTAATATTTATTAAAAATGTGGTTTAATAGGGTAGTAACAATAGTATTTTATTTAACACGATTAAAGTCAAATAAAATAATTAATGGAAAAAATATTATAATAATATTAACCCTCCTTAACAGTTGTCCAAATATTATTAGATGGGTTATTGTCAAACAAGAAATTCATTGGGTCAATTTTTTTTCTTTTTTAATCCACATGGGTGTGATTATGACAAATATAACATTTTATTCATACTAAAGGATAATATATCATAATCATTTCTGTTATTACTAACACATTGTAATATGGGGTAATATAAACTATATGTTCGGTTGTAAATAGTAAAAATGATGATAATAATTTTACACACATAATTCTAAATTATATATTATTTTTACGAATTAAATAATTAAATTTAATTATGACACATAGATAACGCAATAATAAATTTATTAAAGAATGAGTCAACTAAATGAAACTCATAATAATAATAATAATATTTAAATATTCTGTGCCGTCCATGATTTTTTATATGGGAATGAAATTTTAGTATTTTGTTAATAAATTTTTTTCCTAGGTATAATGTCTTTATGAGTAAAAAATCGTGTAATTATTACTGTCAAAATTGACATAAATCATAAAAAATATTCAAAAATATATATTTTAATGAATTAAAATTTATAAAAATAAATTATTCGACAAAAATGATTAGATAACAATATAAATGTCATTACGAACTCATTATTTGGCAGTTTGAAATGATTTCTTTATTATTTTAACTCTAAAGGTGTTAATTACTTAATAAAATGGTAATAGTTATAAGGGGATAAAACAAAAATGTATGGAATATTTTTTTAACTAAAACCTATATACTTTTTATTTAATGATTACATTTTTACCCATATTCACTCTATATTTAGAATTAATGATTTCGGACCCATTTCAAATCTAAATTGAATATATATTATTTTAATTATTTTAATAATTCAAATGATACCCCTATAACACCCCATGATTTCATAGTACATTATCTCTTCAAAAAAATTCAATAACATGCACTACACACAACACTGAGTTCAAGCGCATCATGACTTACCAAAATACACATTCAAAAAGTGGATACGAATATTTTTAATTGAATTTTGAATTTTTTATACTCTATATAATTTTAGAATTAATATTTTGTGTAACGTAGACAAAATATTAGGGCAAATTCAATTATTCATATAAAATATGTATTTTTCAAAATATTTCATTATACCACCTATTTAATGATGAATCCGTTTTAAAAAAAATTAGAACATTTATATACACAATTTAATGAAATTAAATTCTTCTTTAATATCGGGACATAACTATCTAGTTTGGATAATTTTTTGGTACTTTTCTGAATACGTTCATATATTGATGAATAGGGAATACTACTAAATTTTAATTGAAAATAACTTTATTAAAAAAAATAATTTATAATGTTAAATTATGAATTTTAATGTTTTTTAAGTATAATTATATTATATTTATATCATTTAATACAATGTATGTCATTATACGTAATTTCACATTTAAATTTGACATAAAGACATGTGAATCTTTTGATAGTCATTAATTTAAAAAAATTTGCCTTTTGGTTTTGACAATGGGAATTAATTTTTTAATTAATTAATTCAAGATCAATGTTTTCTAAATTTGTAAAATAGAATTTATTATCAATTTTTTAATATCGAAATTAGATTATGGTGATTTTTGGGAATTTTTTTGAAAACACTCAAATTTCAATGATTAGTGAAAAACACTGTGTTATTATTTAAAAACCACTTTTTATTTAAATATTTATTTATTTTATTTAAATTTATTTTATGTAAAAATAGATTTATAATGCCAATATATTTTCAATGTAATTCATTAGAGTAATTATAATTTAAAAATAGATGTATAAATTTTTATTAAACTATTTACCCTCTTTTTCCAACCTTCTAGAAACATTTTCTATTTTGCATAAAACATTTTTTTCTAGCTTCTGTGGGTTGAATTTAAAAATTTTGAAACATACTGTTGACATCAAAAAGTTAAATGTGGATCGATAAGATGATAATAATTTTTTGTGAACAATAAAATTTGACTCTTATTTACCACGGTTAAAAGTAAACAAGGTAATCAAGGGTTAAAATGACATTATAATTACCATAATACATGTCGTAATTATATTGGATAAATTTCATTTGACAAAAAACTACATTAGGAATAAAATATCATCTTTAGTCCCACTTGGATTAGATTATGACATTTATTATTATTTTATTTAATGAAGATTTAAAAGTATTAAATTCAAGGTTTATTAAAAAAATCATTTTTAAAATAGGGTTACACAGAAGATAAATTTGACTATAAAAAATCACTAAAAAATATAAATAATTCATAAATAATGGTATTTTATTTATTATTTTTAGATATTAAATAATTAAATTTATTTGTGACATAATGATCATGCAATAATTACCTTATTAATGAAATATTAAAATAATTGATATTATAAATATCCTAATAAATATAATTTGAGTCTATTGATGAATTACACTAATTTTCTCAGTTCATATGATATTTTAGTGTTGATTAGACAATTTTTTCTAAGTGATAATGTTTTTATGTCATTCACAAAAACAAAATACCACATAGTATAAAAATTGACATAAATTAGTTTTCAAAACAAAAACTATAATATTGGAAGATATAAAATTCCTAAAAATATATAGTTCAGAGAAAAGGATTAAATAATATTATATATGTATTTAATCAACCACTTGAGATTCTGTTGGGATTTTAGCGTATGTTTATTAACCATATAGTGAAATAAAAAAAGAAGTCACATTAAAAGTTAAACTATTTTAATAATAGTTAAATCTAAAAGATAAGGTTAATATAGTAGCCTAACGTGTCTAAAACCTATTTGTTAAGAGTTTATCGACCCGTATCGACATTATCTCAAAATAAATCAATTTGGATCCATTATAAACAATAAATTTTTTTATAAAAAAATTACATTTCAATCCATTCCTAAGGTTCCCCTCACCGCTCTTATAAAAGGGCACTTTCACTTCTCTCAAAATCACACATCCAATGTGATTTTCCTCAGCCAAACCCTTCCCAAATATCCTTCTAACATCTCTCAAATGAATCTAGAATCCATAACATTAATTGAAGGAAATCCTAAGGAGCACTTTTGATCAACTCAATAGGAAACACCTGAAGAAGAGGTAATAATTTCACCACCCTCTTTCATGTTCATTTCTTCCTCCACTTTCTATTTTATGGTTGTATCCATAACCAAATAATTACACCATTACCTCCTACATGCTGTGATGTTATTATAAATCTTGTAGAACCATATTTTTTATTATATCAATCATATAAATTACAAAGTCAACATATTTGTGGACGTACGGCTTACGGTCTCCACGTTGTGGTGTAAATTGTTATTCAACGCATCAATATTTGGATGGGTATAATAATGAGTATAACTGATATAAATAATAAATATAACATGTTATTTATTATTTATATATGATATATCATCCAATTACATATGTTTTTACACTCAAAATAATTATATTGTAACATGTGCGTACATATGGCTTCTCGTCTCCATGATGCGATATAATGTCATTCCCATCATAACAATTCAATACTAATTTACAATTGATGGTTAAAAATAATGTTTGTAGACTTTATATCAGTCTGGATATGAATATTATACATCAAATCCATATAATACATGACTTTCATAATAAATAATATAATGTAAAAAGAATCAGTTAACGCCCGAAACGATGATATTGTTGAGATATCATTAAAAAATATATTATAAGATCATATAAGATATCATATTAATTAATATGGTTCATGTATTATTTAATAACAATTATTTCACCATTATACAGGTGGTTAACCAACCATCTACAAATAAAAAGTACAAGGTAAGGGTTAATTTCACAATCCTTTTATTATTCGAGGATGTTTTTACGGATCAACTAGGCCATATTTAGTAACCATGTCCTTGTTCCATAAATGAGTTCGCTAAGGTTTTTTAAGGGACTCTTTTACTAAAACATTATTTTAATGCTCATATAGATTTATTCTTCTAATCCATTTTAATTAATTTCTATGTTTAAATTTTTTTAGGATTAATTTATATTGGAATGAATGTTTTAAAATGATGATTCCTTTCAAAAGATTCAATGTTTCATGGTACACTTTGATACAAAATTATCTGTAAAATTACATCCTTTATAAATTATGTGGATATTAGATATTTTCCTGAAAAATTGATATTTCTATCAAATATTTTTACTCGTCATTTTCAAATATGAAGATATGTTTTTCAATATATTATTCTTAATCAAGGTTGATTTACTATACAAATCATATATATTGTATTGAAGGTTTTGTGATATGATTGACTGTAGATGAGTTATTTTTCTACCATTTATAGTTTATGGATAATGTATTGACATTTCAAATTCCAGTTTCATAATTAATGTTCATGTTATGTTTAAACCACTTTATATAAGGAATGTGTTGGACTTAGTATGTGAAGGGTCGAGCCTCCTATAGATCCTCAATGCATCGGTAAGTCTCATGAGTGAAATTAGTGACTTGTCATAAGGCCTTGAAAAGTTTTTATTTTTAGTTTTGGAAAAGTGCCTTGACAATGTGGTTATGAAGTCTGGTGTTATGCATTCGGTCGTTATGATTGTTACAATTGATATTGCATGTGATTATTCGTCATGTATAATATCCTTGTGAATATGTAAATGGAATTATTTGATTTATATTAGGAATATTATGTAGAATTTTATTTTTAAAAGTATTATTTCTTAGTCTAATACATTTCCTTAAATGTTTATGCTTATTTATGAAAGATTTTTCTATATTTTTATCCTTACAGAGCATCTGAGTTGACCTATTTCTACGTCTTATTTTCCCCAGGATGCGAAGAAGAATATTATGAATGATCAACATAGATAGTCTATGAGATATGAATGTGGTCATTAGAGACAATATTGATGTTGTTTTTTGTTTTCTAATTTTATTTAAAACTTATTAATGTATCTAATACTTATAAGGATACTAACAAGACCGGTCTATCGAGATATGATCCATTGTGATCATGCCAATGTTAGGAAATAATCCACCGATTGTGGGCTTCTGGGGTCGGGGCGTTATAGTTGGTATCATATGAAGTTTTTTACAAAACAAGGAAACTAGATTTAGATAAAAGCTGAATATTGAACATTACACTAAGATAGATTTTCAGGATTATTATAGAGGAACATCCTAAAATTTCAGTAATTTAGATATTTTTTTTCTTTTCCAATAAATACATCCATGTTCGTATACGAGTAGGTAGATACGACTCTGGAACAAATGTACCAACAAGTAAAAACTACTACAAGGAGTTCAGGGCATTAATCAGGGTATCTTGGTACATGATAACGGGTCATGCTGCACTATTGGATATGACACTAATGGTGCATATGCCTAAGATAATCATTACAAACCATTATGATGGATTTTTGAGTATATATCTCTCTAAGAAAACATTTTTATTATTATGGGTTATATCCATAAAATTTTCAATTTATGTTCAGTGTTTTAAAATATTAAAATTATTTATTTTGATACATAAACTGACCTAGTGTATGCCATTTTTTAAAAATGGTTCATAGTAGAAGAAATGAGAACTCCAACAATACGTATGATCAAAATAATAAAAAGGATCATATCATTCTGTGTATTAACCAAACATTTAGAAGTGATATAGTCTCCCACATATTATCATCATATGAAGAAATAGTATCGTGTGTTAATAAGATATGTAAGAAATTATCTTAGTCCTATGGCTTTGAAGGGAAATAAGAGACGAAAAGGATGGAAGAGAGAAATATGTATAAAGGGAAGATGGGAAAGAAGGATTTTCCCATATGTGATAACTGTGGAAAGAATCAACTTGGTAAATTCATGAAGGGAATGATAGTTGGATATATGTGTGGAGAGAAAGGACACCATGTAAGTGATTACAAGGGTAAAAATGGCGCCAAATGTACAATGCTTCATCAGCAAAGAGTTGGGAAAATACATGAATCAATGTAAAAATCATCAATGTATGCCAAAAATTATGCTACTTGATAATAATAAAGTTCTGATACCTTGACAGATGAAGAGGATTGACTTGTATTCTAATTTTGTTATTACAAAAATATTTCATTTGTGTGTTTTATCAGTGATGTACAAGTTATATGAATTATGGAAATAAATAAGGCTTGTACTGCTGTTATATTTCATTGAGGAGTTGAGATTTTATGGTTCTATAAAAATTTACTCAATAGAAAGATGGAACTTTTTGAAAATACATGGTTTAAGGAAAGATTAACTATAATATGGTTCTGATAATAATGTAGTGATTTTGGAATAAGATATGATTGATTTGGATAAATTGTATTTGATATTCTTTAATACATTGGAACTAAATAATGGTTTTTTATTACACAATTGTTGGAGTACTCAAAATTTTTGGATATAGAGAATATATATAATATTCTATAAGGTATAATGGATAATGTATGTAATAAATAAGGTTTTATGATAATTTAGGGTGTTCCGTGTTTTGAAGGAATACATGATGATGTTATTCATATGTTATTACCTTGTAAAAAAAATTATTCATTGTGTTTACATTCATTATAAGTTTTGGACTGAGAGTCTGGATAGAAGTATTTTGGATAATTTTAAAGGTCGGAATGGATTAGTATTAAAATTGGATACTATTGTTAAAGATATATAATTTCTTATGATTATTTATGGATTGTTATAAAAGGTACAACAAGGAGGTCAGGTGATAGCCTGTGATGTCTCGCAAAGCCGCATGACTTGAACCTACAACCGATGTGTTACAAGGTTGCATCACCTACCACTGACCAACGTGATATCTTGGTTTGTATAATTTATCTTTTTTAAATGTTTGGATAGAAAATTATATATTCATTTTTTTAACCCTATAAGATTATGATAAATATAATATTTTAGAATCCTATTGTCTTTTGAAATGAAAGATGAGTTTGTGGTAGGAATTAGTTAAAGGATAAAAATCAACTTGTCATGTATATATATTCCTCTTAATCTATGAATAAATTAATTATTAATCATTATGGATGGTTTCTTAAAAACAAAAATGTGTTATCATAATACATTATGTTTTGTTGAACCGATGATATTTTAAACCACCATATATTGATGGCTTCGAGGACCACAATATTACACTTGTTTATGACAGATGGCCTCAATCACTACCTAAAAATATTTTAAATTTCCCATTAATTAGGTGTCTCTAATTTCAACCAATTTTCTCTGAATCTAGATCATAATTTGGTGGTGAATATTTAATTTCTCATGACCTCTTATTAAGACTAAATTTCATTAACACAATTTCCAATGTGGGTTTTCCAAAATGGTATTTTTATATTTTTTACCATTTATTTTCAAATAAAAATTAAAAATTATGGGGACACAATTTATTGTAGTAGGGGAGAATTTATCATGCCAAGATTTCATAATACATTTTCTCTTCACTGAAATTCAATAACATGCGCTACACGCAACACTAAATTTGAGCACACCATGACTTACCGAACTACCTATTCAAAAGAAGGATATGAATAGTATTAACTGAATTTAGATTTTATATACTCTATATAATTTTATAATTCAGATTTTTTGTTTGCTCAACATAATATAGGGACAAATTCAATTTTTCAGATAAAATAATTTTTTTAAAAAAATGAAACTATACCGCCTATTTAATAGAAAATATATTAAAAAATATGTTTGACACTTTTATATACTTAATTTAATTAAATTTAATTATTAATTATAATCTTATCATAAAAAATTATTTTGGATAAATTTTTCGTACTTTTCTGAAAACATTCATATTTTGATGAATAGTAATAAATACTAAATTTAAATTAAAAACAACTTTTTAAATCAAAATAATTTATAGACATAAATTATGAATTTTAATGGTATTGAAGTATAATTATATTATATTTTTATCATTTAATACAATTTAGGTCATTATAAGTAATTTCACATTTTAATATGACATAAACACATGTCAATCTTTTTATAGTTTTTACTTTTTTTAACACTCGCTTTTTGGTTTTGACAACTGGATTTAATTTTTAATTATTTAATTCCATATATTTGTTTTTAATTTGGTAAAATTGAATTAGTTTTTTTATTTCTTAATATCCAAAAAAGATTAAGATGAATTTTTGTAATATTTCTGAAATCATTCAATTTTTGATGAATAATCAAAAACACTATGTTACTGTTTAAAATTGAATTTTTTATTTAAATATTTATTTATTTTATTGAAATTTAATTTATGTTAAAAAAGATATATAATACCTATATATGTTCAATTAAAATCATTGGAGTCATTTTATAATAAAATTAGACCTATTAATTTTTATTGAAATTTATACTGTATTGTACAACCTTCTAGGAAAATTTACAAATTTTCATAAAACATAAATTTCCTACATCTATGAGATCAATATCAAAATTATGAAAAACACAATTGAAATCGATAAGAAATATGTGGTTCAATAATATGGAAATACTTTTTGGTGAATAGTATCTTTTGACTTTTATTTACCAAGGTAAAAATAAATAGGGTAATTAAGGGTAAAAATTACATAATAGTGACCCTAATATATGTACTAATTCTATTGGGTAACTTTAATTCGACCAAAAACAACATTGGGAATAAAATATGATCTTTAGGTCCACATGGATTATATTAGGACATTTATTATTGTTTTATTTAAATAAGCGTTAAAAGTGTTAAATTCAATGTTTGTTAACAAAACCATTTTTAATATAAGGTTATACAGAAGATAAATTTGACTATAAATATTCATTAAAAATATAAAAAGATTTATTATATAATGGTATTTTATTTATAAATTTTAGATATTAAATATTTATATTTATTTATGACGTTGTGATGATGTTGTAATTACCCACTTAATGAAATATTAAAATCACAGATATTATAAATATCACATAAATATAATATGAGACATTTGTTGAATTCCAAAAAAACTTCTATCTTAATATTTCATGATAAGGTTTATTAGATAAATTTGTTTCTTAGTTATAATGTTTTTATGACTTTCACCAAAAAAATTACAAAATAGTGTCCAAATTGACATCAGATAGTTTTTAAAAAAAAAAATATATTATTGGTAGATATAATATTCTTAAAAATATATGTTTCAGAAAAAATGGATAAATAATATTATATATTCCATTAATTAGACACTTTTGGTTCACTTGGAAGTTTATAGTAATTTTATTATTCATATAGCGAAACAATACCAGAAGACATGGTAAAAGGTCAACTATTTAACAAATAGTTTAATCTAAAAGATAAATTTAATAAGGTAACCTAAACTTGTATAATACATATTGGATAAGCTTATTTCAACCCATAACTACCTTATCATTAAAATAAATCAATTTATATCCATTTGAAACATAAATTGATTTTATAATAATAACATATTTAAATCATTTCCTAAGGTGCCGCTCACCCCTCTTATAAAAGGGCACTCCCCTTCTCTCAAAATCACACCTCCAATGCCATTTGGCTCGGCCAAACCCTAGCCAAATATCCTTCCAAAATCCCTCACATCAACCTAGTTTCCTTACATTGATCATAAGTCAAACCTAATGAGCCCTTTTGATCAACTCAAAAGGAAACACCTAAAGATGAGGTAATAATTTCACCACCCTCTTTCACGTTCATTTCTTCTTCCACATCCTATTTATTTTTTGTTTCCCTACAAAAATAATAACTCTAGTACCTCTTAAATATTCAGATGTTATCATAAATATGTTACAACCATATATGTTAATATATCCATCCTATGAATGACAAAGTCACCATACATGTGTATGTACGGCTTACTGCCTCCACGTCGTGGGGTAGTTTTTTATTTAAACACATCATTATTTGGATGGGTATAATAATGACTATAACTGATGTAAATAAAATATATAACATTTTAATGATTTTGTATATATGATATATCGTCCAATTATATATGATTTCACCCTCAGAATAATGATATTGTCGCTTGTGCGTACGTTCGGCTTACTGTCTCCATGATACGATGAGATGTCATTCCCCATCATAACAATTAGAGAATAATTTTCATTTGATGATTAAAATAAAATTTTAATGACTTGATATCATTGTAGATCTGAATAATATACATCTCATCCTTACAAAACAATAATTTTTTAAAAATCATATAAAGGAAAATGAATCATTTAACACCTAAAAGGATGATTCTACTGATATATCATTAACAAATAAATATTAGAAGATCATATATGTTATCATATTAATGTATACGATTTTTTATAATTTAATAACAATTATTTCGCCATTATACAGGAGTATAACAAACCATTTACTAAGGAAATGTACAAGGTAAGGGTTAATTTCACAATCCCTTTATTATTGGAGGATGTTTTTACATGACTATCTACTGGGACATATTGATTATCCATGTCCATGTTTCATAAAATAGTTTTCAATAGTATTCTTTTTAAGGGACTCTTTTACTAAAACATCATTTTAAATGTTTTAATTAATTATTATTCTAATAATTTATCATAAATTTTTATGTTTTAGAAATGGATTTAAGGGTTTTTTTATATGGATATGAATGTTTTAAAATATTAATTACTTTCAAAAGTTTCAAATTTGTTTTGGACACTTTGATTCAAAACAATCTTTTAAATGACAGCCTTTATAAATAACATGACATTAATATAATTTCATGAAAAGTAATATTTCTCTCAATGATTTTTGCAGATCATTTTCAAATATGTAAACATTCTTTACATGATATTATTCTTAATAAGGGTTTATTTAAAATAAAAATATTCTATATTATATTGATGGTTTTGTGATATGTTTTACTTTTGATGTGCTATTTTTATACATTTAATGGTTAATGGAAAATGTATAGACATTTCAGATTCATGTTTTAATATGATTTTTTATGTTATGTTTATTCATTTTTTTACGAGTAATGTATTGTACATAGTAAGTGACAGGTGGAGCTAGATATAACTCCTCGATGCATTGGTAGGTCTCATCAGAGGAAATAATGTTTTGGCATAAGGCCTTGACAAAATATAATTTTTATTCATAGCCCATGGCCTTTACTTTGTGGTTATGAATTCTGGAATTATGAATTCCATAATTATTAAAGTGGCTATTGATATTTAATGTGATTATTCTACTGGTAGAATATCCATGTGAATAGGTAAATGGAATTATTAGATTTTTATTGGTCATATTATAGAGAATTATATGTTTAAAAGGCTAATGTTTTATTCTTAAACATTGTCTTAATTGTTTATGCTTATTTATAAAATTTTCCACTACATTGTTATCCTTACTGAGCATCCGAGATCAGCCATTTCTATGTTTTTCCCAAGATTCAAAAGAAGTATATTATGACTGGCCTATATGGATAGTCTACATGATATTAATGTGGTCAATGAGACAATGATTATGTTGATTTTAATTTCAAAATGTAATGTAAAACATATGAATAAATCTATTACTTCAATGTCTACTAAACATATTGGTCATTTGGGATTTGATACCTTCTGATAATGTTAATGTTATGTAATAATGCAACGACTCTGGAATTTTGGGTTTAAAGCATTGTATCCCCTCCCCTATCATTCAAAAAGAAACACATTCCTATATATTACTCACACATATAAAACCTTTTGTATTGGATATTATATACCAAAACAATATCCTAGATTCTCTCCCCACATTATTTAGGTCTTATATAAGACATAACTATCTCTTTATAGGTGATAATGTGTTCTTCAATGGAAAGCAAACAAAGAATAGGAAACATGTTCTTTAAGTGTTTCTATTTTAATTTTTCATCTACATCCATCAAATCGTTCCTTCATGTTTGAAATAATAACTACAATATACACAATATAAATAGATGTTATTATTTTTATATCATCACCTGAATCCATCTTCACTTCCATAAAATGGGATTTGAATTAATTTAGCATTCATAAGTGTGATCTATAACCTCCATTAACCAAAATATTTCATTTTACATGATCGTATCTCATGAATGGTCTTATTTGTAATGGCCCAGACCTCTCCGTCCCATTCCTTTGTCAAAAATAAGGTCACGAAGTGTTCTGGAGGGTAAAATGGACTTTTCCCACAATTTCCATAAGTTTGAAACTACATGCCGTGTAGTTTGAGTACACGTTGTGTACCCCCTTTTCAGGTATACCCCTTGTTGAAGGCCATGTCCTTTCCATGTGAAATAAATGTGTACACACCATGTATCCAATACTATGGGCCGTGTAGTCTCTCCCTGTGTATACATTACCGTGTGTTGACCAGTCAACGACCGTGTGTCATGTTGGAGCCGTGTGAAATAAATGGGTACACGCCATGTATCCAATACTACATGCCGTGTATTCCCTCCCCACCTACGAGTTACCGTGTGTTGACCATTCAATGGTCGTGTGCTATGTTGGAGCCGTGTGAAATAAATGGGTACACGCCGTGTATCCAATACTACAGGTCGTGTAGTCTCTCCCCGCGTACACGTTACCGTGTGTTGACCAGTCAGTGGTCGTGTTCCACGTTGGAGTCATGTGAAATAAATGGGTACAAAACGTGTATCCAATACTACACGCCATGTAGTCCATCCCCGCATATGCGTTTCCTTAGACTGTGTGTTGACCAGTCAATGACCGCATTCCACGTTGAAGGCCATGTTGGAAGCCGCGTGGTGACCGTGTGAAACGGCCGAGTACACGCGGTGTACCATAATGTACACGCCATTTACTTTTTCTTTTCTCTCCTATAAAAGGAGGGGTTCCCTCCTCCTTTTCACCTCACCCCTCTCCTCCCCATTCCTCTGAGAAGAGCTCTCCCAAGAGAGTTGGAGGCTCCTTTTCTTCCATAACTTCTTCATTTGAGCTCCGATTTACAATTTGTCTGTGGCCATGGGATCATAACGATGAGGCGTAACTTCCAATATTGGATCTGTTGTCTTTCCTTTGGCCTTTCCTTTCCAAATTCCACCCGAGGAGGTTTTTCCGGGACTCGACAGAAGTGACGGACGCTGACAGACGTCTTCTAAAGTTGATCTGGGGGAGCGCTATGATCCGAACCTATTGAGGTAGGGATCTTACCTTCATCTCTCTATTTTTTGCATCATATGGGGTGGGTATCATCAGGTTTTCATGAGAAGCAGTTGAACCATTAAATAATGATAATAACTGGTTAAATAATGGGGATGGGAAAGTTGTTATGTTTATATCCTGTCATATTATATTGTGAACTGAATAGGCTTATGCCTACAGAAAATCACGGTCTTTGGGGGCCTTTTCTTATTCAATTAAAATTTTCCCTATCTTCTAGACCATTTTTATTAATGGAAGTTTGTTTAATGTGGAATTTGATTAATCATGTAATGTTGGATTATTAAAATATAGAACCCTTGCGTGATCACCCCTGTTAAACAAAATGGAATAATGAACATGTGGGTTTTGGCTTCGTTTCTTGGTGTGTGAAAGAGATGGGTGAATCCTGGGTTGTTTTGAATAGAATGGGTCGTAGGGCTGCGGTAAATGATGTTAAAGGGGTGATGATGTGGCATGAATATTGTTTTGTGGGTTGTGGTGGATCAGATGAGCAGTGGGGCTGCGATAAGTGGTATCAAGGGGTGATGGTGTACGGTGTGGTTGTGGTTATGGTGGTTGGAAGCAGGGCTACAGGGATGGGTTTGAATGTGAACAAACTATGGGTTGTGAATAATAAATAAAAAATGCGGAAGAGTTAATGAATGGTGGGTCATTGTAATGGAACGTGATTAAAAATCAATGGGTTGGTTGGTTGATAAGAAGGGATTGGTTGTGCTACTTGTGTTTTCCTAACTTGATTTTTGGATGGTAGGGATATGTTTTACGAATGATGGATGTGGTTGGTTTTGGTTACATTCCTAGTAGTTAAGGAACTAATAAACTAATTCTGCTGAAACAAGAAAACCTAAATGGGGTTGGGGATTTTTGTTGTATGCATGCTTCGTAGTAGCAATGCCGAGGAACATGCTCAGTTTCTCTGTTTAGAAGCCATATGATGGTATGAGTGATTGGTATACATATATATCTGTATCATTGTGTTTTATCGCACCCCACCCATGCTGAGCAATTAGTGACGAACACTCCCATTTCATGGGATAGGGTGTTTTTCCTATAGTTACTAGCTCCTTCCTGCTCCTTCTCCCCTAGGCTGTAACGGTTTGAGGCGACCATACACCTAAGACTCTTCGGGTAGGTTTTGATTGGGGTGGCTTTAGCATAAGACTCTTCGGGCATGCTTTACTGTTTCCCAAGAATCATTGAGATGAGGACCATGTGTGTGCGGGCGGGATACATGGTTGTGTGGACCAGGTGTGTGTGAGCGGGATACATTGTTGTGAGGCCTATGTGTGTGGGGCGGGATACGTGGTTGTGAGACCCAGGTGTGTGCGGGCAGAATACGTGGTTTTGAGGCCTAGGTGTGTGCGGTCGGGATACATGGTTGTGAGGACCAGGTGTGTGCAGGCGGGATACGTGGTTGTGTGTCAAAGGTGTGTGTGGGATGGATACGTGGTTGTGAGGCCCAGGTGTGTACGGGTAGGGAGAGTGTGGTAGCTTCAGGACATTTTTCATTAGGAAGAGCAGCTATCTAAAGGGGAATGGTGCGAGGTACCCAATACTCTTGTTCTAATATACTACTACCCGTTGGGATTGTGTTTTTTGTGACTGTGGCTGGTGAGGTTGGGTGGATAGAATTCCTTTCTACGATTCTTCTGTTGTTCTCACGGGACATTAGGATGTCTCCCCAAAAGTTGATGGGAGCTTTAGGTTTCCCTACTAAGTATACTTTTATGCTCACCCTAGGTTTATTTTCAGGTGCCCAGGAGGACTACCAGGGCCGTGCGGGACCCAACCTATCGGACAGTTTGAGTTGTTGTAGTTGTTGTACACTTGTATTCTATTGGTATTGTACTTTGATCTTTCTTGTACTAGCACATTATTTTAGAACTATTTAAACATGATTGTGGGATTGGTTTGGGTTTATTTCTATACACTTGTTCTTTTCCTTTTTGTGGTTGACTTGTCCTATTTCCTGATCATAAAAACATAAAAGGGTAATGCTTCCCATATTTGTGAAAACTCATACCCTTGGTGCTAGTCGCCACCTCAGGGCCTACTGGAGGCAAGACTCGGGGGGTCATTATCTCCCTTTCACCATTGCCAGCTCAGGGGGGGCATATTTGGTGGGAGGTGGTCGTGACAGAATGGTATCAGAGGTGATGGTTGAGAGATAGGATGGATTCTGGAGTTAGGCACAGTGAGGATTGCATGGGATGGAAGGGAAACATTTTTATTTAATCTTGGTGTGTGACATTGGCCTGGGAAGACCGGCTAGGACACGGGATTTTAGGGCCCCCCATGATCTGATGCAAGGACTCTGAGCCTACCGAATGACCAAGTGAGACTACATTGATTTCAGGGTAGAGACCCTATGGAAGTTACATGCATCATCATGATTGTGTTTTACATGATTTGGGTGTTTTGGGAATGAAATTGAAATAAAATGTTAAAATGAAACCCTGAGAAATTTACTTACTACTTGGGCTTAGGAAATATCTATTTACTGTACAGATATGGAACCTAATCGACATCAGAGAGGAAGAGGAGCTGGGCGTGCACAGTTGCACGCAGCATATTGGACAGCTCCGGCAGGACCAGAGGTGGTGTGAGGTACGGTTTGTTTGTTCAACACTCTTGTTTCTGCTTTGTTTGATTTGGGATCTTCGCACTCCTTTGTTTCACCTTGTATGTCCCATGATTTGGGACTATATGTAGAGAGACATTCCGTACAACTGGTACTGAGTACACTAGTTGGAGGATAGACCATCGTATCTTGTGCTTTCCGGGGATGTGGGCTGACGTTGGGACCACATCTATCTAGTGGGGACCTTTTTATGTTACAGATAGAGCCATACGATGTCATCCTAGGCATCGACTGATTGTTTTCTATTAGTGTTGTTATGGACTGCTTCCAGAGAAGAGTCATGTTCTCTGATGTGGATGGGAAACATGTAGCTTTTGTTGGCGAGAGGAGCTATCTGGTGGGAAGCCGGCGTCTGGATCCCCACATTTCCTTGTTAGGCGGGTTATCAATTGGTTCTAACTGATACAGAGATGATGGATGTCCCGGAGGTTGTTGGAGAGTTCCGTGATGTTTTTTCCGAGGAGGTTGTGACTCAACCCCCCCCCCCCCCCCCCCCGACGTGACGTTGAGTTCGGGATAGACTTAAAGCCTGGTGCTCGTCCGATTTCAATATCCCCTTATCGGATGGCACCTTCGGAGTTGCAGGAGTTGTGGATTCAGATTGATGATCTGATGGAGAATGGTTTTGTTCGACCCAACGTATCTTCATGGGGTGATAAATTTTTGTTCATGAAGAAGTAAGATGGTGGTCTCAGGATATTCATAGACTACCGAAGGTTGAACTAGGTAACAGTCAATAACTGTTACCCCCTTCCAAGGATAGATGATCTCTTCGACCAACTGAGTGGAGCAGGTTGGTTTTCTTTGATTGGTCTACAATCTGGATATCATCAACTGAGGGTAAAGGACAGTGAAATCTCGAAGATGTCTTTCAGGTGCAGGAATGGACACTTCGAGTTTGTAGAGATGTCGTTTGGAGTTACGAATGCATCGTCTGTGTTCATGGGACTTATGAACATTGTCATCCGAGTGTTTCTGGACCGATTCGTCGTTGTGTTTATCGATGAAATTATGATCTACTCAAGATCAGAGGAGGAGCATGTTGATCATCCCAGGGTAGTCTTGGAAGTATGTCGACGCCCCCATATTTAAGGGAAATTGTCGAAGTTTAAGTTCATGACATAAGAAGTTCACTTCCTTGGGCACATGGTGTCTCAGCATTGTGTGTTAGTGGACCAGTCAAAGTTGGAGGTCGTTGTTTCTTGGGTAGCACCCAAGAGCATGGTAGAAGTTCATAGTTTCCTGGGGTTATCAGGTTACTATCGTAGGTTTGTTTCAGACTTCTCTCGAGTTTTTTCACCATTTAAAGCTTTGACTAGGAATAACCGGGTCTTCCTATGGAGCGAGCAGTTCTAGAAGGCTTTCGACTACTAGAAGGAGAAGTTGTTCAGTGCTATCGTACCTAGGTTGGCATAGGAAGGGTTGTTGTATGATGTGTTTTGTGATGATTCTGGCCTTGGTCTGGGGTGCGTGCTGATGCAGAAGAAGGGAGTGATCTATTATGGGTCTATGTAGTTACGCCCTCACGAGTGTAACTATGCCACCCATGACCAAGAGCTTGCAGCAGTAGTGTTCGCACTGAATTTGTGGCGACATTACCTCTTTTGGGAGAGATTTTTGGTCTTCTCAAATCATTAGAGCCTATTTT
Source organism: Viscum album (assembly GCA_963277665.1). Taxonomy (NCBI): domain Eukaryota; kingdom Viridiplantae; phylum Streptophyta; class Magnoliopsida; order Santalales; family Viscaceae; genus Viscum; species Viscum album. The sequence goes on from OY728126.1 coordinate 1,380,190,801, forward strand.
ATATCTTCTCCCAGTGTGACATGAACCTGCGGTAGCGGAGATGGGTGGAGTTTCTCCAAGACTTTGACTTTGAGATATCTTACACTGAAGGTAAGGGAAACATTGTGGCTGATTCCTTGAGCATGAAGTCGCATAAAGAAGTGGTTCGGGAATCCGATGATGCTTGGAACGCGATGGGAGAGTTGGATGCCTTGCACTTGGATGCCAGGGTAGAAGGTGTTAGAGGCTGCTTTTTTCAGATGACGGTGTAGTCCTTCATGTTGCGGCAAGTGGACGAGTCTCAGTGGGGGGACTCCGAGGCGGAAGTGATGCGGGATCATATCGATTAGGGGAACGCTCCAGAAGGATGGTAAGAGGACAAATGACATCAGATGATTTTTCAAGGAAGGATGTTTTTTCCAGAAGCAATTCATGAGGGAGTTATCTGTGAGTCCCATAGCTCATCCTTGGCTATACATCCAGGAGTTTTAAAAATGTACCGTGGCCTGAGGGAACAATTTTGGTGGCCCGGGGTGAGACTGGTAGTGGTGGAGATTGAGGATAAATGCCTAGTGTGTCAGCAAGTGAAGGCTGAACACCGTGTTCCCAGTGGTTTTTTGCATCCTTTAGATGTCCCCGAGTGGATGTGGGATGACATCTCAATGGACTTCATCACAGGACTACCCAAAGCTCAGGGTGGTTATGATGCTATCTGGGTAGTGGTGGATCGACTGAAGAAATCATCTCACTTCTTAGCAATTAAGGAGTTAGGCCCGGTGAGTACCTTAGCACAGAGGTACATTGACGAGGTGGGGCATTTTCATGGAGTTCCAAACACTATCATCTTAGATCGGGATACTCGGTTTACCTCACGAGTCTGTAGGGGGTTACCGTATGATTTTGGAACCCAGTTACGCCTTAGCACTACTTTCCACCCACAGACTGATGGACAGACAGAGCGGACTATCTAGATGCTGGAGGACATGCTGCGAGCATGCATTCTACATTTCAGTAGAACATTGGTTCGACACTTGCCTTTATTAGAGTTTACTACAACAACAAATTCCACTCTAATATTGGAATGCCATTGTTTGAGGCTATGTATGGAAGACCATGTCTTTCACCCAGTTGCGGGGAAGTGGTTGGTGAGACAATTGCTCTTGGGCCAGTGGTAGTACAGAGCACTACGGAGAATGTCCGTCTTGTGCGTGAGAGGATGAATGCAACTCAGGACTGACAGAAGTCTTATGCAGATCGTCTGAGGAGGACATTTGAGTTCGAGGTGGGAGATCATGTGTTCTGGATGGTTTCCCCTCGTCGGGGGTAGTGGTGTTTTGGGAATGGTAGCAAGCTCTCACCAAGGTTCATCAGACCTTTTGAGGTGTTGAGGCGAGTCGGTGATGTGGAATATCAGTTGGCCCAGCCACCTCAGTTAGAGAAGATTCATGAAGTCTTCCACATCTCCCAGCTTCATCGGTACTTACACGATGACTCTCACGTTATCAACTGGGGAGAGTTAGATATGGGAGATGATGCGACCTTCGAGGAATGACTAGTCGGAATCGAGGATCATAATGAGAAGGTTCTTCGTGGACGAACCATTCCATTGGTCCGTGTGTTGTGGAGGCATGGCGGCCTCGAGGAGAGCACCTGGAGTGGGAGACCCAGATGCACGCTCAGTAGCCGATGTTGTTTTGACTTTTGTCTTCCCCTGTTCTTCTAAGCTCTGTGTTGATGTTGTACCATTTACCTTTGTTATATGGAATTCTTGGCTTGTCGGTTGTGAGACATTTTTTTTCCTTGTTCCCTGGTAAAGTGTACCATGTCCGGATGAGTGGGGAAAGGGAAAAAACTATTCCTCAATCGAGATGCATTAATGCGGATGCGATTGAACCCATACGAGTGAGTCAGTGCCGCCTAAATAGGATAATATCTCGACATAGGAGAATGAATTTTTCCCCCAACCACAAGTTCGAGAAGTGTCTTGGTTGTGTGGTTTTGGGGGTAGTGTAAGTTGGAAAATCCTAATATATGGAAGAGGGAAGGCCCAATCCTTAATAGAGATGCATTAATGTGGATGTGATTAAACCCATGCATTCGAGTCAGTGCCCCCTAAAGTTGATAGTGTCTCGACATTGGATGGGGAATTCCTGACACCTATGATTAGGGTATTGGTTGGGTTCCTGTTATAACGAGAACACTAAGAGGTATCTTGTTGGGTTCCTCTAGGTTGGTTTCTGAATTCATGGGGACGATAGTGTTTTAATAGGTATCTGATGTAATGGATCTGACCTCTCTGGCCCATTCCTTTGTAAAAAAGGCCATGAAGTGTTCTAGAGGGTAAAATGGACTTTTCCCACTCTTTCCAGAATTTTGAAACTACACGCCGTGTAGTTTGAGTACACGCCGTGTACCCACTTGCCAGGTATACCCCATTTCGAAGGCTGTTTCTTTGCCGTGTGAAATAAATGGGAACACGCCGTGTATCCAATACTACATGTTGTGTAGTCTCTCCTCTAGTACGCGTTATTGTCTGTTGACTTGTCAATGGTCATGTGTCGTGTTGGATCTGTGTGAAAAAAATGGGTACACGCCGTGTATCTAATACTACAAGCCGTGTAGTCCCTCCCTGCATATGCGTTACCGTGTTTTGACCAGTCAGTGGCTGTGTGACGTGTTGGAGTCATGTGAAATAAATGGGTACATGCCATCTATCCAATACTACACGCCTTGAAGTCTCTCCCCGCGTATGTGTTACTGTTTGTTGATCGGTCAATGGTCATGTGCCATGTTGGAACCATGTGAAATAAATGAGTACACACCGTGTATCCAATACTACACGCCGGGTAGTCCCTCCTCGCGTATGCATTACCTTTAGTCCATGTGTGGACCAGTCAACTTCCACGTTTCGCGTTTAAGGCCGTGTTGGAAGCTGCGTGGTGACCATGTGAAATGGCTGAGTACACACCATGTACCATAATGTACACACCGTGTACTTTTTCTTTTCTCACCTATAAAAGGAGGGGTCCCCTACTCCTTTTCAACTCACCCCTCTCCTCCCCATTCCTCTGAGCAGAGCTCCCCCAAGAGACTCGAAGGCTCCTTTTCTTCCATAACTTCTTCGTCCGAGATCCGATTTATGATCTGTCAGTGTCCACGGGATCGTAACGACAAGGCGGAACTTACGAGCTTGTATCTGTTGTCTTTCCTTCAGCCTTTACTTTCCATCTTCCACACAGGGAGGTTTTTCTGGGACTCGACGGACGTGATGGACACTGACGCACGTCTTCTAATGTTGATCTGGGGGGCGTTGTGATCAGAACTTGCTGAGGTAGGGATCTTACCTTCATCTCTATAATTTTTGCATCATGTGGGGTGGGTATCCTTATGTTTTCATGAGAATCAGTTGAACCATTAAATAAATATAATAACTTCTTAAAGAACAAGGATGGGGAAGTTGTTATTTTTATATCATGTGATATTATATTGTGAATTGAATAGGCTTTATGCCTACTGAAAATCATAGTCATTGGGGGAATTTTCTTGCACAATTAAATGTTTCCCTATCTTCTAGACCATTTTTGTGAATGGAACATTGTTGAATGTGTAATTTGATTAATCACATAAAGTTGGATGATTAAAATCGATAACCCTTGAGTGATCACCCCGGTTAAACAAAATGGAATAATGAACATGTGGGTTTTGGCTTGGTTACTGGTGTGTGAATGGGAGGGGTGAATCCTAGGTTGTTACAAATAGAATGGGCAGCAGGCCTGCGGTAAATTATGTTAAAGTGGTGATGATGTGGCACAAATCATGTTTTGGGTTTGTGGTGGATCGGATGAGCAGCGGGGCTGCGATATGTGGTATCAGGTGTTTATGATGTACGGTGTGGTTTTTGTTATGGTGGTTGGCAACGGGGCTGCAGGTATGGGTTTGAATTTGAACGAATTATGGGTTGTGAATAATAAAAATAATTGGAAGAGTTAATGAATGGTGGGTCATAGTAATGGAACGAGATTAATAATCAATGGGTTGGTGGGTTGATAAGAATGGATTTATTGTGCTACTTGTGATTTCCTAATTTGATTTGAGGATGGAAGGGATATGTTTTACGAACAATCGATGTGGTTGGTTGTGGATAGTTTCCCAGTAGTTAAGGAACTAATAAATTAATTCTGCTAAAACGTGAAAACCGAACAGGGGTTGGGGTTGTTTGTTGTATGCATTCTTCGTAGTAGTAGTGTCGAGGCATGTGCTTAGTTTCTCTATTTAGAAGCCATAGGTTGGGCTGAGTGTTTGGAAGACATATATATATCTGTATCTTGGTGTTTTATCGCACCCCACCCATGTTGAGCACTTAGTCCCGAAAACTCCCATTTAACAGGAGAGGGTGTTTTTCCCATAGTTACTAGCTCCTTCTTTCTCCTTCTCCACTAGGCTGAGATGGCTTAAGGTGACCTTAAAACTAAGAATCTTCGGGTGGGTTTCGATTGGGGTGGATTTAGCCAATGGCTCTTCGGGCATGTTTTAATATTTCCCAAGAATATTTGGGATGATGCCCAGGTGTGTGCGGGCGGGATACGTGGTTGTGAGGCCCTGGTGTGTGCGGGCGGCATACGTGGTTGTGAGGCCCAGGTGTTTACGGGCAGGATACATGGTTTTGAGGCCCAGGTGTGTGCGGGCGGGATATGTGGTTGTGAGGACCAGGTGTGTGTGGTCGTGATACGTGGTTGTGAGGCCCAAGTGTGTGCGGGTAGGATATGTTGTTGTGAGGACTAGGTGTGTGGGGGCCGGATACGTGGTTGTGAGGCCCAGGTGTGCACGGGAGGGATACATGGTTGTGAGGCCCAGGTGTGTGCGGGCAGGGAGAGTGTGGCAGCGTCAGGACGTTCTCTGTTAGGAAGAGCAGCTAACTAATGGGGAATGTTGCGAGGTACCCAATACTCTTCTTCTTATATACTACTAACTTTTGTTATTGTGTTTTTGGTGTGCGTGGCTGGTGAGGTTGGGTGGATAGAATTCCTTGCTAGGTTTCATCTGTTGTTCTCATGGGACATTAAGATGCCTCCGCACTTGTGCATGAGAGCTTTATGTTTCCCTACTGAGTATACATGTATGCTCACCCTACGTTTATTTTCATGTTTCCAGGAAGACTAACATGGCCGTGCGGGACCCTACTAGTCAGAAAGTTGGATTTGTTGCATATGTTGTACTCTTGTTTTCATTTGGTATTGTACATTGAGATTTCATGTACTTGTACCTTGTTTTAGAACTATTTAAACATGCATGTGGGATTGGTTTGGGTTTATTTCAACACACATGTTCTTTTCCTTTTTGTGGTTGACTTGTCCTATTTCCCGATCATAAAACAATAAAAGGGTAATGCCTCCCATATTTGGGAAAACTCATACCCTTGGTGCTAGTCGCCACCCCGGGACCAACTGGAGGCGGGACTCGAGCGTCATTATCCCCCTTTCACCATTACCAGCTTGGGGGGGCATCTTTGGTGGGAGGGGGTTGTGACATTATTGATGGAATAAATTTATTTATATTATAATGAGGACCTATTTATAATAATAATTGATTTATATATCAATTATTATTTAAATTTCATGCACATAAAAATGATACTTTCGTTCGTTCGTACTTCTGAACTATCACCTACATGAAGTGATGTGAATCATTTTTTCACCATGTAACTTATATGATATATATATATATGATTATAATTATTTAAATTATGTAATGATCATTATGTAAAGAAAAAATAATAATTACCTTATTTATATAATGATCAATGGAAAATGGAAACATTACTCATGCGTACGTACTGTCTAGCGTCTTCATGATTATACTGTTCTTCATTTTTCATTCCAAAGATAAATATTACGATTTGATAGTACAATTCATGTATAAATTTTTTTATTATTTCATTTATTTTAATCTAGATATGATCTAATTATTGAACACGTAGATTATTTATATCATAATAAGTTTATTTTTGACTATATTATGTAAATATCAACCAAACATCTACTATTATATTAATTAAATATGATGTTGTTATAAAATAATAATGTGTGATGTAAATGAATAATAAAACTGAAATTGTTTCTTCAGAATATATAATTTTACCTATGTTTATTATTCAACAATACTATTGTCATACATGATGAGCCAGACTCACGATAAGGGACTTCATGTGAATACCCTTTCATTGAGATATTATTTGATAATAACACAACCTTTTATAATACGGTGTGTAATTAAACCCTTTGAATTTTAATTCATTCCATGATTTTAAAATGGGATGTTTTTATATGAATTGTTTTAGTTTCTTCACAAAATAACACAATTATTGTTTTAAAAAAATACGACGATAATGACTTAACAACCGCCATAACCATTATACGATATTTGGATTCCTCTATAAGACTTATTTTTTCTAAAAGGAAAATAAACTTTTTATTCCCATTATGGGTGTTTTCATGTTGATAATTATTTTGGAATTGGGTTGAAAATTTATATATAATGATTATATTTCTTGTGATTTAAAATGGAATTTTAGGATTGTAGTGTTAATAATTTCAATCATTTTGTGTTATTATTAAATAATGGTACATTAACATTTGATGGTTGGTTACATGACAAACCAAATATGGATTGTTATGTGATAATACAATGATGGGTGGTTCCATGATAATCCAATGATAGGTTGTTACAATATAACTTCCATTAATTTCTAACTAAATTTAGATGTATGGATATTCCATTAGGTGATTTGTGTAGATATTGGCCATATAGTTATTCCACTTATGTATGATTTTTTCCTAAGAATAAATTTAATATTATATATCACATTATGTGGGTTATAATGTAATATTTTTATTACCATATTGTAATAAATGAGTTCATATTCGGTGAACTGTATTTACTACATCCTAAATGAGAAATACATTCCATTACGATAAAGAATTAATGGTTTACATGTTTTGTCACAACTTACAGTTTTCCATATTTGTGTATACCATACTGAGAATTTATATTTTAATACCATGATTTTAAATGTTTCTCCTAGGATTGGGGGAATAATAGGTCCAAGAATATGATTAAGGAAAATTTATGTGGTTTAACCATAAAAGGAAACCATAATTTTTAAATGTTTTTTTGTTTTATGAAAAATATGGATTGTGATTAGATGTTTGTACATTGTAATATATATATATATAGTCAATTATTATTTATTTATTAAATATATAAAATTATAAACATTCAATGATCCCCAATTGGAAATAAATTCAAATTATGAACATAACTAATGATTGAATAATATATATGGTTTTGGTATTATAATGGTTATTGTTGGGGCTTTATAGTGGTATATTTTTGTGATATGTATTCTATCATTTTAAGGAACACATGGAGTATTTTGATCATCAATTTTTTACTTTTTATACTTCTTTATCCATGTGGATGTCTGTCGATGATATTTTTGAAATTATTATTCCCTATAATGTTTCCATTTGGTATTTCCTAAAAGGCTGGTTGAATCTTTCACTTACTCTGTAGAATTTGTTTCATCAATGTCACGATAAGGTAGTTAATTAAAAGTATATTATAAGAATGGGGTTAATGGATACATGATGGGGATCACTCATTCCCCATGAATCAATTTCTTAGCTGTTAACTACTATCAAAATAATAATGTTCATAAAAGGGATTTATATCATTATTCAATTAAATATATGTCTGTTATAAGATGAATTGGATTTATGGGTAATATGACACCTCCTTTTTGAACAAGTGATGTTTCCAACAAATATTATTTTTTCAGGATTGATAATAAATATAATTTTTTGTTCATCAATGGTAAATCATGTTCTATCGGGATATGGGACAATTTTTAGGTATTTCTCTTTGTATGTCATAATATGTTTACATAGATAATGTGGTGTTTCTTAATACCTTGAATCATATATTCTTGGATTCATCATTGTGGCCCATAAAACCAAGAAGATAGGATAGAGTAACAATTAGTTTGAGTGTGACTCATCCACAATATTTCATTTTATTTGATGAGGGTGGATTATTTTCATTTGAAATATGACTAGTCATTTAATAAATTTGTATTATATTCTATCACCTATTGATTACATCGTTATTCTGGTCTACATGGAGGCCAATTCTAATGGAGAGGATCTTTCCAATTATAGTGTACATGGTTGTGATCTCATCTAGTTTTATCATATTCCTATGGATATCATTAACCTTCTGGATAATTAAAAATGTAATTTTCCTTTTTAGACTAATGTTGAACAAATTTACTTTTTTAATAAATGAGTCAAAATCATCATTGTGGAATGCCATCTTACCATTAAAAATAATTTATATATGGACCTGAGAAATTTTTATTATTTTTATATAATTTCAATATCATTAATGTTAATATATATATTCTCTTATAAATTAATTATATAAATAATATTACTATTTAAAAATTTGATATTTTCCTAAATAAAACATTTTGATGAATATAAATGGTTTTTGATTTGAAAATATAACTTATTTTCATTTTTCTATGAAAATTTTATTTTTTACATTATAATCCACATTATTTAAATATCATATTAAATATATTTTATATTTTACTTATTTAATAAGATATTTAAATAAAATATTACTGTTAAATTAATCATGTAACATTTCAAATCTTTCTATCACTATTTCTCTTACTAATATTATTATTCCATATTTTTCTAAAAACCTTTCCAAATAGATAAATAAATATTGCAAATGTAATATATTTTTTATAAATAAATTAAATACCTATAACTCATTACCTTATTAATTTACATTTATTTATAATATTGTTATATTTTCTATATTTTCAAACATGCATACCGAAATAAAAATTTCCTATTACTTTTTAATTAGTTATATTATAATGTAATATTTATAGTAGACCACGAGGATAAAAATGTCAATATTTTTTCTATTTATATGTGACACATTCAATTTATGTGGCTATAATGGTTTTAGAAATTTAATGCTAAAATTGATGTTATAATATCTTATCAGGAATTTATATTGTTCATATGAATACAATTATAATAAAATAATTAATTTGAAAAGAATAAATATTTACATGATGTAATTAATTCATAAGTGGCTAGGATATTTCATTTAAAATACCAAACATAAAATATAAATTAAAATACCTTATTCATGGAGGTTCTAGTGAAAAAAATACTTAAATTTAACGTTATGCATGTAATTTTTTTGTGATGAACCATGGTGGAATTTACCAGAATAAAATGACAGATTCTTTAAATTTTCGATATACGATATATTGGGAATATAAATTACAATGATTGATGAAGAGTTTAATCAATTCAATTGAAGATGAGAAGGTCCCCACTAATACACTAACAAAACATAAATGTTTAAAATTCATGGTATTTGAGATTTGGGAATATTAATTACCTATCATAATTTCAATATAGGACAATAGTCATCAAAACCATCACTATAAAAGGGGAAAAAGATGTCCTATGAATGTAAAAAAAGTTAATTTGAGTCACACAAATCATGTAGTGTACAGTACACTCATTATCCACTCTATAATTGTAATTGTAACATTATATTATCCACCAACCAAGTACTTATAAATAATAATTTTTAATATGATAATCTAATTTTTTTTACAATTAGAAGATGCTGAAATGTCTCTGAAAACACCTATTGATATGGTTATTTAATCCCATTCCTAGAACTCTTCACGGATTAAATTGATGGGATTTACTTATTGAAACATTTAATATTATCCTTTTAGTGAATTTTGATATACCGTTTTACTTTTAATTCATCCATCTATAGGGAGATCATGTTAGATTCATTGATAATTAATCCATATTACATATTCCAATTCATTCAATAATCACCTATCAATATAACGATTATGAAAAAATACAAATGGATATAATTGAATTATATGGGTTTTATTACCCAATCATGAGGGATACATATATAAAATAAAAATGGAGAAACTCATATTTTTTATTTTCCTATATTGATAGAGAAGGTGATATTTTGTATTCATTCTTAAGAAAGTGAGGTTTTTTAAAAATTTAAAATTATAATTTAATTATTATTTATATATTAAATACATTAGATAATATATTGTTTGGGATAATAATATTTTGTAGATATAATTTATTTATAATCCGACAATGTGACAGAAAATATTTCTGTTTTAATTTTCATTTATGAAGAAATTATAACCATTATATTATTTTAAACTCATCTATAAACTATTTTTTTAACAAATATTATGTATAAGAAAATAAAATTATTCATTGTAAAAAATAATTATAATAAATAATGAAATACAAATAAATATGTAAAAATGAATAAAACAACAGGTTAGAAAATCACATGATAATGGAATATTAATCATCCATATTTTATCAAATTTCTATAACTCAAAATGAAAAAATGATAAATTGGATCAAAAGAAGGAATTTTTTATGAATAATAAAAACTATTTTAATTAATATGAATAATGATTATATGATTATATTTGGAAATATGTTGTAATTAAATGTGATACTTTAAAATATGACCATTGGAAATATATAATAGGTTATATAGTCTTTTGGTATGCATGAACCTTCCCAAGTAATCGATGTGGATGGGTTGACCATGAGATTGATTCATTCTTTGAAGAGTATGTCATGTGTGTGTTGGATCACAATAATAAATTTTTACGGGGAAATATCATCTTAATAGTTCATCAGCTATGGAATCATGGACATATACAATATGAAATATTGAAAAGAGAAGAATATATGAGGATTTAATGGCCTGATCATTTTGGATCAAGATCATAGAATGGCTTGGAAGTGCAGGTCGAATATGAGTAGTTATAAGGTGGTGATATTTTATAATATCATCCTTCTCCTGTGTCATCTCAGACATGTTTTCATCTACTTTTTAATGTTTTTATATACCATTGTATGGAATGATGTTTTGGTGTGCGTTTGGGTGGGGTTTTAAGAATTTTTATGGAGGGGCTGGATGTTGACGGTGTTTTCATAGTCTTGAAAAATGTTCTCCTAAATGCATGAAACTGTGTGTCCCTAGGAAGTGAGGTCTGCACTTTTAGTGCATAGTTTCCCTCACCATATACCCCTACCATGGAACATAGTGTGAATGGTTTTATTTCTATTGAACCATTGTTTAAAAATTATACAATCCCCCAAAACACCCCCATTTTAACCTAGAATCTAGATTTATATATTTTGGATTATCCTTGAGGATTTTGGAGGGGTTCCATGGAGGGTTATCATTTGTTCTTCATGATTCGAAGCAAAAATCGTAGATATGATCTTCTCCTAGTAAGTTGATTTTGTCATGATGAATATCCTTGTTATTCCTTTTTCATCTCATGATCTTTTGGTGGAGCCTATTCTATTTTCTATCAAATCAAATTCTAGGTGGTGAGATATTTATTTGTGATTGACGATAAATATCGAGATTAATTAGATCTTTATATTTTGATATCTTGATTTAGGGATTTTGATCAAGAATCTCAGATCTACACCATTTACCTACTTGGATTTTGGGGAGATCCGTTGGCCAAAAAAATGTTAAAGAACCAAGGTGTGTTATATAAATCTAATTCCGATAGTCATGGATTAGATATGTATATGAAAGATTTTAGAATTTCATAAATTTTATTGAAATTTATTTTGTTAATTTGTGTTATTTATATTGATCAATTGTTTTATTGATGCTTTTTTGAAACTACTAGTTAATTGGGAAATTGATTATGAAACCAATGGGATGCCCTATTAGATAATTAATTTGGTGGAATTAGTTATAAGAGATATGGGTTGTGATCTAGATTATTAACTGGGAAATAAATTAATAAATATAAAATTGTCTATGTTGAGATAAATCATTGTGAATTAATTATGTGCATTGAGATTAGGATCAAGAAAAATAATTGTGGTTTTAAATTCGAAAAGTTCATATTTAGAACGAATTAATTAATTATAGAAATTATTTTTGGGATATTAGTTGTGATGATGGTTTCCTAATAAATTATTTAATTAATGGGACTGAGGAATTTATTTTTTTGCTGTGTTAACTAATTGATATGATGTATTTAATGAATTTTTCAATCTGTATGGGAATTAATGTAGATAATTAATTGATAAACTAATTATGTGTTTATGATGGTCTATATGGTCATTCTTAATTAATAATTAAAAATGGTATCATGGTCTTCATAGATACATGTGAGAGATCATGAACATAGTAATTCTAATGTTATGTATACATGGTTACATGATCATCAAACTTAAGTGTAAAGTCAATCAAAACATGTCATTCTATTGACAAGTAAGCATGGTAATGTGATAATATTTCTTACATTTGTGTTATTAGTAACATTGGAAATGTTTCATTTAAATGCAAAATTATTGAATGGAAATAATGGAACCATGAGTTATATAATCACACAACAATTTTTGAACTCTGGAATGAGTTGAGTCAGGTTATGATATATCATATCGCCTTAAATACTTTGAGCTTCAGCAAAAATAATGTGACAAATATTATATTGCATTGAGAATGCTTCAGGCTTCTGTATGATATGATTTTTTTATTGAGGTATGGTTATCCATGGGAACCATGGACTAAAAATTTAGTTAGATAAGAATAAATTATTATGTGATAAAATGTTTAATATTACATTTTACTTATTTTTTCAAACATAATTCTATATCCTTTCGAATGAATTGTTTTAGACATTATTGGCTGTAGCCTACTATGTTATACTCACACCATATTTAGGATCCATGATTGTAACCCAAATCGATTATATTGTTTCAAGACTAGATAAGGGCAATGGTCTTGGGATAAGTGGAATATTTGGGATCACTCCTTGAAGAGGGAACCATTCATGGTTTGGGACCCGTTTGGGTGGTCTTATTGTCTTTATTTTCATTATCACATTTGACACCTGACAATTGAATTTTCATATCATGTATACTATTTTCAGTTGCTTATATTATATCCTCAAATGATATCATCCGACCTAAGTATTTTCATAATTATATATGATTCTACTATAGTTTTATTATTTATGTTTGCATGTCACTCCGAAAAATGATGCTATAGTCTCTTAATGAAATACTTTCCAGACTATCACTACAAGTCAGTATCCTCTAGAATATGGGGAGGCTCACCTGAGGACATGTGGAGAACTAGATTGGTGCACTATAATGTGGAATCTATGTTGGGACATGAAAATATTAAATCAATTATATCATAGTAATGGTCTATTAATTTTATTAAACAGAATCCTTAGTTGGGGTTTCCTAGATCATTAATTCATAGTTAGGAGATAAAAAATCATTATAAACTTTAACAACTACCATGTGATATGAATGATAGATGAAATAATAATATTTATAAAAATTTTCATAAAAATAAATATTAGACCTCTTAATAAAATCAAAATACCATGAATGTAGCATTTATTGTCTTTGAAAACAAAATACAGAAGTATCTTATTTAAAAACATGTATAAAAATTTATAGATTAATATATCCTGATTATGATATTATGTCGGATTATCATATGTTGAAAATATATTCATAACATGAAGAATGTAATCCTAAGAATGGAGTGAGGTTAAACTATCCATAAATGTACTATTATAAATTTATCATCAATGGATACATTATATAAAAATTACAAAACATGAAAATGATAATTCTATATTATTAAAAAGAACATATAACAATAATTTCTTTCGAATAATTCTTGGTAATGTGAAATGAAATCTAATATTAAAATTCATATAAAATGATATAATTAACATGATAAATAAATATTCATCATAGAAATATGAAATGAAATTTATCATTATCTTGATAAATAAAAAATAATGATCATTGTTACAAAATATTCAACATTGTGTCCTATATTTGTGATAATATCTAATATTGTCTCTAATTATTTTTTAATCAAATAAATAATATCACAAGAGTAAATTTGCGATTGCATTTGTGAAATACCATCTTTCATTAGATAAAAATATATAGAAACTTAAAAAAAGAATTACACTGTTATATAAGACCACACCCATGTTCATAAATATGATTGTGTTCTATATAATACCTATTATTCATTGTTTCATGAATAACATTGAATGATAATTGGAGACATCTCATTTGATTTTATATCTCGTAATAATGAAATCAATATTAGATCGATTAACACTAAAAACTGTAATACCAAAATGTATGATTTCAAATAAGAATTTTGTGTTTAGATATATGATATAACTCTTTATGATTTTTATATTTTATTAAAAGTATATATATGAAACCCTGGAAAAGTGTCTTTAATAATATATTCATAACATTTTCAAAATGTCAGGAAATTTTCAGTCCCATTCAAAAATTATAGACAATATTGAAAAACAATAATAAAAATTATGCACCAATTCAAATGATATAATGATAAAGATAAATGATAAGGAATTAATGTTTTCCAATTGAAAATGTTAATTGTATGATTAATATTAAATCATGAAATATAATTTAGTTTTTATAATTTTAAAATATTTTCATTGAAATAGAATTAATATGGGGAGTAAAAAATAATTCTCATGATAATATGTAATGAAAATTTTAACAATAATTATAAATAAAACATATTAATATTTAATAATAATATTGGTAAATCATTATCTGAAACAATCAATGGGTGTAATGACCCATCCATTATCATTGTCTTGAGTTCACAATGAGCCATTACATGTCCTTTAGAGACATTACAAAGTTTCCAATGGATGAAAATAAAAGAAAAAGGGTTTCAAATACAAGTAAGGGACGATTTACCCAATAAGAATTAAAAAAAACCCAACAACCAAACATTTCCCTTAATTAATCATTAGGAAATGAAAAAAACTATAGAACATCATATTTCATAAAACCACATCATAGCGTGTAACAACGGAATTCCAAACAAGTATCAAAGTACTTATCAGATAAACAACTAAAGACCCCCAAGAGAGTATAAGACTTCATGCTCCACAAGATCCAAGCTCCACGATCACCGAACAACCCAAACATCATAGGGTAGTGCCAAAAACATGTGAACCAATACCTTTTCCCATGTCCATGAAGATAACTTCTGCAAAAGCACCAATGTTCCAAAGTAGGGGTGAGTATGAAGCTTAGTAGGTTTTCCCAAATGACTACCCTCAACACGCCACTATGATAGAATAGTATCAAAATTTACATAAAACAATATATATAATAAAATTTCTCAAAATAGTTTATAACTAAATATAATCAAATTTCCAAATCTATATATAACCAAAATCATTCACGTGTTCCTGAAAACCAATTTTCCTGCAAGTTATTTTCCAGAAAATTAACTAAACAAGCTTTAAAACCATTTCATAAAATCCTTATTTGGAAAATACTACAATTACATAAAACATGAAACCAACAATGAATGCTAAGTTATTGTAGTTTCATACTCAAGAGTGGTTTCTCATCGATCTATCAAGTCATCACACTGTAATTTGTTCCCATGTGCCAATAACCCTTTGGAACCAAGAATAATGTCATATTTAAACCAAGACCAATATATATAACATGAAATTTATATATAATATTCTATTAAACCATTGGCCTTGAATATATTGTCTATTTCAACCGAGCCCCAGAAATTCAATATAAACTCACACAATAATATGCCCAAGGATCATGCAGAAACATCTTTTCAATAAAAACCCTTTTTTATTTATAAACAATTCCATCAAAATAATTTGAATACCCAACCATATTAATAAACCTAACTCATTATTGACAACCAAATGTGTATACAACCATTTAAAAATTTCATCAAATCAATAATTTAAAATCTTCATTTTAAATTCAAGAGTCTAAATCAATTTTCACAATCATTCTGCAAAATATTACAATTTCCCTAAAACCATAAATCATCACTGAAGAGGATTTATTCCTTTCATTTCATGATCATTACCATTAAAATAATCCAAATTGAAACTATGAAAATCATTTCTAGATAGAGGAGTTGAGATACAAGCCTCGTACCTCGAAGGTTTTGAAAAAACTCGACAACGTATGAAGAATATACAGGAATGTGTGTCAATTCTCCAAGAACGGACTTAGTTATATTAACATGGGAATATAAGGAATCAAAATTTATTTATTTGGCACTAAAAACATGGATATACAAAATATAAGATCATATATGAGAATTAATGGAGATCGGAGAAGTAGACAAATGAAGATCTAAAAATGACAAATTAAGAATGATTGGTCACATACCTCACGAATCAGATCAATTTTAATGAATGAAACTTTGATCTCTTCAAATATAATCATAAACACTATATTTAGACTTAAATTAGTTATAAAACGTATATATACACATAGGAGGTGTAGATATCTGATTACGAGAAGGAGAGAATAGGGACATTTAAGAAAATGGAAAAGATCCATGATGATTGGCACATACCCCAATAATAGGGCTTGAAATCACCAAGGGAGGGATCTAGGGTTGCTCCAACCCATGTTGGGAGGATTATAAAACCTTATAGAGATTAAAATATATAAAGGAGCGTTTTGTAGCCTTAACCGATTATATAGAGAAAAAACAAATAAGATTTTATAGAATATGATCTAGATTTGACCTCGGTGCAAGGTTTGACCAAACTGATTGGGCCAACCGTGTTTGGATCATGCGACCGCCATTATGTTCCCAAAACACCTACTAAAACCCTGAAAACTCTCTCATTATTCACCTCTATCATTTTCATGGAAACACATTTTTCATATGGAAACATCAACTTCTAATGAAGAGCCTCACTTTATGGAAACACACCACATTAGAAAAAAAACCAACATTATGGAAACACCCAGATTTATGAAAACACCAAACCTAATGGAAACACCCAAAATTATGGAAGCAACAAATATTATGAAATCCCACTCAATGGAGCGACATTTAAAAAATCCATATATTACATTAAAAAATGAGGAAAGGGTTATGTACCTGAAACTGGGGGACTACATTCTCCCATTATTGGTCATTCCTTCCTTAGAATATGGAAAACACTCATTAGACAAATATAATTCTGAGCACTACACTTCAATTTCTTTCTCATTTTCCCATGTCTCTTCCGGAATCTGACGAAGTTTCCATAAAACTGTCACTATGCTGATGCTTTTCACATTCAAAATATTCTTTTTTCTACACATTATCTGCAATAGGATATATACCACTATTTCATCTGGTTTTAAGACAACATGATCCCATCTAATCACATGGTCAAGACAAACGTGGTATTTTTTCAACAGAGATACATGAAACACATTATGCACCGAGCTAAACCATGATGGAAATGAAAACCAATTTTCCACCTCTCCAACCAATTTCATTATCTCTAAAGGGACAATTAATCAAAGAGATAACTTTCCATGCTTCCCAAAATGATGTCGTCCAATCCTCGGAGAGATCCTAATGAAAAAATGATCACCCACAGTAAATGAAAATGGTAATCGATGGTGATATGTATAATATTTTTGAGGAATATGAGTCATCTTCATCCTCTTTATAATCAACTGGATCATCTCCTTTGTTTCTCCGACATGGCTTGTCCCGACTAGTGATGTTTCTCATATTTCCTCTTATAATTGTGGAGAACGACAAGGAAACCCATACAATGCTTTAAATAGAGCAAGGAGTATTGAGGCATGATAGCTATTATAGTATGAGAAATACACTAAGGGTTTGTGCTCCTCCCATGAGAAACCAAAATCTATTAAAAAATCCAATAATATGTCTTCAAATTGAGGTATTGTCTGCTCAAATTTCCAAAATATCTAAGGATGATACACCGTGCTCATAGTCAATTGAGTCCCAAGGGCCTGCTATAGGGATTTGCAGAAATGAGACGTGAACCTCATATATCTATATGAGATTGTTGACACTAGTATGCCAGGACTCATTACCAATTCTGAGGTACATATTTTTGAATGATCATCCGCTGTATTATTTTCATGAATAGGGATGAAATTGGACAAATGATTTTGATGATCCACTGTAACTCAAATGGAATCTTGTTTATTGGAATTCATGGAAGAACTGTAAAAAAATCCATTTATATCTGATCCCAATTACACATCAGGATGGGAAATTATTGTAATATACCATATGGTCTGTAATTCTCTTCTATAACTTGTAGACTAGTTAATCACTTTGAGACGAACTCGGCCCCCTTATTTTTCATACCACTCCAAAAAATATTCACATTCAACACCTCATACATCAACTTTCTAACTGGATGTACATCACATCTTTAGTGGTGGTAAACATGATGGATTTGTTCCTACCAATCCATAGGTACAAAAATCCATTCACTGAAACACAAATTTTAACCCACATTAAGTTTCCAGCCCTCAATGATTTCACAACCATTATGTTTTTAACTCACAACCAGATATTATCTATTTGATTTTTGTTCACATTAATAATTTCTACTAAATTAAGAATATGTTTAGCTGAAACAAAAATCTCTACATTACCATGGTCTTCTCATTCCATATGAATTTAGGCTATGACCGACACCAACTATCATTCATCATATGTTTCCTTATCCAACTTGGCATATAAAATTTTACTCAATTAATCCACCATAAAATTTCAATTCATTGGTTTGTACATTAGGTCAAAGTCAAACATATGTATGTACTCCATCCATCTCCTTTTCCACAGTTTCAAATATCGCTGTGGGAAAATGTTTTTCATGAATTTCTGATCCATAAACACATTAAATTTCTCAAAAAATATATAATCTCATCATGTCATTAATGAATGAACAACATCACATATGTCTAAATAATGGGTTGGGTAATTAGTCACAGGTACCCTCACATACCATGAATCACATGAAACCACGTGATCTGTTTTTATAATAACATAGCCCACCCTGATCCCAAATCATACAAACACACCATATACCACTTTGATTATTTTAGAAAAATCAATATAGTTGCAGATGTAAGACGAACTTCGAGCTCATGGAATGACTTAAATCATTTTTATATCCATTGGAATAGAGCATTATTCTTTTTAGAGCTTTCAATGGTGAAGCTAGACATGAGAAATCACGAAAAAAGAATCATTAGTAGCCATCAATAATAACTAAACATAGTGTCTGAGATACATTTTTTGGGGGGTCAGCATGAGATAAATGCTTTTTGGTTTTCAAGTTCATATGAAACCCAAATTGTAGAAATGACATGTCCATGAAAATTTACATCCTGTATAAAAAACACATTGAGATAATTTTTCATACAAATAATGATCTCTCAATATTTCCAACCTTTTCACCAAGTGTTCCTCATTCACAGAACTTTTCTATTAGTAACCACGATGCATCCACAAACACCATAATAAAATAATCCATATATCAATGAAATATTTGACTAAGAAATTCCATGAATACCGTTGGTGCATTTGTTAGACCAAACGACATGAGTACATATTCATAATGGCCATATCTGATTCAAAATGTATACCATTGAATAACTTACCTTCTAACTCGCAATTGGTGATATACTGGTCGCAATTCAAATTTAAAGAACCATTATTGTACCCTCAATTGTCTAAACAGATCATCAATTTCTGTAATTGGATATCTATTTGTTATTATAATAATTTTTATATTATGATAATCAATGCACGGTAGAAGAATTCTGTTCTATTTCTTCATGAACAAGATTGGTGCTACCCACGACGATGTACATGGCCTAATGATAACTTTTCATTCTAGCTCCTCCAAGTGATCATTAAAATCCTTTATCACATCTGGTTCCATCCTATAAGACATAAGGGAAATTGGGATGGTCCATGGAAGGAGAACAATCATAATATCTACTTCTATAAAAGGTTGTAAACCAATGTCATTCTTGGGAAAGATATATAGGAATTGATCCAAAAATATATGAAAACTGTTCCCATTGGTCTCTTTCATTGATTCCAGAGTCAACACATCCAAATATTTAAGAGATATTTCCCATCACTAGTGCCAAAAAGCTCTTTGCAAATTTATTTCATATCATATCTTCTATGAAGATGTGCTCGATGCCATCCTTAATGATGAAACTATCTGGTATCCAATAATAGCCAATTTGATCCCTGAACATTTCCAGCCAATCCACACATTGGATTACATCATTGACAACCATATCAAACATTGAGAAGTAACATTTAAACTTAGTTTCCTCTATAGTTATAGGACATTCTATACAAACCAAGGTTTTACATTGTCTTTCACCAATTATAGTTTGCAGTTTCAATACAGAATTTATCATTTCATGTTTTAAACATAGAGAATAGGTTTCTGACTTCATATTCATCTTAGTGATAGAGTACTTATCTCTTATAGTAAAGACAACCTTACTTCATCTACTTGAATTTTCTGTAGTGAAAAATATCGTAAATAGGGTATCTCATTGATGGCTCAAATCAATGGTTTGAACAATGGGAGGGATGCTTTGGACCAAGTGGCGGTTCACCTGTGCCTCAATTGCAACAAAATTCTCAACAAACACTTCTGACTAGTTCTTATGATGCCCATAAAGTGCTATTTTCTAAACCCACACAACAAACTCTATATGTCTCACTCTATAATAACTAATGAGTTTTCATTTCAAATTATATCACATCAACTATCACAACATTGTTTTCAAAATACATCCTTTTTCCATGTTCAATTTTTTTTAAAAAATAAAATCCATTCTTGATTTTGAAAATCAAACTGTTTTCAATATATGATAAGCGTTCTCTATTTTAAAATATTTAATTTGAAAAACAACATCTTACATTTTCAAAAATTGACTCTTTTTTTCAAATCATTAATAATTCCTCTAAATGGTGAATTTAATACTAGTGTAAAGTCATGATTCAACAATGAATTTCCTAGAAATCTCATTAGCTAAACCCATGACAATGAGATTTTAAAATCCTAGAAGAGTCTAAAAATAATTATTTCACCAACTACATGGTATCTAGAAGTTCATTAAAAAATGGTTAGCTATGTTTGTTTATTCTATACATTTCATATTCCAAAAATCATACTACTTTATAAGATTAATGCCCAAATGATAGAAAAGATTGAATTTCAACTCAACAAGAATACTCGTGAATACTTGTTAGTCGAGGACCAAACAAGGATATAACATTTATACCCTAATGGATGGATTAGATTGATACAATTTTTAATTACCCACTCATTCTCATTATCATGAGAGCACAATGAGTCATTACATGGACTTAAGTGACATCCCCAGGATGCCCAAGGATGGATGAAAATGTGGAATGGTAAAAAAATTAATTTGGGGGATGATGTCTGCTTTAAGAAATAAACCATCACGCCAACATACAAAATGTTAACTAAATAATGCATGATGAAAAGAATGACAACCAAACAAATTCATATTTCCCAAAACCACATTATAGTGTGCAACAGTGGAAAGAATAATAAATATCAATGTACACACAAGATAAAAAACTAAAGACCATGAAGTTAATAAAAGAATTCATGCTCCATAGCCTCCAAGATCCATAATAACCAAACATCACTTGGTAGTGCTAATAACGAGTAAGATGTTACCTTTTCCCCTATCTTGAAAGATAAAATCTTCAAATGCACCAATGTACCAAATTAGGGGTGAGTATAAAACTCAATAGGTTTTCCCCCAATGACTTCCCTACTCATGCCACTAATATAGATGAGATATAAAAATTTATATAAACTTTTAAAAAAAAATAATTTCACAAAATTGTTGATAAATAAATATAAACATGATTTGAAAACCATTTATAACAAAAAGTATATAAGTGGGATTGAAACCAATTTTTCCAGTAAATTATGTTCATGAAAAATTACTAAACATGATTTAAAACTATTTCACAATATCTCTTTTTGGCATACAAAAATGTTAAAAAACTCATGTAACATATAATGAATGCTACGTTAGGACTGTTCTGTAGTCTTGAGCGGTTTCTCCCCGATCTACCATGTAGTTACATGGTAATTATTTCTCATGTGCCTTTAACCCTTTGGCATTTATCCCAAGGACATATTTAAACCTATACCTGTATATGAAACGTGAACTTTATATCCCATGTACCATTAAAACATTTGCGATGAGCAAAATGTAAGATTTCATTCAAGCCCCAAAAATTCAATATGAACTCACACACCAATATTCCAGAAGATAATGCTAAAATACCATTTCAATAAAAACCAATTTTTATTTAAAACCAATTCCATAAAAGTCACTTCAATTAAAATCTATTTCAATAAAACAACATTTTTATTGAAAACCAACTTTTCATCAATGCATTTAACAATTCTAGCCATTTAATAATTTAAAATCATCAATTTAAATTCAGTTGTCTAAATCACATTGCAACGAATTTTACTATGATTTCACAATTTTACTAAATCCATAAATCGTTACATAAGAAGATTTATTCCATGATTTTCATTATAAATCCCATTAAAATAAATCAATTTAATCCTAATAAAATATATTCTAGCTAGAGGGGTCGAGTGACAATCCTTTTATCTTAATGGTTTTGTAGAAACTCGACAACGGATGAAGAATAAATAAAGAGTTGGGTCGATTCTCTAAGAATGACCATATTTATATTATCCTATAAAGACGATGACAAAACATTGAATTATTTGTCAGCCAAAAATGTAGATTAAAATATGATAGGTGTATATCTGAGAGAGAATGGAGATCCTATAAATAGATCTAAGAAGATCTAAGAGACCACGACATATGGCGAAGTAATGGAGACATACTACAAGAATCGGATCAAGATTCCAAGAATTCATCATTGATATCTTCCTTTTTTCTAAACAACACGATATTTAGACTTAATTGACGTTTAAAAACAAATACCTACAAAAATTAGGTGTAGATCTATGAAAACGAGAATGGGAGAATGAGGATTTTTAAGAAAACAAAAAATAAGTAAGATGATCATCCCTTACCCCAACAATTAGCCTTGAAATCACAAAGGGAGGGCTCTAGGTTGGATCCAAAACATGTGGGGGTCTTTCATAGCCATATAAAGAGATAAATATTAAAATAGAGGCGTTTTGAATCAATAAAAAAATAGATATAGAAAAAACTAGTAAGCTTTTAGAGACCAGGATATAGATTTGACCAAGGCTTATGGTGTTACAACACAATTTGGGCCAATAATGTATGGATCATAAAAGCTTCATTTTGGACCCAAAACTCCTTAAAAAACTCGAAAACTCTCCCATCATTCTCCTTTAACCTTTTTAATGAAACGCATTTTTTATAGATGCATCATCCTCTATGGAAATACCTTCCTTTATGGAAACAACCAACTTTATTGAAACCTAGCTTTATAGAAACAACCAACTTTTTTGAAACACCCAACTTTTTCAAAACACCCAACATTGTGAAAAAAACAACATTATAGAAGCACAAAACTTAATATAAAATGTATATTTTATAGATACTCCTAATTTAGTGGAAACACTCAATTTTATGGAAACACTATATTTTATGGAAACTCTCTATTTTATGGGAACTCTCTATTTTATTAAAACCCATTCAAAGACAAACTATTTAAAAAATTCCTCTTTTAACTAAAAAACATGAGAAAAAGGGTTTGTACCAAAAACCAAGGCTACTAAAATGTGGATATAAAGGAAAATATATATTATTTTGATAGAATATAAATTATTTGTAAAATCATTAAACTTTTCAAAAAATATATAGAAATTATGTATTTCCCATGAAATAATATTGAAAATTAATGGTAATAACATCCTATAAATTAATAAAACCAACTTAAAACCTCATTATATATGAGGAATAACAATTATTTTTGAAAATGGGTTTACTGAATAATAACGCATTATAATTCATCTTTATTTGAAGAGTGTGATCAAGACTTCAATATATAAAAATTAACTATAGTAATAACATATTTCAGATTATTATACTTATATTTATCCATTTATAAATTTATTTAATTAACTTATTATTAATATATTTATTAATTATGATTTCTCAACATCATATGATGTTATTGGATTTGAATTTTGGTTTAGTTATGATTTCATAACAGTGGTGTCAATTCATTGTTATATATTCAATTTAAATCAACAAATGGACATTTTATGTACTAGAATTATTGTTTAAAAATCAATTAAAAAACATATAATAGATTATGTAAGGAAAAGTAAAAGAATATTATATATTTAAAAAAATTGATGAAACCTGAGAACCTTTTATGTCATGAATTTTAAATTACATATTTTATTATTACGTAAAAGCAATTAAATTTGAAGGACTAAATTTTTGTTGGAAGGAAGAATATAAGACCCTGAGAATTTATGATATATTATTTTTCAAATAAATTTTATTTAATTGGTATATTGTGATGAAAACTTCTCATGAGTCAATCATAATACATGAAGTGTATATTTAAATTAATGTTTAATAATATTAAAATTTTATTTTTCCGTGGAAACAAAATTCTAATTTTTTATATTGAATATTATTTTCTAACATATTTTATCAAAATATGCCTATAATAGAATTTTAATATTTTACCTTAAGAATAAAACATTATGTTTTGTTATAAATGATGTATTTAACTATTCGGTATTTTATGTATAATAATTCCCTATTATATGTGTAAATAAAATTATATTAAGAATCAATTTAATTAAATAAATATAATTACATTTTGTTGTAGATGTAATATTTTTTATAAAACCAATTATGTTTGGAAAATTTATTTTGTTGTATAATTAATAATGTATATAATTTTTATTAGTTAAAAATATATATAATTATTAATTATTTTATATAAATGTACATACTAATTAGTTAACATTATGAATTTATACAAATATAATGACTATATGCTGTCATATAGTTAATTTATGATCATCGTGTGCTTGAAAACTCTATTTCTTGAAAAATTAGTCTTCGAAATATTTTTTTTTGTATATACATAATTTAAAATATTCTACATATGTGAAATTAAGGGGTAAAATATAACTTATTTATTTTAATCTCTATAGTTAATATTATACAATATCGCAGTCATTGTGGATTCTTATAATTACTAGTAAAAATAATAAAAAGTATATAGCATGGTTAAGATTAATACTTGGTTACCAGTTGTTAAACTAAGGTTATATGAGGTAAAATGGAAAATAAATATTTTTAATATGTATAGAAAACAAATATCACAAACATATGACATGTAATTTTTTAAAATGGCATATTTTTTCACGACCCACTCCATCCAAAGATGCCCCTCCTGAGCTGGAAATGGTGAAAGGGAGAATATGACCCCTGAGTACCGCCTCCCGTAGGCCCCGGAGTGTTGACTAGCACCAAGGGTATGAGTTTTCGCAAATATGGGAGGCATTACCCTTTTCATGATTTATGATCGGAAATAAGATGAGTCAAACACAAAAATGAAAAGGAACAGGTAAATGAAAATAAACCCAAAACCAACCCATATGCTTGTTTTATACAAAACTGAAACAAAAGTACAAGTACAAGAAAAGATCCAAAGTATGATAACACAATAAAGAAAGAAAAAACTGCAACCAATGAAACTCCAATACCCAACTAGCAAGGTCCTGAACGGTCCCTGATGTCCTCCTGAAAACCTGAAAGTAAACGTAAGGAGAGCATACAAGTATACTCAGTAGGAAAACGTAAATCTCTTGTGCACAAGTGGGTAGACATCATAATTCCCCGTGAAAAAATATATGGAACCAAATCCAAGAAATGAGAACTATCCTCCCAAGCCTCATCAAGACACACTCCCCAAATAACGCAAGTCATGTAATTTATAGTAATAGCACATCGATGTTTGGTTACCCTATTCCACTTTACCACTAGTTATATAAGACATCCTATGCATAGAACCAATCCCGTCATTCTCATTGCAGTCCCACTACCATTCCCAAACTGTACACACCTAGGACACTACCACACATCCCTCATGGAAACACCTGGGCCACTACCACACATCCTTCCTGCAAAAACCTAGACCACTCTCACCATGTGTAACCACGACCGCAATCACCTGGTGTAGAACAACCACTGCCACGCCTGACGACACAAGGGCCTCATCTCGAAGACTCTTGGGATACAACCTGGCCGCACACACCTAAGCATTAATAACCACTTCCATGCCCGAAGACACCTGAGCCTCACCCCGAAGACTCTTGGGAAACAACCTGCCCGGACACACTTGAGCCAAATACCGCAACTACCCTGCCTGAAGAATCTTGGGCTATAATGGACCTCAGGCCATCACTGCCTACCTGAAGATTCATGGGATATCCGAGAAATGGAGAATAAAATGTGCTAATAACCATCCACTCAGAGGTGTGATGGGGAAAACACCCTCCCCCATGAAATGGGGGTGTTCGGCACCTAGTGATCAACTTGGGTGGGGAAGGAATAAGAAACATAAGATCTACATATTTATATGATTATATCAACCACTCAGCCCATCCTAAGGATACTACACAAATGTTCTGAGCACATGCCTCTACACTACTATCTCAAAAGTATACACACAATAAATAGCCCTAAACCCCATTAATATTTTCATGTTTTAATGGTTTTAGTTTATCAGTTCCTTAACTATCGAGCAACTAAAAACAACCAAACCAGATCAAATGTTCATAAACATATCCCTACCAACCACAAATAAAGTAATGGAAAACAAGAGCAACACAACACCATTTTCTTTTATCAGCCAAACAATTACATTGATTTTATGTATTTAATAAACTACCATGTCCCACATTTCATTAGCTAACACTTCCTCTTTTTATTCGTATTTTCACATCCATTCCTATAGCCCTGCTTCAATCCCCCATAACCACATCACATTGGGAACAATACCCATACCACAACATAACTCCTTTGATACCACTTACCTCAGATCCACTGCCCATCACAACCATTTCATACACACAAACCCACAGCAAAGAGAACCACAGCCCCGCTGCTCACCTGTTCCACAATAACCCTTGAAACATCCCTTCACATAACTAAACCACAACCAGCACCCCCCAAATTCAATCTTTCATTTGGTTTAATTTGGGTGATCATACAAGGGTTCCATGTATTCATTTATTCATCCATGTTTACATAATTAACCAATGTACACATTCTATGAATTCCATCCATTGAAACAATCAATAAAATAGGGAAACATTTAATTGTGAAAGAAAAGGCCCCCAATGAACATGATTTTATGTAGGAATAACCCCATTAAATTAACCACATAACCAAAGGATAAGCATTGATGGAAATAATACAACAATACCAACAAAATTTCCCCCGAATCCATTCGTTAACCAGTTATTATCTTTATTTACCAGTTGAATCGTATCTCATGAAAACAAGAGGATACCCACCCCGAATGATTCATAAAAGAGAGAGATATGAATGAATGATCCCATCCTCAATGGTTTTTTATGAAACCACTACGGTCGAAGAATGCTCAAGAAACCCGGGTCGATTCTCAAAAAACCCACCTTAGACCCCTTCTCCTAGCAAGATCAAGACCAAATATCACCATAATTGGCATTCACACACATTGGTCTATACATAATGGGTGTAGATCTAAGAAACTGAAGGAATAGGAGGAGTAGATCCAAGTGGATCTAAGAAACCGAACAACAACAATCAAGAAAGATCACATACCTCATGAAATCGGCTTCGATTCTCCATGAAATGCCTCCGGATCGCCTCCAAAACACTTGGAGGAGGTTCTTTTACCTCCAAGGAAGTGTACTCCCAAGTTTTGGATGCTTAGAGGATTAAACAAACCATTTAGAGAAAAAAGTGTTCAGATCCATAGTTTTAGGATCTAAATTTATGTTCCCGCATGATTAGTCCGCACGGTTAGACAAACTGTGCACTAACTGTGCGTTAGCATCTGCCTTGAGAAAAACTCCTCACATGGTTAGTCCGCCCGGTTAGACAAACCCTGAACTAAACATGCATTAGAAACTACCATGACAAACACCCATCACATAGTTATTCCAAATGGTTTAAGAAACCATGTGCTAGCCATGCATTAGCCACTGCCCCCAACACCAACCTTGCACGGTTTGGCCACATGGTTTAGCCAAACCATGTGCAAGTCGTGCGCAAGATACTTCCCTTTAGTCATTCTTAAAAGACAACAAAAACGCACCCCAAAGTCACCTTGACCTTCCACGATACCCCTAACACCACAGTTTTCACAAATTAATGTACCAGAGAGGTCCGGGCCATTACATCAGATACCTCTCAACAATTCTCGTCCTCGAGAATTAAAACCATAACCAAAGAAAAGTGGGGGGTCCGAACAACCACCCCGAAAGATACCTCTCAGGAGTGAACCTCTCTGACATACAAGATCACCCCCACCCCTTAAGCAACCATGAAACATTAAAGGGGTCAAGCTATCCAATCATATGGGATCGGGATTTTCTTTCCCCATGTCAAGATACTATACGCTTTGGGCGGCACTGAATTTCCCGCATGGGTTTAATCGCATCCACCATAATGCATCTTGATTATGGATTAGGTCCTCCCCTCCCCACAGTTCGGACTCTTAATTCATATTCACAGAACAAGTAAAACAACACATTCCATATTTAACAATGTAAAAACACTTCATCACAAACCAGTATAACTGAAAAAAAACTCAAAATAGATCTGGGTATTGGGCGCGCATATGTGCCTCCCATTCCTAGGTACTCTCCTCAAGCCCACCATGCCTCCATATAACACAAACCAAAGGAATGTTTCATCCACGAAACACCTTATCATCGCAACCTTCGATCATCACAAGTCGTTCCATGAACATTGCATCATCCTCGATATTTATCTCTTCACATTTGAGGATGTGTGAATCGTCATGTAGGTACCGATGTAGATGAGACACATGGAAGACGTCGTGCACCCTTTTGCAGTGGTGTTGGCAACACCAGTTGATAAGAATCCTCGCCAACCCACTGAAACACCTCAAAGGGCCCGACGAGCCTAGGAGAAAGCTTTCTTCCCTTTCTGAATCTTCATTGCCCGCACCAAAGAGATACCTTCAAGAACACGTAGTCCCCAACCTTGAACTCTAAGGGTCTCCTCCTATTATCGGCGTACGACTTCTTCCAGTCCTGAGATACCTTCCTCTTCTCTCATATATGTTGAACCTTCTCCATCATGCTCTACACCACCTCTAGGCCAAGAACACCTACTTCTATGACCTCTGTCCAGCATACGGGTGAGCAACACAGCCTCCCTAACAAGGCTTCAAAACGAGACATGGAAATGGTAGAGTCATAGAAGTTGTTTAAACGAACTCTTTTAGTGTCATGTTTTGTGACCATGATCCTCCAAGGCCCAAAACACATGCTCGTAGCATATCTTCCAAATTTTGGATGGTGTGATCTATCTTCCCATCTGTCTGGGAGTGGAATGCAGTTTTGAGGCATATCCAGGTTCCAAACACATGTTGACATCCTTTCCAGAACCACGAGGTTCACCGGGTATCCCGGTCAGAGATTATAGATCTCAGAATTCCGTGCAACCGCACCACCTCATTCACGTACCTCTGAGCTAGGGCCTCAACCGTATTTGACTCCTTGATTTTTAGGAAGTGAGATGATTTCATTAACCAGTCAACCACAGCCCAGATAGCGTCACAGCCTCCCTGAACATTGGGTAGACCTCTGACAAAATCCATCGATATGTCATCCCCCTAAAACTCGGGGACATCTAAAGGTTGTAACAGAACTTCTAGAACACTGTGTTCATCCTTCACCTATTGACAGACTAGGAACATGGCCACGAGCTCTGCCACCACCCTCTTTACCTCAGGCCACCAAAACTGTCTCCTCAGACATTGGTACATCTTGGAAACTCTTGGGTGTACTGCTAGGTGTGAGTTGTGGACCTCACCAAGAAATATCTCGTGCATAACATCTTGAACAAACAACTTCCCTCTGAAAATCATACGATTCAGACCATCCTCTAACCATCCTTCTAGAGCACTGCCCTTGCTAGCCCGATCGTGCATCACTTCACTCTCTATGTCTCCCCATTGTGACTCCTCCACCCGCCGTAGTATAGAGGACTGAACTGTCATCTGAAACAGAAAAAATCTACCACCATCTTTCCATATATCATATTTTAGTGAAACTAATTCTTCCATCTCCTTCCAGGCATCTACCAACTTTAGAACTTCATCCTTCCTCCTATTCAAAGTGCCAGCCACCACATTTCCCCTGCCTTTGGTGTAAGTGATTTTGAAGTCGTAGTCCTGGAGGAACTCTATCCACCTTTCCTACCGCAAATTTCGGTCCCATTGGGAGAATATATACTTCAAACTCTTCTGATTTTTGAAGACCATGAAGCGCTGCCCGATGAGGTAATGCCGCCACAACTTCAGCGCGAACACAACTCCCACATGATCTTGATCATGGTGGAATAGTTATGTTCATGAGGACGTAACATCCTAGACCCATATGAGATCACCCCTTGTTGTTTCATCACCACACACCACACGACTTGGCCTGAGGAATCACAGAAAACCTCAAATTTTACTCTCTCATCTAGTAATCGTAGAACTGGGGAACTAACCAAATTTCCCATTAGATAACTGAAGGATGCCTCACACGACTCATCCCACACGAAATTTCGATCCTTCTTCATCAAGGCTGTCAATGGTGCTTCAACTCAAGAGATGTTGGGTATTATCCTATTGTAGTAACCTGCCAGTCCAAGGAAACTATGAACCTATGTCGCGTTCTTGGGTGTTGCATAAGAAATAACCGCCTCGACCTTCTATGGGTGCACCACTATTCCCTTCTTGGACACCACGTGACTAAGGATGCGCAATTCTTGCATCCAGAACTTGCACTTGGACAATTTCCCATAGAGTTTGTGATGTCTTAGGACCTCTACAATGGTTCTCAGGTGTCCAGCATGATCCTCCTCTTATCTTGAGTAGATCAGAATGTCATCAATAAACATGACTACGAACCGATCCAGGAATACCCGGATGACAGAGTTCATGAGTCCCATGATCATAACTAGTGCATTTGTAACACCGAACGACATGACTACAATCTCAAAGTGTCCATACCTACATTTGAAGGCAGTCTTCGAGATGTCTCCCTCTTTCACCCTCAACTGTTGATATCCAGACCGCAGATCAATCTTAGAGTACCAACATGCTCTCCTCAACTGGTCAAAGAGATCGTCTATCCTCGTGATGGGGTAACGGTTCTTGACCATTTCCTCATTCATTCCCTAGTAGTCTATTCACATCCTAAGACCACCATCTGCCTTGTTTGCGAACAAGACAAGATAATCCCTAGGTGATGCACTTTGTCGAACAAAACCCTTCTTCATCAGATCGTCAATATGAATCAGCGACTCCCACAACTCAGAAGGTGCCATCTGTTAGGGAGCCATGGAAATCGGTCAGGCACCAGGTTGCAATTCTATCTCGAACTCAACATCACGTCGAGGGGGTAGAGTCGCCACCTCTTTAGAAATTACGTCCATAAACTCAATGACGATTATTAGGACATCCACCATGTCTGTATCCACCGACTCCACTGATTGTTTAGCTAACAAGGAAAGGAAGGGATCCCCTAACTGACACCCTCCTAGAAACCACACTCATTGATGAAAGTCACACGTCGGCCGCCCACGCCTAAAAACAAAACCCTTCTTCACTAACAATCTATGATGTCACACATCAAGAACAGCCAGTCGATGCCTAGAATGACTTCGTATGGCCGCATTTGAAATTAAAGGATATCTCCACTAGATTGGTGTGGCCCCAACATTAACCTATATCCCCAGCAAACATGAGACAAGCTGGTCTGACCTCCGACTGGTGTACTCAAAACCAGGGGTATGGAAAGTGTCTCTAAGTCTAGGCCCAAGGAACATGTTAGACTGGGTGCAAAAAAGGAGTGAGAATCTCTTAAATCAAACAAGGAATAGACAAGGGTACTAAACAACATGATCGCACCTCAAAAGACTTCCAGACCTGATGGAGATATTTCCCTTGCAGCGTGTAACTAGCCACACCCATCTCCCCTACCCCTCGGCTGTCAGCAGCCTCCCCGACCATTCCCTGGTCGAGGTTTCTAAGGAGGCCCCTAAGGTCAGCCTCCTCCTGCGATGTCTGCCCTTAGAGGAGAAGGAGCTCACTGCCCCTGCTGCGGCTGCTGAAAGGGTCTAGCGGTAAACTACTGCTGCTGAGGTGGGTATTGAACCTACCCACCACCGCCGTACTGTACTCTGTCCGGGCAATGATTCCTAAGCTGCCCATGGCTTCCACAAATGAATCCTCTCAGCCCTAGGCCTGATAGAAAAGGGCGAGGTCTAGGAGAACTAAACTAAAACTACTGAGGCATACTTCTTGCTGGTCAAAACCTAGAGGGCCCTGATGCTGGAGGCCTACTGCTGACGGGCTTCCCCTTTGAAGAGCCCAAATGAATTCCCTCTCGCGGTATACCTCCCTGTTTGTGCATCATTTCCACCACTTTATCCTTCTTATGGGCCTCCAAGTATGTCGGTAGGCTGAAGGGAGTAACAGAATACTGGAGAGAAGGCTGATGTGCCTCCTCCAAACAACTCGACCAAGACTCCTCATCCGGAAAGAGGTCAGGAGAAATGCGAAGGAGACCCTAGAACATAATCCCCAACTCCCTCACTGACATTCTCCCCTGCTGGAGGGAGAATAGTTCCTACCTCTTCTCAGCCTTCATCATGGAAGAGATAAATTCCACCTAGAATTCTTTCTCGAAGTCAGCCCACGTGCCCTCAGCCTCCCTATTCTCCCCAAGATAATGTTTCCCCCTCTGATGTAATGCTCCATGAATCTACTCATAGACAGAGGATCCCAGTAGTCCGTCGAAGCCCGGATCAAGCTGAAAGCTATCACCAACTCCTCTATCCAGCTCTCTATCTCCAAGTCTGAGATGATTCCATCGTACTTCCTGAGGGTCTACCGCTAAAAGGCTCAAAGCGTCTTCTTCCACTGATCGTCCTCCTCCTCTCTCTCAATCCTTTGTCGTTCAGCCTAGTCATCCTCCTTGGCCACGATCTCCTGCACAAATCATGGACGTCTCCTAGATGCCATAGCTGCAACGTAAACAAGGAGTTCCTAAGCCCGAGTTGTTTAGAATATTGTTCTTAAATTTTCATAGACATCTTATTCATTTCAAATCCCCAAAATACCCAAAAAACATAGGAACACAAGTATTTAGGATTTATGTATCTTTCCTAGGGTCTCTACCATGCAGTAAGTGTAGCCTCACTTTGTCTTTCGGTGCATCTGAAGTCCTTGAATTGGATCACAGGGGGCCCTAATATCCCGTGTCATAGCCGGTCATCCCTGGCCTATTTCACGCACCACGATTGTCTAACATTATTTCCCAACCATCCCATGAAATCGTTACTGTGGCTACTCCAGACTCTATCCTATATCTCAAACTCCCTCTAATACCATTCTGTCACAACCCCATCCCACCAAAGATTCCCCTCCTAAGCTGGCAATGGAGATAGAGAGATAATGACCCCCCGAGTCCCACCTCCAGTAGGCCCCGTAGTGGCGACTAGCACTAAGGGTATGAGTTTTCACAAATATGGGAGGCATTACCATTTTCATTATTTAAGATCGGAAATAAGATGAGTCAAACACCTAAAATAAAATGAACAAGTAAATCAAAATAAACCCATAACCAACCCATATGCATGTTTTATGCAAAACTGAAACAAAAGTCCAAGTACAAGAAAATATTCAATGTACGATACCAAAACAAAGAAAGAAAAAACTGAAACCAAAAAAACTCTAATGCCCAACTTGAAAGGTCCAACACAGTCCCTGAAGTCCTCCTAATAACCTAAAAGTAAACGTAGGGTGAGAATACAAGTATAATCATTAGGAAAAACTAATGCTCTTCTGCACAAGAGGGGAGACATCTAATGCCCTGTGAGAGAATAGAAATATCCAAATCCTAGCAAGGAAAGCTATACACCGAAGCCTCACCAAGGCACACTCCTCAAATAAAACAAGTCAAGTAATGTATAGTAATAGTACATCGATGTTTGGGTACCCCGCGCCACTTTCCCACTAGTTTTTGAAGACATCATATGCATGAAACCAATCCCTCCATTCTCTTCACAGTCCCACTACCACGCACCACACTCACACAACTGGGCCACTACCACACATCCTTCCCACAAACACCTGGGCCACTACCACACATCCCGCCCGCAATATCCTTGGACACTACCACACATCATGCCTGCAAAAACCTAGGCCACGACCACCATGCTTAACCACGCCCGTAAACACACGGGCTAGAACAACCACTGCCATGCCCGAAGTCACCGGTGCCTCATCTTGAAGACTCTTGGGAATCAACCTGGCCGCAGACACCTAGGCAAGAACAACCACTGTCAAGCCCAAAGCCACCTAGGCTTCATCTAGAAGACTCTTTGGAAAAACCCTTCCCGCACACACCTGGGCGAACTACCACATCTACCCTACCTGATGAATCATGGGCTGCAATGGACCTCAGGCCATCACAGCCTACCCGAAGAGTCTTAGGCTATCCGGGACAGGGAAAAGAAGAGGATCTAATAACTAGCCTCTCATAAGAGTGTTGGGAGAAACACCCTCCCCCCTGAAATGGGGGTGTTCAGCACCTAGTGCTCAACTTGGGTGGGGCGCGAATAAGAATCATAAAAACTACAGATTTATATGATTATATCAACCACTCAGTCCATCCTAAGGATAATACACAAATGATCTGAGCATATGCCTCGATAGTGCTACCTTGAATATATGCACACAATAAACAACCACAAACCCCATTAAGCTTTTCATGTTCCAATGGATTTAGTTTATCAATTCATTAACTACAGAGAAACTAACAACAACAAAACCAGATCAAATGTTCATAAACACATCCCTCCCAACCACAAACAATGTTACATAAATCATGAGCAACACAACACCATTTTCTATTACCAGCTTAACAATTATATTGATTTTCTGTGTTTAATCAACTACTATGTCCCACAGTTCATTATCTAACACATACACTTGTTATTCATATTTGCACAACCATTCCTACAGCCACACTTCAAACCCTCATAACCACAACACATCTGAAACAATACCTATACCACAACATCAATCCTTTGATTGTGCTTACCACAACTCCACTTCCCATCACAACCATTTCATACACTCCAACCCACAAAAAATCCAACCGCAGCACCGCTGTCCACCCATTCCATAGTAACCCACAAATCATCCCTTCACATAACTAAACCCCATCCAACACCCACAAATTCATTCGTTCATTTGGTTTAACCAGGGTGATCATACAAGGGTTCCAGATATTCATTTATTCATCCAAGTTTACATAAATAACCAATTTCCACATTCTATGAATTACATCCACAAAACAATCCAAAAAATAGGGAAACATTTAATTGTACAAGAAAAGTCCTCGAATGACCGCGATTTTCAGTATGCATAATCCCATTCAATTAACAACATAAACAAAGGATAAAAATTGACAGAAATAAGACAAAAATACCAATAAAAAGTTTCCCTAAATCCATTCATTAACCAGTTATTATATTTATTTACTAGTTCAACCATATCTCACGAAAACAAGATGATACCCACCCCACAAGATGCACAAAGGAGAGAGAGAAGAAGTTAAGATCCCTACCTCAATGGTTTTTGATGAAACCACAACTGATGAAGAACGCTCAAGAAACCCGGGTCGATTCTCCAAAAACCCGCTATAGATCCATCCTCCTAGAAAGATCAAGACAAAAGCTCACCATAATTCGCATTCACACACCTAGGTTTACCCTTAACAGGCGTAGATATAAGAATGAAAAGGAATAGGAGGAGTAGATCCAAGTGGATCTAAGAAACCGAAGAGTAATGATCAATAAAAATCACATACTTCAAGAAACTGGGTTCGATTCGGCAAGAAAAGCCTCCAGATCTCCCAAAAAATGCTTGGGGAAGGTTCTTCTACCTCCAAGGAAGGGTAATCCCGAGTTATGGCTTCATAGAGGTTTAAACGAACCATTTAGAGGAAAAATAGTTCAGATCCATAGTTTTAGGATCTATATTTATGTTCCTGCATGGTTAGTCTTCACAGTTAGACAAATTGTGCGCTAACCATGCGTTAGCATCTACCTTTCCAAACACTCCTCGCACAGTTAGTCCACAATGTTAGACAAATCGTGCGCTAACTGTGTGTTAGACACTACCTTTCCAAAGACCCCTCACACGGTTAGTTCGCATGGTTTAACAAATCATGTTTTAATCGTGCATTATCCACTTCCTCCATCGCCAACCTTGCACAGTTTGGCCGCACAGTTTAGCCAAACTGTGCACCAACTGTGTGAAAGATACTTCCCTTTATTCCTCCTTAAAAGTCCACCCAAACACACCCCAAAGTCACTTTGACCTTCCAGAACACCCCTAACACCGCATTTTGAAAATGTAATGTACCGGAGCGGTCCAGGAAATTACACATTATCTTTGATTTTATAATGTATAAAATGTTGGTATGATTAATTCATTTAAGGAATTTCAATTCCTTACTCCTCCTAAATTATCAAAGATCTCATCAGCCACTCTATTATTCACAAAAAATATATTTTCTACCAAAAAATATACCATA
Source organism: Viscum album (assembly GCA_963277665.1). Classification (NCBI taxonomy): domain Eukaryota; kingdom Viridiplantae; phylum Streptophyta; class Magnoliopsida; order Santalales; family Viscaceae; genus Viscum; species Viscum album. The sequence goes on from OY728126.1 coordinate 1,380,227,675, forward strand.
ACCTATCTCCAACATCCCTGATAACGTTATAGTGGATTTCCCTTCAGAAAATACCATAAATTGTGTATGTATAAAGTGATCTAGTAAATATTATCAAGGTGATGTTAATTATCATAATGATAATATTTATTTTTTATTGCTTCCTATACAAACTAATATTATATCATAACACTTCAAAAATGAAAATACCACAACGTAAAATATAATAAGATGTTTTTATGTTAGTGTAGTAATTTATATAAATCTCCATCACTAACTACTGTCATGTAAATACATCCCTCCTGTGTCGGGATGACTACCTACTCAAATACTAATGTTATTTTTTCACTAAAAACATTAAAGGATATAAATAATAATGAAAAATATGCATATAATTGAAAAATATGAAATTATTTTAGTGGTATAAAATTAATTTATAATCAAATTCTTTACCTTTTTGTTAATATTCTTACCGTGTAGGCTAGTGTTAGTGGTCACATTATTAAATCAGCGTAATATAAAGGGAATTTCATCCAAACTGAGAAAATTGTTGAGTAGTCCTGGTAAAATGTATAAACGGATATAATTGACATAAAATTTGAAAAACTAAAATAAAAAGTTTATTTAGAAATTACTTAGTCCCCCATAACATACCATTTGTTGAAATCGTAAAACACTTCCTATTATCCTATAGAAAATTAATTATAAAAAGTGTTGAGCATTGATACTTGGTAGGTGTATTCATAATGCAAATTATGTTAAGAATGTATATGAAAATAATAAACAATGACAAGGAAAATATTTCAAGAACATTCAATTTCCAAAATAAATTAAACATGTAGAATAATATAAATGGGATTAATGACTATTTAATAATTTAATACATGTTATCAAATTATCTATAATCATTTACATGGATAATCTAACTAATATATTATTCAAATAGAATTTATTAAATAATATCATAATGTGGGAATTCATAATGATAAAAATCATAAACAATATCACATGTCCTTATGCCAATACATATTACATAAATTGTTAAGGAAACAAAAAAAGTAAAAAATTATTTTTTCATATATAATAAGTGTGATGATGTTTTGATATAATAAATGAATAGAAATACAAAAAAATTATTAAAAACATTCTTCATGAAAATTAACTTTTTTATATTGAAAATATTTTTTAAAAATAAAATTTCCTAAAAATCAAAATAAATACCATTGAAAAAACCTATTAAACATATAAATTAATCTTTATAACATTTTGTTGGCGTGATAGAGAAAATTCAGAAGATATTGTACATATTTAAAAAAAATCCATTAACATTTTTAGTAATAGTAAAATAGATATTTTTTATAAAATGATATGACTATTAAATTAAAATCATTTTAAAAATATAAAAAATGATTATGAATAACATGAATAAATAATTTGTGAAATTTAAGAAAATTAATAATTTTTTTATAAAACCCATATATTGATGAAAATGGTCTTTCAACCGATGAAATAATAAATATATATTTTCGCATAATAAAAATACATTAAACACTAGACTACCTAAATTGAATAAAATGAAAGTAAACAAGTATAATATGATGAAATAACATAATTATAATAAACATTATGTTTATCTTGTGAAAATGATCATAATATTTTTTATTGGAATCTCATATATATATATATACATATATATATATATATACAGTCTTTAAAAACAATGATACAATACCATAAAATCATTATCATTTTTGTTAAATTGAATCATAATATGATTGAAAAAATAATTTTAAAATAATAAAAAATTTTATGAGTATAATTAAATTCATGATATTAAATATCAATGGGGGTGTATATATAACTCCTAAATGGTGATAGGTGCATGACATGCCATATGCCTCTATAAAAGTATATTGAGACAAGAGTCCTTTACCTCATTTCAGATTTCCTTCATTTGTGTAAGAATATCCAATATTATTAAGAATAGATTATTAAAATCTATTAATGAACTACACTGATATATATAATTTCATATATTAATTATGTATAGTAATTTTACATCCTTTTTAAACAATTCATTCTAAAAAACATTTTTTTTTGTGATTACTGCTTCGTTTTCCATATATGATTTGGTTTCAAAATTTTAATCAAATTTCAATTATCGTGGTCCCATAAAATTCTTTATTTTATATATGGTATTAATATAAAATAAATTAATTATATATTCATTTATACTAATCTATAAAACATTTTCATAGAAAATGAATTACCACAAGCTTATGGATGATAGACTATAGATATACACCAATGATGTTTCCATTTAATACCACATATACGTAATGAATTTAAATAAATACAAATAACCCATTTAATAATAATAATAATTTCATATATTGATAATATTTTAATTAAATATATTATTTATACCATCCACGTATAAAAAAATGGAAATGATCTCACATCTCTATGTGGAGGAAGTAGTCCACACGTACCCAAGAGGGATGTTATTTATTCCAAAGAATTTGAAGCTAACAAGTTAGTGATGATATTATATTTCCAATACAATTTCTAGTTCATAAATTACGCATATTATCATATTAAAAAACTACAATAAATTCAATGTTATGTGTATATGAAAAAACAAATCACATCGCTTTGTTAGGTTGTATTAAACCATACACAAGTGCAACATTATCATTTCAATAATTTAATAGAAAATAACAATGTATTTATTATAAAATTATGTATTTTAATATAATAATGTTATATATATCATAATGATAATTTAAACCATCATTAAATCTATCATTTTTTGGTGTATATGGAGGAAACATTACATCTTTTTATAAGGTGGTACTCAGTCGTACGTACGATTAACATATTTTTTTTATTTGATAGATGTTGAATTTGATATAATTAATTCCATTAAAATTACAACATATAATTATATTGGGGAATTTTTTATTATCATATAATTTTCCATCAAATATATTATAAGTATATAGAAAAATATATAGTACAGAACAGATTTTTAGGAATTTTATAATTCATCGGATAGTTTCTTAAGGATTGTTCGAAAATCATTATTACGAGGATTAATAATACAAATAAGTCCATTTATGTTTGGGGAACAATTAAATCAATATTTTATGTTGATTAGTATTTATTCTACGTTTTTAGCTTCAACTAATGTAGGAGAGGTTGTGGCCATTTTAAATGGGAGAGAGAATAAATTTGGAATTTCTGAAAACAAAATGTGATTAAATTTTTTTTTCATATTCCATATGTTCTAGAATTTTACATTCTATAACCAATGTTATTATATGGACTATTTATGGCCATAAAAATTATTGGGTACAATTTTTAGACCACTTTTAACACTTATATTTTTTTAATCACAACAAAACTATGTTTTACCATGACTGAAAAAATAATTTCTTATTTTTTCACTATTATTTTTTGTAAAATATTAAAATGAACTTTTTATATCCTATAATATTTTTATTAAATATATTTAATCAATTTTTTGATTTTAAATGCATGAATATTTCTAAAACCAATTTAAAAATAAACCCATAGATACGACGAATGAGTTGTTTAAAAATAGAGAAAATTCCCACCTATGTAGAATTTTTCAATATCAAAATACAAAATTAAACCATTTATAATGACAGAAATTAGTAAAAATAAAATATATTTTTAATAAAATTACATAAAAATCAATTTATATTAATATTTTATCTTTAACAATAATTTAAATGATAAGTTTGTCTGCAATAAAAACATGTATTGGTCAACATTATTTAATAATAAATATTTTAAAAAATTCCACAAAATTATCCAAATAATATTTTCATATGAATATTTTTAAGAATATGTTAACATTATAAATTAATGTTTATAGATGTTTTAAAAATTAATTTTCATTTATGTGCACAAAGAACAACTAAACCTTTTATTTGAAATATAAAGTTTATATAAATAAAATAGTTTAATTTGATATTATTTTTTAATTTATTATTAGGAAATAGATAACCAATGAATTTATTTTATACCATGTTGTTTTTGTATCTCAATTAGTCCTATTTGTACAACTATTTTTGTTGTATTTTTTATAATATTTAGTTTTAAAGAATAAAATTATCTTGGACATTCATGTTTCATTTAAACATTATATTTCATGATTATAATGCTATCAATGATACTGTTTTTTAAATATAACATAATGACTCTGAGTGTTTCATCATAATTTAATATTGGGTTGTTATTTAATATAAGATATATAAAATTCTGTTCTTATTTTTAAATATCATGGCTTTATATTCTAGTCCCATAAATAAAATTTTTCATCAAAATATAATTTTTATATACAAAATTTTTGGATGGAAATTATGAAATTACATACACGAGAACCCTCATAGTGAATTTTTTTAATAAATAATATTATTGAAAATGGATAAAAATCAGTATGAAGGTAATCTTGAATGACACAGTATTGGGTTTCAATATTACAACGAATTATTTGGATTTGAAGATATAGACATGGAATAAAAATAATTAACAGTTTGTAAAATTAATATATATATTATTGATTACAATCAATTAAATAATAAATTTAATGTTAATGTCATGAAAACCATGAATCTATTATTATTTCAAAAAACATTTTATTTATTTAACATAATGGTAGTATGGTAAATTTTTTGTTTCAATGTACATTTCCCAATATTTTGAAATTTTTCAAAAGACTAAAAAATGAAATAATATATATTGACATTATATATTTATATTTTATAATATGAATTTATCATATTAATTTTAATTTACATAACGTAATGAAATTTTAAAAGGAATGACTATGTTTTATAGTTTATGAAATATGAAAAACTAAAATAAACAAAATTATAATATATTATTACTAAAAATGTGATTGTTATAACCTAACATTTTAATTCGATGGAACGAATTAAAATATCTTATATAATATATATATATAATAATTGTTAAATAATTTTAAATAATATAATAATTTATTATTAAGAAAAGTTTTTCCTCAAGAAAAATATTATATTCACAAATGGGTTCTATTAGTTTTTATGGGAGAATATTTTAATTATATTATAGAATCCATAGAAAATATATTTTATAAAATTAAAAATGTTTTCGATATTGTAATATCTAAATTATTTTTTTGTTGAATTTTTCAAAAAAGTTAAATAATTTGTTAGTAGTCAAAATATATTTTTTTCATTAAATATAATCTACTATATGATATAGTCATGAAATAATTATGATATTAAAATTTTTTAAACATAGATAATTAATCATTTATTATATTATAATTTCTATTTCTTTCAAATAAAATTTGAAAATATTAAATTTTATTTTATTTCATTTTAAATATGAAAATCCATTTCACTACTGATGCAGTGCTTGTGCAACATTAGAAAAGTAAAATTGCGTCAATTTTAAATAATAACATAGAGGTTATAAGTCCTTAAAAACCCATTTTACAAATAAATCTAGGAATTATTATTTTGACTGATAATTTTTGTTTTTGAGTTTTATGAGATGAATCTTATCCAAATGTTTTTTTAATTCTTTACCAATGTAAGAAAAGCCATATTAACAAGTTAAACAAATATTCATTAAATAGATATGAGTAACTAAAAATAATAAAAGAATGTAACATGTTATATTTATGATAGGTAATTTGATTATGATATTCTTTTATTTTTTTACATCATATATTAAATATAAATATTCTAGATTTCGAAACATTGATTCTGAGCTCGTGAAAGAAATTTTAAAATAAAAAATATATTTTAATGAAATTATTCATTTAAAATGATATTAAATAGAAAATAACCCAATTATCATGAAGCATTTCATAGATCCATCCATACTAAAAAAACACAATTTTTGTAATTTTCCAAAGGACACCTGTGATCTATATGACATGGAAACTAGTGACTTTGTATAAAAATATATATTTGGAAATAATCAATCTATAAATATAACAATAAAAACCAACCAGAATAAACATATCATAATTGATAATCATATCCAAATGATGTACATTTTTCACAAATTTATTTCTTACAACATATTCTAAATCAAAATTTTCACAAATGAAAGGTAAATAACTAAACCACAACTCAAAATATCCATTAAATGAGAGGGAACTGTCCCTCAATATACCACCACAAAAACCTTTTGGATGTGTAACTATACCATTTAGATCCACAATCGCCAACATGACACATCCAACCCTTCAATGGGTTATTTATAAAAAAGTCTACATACAACCAATGGTGTATGTATGGTCTGAGGAAATCCAATTATGATGCCTCCGAAAAAAAAAGATTCTATGCTATGTCATTTGATGAAAAATTAACATGAATATTTATAAAAAATATTCTCAAAGTATCCAAGATACCAATTTCAATTAAAAAAACATTTAAGGATTGAAATTCCCTCACAAAAACCATTAAGGAAACCCTTTATCATAAATTAATACTGATTCAAAACAACATGTAGACATGATCTACATTATTTTTATGTCTTGAACCACATCACACATGTATCATTTAATAAAAGAGAAAACCATGTGAAAATATCTATATGTATCTAACAATTGTGGTACCACTTATTCCTCATAACTCATTGATTAAAATACATCATCCAACAACAACAACAATATAATCTACAACCAATTAGACATGATCACATCCTATGGTAAAATTATCATTATATCATAATTGAAAACCAAAAGTCTTTATATACATGTGTCACTAGATGATATCTCTTAAAATGGTCTAATGGTCTCTAATCATTTAACATATTTAGTTAGTGTTGACGTATCATTCCTACTAGATTAATATTGACCCCACCAATGTCATGTCAACTAGTGTACTAGTTCTAGTCCACCCACCTAGATACTAGGGATTATATTTAGAATATAATTACATTTCACATATCAAATTAATAATAACATTCACAAAAAAAATTACATGAATCATAATCAGACAACAAAATCACCACATTAACAACTATCATATTATCAAAATAAAAAATAACATATAAATGACTATACTCCAGGGACAAACCCTTAATTGTTTTTAACAGGAACAAAAAAAATTGTCAGAACATTTCTCACCTATTACATAATTCAATAATTCCGACTGTAAACACAATAATACGAGAATATATAAAATACAACAACTTCCATTGGCATATCCCCATTCAAATTCAAATTGACATCCAATACTTGTTATAAAATTATATACATCACATTAAAAATTCAAAACTACATTTATGGTGGATGAAAAAACACAAAATGAAATAAAACTAATTTATTTTAAAAAAAAGTATGACCATTCCCACCATAAATTCCCATGGAAATCAATTTTCACCATTAAAAAAAAATCATAGAAACCTTTAATGAATTACAACAATGATGTAAAGATAAAACAAAATAATTTTCCTTTAGTGATCTAACATTCATCCGATAGTCATATGAGAACCATTATTAAAACATGTTTTTCATGACACAAATAATCTATAAAATACATTTACACAACCATTAATTCAATCAAAAATCATCTAATAATCATAAATAATTAATCCATATAACTAACACTTTTAAACATCCTAAATCAGATATGAAACCACAAGAAGACCTATATAAGACCTTTAAGGGAATGTTATAACAAAAACCATCAGGATTTATTCCTCTTATACATGACTTACCTCTCATTATTTTAGAAAAAATAATGGAAATATAATACCAATGATTGAGGAAATAAGAACCCTATAATAAGGGGGAAATTAATGAATATGATACATATATGATGAATAATTTAACAAAAAGGGATAAAACGACCAAATGATTGACTTAAATGTGGTCCATGGAAGGGAAGAGGGTTATAATAGAACTAGAAATCCTAAATTTCATAGATTAGGGATGATATTTTTGTCCAATTCCATGTTTCAAATTAGGAAATTCAGAAATTTTAATTACCCTGATAGGTTTCATGGATCAGCCACATAGTTTCCCAAGTACTACAGAAATCATGTTTCTGTAACATACCAAATATGTAAGGAATTATGTATTTTTCTTATCTATGTCTATTTATGAATTAGATAGTGTTTTAAATACTTAAAATGATAATAAATCCAATCTTAAGTATATAATTCTCTAATATTTTTAAAAGAATGTTTTACCACCTTTTGATGGAGAACCATTTTTGAATCAATATTTTGACAATTTTATAATCTATATTTTTTCAAAATAAACTTATTCTTTAGTATTGGGACATTGAAACTTATATTGGATAAATTTTAGTTATTTTTATGATAATGTTCATTTTTTAATCAATAGTGAAAAATACAACATTTTACTTCAAAACTGTTTTTCATATAATTTAATTATATGGTTAGATTATCTTTATAATTGGCCTTAAAGTGAAATTAGAATATATTTTTACCATTTAATACAATATTTGTCATTATAATTTATTTCACTTTGTAATTGGGCATAAAAAAGTACCAAACTTTTCGAAGATTTTGTTTCAAAAAAACCCGCTATTTATTTTGACAATGAAAATTATTTTTAAATTAATTATTTAAAATTCTGTGTTTGGAATTTGGTAAAATGGATTCCATATTTGGAATCATAAGTTCCAAATTATTTAATTAATACTCCTTTGTTTTTGGACATTATGAATAGTAACATCGGTAATTATCATTAATTATCGTGATTAATTAGTAATCAGGTAGTTGTGTGTAATAATCAAATAACATAATAATATAAAATGACCCCAACATGTGTCCTAATGCTAAATGTTTTGTAATGGCCCACCATGTAATTACTTTTTCCAAACTTAGGGACCCCATGGAATAACTTTTGTGATAGTGACACTTTATCATTTTATTTTTTAAAGAAAGGAGAATATCACAAAAGTATGTATCACCCAAGTAAAACAATTTTAGTTTTCTCTCTGTAAATGATATCTTATAATATAAATAGTAATTTTAAAGATAAATATATCTCTTACATCATAGTATTTTTTTTATAATTTTTATACATTATATAAAATAATTTATTTATGACACCATGATGATGCATCGATTACCTCATTAATGAACGATATAAATAAAATGAAAAGATAATGTAAAATATAAGAAATTCACTTGTAAAAAACCTATTGGATGAGTATATTTAGAACCCTTATCACCTTATACTCTAAATATATCAATGTGGGACCTTTATAATCCGAAACTCATTTTAATATAATGTAACATTTCTTGACATTCCAAGAGTGTCCCTCCTCCCTCTTATAAAAGGCCCCCAACATTACCTCCTTACCAACACCTCTCAAGCCAATGCCTCATCCAAGATCTGCTCATTTTATCTCTCCACATCCATCTCTTCATCATAGAATCCTTACCATAGGCATAAAGCTCTTCAAGAAAACCCTTTTGGTTCAAACCAAGAGAAGTTACCCGATTCAAAGGTAAGGTCTTCACTTGTGTTATTTTATTTTATTTTTCTTCTCCAACTCTCTAAACTCATTTTATTACATTATTTTGTAACAAAACCAGTATATTAAATGAAATAGGATGTTTTTATGAGATGTATTCGAGATACACTTACACACACCTCTGTCTAATTGTTAAAGAACATATTGTTTCTGTGCATGGAAAATTTCTACCTCACGAAACGATGATTGTTGAATCTTCGTTTAACACCTTTCATGGTGGCCATTAAGATGTCACTATATTTATATATGATATATATTATGTTTATGTTTTAATTATTCTTCTTTATTTTTCATTTATGGCATTCCTTTATGGTTTCCATTATGGGTAAACGTGATATCTTCATTTTAGGAAGTGCAAACTACCGCCCCCTAAAAGTGATTTGATTCGTTAATGAAAAATGTGGGACGTATAAAAGATGGAGTTAATGATTTTATATATGATATTAGACTGTAATTATAATATACCTTTATATCATTATGAATTCATTCCATTAAATATGAAATATAAATGATTGTAGCGTTCATGTATACGTACGACTTACCATCTCCATGGACGGTGCATTTCATTTCTTATCTCTAAATGTTATGTAATATTATAAATGCATGTATATAATAGATATATATGATATATATGATATATATATAATGAATATAATTCGGGATATAATGTATATTTTACCACATGAACAACTTGTAATTATAAGGAGTATATTTTTGACTCTAGTACCAGTGATCGACAAAACGACCGTTATTAACTTAAATAATTACATACTGTTCATAACATGGTGATAAGTGATATAAAATTAATAATGAACTTGAAAAAGGTTCTTATGAAAGTTTAATTTAGCTCAAGTTTATTATTCAGGAGATTAAAAAATGATCTAGTCAAGTTGGACACGAGGTAAGGGACATCGTCTCAATCTCCTTTCGCTGAGGCATATTTTATTTTATACACAAATTTATTTTATACGGTCTATAAACCCCTATGAATTTAATGTTTATTTAAAAGGAACCATATTTATATGATGCATTTTACTAAATGACAAAAGGGAATGTTATTGTCGTACGTATGTGGTGACAACGATTTCTCCACCATCGTGACAATTATTTGAGTTTCGGCTTCCTCTACAAGCCATAAATTTTTTTAATGAAAAATAAAGATCATGTCATTCATTTAATTTATTTCTGTATTGAAAATGGTTTTGGTAATATTGTTATTATAAAAATGAGTTTTTGATATCTTTTGATTGAAATGTGAAAATGTTGTGTTTCTTTTATGTGTGTTTTATGTGATATGATTATGTTATGGTTCTTGGGAATTGTTTATGAAGACGGGTGGTTCCGTGATCAACTAAGGGAGGGTGAGCCCGTGATATCTCTCCAATGTATTGGATAACGCGAAGGGGTTAAACACTAAGGTTTCTCAGAAATGATTTAGGGAATATAATGTAATGGGTATTCTAAACGTAACCATGAGGTTTACTCCCTACGTATGAATGTTATGAATGACTCAAGATGCATTTCTATCTTATGATTTGAATGAGTTATTCATTATTTGATGAGGTATGTTAAAGTGATTATGTTTTATGATAAAGAATGATTTCATTGATTCTTATGTATACATGGACTAATGTTTACATTCTGTATTTTTATATACCTTACTGACCATTTTTTTCACATCCCAAGTTTTTGAAATGTTTTTCATAGGTAAAGGGAAAGGTACATGATGTGATGATAGTGTCAAGGAAGTGTCATGAAAGAAACTGTGTTTTGTTTTAAAAATGTTTCCATTGATGGGAAAAGTGATTATTGTCTTTAATGTAACCACCTTGTTTAAATTTGGAATGTAATGTATGATTTATGATCTAATTCTCTAAAACACTAAACCTAAAAATATCCTCAATGTGTAATCATGTAATAACTCAAGAATAATTAATTTTTAAGGACGGGGCCTTATAGTTGGTATCAAATGGTGGTTTAGAGAAAATTATGAGTTAGAATTCTATTAAATGATTATCCAAAAATATTTTTTATGGTCAAATTGAAATGATATAACATTTGAAGATTACCATGTTGCTTCATCTATGACATGTTTGTTCAGAATGATTTTCCATAGAGGAAACTTGTAAGTAGTGCTAGGAAGGAATACATGAGGAAATGACCTTCCGAATCAGCATCCAGAGATGGTCAGAATTGGAACTGAACAGTTTTTTGCAGTAATGGTGCAGTTGAATCAAACGATAAATGGTGGTGCTATCCATCCACATGATCAACCATATCAATCGCAAAGGAACATGTCAGTGGTGTAACATTTCATGAGGCAACATCCCCCATCATTCGGAGGATCATCTGATCATGTGATTGTTGAAGGGTGAATTAACTCACTGGAGAAGATTTTCAATGTCATGGGTTGTTCAGACAATCAAAAGGTTAGTCTTTCAATTGACCGTTTGTAGGGTGAAACAAATCAGTGGTGGTCGATGGTTAAAAATATCAGGGATGCTGATGAGATTTATGATCTCAATTGGGATGAATTCAAAGGTATGTTTCTTGAGAAGTATTTTCCTTTGGATGTTCGAGGTAGGATGGAAAATCAATTCCTAGAATTGAGGCAAGAAGACGAATATGTGGCTGCTTACGAAGAAAGGTTCACTCGATTGGAATTTTATGCTCCATATTTCATTCGAGACCTTGATAGTAAAATCAATAATTTTACTCAGGATAAAATCCAAAATATCGAAGGGCTTTATCTTCTCATGAGTTCAAGAGTTATGAATATCTTTTTCGATGTGTTGAGAAGGTGGAAATGGATTTTTCCAATGATCACGTGTTCTATTACAGCTAACAGAACAAGAGGCCGATGTGGCAAGAGAATGGAAAGAATTCTTCAAAAAGGTATGATGGTAAGAAAACTAAGTTTCCATTTTGTGATAAATTTGGTAAAAGGCATGTTGAGGAATGTCTTATGAATTCTGTAAACTGCTACCGATGTGGTAAGATGGGACATAAGTCTCGTGATATCACTGAAAAAGATCAGGGTGATGGTAATACCAAATTTGATTTAGAGTTAACAAAATGTTTCAAGTGCAATGAGATGGGTCATTATGAAAACTAGTGTTCGACAAAGAGATCAAATGATGGGAATCAGTCGGACTACAAGAATAAAAGGAGTGGTGATATCCTTTTCAACTACTTCATCAGATTTTGGGCCATCAAATGAAGTTGTATCAGGTACTTTGTTTGTTTTTTCAGATTATACCAGTGTCTTTTTTGATTCAGGGTCTACACATTCATTCATCTCTGAAAACATTTCTAGTAAATTTGGAATTACATCTTAAGAAATGAATCCTGAAATTGTGGTAAAAGAACCTATGGAAAATTTGGAGGAAAAAATAATTTACAAGAGTCTTCCTATCCTTATCCATGGAAAGAATCTACTTGTAAACCTTATTGTTTTACCTCTAGTAGAGTTTAATGTTATCCTGGGTATAGATTAGATCACTGTTTACCATGCTACGATTGATTGTATAACCAAAAATGTTTCTTTTCATAAAGTCTTTTATTTTGTGTTCAAGAATGAACCCTTACTGTTGATAACATCTCTAGAGGCTGAGAATCTTGTAAAATATGGAAATGAATGTTACCTTGCACATATTGTTGAAAACAAAGTAACTGTTCAGATTAATGATGTGCCAGTGGTAAATGAGTATCCTGATGTTTTTTCATGATGAGTTGCCTGTAATAATACCAGATCGTGAAGTTGAATTTACTATTGAATTAGTTGCTGATGCCAATCCAATTTCAAAACTCCCTTATTTAATGGCTCAAATTGAACTTTTAGAGTTGAAGGACCAATTGCAAGATTTATTAGAGAATGTTTTCATTCGACCAAGCACATCACCATTGGGTGCTCCTGTCTTATTTGTTAAAAAGAAATATGGTTCAATGAGACTTTTCATTGATTATAGAGCCTTGAATAACATCACTGTTAAGAACAAATATCATTTTCCTAATATCGACGATTTGTTTGATCATCTCCAGGGAGCTCAGTATTTTTCAAAGATTGACCTGAGATCGGGGTACCATCAGTTGAAGGTAAAGGAAGCATAAATTTTGAAGGCCCCATTTCATACAAGATATGGCCATTATGAATTTTTTGTAATGTCTTTCGGACTAACCAATTCTCTTACTGTATTCATGGACCTTATGAATAGATTTTTCCATGAGTTCATGGATAAGTATGTGGTTGTTTTTATTGATGATATTTTGGTGTTTTCTAAATGTAAAGAGGAGCATGACAGTAATTTAAGGGTTATTTTGAAAACATTAAATGAAAATAAATAGTATGGTAAATTCAGAAAGTGTGAGATTTTGTTGTAACAAATTTCGTTCCTTGGTCACATTTTTTCTAAAGATGGGATAACTGTTGATCCTGCAAAAAAAATGTTGTTGAAGAATGTTCAAGACTCACAAATGTAACTGAGATTCATAGTTTTCTTGGTTTGGTAGGCTATTAACGAAGGTTTGTTAGAAATTTTTTACTGTTATCTAGTCCAATGACTAAGCTAACTTGGAAAGCTGTTAAGTTTATCTAGACAAAAAATGTAATGATTGTTTCCATGAATTGAAAAGAAGATTGGTGACTGCTCCAGTTTTGGCACAAGCTTCCAGGAATGGTGAGTTTTTTATCTACAGTGATGCTTCATTGAAAGGACTTGGTTGCATCCTAGTGAAAAATGATCAGGTAATTGGTTATGCTTCATGACAGTTGAAAACACATTAGGTAAATTACCCTACACATGATTTGGAATTAGCTGCTATTGTTTTTGTTTTATAATTTTGGAGGCATCATTTGTATGGTGTAAAGTGTGAAATATATACTGATCAAAAAAGAATACAGTATATATTCACAAAGAAATAATTGAACCAGAGATAGAAGATATGGCTATAATTAACCAAGTATTATGATTTTACAATTCATTACCATCCAAGAAAAGAAAATATAGTGGTTGATGCCTTGAGTCGAAAAAGTAATGCTTCATTAATATTGTTGCATTTGGAACGTGATCCTTTGGTTAAGGATTTTATGAAATTTGGCATAGAAGTTGTTGGTTTAGGAAGTTCTTATGTTTGGTTTCAGGTATCAGTGAAATCATCTCTATAAGAGAGAATTAAGCAAGCACAATAACAAGATATTGAGTTGCAAAAAAAGGTAGAGCTGGTTTCGAAGGGTAAGTATCCTGAATTCAAAATTGATAATATTTATGTTTTGGGATTTGGGAAGAGATTGTGTTTATCGTGTGATACATAGTTGAAGAGAGAGTTGTTATGTGAAGCACATAGTTCTATGTTTTTAGTTCATCTAGGAAGTACTAACATGTATAGAGATATTCGAGATTACTACTGGTGGGATGGAATGAAAAGAGATATTGCTGATTTTACTGTGAAGTGTTTGAGTTTTCAATAGGTTAAAGAAGAGAAACAGTTACTGAAATGGATGCTTCAGCCTTTACTAGTACCATAGTGGAAATGGGAGAATATATCCATGGACTTCATTGTTGGATTGTCGAAAACACCTCATGTTAATAATGCAATCTGGGTTATTGTTGATCGCATTACTAAATCTTCTCATTTCATTGCTATATGAGATACTTTTTATCTAGATCAACTTTCTTGATTTTATCATAAATAGATAGTTATGTTACATGGTGTTCCCTTCTCCATTGTATCTGATCATGATCCCAGTTTTACTTCAAACTTTTTGAAAGGCCTTCAAAGTCGTTGGGTACAGAATTAAATTTTAGTACATATTTTTATCCTCAATCAGATGGGCCGTCAGAACTAACAATTCAGGCATTGGAGGATATTTTACATGCTTGTTCGATGGATTATTAGGGATTTTGGAACCAACATCTTTCTTTGGTTGGGTTTTCTTATAATAACAATTTTCATTGTATTATACAGATGGCACCATTTGAGGAATTATATGGGAAGCGATGTCGAACTCCGGATTTTTGGGATGAAGTGGTTGAAAGGAAGTTGATGGGTCTGGAATTGGTAAACGATTTGGCAGAAAAAGTTCAGCTGATAAAGAGACACATGAGAACAGCTCAGAGTAGGAAAAAAAATTATGCAGAAAATAGGATGAAGGATCTCTTTTTTGAGGTAGGTTATCATGTCTTCCTCAATGTTTCACCCTGGAAAAGTGTGATGCAATTTGGTAAGAAAGGAAAGCTAAGTCCACGGCTCGTTGGAACATATGTAACTCTAGTGAGAGTTGAGTCAGTTTCATACCGAGTGTCTTTACCTCTTAGTATATCTCATGTACACAATTTTTTTCATGTTTCAATGTTAAGGAAGTACATGCCAGATCCATCTCATGTTTTGAGTCCAGAGGTAGTTTAGTTGGAAGAGAATCTATCTTATGAGGAACAACCTGTCCATATTCTTGACCACAGGGAACAAGTGTTACAGAAAAAGGTGATTCATCAATTAAATGTTCTGTGAAAAAACCACATGATTGAAGAGGCAACATGGGAATCTGAAAATGAAATGAGGGATAAATTCCCTCACTTATTCGATAAGTAAATAAATTACAGGGACACAATTTTTAAAGGTGGAAAGGATGTAACGTCCCATGTAAGTAAAGAATAATTGATTTTCTCATACATCTCTATTTATGTATTAGATAGTGTTTTATAGAGTTAAAATTAGAATAAATCATATCTTAAGCATTGAATTCTATAATATTTTTAAAAGATTGTTTTACCGCCTTTTGATGGAAAACCATTTTTAAATCTATATTTTGACATTTTCACAAGCTATATTTGTCAAAATATACTTATTATTTAGTATTGGGACATTAAAATTTACTTTGGAAATTTTTTTCGTATTTTTCTAACAATGTTCATTTTTTAATGAATAGTGAAAAATACTACATTTTACTTCAAAACTTCTTTTTCATATAATTTAATTATATTGTTAGATTATCTTTATAATTGGCCTTAATGTGTAATTATAATATATTTTTACCATTTAATCCAATGGTGGTCATTATAATTGATTTCACTTTGGAATTGGGTATAAACAAGTGAAAACTTTTCATTGATATTGTTTCAAAACAACCCACAATTTGTTTTGAAAATAAGAATTATTTTTAAATTATTTATTGCAATTTCTGTGTTTGGAATTTGGTAAAATAGATTCCATATTTAGAATCAGAAGGTTCAAGTTATTTAATTAAGACTCTTTTGTTTTTGGACATTATGAATAGTAACGATGGTAATTATCTTTAATTATCGTGATTAATTAGTAATTTGTTAGTTAAGGGTAATAAAATAATAACCTAATAATATAAAATGACACAAAAATGGGTCCTAATGCTACTGGTTGTGTCATGTCTGACCATGGGATGCCTTATGCCAAACTTAGGGACTCCATGGAATAATTTTTGGGTGATAGAGACACTTTATCATTTTATTTTAAAAAAAGGAGAGTATCACAAAAGTATGTATCACCCAAGTAAAACAATTTTATTATTGTCTCTGTAAATGATCTATTAGACTCTAAATAGTCATTGGAAATCTATAGTGATTACCTAATTAAGGAACGATTTAAATAAAATGAAAATATAATGTAAACTCTAAGACAGAAACTTGTCAAAAACCTATTGGATGAGTATATTTCAAACCATTGTCACTTTATCCTCAAAATATATCAATGTGGGACCTTTAATATCCGAAAATCATTTTAATATAAGGTTTCATTTCTTGACTTTCCAAGAGATCCCCTCCTCCCTCTTATAAAAGGCCCCCACCTCTACCTCCTTACCCACACATCTCAAGAAATTTTCTCGGCCAATCTCTACTGATTTTATCTATCCACATCCCTCTCTTAATCATAGATGCCTTAACTAAGGCAGAAATCTCTTCAAGAAATTCTTTTGGCTCAAACCAATAGGAGTTACACGATTTAAAGGTAATGTATTCACTTGTGTTCTTTTGTTTTATTTTTCTTCTCCAACCCCCTAATCTCTTTTTATTCCATTCCTTTGTAACAACACTAGTATAGTAAATATACTAGGATGTCGTTATGAGAAGGATTCGAGCCACACATACACACACCTCCATCTAATGGTTAAATAACGTATTGTTTCTGTGGATGGAGAATTTCTGCCTCACGCAACAATGATTGTTCAATCTTCTATTAAAACCTTTCATGGTGGCCATTAAGATGTCACTATATTTATATATGATATATATTATGTTTATGTTTTCTTTATGCTTTTTTATTTTTCATTTATGTCATACCATTATGGTTTCCATTATTGGTAAACACGATATCTTCATTTTAGGATGGAGTTAATGATATTATATACGATATTATACTGGAATTATAATATAACTTTATATCATTATGAATTCATTCCATTAAATGTGAAATATAAATGAATGTAGTGTTCATGCGTACGTACGACTTACCATCTCCATGAACGGTGCATTTCATTTCATACCTCTAAATTTTATGTAAAATTATAAATGCATATATATACTGGATATATATGATATATATGATATCTTCATAATGAATATAATTCTGGATATAATGTGTATTTTACCACATGAACAACTTATAATTATAAGGATTTTATTTTTGACTCAAGTACCAATGATCGACAAAACGACCGCTATTAACATAAATAATTACATAGTGTTCATAACATGGTAATAAGTGATATAAAAGAAATGATGAAATTTGAAAATTCTCTTATGCTACTAGAAATTAATTCAAGTTTATTATTCAGGAGGTTAATGAAAGATCGAGTCAAGGCAGACATGATGTAAGGGACTTCGTCTCAATTTCCTTTCGTTGATGCATATTTTTTTTATACACAACTTTCATTTATTCGGTGTATAAACCCCATTGAATTTTTCATTTATTCAAAATGAATATTTTTTATATGAAGCATTTTACTAAAGGACAAAAGGGAATGTTTTTGTCGAACGTATGCGGCGACATCGACTTCTCCACCGCCATAACATTTATTTGAGTTTCAGCTTCCTCTACAAGCCATAATATTTTTTAAATGAAAAATAAATACCATGTCTTAATTTTCATTTATTTTGTTATTTAAAATGGTTATGATAATGTTTTTATTATATCAATGTGTTTTTGATATCTTGTGATTGAAAATTGGAAATGTTATGTTTCCTATATGCATGTTTTATGTGATAAGATTATGTTATGGTTAATGGGAATTGTTTATGAAGACGGGTGGTTCTGTGATAAACTAAGGGTGGGTGAGCCCGTGATAGCTCTCCAATGAATTGGGTAACACGACGGGGTTAAACTCTATGGTTTATCCAAATAGATTTAGGGAATATACAGTGATGGGTTTTCCAAACGTAACCATGAGGGTTACTCCCTACGTAAGAATGTTATGAATGCCCCAAGTTACCTTTATGTCTTATGATTTCTATGAGTTATTCATGATTTGATGAGGTATGTTAAAGTGCTTATGTTTTATGTGTATAGTATGGGCTCATAGATTCTTATGTATACATGGACTAATGTTTTCATTCCGTATTTTTATATAACTTAATGAGATTTTTATGCTCATCCCATGTTTTTGAAATGTTTTTAACAGATCAAGGAAAAGGTACATGATGTGATGATAGTGTCAAGGAAGTGTCATGAAAGAATCCATGATTTGTTTTAAATATGTTTCCTTTGATGGGAAAAGTGAATAGAGTATTTAATGTAACCACGTTGTTTAAATTTGTAATGTAATGCATGATTTATGATCTAATTCTCTAAAACTCTAAACCTAAAAAGATCCTCAAAGTGTAATCTTCTAATAACTCAATCTTAATTAATATTTAAGGCTGGGGCCTTATAGATTCCCTAGCCATCAATGAAGAAAATGTATCACAGTTATCACACAAGCATTTCCAAACCACATGAGAATATTGGTGTCTCATATATCCAGGTTGAAATTGATTTCACAGTTTCCTTGGAGAGGGTGTAAGGTTTGCCAAAACAGCACGCCAACCATGTGCCACCTTCTTACAAGCCCATAATTTCTAGTTTCCATAAAAACTCATATAGAACCCATGACATACATACAAGAACCAAATAAAATGTCACATAAAATTAAAATCAGGAATGTCAATATTTTCCACACCATGTAATCTTTCTCCCCCTAGAATTTCAACCCAATGATTGATTAGAAAATGAAAATGGATAATCCTCATAATACAATAACTTCCAACCCAATGTCTCATGCCCATAAATATCATGTTTCTAAATTACAAGGAAAAAATAAATAGAATTACTGTCATGAATTTTTTTTGTGGATAACCCAATCTATAATGGTCTCCTGAATAATTAATGACCATGCTCTAACTCCAAGACTTCCCCTTTAAACATATGTGATGAATATAGATTATACAGTTTCGTATGATTGAACTGAAATAAATCATGAATTTTCATCAACTAGGATGGAAAATAAAACCAATATTCCACATTACCAAGCATATCAGGGATATCAAAAGCAATAAAATACAAATTCTTAAAATGAACTTGACTACCTAATGGACGTTGACCTATGAAGGGGGAAACTGTCAAAACGCATGATAAAACACAAGAAAATCCAATTATCAATGGATCTAATCAAAATATCACTTTTGATGAATCTATACCACCAACAATGAGGCTCGCTATCCTCAAATAGGAACAAATAAGACTGATTGTACCAACCATAATTCTCCACAAATGGAATAATTTATATTGTTGATCTATAATTATTATTATATGAAAACTACACCAACCTGAAATAGATTTCCCATGTCCCTCAAAAATCTAAAACATATTCTAGATCATATCATACAATATCTTTTTTTCACTCAATATGACCCTCCATTTGAAAATTATATATCATGATCATCTTAACATGTGCCCTCATTAACCACTGATGACCTCAATAAAATTGTAAGATAATGCGATGTAACTTATCTGAAAAAATCACTTACAGAAAAACATGATGTCTTACAACCTGTGGAATGTACCAAAAATCCAACTCATCAACATTAAATAAATCCCTAATTGAATGAAAATTTGGTTATTTATTCAAATGGTCAATCAGAAACCAAATTTAATTCCTCCCCTTGGGTGTATGATGCATGTAGACAATACAGTCTATAGAGATGTATTCCATCATATAGGTATTAATGGGTAGTGGTTAAAATACACTTAAGGGCCCTTTGTTCTCTCATTTAACCTACTGACCTATATATCACTGTGATAAAATTATAGCTACATCCCATCTCATACATGGACAACATAACAACTGATAGACATCGTAGAACATTTTTTTGGAAATAGGTTCACTGTCAAATTGAGACTATCCTCTATGTTACGTCACCACCATTCAAAGAGATTATAATACCATTAAGAATCCTATATAGTATCTATCACCCTCATAGGACAAAAACCATTCACAAGGCACCTCAAAACCAATTAGGAACATCATTTAAGGCTTTCCCAACTCTTCAACTAGCTTCACCAATTTAATTAATTCTATATAAGAAGGTGTTAATATAATACTAGAATGCAATTCACCGCCACTGACTTCCTTTGTTATTATATTCATATATGAAAAAATTCCTATCAGAGTCTACTCATCACTAGACTCATACAAATAAAAATCTAGAATAGTCTTACTCATCGAATATGAATCCACATTACAAATGTAAGGGGTATATATGATATCAAAATCGAACCCCTGAGAGTACTAAACCCAATATAGATA
Source organism: Viscum album (assembly GCA_963277665.1). Taxonomy (NCBI): domain Eukaryota; kingdom Viridiplantae; phylum Streptophyta; class Magnoliopsida; order Santalales; family Viscaceae; genus Viscum; species Viscum album. Next base: position 1,380,249,008 of record OY728126.1, read on the forward strand.
TCTCAAATTCAGATCCTTATAAGATAATATACAAGATAAAATCATATTATAATAAAAGAAAACAAAATTATAACAAAAATTAATGGTTTTATGACATTAACTCTTACATCAATTCCACTAACTCTAGGTCATGGGGGTTTTAATTTAGTTCATGTTATCATAGTCGGCGGGAACCATAAAACCCCACATGTTCATTCTATAGTACCAGAAACTCAATTAATAAACTTGAAACATCATAATAATCCACATATAAATATATCATTTTTAGAAAGGTCAAAATTAGAGATGTGGTCAATCTTTTCTTAATCACTTAAGAGGGAGCATGATATAATGAGATCCATTAAAACATTACCCCTTCTAGGTAAGAAATGTCATCGATGAAGTAGACTGATAGAAATACGAAACAACCCACCTATAATAACATTCATGGACCAAAACAAATTTGATTTCAAAACCATTTTTCACCATATTCCAAGAAATTACTTCATTGATATTCTCGAGGTGTTACGATACCCCTGCTCCAAGACTTCATGTCCCATAAAATTCACCTTCCTGATCTAGAATGTTCACATATAAATCTAATTGTAGATATGATAATATAAATGTGTTCCTAGATCAATCCCTTAATTCCACTTATGATCCTCTTCATCCATTAATTATACTAGGATAATTTCAAAAATACTATGATAAATTAGTCGAGATTTAGATGGAACATCATATTCATATGTGACATCATGTCCAATGGAGTATTTTTTATCCGAAATGAATGACCTTATAATATGGAATACCCATTAGAGACACTCATTCGAATGGATCCATTGATGTCCAAATCATATACTTGTAAAATTAATTACCTCAACATAGTGGGGGAGAAATAGAATGAGGGAAGTGATACTAGTTTTGTATATAGAACCCAATCAATGGAGAACTCACCATCCATCACCTTGGAAAAAACTAATAAATCCGATTGAAAATCCTATAGGAACTCATACACCAAAATGAGGAAATCAAATTTCATGAGAACTAACATTTTCCTCCAACATGTGGGATAACATCTGGAAAACAAGGCTTCCCAATTATGGATATATATGTATATCATGTCTCGACTAAGGATCGCATTTACTTAAAAAACATGGGTACTACCATTAGGTGGAATAATAGTCACTATATAACTGTAACAATAAATATCGCTTAATAAAAAACAAACTAATCTATACCATGAATCACATCAAAGAGTTCCATTTCCAAAACTAGTAAATCACATTCCAACTCTACCCCTCGAACGATTATTGCACATGACATACACCTGAAACCGTTCACAATCTTCATACCATGAGGTGTCACCAAATCCATTGCATATGAAGTAAAATCAGTTGGTAACATTAATGCATCCACATGAACAGAAGAAATAAATTAATATAAGGAACCATCATCAAGAAAAACAATAACTAATGTTGATGCAGTTAATAAAATAACTCAAATAGGTACATGCCCAGCATCATATTCTAATTTAGCTCATTCCTCATTATATTGTTTTCTCATCTCTGCATGAGCAATATATTGACAACTAGACTCTAAATTGTGTTTAAAATTACTATAACCATAATAAGATCAATCCATACTACCATGTCCTCTATACTCAAAGAAAATTGTCATAGATAGATCCAACCAGATTGAAATCCCTTTGAAAGATAAAAATCCTCTACCACTCTAATATGGGTGTGACACCTTTAAAAATATTTTCATTTTCCCCATAGTTATACTATGATGTAAAGTTATTGGTGGAGATGTGAACATATGTTACATGTTTCTTACCATCCCACATATATGGAACACACCATACAGAGCACCTGATTCCATTCATAAGGACATCTGATAAGGTATTCTTGATCTACAACCTCCCCTCCATTCATGTTGATCATGTTTCCAATTATTCTCATATTAATTGGAACTTCAATCTAGAAACACTATTCTAGGGAAAATAAACATTGACTAATTATCAATTTATAATCTTAATCAAACACCACATATTAATACATCAAAAAAATAGAAGACTTTAAATCTAATATCAATTCACATCACAATCCCAAGGTATTGATAATTCAATTACATAATAGAAACATTATTGGCTGTAAATAGTAGTAGGTATGGAAGGTTTAAACAAACTCCATCATGGTCTGGACTCCCATGTATTCCTCCAAAAACACTCAAGACATAGAGAATGTAAATTTATAAAAAAAAATCCCTGTAAAGTAAGAAATTATAGACTTAAAAATCAAATAATTTTTCATCCAATCATTACTGGTTTAGTCATCCCACTTTTAATTGGGACCCTCATACATTATAAATTAAAACATCACCCTAACTGGTTCACGATTATCAAGATACTCAAAAATAACCTCAATTTTTCTCAATCCACAGCTCTTCGTCCTACTATTTTGTGCTACCTCGGATTGAAGGATGCTTATTCTTGAGGAACTCTTGTGATTTTCCCCATCGAAAATGTGTTGGGCCTCTCGAACCTTTGTTGGATTGGAGCTCGCCTCCCGTCCCAATGCATGGACAATGAAAAAAAAACTTCTGCCACTAATCTCATAACTATTGGTCCGGGAGAAATCTCTCCAGAATCTCCCAAAATATTCACATTAATTCTAAATGTTGTAATATCGATAAAACATGAAATAATATTGATTATTACATATCAAGCCAACCTTTTTTTGAAAAAACAAATAGTAGTAAACAAACCAATTAATAGGAACGACCCCCATATAACATAATAATATGTATAACTGAACCCTTTCACCCCACCCTATTTTCATCTACAACACATAGACTATGTGTCTCACATTTAAGAGAAGTTCATCAAATATTTTCAATATCCACTGATGACTCGAGATATCTAACATTGTGGGTTGGCCCAACACTCCACTCAAAACACAAACCTCAAGATCTAATAATCCTATAACTAGTCTATCCAAACTCATCTCAAATAACTTTAGCCAAATAGAGTGAAACCTAGATATGATACCATTTTTTAAGGAACCCCAATGGAGTTCCCTTAAACTGAACACCATACCCAATTCTGGACATAGTTCAAATAACATTCTTGATCCCCACTATCCAAAAACTCATTCATGGGAATCAAAAGTTGAAAGTGGGAATGATATCACAAATTAATATAAAAATAAAATACTAATGAGAAAAAATTCACGTAACTAATAATAATATCCAAATTAGTTACACTAATTTATCATATTCAATGCATACAATGTTAACCAAAACCTAAAGTTATACAACGAAATGATAAAAAACTAAATAAAAAAAATTTGTTGAAAATGATAATGTCATCTCCATAAAGCAATGGCCACCATCATCTTTGAGAATTAGAACACTATAATGAATATCCACCATCGCTATCACAACACATCTATTCTTTACTTGGGTCATATATAACAATGTTCAAATACACCCTATGGTGTAAGTAGAGTGGAATACAAATCCTAGAATGATTACACTGAAAATATTTATTCCTTTTTATAATATAATAACATTAATATACAATAATGTTTAAGGAAAAAAAACATGAATTATTTACAGGATTCCAATTTCAGAAAAATAATTCTAATTATTGATTTTCTAATGTAAAAAATTATAATATGAAAACTTCTTTTCGGAAGATACATTATTTTAAAACAATATATAAAAAAGAACTAATATATAATGATTTCTAGCACCATATCACATAAGTTTCATGTCAAATGATATATAACCGTGGTAAAATTCATATAGGTAACTATCACTAGTGGTAACCTATAAACCAATTACATTTTTGATGAAAATACACCAACCAATACCAACAATGTTCCTATTCACATGTTATTAAAGGGGATCCCTTCCAATGTTCTAAATATCTCTATTTCATAATCCAATGCCACCATTATTCCCGTGCATGAAACACTAGAAGGATATCATCCAAATTACTAGTGGTCATTGATTACATCACATGTTTATTTTGTTTTTGTTGTATCTACCCTGCTTGATTAATTGGTCCCTCACCACTACTAAGTCAACTATAATAATATTTCTAGTTCTCCCACTTTGATACCCAACATTAACAGTGTGATCAATTTATATTTCACATATCAAAAAAATCCAAACATTCAAATAAATATGATTGGAACTATAATCACACAATTAAATCAACTATATCACAACTCAAATTTAATAAATGGTCGATAATAACATGTAAAACGCCATTCTCCATAACCAAACCCACATTAACTATTTACAAACACTTAATAAATATATAAATACATTTTTCAACACATTGACAAATCATGAAACCTATTTGGATAAACAATAATAAGAGAATATAGGAAATACAAACATTTTCGAAGCTGAAATCACTTTAAAATTAAAAAACACCTCAAATAAATTTAATAAAATTATTTACATCAGATTCAAAATTCACAAATAAATTTAAAGTGCATGAAAAGTAAATAACAAGAAAAAAAATTCACTTATTTTGGGGAAAAAATTCAACACATTATAACCTAAAATCCCCATTAGAAATTGATTTATGGATTTTCAAAGAAATCATTAAACTCTTTCACTAAGTAGTACAACATGGTATACATGAATCATAACAATTTTAATTTAGAAAACTATTAATTAAACATGTATATCCAAAACCTTTTTAAAACATATATCACACCACAAAAACAATCCCTAGAGTATATTTTATAAACCATGAAATTAATAATCTACAAATATAGTAAAATAATGGAACTACCCCCCTCGCACTTGGAAATATACAAAATATACTATGAAACCCCAATTTCAACTCTATAAGACCATATAAATTCATGATCTAATAAAAAAATCATTGCGTCATCAAAAAAACAAGATCGACCCCCCATTTGGTTAAAAACTATCATGAAAAGGAAATACTATGGAGGGATGAAGAACCATATAATAACAGATAAATCAAAAGTAGTGATAAATACTTGATGATTTATAAGAAGTACTGGGGATATCACAACCTATTAATTGATGCTAAAAATGTCCATGGAGGAGATGACGGAGGTCATAGGTCATAATATCTAAAATCGGGAGGATTATTATTGATTTTGGTGTAAAAATTGTAGTTGGAAAGTGGTAAATCCCCACTTTTAATGACATGTACAAGTTACAATGTTTTATTACTCGAATTACCATATTTTTGGAAATAGTTCAACCCTCACAGTCAAAGAGGATCAAGATTCATGTTCATCCCTTGTGGTTTTTTTAGACAATTCAACAACGGTGTGGTCCCCTCTGTCTAAGAAAACGTTGATTGCACAGTTTTCTAGGAGATGGCATATGGTTTCCTAAAATAATTATCTAACCCTGATCCACCTATATCTTAGACAAAAATATAAAATTTTCATCCAAAGATTCATGAGGAACCGAAGATATAAATAACAAGCCCAAAAAAAAGATAACCTCTTAATAAAATCACATATTGGACAAAAATACATAACTAATACTTATTGGTTTAGTATATCACGACTATAATCATCTGTGTTTTTAATTGGGACCATTTTCATCGACATATTTAACGTTATTCCATCATAGTATTTTATTTAATTAATATTCAAAAATCATCACATTATTATTTTATAAATCTATTTTTATACACAATGAGGATTCTTTCATTATCCCAATAATTTAAAAAATAAATAAATATTAATGAAAATATTAAAATAAATGAAACTTATGATAATTAATGTAAAAACAATTATAGGTTAAATTTTATTTTTAGTGACCTGATAATGTTTTTTAGATATAACATGTCATCTAGGTATCTTTTATTACAAATTATTGAATGGTTTAAAATTTTAATATAATGATATTTTTTGGGAATATTATTTTATTTAATTATTTAAAAATATTTAATATAAAAATTAATTAAAAAATATATAATATATGTTATAATATTTTATAAAATATTATTTTATTGTCTATTTTGAAGTATGTGTTTTCCTGAAGAGTATTATTATATTTTAATATTTTAATAAATTTCATTATTTCCCCACCCATCACTTATAATCAAACACCCCTACATCTCAAAAAATCTCAAAATAAAAACATAATGGATGTGAAAATACAAGGAAAAATTATTTCATATAACACATATCCTCCTTATTATGGCCTAATTTTAACAATAATAATACCCATAGTGGACTTAGGGTCTTAAAATGAATTTCTCCTGATGAAAAGGTATCATTTTTAATATAGTATTTATGATTCAATTATTCTCAAACCAAAATAAAATATTTTTAAACCATTATAAAAATAAACCTCATGTATCCTATAAACACTTATATATAATTATTTTAGTATCATGATCGAAATCATGCTTCATATCCGTCAAATGAGATGTGAAATGATCATTTCTATGTATGGCGGACTACAACCTCATTACCCAATGCCATTTCATTCATTGTTACTTCATATAGATTTATATGATTTAATTAAAGTAAATATATAACATTCAATTCATATTTTTCACTTTTAATGATTATTTTATACATACATTCTTTATGCAATGATCATTGAAATATAGAAGCATTACTCATGTGTAAATATAACCTACATTCTCTATGGTTGTAATAGTGTTCATTTTTTAAAACTATTCTTGATGGTTGAATTCAACATTCTTATTCATGTCTTAAAAATATTAATCATATTATTATTAATATTATGTATAATATAGAATAATGATCTCGTTGACCATTAGTAAATTACAACAGTCATTTGTTACATAGGAACTGAATATCCATAAATCACATCCCATGAACATAAATACTAATGTAATTGTTGTAAAAATTTTATAGGTGTTGTAAAATGGAGTTAAATAACTATATAATTATCTATGAATTTATATAATTATCTAAATTTTATTCATATAGAATATAAAGAACATATGTAAAGATTTAGATTCATAGTAAGGTACTATTTCAATAAAAAATAACATTTTGACTTTTTTAATGAATTATTTTACAATCAAATAACATTAATTTATATGTTTTTAAATTTATTTTCCGAAATTATTCATATGGAGATGAATTTTATAAAAAAAAATCAAATCTCCCACCATTTTTCAAAATGGAATCTTCATGACATTTTTAAAGTGTCTTTCTTTTAAAATCAAATATCATTGTTTTTTTAACAAAATTTAAAAGGAATGTTAATTTTACATATATATTTTGATAATATCATTATAGTTTTAGTATATTGTTATGATTATTTTTCATTGTTTATGATGATGGGTGACTTTTTTATAATCCAATTATTAATTGGTCCATGATATCCCTCCAATGGATTATATCAGTTGAATGTTAACTATGATTTTTATTCCATGTGTATCTATGATGTTGACATCCATGTATTTTTATGAGTGTAATGTGATGTATACAAGTAAGGGTTATATATACATTATTTCTGTTAATAAAAATATTATATATGTAACAATTTTTTTGGCTTTGTATTTATATGATTTATAATATATTTCATTTTTTTCACAGGTTTTTTATTGATTTTCTTTTCATATGATACAAAATTATTAATGGTTGACTATAAATCACTATGAGAATGTTATAAAGAGTTTTTCATTTATTAAAATATTCCTTTATGTGTATTAATTTATCCATTAATATTATTTATGAAATTATTTTTTATATTTTTTGTGACTAAATGGTGATTCTATGTGTGATAAAATGATTATTTTGATCTCATTGATTATTTTATAAAATGAATCATTTCAAATGTATTTATTTTATAAAAGTTTATTTAATTATTTTTATATCCCTTTCTTATATTTTTTTCACCTCACATTATTAAAAAAATCAATGTATTTAGGGAATAGTATGTACAATTATAATGTCAGGAGGAATATTGTGAGGAACGATCTTTAAAACAAATAATTTTATTGAAAAATGTCACTTGGTGGAAAAAAATTATTACTGAATATCTATTTCCATTTTTGACCTATATTATATAATTCTTAGCCTTTTTCATAATCCTATAAATCCCAAAACAAAAAATATCCATTCAATTTATAGAATATAAATTCTTATACAACCACACGTTCATTTTTAATTATTAAGGGTGAGTACTTATAGTTATTATCAGAGGAGGTTTGAGAGCACTTTTGTTATTAAATATTATCGTGATTTTTTTAATGAGTTATGGATATCATCATAGGATTACAATCATCTATTTTATCTAATTTTCATTGAAATATAAAACAAGTTTTAGTATTTATGTTATTAAATGTTAATGTGACTGATGATATTTTTGGAGGAATTTATTTTTGTGCCAGTTATGGTTTAAAACTTTTTTATTCTTGAAAATAATAGAAATGAGATGATTTTTACGGTTAAAACATTTAATTAATTTTTAATATTATAAGGTTAGTTGCATGGATGTGTCCCATATTTCTTGTAATATTATAATAATTATAATTTTAAAAGATAACATTCAAGTTATGGAATGGCCCATCCCCAATAGTAAGCCTATAGTGATTGTACCCCTAATCAAAGGGCATCCATGGTAGATCAATGACAAGTGGAATACATTATTCCCAGCTTATTATGTAAAATTATTCCTTTATTTAAACAATATAATGGATAAATTTAATTTTCATGTTTCTAATAAGTATTTTAACAATCATTTTACCACAGTATTGGAAAATGATTTTTTATTTACAGATTATTGTTTTTTGGAAGACATTGAATATTGTAGGGAACCCTATCTGTATATGGGAATGAATGTAGTATGGGATGTTATTTTAAAAATAATGGTTGATTTATGTTTTAAAATAAATTATAATTTTATTGTGGATTTATGGTGATTGTGTTTATTTATTTAATGTCATATAATATCATTGAGATTAAATGATTTTGGAATATATATTACTGTATGAGAATTTAAAATACTTTTATGTTAATAGAAATGTCTTGAGATGAATAAATCGTGGCCCCCCAAAAATTATTTAAATAGCATAAGTTGAAGAATTACAATAAATATGCAACATTAAACAAAATCACACCCAATAATGCTACAAGTAATATGGATCAACATCATTACAATAACCAGAATTAAAAAAATTCACCAACATCCACTACTACACAATCAGATTCGGAGATTTTTTTTATGATTGTAGAATACATTTCTCTGAGCCTTTGTTTTTCCAAATACGTTCTTGACCTCCCTATTTTGTAATTAGTTATATTTTTGGAGTATGAATGAAATACATTGAACATTAGGTATTATAGTTAAATATTTATGAATAAATAACATTTTATTGACTAAAAATTTATTATTTTAGTGGAATTATATTATTTTAATGATGTTATTTTGGAATCAGATTTATTTTTGGAGTATGAATGAAATACATTGAACATTTAGTATTATGGTTAAATATTAATGAATAAATAACATTTTATTGACTAAAAAGTTATTATTTTAGTGGAATTATATTATTTTATCCAAAAACATTTTATATTTTTAAATATTTAAATGAATGATGAATATGTTTTTAATTTATTTTGGACTCTTTAATCCATAAAAATAAATTCTAATTCTTCTAGAAATAAATGATCACATTGAATAAGCATTGTTTTGGGTGAAAAAATGATGATGTGTTGGAAATTAATTAATGTTATGGAATTATTATTTTCAAGTAATTATTATATGATTTAATCTGGGACTAGGATTTTTATAAAATCATAAACTATATGAATATTATTTTGAAACAAAAATTTTATTCATTTACATTTATTTTACAGAAATCAATGACATCGTAATTCGTTACATATTTATTGTTTTTCATTTGTTAACTTTCAGATGACCATGTCCTCAATCTCACTCTATTAATTCATAAGAGTTATACGGTATCATCAATTTCCATGATTGTTACCAAGATATCTTGGTATATGTTATATTAAGTATCCTTTATAATATCCTTTGTCTCTTTTCAAAAGGAAGCCTTAATGATTTCTTTTCGTGACCTGTGTTTTCAAAAAAGGTATTTAGAATGGTCAGAACATATCTACGAGTACTATGTAATTTATTTAAAGGATGTATTTTCAAAAATAAGGGCTATGAATGTGACATCATGTGATTTTAAAAGTAATCATTATTTTCTATATAGTATTAAATATAAAACACTTTTCCTAAAATGAACAACAAAATATTATTATTCAAAATGTGACTATTATAACCTAGACAATTAATTGGAAGGTATAAACAGTAATAATAGATTAAATACACACACATATATATATATATATATAAATTTCTAGGATATTTATTATAATAAAATAACTTATTTTTTATAAATATCATTTTATTCTTTAGAAAAAAAAATTCCTCAAAATTGGTTTTCATATTTATATGTGTGAAAAGTATAAATAATTAATTGAATTTTTTGAATTTGTTTTCATAAAATGGACATATATTTTGAAATCATAACAAAATAACATATTATATTTAATTTTTTTTTTAAATTTTAATAAAAATATTTATATTTGTGAATAGTTTAAAATATATTTTCTTCATAAAATTTATTATAATTTTGGTTTTTGTGTAGAATGTAATAAGATATAACATTTTATTAAACATTTTTAATGAATAATTTATGACATTATAATACGAATAAAATATTTAATAGTTAATAATATGTAATTTATAATTTATTTCATGATATATATTAATCCCATTTTCAGTGTTGACGAAGATCTTATACAATAGTAGAAAATTATAATTCGATTACATATAGATAATAATAAAGAGTTAATAAATCATTTAATAAGAATTATAATAAAATTAATCTATAAAAAATTTATTTTTAATTATAATTTTATATTTTGGAATAATTAAATAAAATATTTTTTCAAATGATTATATAATTCTTATATAAAGAAGGAATAAACTAATTAAAAAATTAAATAAGTCAAATTGATATAGATATGAGTAAAAATACAAAATATTCTATTATAAATTATTATATGGATAAAAATTGATTTATTTGTATGATATTAGTTTGGTTATATTTTTCTCTTTGAAATATGTATCTTAAATACTTATGCAATACAAACACAATTCTTGTGAAATCAGAAGAAGCACCAATAAAATTATTTTTGATAACACTTAAATTAATGTGATATGTACTCAAATATGACCCATACACATTAATAAATATTACTGGGTTTATATATACACCAAAATAAACCATGGGTCTAATTTATGAATATTTTGATCAACATGGTTGACATTATGTACTTTATAGTATTTTTATATGAAAAATAAATCATGTTACATTATCTTTTTTAATAAATTTGTTATATATATTATGTTTTTATCCCAAATATATATTATATAATAAAGAATATTTTGAAATATAATGTATTTATATTAATTGCGGTAATTTATATATAATTATTATGGAAAAAATAATTATCTTAACATCATATACAATGATTGTTCAGTAATTATTCATTTATTGGTGAAATCAAATTATGGATATAAAAATTTTATAATAAAAATAATTTTAGATAAATAACTACATATAAGAATTTAATATATTAAAATGGAATTATAGATATATGATAAAATAATGATTATGAATTTCTTGTTCCATAATGTTTATTTTAATATTTAAATAATGAATACTAGAAAATTAGACAAATTTGATATTTTTCAGAATATTTTTCAAATTAAATTAATTAAAATAAGAAAATAATATATAATTACATAAGTTCTAATGTGAAGTATAAAATTTCATTCATATTATTTTATATTCCATTTGTATTATTATTTTTATTGAATAGCATTATTATATTATAATATTTTTAAAAATTTTATAATTCCATTCCCCTATCTTATAATTGAAAACATCATATTCTGAATGCATCACACATAAAATCCCTTTAATTCAAAAAATCCCAATAAATAAATATTTCTACAATAACACATCCTATTATAAATCAATTATTTTTTAAACAACATCTTTATTGTTCAGGTGATGTTTATCGAATGAGGTCTTCCAAAGAATTGTTGTCATTTTTAATCAAGTGTTTCTATTTTATTTCATCACCACCACCATAAAATCTTCTTCAGGGATGATTTAAAACTAATTAAAACATAATAAATATAATAAGATTATATAATTCAATTTTAATGACCCATATAAGTATCCTCTTAGATGAAATGATATAGGAAATCATAAATTTTGTGTACAATATACAACAACTTTATGACCTGATGTCGTTCGTTTTCCATTTTCACATCTCGTGTATTTTTTATATTTATGAAATTAATGTTTTTATATGAAATTCTTGATATTTATTCCATTCTAGAAAGTTAAAATAAAACTAAATTTTATTCAATAATTATCATTGGAAAATTGAAACAATAATCATGTATGTGTACGGTCTATCATCTCTACGGTTGTAACATAGTTAAATTCTTGTAACCATATCATATGTTTAAATGTGAAAGATTAGTTTATATATAAAAATTGTAATTATGTCTTGATTACTATTCTAGATATGTTTTAATAATTAAAACTCTGACCATTTTTAAATATCCAATTTTATTTCGGGAATATGGATCATATATCACTAACGCATCATATTCGAATAAAAATTATCATGCCTTGTTATAATATTGTAATAATTGATATAAAATGAATTATAATAATGAAAAATGATCATAATAATGTTAATACTTATTCTATTATTATTATTATTGAGATATATAAATAGGGTATATGATGATCAATACTCATGGTAAGGGACCCATTAGCTAAAACCCCACATTTGAAATGTTTTATTGAAAGATTTTATTAATCAGTCAAAATAATTTTCATATTTTTAAAATGATATTTATTAAATTATTTATATGAATATTATATTTTAGTACAAATATTTTAAATATTCCTAAAGATTAAAAATGGAATATTTAGTATTTCATATAAGATACAATCTTTAAAAAAATAATATTTTAATGTTTATTTACAATAATGTTTTAGTATAATTTTATTAAAACATATAAATCTTAAAAAATAACTACTTCATTGATGAAATATTATTGTTTTAAAGCTTACATTACACTATTACTGGTTTATATTCAACAAAAAAAATTAGTTTATATGTGTTTCATTCTTTTCAAATATGTTATTTTTATTAATGATTGTGTATATCTGGAAGGAATTCATGTTTTATGATTATATTGTTCATCATCGGAATTTTTTATACTTATGGGTGGATTAAATATAAAAAAAATATTCCTAGATCCATCAAATCCTTATAATGAATTATCTTTTTTTGGAATTCAACTTTAATAGTTAATCAATGTTTAATTGTTACAGTAATATATAAAAATAATCATGGGGATTATGTAAAGTATACACGAGATAGTTACTTATTGGTAGTTTCAAGAGTTACATAGTATGTTAGTATGATTATAAATAAATTATACATTTATACAATAATTTCTATAGTTATTTCTTCTTTTATTTATATAAATCTCTTTTTTTTACAAGGTATGTTATTGATTTTATATTCAAAATATATATATTATTATTTTCATGGTTAAAAAGTATAACATTGTGAAAATGATATCATGAGTTATTAAGTATTTCCAATATTCCATTTTTGTTTATTAGTTTTCATATAATATTACTTATTATATGATTAATGAAAATATTTTGTCATAAATGGTTATTCCTTGGGTAATAATATATTTATTTTTAGACTAATGATTATTTTTGAAATGGAATATTTTTTAATTATTTATTATATAATTGATCCATTCATTATATTTATTTACCATACTATTATTTTTGTTGTCATAACATGTTAATAATATATATTCACTGGGTTTCCTAGAATATTAGAGATACAAATTACGTAATGAAGGAAAGTGTGGGTAATTATTTTGAAATGAATTCATTATTATTATTATTTTTTGTTTGATGGGAAAATTGATATTGGTTATAAATTTTAACTTGTTAAATATGTTATTACATTTAAATATTTATTCCTAATTATCTATATAATTATTCATAAAATAATCTATTAATATTAGTTAATTAAATAATTGTTTGGAAACGCTGGATTGTGTAATGATTATGGTAGGGTCCACACTGTTTGAATAAAGGGAGGGTTTAAAAACATTATGGGTTAAGATATTTATTCTAATTGTTTTCTAAAGTGTTATGAATATCATCAAATGCTTCCAATATTTTTGTTCATCATCTTTTTAATTTTGGAGAAACCCATTTTCATAATTTATATTATAAAATATTAAGGTGACCAATGATATTTGTTTAATACATTATTTTTATTATAATTATTGATCATTGTGTAATGGAGAATAAAAATTGAATTTATGATTTAACATTTTAGGTAAAAAATTCATTAATTTTAAATATATTAGAGTTATATTTATTCTCTAATATTTGAAATATGTAATAGATAAATGTCTTGTACATTTTGGAAACATATTTTTTCTTGAATAGTTAACTATGGGATTTTAGAATAATTTTATTGTAAGTGATTAATTTTATTTTTAAAGATATTAAATATTTTCTAGACCCAATACAATTAAGGAAAACAAAATACTATGGGATATTATTTGGAAAATAATGGGTGAATTATATTTTTAATCATATTTTCTTTTGTTGTATATTTATGGTTTTTCTGGTTATTAAAATAAATAGCATGAAAACCTTTGATATTATATGATTTAGCAATATAAATTATTTTATAATGACTTCAGGGTCATTGAAATTATTTTTGAAAATAAATTTTAAATTTATATTGTAATATTATGTGATCAAATCCTTTAGAATTTGGCATCTCAAATTATTTTGGTAATATTTTGATGATTTTTAAGATCAGTTACTTATCAAATGACATATTTTGGTAATTGGGTATTACTATCAAATTTTGGAGTTAGAGTAACATTTTCACTAAATAAAATTTTATTAATTTTATGTAATTATTTTATCATATATAAACTATTTTGGTTTTTAATAATGTGTAAATATAATTAGAATACATTATAACTTTTTCTGCATTTTTAATCCAAAAATTCATATTCAAATGCTTCATGAAAGAAAAATCTATCTTGATTACACTTTATATGGATAAAAAATTCAGTTTTAGAGGAAATGTATTAAAGAAATTGAATTATAACCTCACAATTATGTATAAATACTTATATTTATGTACTTGTCTATAAATAATTTCGATATCTCTAGGAAAATTCTTTTGAAAGAAAAAATTATTTTTTATGGATCCTTTATATATAACAATAGAATATTAACCAATTATATATTTATAGATTAATAGAGGTAATATTTTTTCAAGAAAATTTTATATATAATTTTATATATTTCCATTTGGGTTAGTTTTTCATCTTCCATTTCCATTTATTCTAACATGGAATCCTTGTTTTTTTCTTTTGTATTCTATCCTCATAAATTCCATTGTTTCTTTTCAAAAGGATGTATTATTTAATATTCTTATAGTAGGGATTTCAAATAAAGGTTCATTGAAATTTCAATATTTTTTAACTATACGAAGATCATAATTTATAGGATGAAATTTCTAGTAGGGGGTATGAAAATGTAATATAGTAATATTTTGAATAGAAAAAATATTTTCTACATCTTACATGATACACAACACTAAGTGAAAAACAAATAAAAATATTTTATTATTTAAAATATGATGATTATAATGTACTCATTTAATTGCGGGGCATAAATATTAATGATTTATCTATTAAATATATTTATTTATTTTTTATAAAATAATGCTAAACTGACATCATAATTTTAACTATTGTATATTTATTATTTAGAATAATTTATTCTTAAAAAATGTTTTTCTTGATTTTTATGTGTGAGTACTAGAAAAAACATTATATAGGTTTTACAATATATATTTGATAATGTAAAGTTATTTTATAAAATTATCATATTGAATTAATAATAAGGTGAAATTTTCAGAAAGTTTTGAAAAGGAATAATTGTAGGTGAACAATAAAAAAATATTGTTATTTCACAAAATACAATATATTTTTAGATAACATCATTATCGAATAATTATATAAAAATATATTAAATATATAGAATGACCCATTTAGATTATATTAATATAAATAATGGTCAAAAATAATTCATAACATGTAAATTATAATATATTTTTTGATAAATATGAAATATCTTGTTCAGTGTTGAAGCTTTTAATTATCGGCATTAGAAGCCTATAATTATGTGTCCTATAGACATTAATTGAGAAGCGATAATTTATTTGATGAAATGTTTTCCATATTTAATCTAAAAATTCTTAATTTTTTTATATTTTCTAATTATTTAGTCAAATAAAAAGAATCATATTCAAATGATTGTGCAATGCATGTGAAATGAATGAAAAGTCAAATTAACAAATTGGAGTAGTTGTATAGAAATTGATATGTGTAAATATAATTAATTAAAGAATATAATGTGTTATATTGACAATAATTTCTTTATTATAGTAATTAATTTTTAAATTTATATTTTAAATAAGTTTATTTAATGATTTTTAAAAAATAATGTAATTCTTGGTTAAGGAGAAGAAAAAGCAATAATATAATTTTAGAAAATTTGAAAATTAAAAATATAAATACTATAAAATGACCTATAAAATAAATAAATCTTATTTAAATAGTAATTATAGACCATAATCATTCATGGGAGTAACTTATTATCATTTAGATTCATTTGTTATTCTGTCAATCCATTATAGTATTTTATTTCATGATTTTTCAAATGTGTCACTATATAATTCGAATTCATTATAATATTTATAATTAGTGGATATATGAATTATATATTATCCAATAAATAATATCTTAAAATATAAATTTTTTATTCTTTATGGATTATTTTAATTTCATCTACAATTTGTGTGTATTTCAAAATCATATACAATGATGGTGTAGTAATTACTCATTTAATGGGGAAATGAAATAACTAATCATAAAAATAATAAAATCAATAAAATTTTAGATTAGGAATGAAATTATATAGCTTTATTAATTATAATCAATTGAAACAGATATAAATTTTTTTAAGAAAATTAAAATTTTGTATTTTTGTTATTAAATTGACTCTAATAAATATTATGAAATTTAAAAATTAGGAAATTTTATGAAAATAATATATTTTAAAAAATTATAAACACAAAAATATATGTATAAATGGGATATTATATTTTATAATAATTCTTCCCAATGAATATTTATTCCATTTCATAGCTTTGGTCTCTAGAATAGTTATATTATATAATAATATTTTAAAAAATTTCAAAAATTTCCATCCATTATCTTATAAATGGGAACATCATATTATAAATTATTCCCACATAAGAACCCATTGTCTAGTAATAACTATATTATTTAATTCTAATAATAACTCCCCTTGTTATATTTCCCTTATTTTAGGCATTACAACAACAACAATAGTGGAATTATTGTTTTAAGAAATATAGGTTAACTATAAAAGAGGTGTCATTTTGAATCAATTATTTCTATATCATTTATTCACCCACCTTCATTAAATAAAATTATTCTTGATAAATTAATAATTTTATTATCCTCCATAGAATAATATGTTATTATTATTGTTTCATGACCGATATATATTTCCTCTTCCATCAAAGGGGATATAAAACCAACATTTGAGTGTATGGTGGACTACCATCTCGCTAGTCGATGATATTAATTTTTCCTTATCACCGCTAATGTATAGATAAATTAAAGGAATTAAAATTTATGTATAATAATTATGAATATTTTTCCCATTTCTATTCATAATAAAATATATAACTTATTTATGCCATGATCATTGAAAAATGGGAATGTTTCTTATACGTATGTACTACCAACCGTCTACGTGACTATAATTTAGTTCATTTTTTATAAACATGTCTATTTATTATATAATATAATAATTATTTCATTAACATTAATCATGATATTATGTAATAATGAAAATTTTACCATTTTCAAATTACCTAAGTCATTTTTGACATATAAACATAATAAAATCATAAAATCAAAAATGTTCTTAAATAATAATGTAATTGTTATAACATTTTAAAAAGTTGTATAAAAAGAATTATAATTTTGAAAAGGGAAATTATGATAGAAAATAATTGTCCAAATTTTATTAATAAAGATGATAATGAACATATATGATGATTCATACCCAATGTTAGAGATTCATTGTCCAGAAAACGACATTTTAAATGTTTTAATGATTTATGAACTAAATTTATTTAATTTATTTTAATAATAGTAATATTAATTATTTTAAATAATTAATATGGATATTAATATTATAAAATTTATCTTTTTTAATTTCTCTCAAAAAAATTCATTAAATAATATTTTTTGGTTTTCATTAGTATTATTTCTCTCTAAAAACTATATTTAATGCCTATTGTGATAAAAATAAAAATGAATGTTTTTATAACAAATACGACATGAGAATATTTTACCAACATCATGAATCCTTAGTGTTTTTATGTTTATAGTAATATATATGATACTTGATAAATTCTAAAATAACAACATTGTGAAAATGTTTTCATGAATTTTACATGTTATCAAATAATCAGTTATAAGTATAAATATTTCCTCAAAAGAATAATGATTTTTTTAAAATCAATGGGAATATATGATGATTTATATTATTGTATTTTTTTTATAATTATAGCCCTGATTATTTGTAAAATGTTATTTTTTATAATTATTTAGTGTCTAATGGTTTCTTTATATTCTTTTATATCCCTTACTAAGATAATTTTTTTTCACCCCATGTTTTTAAATGTATTTCTCCGATTTTAAGGTATAATAGGTTCAGTGGTGGTGTCAAAATAAATATTGTTAATACTTTTCTTAAATATATTCCATTTAAAAAAAGAATTTTTGTTAGTGAAATTGATACTGAGTATATGTGCCTACACATAATTTGTGGGTTCATACTGTAACAATTACTTCCAATTCACTAAAACAATAAAAAAAGATCCATGTAATCTTAAGAATGTGGACTCTATATACAAAACAATATGAGTTTTAATGATTAATGTTTCATCTAAACAAATTATTAATTTTAGTTCATTAATTAATCTACGATATTAAAAAAAATGTTTAATGCATAATTAACTAAAATTAACATTAAATATATACTATGATTCATAAAATGGTGACATGAAATTTCATCTATTCGTAAATATTTTCCAAACC
Organism: Viscum album; assembly: GCA_963277665.1. Taxonomy (NCBI): domain Eukaryota; kingdom Viridiplantae; phylum Streptophyta; class Magnoliopsida; order Santalales; family Viscaceae; genus Viscum; species Viscum album. Next base: position 1,380,268,358 of record OY728126.1, read on the forward strand.
CAACATGGTTTGAACTAGTTATCCATTTTCATACATTAATCTATAAACCTGAATATTGACCCTAGTTTTCATAATTACCCATTTAATAAATAAATAACCTGATGACTCAACCAAAAAATGTATTACAAAATAATATAGATAAAATTTAGATGAAAGGAAACTCAATTTAAATAATTATAATAACATTATATTCCACAAAAAAGTAATTTAGATATTAATTTTATATAATAAATGTGAATATATTGAACACCATAAACTCGTATTGAAAAAATAAATTCATCATGAAATAAAATCACACATTCTCATATATATTCCACAAATCCTAAAATGTTGTAAACTATTGAAAAATACAATATATTATTAAAACAATTACAATTATCAAGGTCACCAATACTATCCCATAAAAATATCTTTATCATAATCATCTCAAAATAGTTCACATATAAATGGTTATGTTCCCTTACTAATGTTTTTTCCAAAATGATCTGATTTCCATATTATCATTTATCATGGCACCGTATAACATTTTTCTATAAATCCTCATAAAAAAGAACATGTTTTATAGTCCTTATACAAATAATGAATATTATTTTTAAAATTGATATTTAAAATATTTCATAAATCCAAATTCAGATGCACACTAACCATTGTACTTTATCTGTATCAATTGAATAAGCACAACCTTGTTCATTTAACTTTACCTTCAGTATATTCTTTTGAAAATTGGTAATTCATTTATGCAGTTCCCCATCTCCTAAAATATGAGTCATTAATGATTTTTACATTATTTATTTCCCTCTAAATAATGAGTATTTCATCCTTTCTTTCAACAATGATATGAAAATATTATACCTTCCCACCATGTAATATGGTATTTAATTCCACATTTATTAGTTGTTTGAATATATTTATTTCCATCATTACCTTTTTCTATGTTTTAATTTTCCATCATCATATTATCTTATGTCCTCTTAAATGAATATGTCATTGATTATTTGTTTTTGTTATTGAATGAAGATTATTCTATTTCCTTGTTTTATTGGTGGGTTTGATATAAAATTCCCTATGAGGATAATGATTTATCTCATAAGTGAAAATATCAATAATGAACATTTGATTACAAATATAGTTATGAGCATTACTTTATTACCTTGTAAAATAGCCTCCAATCTCAGTTTCATATTCCTCTTACTTCTGGATTAAATTAAAACAAATATCACTATATTTTCTCATTTCCTTCAAGAAACGCAATTTTTTAATAAGAATGCTTACATTATACGTTTTATATTTCTTATTCATCAACAGTGTTTTGAATCAATGACCACCATTGTTCCAAAACACATAAATTATTTTTAACTATTATCATATCTTGTTCCCTTTGATTAAATCCTACTGAGAGAAATATATTCTATATGAAACATTTCCATTACTCAACTACAAATGGATTTCTATAAAAACTTAATGATGGTGGTTGCTGACAAATTAAGATATATTACACTATTACATCACGAGGTGAATTAGTAGAAACCTCAATAAGGGATATATTTTTCTTCAAACCCTAATTAATTTTCAGTAATATAGTTAATATTTTAACAGTTCTAGCGATATTTTTTAATCTATATTCATTTAATATCATATGAATTCAATTTATATATGGGTAATGTGAATTTATATTGTTTCAAATCCATCCTATTGTTTATTCATCTAAAAAAGTATATAATATATATAAGTTTGTAACTTTTTGAAACATAATTTAAATTCACAAAACATCTGATATAATTAGAATAAATATATAAATTTATGCATGTATAATCTCATTTTTAGAGGTAAGGTTCCTTTCATATTTTTTCCAAATAAAATCATATATTATCAATCCCTTCATAATAATTTATAAATAATATTTGAACTATATAAAGAGTATATCCATAGAGTGTCAAAACTAGAAGGTATTAATATCAATTGGAATGTACCATTTAATGATCATGTCATGTCCTACACAATGTTTTCAGTATTTTTACCCCCAGGTATAACTACGTCAGAACCACCATAACATGCAGCATCAAGAAATAATATATTTTCTAGGATAAGAAAATTATATATTCCTTAAAATCATTTGGATGTTCATCTATACTTATACATTAATTGAATATTTTACACATTTACACTTATTTATGGTTTTGTAATAATATCTCCAAGTATTTTTGGTGAACAACCACTGATTCTAACAATGATGACATATTCCTTAGTATTCTACTGTATGTTGTTAAATTATTACAATGTAATATGATAAAAATAACTGTGTCTTGAAGAAAAGAATAGTTATTAGTCTTGGTAAACAAGTAAAATATATATAATATACCTTAAAAAGGAAAACATAAAATAAACCTAGTCCATTCATTTATATTTCCAAATATTCCATTACAAGATCATTTTATAATAATCAAAAATAACATCCAAGTATCCAACAGAAAATAAAACATAAGAAATGTCCGATATAAATAATCACTATGTGTATAGATACAAGGGATTATATAACTAATATATAATAACAAATAAATATTAGAAGGTAAATAATTTAATCGCATTCCATTTAACAAATAAAACGGCCATGAAAATATTGTGGGAAGAATAAATGATTTTTTAATAATTTATTATATTCATTTAAAAGATCCTAATTCATTTCCTGGTAAATTATAACTAATAGATTAATTGTATAGACATATATTACAAATAATATGATGAGAGAATTAGTAATTATGTATATCATAGTTGTAACATCAATTATATATTCTAATACATCCTATATAGATATGTATGGACTTTTCCAAAAAAACCCACGATAGTTTGAATCACAAGAAATACAAATACAACGAGGGGTTATAGAAGGGCTCACCTATCAGTTATTAATTCCAATGAATTATTCATATTAAGTAGATGAAACAAAAAAAATATAAGTATTATTGTTAAAAAATTAGTATATTCAATGTTATAAATTACCCTAATCAATTAACATACTCATAAATAATCCTGAACAATATGGATTATATCATGCTGGTATATCCCAAGTCAAAATGATCAGAAACAATCAATGTTATGAAATTTGTATGGTGTAAATACAATATATAAAAAGTGGATAATTATTAAAATAGTTTTTTATGTTGTTCATGAATAAAAATACCATTAAAATATCATTATATATATATTTTTAAAAAGTAACAATTTTACCTTAGAATTATTTTAATAACAAAATAGTGAAAAAATATAATCAAAATTATTTTATTTCAAAATATTATTTTATCTCTATAAATATATCCTTAAAATATAATATTCATGATTTTTAAAAATGTTTATATTCTATACACATAAAAAAATATTTCTCTGTCCTTTTTTATAAAATCCAATTTTCCATACATGGTAGATGGCTTGCATATTCTTTTAAAAAATATTTCTAAAAATAAGAACATTGTTAAAAATGACAGGAATATATCATTTTTCATTTTTAAATTAATATTATAACATTTATTAAAACAAATATATAGTGGAAATGGGATTTCGACTGAAGACGGAAATAAAAACAATTTTTTAATAAAAAAATTATTTTCAACCCATTATTATATAAATAGAGAAATGTAAATGAAAAACATTTATTACCAAGTCATATCTAGAAGATAATAAATTTGAATAGTTTATTTATATATGTATAAAAGTATTTCAATGTCTTCTGAAATTAAATAAATAATACCGTTAATACATTATATTATATTTGGACAAATATATATATACACACCATAAAATATTAGAGGTGTGTTACATGACATATGACTCAATGAAGGATTATTAAGACAAAAATAACTTTCTAACCGTCTAATTTTCTTTGTATGTATCCAATCCCCTTGTATAATAAATAAAATATTATTATATGTCTATTACTGATACATAAAGATATATATCTCATACAACATGTGATTTAGTCATAGTATTATATAAACCTTTTATTATAAATTCATTGTCAAAATTATTTTATTAAGTGATAATTCAATCGTTTTTCAAGTATTTTTTGTTAATTTATATCTCTCCTTTTACGTTGATCATTATCCAAATATTTAAATAATTCTATAAATGATATAAATTTATAACATATTAATTATATATATATTTAATGAAATCTTTAAAAAAAGATATATAAAATGTATTGAAACTTTCATAAGTATGGTATGTCATATATATGTAAGAACACTGATTAAATTATTTCTTCATGGATTGAATGAAATGAAAATAATTATTATTTTTTATATATCATGTATATTAATCATATAAATCCTTATTATTTTCCATTGAAAAATAAAATTAAATACATTTCACAACGCAATGTGGTGGCGGTTGTCACCATATACGTGTGGGCAATGTTGTTTCTTTCCAACATAGTAAAAGAAATGATGTTATATTTAATAATATATTTATGGAATTTTTTAATATCATAAATGTAATATATATTCATTAACATTTTTCATATTACCTTACAAAAAATTATTATGATAAAAATAAATATCATCAATAGATAGGCGGTGGTCTGCCATCACACTATAAGTGTTATCATATCCACCCACAAATTGGATTGTAAGAAGTTATAACTGACATAATAATTAATAAATAATAATATTTTCATACATTTGAATAAAATTAATTTAATTGATATATCTTTCATTGAATGGTGGTTATGGAAAATGAATTATATCGATTCTTGAGGCAGTAGTCCATCATAGACAAGATAGAATGTTCTGTTTTCTATTTAATATAAGTGGTTAATGATATATGATATGAATTTAACATTACAACATATCATTTTATAGGATATACTTGTGATTTTATATCCTAATCGTTGAATGAGTTTTTATAGGTTTGAATGAATTAATAATATAACACACATGTTGAGGAATAATACATGTTCATTAATGAATATGTGTAGGATTATACATAAATAAGTCATTAATGGGTTTAAAAATTAGAATATGGATCCTAGGATGTGGTTAGAGAAACAAGGAATATTTTCTTTCGGTATTTATGAATCTAATGGGCATTGAATGTGTCAATAAAGAATTATAATTGTTTCATTTTTTCGGATATGGAATTTTGGATATTGAAATCGGATTCCCATGTTTATTTACATACAAAAGGCCTAGAAAATGGGCCATAAAAAACTAATATATAATATGGTCAACATATAGACTTCCAATGGGTGTATAATGTGTTTGATTTTAGTTTTAGCCGATATCTTCTTAGTTTAATCCACCAATATATTTTTACATTAAAGATGATAAATTCATTATATTGTTTTCACTTTTCATTATTGATGGAAGTTACGATCATTGTATTATATATAATAAAACATGATGATTCCAAATATGGAATCCATTTTTCCAAATTCAATTCAACGATTTTGATAAATTCAATTTAAAATTAAACTTATATACGTTATATGGTATTTTATTTTTAAAGAAAAAATTCTAATCATATTATATTGATTTAAAATTATATTTGGATATTATAATGATTAATGGGACACAAATAAGTTAAATTTTAAAATAATTAATCTAAATAATCATTAAAAAATTAACTATATAATTAAATATGGAAATTAATTAATAAAAAAAAATGGTTTCAAGAAAAAAACATCAATTTTCAAAATTTATCAAAAAATTAATCTTTTCACAAATATCCAAAAAAAAATCAACCATTCTATTTTTTTACAAAAGATATATAAAATGTATTTTAGATGTTCATATAATATTTTTAAGGTGTTAATAATTAATTTTAATTTTCTCTTATCAATGTGAAATTATTTTGTGACGACCTAAACCCATATGCCACAAAATGGAACCCTGAATACAATGAGAAAAATTTCCTCGAGAACATATTCTTGAATAGAAGAGGATATCGACTAGCATGTAGGGCCTGGAATGTGTTTGCAGGAAGACAATTTTCTCATTAATAGAATGAAGTACAACAGAAGGAATAAAAAAGATTAGTAAACAACAGAAGAAATGTATATATTATAAATAATTCAATGATGCAAAAATATTCAATAGAAAAATGAGAATAACTATAACTCTGTAAAACAGAACAATGATGATGTAACATACCTCCGCTAGAAAACTGGAATGCATCTATACAAGAAATCAGGCCCAATATGTTCCACATGGTAAAAGAAATAAATGTATACTCAAAGCATTTTGAGATCCCACTTCGTCATCTACTTTCAAGATCCATCCAATCTATACTCAATCATGTTATGGAAGTTGTATGCTTAAATGTTTCAAAACCAACAACCTTGAAGTCTAATTCGTGTAAAAAAAATTTCCCTGAGAGGGTTTGGGAAAAATTGTAGTTGGCCACCAACAATAGTGTCTATAACATCTGACCGGTGTAATGGAATATAGAAATGTGCATGCATGTAGTGTAAAGCAAGATGAAAAATATAACTAAAAACTGATGTACCTTTTGTAGCCCTTGGATGGTGTCTAAACATGTAACCAATTCATTAATTCATTAATTTATATTTAATGTTAATATATCATATTAAAAATATCTAACACTAACATCACTTCTTGATAGTAGAAGTAGTGAAGGTTCCAAGACATAAAAAGAAAACCTGACAAGATATCTAGTCAGGGAGTTCCAGAGTATTAACCAATGTAATGTAAATATCATATAACCTTAACTCAAGAGTATATATGTCTATCTATGTTGTAATATTGTATTCCAAGGGGATTAATATAAGTCATTCCATAATATGGAGTCTATTGTGTCCAATGAGATCAAAAAATATTAAATGAGGATAAGAAAAGGCAAGGCCCTATGAGTTTTCACCACAACACCTACTAGACAATGATGGATCAAATGAGTGTATTAGAAGTATCCAATAATAATTAAAAAGGCCATACCTTAATATACCAAACATCTGAATAGTATACCAGAACCAGAGTCTTAGTGTGTTTCAACGTATGAAAATTGTATTGTTGCACCAGAATGGGGTTCCCGAGAACTATGGTATTATCCACTCCAAATCCAAGGTGATATCAAGACATTACATTCCAATTTGATATTTATATCATGTAATAATACATTTTTCCCAATTATTTCATTCCATTAGTGTGGACTGGTAATTTATAGTCAAAACTATTAATTTATTGGTCCATGCCTTGTCTCTCATTACGGTGATTAGGCCAAGTAGCATTACTACCATTTAATCAAATCATTACTTACCATTAAGGAATATTCAATTAATATATTTCACTCCACTAAAATCCATTAACATAAAAAGGGGTGTTACAGACATGTAACCATTATTCAATCTCATTTTTATGCCCATGTCACATACTTAGTGTACTATACGTTTCACATTTGACTTTTAATAATCAGTTCAGATCACCTACATTAGTTTGGTCATGTGGTGACCATACATTGTACATTAAATTGTGAAATACTCCTTAATAATAATCCATTTATTATAATATGTCTAACCATTAGGACGGTCAAGCAAGGGAACACCCGAACAATGGTTAAAATGTCTCAAAACACTAAATACCCAATTATGGAATAACATTCTACCAGAAGTGGATTGAGTTTTGGGTGTAACCACAATCAACAATTCACAAGTATTGAAATATCATAAACATATGATTATATCACGTATAATCATGGAATGTAATTTTAAGAAACTTTCCTATGTTGAATCGGTGGTCCCCCAAAGAAAATTCCAAAATAAACATACTTTATGGAGAAGATATTGACCCCCCACCATAGGGTTGTACAATACTTCTCCACTTTTATCTTCCCATGATTTTCCATATATTGGATTAGATCTATGAAAAGGTTAAAAATTATCATATGACAATAACTATGTCGGGAGTGAAAGAGAAGAAAAATGACTAAAGGGTACTGGAGTAATTATTTTTTTCACATCCAACACGATGAATGGAAGCTCGATCAGATACCTAGGGAAAAAGATCTCATGGTCCCTAGATTTAGCATAAAAAAAATCTCCAAATTGGGTAAAATGGAGGAATATACCACTGGTTTACAAGTTGAGAGAAAAGGGGAGGATTTATAGATTATTAAGGGAGAATCTTGAAATTTACCCAAAAAAAATATCCTACACATGGTTTGTCAAACTATCCGTAGACTGTAAGGGATGGTTCAACCTGAATGTTTTTTTCCACAGTGTATTTCAAACTATGTGAAATCCATGATTCAATTATCATTAATAAAAAATACTTCATTATAAGATGTATCATCTGTAGTAAGGTCAAGAAAAAGTACACATGAATAGTGGATAAAATTTGTCAACACAATAACATTCTACATGATGCGGATTGAGTTGTTAGTGTATCCACTAAAACCTAATCACAAATTTTTAAAGAGAATAAGTATACAACTCTATCATGTAAAATCTTGTGATATAAATTTAAGAAACATTCTCGGATGGAATTTATGGTCCCCACAAGAACATTCCATAATCAAGGAACTTTTTAAACAGTTTTAGACTACACACCTTATGGGTTTACAGTCCTTCTACTCTTGTATCAACCCTTGATTTTACTCAAATCAGAGTAGATCAATAAAAACTAGAAAACCGCCCATATGATAATAACTAGGTCGAGAACGGAAGAGAAAAAAATGGTTAAAGGGGACCCAATACATACCATTCTGCATCCAATGTGATGAAATGATGCTCGATAAGATGTCAGATGGATGAGATCTGTTGATCACTCTTTTTGGCCTTCAAAAAGATCCATGTGGGTGATTATTATGAAAATACCACGATTTTATGAGTTGAGTGGAATTATATTGATTAATATATCATTATGGGTAAAATTATAAATTTACCCAGAAAATTAGCATGTGCACTGTTTACCCATAATGTTTGTCAAACTGTGCGCAAATTTTAATGGACAGCTCTACTGGAATGGTTTGGTCTGCATGGTTTGCGAAACTGTGTCTAACCAAAAAAATGCTTACTAGGGAAAAGCATACTCTTACATTGTTATGATGTACGACCATGAACCATCCCTGTGAGGTGGATCGATGCGAAAAAACAACATTCACACGGTTTGGAAAACCGTGTAGAATTCCAAAAGGTATTGTCTAAACTATGCGAATAATATGTTTTGTCAAAAAAGATTGGTTCCGGGCATCGAATAAGCGCTAGAAAACCTCAAAAACCTTACTCACTCATTAGGAATCCATATTATGTCGAAATTAAGGATTTATACCAAAAATTAAAGGATCCATAAATATGTGAAAAATGGGTAAATACAGTTAGAACAATTTATGAATAAGCCCAATGATTTTATATTCTATAATAAATTGTCTCCTAATAGTAATGTATGAAATGAAACCACCATTAATAAAAATTTGGGACAACCAAAACTCAGATTCCACTTAACATGTGCCTTGATCTCGGGGGGGGGGGGCATATGGCTTCAGGTGCATTATCCTAAAAATCATAGGCTACCGACTTATAACGAGTGACTTGGGTGTGTCTGTGGGAAGACAATGTCCTCTTTTGAAGAGTGTAGCATATAAGAACAAATATAAAGGATCAGTAAATTGTGGAAGAAATATAAATATAATAACTCAAAAACAGAAGCAATATGATTCAATAAGTAAATTAGAATAGCAATAACTGTATAATATGGAACTATGATGATGTAATGTAATGTCACTAGAATACTAGAAATCATGGAATCAAGACAGTATGCATAATATGTTTCACATTAAAAAATATAACAATGTCTACAAAAAAAATCATGAGATCCTACTCAGGAATTTCCATCCAATCTCCATTCTATTATTTTGTAATAATGTATTGGAATCTATATGATTCCATTAATTAATACCCGTAACCATGTAATCCACATCGGGTACCAAACAGAGAAAAAAGAGGTGGTGATATAAATCTCAATGGGTCACCACCAATGGTTTCAATAACATCCACCCTATGCAATGTAATATAAAAATGTAAAGGCATGTATATATAAAGTAAAAACGTAGTAGCTTATTAATAAAAACACATGTACCTCCATCAACCCATATATAGTGTTTGTACATGTACCCAATTCAATTATTATGTAATTACCATTTAATGTTAATAGGATTCATTAGGAATAGCTAGTAATGACATCACTTCTTGATAGTTCAAGTAGGGAATGTCCTATGATTTTACAAAGAATCCCAAAAAGATATCCTCTGAGGGATGTAAAGACCCAGAAATTCCTTGAATTTTCTTCATAAATTAATGGGATTTTTACGAGTCCATGAGAATTTATGGTGCTTGATTCCGATGCCCATTGAGCCCAGAATCAATTTCAGATTTTTTGTTCGGGTACAATCAGTAAACCTACCAGCGGGATTTTATAACTTTGTAATTGGTGCTCAGAATTAAAATCTGAGGGCACCATTGAACTCACAGTGCCAATATTCTCCTAAGGAGATCATAGCCATAGTTTCTTTCAAAATAGAATGGATGTTAATTTTTGGGGTTTTTAAATAAAATTAAATAAAATAAGTATAACTTATTTTTATTTATTTGGTGGTTAAAACCATTAATTAGAGGTTTGAGGAAGGGCCAATCCACACATAACATCCCTTGGAAGGATATTATTTTAGTGGGACCCACCCGAAGTTTAACACCTCTTGCAATCAAAGATGTGGGGTCCACATTGGCTTTAAACAACCGTTTAACCCCTTGGAACCCCTAATTAAGTGGGGAGCCTCTTCACCTTTCCCTCACTAAAGTGCCATCTCCTTCACTAAATTAATTGGATCGTTTTGAATTATTTTGAATTCATGCCAACAATAAAATAACATAAAATTTTTTTTCAATTTTTTTTGGCAACTCCCTTTTGGTGGAGCCTTGGATAAACATGGATGAATTGAGAGAGCAATATCCTCTCCATGAAGAACACGAATAATTCCCCTCACCCCCGAAGAACAATGAACACTATCTTCTTCATTCTTCAACTTGGGAAATAAAGGGAAGCACTGCCGCCCATGAAGTACATCGACGACGTCATCTTGACTCTTCTTCTCTGAGATCTTCCTCCCCCGACATTGATGGAATGACATCTGCTCACCGCGACTTTGTCAACAATCATCAGAAATTATGGTAGGGGGGATTGATTAATTTTTTATATATGAGTTCTATCCTCTATTCTTTGTCATTCAAATTTCTGGAATATGAAATGCCTAATGTTATCACCATGACAAGGAGTGCTCGGAACACACGAACACGGTCTGACCCTTCCCCTTTGGTTGTAAATGTTTGTTGATGAATGAGGCGGACCGCGAGAGGAACCGACGACGCAAGGGCCACCGGGTCGCTGAAGTGGCGCGGTGCCGTTGCGCTGTGTAATGAACTGGACAACATCCAGGTGGGCCACGATAGAGATGGAGGGGTGTGGTGCTTCCATAGCACGCCAGAAGAAGGGGCCATAGTGGACAGACGATTAGAGCAGTGTCGTCGAATTGCACGGAGGGGTGGAAGACGCGAGCAGGCTAGGCCACAATAGAGGTTTCGTGGTGCCGTCGCGCTGTGCGGAGTCCAGCAGGAACGTGGTGCCATCGCCAGACGGTGGAGGGGTTGGGGATGGCCAGTTTGAGCTACCGGTTGGAACTGAAGGGTCCCACGGAGACCGGGCTGGCGCCACACACCAACTGTTCAGAAGACGAGGGGGTGTGTAACCCCCCCCCCCCATGACATGCCAGTCGGGCCACACAGGCTAGCCAGTAGGGTCGGGCCTCCTCTGGACGGGCCGCAACTCCGGACAGGGCTACCCCATCAGGCTACGTCGTTCTTGGGTCGGGTCACCCCCACAGGAAAGGTCGGACCCCAATCTGGACCCATTTGTCCCGAAAACACTCATTCGCCCATATCATGGGCTACATGAGTCCGATCGACGAACCGTCTGTGTGGACGGAAATTGTAGAGAGATATGGCTTTTTTGGCGTAACCCCCTTGAATTTTGGAGACAATTAGGGTATAATAGGGTTGTTTTGAACCTAAAATCCAACTGAGACCCTAGAACAGAAATGCCAAGAACTCACAAACCAGGTGCCCGATCGACGTGCTGTCTGTTGCGTTGAGACCCATATGACAAGATGGAACCTTGATATACTTCATCTTGGTACTTCGTGACAGTTGATGTATCGACACCATGCTTGAGGAGTGAACCCTCCCAGAATCGAGCATACCTGAGCGAAACACTGTGGCTGGCCGTGCACTGTTGACTGTTCCGAGATCATGTGTTGGTCCGACAGTTCCAATTACTATACCTGGATCATGTGTTGGTCCGATAGAATATCTAGACTAGGATCATTTGTTGGTCAAATAGCTCAAAATATTGGTCCTGGATCATGTGTTGGTCCGACAATGTTGACTTCTGTTCCTGGATCATGTGTTGGTCCGACAAAATAGCTGGTCATGGATGATGTTTTGGTCTGATATCATAGATGACTCAGTGGATATATATGATCATCTGTACCTCTCTACAAATGTTGTATACATGTTTGAGTTGAGTTAGTAACTATTGTGTTTCCTCATGATTGAGATGAGTCATTTGATAAACTAAGGTATATGTATGGAGATATACCAATGTGGGATTCTCCATTGATTTCATACTTTGTGGTATATACTTGTTGAGACCTAGAGGGTCTCGTGTCCCTACTGAGTATCGTTATACTCACCCATGCACGGGCAATGCATGCACCTCGTTGTGTTGCATGCAGACAACAGATCACACTAACGGAGGCCGAGAGCGCCAGGACTGGAAAATACCTAGAGGAGGTCCTTATGACGAGTCGGTGCACAGAGTAGCCTGAAAGACGTAGAGCACTTAGGAGGATATCTATACCTACCCAACTGGTAGGAACAATGGTGGATGATCCTGGAGCTTCTTGTCACCTTCTAGAAGCATTTTTTCCCTTGTACTTTATAGTTGGGCTTGTATTTCCGGCGACTTTTACTTTCCAGCTATTCTTCTGTATACAGTTTGTACATAGTGTTTTACTTCAATTTGCGTACTCTGTTGTGTGTGATTTAGTTTATAAAGGAAATTCCTTCCTAGCATTGGGATTTACTTCTTTAGTTTTAGTCGTCAGCACCTGACCTATAAGAGGCGGGCCCGGGGTAGTCACAATTCGGGCCCTGGGGGACGTGTCGTGACAAATTGTTATCAGAGGAGTTGGTTCTACAATAGAACATAGGAATATGATCTGTCATACTTTGATGCAATGATGTTAAGAGTGTAGAGATTGGTTTTCTATCCCGGGAGTCCAGTGTTGGTGAGGCAGCTGACGTATCCATACACCAAGACCCTGGCCTCTTTTTTCTGGCATAGTACACGAAAACTATGATTGCGTGTGTGTTTCAAGAGTATTATTTGTGATCTCTTTATGATATCTCACCAGGTATAACTTATTGGTAGTGTAAAACCTATTTCAATTCAGGATTCCTCCATGAAGACAGCCAACTAGGGTTATGAGATTTTATACGAGATGGCAGCCCACCAAGCGACGGGGCCTCAGTACAGGGCCCCATCACAGTGGAGGCACCAGAAGTACCAATACTAGTTGGGCCACGAATTCCACCAGCCCCAGCAGTAGAGAGTGCACGCCGCCTGAGCACGTTGCACGTGTTCCAACGCCAGAGGCCGCCCATATTCAGGGGAGAGATAGACCCGCAGGCAGTTGAGGATTGGTTAGAGGCTGTGATGAGATTCATCATGCCAGTAGGGACACCAGTAGACCTTATGGTGATACTTTCCGCGAGTCTCCTTCTGGAAGCACCAGGAAGATAGTGGAGCATGATGCTCCTGGTTCATGATGAGGCGACACTGCTCTGTGTAGAATTCGATAGCCTGTTTCAGGTGGAGTTTATCCCAGCCAATATTCGAGTGGTGTGGATACAGGAGCCACTGCATCTGCAGTATAGTAGCATGACAATGGCATCGTACTAAGTGAGTTTCCCTGACCTCTCACATGTCTCCATGAATATGGTACAGGACCCATTCATCAGTTCTTGGACTTTCAAGCATGGGCTCAAGTGAGAGATCCGAGCCTCGATGATCTCCCTCAGCATCCCGACGCATGTGGGTGTGTTGGAGTTTCCCCTCGTAGTGGAGAATTTTCATGCTAAGTAGACGCCAGTAGAGAGATCCACCACAAGACATCACATAGTAGAGTCTTCTACAGTTGGTTGTAGGATGTTTTCAAAGAGGACTAAGAGGACCAGACCATCGGGTGGATGACCTCAGGATACAAGAACAGTTGTGTGGGTCACTCGAGACAGAGCTAGTCCTACCAGGAGTGGGAAATGATACTCCTATGGTGGGATGGGTCACATGGATTGTGATTGACCGACCCACCGTACAGATGATCGGCTGTCAGTTGAGAGACCTTCTAGGCAGAGGCAGAGGATCGATCGAGGCGGTCCACAGGGGGCAGGCAGACAATGCAGAGGAGTTGGTCGAGCAGCTTGTAGTGAACGACGTTTCGAGTTGTTTCCACCACCACCACCAGGAGGACCACCCCGACTGTAGGGAGATGGCGGAAAAGGGAGAGCTCAACTTCAGTCATCTGAGGCATACGACCACGACGCTTCGGAGACGATTTGAGGTACGATCTGTGTCTACTTCATCATAGTTGTAGTTCTTATATAGACAGGTGATGATCATTATTTCGTAGCCACTACCCTCATTCAGAGCTCACAGATTCCGACGGAGCCGTTGGCTCGATCCTTAAGGATAGAGACTCCTATGGGAGTCGACTCAATGATTAAGCACTGGTTCTAGCAGTGTGAGATTACTATAGTAGGAGAGAGCTTCGACTGTGATCTCCTCGTAGTGGTGGCGAGGCCTTACAATGTCACCATCGGTATGGACTGGTTATCTACAGTTCATGCACAGGTCTACTGTATTAGGAACAATGTGTGGTGTTTCAGCACCGATGGGACTAGGTTCACCTTCATCGGTGAGAAGAGAACCCTTGTAGTGTAGGACGAACATACTTGGTGGAGGGTGTAGTCGATCACTCATCATTTGGCTAGCCTGACCCTCGGAGTGGTGGATGTAGAGAGTCCAACTTATCCTGTAGTGGTGGACCAGTACACATATATTTTCCCCAATGATGTTCCAGGACTACCTCCTCGAAGAAAGGTGGACTTCTACATTGATCTTTACCCCGGGACGGTGCCAATATCTACTCCAGCATATCATATGGATCCTGATGAAAATTCTCAGTTACGAGTAAAAGTAGAGGACTTGTAGGGGAAGGGATTCATCCGGACCTTTGTTTCTACCTGGGAAACCCCGATTCTATTCACCAAGTAGGTTAATGGGAGCTTAAGGCTCTCTTTCTACTATCGTCCCACGAACCAGGTGACCGTGAAGAACAAGTACCCAACTTTGAGGATTGATGACCTCTTTGATCAGCTAAAGGGTGCTCGACGGTTCTCGAAGATATACCTCAGATTAGGTTATCACCAGCTTTGAGTTTGAGATGAGGATGTGGAGAGGACGATCTTTAGATATCAGTGTGGCCACTATGAGTTCTTTGTTATGCCCTTTTGCGTAACCAATGTTCCAGATGTGTTCATGAGTCTCATGAACAGGATCTTCAATCCTTACCTTGGTATCTTTTTCATTGTCTTCATCAACGACATAATGATCTACTCGACTACTGAGGAGGAGCATTCCTACCATTTGTAGGTAGTACAAGACAGACTTCGAGAGAACAGGCTTTATGGTATGCTCTCAAAGTGCCAGTTTTGGATTCGAGAGGTTCCCTTTTTGGGACACGTCATCTTGGAGGCTGGAATTGCAGTGGATCTAGCGAATATTGAGGCAATAAATTATTTGGATCCACCCAGGAGTGTGAAGGAAGTACAAAGTTTCCTAGGCATGGATGGATACTACAAGAGATTCGTTCCAGACTTCTCCAGAGATGCATCACCACTATCAGATTCGACGAAGAAGGGGATACCCTACCTGTGGTCAGATAGATGCCAGTAGAGCTTTCAAGATCAAGAGGTAGAGGGTGACTAGTGACCCCATCTTGAGGCTCCCAGAAGAAGGATTAGGGTACATAGTTTACTATGATGCATCATGAACCGGACTCAGGTGTATCCTGATAGAGGAGTGATCAGTGATCACATATGGTTCTCGACAGATTAGAAAACACGAACAGTACTACGCTAACCATGACCTGGAGTTAGTGGAAGTGGTCTTCCCCTTGAGGATGCGGCCACACAATTTGATGGGAGAACATTTTACCATCTACTATGATCACAAGATTATCAGGTATATCTTCTCTCAAAAGGACCTGATCCTGAGATAGCGGTGTTGTCTTGAGTTCCTCCCGGATTATGACTTTGAGATAGTCTATACTATTGGGAAGGGGAATGTTGTTTAGGATGTGCTCAGCAAGAGGACTGGTATACATCTTCTAGGAGAGGCAACAGAGTATCTGGTTTCCTTACAGATATCCTTTGTGGATAGAGATGGAGCAGCCTTTCTAAAATCTCTTACAGTCACTTTTCCACTTCATCAGCGAGTCACGGAGGAAAAACATGGGGATGCTGACTGTGAGATGCGGCGTGCTCAGATAACCGCAGGGCAGGCACATGATGGATTTTCAGAAGGTGGGGAGAAATTCATTCTCTACAGAGGACGTACTATGGGTCCAGTGTCACTTCAAGAGGAGTTGATGAGGGAGCTACACACGTCCCCTCTACAAGTACATATAGGAGTGGAAAATATGTATCCGGACCTCAGACGACAGCACTTGTGTCTAGGTATAAAGAATGCAGTAGCATAATCGATCTCATGATGCCTCACTTGTCAGCAAGTGAAGGTAGACCACCATGTACCATCAATATTGGTACATCCCATAGAGGTCCCAGAGTGGATGTGGGATGGGATATCCATGGACTTTATGACGGTTCTTCCACATACATCTAGGAGTCGTGATTCGATATGGGTGATCGTTGACATACTCACCATGTCGGCCCACTTCATACTGATCAGAGATCATGGCTCAATAGAGAGAATGATATGCCTCTACGTATAAGAGATTGTGCATTTACATGGAGTAACTACTTCTATTGTGTCCAACCATGACACACGCTTTACTTCCCTGCTATGGAAGGGGTTACTGGATGCTTTCGAGGCAGAGCTTCATCTGAGCACCGCCTTCCATCCTTAGATGGATGAAAAGACCTAGCAGACCATACAGACCCTAGTGGACATGATCTATACTTGTGTCATCGACTTTGGTCACAGATGGGAGGACCACATACCATTGGTAGAGTTTTCCTACAACAGTTATCACTCTAACATCTGTATGGAATCTTTCGAGGCATTGTATGGTCGACCCTACATATCACCACTATGCTAGACCGACCCAGGGGAGTCAGTAGAAGTGGGACCAGATATTGTGCGAGCTACCACAGAGAAGGTGTAGATCATCAATGAGTGGATGAAAACTACACCAAGCAGGCAGAAGTCCTTTGCTGATAAAAGACAGTGGCCATTATAGTTCGAGGATCGCGAATACACCTTTTTATGGGTCTCGACTCGATGAGGTCTAAAGAGATTTGGCTGAGGCGGCAAGCTATCTTTTAGATTCATTGGGCATTTCCTGGTCCTCAGTAGAGTAGGAGAGGTGTCTTACCTCTTATCTCTTCCACCTCAGTTGCACCGGGTGCACGACGTCTTCCACGTATCTCAGTTTAGGAGACATGTTCACGACCCGTCCAACATCATGGACCATAGAGAGATGAACATCGATGACAGGGTGACTTTCACGAAGGTCCCAGTGGAGATTGATGATAGATAATAGTGGTTTATACGTGGATGGTAGATTCCTCGTGTTCACATTCGATGGCAATACGAGAACCACCAAAAGAGCACATGGGAGCAGGAGGCTCAGATGCGTGCTCTTAACCCCATTTTCTACCTTAATTAGTGTTGTAGATTATGGGGAAGTAAATCCCTGATTTGGGGAGAATGTAAATACCTTGAAATTCCATGAATTCTCTTTTTCATAAATTTATGGAATTTTTACCAGTCCACGAAAATTTACGGCGCTTGATTCTGAGGCCCAGTGAGGCAAAAATCAATTTCTAAAGTTTTGTTCGAATACAATCAGTTAAAGTAAGAGCTGGATATTAAAAAATTTGATGTAATGCTCGGAATGGAAATTTGAGGGTACTGTTGAACTCGCGGCTATGATATTCACTTCTGGAGACTTTCACCACATTTGCGCTCGATCGATAATGGAAGTTAATTTTTCGGGGTTTTAAATAAAGGTAAATAAAAATAAATGTAACTTATTTCTATTTCTATGGCGGTTAAAACCTCTAAGTGGAGGTTATAGGTGGCCCCACCAACACATAATCTTCCTTGGGATGATATTAATTTAGTGGGACCCACCCAATGTTTAACGCCTCTTGTAATCAAAGAGGTGTGCCCACACGGCCTTTAAACCCCATTTAACCCCTTGTAATCCCCAATTATGTGGGGAGCCTCTTTACCTTCCCCTCATTAAAGTGAATACTCCTTAACTTAATTAATTGGATCATTTTGAATTCTTTTGAATTCATGCAAACAATAAAATAGTAGACAAATCTATTATTTCATTTTTGTCGGAAACTCTATTTTGGTGGTGCCTTGGAGAAACATGGATGAATTGAAAGAAAAACATCCACTCCATGAAGAACACGAAGAACGCCCCACACCACCAAAGAACGACAAAAACCGTCTTCTTCCTTTTTCAACAAGGGAAATAATGGGAAGCACTTCCACCCACGAAGTACGCTGACGATGTCATCTAGACTCATATTCTAAAAGCTCTTCCCCCTCAGACATTGACGGAATGACGTCTACTTTTCGCGAAATCATAAAAGATCATCGGAAATCGAGGTAGGGGATTTGAGTTATTTTTTTTATATGAATTCTAACCACTATTCATCGTCATTCAAATTTCTGGAATATGAAATTCCAAATGTTATCGCCATGACAAGGAGGGATCAGACCACATGAACACGATCTGACCATTCCCCTTAGGTTGGTCTTGTTTGTTGATGACAGAGGCAGACCGCGAGAGGAAACGGTAGCGCAAGGGCCACCGGGTCACCGAAGGGGCGCGGCGCCATCACGCTGCTAAAAGAACCAGGCTGAGGTGGAGCTGTAGGGCGCGGTGTTGTCACACCGCGCCACACGAAGGTGATTGAGGCCGTGACGGAGGTGGAGCGACCTCGTCACACCCTACATAGGCCAGAAGTACGTCGACGTCGGCATGCTGTGGTGGAGGATCCATGGACAGATGGCTGAGCCGGCCGCCGGTTGACACTACACGCGGGAGCCAAAGGGTCCCGCGGTGACTAGGAAGACACCATGCACCTGCCGTTCAGAAGACGGGGGGTTGTAACCCACCCCCCCCCCCCATGCCGTGGCCGGGCAGACCACGCAGGCTGGCCAACCGTGTTAGGCCGCCCTATGTGAGGCCACACCTACGGGCCGGGCCGCCCCACTGGGTCCGGCCGTCTCGGTCCGGGTAAGACCTGCGGTCCGTCTCCATGCCATAGTGTAATCTGTTTTCCACCACCAATTAAATGGATGGGTATAATGGTGTAAATGATAACTATATATAGTTATTATAACATGATAATAATTCTGAGATATTCAATCATCCACAACAATACCATTCAATGATTATGGGAATGATATCGTGCTCGTACGTACGTACGGCTTACCATCTCCATGGTGCGATGAGATTCGTTCTACATGATTTTCATCAATCCATTATTATTTAAAATAATTGAATAAATAAATATGATATATATTATACTAATAACAACTTGTAAATTATATTAATATTACCTAAAAATAGGAATATGAACTTATCCGACCAAACATACGTATGAAAATAAATCAGTTAATACCCAAACAACGAGTAACAATAAAATTTTATTAACAAACACATGAAAATATTATCATAAATGTTATCATAAAAATAATTATGATTATTTAATATATCTGTAACAATATTTAAATCATTATTCAGGAGGTTCGGATACACACAAAACATATTAGACCTAAGGTAAGTGATAATTATTCTAATCTCATTCTTAATCGAGATTGTTTGTTCGTATGTATTTACTAGGGATATATTTATCATCCACGTCTATGTTTTTTAAAATAGATTCATGTATATTTAATGTTATTTTTAACAATTCATGACTGTCAGTACATGTTATGTAAGGAATCATTCATTTGTTTACCAAACAAGGTACTTTTCCACTTTTCTGTCAAAAGTAGGAGGAAAATGTTTTTTAACTTATACAGCATGAATGAATTGATATGGTTTCATAAATATTAATTTACCTGATTATTAATATGCATTATTTCATGATTATTTTCAACAAAAAATAATTTTTTAAAAATTTTATGTCATTTTGAGAAAAGAAAATGATTTTGGGGAAGAAAATATATTTTCCTCAAGAACCGAGTTCATGTTTTTTATCAAAATATTTTTTCATTTAAGATTATATGGGGTTAGTTTTCTATCCCTATTTTTTAATTTATTTGATTATATTATGATGGAATTATTTTTATGAAGCCCTTTAACTTATATGTATAATGTTATGGTGGCATGATATTTAAGAATCCCATTTTTATTACATGGGTTATGTTATGATGTATGATTTATGAATTTGTGCAACAGATAAGAATGGTTTCATTATGAGATGGGTGGGACCTATATCTCCCTCCAATTAATTGGGTAAGATTTATATCTAATGAGATATACAAGGAAGGAAAGACAATTTAATCTGGTTCAATGATACAGGACTTGAACGTGGAGTGAACATGGTTCAGTAATGGAATTTTTCCGCTATGATGGTCTTGGCAATGAGTTTTGACTAATATGAGATGAATTTCTATGATTATGTGTGTATGCCACAATGTTTCATGTCTTATGTTATGATTATTTGGATTAAAATTCACTACAATGACTTATCCCATGTCATGATATTATGACATCTTTTGCAGGATTTGATTTTCAAAATGTTATGATCTTATGAATATGATATGATTGATATTTCTTTTTTTTCCATTTCTTTGTTTTTGAGCTCACCCTTTGTATGTTTTCTTTTCCCCAGGTCAGAAAGAAGGGTATTAAGTAGGATATGCCAAAAGGGTCTCTACATATCATGAAATAAATGGGAGACAATGTTGATGATTTGTAAACCAGTTGTTTATGTTTCCCAGTTTCTAATGAAACTATACCTATACGGTCCTATCATGGTTCTGTTATATGTTGTAATAAATATTCTTTAATTCTGAAGTAATACCATTGTAGGTAAGTTATGGGTTGTTATATTTTGTATCCATGGAATGGTATAGTCAACCTTTGGAAACCAGGATGTGAAAGCCATAGTAAGAACACTAAAGATATGTCTAATCATAGGGAATAATTATAGTGTTTTATAAATGGCCATGAATAACATATGATAAGTCCTAATGTGTGAAATTTTATTCTTGATTATGTGGTTTTCCTGTTATGATTAGTGTTTCTCACACTACGCTTCTTTATTTTAGTCAATGGCCGGAACCTGAATGTCATGACCCGTCCTCGGGTGGGACCTATATCTTCCTCTAATGCATTAGGTAAAGATTAATATCTCATGAGATAGACATTCCTGGAATGGAAAGTTAATCTGGTTCAGTGATACAGCATTTCGTACAAGCTATGGACACTATGAATTTATTGTGATGCTTTTGGTCTTACTAATGCCCCTGCTATCTTCATTGATATAATGAATATAGTCTTTAGATACTATCTTTATCAGTTTCTGGTTGTCTTTATAGATGATATTCTTATATATTCAAAGAGAAAGGAATAACATGAAGATCACATGAGAATAGTATTGAAGACCCAATGAAAGGAGGATTTATGCCAAATTTACAAAGAGTGAATTTTGGCTTCAAAAAGTTTCTTTTTTGTGTCACATAATCTCAAATGAAGGGATTTCTACGGATCCATAAAAAAGGGAGGTTATTCTAAGATGGTCGAGACCAACAACAGTAACTGAAATCTGATGTTTTCTTGGAATTTATCGGTATTATCGATGTTTTTTGAATGATTTTTCAAGATTATCAAACCCACTCACCAAATTGATTGGAAAGGAGTTAATATTCATCAGATAGAGGAATGTGAAGATAATTTCAATGGGCTAAAAAAATGGTTAGCTAGTGCACCTGTGCTCACATGGCCTTGTAGTGGAGAAAGGGTTTTGATCTACAGTGATGCATCCTAGAAGGGGGTGGTGTGTGTTTTAAGGAAAAATTATAAGTTGATAGCTTATGACTCATGACAATTGAAAATCCATGAGCAAAATTACACAACTCATGATTTGGAGTTTTCTGCGGTAATCGATGTATTGAAGATTTGGAGGCATTATCATTATAGTGAAAGGTGTGATATTTATACTGATCATAAAAATTTATAGTATATTTTCACATAATAAGAGTTGAATATTCACCAAAGAAGATGGTTGTAGCTGATTAAGAATTATGACTGCTCAATTCTTTACCACCCTGGAAAAGAAAACAAGGTGGAAAATGCATTATTTCTAAATAACCATGCTTGCTTATCAATGATGAGGATCTCAAAGGATCCAATATTTAGGGATTTACAATGGTTCGATGATGAAATTTTAATGAATGGGGAGATATAATATCTTTCTCAAAGGAATGTTCAACCATCTATACAAGTGAATATTGAAGAGGCACCGAAGGAGGATGTTGGGCTTAAATAGACGGTGAGAAATGTTCTTAGATTCAAAATTGATTTTTATGGGATAATAAGGATCAGAAACCAGGCATGTATCTCTCCCCTACAAGAATTTAAGAAGGATTTTTTGGTTAAGGCTCGTAGTTCTTCATTATCTATTCATCCTGGATGTATAAAGAAGTACAAGGACCTAAAAGACTAATTTTGGTGGGATGGCATGAAATGAGATATCATCGAATATGTCTCTCGATACTTGGATTGTTAGGACGTTAAGTCCGAGAGACAGAAGTATAAGGGGATGTTACAACCATTACCCACACCATAATGGAAATGGGAAAACATCACTAAGGAATTTTTCATCGGACTTCCCAAACCATCCAAAGGTAATAATGCTATCTAGGTTATAGTTGATTTTCTTACAAAGTAGGAACACTTCAATTATATTGGAGATGATTTATCTCTTGAACCGATTTCAAGGATATGTGTAAGATAAGTGGTATTAATGCATGAAGTACCGCTTTCCATTACATATTATCAGGATATGATGTTTACCTTGATGTTCTGGCGAAGTCTTCAGCATGTTTTGGATACATAGTTTTGTTTCAACACTACCTGTCATCCTCATACTGATTCTCAGTCTGAGAGGACAATTCAAACATTATTAGACATTTTGAGAGATTTCTCTATGGATTTAAAAGATGTTTGGGATCAACACCTATCATTGGTGAAATTTTATTATAATAATAGTTTCACTCTAGTATTCAGATGGCTCCTTAAGAATCACTCTATGGAATTAAATGCATAACTCAAACTTTCTGGGCTGAAGTTGGGGAAAGAAAGCTATTAGGGCCCGATATTGTACATGAGATTGTAGAAAATATCAGATCTATTCAACAACACAATAGAAAAGATCTGAGTCGACAAAAAAGTTTGCCAACAACCGAAGAAAATTCCTAGAGTTTTATGTAGGTGATAAAGTGTTCTTATGAATATCTCCCTGGAAGAGTGTAATGAGATTTGGAAAGAATGGAATGTTGTGCCCCAGGTATATCCTTCCTTTTAAAATACGAGATCGTATTAGGAAGGTATATAACTGATTGGAACTTCTACCAAATCTCTCTCAAGTTCATGATGTGTTCCATGTATCTCTCTTGAAAAAGTACATTCCAGATCCCTCACATGTACTAAGCTCAGATGTTGTACCGTTGGAACATGATCATTCTTATGAAGAACATCCGATATAGATTCTAGATCGTAGAGAAAAATTTCTATGAAACAAGATGACTCACTTGGTTAAAATTTTATGGAGGAACCATAATTTAGATGAAGCTACATGGGATCTTGAGGATATGATGAGGAAGAGGTATCCTCATTTGTTTGTTACGAATTGAAGAATTTTGAGGGTGAAATTAATTTTAAGGGGGAAGAATGTAACACCCTGATATTTTATGAGAAATATATTTTTTATGTCTTATATTATATGCAACACTAATGTAATCTCTCACTACACGCAACACTGGCTTGGCGTGCGTTACATGTAATAGCAACCTTCCTCGATAGCTTGTGTTGTACACAATACCGAGTTTCACTAAATAATTTTATATTATTAAAATATTATATAAACTAGCCGTTATAAATATTATTAACCACATTTTGAATTTTATAAATCATTATAATTCATCTTACATATGATATGAGAAAGAAACCAATTTTTTAGATAAAAGAATTATTTTTTTCAAAATTGTAGTTTTTCCTCCTTTTGATGGCGCACACATTTTAAATCTAATTTTTTTAAAATTTATGAGTTCAATTTTTCAAGATAAAACTCTTCTTTTGAATCAGGATATAAAAATTTACAAGGGATACATTTTTTATACATTTATGATAACATTCATATTTTGATGAATAGTAAAAATACGCTAAATTTTTCTTAAAAACAACTTATTTCATCAAGATATTTTATATGATTAAATTATAAAATACAATGGGTTTAAAGTATAAATAGAATATATTTTTACTATTCAATATAATTTATGTCATTATCATTAATTTTACATTGAATTTAAAGGTATAAACAAATCAAACTTTTGCAATGTTTTAAATTTTAAAACCCATTTTCTCAACAACATGATTAATTTTTAAATTAATTTCTGCATCTTTTGTGTATTGAATTTGAAAAAATGGATTCCACATTTGGAATCAGTAGGTAAAAATTATGTTAATTGTATAATTTTTATTTTGTGGCATTATAAATAGTAATTACGATATATTTTATTTACCATAGTTGAATATAAATCAGGAAATTAAGGGTAAAAATAATATTATAAAATTATCCCAACACCTGAAAAAATTCTATCGGATGAAGAAAAGTTGAAACAAATCACCTAAGTGTTGAAATAGATTCATTTCATCTATTTTAACCATGAAAATGATGTAATTATTATTAAAACCAACGAATTTGACAATATGTCACTCTCTTATATCTTATAAGTGTAATAATTTTAATTTGGTGATAAACTTCACAAAACATCGAAAATAAATAGTCTCCATAAATATAATAAAACTATACACATCATGTTAATTTATTATAAATTTTAATATATTGAATAATTATCATTAATGATAACAAAATAGTAATGTATAAATTATTTTATTGATTGAAATATCAAATAAATTGTTATAAAAATATTAAAATAAATATTTTATGAACTATTTAATGTGCTCCACGAATTTTCTACATATATATGACATGTTATAAATCTATTAAATATTTTGGTTTGAATATAACCTTTGTGTGTATTTTATTTAAATACCAAAAAACTGAATAGTTCCACAATTGACACTATTGTTATCTTATAAAATTATCATATTATTAAATTTTTTAAAAAATCACAAAAATATTTAAAAAATATAAATATAAATTTATATGGTTTTAAATGTCATAAATTATCCAATTATGGAACATTAGACTCACATAAGTAATTATTTATAACAATTTAAAATTTTGAATATTATTAACACAAATAAAATTAAATATATTAAAAATGGATAAATCAAGTAGATATGGTTTAAAATAAATTTCCAACATGTCTAAATTTTATTGGATGATGAGATTACAGCCCTATCTAATATCATATTCTAATTTGAGTCATTTTGTAAGTTCTTATGTGGGATTTGGTTTTATTATAATTAATATTTTAGAGGTTTCCAAAAGTCCCCCTCTCCTCTCTTATAAAAGGGCGCCTCCTCCCTCTCCTATTGATAACATTTTAATAATTCATGCTCAGACAAAACCTATCCATTTCTCTTCTCCAATTCCATTGAAACATATTAGAGGTTCTGGTATTCTTCAATTATCATATTTTGTGCCCTTAGAGGAGGTTTAAAAGTGGTGCATCAAAAAAGAGGTAATATCCTTTACCGATTCCTTCAAATTTATTTCTTCTTCTACTTACTCTTATTTATTGGTTTAATTATAAATTAAAAACATCAGTATCAATAATATACTGATGGTTTCATTATAAACATTTAACCACCCCATTTCAACTTCTATCCATCCTACTGGAAAAAAATCACCTCTCCTGCGTACGTTTGAAATATTGTCTCCACACCGCGGGGTAATCTGTTTTCCACCACCACCTTACTTGGATGGGTATAATGGTGTAATGAATAACAATATATGGTTATAATAACATGATAATAATTCTGTGATATTCTATAATCCACTACAATACCATTCCATAATTATGGGAATGATATCGTCACTCGTGCATACGTACGACTTACCGTCTCCACGGTGCGATGAGATTCGTTATACATGATCTTCATTAAACAATGATTATATAAACGAATTGAATGAATAAATATGATATGTAATATAATCATACAATTCTATAAATGATATTACTATAACATAAAAATATGAATATGAACTTATCATAAAAAACATATATATGAAAATAAAGTAATTAATACCCAAACAACGAGTAACAATGAAATGATACTAACAAATGGTAGAAAATATGATCATAAATGTTATCTTAAAAATAATTATGATAATTTAATAGATTTTTAACCTTATTTTAATTATTATACTTGAGGCTCAGATACACACAAAACATATTGGACCTAAGGTAAGGGATAATTATTCAAATATCATTATTAACGGAGATTTTTTATTCATAAGTATTTACTAGGGTTATATTTATCAACCATGTCACTATTTTCTAAAAAAAATCATATATGTTTAAAGTCCTTTTTACCAATTTTTTACTTTCACTACATGTTATGTAAGGAATATTTCTTTTGTTAACAATATGAGATACTTTTTTAATTTTCCCTCAAAAGTACGAGTAGAATGTTTTTTTAACTTATACAGCCTAAATGGATTTTTAGAGTTTCATAACGCTTTATTTCTATGAAGCTTCCACATCAGGATTTCAGGAGTATTTTTATCAAAAAATAATTTCTTTTAAAAAATTTTCTCTTTTTGAAAAAATAAAATGATTTTGAAGAATAAAGGATCTTGCAAATGAAGCATCATGGAAATACATCTTTATGAGAACAAAATAATCCATTCATGTCGTATATGTTTAAAAGAGTAGTCTCCCTGTACTTTTTCTGAAAAAGTGAAAAAGTATATCGTATGGTAAATAATAAAATGATTCCATAAATAACATATAGAGAAAGTCAAAAGTTGCTAAAAAGGTCTTTAAACATACATGAATTTTTTTTAAGAAATCATGGACATGGAAGATAAATATCATCCCAGTAAATACTTACGAATAAACAATCTCGGTTAAGAATTAGATTAGAATAATTTTCCCTTACCATTAGTCCCATATATATCATGTGTATCTTAACCTCCTGTATAATGATTTAAATAATTTTATGGATCTAATAAAGAAAAATAATTATTTTTATGATATCATTAATGATCATATTTTCATTTGTTTGTTAGTACCATTTCATTATTACTCTTCATTTAGGTATTAACATCATTATTTTGATACATATGTTTTGTCAGATAAGTTCATATTACTCTATTTAGGCTATAGTTATATCAATTAAAAAATGGTAGTAGTATAATATATATCATATTAATTCATTAAATTGGTTTATATAATCATGTTTTAATGAATATCATGTCGAACGAATCTCATCGCACCGTGGAGACGGTAAACCATTCGTACGCACGAGAGAAAATATCTTTCCCATAATTATTGAATGGTATTTTAGTGGATGATAAAATATCTCATAATAAGTATAATTTTATAATAAACATATATAGTTCTTCTTTACACCATTATACCGATCCAAGTAAGGTGTTGGTAGAAAATAGATTACCCCAAGACATGGAGACATTATTCTGTACGTACGCATGCGCGGTGATTTCGTTTTTCGTAGGGCGGATAGAAGGTGAAATGTTGTTGTTTCTTATTTATAATAAAATATCATTATATTATTGTTACCAATTTAATTACATTATAATGAAACAAATAAATAAGATTAATTAGAAGAAGAAATAAATTTGAATGAATCGGTAAAGGATATTAACTCTTCTTTGACGTGCCTCCTCTAAACCTCCACATAGGGAACTAAAGGTGGTCTTTGAAGAAGACCAAGGCCACTAGAATGTATCTAGGGAAGTGGAGAAGATAAATTTATAGGTTTTTTCCAGGATTGTATGCTCAAAATTTTGTGAATAGGAGAGGGAGGATGTTCCCATTTATAAGAGAGGAGAGGGGATCTTTTGGAAACCTATAAAATATTAATTTATAATAAACCCAATCCCCACCTAATAACATCTAAAATGACTAAAATTAGAATATGAGATGAAATAGGGTTGTATTCTCATCTTAAAATAAAATTTTGACATGTTGGAGATTTATTTTAAACCTTATCATTTTGATTTTTCTTATTTAATCTATTTAATTTTATTTGTGGTAATAATATTCTAAATTTCAAATTGTTATAAATAATTACTTAGGTGTTGTGAATTGTCCATAATTGGATACATTATGAAATTTTAGACTATATAAATTTAAATTTAAAATTTTTATATATTTTAGTGATTTTCTAAACAATTTAATAATATAATATTTTTAAAAAAATAACATTAGTGTCAATCATGACACTATTCATTTATTAGAATTTAAATAAAATCCACATAGAGGATATATTCAAACAAAAAAATTTAATAGATTCATAACATGTCATATTTATCTAGAAAATTAGTTGATCATATTAAATTGTTCATATAATATTTATTTTAATATTTTTATAACCATTTATTTGATATTTCAATCTATAAAATAATTTCTACAACACTATTGTGTTATCGCTAATGATAACTATTTAATCCCAAAAAATTATAAATAAATTCACATGATGTAGATAATTTTATTGTATTTCTGGAGTCTATTTCTGTTTTATGGTTTATGTTGTATATCACCAAATTAAAATTATTACACTTATAATATATTAGAGAGTGGCATGTTGTCACTTTATTTGGTTTTAATAATAATTACATCTTTTTCCTAGTCAAAAGTCAATGAAATGAATCTATTCTGACCCTTAGATGATATGGGTAAATAGAGATTCATCATATAAAATTTTTTCTGGTGTTAGGATTATTTTATATTCTTATTTTTAACCTTAATTTTCAGATTTACCTTTAACGGTGGTAAATAAAATTTACAGAAGTTACTATTTATAATGCCCAGAAATAAAATGTACGAAGACCCATATATTACGTACATTGTTATTACTTCATAATTGAAGCATATTTATTACAACATATAATAGAACCATGATAGGACCATATAGGTATTGTGTCTTTAGATACTGGGAACCATAAACAACTTGTTAATAAATCATGTACATTTCCTCCCGTTTATTACATCATATCTAGAGTCCCTTTTTTAATATCCTACATAATACCATTCCTCCTGACCTGGGGAAAATAAATCACACTAAGGTTTATCTCCAATGCATAGTAAGGGAAAATAAAGAAAATATCAATCATATCATATTCATAAGAACATAACATTATGAAAATCTTATCCTGCAAAAGTTATCATAATATCATGACATGGGATAAGACATAGTAGTGAAATGTAATACCAATAATCCTAATATAAGACATCAATAATTTTTTCATACACACATTATCATAGAAAATTATTTAATATTAGTCAATACTCTTTGACATGCCCATCATAGTGGACAAAGACCATTACTGAACTGAGTTCACTCCACATTCCAATCCTGTATCACTGAACCAAATTAACTTGTTGTTCCAGCCATTTATATCTCATGAGATATAAATATTTACCCAATGCTTTGGAGGGAGAAATAGTTCCCATCCATCTCAATATTAAAAAATTATTATGTGTGCCCCATAATCATAAATCATACATCATAACTTAACTCATGTAATAAAAATGGGATTTCTAAACATCATTACATCATAACAGAATTTATATAAAATAATGGACTTCATAAAAATAATACCATCATAACATAATCAAATAAACGTAATAATAGGGATATAAACCTAACCCTATATCACCGTATATGAAAAATAATTTTGATAAAACACTTGAAATCAAGTATTTAGGAAAATATCCTTTCTTCTTCAAAAACATTTTCTATTGTCAAAATGGCATAATTTTAAAAAGAAATGAATTTTTGAAAAAAATAGTCACAAAATCTTGCATAGGAAATGTCATGGAAATAAAGATTTATGAAACCTTAAAAATCCATTCATGCCGTAAAAGTTAAAAACATTCTCCTCGTACTTTTTCTGGAAAAGTCGAAAAGTACCTCGTATGGTAAAAAAATAAATATTCCATACATTCTATGTAGTGAAAGAGCAAAATTGGTAAAAAGGACATTAAACATAAATGATTTTTTTTAGAAAACATGGGCATGGATGATAAATATAACCCCATTAAATACTAACAAATAAACAATCTTTGTTAAGAACAAGATTGGAATAATTATCCCTTACCTTAGGTCTGATATGTTTCATGTGCATATGAACCTCATGTAAAATGATTTAAATAATGTTACAGTTCTATTAATGAATAATAACTATTTTTAGGATAAAATTTATGATCATATATTCATCAATTTTTTTGTAACTTTTCATTGTTACACATTGTTTGGGTATTAACAGCTTTATTTTCATACGTATGTTTTTTCAGATAAGTTCATATTCCTCTATTTAGGTTATAATTATATAATTTATAGAATTATATTAGTATAATATATAACATATTTATTCATTCAATTTTTTTATAAAATCATGGTTTAATGATGATCATATAGAACGAAGCTCATCGCACCGTGAATACGATAAGACGTACGTACACACACGATATAATATCTTTAACATAATTATTGAATGGTATTTTAGTGGATGATTGAATATATAAGAATTAGTATCAAGTTATGATAACAATATAGAGTTATTATTTACACCAGTATACCCATCCATGTATGTTGGTGGTGGAAATGTGATTACCCCACGGCGTGGAGACGGTATTCCGTACGTACGCACATGCGATGATTTCATTTTTTATATGATGGATAGAAGGGTAAATGGGGTTGTTTTATATTTATAGTAACATATCATTATATTATTGATACTAATTTTATTACTTTATATTTAAAAAAATAAATAGGTGGAAGTAGAAGATGAAATAAATTTGAAAGAATCAGTAAATGATATTATCGCTTCTTTAATGTGCCTCTTCTAAACGTCCACTTAGGGTACTAATGTTTGTATTTGAAGATAACCATGACCTATATTATGTTTATAGGCAAGTGGAGAAGAGAAATGGATAGGTTTTGGCCGAGTATTAAGGCTCAAAATGTTTTGAAGAGGAGAGGGAGGAGCTGCCCTTTTATAAGAGAGGAGAGGGGCACTTTTGGAATCCTCTAAAATATTAATTTATAATAAACCCAAACCCCACATAAAAACTTCCAAAATGGCTCAAATTCGAATATGAGATGATATAGTGTCGTAATCTCATCGGACAATAAAATTTAGATATGTTGGGAATTTATTTTAAACCGTATCAACTTGATTTATCCTTATTTAATATATTAAAATATATCTGTGGTAATAATATTCTAATTTTTAAATTATTATAAATAATTACTATTGTGATTTTAATTTTCCATAATTCTATATTTAAGGCCATTTTAAACCATAAAAATTTCAATTTAAATTTTTTAAATATTTTTGTTATTTTTTAAACAATTTAATAATAAGTTATTTTTATTAAATAACAATAGTGTCAATTTTGACACTATTCAATTATTTGAATTTAAAAAAAAAACTACACAGGGGATGTTTTTATTGTATTTCTAGAGACTTTTTTTGATGTTTTATTAAGGTTATCAAAAAAATACAATTATTACACTTATAAGATATAAGAGAGTTACATGTTGTCACTTTCATTGGTTTTAATAAAAGTTACATCATTTTCATGGTCAAAAGTCCATGGAATGAATCTATTACAACCCATAGGTGATATGGGATGAGTTATGTTCATCCAATAGAGTTTTTGTAGGTGTTATTATAATTTTATAATATTATTTTTCGCCTTAATTGCCTAATTTACCTTTATCTGTGGTAAATAAAATTTAACGTAGTTATATTTATAATGACCAAAAATAAAAAGTACCCTATTAACATAATTTGGAAATATTGATTCCAAATATGGTATCCATTTTTTCAAATTCAATACAAAAAACATGCAGAAATTAATTTAATAATTCATCCGATTGTTGTGAAAATGAGTTTTAAAATTTAAAACATTGCAATAGATTGAAAGAATTATACATATGAATTCAATGTAAACTTAATTCTAATGACATAAATTATATTAAATGGTGAAAATATATTCTATTTATACATTAAAACCATTAAATTTGATAACTAAACCATATAAAATATCTTGATGAAAAAAGTTGTTTTTAAGAAAAATTTAGCGTGTTGTTACTATTAATCAAAACATGAATGTTATCAGAAAAGTATCAAAAATGTATCCAATGTAAATTTTTATATCCGAATTCAAAATAAGTAGTTTTTTTAATTGATCTCATAAACGATTAAAAAGTATATTTAAAATTGGTGTGCCATCAAAAGGCAGAAAAAATTCATTTTTTAAAAAAATAATTCTTTTATCCGAAAAATTGATTTTTTTTCATATCATATCTAGGATGAATTATAATGTTATTTAAAATTAAAAATGTGGTTATTACTATTTATAATTGATAGTTTATATAATATTTTAATAACATATCATTGTTTAGTGAAACTTGGTAATGCATAAATTGCAAGCTATCGAGGAATGATGCTCTTGCGTGTAATGCTTACCAAGCCAGTATTGCCTGTAGTGAAAGCTTCCTTTGGTGTTGCGTATAACATCAGACATAAAAAAATATTTATCATAAAATCTCATGGTGTTATATTCAACCCCATTTAAAATTAATTTCGCCCTCAAAATTTGTCACTTTGCAACAAACATATGAGGATACATCTCCCTCATCATATCCTCAAGTTCCCATGTAGCTTCTTCTAATTGTTGGATCCTCCAAAAAACATTAACTAAGCTAGTGGTTTTTTTGTATAACTTTTTTTCTACGATCCAAAATCACTATTGTCTTTTCTTCATAAGAAATATCTTTCTCCAGTGGTACAACTTCTGAGCTTAGTACATGTGAAGTATTAGGTAAGTACTTTCTCATGAGAGATACATGGAACACATCATGAACTTGAGAGAGATTTGGTGGAAGTGAAAATCAGTAAGCTACCTTCCCAACACGATACATTATTTCAAAAGGAACGATATACCTGGGGCACAAATTTCCCTTCTTTACAAATCTCATCACTCTCTTCTAGTGAGATATTTATAAGAACACTTTATCACCCACATCAAACACTAGGTCTTTTCATCGGTTGTCTGCATAACTTTTCTGTTGACTCTGAGATGCTCTTATGTGTTTTTGAATAGTTCTAACCTTTTTTGCCATCTTATTAATAAGATTAGTTCCTAATAGATTTCATTCCCCAACTTCATCCCAGAAAGTTAGAGTTTTGCATTTCATTCCATAGAGATATTCATAAGAAACCATCTGAATACTAGAGTGAAAGATATTATTATAAGAAATATCCACCCAAGTTAGGTGTTGATCCCAAAAACCAATGAAATATATAGAGAAATATCTCAACATGTCTTCCAAAGTTTGAATTTTCCTCTCAGACTGACCATCTGTCTGAGGATGATAGGAAGTGCTGAAATATAACTCAATATCAAGAGAATGCTAAAGACTTCACCAGAACATTGAGGTAAACATCGGATCCCAATCAGAGATAATTAAAAGTGGTACTTTATGCAATCTTACCACTTTTTTTACATTTATCCTGGAAAGATGATCAAGAGAGAAATATTTTCTAATAGCATTTAACTGTGCTGACTTCATAAGACGATCAACTATAACCCAGATTGCATTATTACCTTTGGATGTTTTGGGATGTCCTATGACAATTTCCATTGTGATTTTTCCCCTTTTTCATTCTAGTATTGGTAATGGTTGTAACATTCCCTTAGACTTCTGTCTCACAAAGTTAACTTACTGACAAACCAATCATCAAGAGACATATTTGGTGATATCTATTTTCATTCCATCCCACCAAAATTTATCTTCTATTATAAATTGATACTAATTTTGATATATTCTATCATCCAAAACAATACCATTAAATAATAATGGGGACAATATCGTCACTCGTGCATACATACGACTTACCATACCACGGTGTGATGAGATTCATTATACATGATCTTCATTAAACCATTATTATATAAACTAATTAAATGAATAACTATGATATATATTATAAAAATACCATTCTATAAATGATAAAACTATAACCTACGAATAGGAATATGAACGTATCCGAAAAAAACATACATATGAAAATAAAGCAGTTAATACACAAATAATGATTAACAATGAAATGTTACTAACAAAAGGATGAAAATATGATCATAAATGTTATCATAAAAATTATTATGATTCTTTAAGATATTCGTAACATTATTAAAATCATTATACAGGAGGTTTGGATACACACGAAACATATCAGACCTAAGGTAAGGGATAATTATTTTTATCTCATTCTTAACTGAGATTGTTTATTAGTAAGTATTTACTGGGGTTATATTTATCATCCATGTCCATGTTTTATAAAAAAAATCATGTATGTTTGAATCCATTTTTACCAATTTTTCAGTTCCACTACATGGTATGTAAGGAATCATTCTTTTGTTTTCCATATAAGGTACTTTTGGACTTTTCCAGAAAAAGTACATGGAGATGTTTTTATAACTTATACGATATGAATGGATTTTTACGGTTTTATATCTCTTTATTTCCATGAAATGAAATTAATTTTTGAACCATATCACCTAAGGGTTTGAATATATTAATTTTGTGGTCTTTTGACCATGAAAATGTTGTAATTATTATTAAATCCAATGAATGTGACAACATTTCATGCTCTTATATCATATAAGTGTGATGATTTTAATTTGGTGATAAACTTCATTAAACATTTAACATAAATAGTCTCCAAAGACCAATAAAATTATCCAAATTATGTAAATTTATTTAGAATTTTTAGGTATTAAATAATCACCATTAATGATGACACAATAGTTATGTAGAAATTATTTTATTGATTGAAATATCAAATAAATGGTATTAAAAATATTAAAATAAATATTATATGAACTTTTTAATGTGATCCTAAAATTTTCAAGATAAATACGACATGTTATGAAACTCTTTAAAGTTTTTTTTCTAATATATCCTCTGTATGGATTTTATTTAAATTCAAATAAATGAATAGTGTCCAAATTGACACAATTGTTATTTTATAAAAATAATATATTAATAAATTGTTTAAAAAATCAAAAATATATTTAAAAATTTTAAATTGAAATTTATATGGTAGAAAATGTGATAAAGTACTCAATTATGGAAAATTCACAACACATAAGTAAATATTTATAGCAATATAAAATTTAGAATAGTATTACCACAAAAAATTAAATAGATTAAATAAGGATAAATCAAGTTGATAATGTTTAAAATAAATTTCCAACATGTCAAAATTTTATTTTCTGATAAGATTACAACCCTATATTATGTCATTATAGAATTTCCGTCATTTTGGAAGTTTTTAATTGTATTTGGGGTTTATTTTAAATTAATATTTTAGTGGTTTTCCAAAGTGCCTCTCTCCTCTCTTATAAA
Organism: Viscum album; assembly: GCA_963277665.1. Lineage (NCBI taxonomy): Eukaryota > Viridiplantae > Streptophyta > Magnoliopsida > Santalales > Viscaceae > Viscum > Viscum album. The sequence goes on from OY728126.1 coordinate 1,380,304,547, forward strand.
AGGGCACCTCCTCCCCCCCTTTTCACAAACTTTTGAGCAATCATGAACTGCCAAACCCTATCCATTTCTATTCTACACTTCCCTAGAAACATACTAGAGGTCCTGTTGTTCTTAAAAGACCATCTTTAGTGCCCAAAGAGGACGTTTAGAAGAGGCGCTTCAAAGAAGAGTTACAATCCATTACCAATTCTTTCAAATTTATTTCTCCTTCTGCTTACACTTCTTTATTTTATTCATTATAATGTAATAACATCAGTATCAATAATATACTGATATGTTATTGTAAATATGGAAAAACCCCATTTTACCTTCTATCCATCCTGTGAAAAACGAAATCACCGCTCGTACGTACGTACAGAATACCGTCTCCACGCTGTGGTGTAATCTGTTTTCCACCACCACCTTAGATGGATGGGTATAATTGGGTAAATAATAATTATATATGGTTATTATAACATGATAAAGATTTTAGATATTCTATCATCCACTACAATACCATTCAATAATTATGGGAACGATATCATCACTCGTGGGTACGTACGACTTACCATCTCCACAGTAAGATGAGATTCGTTCTACATGATCATATTTAAAAAATGATTATATATATGAATTGAATGAATAAATATGATATATATTATACTAATACCATTATTTAAATGATATAACTATAACCTAAAAAGAGAAATATAAACTTATTCAACAAAACATACATATGAAAATAAAGTAGTTAATACCCAAACAAAGAGTAACAATGAAATGTTACTTACAAATGGATGAAAATATGATAATAAATGTTATCATAATAATAATTATGATTCTTTAAAATAATGGTAACATTATTTAAATTATTATTCATGAGGTTTGGTTACACACAAAACATATCGGGCCGAATGTTATGGATAATTATTCCAATCTCATTCTTAACCGAGATTGTTTATTCATCAGTATTTGTTGGGGTTATATTTATCATTCATATCCATGTTTTCTAAAAAATAAATTCATGTATTTTTAAAGACCTTTTTACAAATTTTTTACTTTCCCTACATGGTATGTATGGAATCTTTCTTTTGATTACCATACAAGGTACATTTCGACATTTCTGGAAAAATAACACAAAGAATGATTTTTTAACTTATACGACATTAATGGATTTTTTTCTATTTCAGATCAAATTATTTCAAGGAAGATTCATATGAAAGATTTAATTTTTATTTTTAAAAAAAATCTTTTCTTTTATAATTTTATGTCATTATGAGAAAAGAAAATGATTTTGAAGAAGAAAGGCTATTTTTTTCAAGAACTAAATTCAAGTGTTTTATCAAAATAATTTTTCATCTAAGATGATATAGTGTTAGGATTCTATCCCTATTAATACATTTATTTGATTATGTTATGATGGAATAATTTTTATGAAGTCCATTATCTTATATAGATTATTTTAAGATTGCATGATGTTTAAGAATTCCATTTTTATTACATCGGTTATGTTATGATGTATGAATTAGGATTTTGTGGCACACATAAGAATGGTATCATTATGAGATGTGTGGTACCTATATCTCCCTCCAATTAATTGGGTAAATATTTATATCTCATTTGATAGACTTGGGTGGAACATCAATTTAATCTAGATCAGTGATATTGGATTGAACAAAGATTGAACTCGGTTCAATAATGGACTTTCTCCTCTATGTTGGTCTTGGAAATTAGTCCTCACTAATATAAAATGATTTTATATGACTATGTGTGTATACCAAAAAATTTCATGTCTTATGTTATGATTATTGGGATTACATTTTACTACTATGACTTAACCCATGTCATGATATTATGACCTGTTTTGTAGGTTAATATTTTCAAAAAGTTATGTTCTTATGAATATGATATGATTGATATTTCATTTGTTTTCCCTTACTGTGCATTTGAGCTCACCCTTTGTATGTTTTATTTTACCCAGATCAGGAAGAAAGGTAATAAGTAGGATATGAAAAAAGAGAATCTAGATATTATGTAATAAATAGGAGACAATGTAGATGATTTATGAACCAGTTGTTTATGTTTCTCGGTTTCTAATGACACAATACATATACCATCCTATCATGGTTCTGTTATATGTTGAAATAAATAGGCTTAAATTAAGAAGTAATAACAATATATGTATAGTAAGCGTCATTTTATGATATGACCATATATGTATAGTGTATTTAGAAAATGAGAATCATAAAAAACTATTTCATAACTAATCTACATTGTCTCTAATATATTTAATCATATTTAGAGTCCCTTTTTCCATATCCTACTTAATACCCTTATTCCTGACATGGGAAAAATAAAACATACAATGGGTGAGCTAAATTTCTCAGCAAGGGAAACCAAATGAAATATCAATCATATCATATTCACAAGAACACAATATTTTGAAAATCTAATCCTGCAAAAGAGATCATAATATAATGACATGGTATAAGTCATAGTATTGAAATGAAATCCCAATTAAAATAGCATAAGACATGAAACATTGTGGAATAAATACATAATCATAGAAAATCATTTCATATTAGTCAAGACTCATTCCCAAGACCACCATAGCAGGGAAAGTCCATTACTGAACCGAATTCACTCCTCGTTCCAATCTGGTATCACTAAATCAGATTAACATGTTATTCCAGCAATGTATATCTCATGAGATATAAATCATTACCCAATGCATTGGAGAGAGATTTCAGACCCACCCATCTCATAATGAAACCATTCTTATGTGTGCCACAAAATAATAAATCATACATCATAACATAAACTGTGTAATAAAAAGTTTTTATTTAACATCATTCCATCATAACATAATCCATATATGATAAAGGAATTCATAAAAATAATTCCATAATAACATAATCTAATCAATTTAATAATAGGGATAGAAACCTATCCCTATATTATCTTAGAGGGAAAGTTATTTTGATAAAACACTTGAACTCAGTTCTTGATGAAAATATCCTTTCTTCTTCAAAATCATATTATTTTCTCAAAATGACATAAAATTTTAAAATAAATGAGTTTTTTTTGTAAATAAACTTGAAATATTACATAGGAATCTTCATGGAAATAATTCATTATGAAAGCGTAAAATTCTATTCATACTGTATAAGTTAAAAAAACATTCTCCTTGTAATTTTTCTAGAAATGTTGAAAAGTAACTCATAGGGTAATCACATGAAAGATAACTTACATACCATGTAGTTAATGTCAAAAATTGGTAAAAATGATGTTAAACATACAAGAGTTTTTTAATATAACATGGAAATTGATGATAAATATAACCCTAGAAAATACTTACGAGTAAACAATATCGGTTAAGAATGAGATTGGAATAATTATCCCTTACCTTAGGTCTGATATGTTTCATGTGTATCCGAACCTCCTATATAATGATTCAAATAATGTAAAGGATCTATTAATAAATTATAATTATTTTTATGATAACATTTATGATCAGATTTTCATCTGTTTTTTAGTAACATTTCATTGTTACTCGTTGTTTGGGTATTAACTGCATTATTTTCTTACGTATGTTTTTTCAGATAAGTTCATATTCCTCTTTATTTGTTATAGTTATGTCATTTAAAAAATGGAATTAGTATAATTTATATCAAATTTATTCATTCAATTGGTTTATATAATCATGTTTTAATGAAGATCATGTAGAATAAATCTCATCGCACCATGGAGATGGTAAGCCGTACGTACACACGAGCGATTATATCATTCCATTAATTATTGAATTGAATTATAGTGGATGATAAAACATATCATAATTAGTATCATGTTATTATATCCATTTATAGTTATTCTTTACACCATTATACCCATCAAATAACGGTGGTGGTGGAAAACAGATTACACCATGGCGTGGAGAGGGTATTTTGGACGTTCGCACGCGCCATGATTTCCTTTTCCATTGGATGGATAGAAGGTGAAATTGAGTTTGTTTTATATTTATAAAAACAAATCTCAGTATATTATTGATACTTAGGTTATATATTTATAATGAAACAAATAAAGAAGAGGAAGTATAAAAAGAATTAAATTTTAAAGAATCAGTAATGGATATTACCTCTCTTTGACGCACCTCTTCCAAAACCTCATTTAGGGCACTAAAGTTGGCCTTTGAATAATAACAGTACCTCTAGTATATTTCTATGGAAGTGGATAAGATAAATGGAGAGGGTTTGGTCAAGATTTAAAGCTCAAAATTTTGTGAAGAGGAGAGGGAGGGGGTTCTCTTTTATAAGAGAGGAGAGGGGCACTATTGGAAACCTCTAAAATATTAATTTATATTAAACCCAATCCCCACATAAAAACTTCCAAAATGACTCTAATTTAATGATTAGATGATATAGGGTTGTAATCTCATCACTCAATAAAATTTAAACATTTAAGAATTATTTTAAACCTTCTCAACTTGATTTATTCTTATTTAATATATTTAATTTTATTTGTGGTAATAATATTCTAAATCATATATTGTTATAATTAATTAATTATGTGTTGTGAATTGTATATAATTTTGTAATTTATGGCATTTTAGACCATACTAATTTTAATTTATAATGTTTAAATATATTTTTTATTTTTAAAACAATTTAATAATATGTTATTTTTATAAAATAACTATTGTGTCAATATTGACACTAATTATTTATTTTAATTTAAATAAATACCACAAAAAGGATATATTAGATAAAAAAATATTTATTAGATTCATAACAAGTCAAATTTATCTACAATATTTGTGCATCATATTAAATAGTTCATATAATATTTATTTTAATATCATTAAATCTATTTTTTGAAATTTCCGTCACAATCTAAAGTCTACATCCATATTGTGTCATAATTAATGATAATTATTTAATCCACAAGAATTATAAATAAATTCACATGATGTAGACAATATTATTGGATTTCTGGGGACTATTTATGTTCTAAGTGTTATAATGTGTATCACCAAATTAAAATTATTAAACTTATACGATATAAGAGAGTGACATGTTGTCACTTTATTTGGTATTAATAATAATTATATCATTTTCATGGTCAAATGTCCATGAAAAAAATCTATAAGACTCCTAGGTGATAAGGGTATACTTTTATTTATCCAATTGAATTTTTGAAGGTGTTAAGTTAATTTTATAATATTATTTTTACCCTTAATTGCTTGATTTACCTTTACCTGTGGTATATAAAATTTACTATAGTAACTATATATAATGCCAAAAAATAAAAAGTAGCCTATTAACATAATTTGGACCTACTTCTTCCAAATATAAAATCCATTTTTATAATTAAAATACACAAAAATTAAAAAAAATTAATTTTAAATGTAATCCGATTTTTGAGAAAACGAGTTTAAAAATTTAAAACATCGCAAATGATTGAAATTTTTATACCTATGAATTCAATGTAAAATTAATGCTAATGAAATAAATTATATTCAACGGTAAAAATATATTCTTTTTATACATTAAAACCAATAAATTTCATAATTTAACGGTAGATGTTATGTTGATGAAAAAAGTTGTTTTTAAAACAAATTAGTGTATTTTTACTATTAATCAAAATATAAAAGTTTTCATAAAATTATCAAAAATTTATCAAATGTAAATTTTTATATACTGATTCTAAATAAAATGTTTATTTGGTCAAATTGAACTCATAAATGTTTAAAAAATTAGATTTAAAATGGGTGCGCCATCAAAAGGGGAAAAACTGCATTTTAAAAAAAATAATCTTTTATCCGAAAAATTGTTTTTTTTTCTCATATCATATGTAAGATGAATTCTACTGTTAAAGTCTAGTTTATAAATTTTAGTTTATATTTTATTTTAGTAACATATCATTGTTTAATGAAAATCGGTATTTCGTACAACGCAATATATCAAATAAGGTTTCTCTTGCATGTAACGTAAGCCAATCCAGAGTTGCATGTAAGGAAAGCTTCCTTTGGTGTTGGGTATAATATTAGACATAAAAAAAATATTTTTCATAAAATCTCAGGGTGTTACATTATACCCCCCTTAAAATTAATTTTACCTTTGAAATTCATCACTTCATAACAAACAGATGAGGATACCTCTCCCTCATCACAACCTCAAGTTCCATTGTAGCTTCTTCTAAATGGTGGTTCTTACATAAAACATTAACCTAGAAAGTTGTGTTGTTTCGTAGAACTTTTTTTCTACGATCTAGAATCACTATTTACTGTTCTTCATAAGAATGATCTTGATCTAGTGGTACAACTTTGGATCTTAGAACTTGTGAAGAATCAAGTTTGTACATTATCAAGAGAGATACATTAAACACATCACGAACATGAGAGAGATTTGGTAGAAGTTCCAATCATTAATCTACCCTCCCAACATGATCCAATATTTTTGAAGGACTGATATACCTGGGCTCCTTTGTCCCTTCATTCCAAATCTCATTGCTCTCTTCCAGGAAGATATTCGTAATAACACTTTATCACTCACTTTAAACTCTAGGTCTTTTCTTTGGTTGTCATCATAACTTTTTTGCAACTATGAGATGCAATTTTGTGTTATAGAATAGATCTGGCCATTTCATTCATCACATAACCAATATAATGTCCAAATAGCTTTCTTTCCCCAACATCATCCCAACAAGTTTGAGTTTTGCATTTTTTCCCATTGAGAGCGTCATAAGGAGCCATCTAAATACTGGAGTGAAAGCTACTATTATAAGAATATTCTACCAAAGGTAGGTGTTGATCCCAACCACCATTGAAATTCTATGAGAAAGCTGCCAACATGTCTTCCAATGTTTGAATTTTCTTCTCAGACTGATAGTCTGTCTGAGGATGATAGGCAGTGCTGAAACATAACTCTGTATCTAGAGCATACTGAAGACTTCGCCAGAACATCGACGTAAACCTCTTATCCCAATCGGAGATAATGGAATGTGGTAATCCATGATATCTTAACACTTCCTTTACATATATCCGGAAAATATGATCAAGAGTGAAATATTATATAATAGAATTGAAGTATGCCGACTTCGTAAGACGATATACTATAACCGAGATAACCTTATTTCCTTTGGGTGTCTTGGGAAGTCCGATAACGATGTCTATAATGATGTTTTCCCATTTCCATTCTGTTATGGGTAATGGTTGTAACATCCCCTTATACTTCTAACTCTCAGCTTTAACGTGCTGAAAAACTAAGCATCAAGAGACATATTCAGGGATATCTCTTTTCTTAATATCCCACCAAAAGAACTCATTAATGTCCTTGTACATCATTTTAATTCTAAGATTAATACAAAATGATGAACTATGAGCCTCATCCAACAGCTCCTTCTTTAATTCTTGTATGGGAGGAATAAATACACAATTCTTGAACATTATTATCCCATCATAATAAAGGTTGAATCCATGAACATTTCTCACCTAATTTTTAAGCCCAACATCCTCCTTCTATGCCTCTTTAATATTCACCTGTATAGATGGATGAACATTCATTTGAGAAACATAATATTTCCCCCCTTTCATTAACATTCCATGATCCATCCTTTATAAATCCATAAATATTGGATCAATTGTGATCCTCATCATGGATATGCTAGCATGATTCTGTCGACTTAATGTGTATGCCACCTTGTATGCTTTCCCATGGTGGTAATGAATTTAGCAGTCATAATCCCTAATCAGCTCCAAAAATCTTTTTTGGCGCATATCCAGCTACTTTTGTTGGAAAATATACTTTAAAATGTTATGATCAATATATATATCACACATTTCCCCATAAAGATAATGCCTCCAAAACATTAATGCAAGGATTCCCGCAACTAACTCCAAATCAAGAGTTGGGTAATTTTGCTCATGGATTTTCAACTTCCGTGAGGCATAATATATCACTATATCATATTTCATGATAACACACCCCATCCCCTTCTTGGATGTATCACTATAGATCACAAACCTTTCTCCACTCCAAGGTAGTTTGAGAACAGGTGCACTGACTAACCTTCTTTTTAGACATTCCTCCATCTAAACAATCATAACTCCTTTCTGAGTCAATTTGGTGAGTGGGTTGGATAATATTGAAAAATATTCCACAAAATGTTGATAATACCTAGATAAACCAAAAAAAAAATTGGATTTCAGTTAGTTTTGTTGGCCTTTACCATCTTTCAATAAGCTCCATTTTTTGTGGATCCACAGATATCCCTTATTTTGAGATTATGTGACCCAAAAATGAAACTTTCTTATGCCAAAATTAACACTTGGTAAATTTGGCATAAAGATTCTCCTTTCTCAGGGTCTTCAATACAATTCTCTAGTGATCTTAATGTTCCTCAATTCTCTTTGAATATACAATAATATGGTCTATAAAGACTACCAAAAACTGATCAAGATAATCTCTAAATACGGTATTCATTAGATCCATGAATATAGTAGGGGCATTAATAAGACAAAAAGGAATCACTATAAATTCATTGTGTCCATAACACGAGTGGAATGTTGAATTTTGTATATCCTCATTTCTGACCCATATTTGATGGTATCTTGAATGATGACCAATCTTGGAAAATTATTGAGCTCCGCGTAGTTGGTCAAATAAGTCATTAATGTACAATAGATGATATTTTTTCTTCATAGTTATCTTGTTAAGTTCTTGATAACCATTAAAAAGTATCATCGATCCATCTTTCTTCATAACAATAGAACAGGTTCCCCCCAAGGTGACACACTAGGGCGTATGAATCCCTTATCAAGATTATTTTGGAGTTTCTTCTCTAATTACTACAACTCAATTGGTGCCATTATATACGGTTTCTTTGAAATGGGAATAGCACCCGTTATGAGTTCTATTGAAAACTCAACTTAATGGTTTGGGGGAAGACCTGTAAATTCCTTTAGAAATACATCATCAAACTCGTGTAAAAATTTCATATTCTTAATACTGAATTTCTCTCCAAACATTTGAGATAAAAAACCTTCATTTATTGGAATCAAGACCTATAAGATGAATGAAATTTCCACTAGAAGGTTATATGCATCCTTGCATTGATAAATGATCCTAGATTGACCAGTAATATGAAATGTGACTACCCTTATTTCGAAATTGATATGAGATCCATATAAAGAAATCCAATTCATTCCAGGAATCAAATAAAATTCCACTATCGGAAGGATAACAAGATTTATAGGAATCAGTTTCCCACAAACCTCAATCAGAGAAGATTTTTAAACCTTTGATGCGACTATTGTGCGATTAAGAGTTGGCACAGCTAACTCACTATATAATTGCTGAGGTAATATGGATATAAATTTATAAAATTAATCAGAAATAAAATATTTGGTGGGTCTAGAATCAAATAAAACATTTTCTACTTTAGATTGAATGGTAAGTGTACCTTTAACAACTTCATTATCATACTCCAAATCGCCGATAGTAACTGAACATGGCATTCCATTGTATTTGGCCTTATGAGTTCTTTGATGTCGATCATCATTCATAACCCTTGAATTAAAGCATTGATTTTCATAATTCCCCATTTCTTGGCACTTGTAACATTGATGTGTAGGATGTGCATTCTATGTATCATTTGCTTAGTTCGCATCAAAAATGCAGTTTTTCCACCTTTTGATGGCGCACCCATTTTAAATCTAGTTTTTGAAATGTTTATGAGTTCAATTTGACAAAATGAACATCTTATTTTGAATAAATACATAATAATTTACATTGGATAAATTTTAATACTTTTCTGATAACTTGCATATTTTGATAAATATAGAAAATACGATAAATTTTTCATAAAAATAAATATTTTTATCTTGATAATTTATATAGTTAAATTATAAAATTTAATGGTTTTAAATTATAAATAGAATATATTCTTACCATTTAATATAATCTATGTCATTAGCATTAATTTTACATTGAATTCATAGGTATAAACATTTCAGTCTTTTGCAATGTTTTAAAATTTAAAACTCATATTCTCAACAATGGAATTAATATTTAAATTAATTTCTACAACTTTTGTGTATTGAATTTGTAAAAATGGATTCCATATTAGGAATCAGTAGGTCCAAATTATGTTAATAGGATAACTTTTATTTTTGGGCATTATAAATAGTAACTACGGTAAATTTTATTTACCACATTTAAAGGTAAATATGGAAATTAAGGGTAAACATTATATTATAAAATTATCCTTACACCTTCCAAAATTACATTGGATGAATAGAAGTCGACCCATATCACCTAAGGGTCTGAATAGATTAATTTCAATGAATTTTGTCCATGAAAATGATGTAATTATTATTAAAACTAAAGAAAGTGACAACATGTCACTCTCTTATATATTATAAGTGTAATAATTTTAATTTGGTGATAATCTTCATAAACCATCGAACATAAATACTATCAAAAAGCTAATAAAAATTGATACATCTTCTAAATTTATTTATAATTTTTAGGGATTAAATGATTATCATTAATGATGGCATATTAGTGATTTTGTAATTATTTTATTGATTGAAATATCAAATAAATTGCTTTAAAAATACTTAAATAAATATTATATGAACAATTTAATGAGATCCACGAATTTTATAGAATACTATTACATGTTATGAATCTATCAAATATTTGTTTTTTAATATATCCTCTTTTTTAATTTTATTTAAATTTAAATAAATGAATAGTTTCAAAATTGAATGAATTGTTATTTTATAAAAATAACATATTATTAAATTGTTTAAAAGATCACAAAAATATTTGAAAAATATAAATTGAAATTTATATATTCGAAAATGCCATAATGTATTCAATTATGGAAAATTCATCACACATAAGTAATTATTTATAACAATTTAAAATTTATAATATTATTACCACATATAAAATTAAATAGATTAAATAAGGATAAATCACGTTGATAATGTTTAAAATAAATCCCCAAAATGTCTAAATTTTATTGGATTACGAGATTAAAACCCAATATCATAAAATATGTCAATTTTAGTAATTTTTTAAGTTTTTATGTGGGTTTTGGGATTATTATAATTTAATAATTTAGAGGTTTCCAAAAGTGTCCATCTCCTCTCTTATAAAAGGTTACCTCCACCCTCTCCTATACATAAAATTTTGAGCCTTCTTTATTGGAATAACCCTTTAAATTTCTCTTCTACAATTCCCTATAAACATACTAGAGGTCCTGGTCTTCTTCAAAGACCAACTTTAGTGCCCAATGAGAAGGATTAAAAGCGGCGCGTCGAAGAAGAGGTAATAAAATTTACTGATTCATTCAAATTTATTTCTTCTTCTACTTCCTATTATTTATTTTTTTCACTATAACGTAATAACATCAGTCTCAATCATATACTGTTTTGTTATTTTAAATTTGGAACAACCCCATTTCACCTTCTATTCATCCTATAGAAAATGAAATCACCTTGTGCGCGCACGTACGGAATACCGAGTTCCACTAAAAAAAGTATGTTACTAAAATATTATATGACCTAGACATTATAAAAATTATTAACCACATTTTAAATGTTATATAAAATTATATTTCATCAGACATATTATATGAGAAAAAATCAATTTGTCTGATAAAAGATTTATTTTTTTAAAAAATGCAGTTTTCTACCTTTTTATGGCGAACCAATTTCAAATATAATTTTTTAAATGATTATGAGTTAAATTTGACAAAATAAACATCTTATTTTGAATCAGAATATAAAAATTTACATTGGATAAAATTTCGATACTATTCTGATAACTTCCATATTTTGATGAATAGTTAAAATACGGTAATGTTTTACTAAAAACAACTTTTTTCATCATGATTATTTATATGGATAAATTATAATATTTAATGGGTTTAAAGTATAAATAGAATATATTTTTAACATTTAATATAATATATGTCATTATCATTAGTTTTCCACGTAATTCATAGGTATAAAAATTTCAATATTTTGCAATTTATTATATTTTAAAACTAATTTTCTCAACAATTTGATTAATTTTTCAATTAATTTCTGCATATTTTGAATATTGAATTTGGAAAAATGGATTCCATATTTAGAATCAGTTGGTCTAAATTATGTTTTTAGGCTCCATTTTATTTTTGGGCATTATAAATTGAAAATACGGTAAATTTAATTTACCACAGTTAAATGTAAATCGAGCCATTACGGGTAAATATAATATTATAAAATTAACTTAACACCTGCCAAAATTTTATTGGATGATTAAAAGTAGAACCATATCACCTATGGGTATGAATAGATTCATTTCATGGTCTTTTCACAATGAAAATGGTGTAATTATTATTAAAACTGAAGAAAGTGACAACATGCCACTCTCTTAGATATTATAAGTGTAGTAATTTTAATTTGGAGATTAACATCATAAAAAATCTAAATCAAATAGTCTCCAGAAAAGAAAATAAAATTATCTACATCATCTGAATTTATTAATAATTTTTAGGTATTAAATAATTATCATTAATGATGACACAATAGTGATGTAGAAATTATTTTATAAATTGAAATATCAAATAAACGGTTTTAAAGGTATTAAAATTAATATTATATAAACTATTTAATCTTCTCCATGAATTTTATAGATAAATATGACATTTTATTAATCTATTAAATAATTTTGTTCGAATATATCATATGTTTGGATTTTATTTAAATTAAAATAAATGAAGTGTCAAAATTGAAAATATTATTATTTTATAAAAATAACATTATATTAATTGTATAAAAAATCAGAAAAATATTTAAAATTTATAAATTGAAATTTATATGGTCTAAAATATCATAAAGTATCCACTTATGGAAAATTTACAACCCATAAGTAATTATTCAGAACAATTTAATATTCATAATATTTTTATGACAAATAAAATTAAATAGATTAAATAATGATGATTCAAGTTCATAAGGATTAAAATAAATTCCCATCATGTCTAAATTTTATTGGAAGATGATATAACAATCCAATCTTCTCTCATATTCGAATTTGAATCATTTTGGAAGTTTTTATGTGGGGATTGGGTTTATTATAAATTAATATTTTAGATGTTTCCAAAAGTGCCCCTCTCTACTCTAATAAAAGAGCACATCCTCCCTCTCCTCTTCACAACATTTTGAACCATAATGCTCAGTCCAACCCTATCCATTTCTCTTCTCCAATTCCATGGATACATTATAGAGGTCCCGTTCATCTACAAATAACAACTTTAGTACCCTAAGAGGTGGTTTAGAAGAGGCACGTCAAGGAAGATGTTATATCCCTTACCGATTCTTTCATATTTATTTATTCTTCTAATTAATAATCTTTATTTGTTTCATTATAAATTAATAACAACAGTATCAATCATATACAGATATGTTATTATAAATATTAAACAACCCCATTTCACCTTCTATCCATCTTACAGAAAATGAAATCATCTCGCGTGCGTACGTAGGAAATACCATCTCCAAGCCATGGTGTAATCTGATTTCCACCACCACCTTAAATGGATGAGTATAATGGTGTAAATAACAACTATATATGCATATAATAACATGATAATAATTCTTAGATATTACATCATCCACTACAATACCATTCAATAATAATTTTAACAATATCATCGCTCGTGCGTGCGTACGGCTTACCGTCTCCACGGAGCGATGAGAATCGTTCTACCTAATCATTATTAAACCATGATTTTATAAAAAATTTAAATGAATAAATATGATATATATTATACTAATACCATTCTGTAAATGATATTACTATAATCTATAAAATAGTAATATGAACTTATCTGACAAAACATACATTTTAAAACAAAGCATTTAATACCCTAACGACCTGTAATAATTAAATGTTACTAACAAACGGATGAATACATGATCATAAATGTTATAATAAAAATAATTATGATTATTTAATAGATATGTAATGTTGATTAAAAAATTATACCGGAGGGTTGGATAGACACGAAACATATCGGACCTAAGGTAGGGGATAATTATTCCAATCTCGTTCTTAACTGAGATTGTTTATTCGTAAGTATTTACTAGGGTTATATTAATCATCCATGTCCATGTTTTCTAAAATTAATTATCATGTATGTATAAATGAATTTTTAACAATTTTTTACTTTCACAACATGGTATGTAACTAATATTTCTGTTGTTTACCATACGAGGTACTTTTTGACTTTTCCGGGAATAGTATGAGGAGAATGTTAACTTATACGGCATGAATGAATTTTTATGTTTTCATAACGCTTTATTACAATGAAGATTCCTATGAAATATTTCATTAATATATTAAACAAAAAGTAGTTTCTTTTAAAAATGTATGACATTTTGAGAAATGAAAATGATTTTGATGTAGAAATGGTATTTTCCTCATGAACTGAGTTCAAGTGTTTTATAAAAATTATTTTCGATATAATGTGATATAGGGTTAGGTTTATATCTCTATTATTACATTGATTTGATTATTTTTTGATGGAATTGTTTTTATTAAGTCCTTTATCTTATATGGATTGTTTTATGATGGCATGATGTTTAATAATCCCATTTTTATTACATGGGTTATGTTATGATGTATGATATATGTTTTTGTGTCACACATAAGAATGGTTTCATTATGAGATGGGTGGGCCCAATATATCCCAAAAATTAACTGGGTAAATATTTTTGTTTCCTGAGATATACATGGCTAGAACAACAAGTTAATCTGGTTTAGTGATACATGACTCGAACAAGGAGGTAACTCAGTTTAGTAATGGAATTTATCATCTATGATGGTCTTGGCAATGAGTCTTGACTTATATGAAATAATTTTCTATGATTATGTGTGTATGACACAATGTTTCATGACTTATTTTCTTATTATTGGGTTTACATTTCACTACTATGACTTATCGTAGGTCATGATATTATGATCTCATTTGTAGGAAAATATTTTCAAAATGTGAAGTTCTTATGAATATGATATGATTGATATTTCTTTTCTTTTTCCTTTATTGAGAATTTGAACTCACCCTTTGTATGTTTTCTTTTCCCCGGGTCATGAAGAAGGTTAATATGGATGATATGAAAAAATTTATTCTAGATATTATGAAATAAATTGGAGACAATATAGTTTATTTATGAACAGGTTGTTTATGTTTCCCAGTTTCTAAAGACATTATACCTATACGGTCTATCATGGTTCTGATATATTTTTTAATAAATATTCATATATTATCCAAGAATTATCTAGATAAATATGACTTGTTATGAATCAATTAAATATTTTTGTTTGAATATATCCTCTATCTGGATTTATTTTATATTCAAATAAATGAATAGTGTCAAAATTGACACTATTTTTATTTTATAAAAGTAACATATTATTAAATTGTTTACAACGTCACAAAATTAATTAAAAATTATAAATTGAAATTTATATGGTCAATAATTTCATAAGGTATCCATTATAGACAATTAAAAACTAATAAGTAATTATTTATTTGAATTTAAAATTTAGAATATTATTACCACAAATAAAATTAAATAGGTTAAATAAGGATAAATGAATATGATAAGGTTTAAAATAAATTCCAAACATTATTAAATTTTATTGGATGATGAGATTAAAACCCTATATCTTATCATCATTGAATTTGAGTGATTTTGGATGTTTTTATGTGGGTTTCGGGTTTATTATAAATTAATATTTTACAGATTTACAAAAGTTCCCCTCTCCTCTCTTATAAAAGGACACCTCCTCTCTCTCCTCTTCAAAACATTTTGATCCTCAATTCTTGGACAAACCCTGTCCATTCCTCTTATCCACTTCCCTAGAACCACTATATAGGTCCTAGTCTTCTTCAAAGACCAACATTATTTCTGTAAGAGAAGTTTTAGAAGAGGTGCATCAAAGTAGAGATAATATCCTTTACCAATTGTTTCATATTTATTTCTTCTTATACTTACTCTTCTATATTTGTCTCATTATAAATTAATAACATCAGTATCAATAATATACTACTATTTTATTATAAATATGAAACAATCACATTTCACCTTCTATCCATCCTACGGAAAATGAAATCACTATGCCTGCATAAGTACGGAATATCGTCTCCAAGCTGTGGTGTAATCTGTTTTCCACCACCAACATACATGGGTGGGTATAATGGTGTAATGAATAACTATATATTGTTATTATATAGTGATATTAATTCTGAGATATTTTATCATCCACTAAAATACCATTCAATAATTATGAGAACTATATTCTCACTCGTGTGTACATACGGCTTACCATTTCCATTGTGCGATGAGATTCGTTCTACATGATCTTCCTTAAACCATGATTATATAAACGAATTTAATGTGTAAATATGATATATATTATACTAATACCATTATTTAAATGATATAACTATAACCTAAAAAGATGAATTTAAACTTATCCGAGAAAACATTCGTATGAAAATAAAGCAGTTAAAACCCAAACAACCAGTAACAATGAAATGTTACTATCAAACGGATGGAAATATAATGATAAATGCTATAATAAAAAATAATTATGAATCTTTAACATATTTTTAACTTTATTTAAACCATCATACAAGAGGTTCGTATATACACGAAACATATCAGACCTAAGGTAAGGGATAATTATTCAAATCTCGTTCTTAACTGAGATTGATTATTCGTAAGTATTTACTGGGGTTATATTTATCATCAATGTCCATGTTTTCTAAAAGAAAATCATTTATGTTTTAATTAAATATTAAAAATTTATTACTTTCACTACATGTTATGTAAGGAATTTTATTTTGTTTACCCTATGAGGTAATTTTCCTCTTTTTCGGCCAAAGTATGAGGAGAATGTTTTTTTAACTTATACGGCATGAATGAATTTTTACGGTATCATAACTCTTTATTTACAAGAATATTCCTATTCAATATTTCATGATAATTTTTAAAAAATAATTTCTTTTAAAAATTTATTTCATTTTGAGAAAAAAAAAATTTTATCAAGAAATGATATTTTCTCAAAAAATGAATTCAACTGTTTTTTCAAAATTATTTTCCATCTAATATGATATAGGGTTAGGTTTCCGCCTTTTAATGGCGCTCACATTTTAAATTTAATTTTAGAAAATTTTATTAGTTCAATTTGACAAAATAAACTTCTAATTTTGAATTAGGATGTAAAAATTTACATTGGATAAATATTTGATACATTTCTGAGAACATTCATATTTTGATGAATATTAAAAATACTCTAAATTTTTCTTGAAAACAAATTTTTTCATCAAGATAATTTATAAGGTTAAATTATAATATTTAATTGTTTTAATGTATAAATATAATTTTTTACCATTTTATATAGTTTATGTCATTAGAATTTATTTTACATTGAATTCATATGTATAAACATTTCCATCTTTTAAAATATTTTATATTTTAAAACTCATTTTCTCAACAATGTGATTAATTTTTAAATTAATTTCTATATCTTTTGTGTACTGAATTTTGAAAAACTGATTCCATATTTGGAATCATTAGGTCCGTATTATGTTAATATGTTACTTTTTATTTTTGGGAATTAAAAATAGTAACTACTGTAAATTTTATTTACCACAGATAAGGGTAAATCATGAAATTAAGGGTAAAAATAATATTATAAAATTATCCTAATACCTGCCAAAATTCAATTGGATGAATAGAAGTCGACACATATCATATAAGGGTCAGAATAGATTCATTTCATGGAAGTTTGACAATGAAAATGATGTAATTATTATTAAACCTAAGAAAGTTACAACATGTCACTCTCTTATATATTATAAGTGTAATAATTTGAATTTGGTGATTAAATTCATAAAACATCGAACATATATAGTCTCCAGAAATCTAATAAAATTATCTATATCATGTTAATTTATTTACAATTTTTAAGGATTAAATAATTTTCATTAATGATGACATAATAGTGATGTAGAGATTGTTTTATTGATTGAAATATCAAATAAATGGTTGGAAAAATATTAAAATAAATACTATATGTACTATTTAATGTGCTCCATTAATTTTATAGAAAAATATGACATGTTATGTATCTGTTAATGTTTTTTTGAATATTTAATATGTGTGGATTTTATTTAAATTCAAATTAATTAATAGTTTTGACAATGTAAATATAGTTATTTTATAAAAATAAGATATTAAATTGTTTAAAAAATAACAAAAATATTTAAATATTATAAATATAAATTTAATTGGTCGAAAATGTCATCAAGTATCAAATTATGGAAAATTAAGAACACATAAGTTATTATTTATAATAATTTAACATTTGGAATATTATTACAACAAATAAAATTAAATATATTAAATAAGGATAAATCAAGTTGATAAGGTTTAAAATAAATTTTAAAAATGCCTAAATTATATTAGCTGATTATATTACAACCCTATATCTTCTCATCTTCAAATATGAGTCATTTTGGAAGTTTTTATGTAGGATTTGGGTTTATTATAAATTAATATTTTAGAGCTTTACAAAAGTGCTTCTCTCCTCTCATATAAAAGGGCACCTCCTCCCTCTCCTCTTCACAAAATTTTGAGCCTTCAAGCTCGGCCAAACCCTGTCCATTTCTATTATCATCTTCCATAAAAACATACTAGTGATCATGGTCTTCTTCAAATACCATCTTTAGTTCCTATGTGGATGTTAAGAAGAGGCACATCAAAGAATATGTAATATCCTTTACCGATTCTTTAAAATTTATTTTTTCTTCTACTTTATATTAGTTATTTATTTCATTATAAAGTAAAACAATAATAATCAATAATATACTGATATGTTGTTATTAATATTAAATAACCCCATTTCACCTTCTATCCATCATAAGGAAAATGAAATCACCGCGTGTGCGTACGTACGGAATATCGTCTCCACACCGTGGTGTAATCTTTTTTCCACCACCACATTACTTGGATAGGTATAATAGTGTAAGGAATAAGAATATAAGGTTATTAGAACATGGTTCTAATTCATAGACATTATATGACCCACTAAAATACCATTAAATAAATATAGGAATGACATCGTCGCTCGTGCGTACGTACGACTTACTGTCTCCACGGTGCGATGAGATTCATTCTACATGATCTTCATTAATACATGTTTATATAAATGAATTGAATGAATAAATAAGATATATATATTATACTAATACCATTCTCTAAATTATATAACTATAACCTAACAAGAGGAATATGAACTTATCCGAAAAAACATACATATGAATATAAAGTAGTTAATACCCAAAAAACGAGTAACAATGAAATGTTACTAACAAACGGATGAAAATATGATAATAAATTAAATAATAAAAATAAATATGATTTTTAATAGATCCATAACATTATTTAGACTATTATATAGGAGGTTCACATACGAACGAATCATATCAGAACTAATATAAGGGATAATTATTATAATCTCATTCTTAACCGAGATTGTTGATTCGTAAATATTTACTGGGGTTATATTTAACATCCATGTCCATGTTTCAAAAAATAATTCATGTATTTTTAAAGTTCATTTTATCAATTTTTGACTTTCACTACATGGTATGTAAGGAATCATTTTTTATTTACCAAATGAGGTACTTTTCGACGTTTCCGACAAAAGTACAAGGTGAATTCTTTAAAAATTATATGGCATGAGTGGATTTATACGGTTTCTTAATGCTTTATTTCCATTAATATTAATATGCAATATTTCTTAATTATTTTCAATAAAATTAATTTTCTTTTAAAATTTTATGTCATTTTGAGACGGAAAAATGATTTTGAATAAGAAATGATATTTTTCTCAAGAACCGAGTTCAAGTGTTTTATCAATAATATTTTACATATAAGATGATATAGGGTTAGTATTCTTTCCATATTATTACATTGATTTGATTATGTTATGATGTAATTATTTTTATGATTTCCTTTATCTTATATGGATTATGTTAAGATGGAATGATGTTTAAGAATCCCATTTTTATTACACGGGTTATGTTATGATGTATGATTTATGATTTTGTTGCTCACATAAGAATGGTTGCATTATTAAATGGGTGGGAACTATATATCTCTCAAAATCATTGGGAAATGATTTATATCACATCAGATAGACATGGCTGGAATGCCATGTTAATCAGGTTCAGTGATATAGGACTGGAACGGGGAGTGAACTCGGTACAGTGATGGACCTTGCCCGCTATGATGGTCTTAGCAATGAGACTTGACTAATATGAAATGATTTCAATGATTATGTGTGTATGACTCAAAGTATAATTTCCAATGTTATGATTATTGGGATTACATTTCACTAATATGAATTTTCCAATGTCATGATATTATGATCTCTTTTTGAAGAAAAGATTTTCAAAATGTTATGTTCCTATGAATATGATATGATTGATATTTTATTTAATTTCCCTTACTGAGAATTTGAGCTCACCCTTTTTATTTTTTTCCCCAGGTCAGGAAGAAGGGTATTAAGTAGAATATTCCAATAGGGACTCTAGATATGATAAAATAAATGGGTGACAATTTAGATGATTTATGAACCAATTGTTTATGTATCCTAGTTTCTAAATAAACTTTACCTATACGATCTTATCATGGTTATATTATATGTTGTTATAAATATACTTCAATTCTAAAGTAATAAAAATTTACTATAGTATGGTTTGTTATAGTTGGGGTGGCAGAAAATAGATTACACCATGACATAGAGAGGGTGTTCCATACGTATTCACGTGCGTTGATTTCATTTTCCATAGGATGGATATAATGGTGTAAAGAATAACTATATATGTTTATAATAACATGATACTAATTCTGAGATATTATATCATCCACTTCAATACAATTCAATAATTATGGGAACGATATCATCACTTGTCCATACGTACCACATACCGTCTCCACGGTGCGATGAGATTCATTCTACGTGATCTTAGTTAAACCATGATTATATAAATGAATTGAATGAATAAATATGATATATAATACTAATACCATTATGTAAATGATAGAACTATTACCCAAAAATATTAATGTGAACTTATTCTACAAAAGATACATATGAATATAAAGCTGTTAATACCCAAACAACAAGTAACAATGCAATTTTACTAACAAATGGATGAAAATATGATCATTAATGATTTCATAAAAATAATTATGATTCTTTAATAGATCTGTAACATTATTTAAATCATTATACCGGAGGTGTATATACACACAAAACATATCAGACCTAATGTAATGGATAATTATTCCAATCTCACTCATAACTGATATTGTTTATTCGTATGTATTTAATGGGGTTATATTTACCATCCATGTCCATGTCTGAAAAAATCATGTATGTTTAATGTTATTTTTACTAATTTTTTTCTTTCACTACATGGTATGTAAGGAATATGTTTTTACCATACGAGGTACTTTTCTTCTTTTCCGGTAAATGTACAAGGAGATTTTTTTTTACTTTTATGCATGAAAGGATTTTTACAGTTTCATAATGATTTATTTCAATGAAGCATTCTATGCATGACTTCATTATTATTTCTAACAAAAATTCATATCTTTAAATAGTTTTTTTCATTTCGAGAAAATTAAAAGATTTTGAAGAAGAAAGTATATTTTCCATAAGAACTGAGTTCAAGTGTTTTATCAAAAACACATAATCTAAGATGACATATGGATAGTGTGAAAATTGTCTTATTTCATGGACATTTGACCATGAAAATGAGGTAATTATTATTAAAACCAAAGAATGTGACAACATGTCACTCTTTTTTATTTTATAAGTGTAATAATTTTAATTTGGTTATAAAATTCATAACACATAGAACATGAATAGTCTCCAGAAATCCAATAAAATTATCTATATCAGGTGAAATTTTTTATAATTTTTAGGGATTAAATAATTATCACTTATGATGACACAATAGTGATGTAGAAATTATTTTATTGATTGAAATATAAAATAAATGGTTTTAAAAATATTAAAATAAACATTATATGAACTATTTAATGTGCTCCATGAATTTTCTAGATAAATATGACATGTTATTAATCTATTAAATTTTTTTGTTCGAATACATCCTATATCTGGATTTTATTAAAATTCAAATAAATGAATAATGTCAAAATTGACACTATTTTTATTTCATAAAATTAACATAATATTAAATTGTTTAAAAAATCACAAAAATATTTAAAAATTATAAATTGAAATTTATATGGTCTAAAATGTCATAAAATATCAAATTATGGATAATTCACAACACATGTGTAATTATTTTTGAAAATTTAAAATTTAAAATATTATTACCAAAAATAAAATTAAATTGATTAAAAAAGGATAAATCAAGTTGATAAGCTTTAAAATAAATTCCCAAAATGTATACATTTTATTTGAGGATGAGATTACAACCCTATATCATATAATAATTGAATTTGAGTCATTTTTGATGTTTTTGTGTGGGGTTTGGGATTATTAAAAATTATTATTTTAGAGGATTCCAAAAGTGCCCCTCTCCACTCTTATAGAAGTGCAGCTCCTCCCTATCCTCTCCACAGAATTTTGAGCCTTCATGCTCGACCAAACCCTGTCCATTTCTTTTCTCCACATCCATAGAAACATTCTAGAGGTCCTGGTCTTTTTCAAAGACCAACTTTACTGCCCTAAGAGGAGGTTTAGAATAGGCGCGCCAAAGAAGTGGTAATATCTTTTACCCATTCATTCAAATTTATTTATTCTTCTACATCCTCTTCATTATTTATTTCATTATAAAGTAATAAAATAAGTATAAATAATATAATAATATGTTATTATAAATATGAAACAACCCTGTTTCACCTTCTATCCATCCTATTGAATTCTTTATCTTATATGGATTATGAATTCCTTTATCTTATATGGATTATGTTATGATGGAATTATTATTATGAATTGCATTATCTTATATGGATTATGTTATGAAGGCATGATGTTTAATAATCCTAGTTTTATAAAATGGGTTTTGTTATGTTGTATGATTTCTGATTTTGTGGCACACATAAGAATGGTTTCATAATGGGAAGGGTGGGACCTATATCTCCCTCTAATGCATTGGGAAAAGATTTATATCTCATGAGATAGTCATGGCTGGAACAAGAAGTTAATATAGTTCAGTGATATAGGACTCGAACGAGGATTGAATTCAGTTCAGTAATGGACTTTTTCCGCTATGATAGTCCTGGCAATGAGTCTTGACTAATATGAAATGATTTTCAAGATTATGTGTGTATTCTACATGGTTTCATGATTTATTTTATGATAATTGGGATTACATTTGACTACAATGACTTATCCCATGTCATGATATTATGATCTCTTTTGTAGGATAATATTTTCCAAATGTTGGGTTCTTATGAATATGATATGATTGATATTTCCTTGGTTTACCTTTACAGACCATTTGAGCTCCCCTTTGTATGATTTAATTTCCCCAGTCCAGGAAGAACGATATTCAGTAGGATATTGAAAAAGGGACTCTAGATATTATGAAATGGTATTAACCACATTAGAATTTTATATAACAATATAATTCATCTTACATATTATATGAGAAAAAATCAGTTTTTCGGATAATAGAATTATTTTTTTCAAAAATGCAATTTTTCCACCTTTTGATGGTTCACCCATTTTAAATATAATTTTTGAAAATTTTATGAGTTCAATATGACAAAATAAAGTGCTTCATTTGAATCAGGATATAAAAATTTACATTGGATAAATTTTTGATACATTTTTGATAACATTAATATTTTGATGAATAATAAAAATACGCAAAAGTTTTCATAAAAATGACTTTTTTCATCAAGATAATTTATATGGTTAAATTATAAAATTTAATGGTTTGGAATTTTAAATATAATATATTTTTTCTATTTAATATGATGTATGATTTATTATTTTTTTCCACACATAAGAATGGTTTCATTATGAGGTCGGTGGGACCTATATATACTTCCAATGAATTGGTTAAAGATTTATATATAATGAGATAGACATGGAAGGAACTACACGATAATCTGGTTCACTGATACATGAATGGAACGAGAGAGAACTCGGTCCAGTAATAGACTTTTTCTGCTATACTGTTTTTTGCAATGAGTCTTGACTAATATGAAATGATTTTCTAGGATTATATGTGTATGCCACAAAGTTTCATGTCTTCTGTTATGATTATTGGGATTACAATTCACTATTATGACTTTTCCTGTGTCATGATATTATGATCTCTTTTTCAGGATATGATTTTCAAAATGATATGTTCTTATGAATTTGATATGACTGATATTTCATTTTTTTTCTCTTACTGAGAATTTGAGCTCACATAGTCATAACATAAGACATGAAACTTTGTGGAATTCATAGAAAATCATAGAAAATCATTTTGTATTAGTCCAGACTCATTTCCAAGACCATCATAGCAGACAATGTCCATTACTGAAATGAGTTCACTCCTCATTCCATTCATGTATCACTGAACTGAATTAACATGTTTTTCCAGTCTTGTCTATCTCATGAGATATAAATCTACACGCAATGCATGGTATAGAGATATTGGTCCCACCCATCTCATAATTAAACCATTTTTATTTGTGCCAGAAAATCATAAATCATACATTATAACATAACCCATGTAATAATAATGGGATTCTTAATCATCATGCCATCATAACCTAATCCATATAAGATAAGGGACTTCATTAAAATAATTCCATCATAACATAAAAAAATCAATGTAATAATATCGATAGAAACCTAAAACTATAACATCTTAGATGGAAAATTGTTTTGATAAAACACTTGAACTCAGATCATGTGGAAAACATTATTTGTTCTTCAAAATAATTTTCATTTCTCAAAATTACATACAATTTTAATATAAATAAATTTTTGTTGAAAATAATCATGAAATCATACAAAGGAAGCTTCAAGGAAATAAAGAATTATGAAACCATAAAAATCCATTCATGACGTATACGTTAAAAAACATGCTCCTTGTACTTTTTTGGGAATAGTCGAAGAGTACCTCGTATGGTAAACAAAAGAGAGATTCCTTACATACCATGTAGTAAAAGTTATAAAATATTTAAAAGGACTTTAAACCTACATAATTTTTTTTTAGAAAACATAGACATGGATGATAAATATAACCCTAGTAAATACTTACGAATAAAAAATCTCAGTTAATAATGAGATTGTAATAATTATCAGATACCGTAGGTCTGATATATTTCGTGTGTGTCCCAAAAAACTTTTATAATTATTTAAATAATGTTACGGATCTATTAAAGAATCATAATTCCTTTTATGATAACATTTATGACCATATTATAATCAACTTGTTAGTAACATTTCATTGATTATGTGGTTTTCCTGTCATGATTAGTGTTTATCACCCTATGGTTCTTGGTTTTAGTCAATGGTTGCAACCTGAAGGAACCATATTAATTCTGAATACGATGGGAAATGAAATTATTTCCCCCCGGGGAAACCAATCATTATGGGAGCTATAATGGAAAATCTTTTAGCCATGCTCACAGAACATTCTCAATCAATGAATCTGGATAGCCTTCCAAATGAGAAATGGAAATATAATCATTCTATTGAATCCTTCATGAGGAAGCATCAACCATCATTCATTGTTTCTTCTGATCCATTAGTGGATGAACAATTGATCGTTACCACTGAAAAGATATTTTCAGTCCCGCAATGTTCTGAATATGATAAATTCATCATAGCAGCATATCGTATGGAAGGTGAAGCTGATCAATGGTGGAATATTATCAACAATACATGGAAATGGGATGAAATTGAGTCCATGTAATGGGACAAGTTCAATAACTTATATTTCAATAAGTACATCCCTCGTATTTCTCATTAAATATTAGGGTGTTACATTCTACCCCCTTCAAACGAAATTCGACCTCGAAAGTCGTCACTTTGTAACAAACAAATGAGGATACCTCACCCTCATCATATCCTCAAGTTCCCATGTAGCATCTTCTAATTGGTGGTTCCTCCATAAAACTTTATCCAAGAGAGTGGTCTTTTTCATAGAACATATTCAGTACAATCCAGAATCTCTATCGGTTGTTCTTCATAAAAAAGACCTTGCTCCAGTGGTACAACTTCTTAGCATAGTACATGTGAAGGATCGAGTATCTACTTTATCAATAGTGATACATGGAACACATCATGAACTTGAGAGATATTTTGTTGAAGTTCCAATCAGTAAGCTACCTTCCCAACACGATCCACTATTTTTAAAGGATAGATATTCCTGGGGCTCAGCTTTCCCTTATTTCCAAATCTAATTACTCTATTCCAGATAGATATTCGTAAGAAAACTTTATCACCCACTTAAAACTCTAGGTATTTTCATTGGTTGTCATCATAACATTTTTGTCGACTCTAAGCTGCTCTTATGTGTTGTTGAATAGATCTGACCTTTTCTTCCATCTCATCAACAAGATTAGGTCTTAATAGCATTCTTTCCACAACTTCATCACAGAAAGTTGGATTTATGCATTTCTTTTCATAGATAGATTCATAAAGAGCCATCAAAATACCGGAGTGAAAGCTATTATTATAAAAAATCCACCAAAGGTAGGTGTTGATCCCAACAACCATTGAAATCCATAGGGAAATCACTCAACATGTCTTCCAAAGTTTGAATTTTCCTCTCAGACTGACCATCTGTCAGAGGATGATAGGCAGTGTTGAAACATAACTCGATATCCATATCATGCTAAACACTTCTCCAGAACATCGAGGTAAACCTCAGATCCCGATCAGAGATAATGGAATGTGGTACTCCATGAAATCTTACCACTTTATATACATATATCATGGAAATCTTATCAAAAGATAAGTCTTCTCTAATAACATTGAAGTGTGCCGACTTCGTAAGATGATCAACTATAACACAGATACCATTATTGGCTGGGATGTTTTGGGATGTCCGATGACAAAGTCCATAGTGATGTTTTCCCATTTCCATTCTTGTATGGGTAATGGATGTAACATCCCCTTAGAATTCTATCTCTCATCATTAACTTGCTGAAAACCCATGAATCAATAGACATATTTTAAGATATCTCTTTTCATGCCATCCCACCAAAAGAAATGTTTTAGGACCATGTACATATTTATACTTCTAGGATGAATATAGAATGAAGAACTATGATCCTCATCCAACTGCTCCTTCTTTAATTCGTGTATGGGAGGAATATAGACACGGTTCCAGAACCTTATTATCCCATCACAATCAAGGTTGAATCGAGGAACATTTCTCTCCTTCTATTGATGCCCAACATCCTCCTTCTGTTCCACTTTAATCATCACTTGTATAGATGGTTGAACATTCATTTGGGAATGATAAGATATCTCCACTTTCATTAAAATTCCAAGATCCATCCTTTTTAAATCCATAAATATTGGATCCTTTGTGATCCTTATCATGGATATTCTAGCATGCTCTTGTCGACTTAATGTGTCTGCCACCTTGTTTTTATTCCAAGGGCAGTAATGAATTGAGCAGTCATAATCCTAAATCAGTAGTATAAATATCACACATTTCACCATAACGATAATTCCTCCAAATCATTAATTCAAATATTACCACAGTTAACTCCAAATAATTAGTTGGGTAATTTTTCTCATGGATTTTTAACTATCTTGAGGCATAAGCTATCAGTCTATCATTTTGCATAAGAACACACCCTAGCTCCTTCTTGGATGCATCACTATAGATCACAAACTTTTATCTACTACAAGGAAGTGTGAGAACAAGTGCACTGACTAACCTTCTTTTTAGCTCTTTGAAATTCTCTTCACATTCCACCGTCCAATCTAACTTAATGAATTTTTTAGTCAATTTGGTCAGTGGGATAGATAATCATGAAAAAACATTCACAAAACCTTGATAATACACATCTAAACCAAGAAAATTTCGTATTTTAGTTACTTTTATTGGTCTTGAACAACTTTCAATAACCCTTGATTAGGATGGATCCACACATATCTCCTCCTTTTAGATTATGTGACCAAAAAATAATACATTTTGAATATAAAATTAACATTTGGTAAATTTGGAATAAAGCTTCACCTTTATTAGGGTCTTCAATTCAATTATCAAGTGATCTTCATGTTCTTCCATGCACATTGAATATATAATAATATCTTCTATAAGACTACCACAAACTGATAATGATTGTCTCTAGAGGCACTATTCATTAGATCCATGAAGATAGCAGGGGAATAGTAAGACCAAAAGGCATCACTATAAATTCATAGAGTCCATACCTTGTACGGAATGCTAGCATTGGTATATAGTCCCTTTTGACCCTTAGGTGATGGTATCCTGAATGATGAACAATCTTGGAAAAGTATTGAGCTCCACGTAGTTGGCCAAATAATTCATCAATGTGTGTGGGAGAGGATATTTGTTCTTGATAGTGATCTCGTTTCGTTCTCGATAGTCGATGAAATTTCTGATTGATCCAGAATTGAATCATATTTATTACAACATATAACAAAACCATGATAAGACCGAATAGGTATAGTTTCATTAAAAACTAGGAAACATAAACAACTGGTTTATAAATCATCTATATTGTCTCCCGTTTATTTCATCATATCTAGATTCCCTTTTGGAATATCTTACTTAATACCCTTCTTCCTGACATGGGTAAAAGAATACATACCAAGGGTGAGATAAAATTCTCAGTAAGGGAAAACAAAAGAAATATCAATCATATCATATTCACAAGAACATAACTTTTTGAAAATCTTATCCTGCAAAAGAGGTCATAATATCATGACACTGGATAAGTCATAGTAGTGAAATTCAATCCCAATAATCATAACATAAGACATGAAACATTGTGGATACACACATAATCATATAAAATCATTTCATATTTTTCAAGACTCATTTCCAAGACCATCATAGCGGACAAAGTCCATTACTGAACTGAGTTCACATCTCATTACAGTCCTATATCACTAAACTCGATTAACTTGTTGTTCCGTCCATGAATATCTCAGGAGATATAAATTTTTATCAAATGCATTGGAGGTAGATTTAGGTCCCACCCATCTTATAATGAATCCATTTTTATGTGTTCCAAAAAAATCCAAAATCATATATCATAACATAACTTGTGTAATAGAAATGGGATTCTTAAACATCATGCCATCATAACATAATACATATAAGATAAAATCTATCATAAAAATAATTCCATCATAACATAATCAAGTCAATGTAATAATAGGGATATAAACCTAACCCTATATCATCTTATATGGAAATTAATTTTGACAAATCACTTGAACTTAGTTCTTGAGGAAAATGTCCTTTCTTCATAAAAATCATTTTTTTTTCTCAAAATGAAATACATTTTTAAAAGAAATTATTTTTTGTTGAAAATAATACTGAAATCATGAATATGATTCTTCATGGAAATAAAGCGTTATGAAAGTCTAAAAATCCATTCATGCCATATAATTTTAAAAAAACATTCTCCTCGTACTTTTCTAGGAAAAGACCCAAAGTACCTTGTATGGTAATCCAAAGAAAGATTCCTTACATACCATGTAGTAAAAGTCAAAAATTGGTAAAAAGGAACTCAAACATACAAGATATGTTTTTAAAACATGGACATCGTTGATAAATAAAACCCTGGTAAATACTTATGAATAATCAAATTCAGTTAAGAATGAGATTGGAATAATTCTCCCTTACCTTAGGTCTGATATGTTTCGTGTGTATCGAAACCTCCTGTATAATGATTTAAATAATTTTACAGATCAATTAGAAAATAATAATTATTTTTAGGATAACATTTCAGATCATATTTATATTCGTTTGTTAGTAACATTTCATTGGTACTTGTTGTTTGGGTATTAACTACTTTATTTTCATACGTATGTTTTGTCAGATAAGTTCATATTCCTCTTTTTAGGTTATGGTTATATCATTTACAGAATTGTATTAGTATAATATATATCAGATTTATTCATTCTATTTGTTTATATAATCATGTATTAATGAAGATCATCAAGAAATAATCTCATCGCATCGTGTAGACTATAAGCCATACATACGCACAAGCGACGATATCATTCCCAAAATTATTGAATGGTATTGTAGTGGACAATAAAATGTCTCAGAATTAGTATCATGTTATAATAACCATATGTAGTTATTCATTACACCATTATACCCATCCATGTAATGTGGTGGTGTATAATAGATTACACCATGGTGAGGAGATGGTATTCTGTACGTATGCACGTGCAGTGATTTCATTTTTCGTAGGATGGATTGAAGGTGAAATGGGGTTGTTGCATATTTATAATAAAATATCATTATATTTTTGATACTGATGTTACTACTTTATAATGAAACAAATAAAAAAGTGGAAGTAGAAGAAGAAATAAATTTGAAAGAATTGGTAAAATAATATTTCCTATTCTTTGACGCGCCTCTTCTAAACATCCTCTTAGGGCACTAATGTATGTCTTTGAAAAAGACCAAGACCTCAAGTATGTTTCTAGGGAAGTGGAGAGGTGAAATTGATATGGTTTTGATGACCATGTAAGCTCAAAATTTTGTGAAGATGAGAGGGAGGAGGTTCCCATTTATAAGAGAGGAGAGGGGCACTTTTTGGAATCCTCTATAATATTAATTTATAATAAAACCAAAACCCACATAGAAACGTCCAAAATGAATCAAATTAAAATATGAGATTATATAGGGTTGTAATGTCATCAGAAAATAAAATTTGGACATGATGGGAATTTATTTTACACCTTATCAACTTGATTTATCCTTATTTAATCTATTTAATTTTATTTGTGTTAATAATATTCTAAATTTTAAATTGTTACAAATAATTAAATATGTGTTGTGAATTTTAAATAATTGTATACATCATGACATTTTGGGCCATATAAATTTCAATTTATAAAATTTAAATAATTCTGAGATTTTAAAAAAATTTAATAGTATGTTAATTTTTTAAAATATCAATATTGTGTATTTTGACACTATTTTATTATTTGAATTTACATAAAATCCACAAAGAATATATATCCGAAAAAAATATTTAATAGATCCCTAAGATTTAATATTATTCTTAAAAATTCATGGAGAACAATAAATAGTTCATATAATATTTATTTTAATATTTTTAATAAAACTCATTTGGTATTTCAATCAATTAAATAATTTCTAAATAACTATTGTGTCACCATTAACGATAACTATCTAACCCCTAAAAATTATAAATAAATTTACATGATGTAGGTAATTTTAATATATTTCTTTTGAATAATTTTGTTTGATGTTTTATGAAGATTATCACTAAATTAACATTGTTACACCTATAAGATATAAGAGAGTGACATGTTGTCACATTCATTGGTTTTAATAATAATTACATAATTTTCATGGTCAAAAGTCCATGAAATGAATCGATTCCAACTAATAGGTGATATGGGACGACTTTTATTCATACAATAGAATTTTGGAAGGTGTTAGGATAATTTTATAATATTATGTTTACCCTTATTTCCTAATTTACATTTAATTGCGGTAAATAAAATGTATCGTAGTTACTATTTATAATGCCCAAAAATAAAAAGTAGCCTATTAACATAATTTGAACATACTGATTCCAAAAATTGAATCCATTATTGCAAATTAAATACTAAAAATTTAGAGAATTTAATTTAAATATTAATCATCTTGTTGAGAAAAATAGTTTTAAAATTTAAAACAATACAAAAGATTGAAATGATTATACCTATTAATTCAATGTAAAATTAATGATAATAAAATACATTATATTAAATGTTAAATATAATTTCTATTTATATATTAAAGCCATTATGTTTTACAATTTAACCATATAAATTATCTTGATGAAAAAAGTTGTTTTTAAGAAAAATTAAGGGTATTTTTACTATTTATCGAAATATGAATGTTATCAGAAAAGCATCAAAAATTTATCCAATGTAAAATTTTATATCTTGATTCTAAAAAAGCAATTTATTTTTTCAAATTTACCTCACAAAATTTTAAAAATTAGATTTAAAATGGGTGCTCCATCAAAAGGTGAAAAAACAGCATTTTTGATAGAAATAATTCTTTTCACCAAAAAATTGATTTTTTGCTCATATAATATGTAATATGAAATATCATGTTATATAAAATTAAAAATGTGGTTCATAATATTTATAATGACTAGTTTAAAAAATATTTTAATAACATATCATTATTTAGTAAAACACAGTATTGCGTATAACTCAAGCAATCGAGGAAGGTGGTGCTTGCTTGTAATGCAAGCCAAGCCAGTGTTGCGTGTAGTGAATGCTTCCATTGGTGTAGTGTATAACATAAGACATAAAAATATATTTCTCAGAAAATCATAGGGTGTTACATTCTTACCCATTAAAATGAATTTCTCCATCGAAATTTGTTACTTCGTAACAAACAGATGTGGATACCTCTCCCTCATCATATAATCAAGTTCCCATGTAGCTTCTTTCTAATTTGTGGTTCCTCCATATTAATTTAACCAAGTGAGTTGTCTCATTTCCTAGAAGCTTTTCGCTATGATCCATAATCTCTATCATTTGTTCTTCAATAGAGTGATGATTTTCTAGTGGTGAAACTTCTAAGCTTAGTACATGGGAAGGATGGGGTATGTACTTTCTCAGGAGAGATACATGGAACACATCATGAACTGGATAGAGATTTGGTGGAGGTGAAAATCGGTAATATACCTTCCCAATGCAATCCATTATTTCTAAAGGACTTATATACCTAGGGCATAGGTTGCATGTCTTTCCAATTCTCATTACACTCTTCCAGGGAGATATTCGTAAAAACACTTTATCACCCACTTCAGAATCTAGGTCTTTTCTTCATTTGTCAGCATAACGTTTTTTTCGACTCTGAGATTCTCTTATGTGTTTTTGAATATATATGACCATTTCTTCCATCTTTTCAACAAGTTCAGGTCCAAATTGGTTTATTTCCCCAACTTCAACACAACAAGTTGGAGTTATGCATTTCTTTCCAGAGAAAGCTTCATAAAGAGCAATCTGAATACTGGAGTGAAATATATTATTATAAGAAAATTCCACCTAAGGTATGTGTTGATCCCAACAACTATTGAAATCCATAGAGTAAGATCTCAACATGACTTAAAAAGTTTGAATTGTCCTCTTAGACTGACCATTTGTCTGAGGATGATAGGTTGTGCTGAAACTTAACTCTATACCTAGAGCATGCTGAAGACTTCGACAGAACATCGAGGTAAACCTCTGATCCCGATTAAAGATAATGGAAAGTTGTACTCCATGAAATCTTACCAATTCCTTTACATATATCCTAGAAAGCTGAACAAGAGATAAATCTTCTCTAATAGCATTGAAGTGTTCCGACTTCGTAAAACAATCAACTATAACCTAGAGAGCATTATTACCTTTGGATGTTTTGGGAAGTCTGATGACAAAGTCCATAGTGATGTTTTCCCAATTCAATTCTGGTATAGGTAATGGTTGTAACATCCCCTTAGACTCTTGTCTCTCAGCTTTAAATTTCTTACAAACCAAGCATCGAGTGACATATTTTGCGATATCTATTTTGATGCCATCCCACCAAAAGTACTCATTTAGTTCCCTGTACATCTTTGTACTTCTAGGATGAATAGAGAATGAAGAACTATGAGCCTCAGTAAAAAAAATTCAAAAATCATACCAAACTTATACTAAAATAATTGTAGTATGAATCACTTACCTAAAATTTATCAGAGTTTTGAAAAACATTTTTTAGAAGGATCCCATATGTAAACAAGGAAGAAACAAAAAATTTAAGAAAATAAAAATTAAATTCCCTTACCAACATAAGGAATTAAAATAAATAAATATTTATCCCCTACATAAGGTAAAATAAAATTTCATAATAAGTATTTAAAAATAAATAATCCCTTATGAAAATTGAATTAGAATAGAAGAGTGGGTATTTGAAGGATGGATTATATGGAAGCAATATTTTATTGTTCATCTATAAAACTGTTACTATTTAATTATGTGTTAATAAATTATCTCATATTTCACATGAAATATTAAATATAAGTATTGCAACAACGATTCAAGAAATGATGATCCACATAAACTAATTGTTTATTAATCTAGACAGTGACAGATGCATTGTATATTTCATAATTTAGTTAGATTAGCGCTTCTTTGTGAAACTTCAATATTCAACCACATAAAAAACGGGAGGATTCTTTGTGAAAAAAGAAAATATAAAAACTATTAAAAATTTTAGAAAAATGTATTTAATATAATGGAATTGGTTCAATCAAATAATATATCAAAATGATTTGGATGATTAAAATAATTTAAATAATTCCAACTTGTTGGGGACATCATCATCAGATAAGAATAACATATTACAGATGTGGACTTCTAGAGAAAAAAATAAATAAATCGACAAACATTGAACTATTGATCTGATTTCTTGTAGATTTAGTCATTAAATTTAAACATATTGGCTAATATGGTCAAAGGAAACAAGATATACGAACCTCACAATTATCAAAACCCTAAACGCGATTTAGATTTGGAATTTCGTCGGTCTGAGATTTGTCTTCTGAAATGAATACTCAGACTAATATTAACCCCCTCCACATTTGACTTCTTCGATTCATAGACCATAGGCTTTTCTAGAACTCGATCTGCATCCTCCACTCGATGATCTCAACGTCGGCCTACAAGGAACTCTTGGAACATGGCATGACACACACTCAACTTCCTCTCTGATCCTCAGATCCACCCTCCAATCTGAGCTCAATGTCGACTACTACTCCATTGTCAAAGGCCTCTGCAAACCATGGACAAAGTGTGACATGGTCTCACCTTCACCTCTCATGATACCTTTCATCCTCATGAACCCGAAAACAACAATAAATTTGTGTTTTAAATTTTTAATAGTTTTTCAAATATTTTTATTATCAATTATCTAATTTCAATATATATATATATATATAAATAGATTAATATATTTATATTTATTTATTTAAAACTAATCATATATTTTTATCCTATAAAAATTCATTATTATAAATCTCTTTTTTCTTATATTATATATATATATATAAACATATTAATATATAATAAGTTTCATTAATCAATAGTCTTTCTAATTATAAATTTTATTAATTATATCAATATAATTTAATTCAATAACTTAAAAACAATATTAATTCAAACATCAGTTTAATGAAATGTAATTTTCATAATTGATATATGTATTTTAATTTCATAAATTTTAATATCTATGTATAAAATAGTTCTTATATATATTTATCTTATGTAAATAAATTAAGAAGAATCTCTTTTTCAAATTTATTGAAATTTTCATATTTATCTTGATTTTAGTAGAATAAAAGTCTAAACATAATTTATCATTATAAAAAAATTAAAAAAATATAACATAATTATATTTCATTACTTGTAATATATATATTTTTTTTTAAAATCATAATCTTTGTTCAAAAATATATATGTTATATTTTGATTCAAAAAAAACATTTTTATACAATAATTATGTTGTTTGAATTTAAAAACAGGGACTTTAAACATACATGAAACTGTAAATAACATTTTTGTGGTACTAATCCATTGTTCATCTACTAATGGATCAGAAGAACCGCAGGATGAAGATGGATGATTCCTCATAAAGGATTCAATAGAATGTTTCACTTTCCTTTGCTCGTTTGGAAGGCCAGCCTAATTCATATCTTCAGGCAGTTGTGTGAGCATGGATACAAGATTTTGCATTCAAGCTCCCGTAACATTTGGTAGATTAGGGGGACAATCATTTCTTTTCTTGTCACATTCAGAATTACCATGGTTCCTTTAGGTTATAGCCATTTACTAAAACCAAGAAGCATAGTGTGAGAAACACTAATCATAACCGGAAAACCACATAATCAAGAATAAAATTTCACACATTATGACTTATCATAGGTTATTCATCTCCATTTATAAAACACTATGATTGTGTCATATGATTAGACATATCCTTCGGTTTCTTACTTAGGTAAAACAGTGGAATTTTTATTTTCACACAATATGAGCTGAATATGTGCCAAAAAAGACAGTTGGAGCTGAATAAGGATTCTGACTGCTTAATTCATTACCACCCAGGGAAAGCAAACAAGGTGGCAGACACATTATGTCAATAAGACCATTCGAGCTTTTCCATGATGAGGATAAAAAAGGATCCAATATATATGGAATTAGAAAGGATGGAACATGGAATATTAATTAAAGGGGATATATCTTATCTTTATCAAATGAATGTTCGAACATATATACAATTGATGATTAAAGAGGCGCAAAAAGAGGATGTTGGGCTTCAAAAAATGGTGAGAAATGTTTCTGGATTTAACCTTTTTTATGATGGGAAAATAAGGTCTAGAACCATGTCTGTATTCCTACCATAAAAAAATTAAAGAAGGAGTTGTTGGATGAGGCTCATAGTTCTTTATTCTCTATTCATCCTGTAGGAACAAATATGTATAGGGACCTAAAAGAGTACTTTTGGTGCGATGTAATGAAAAGATATATCATGGAATTTGTCTCTCGATGCTTTCTTTTTCAGCGAGTTAATGTTGAGAGATAGAAGTCTAAGGGGATGTGGCAACCATTACCCGTACCAGAATGGAAATGGGAAACATCACTATAGACTTTGTAATCAGACTTCTAAAAACATCCAAAGGCAATAATGCTATCTGGGTTACAGGTTAACGTCTTACGAAGTCAGCACACTTCAATGCTATTAAAGAAGATTTATCTCTTGATCAGCTTTCCAGGATATATGTAATGTATGTGGTAAGATTTCATGGTGTACCAAATTCCATTATCTCTGATTGGGATCCAAGGTTTTCCTCGAAGGTTTGGTGAGGTCTTCAACATTCTATGAATATAGAGTTATGTTTCAGCACTAACTATCGTCCTCATAGAGATGGTCAGTCTGAGAGGAAAATTCAATCATTGGAAGAAATTTTGAGAGTATGATCTATGTATTTCAAAGATGGTTGGGATAAACACCTACCTTTGATGGATTTTTCTTATAATAACAGCTTTCACACCAGTATTCAGAAGGCTCCTTATGAAGCTCTCTATGGAAAGAAATGAAGATCACCAACTTTTTTGGATGAAGTTGGGGAAAGAAATATATTTGGACTTGATCTTGTTGATGAGATGTAAGAAAAGGTAAAATCTATTCAACAACACATAATAACATCTTATAGTCGACAAAAAAGTTTAGCCGATAACTGAAAAAAAGACCTAGAGTTTGAAGTGGGTGATAAAGTGTTCTTATGAATATCTCCCTGGAAGAGAGTAATGATGTTTGGAAAAAAGGGCATGATGAGCCCCATATATATTGGTTCATTCGAAATACTAGATCATGTAGGGAAGGGAACATACTGATTGGAACTTCCAACAAATATATCTCTTGTTCATGATGTGTTCCATGTATCTTTCCTGAGAATGTACATACCTAATCCTTCACATGTACTAAGCACATAATTAGTACTACTACAGAAAGATATTTATTATGTAGAACAGCCGATAGAGATTCATGGATCATAGAAAAAAATTTCTATGAAACAAGACCACTCACTAGGTTAATGTTATTGGGAGGAACAACCGATTAGAGAAGTTGCATGGGAACTTGGGGATATGATGGGGGATAGGTATCCTCATTTGTTTGTTACGAAGTGGAAAATTTCGAGGGAGAAATTTATTAAGGGGGGTATAATGTAACATCCTGAGATTTTATTGGAAATATTTTTTATATCTTATGTTATGCGCAGCACCAAAGGTATCATTCACTACACACAACACTAGTTTGGTTTGCGTTACACGCAAGGGAAACCTTCTTCGATCGCTTGCATTGTACACAATACCGAGATTCACTAAACAATGATATGTTAATAAAATATTATATAAAATAGACATAATAAATTTTATTAACCACATTTTGAATTTTATATAACATTATAATTCATCTTACATATGATATGAGATAAAAATTCATTTTTTCGGACAAAAGAATTATTTTTTATAAAAAATTCAGTTTTTCCGCCTTTTGATGGTGCACCAAATATAAATTTAATTTTTGTAAATTTTTTGAGATAAATATGAAAAACTAAACTTTTTCTTTTGAATCAAGATATAAAAATTTACATTGGATAAAGTTTTGATACTTTTCTGATAACTTTTATATTTTGAATATTCATAAAAACAACTTTTTCGATCAAGATAATTTATAAGGTTAAATTATAAATTTTAATGGTTTAAAAGTATAAATATAATATATAATTACTATTTAATATAATGTATGTCAGTATAATTAATTTTACATTCAATTCAGAGGTATAAAAATTTCAATCCTTTGCAATGTTTGAAATTTTAAAACACGTTTTCACCACAACGATATTAATTTTTAAATTATTCTCTGGAACTTTTTTGCATTGAATTTTGAAAAAAAGGATTCCATATTTGAAATTAGTAAGTACATATTTTTTTAATAGGCTACTTTTTATATTTGGGCATTATAAATAATAACTAAGGTAAATATTATTTACCACAATTAAAGTTTAATTAGGAAAATATGGGTAAAAAAAATATTATAAAATTGTCCTAACACCTTCCAAAATTCTATTGGATGAATAGAAGTCAACCAATATCACATAAGGGTTAGAATAGATTCATTTAATTGACTTTTGATTATGAAAATGATTTAATTATTGTTAAATCCAAATAAAGTGAAAACATGTCACTCTCTTATATCTTATAAGTGCAATAATTTTAATTAGCAGATAAAATTCATAAAACATCAAACATAAATAGTCTTCAGAAATCCAATAAAATTTTCTACATAATTAATATTTATTTATAATTTTTAGAAATAAAATAATTTTCATTAAGGATGTCACCATAGTGATGTATAAATTATATTATTGATTTAAATAACAAATAAATTGTTTTAAAAATATGAAAATAAATATTATATGAACTATTTAATGCGATCCACGAATTTTATAGACATATATGACATGTTATGAATCTATTAATTTTTTTTCAATGTATCCTATGTTTGGATTTTAATTAAATTCAGTTAAATGAATATTGACAAAATTGACACTATTGTTATTTTATAAAAATAACATATTATTCAATTGTTTAAAAAATTCACTAAATTATTTAAAAATTATAAATTTATATTTATATGGTCCAAAATTTCATAATGTATCCAATTTTGGACAATTCACAACACATAAGTAATCATTTATAACAATTTAAAATTTCTATTATTATTTCCAAAAATAAAATTAAATTTATTAAATAAAGATAAATCAATTATATAAGGATTAAAATAAATTCCCAACACATATAAATATTATTAGATGATGATATTACAACACTATCTCATCTCATATTCTAATTTGAGTCATTTTTTATGTTTTTAAGTGGGTTTTTGGTTTATTATAAATTAATATTTTAGAGGTTTCCCAAAGTGCCCCTCTCCTCTCTTGTAAAAGGGCACCTCATCCCTCTCAACATCAAAACATTTTGACCGTTCATGAGTGGAAAAACCATATCCATTTCCCTTATACACTTCCCTAGAAAGATACTAGAGGTCATGGTCCTCTTCAAAGACTAACTTTAGTGCCCTATGAGGAGGTTTAGAAGAGGCGCTTCAAAGAAAAGGTAATATTTTTTACCAATTCTTTCAAAATTAATTCTTCTTCAACATCCTATTACTTATTTGGTTCATTATAAAGTAATAAAATCAGTATCAATAATATACTGATATGTATTATAAATATGAAAAACCCCCATTTCACCTTCTATCCACCCTATGAAAAATGATATCAATGCACGTTCGTATGTACGGAATACCGTCTCCACGTTGTGGCGTAATATGTTTTCCACCACCAACATACATGAATGAGTATAATGGTGTAATGAATAAATATATATTGTTATTATAACATGATAATAATTCTGAGATTTTATATCATCCACTATAATACCATTCAATAATTTTGGTAATGATATCGTCACTAGTGCGTACGTACGGCTTACCGTCTCCAGGGCGCGATGAGATTCATTATTCATGATATTCATTAAAACATGATTATATAAACGAATTGATTGAATAAATATGATATATATTATACTAATACCATTCTGTAAATGATATAATTATAACCTAAAAATGGAAATATGAACTTCTCTGACAAAAGATACGTATGAAAACAAAGCATCTATTACCCAAACAACGAGTAACAATGAAATTTTACTAACAAATGGATGAAAATATGATCATAAATGTTATCATAAAAAAAATATGATTCATTAATATATCTGTAGCATTATTTAAATCATTATACAGGTGTTTCAAATAAACATGAAAGATATCAGACTTAAGGTTATGGATAATTATTCCAATCTTGTTCTTAACCGAGATTGTTTATTCGTAAGTATTTATTGTGGTTATATTTATCATCCATGACCATGTTTTCTAAAAAGGATTTCTTGTTTTTTTAAAGTCATTTTTACCAATTGTTGACTTTCAATAAATGGTATGTAAGGAATATTTCTTTTATTTACCATACGAGGTACTTTTCGACTTTTTAGGGAAAAGTACGAGGAAATGTTTTTTTAAGTTATAAAACATGAATAAATTTTTACGATTTCATACCACTTTATTTCCATGATGCTTACTATGAATGATTTCATGATTATTTTCATCAAAAACTCATTTCTTTAAAATTTTCTGTCATTTTGAGAAAAGAAAATGATTTTAAAGAAGAAAGGATATTTTCCTCAAGAACTGAGTCCAATATAATTTATATAGTTAAATTTTTAAATATAGTGGTTTTAATGTATAAATATATTATATTTTTACCGTTAATATAATTTATGTAATTTTTATTTATTTTACATTGAATTTATATGTATAAAAATTTCAATCTTTTGTAATGTTTTAAACATTAAAACTCGTTTTCAAAATAATGACATAAATATTTAAATTAATTTCTGCACCTTTTGTACATTGAATTTGGAAAAATTGATTCTATATTTCAAATCAGGAGTTAAAAATTATATTAATAGTCTACTTTTTATTTTTTGGAATTATAAATAGTAACTACGGTAAATTTTATTTACCACATTTAAACGGTAATAAGGAAATTAAGGGTAAAAATAATATTATAAAATTATCCTAAAACCTTCCAAAATTCTACTGGATGAATAGAAGTCGACCTATATCACCTAAGGGTTATAATAGATTCATTTTATGGACTTCATACCATGAAACAGATATAAATATTATTAAAACCAACGGAAGTGACAACATGTCACTCTCTTATATCTTATAAGTGTAATAATATTAATTTAGTGATAAACTTCATAAAACATCGAACATAAATTGTCTACAGAAATCCGATAAAATTATATAAGTCATGTCAATTTATTTATCATTTTTTTGGATTAAATAATTATCATTAATGATGACACAATCGGGATGTAGAAATTATTTTATTGATTGAAATATCAAATAAATCTTTTTAAAAATATTAAAATAAATATTATATGAACTATTTATTGTTCTCCATGGATTTTATAGATAAATATGACATTTTATGAATCTATTATTTATTTTGGTTCGAAAATATTATATGTTTGGATTTTATTTAAATTCAAATAAATGAATAGTGTCAAAATTGACACTATTGTTATTTTATAAAAATAACGAATTATTAAATTCTTTGAAAAAACACAAAAATATTTAAAAATTATAAAATGAAATTTATATGGTTTAAAATTTCATAAAGTATCCAATTATGGACAATTCACAACACAATACTAAATATTTATAACAATTTAAAATTTAGAATATGATTTCTACAAATAAAATTAAATTGATTAAATAATAATAAATCATGTCGAAAAGGTTTAAAATAAATTTCTACCATGTTTGAATTTTATTGGCTGATGAGATTACAACCCTATCGCATTTAAGATTCTAATTTGAGTCATTTTGGATTTTTTTTATGTGGGTTTTGGGTATATTATAAATTAATATTTTAGAGGATTCCAAAAGTGCCCCTCACTTCTCTTATAAAATGGCACCTCCTATCTCTCATCTTCACATCATTTGGTGCCATTATTCTTGACCAAACCCTGTAAATTTCTATTCTCCACGTCCCTATAAACATAAATTATGAAATTTCTTTCTTAAAAAACCAACATTAGTGCCCTAAGAGGAGGTTTATAAGAGGTGCGTCAAAGAAGAGGTAATATCATTTACTGATTCATTAAAATTTATTTCTTCTTCAACATTATCTTATTTATTTATTTAATTATAAATTAATAACATCAGTATCAACCATATACTAATCTGATATTATAAATATGAAAGAACCTCATTTCACCTTCTATCCATCCTTTGGAAAACTAAATCACCGAATGTGCGTACGTACAGAATACAATCTTCACGCCGTGGTGTTATCTATTTTCCACCACCACCTTACATGGATGGGTATAATGGTGTGAATAATAGCTATATATGGTTTTTATAACATGAAACTTATTATGAGATAGTCAATCATCCACTATAATACCATTCCGTAATTATGGGAACGATACTGTCGCTCGTGCGTACGTACGGATTACTGTCTCTAAGCTGCGATGAGATTCATTCTACATGATCTTCACTAAACAATGATTATATAAATGAATTGGATGAATAATTATGATATATATTATACTAATACCATACTTTAAATGATATAACTATAACCTAAAAAGAGTAATATGAACTTATCTGACAAAACATATGTATGAAAATAAAGCAGTTAATACACAAACAACGAGTAACAATGAAAATTCACTAACAAAATGATGAAAATATGATCATAAATGTTATCATAGAAATAATTATGATTTTTTAATAGATCCGTAATATAATTTAAATCATTATAGTGGTGGTTTTAATACACACGAATCATATCAGACCTAATGTAAGAGATAATTGTTCCAATCTCATTCTTAACCG
The DNA here is from genome assembly GCA_963277665.1 of Viscum album. NCBI lineage: Eukaryota > Viridiplantae > Streptophyta > Magnoliopsida > Santalales > Viscaceae > Viscum > Viscum album. The sequence goes on from OY728126.1 coordinate 1,380,347,894, forward strand.
AGATTGTTTATTCATATGTATTAACTAAGGATATATTTATTATCCATGTTCATGTTTTCTAAAAACAAATTCCTTGTATTTTTAAAGTCCTTTTTACCAATTATTTCCTTTCACTACATGGAATATATGGAATCTTTCTTATGATTACTATATGAGGTATTTTTCAAATTTTCCTATAAAAATACAAAAATAATGTTTTCTTAACTTATACAACATGAATGTATTTTTATGATTTCATAACACATTATTTCCATGAAACTTCCCATGAAACATTTCATGATTATTTGAAAAAAAATTCATTTCTTTTAAAATTGAATGTCATGTTGAGAAAATAAAATGATTTTGATGAAGAAATGATATTTTCATCAAGAACTAAGTTCATGTGTTTTCTCAATATAATTTTCCATCTAAGTTGATATAGGGTTAGGTCTCTATCCCTATTAATAAATTTATTTGATTATGTTATGATGAAATTATTTTTATGAAGTCTTTTATCTTATATGGATTATGATATGATTGAATGATGTTTAAGAATCCCATTTTTATTACAAAGGTTATGTTATGATGTATAATTTATGATTTTGTGGCACACATAAGAATGGTTTCATTATGAGATGCGTGGGACCTATATCTCCCTCAAACTCATTGGGTAATGATTTATATCTCATGTGAAAGACATGGATATAATTACAAGTTAATCTAGTTTATTGATACAGGACTGAAATGATGAGTGAACTTGGTTCAGTAATGGAATTTGTCTGCTATGGTTGTCTTGGAAATGAGTCTTGACTAATATGAAACTATTATCTAGTATTATGTTTGTATGCCACAAAGTTTCATGTCTTAGGTTATGATTATGTTCTTATGCCACAAAGTTTCATGTCTTTTTTCCTATTATTATTAGTTTTTCTCACACTATGCTTATTGGTTTTAGTCAATTGCTGGAAACCGAAGGAACCGTGTTAATTTGAATGCGATGGGAAATGCAATGATTGTCCCCTGGAGAAACCAAACATTATTGGATCTAGAATGAAAAATCATGTATCCCTGATCACACAACTTTTTCAATCTCGGAATCATGATGGCCTTCCAAACGGGTAAAGGAAATAGAATCATTCTTTTGAATCCTTCATGAGGTAGCATCCAACTTTATTCAGCGATTCTTCTGATACATTAGTGGCTGAACAATAGATCTCAACTACTGAAAAGATATTTTCAGTCCAACAATTTTCTGAACCTTATAATGTCATCTTAGCATTATATCGTTTGGAAGTTGAAGCTGATCAATGGTGGAATCTTATCAAGAATACAAAGAAAATGGGTGAAATTGAGTCTACGGAAGGGGATGAGTTAAAGAAATTATTTTTCAATAATTACTTTCCTCTTATTCATCGAACAATGATGGAGGAGGAGTTTCTTCAACTAAATGAAAATAATGATGAATCGGTTGGTACCTACGATGAAAAATTAACAAGACATGCAAGGTACGCTTTTTGGATTATTATACAACATGACAATAAGATCGATTGATTCTTTAGTGGCTTCAAAACAAGTCACCAAAGGTCATTATCCATAAGGGACTTCAATAGATACGAGGATATTTTCCAATGTTCTCTCAAGGTAGAGATGGAGATTTGAGTAACCCATCTGTTATATGGGTTTGATTCGAAGATAACAATGGAATTCAATGGAAAATCTAAAGACCACACTAAAAAGAAGATGAGTTTTCCTTTATGATCAAAGTGTGGAATTAAAAATGGATGTAATTGTCTTAAAGGGACAAATAAATGTTTTATGTGTGGAAAAAAGGTCATCAGGGAATTGAATGTTAATTTAATGGGAAGAAGATGTCTAATGATGCGAACAAAGAAATGGATACACATGATGCACCTTCTACACTTCAATGTTACATGTTCAAGGAAATTGGGCATTATGTTAATCAACGCCCTAATCGAAAGGTTATGGATGATGATTGACGTCAACAAACTCTTAAGGACAAAGAGAAAGGAAAGACACATGCAATTACTAACAGTGATTTGGAGTATGATAATTAAGTGGTGAAAGGTACACTTACCATCCATTCTAAAGTAAAAAATGATTTATTTGATTCATGGATCCAACCACTCTTTTATTTCTGAAGAATTTTCTAAGGGAATCTCCATATTACCTCAGCAATTTGATATTGAGTAAGCTGCGACAACTCATTATGGCACAACAGTCGCATCAAATGTTTACAATTCTTCCCTGATTGACGTTTGTGGGAATGTGATTCCTGTAAATTTTTTGATCCTTCTTATAGTGTAATTTGAAGTGATTCATGGAATGTATTGTATTTTTTTTATATGGAGCTCATATCAATTGCCAAAGAAGGGAAGCCACATTTCATAATCCTAATCAATCTATGATCATTTATCGATGCAAGGATGAATATAACCTTCTAGTGAAAATTTATTCCATCTTATGGGCCTTGATTCCAATAAATAAACGTTATTTATATCAAATGGTTGGATAGAAACTCATGATTAATAATATTCCCATTTTATGGGAGTTTGATGGCGTCTTTCCATGGGAATTCTAGTTCTTCCACCAAATCGTGATGTTGATTTTTCAATAGAACTCATACAATGTGCCAAGACCATTTCAATGACACCTTATAGAATGGATCCAATTTAGATGTAGGAATTAATGAACCAACACCAAGAGAATATTGATAACGGATTCATACACCCAAGCATGCCACCTTGGGGAGAACCTATTCTATTTATTAATTAGAATGATGGATCAATGAGACATTACATTAATTATCGAGAACATAACAAGATCACTATCCAGGGAAAATATCATCTCTTGTGAATTGATGACTTATTTGACCAACTACGCAGAGATCAATACTTTTCCAAGATTGATTTTCATTCAGGATATTGTCAACTAAGGGTCAAAAATAAGGATATACCAAAGGCAACATTCTATACAAGGTATGGACCCAATGAATTTATATTGATTACTTTTGGTCTTATTTATTCCCATGCTATCATCATAGATCTAATGAATAAAATCTTTAGAGACTATCATGATCAGTTTGTGGTAGTCTTTATAGATGATATTCTTGTAAATTCAAAGGGAGAGGAAGATCATGAAGATCCCTTGATAATTGTATTTGAGACCCTGAGAAAGGATATGCATTATGCCTAATTTACCAAGTGTGAATTTGGGTTTCAAATTGTTTCATTTTTGGGTCACATTATCTCAAAAGAATTGATATCTATGGATCCATAATAAATGGAGTTTATTGAAATATGGTCGAGACCAACAATAGTAACCAAAATCTGATGTTTTCTTGGATTAGTTGGGTATTATAAACTTTTTGTGAATGATTTTTCATGATTATCTACCCTCTCACCAAATTGACTTGGAAAGGAGTTATGTTTTTTTTGGACAGAGGAATCTGCAGAAAATTTCAAAGGGCTAAAAAGAAGGTTAGACAGTGCACCTATACTCACACTACCTTGTAGTGGAGAAAGGTTTGTGATCTACAGTGATTCATCCAAGAGAGGTTTGGGGTGTGTTCTCATGAAAAATAAAATGGTGATAACGTGTGTCATATGAATGATGAACAAATAATGAGCAAAATTACCCAACTCGTGATTTGGAGTTAGCTGCGGTAATCATTGCAATAATGATTTGGAGGCATTATCATTATGTTGAAATATGTGATATTTATACTGATCATAAGAGTTTAAAGTATATTTTCAGACCAAATGAGCTAAATGTGTTCAAATGAAGATTCATTGAGTTGATTAAGGATTATGACTCCTCATTTCATTACAACCCTATGAACGCAAACGAGGTGGGAGACACATTATGTCTATAAGACCAAGCTATATTATCCATGATAAGGATCACAAAGGATCCAATATTTATGGATTTACAAAGGATGGATCTTGGAATATTAATGAATGGTGTGATATCGCATCTTTATAAAATTAATGTTCAACCATATATACAAGTGATGATTAGAGAGGTTTTGAAGGAGGATGTTGGGCTTCAAAAGAAGGTGAGAAATGGTTATGGATTCAACCTTGATTATGATAGGATAATAAGGTTCAGAAACTATATTTGTATTCCTCCCATACAAGAATAAAAGAAGGATTTGTTGGATGAGGGTCGTAATTCTTCATTGTTTATTTATCCTGGAAGTACAAAGATGTACAGGGAGCTAAAAGAGTAATTTTGGTGGGATGGAATGAAAAGACATATCGCCGAATATGTCTCTCGATGCTTGGTTTGTCAAGAAGTTAAAGCTGAGAGACAAAATCATAAGGGGATGTAAAAACCATTACCCATACCAGAATGGAAATGGGAAAACATCACTATAGACTTTGTCATTGGAATTTCCAAAACATCCAAAAGTAATTATGATATATGAGTTATAGTTGATAATCTTACGATGTCATCACACTCCAATGATATTAGAGAGTATTTCTATATTGATTAGATTTCTAGGATATATGTAAAGGTAAATGGAAGATTTCGTGGAGTACCACTATCAATTATCTAAGATCGGGATCCGAGGTTTACCTCAATGTTCGGAAGAATAGTTCAGGTTGTTCTAGTAACATAGTTATATTTGATCAATGAATATTATCCCCAGACAGATGGTTTTTCTAAGAGGACAATTCAAAATTTTGAAGACATGTTGAGAACTTGATCTATGGATTTCAAATGTTGTTGGGATCAACACCTACCTATGGAGGAATTTTCTTATAATAATAGCCTTCAATCCAGTATTCAGATGGCTCCTTATGATTTTCTCTATGGAATGAAATGCAGAACTCCAACTTACTGGGAAGAAGTTGGGGAAAGAATACTATTAGGACCTGATCTTGTTGATGAGATGGTAGAAAATGTTAGATCTATTCAACAACACATAAGACAAGCTCAGTGTTCACAAAAATGTTATGTCAGAAACCGAAGAAAAGACCTAGAGTTTAATGTGGGTGATGATGTTCCTTATGAATATCTCCCTGCAAGATAGTAATGAGATTTAGAAAGAAGGGCAATATGATCCCCATTTATATCAGTCCATTCAAAATACTAGACCATGTTGGGAAAGTATCTTACCTATTGGAAGTTCCACCAAATCTCTCTCAGGTTCATGTTGTATTCCATGTATCTATCCTTATAAAGTACATACCCAATCCTTCACATGGACTAAGATGAGAAGTTGTACCGCTGGAGAATGATCATTCATATGAAGAATATCTGATAGATATTTTGGATCGTTGCAAAAATGTTCTATGAAACAAGACCACTCACTCGGTTAATGTTTTATGGTGGACCCAAAAATTAGAATAAACTACATGGGAAGTTGAGGATATGATGAGGGAGAGGTATCCTCATTTGATTATTACGAAGTAATGAATTTAATGGGAGAAATTGATTTTAAGGGGGGTAAAATGTAACACACAAAATTTTTTGGAGAAATAATTTTTTATGTATTATGTTATACGCAACACGAAAGGAAGCTTTCACTACATGAAACAATGTCTTGGCTTGCGTTACATGGAAAAGCAACATTCCTCGATATCTTAAGTTGTACACAATACCGAGTTTCACTAAACCATGATATGTTATTAAAATATTATATAAACTAGCCGTTATAAATAGTATTAACCAAATTTTTTATTTTATATAACATTAGAATTCATATTAAATATGATATGAGAAAAAAATTCAATTTTTTGGATAAAAGAATTATTATTTTCAAAAATGCAATTTTTCAGGTGTTTGATGGTGCACCCATTTTAAATCTAATTTATGAATATTTTATGAGTTTAATCTGTAAAAATAAACTTCTTATTCTGAATAAGGATTTATAAATATACATTGGATAATGTTTTGATACTTTTCTAGTAACTTTCATATTTTGATGAATAGTAAAAAGACCCATAAATTTTCTTAAAAACAACTTTTTTCAATAAGATAATTTATATGGTTAAATTATAAAAAATAAGGTTTTAAATTATAAATTGAATATATTTTTACCATTTAATATAATGTGTTGAATAAGAATTAATTTTACATTGAATTAATAGGTAAAAACATTTCACTCGTTTGCAATGTCTTAAATTTTAAATCTTATTTTCTCAACAATGAGATTAATTATTAAATTAATATTTGAAATATTTATGTATTGAATTTCGAAAAAGGGATTCCATATTTGGAATCAGTAGGTCCAAATTATGTTAATAGGCTATTTTTTTGGGTATCATAAATAGTAACTATGGTAAATTTTATTTACCACAGTTAAAGGTAAATCAGGAAATTAAGGGTAAAACTAATATTATAAAATTATCCAAAAACCAAACAAAATTATAATGGATGAATAGGAGTCGATCCATATAACCTAATGGTTGGAATAGATTCATTTCGTGTTCTTTTGGCCTTGAAAATTATGTAATTATTATTAAAAACAATGAAAGTGAAAACATGTCACCCTCTTATTTCTAATAAGTGTAATAAATTTAATTTGGTGATAAACATAATAAAACATCGAACATAAATAGTCTCCAGAAAGAAAATAGATTTATCTACATAATTTTAATTTTTTTAAAATTTTTAGGGAATAAAAAATTATCATCAACGATGACACAATAGTGATGTAGAATTTATTTTATTGATTGAAATATCAAATAAATCCTTTTAAAAATTTAAAAATAAATATTATATGAAATATATAATTTCCTACAAGAATTTTCTAGATAAATATAACATTTTATGAATCTATTAAATTTTTTTTGAATATATCCTCTATGTGTAATTTATTTAAATTAAAATAAATGAATAGTGTCAAAATTGACACTATTGTTTTTTTATAAAAATAACATATTATTAAATTGTTTAAAAATCAAAAAAATATATAAAAATTATAAATTAAAATTTATATGGTTGAAAATGTCATAATTTATCAAATAATGGAATATTCACAAAACATAAAAAATTATTTATAACAATTTAAAATTTGGAATATTATAACTAACAATAAAAATAAATATATTGAATAATGATAAATCATGTTGATAATGTTTAAAATAAATTCCAAACATGTCTAAAATTTTTTGAATGATAAGATTACAACGCTATCTCATCTCATCTTCAAATTTTAGAAATTTTGGACGTTTTTATGTGGGGTTTGTGTTTATTATAAATTAATATTTTATAGGTTTCCAAAAGTGTCCCTCTCCTCTATTATAAAAGGGCACTTCCTCTCTCTCCTATTCACAATATTTTGTGCCTTGTAGCTCGGCCAAAATATGTCCATTTATCTTCTCCACTTCTCTAGAAACGTACTAATGGTCCTGGACTTCTTCAACGACCAACTTTAGTGCCCTAAGAGGAGGTTTAGAAGAGGCGCGTCAAAGAAGAGGTAATATCCATTACAAATTATTTCAAATTTATTTCTTCTTATCATATATCTTATTTTCATTTTTCATTATAAAGTAATAACATCAGTATGAATCATATAATTATATGTTATTATAAATATGAAACAAGCCCATTTCACCTTCTAGCTATCCTATAGAAAAAGGAATCACTATGCGTGCGTACGTACGGAATACCTCTCCACGACATGGTGTAATCGGTTTTCAACCACCACCTTAAATGGATGGGTATAATGGTGTAAAAAATATAATATATATTGTTATTATAACATGATACTAATTCTGAGATATTCTATCATCCACTACATTACCATGCAATAATTATGAGAACGATATTGTCACTCATGCAAACGTACGGCTTACCGTCTCCACGGTGCGATGAGATTCGTTCTACATGATCTTCATTGAACCATGATTATATAAAAAAATTGAATGAATAAGTCTGACATATATTATACTAATACCACTCTGTAAATTCTATAACTATAACCTAAAAAGGGGAATATGAATTTATCCGACAAAACATACATATGAAAATAAAGCAGTTAATACCCAAACAACGAGTAACAATGAAATGTTACTAACAAAAGGAGGAAAATATGACCATAAATGTTATCAGAAAAATAATTATGATTCTATAATAGATCTGTAACATAATTTAAATCATTATACAGGTAGTTCGAATACACAGGAAACATATTTGACCTATGATACGGGATAATTATTCCAATCTCGTTCTTAAAAATGATTGTTTATTTGTATATATTTACTGGGCTTATATATATCATCATTTTTCATGTTTTATAAAACAATTCATGTATTTTTATAGTCATTTTTAAGAATTTTTGACTTTTATTACACGATATGTAAGGAATCTTTATTTTTTTACCATACGAGAAACTTTTCGACTTTTCTGGGAAAAGAATGAGGAGAATGTTTTTTAACATATATGGAATGAATGTATTTTTACGGTTTCATAATGCTTTATTTCAATGATGTTTTCTATGTAATATTTCATAATTATTTTCAACAGAAATTCATTTATTTTAAAATTGAATTCCATTTTGAGAAAAGAAAATGATTTTGAAGAAGAAAGGATATTTTCCTCAAGAACTAAGTTCAAGTGTTTTATCAAAATTATTTTCTATCTACGATGATATTGGGTTAGGATTCTATCCCTATTATTACATTTATTTGATTATGTAATGATGGAATTATTTTTATTGTGTAATTTATCTTATATGGATTATGTTATGATGGAATGATGTTTAAGAATCCTATTTTTATTACATGGGTTGTGTTATGATGTATGATTTATGATTTTCTGGCACACATAAGAATGGTTTCATTATGAGTTAAATGAGACCTATATCTCCCTATAATGCATTGGGTAATGATTTATGTCTCATGATATAGACATGGATGGAATGGAATGTTTATCTCGTTCAGTGATACAGGACTAGAATGAGGAGTAAACTCGGTTCAGTAAAGGACTTTGTCTGCTATGATGGTTTTGTCAATGAGTCTTGACTAATCTGAAATGATTTCATATGATTATGTGTATATGACACAATATTTCTTGTCTTATGTTATGATTATTGATATTACATTTCACTACTATGACTTATCCTATTTCATGATATTATGATCTCTTTTTAGGATAAGATTTTCCAAATGATATGTTCTTATGAATATGATATGATTGACATTTACTTTGTTTTCTCTTACTAAGAATTTGAGCTCACAATTTGTATGTTTTTTCCCAGGTCAGGAAGAAGGTTATTAAGTAGTATATGCCAAAATGAACTCTACATATGATGAAATAAATGGGATACAATGTAGATTATCTATGAACCCGTTTTTTATGTTTCCCAGTTCTAAAGACACTATACCTATATGGTCCTATCAAGGATATGGTATATGTTGTAATAAATATAATCATTTATGATTTAATAACAAAATATGTAAAATTAGTTACACCTTTATACCCATCCAAGCAAGGTGGTGTTGGAAAACAGATTACACCACAGGGTGGAGACGGTATTCCATACGTACGCACACACAGTGATTTCATTTTCCGTAGGATAGATAGAAGGTAAAATGGGGTTGTTTAATATTTATAATAACATATCAGTATATTACTGATAAAAAAGTTATTACATTATAATGAAATAAATAATTAATAGGAATTTGAAGAAGAAATAAATTTAAATTAATTGGTAAAGTATATTTCCTATTCTTTGACGCGTCTCTTATAAACTTCTTGTTAAGGAACTAATGTTTGTCTTCGAAGAAGACCAAGAACTCTAGTATGTTTATAGGGAAGTGGAGAATAGAAATGTATCAGTTTTGGCTGATATAGAAGGCTCAAAATGTTGTGAAGTGGAGAGGGAGGAGATGCACTTTTATAAGAGAGGAGAGGGGTACATTTGGAATCCTCTAAAATATTAATTTATTATAAACCCAAACCGCACATAAAAACATCCAAAATAACTAAAAATAAAATATTATATATGATATGTTTGTAATCTCATTATACAATATTATTCAGGCATGTTGGGAATTTATTTTAAACCTTATCAACATTATTTATCCTAATTTAATATATTTAATTTTATTTGTTGTAATAAAATTCTATATTTTAAATTGTTATAAATAATGACTTATGTTATGTGAATTTTACATAATTTCATACTTTATGACATTTTAGACAATTAAATTTCAATTTAAAATTTTTAAATAATTTTCTGAGATTTTAAACAATTTAATAATATGTTATTTTTATAAAAAAACTATATTGTCAATTTTAACACTATTCATTAATTTGAATTTAAATAAAATCCACACATAGGATATATTCGAACAAAAAAATTTAATAGATTCATAAAATTTCCTGTTTATCTATAAAATTCGTGGATCACATTAGGTAGTAAAATATAATATTTATTTAAAAAAATTTAAAACCATTTATTTGATATTTCAATCAAGAAAATAATTTATACATCACTATTGTGTCATCATTAATGATAATTATTTAATTCTTAAAAATTATAAATAAATTCACATGATGTAGATAATTGTTTTTTATTTCTGGAGACAACTTATGTTCGATGGTTTATGAAGTTTATCACCAAATTAAAATTATTACACTTATAAGATATAAGAGAGTGACATGTTGTCAATTTCTTGGGTTTTATCAATAATTACTTCATTTTCATCTACCAAAGTCCATGAAATGAATTTATTCTCACACATAGGTGATATGGGTTTACTTCTATTCATCCAATATATTTTTGGTAGGTGTTAGGATAATTTTATAATATTATTTTTACCTTAATTGCCTGATTTACCTTTAATTGTGATAAATAAAATTTACCGTAGGTACTATTTATAATGCCAAAAAAATAAAAAGTATCATATTAACATAATTTTGACCTACTGATTCCAAATATGGAATCCATTTTTCCAAATTCAATGCACAAAAGTTGTAGAAATTAATATAAAATTTAATCACGTTGTTGAGAAAACGAGTTTTAAAATTTAAAACATTACAAAACATTGAAATGTTGATACCTATGAATGAAATGTAAAATTAATTCTAATTATATAAATTTTATTAAATGGTAAAAATATATTCTATTTATACTTTAAAAACATTAAATTTTAAAATTTAACCATATAAATTATCTTGATGAAAAAAAAATTGTTTTTAAGGAAAATTTACCGTATTTTCACTATTTATCAATATATAAAGTTTATGAGAAAAGAATAAAAAATGTATCCAATGTAAATTCTTATATCCAGATTGAAAATAAAAATTTTATTTTTTCATATTGACCTCATAAACTTTAAAAAAATTATATTCAAAATGGGTGCTTCATGAAAAGGCGGAAAAACAGCATTTTTGAATCAAAATAAATCTTTTATCCGAAATCTTTTTTTCATATATCATAATTAAGATTAAAACTAATGTTATATAAAATTAAAAATGTGGTTAATACGATTTATAACGGCTAGTTTATATATAATTTTAATAACATGTCGTTGTTTAGTGATTCTCGTTATTGTGTACAACGAGAGGTATCGAGGAAGGTTTCTCTTGCATGTAACACAAGACAAGCTAGTGTTTCATGTAGTGAAATCTTCCTTTGGTGTTGCGTATATCATAAGACATAAAAAATTATTTCCCATAAAATCTTACAGTGTTACATTCTACATACTTAAAATTAATTTCTCCTTTGAAATTCATCACTTCGTAAAAAAAATATTGGATACCTCTCCCTCATCATATCCCCAAGTTCATATGTAGCTTCATCTAATTGGTGGTACCTCCATGTAATGTTAACCGAGTGAGTGGTCTTGAATCATAGAAGGTTTTTTCTACAATCAAGAATCTCTATCGGTTGTTCTTCATATGAAAGATCGTGCTCCAGCAGTACAACTTCTGAGAATAATAAATGTGAAGGATCGGGTGTGCACTTTTTTAGGAGAGATACATGGAGCACATCATGAACTTGAGAGAGATTTGGTGGAAGTGCCAATTGCTAAGCTACCTTCCATACATGATCCAGTATTTTGAATGTACTGATATACCTAGGGCTCAACTTTCGCTTCTTTCCAAATCTAATTACTTTATTCCAGGGAGATATTCGTAAAAACACTTTATCACCAACTAAAAACTCTCTGTCTTTTATTTGGTTTCCGACATAACTTTTTTGTCGAATCTATGATTCTATTATGTGTTGATGAATAGATCTGACCTTTTCTGCTATCTCATCAACAAGATTTGGTCCTAATACCTTTCTTTCCCCAACGTTATCAAAGGAAGTTGGAGTTCTTCATCTATTTTCATAGAGAGCTTCATAAGGATCCAACTAAATAATATAGTGAAAGCTATTATATAAAAAAATTACAAAAAAGGTAGTTGTTGATCCCAACCACCTTTGAAATCCATAATTCAAGCTCTCAACGGGCCTTCCAAAGTTTAAATTTTCCTATGAGACTGACCATATGTCTGAGGATGATAGGTAGTGCTGAAACATAACTCGGTATCCAGATCGTGATGAAGACTTCTCCAGAACAGCGAGGTAAACCTCAGATCCCGATCAGATATAATGGATAGTGGTACTCAATGAAATATTACCACTTCCATAACATATATCCTGGAAAACTTATCAATAGAGAAGTCTTCTCTAAAATAATTGAATTGTTCCAACTTCGTAAGACGATCAACTATAACCCAGATAGCATTATTTCCTTTGGATGTTTTGGGATGTATGATGACAAAGTCCATAGTGATGTTTTCCAATTTCCATTTTGATATGAAAAATTGTTATAACATCCCCTTAGACTTCTATCTCTCATATATAACTTGCTAACAAACCAAGCATCTATGGATATATTCGGATATATCTCTTTCCATGCCATCCCACAAAAAGTACTCTTTTTAATTCCTATACATCATTGTACTTCAAGGATGAATAAAGAATGAAGAGCTATGAGCCTCATCCAATATATCCTTCTTTAATTATTTTATGGGAGGAATACATAAATGATTTCTAAACCTTATTATCCCATCACAATCAAGGTTGAATCAAGGAACATTTCTCACCTTCTTTTGAATCCCAACATCCTCCTTATGTGACTATTTAATCATTACTTGTATAGATTGTTGAACTTTTATTTGAGAAAGATAAGATATCTCCCCTTTCGTTAAAATTCCAAGATCCATCCTTTGTAAATTCATAAATATTGGATCCTTTGTGATCCTAATCATGGATAATATTGCATGGTCTTGTCGACTTAATGTGTCTCCCACATTGTTTGCTTTCCCAGGGTGGTAATGAATTGAGCTTTTATAATCATTAATCTTCTCCAATCAACTTCGTTGCCGCATGTTAAGCTATTTTTGTGTGAATATATAATTTAAATATTTATGATCAGTATAAATATCACACCTTTCACCATAAATATAATCCCTCCCAATATTTAATGCAAAGATTACCGCAACTAACTCCAAATCATGTGTTGGGTAATTTTTCTCATGGATTTCCAACTTTTGTGAGGAATAAGATATCACCATATCATTTTTCATGAGAACACACCCCAAACCCTTATTGGATGCATCAATGTAGATTAAAAAACCTTCTCCACTACAAGGGAGTTTGAGCATAAGTGAACTGCCTAACCTTCTTTTTAGCTCTTTGAAATTCTCTTGACATTCCTCCATCCAAACAAAATTACCTTCTTTCTGAGTCAATTTGGTGAGTGGGCTAGATAATCTTTAAAAATCATTCAAAAAACATTGATAATACCCCGATAAACGAAGATAATATCGGATTTTAGTTACTATTGTTGGTCTCACCCATTTTAAATAACCTCTATTTTTTCTGGATCCTCAAATATCCCCTCTTTTGAGATTTTGTGACCCAAAAATGAAACTTTTTGAAGCAATAATTTATACTAGTTAAATTTGGAATAAAGCTTCTCCTTTTACAGGGTCTTCAATACAATTCTCAAGAGATCTTCATGTTCTTATTTTCTCTTTAAATATACAAGAATATCGTCTATAAAGACTACCACAAACTGATCAAGATAATATCTAAAGACTCAATTCATTAGATCCATGAAGATAGCAGGGGCATTAGTAAGACCAAAATGCGTCACTATAAATTCATATTGTACATACCTTGTATGGAATGTTGTCTTTGGTATATCCTACTTTTTTACCCATATTTTATGGTATCCTGAATTAAGATAAATCTTGGAAATGTATTGAGCTCCACGTAGTTGGTAAAATTTGTCATCAAAGCGCGGGAGAGGATATTTGTTCTGGATATTGATCGTGTTAAGTTGTCGATAATAAATGAAAAGTCTCATTGATCAATCTCTATTCTTAAAAAACAGAACATGTGCTCTCCAAGGTGACACACTATGGTGTATGAATCCCTTTTCAAGATTCTCTTGGAGTTTCTTCTTTAGTTCCTGCAACTCAATTGGGGCCATTATATAAGGTGTATTTGGAATTGTCATAGCACCCAGTATGAGTTCTATTGAAAACTCAACTTCAAGATTTGGTGGAAGACGTGAAAATTCCTCTATAAATACATCATCAAACTCTTTTACAATTGGTATATTCTTAATCATGAGTTTATCTCCAATCATTTGAGATAAATAACATTCATTTATTAGAATAACAACCCACAAGATGGAAGAAATTTCCACTAGAAGGTTATATTCATCCTTTCATAGATAAATAATCATAGATTGATTAGGAATATGAAATGTGACTTCCCTTATTTGGAAATGGATATGATATCCATGTAAAGAAAGCTAATCCTTGCTATGAATCACATAAAATTCCACTATAGTAAGGATCACAATATTTTTAGGAATAAATTTTACAGAATCTTCAATCAGAGAAGAATTGTAAACATTTGATGCAACTGTTGTTCCATTAGGAGTTGTCATAGCTAACTCAATATCTTATTGTTGATGTAATATGGTGATACCCTTAGACAATTCATCAGAAACAAATGGGTGGGTGGATCCATAATCAAATAAAACATTTTGTACTTTTGTGAGTAGGGTATGTGTACCTTTCACCACTTCATTATCATATTCCTAATCGCAGATAGTAATTGCATGTGACTGTCCTTTTTCATTGGAATTAAGAGTTTTTTGATGTCGATCATCATCCATAACCCTTGGATTAAGTAATTGATTATCAAAATTCCCCATTTACTTGCACTTTTAACGTTGATGTATAGGGGTTTCATTTTGTGTATCCCTTTCATTGTTTGCATCAGTAGAAATATCTTTCACATTACTTCAACATTCAATTTCTTGATGAACATCTTTTCAACATATAAAACATTTACTTTTCCATTTATGACAATTCCCTCCATGTTTCTTTCCATAATTTGAGTATAAAGTAAAACTCATATTCTTTTCAGTGTGGTCTTTAGATTTTCCTTTGAATTCCATTTTCCTCTTCTTATCAAACACATATAATAGATGGGTTACTCTAATCTCCATCTCAACCTTGAGATAACATCGTAAAATTTCATCATATCTATTGAAGTCCTTTATGGCTAATTCCCTTGAGAGATTTATTTTTAATCCACTAATGAATCAATCGATCTTACTCTTAGATTAGATAATAATCACAGAAGTGTACCTTGCACGTCTTGTAAAATTTTCATCATAGGTAACAACAAATTCATCATCCTTTTTCATCACTTGAAGAAACTCCTTCTCCATCTTTGTTCGAAGAATATGTGGGAAGTAATTATTGAAAAATATGTTCTTGAACTCATCCCATTCCATGGACCCAATTTTATACCATTACCTTGTATTCTTGAAAATATACCTCCATTGATCTACTTCACCTTCCAAACGATATACTACTAACATGAATTTATCATGTTCAGGATATTGTAGGACTGAAAATATATTTTAAGTGGTACTGATCCATTGTTCAATCACTAAAAGATCAAAAGTACCGCTGAATGAATGTGTAAGCTGCCTCATGATAGATTCAAAAAGAAGTTTCTCTTTATTTTTCTCAATTGGAAGGTCATCCAGATTCATATCTTGAGAAAGTTGTGTGATAATGGCTAAAATATTTTTCATTCCAACTCTAGTAATGTTTGGTTTCTCAGGGGGACATTCATTGCATTTCTCGTTGCATTCAGAATTAACACAGTTCCTTCGGGATCTAGCAATTGACTAAAACTAAGAAGAATTGTTTGAGAAACACTAATAATAACATGAAAACCACGTAATCAAGAATAAAATAACACACTTTTGGTCTTATCATGGTTTATTTGTGGATATTTCAAAAAGTCTATGATTTTTTCCTATGATTAGACATATCCATAGGGTTCTTACTAAGGATTTCACATCCTAGTTTCCAATGATTGACTATACCATTCCATTGATAACAACTATAGTGACCCATAATGATCTTTCATTTAAATTACTTCATAATTGAAGAATATTTATTACAACATATAACATAAGAATGATAAGACCGTATATGTACACTGTCTTTAGAAACTCGGAAACATAAACAACATGTTCATAAATCATCTACATTGTCTCCAATTTATTTTATAATATCTAGAGTCCATTAAGGCATATCCTACTTAATACCCTTCTTCCTGACCTGAGGAAAAGAAAAAAAATAAAAAGGGTAATCTCAAATTCCTATTAAGGGAAAACAATGGAAATTATAATCATATCATATTCATTAGAACATAACATTTCGAAAATCTTATACTAAAAAAGTCATCATAATATCATGACATGGGATAAGTGATAGTAGTGAAATGTAATCCCAATAATCATAACATAAGACATGAAAATTTTTTTAATACACACATAATCATAGAAAATCATTTCATATTAGTCAAGAATCATTGCCAAGTCCATCATAGCAGAAAAAGTCCATTACTGAACCGAGTGCACTCCTCGTTCCAGTCCTGTATCACTGAACCATATTACCTTTTAATTTCATCCATGTCTATCTCATGAGACAGAAATATTTACCCAATTAATTGTGGGGATATATAGGTCACATGGATATCATAATAAAACTATTCTTATGTGTTCTAATAAATCATAAATCATACATCCTAACATAACCCATGTAATAAAAAAGGGATTCATATGCATCATGCCAACATAATATAATCTCTATAAGATAAAGGTATTCAGAAAAATAATTTGATCATATCATAATCAAATCAATGTAATAATATGGATATAAACCTAACCATATATCATCTTATATGGAAAATAATTTTTATAAAACACTAGAAATCAGTTATTGGGGAAAATATCAAATCTTCTTCAAAATCATTTTATTTTCTCAAAATGACATACAATTTTAAAAGAAATGATTTTTTTCGAAAATAATCATGAAATATTTCATAAGAAGTCTTTTTGAAATAAAGTGTTATGAAACTGTAAAAATCCATTTTAGTACATTTTCCAGAAAAGTCGAGAAATACCACGTATGGTAAAAAAATAAAAGATTACTTACAAATCATGTAATGAAAGTAAAACACTGGTAAAAATGACATTAAAAATACATTATTTTTTTAGAAAACATGGACATAGATGTTAAATATAACCCCAATAAATACTTATGAATAAACAATCTCAGTTAAGAACGACATTGGAATATTTATCACTTTCCTTAGGTCTGATATGTTTTCTGTGTATCCGAACCTCGTGTATAATGATTTAAATAATGTTACTAATATATTAAAGAATCGTAATTATTTTTATGATAACATTTATGATCATATTTTCATCAGTTTGTTAGTAACATTTCATTGTTACTCGTTGTTTGGGTATTAACTGATTTATTTTCATACGTACGTCTTATTAGAAATGATCATATTCCACCTTTTAGGCTATAGTTATATCATTTACATAATGTTATTAGTAAAATATATATCATATTTATTCATTCAATTCTTTTATATAATCATTGTTTGATTAATATCATGTAGAACGAATCCCATCCCACCATGGAGATGATAAGCCGTACGTACGCATGTGTGGTGATATCGTTCCCATAATTATTGAATGGTATATTGGTGGATGATAGAATATCTCAGAATTAGTATCATGTTATAATAAACATGTATAGTTATTCTTTACACCATTATACCCATCCATGTAAGGTGGTTATGGAAAATAGATTACACCACAGCGTGGAGACGGTATTCCATACGTACGCACCTGCAGTGATTTAATTTTCCATAGGATTGAAAGAAGGTGAAATGTGTTTGTTTGATATTTATAAAAACATATTAGTATTTTATTTATACTGATTTAATTACTTTATAATGAAACAAATTATTAGTAGGAAGTAGAATAAGAAATAAATTTGAAAGAATTAGTAAATGATATTACCTCTTCTTTGACTCACCTCTTCTAAACCTCCTCCTAGAGTACTAAAGTTGGCCTTTTAAGAATACCATGACCTCTACAATGTTTCTAGGGAAGATGATAAGATAATTTGACATGTTTTGGCCGTTCATGAAGGCTCAAAATGTTGTGAAGATGAGAGGGAGGAAGTTCCCTTTTATAAGAGAGGACATGGGAAATTTTGGAAACCTCTAAAATATTAACTTATAATAAACGAAAACCATACATAAAAACTTCAAAAATGACTCAAATTTGAATATGAGATGAGATATGGTTGTAATATCATCATCCAAATAAATTTATAAATTTGGGTAATTTATTATAAACTTTATCACCTTGATTAATCCTTATTTAATCTATTTTATTTTATTTTTGGTAATAATATTCTAAATTTAAAATTGTTATAAATAATTACTTATGTCTTGTTTATTGTCCACAATTAGATAATTTAGGACATTTTCGTCCATATAAATTTTAATTTATAATTGTTAATATTTTTTTTATTTTTTAAATAATTTAATAATATGTTATTTTTATAAAATAACAATAGTGCCAATTTTGAAACAATTCATTTATTTGAATTTAAATAAAATACACACAGATGGTATATTTGAAAAAATATATTTAATAGATACATAACAGGTCATATTTATATAGAAAATTAGTGGGGCACATTAAATAGTTCATATAATATTTATCTTAATATTTTTAAAACAATTTATTTTATATTTCAATCAATAAAATAATTTCCACATCACTATTGTCTCATCATTAATGATAATTATTTAATCCTTAAAAATTATAAATAAATTCACAATATTTATTAAATTTTATTGGATTTTTGGAGACTATTTATGTTTTATGTTTTATGATGTTTATCACCATATTAAAATTATTACTGTTATAAGATATAAGAGAGTGACATGTTGTCAGTTTCTGTAATTTTAATAATAATTACATCGTTTTCATGGTCAAAAGTACATGAAATTAATCTATTCCAACAATTAGGTGATATAGTTCACCTTCTATTTTTCTAATAGAATTTTTTCAGGTGTTATGATAATTTCATAATATTATATTTACCCATAATTTCATGGTTTACATTTAACTTTGGTAAATAAATTTTACCGTAGTTACTATTTATATTGCCCAAAAATAAAAAGTATCATATTAACATAAGTTGGTCATACTGAATGAAAATATGGAATGCAGTTTTCCAAATTTAATACCCAAAAGTAGATTAAATTAATTAAAAAATTAATCTCGTTGTTGAGAAAACGAGGTTTAAAATTTAAAACATTGCAAAAGATTGAAATGTGTATACCTATGAATTCAATGTAAAATTAATCCTAATGACATAAATTATATTAAATTGTAAAACTGTATTCTATTTATAAATTAAATCCATTAAATTTTATAACTTGACCATATAAATTATCGTGATGTAAAAAGTAATATTTATGAAAAATTTAGCATATTTTTAGTATTCATAAAAATATGAATGTTATCACAAAAGTATACAAAATTTAAACAATGTAAATTTTTATAACCTGATTCAAAATAATAAGTTTATATTCTAAAATTGAACTCATAAACATTTAAAAATTTATATTGAAAATGGGTGCGCCATCAACAGGTAGAAAAAAATTATTTTTGGAAAAACTATAAATCTTTTATCCGATAAATTGATTTTTTATCATATCATATGTAAGATGAATTCAAATGTTATATAAAATTCAAAATGTGGATAATAATATTTTTAACGGCTAGTTTGTAAAATATTCTAATAACATATCGTTGTTTAGTGAAACTTGGTATTGCGTACAATGAAAGCTATCGAGGAAGGTTGCTCTTGTGTGTAACGCTATCGAAGCCAATGTGACATGTAGTGAAAGCTTCCTTTGGTTTTGGGTATTTCATAAGACATATAAATATATTTCTCATAAAATATAAGGGTGTTACATTCTACCACCCTTATAATGAATTTCTCATATGAAATTCGTCACATCATAACAAAGAGATGAGGATACCTCTCCCACATCATATATTAAAGTTCCCATGTAGCTTCTACTAATTGTTGGTTAATAATATTTATAATGGATAGTTTATATAATATTTTAATTAGGGATAGTTTATGTGTGTATGCAATAGTTGAAAATCCATGAGAACAATTTCCCAACTCGTGATTTGGAGTTAGTTGTGGTAATCATTGCATTAATAATTTCGAGGCATTATCGTCACAGTGAAAGGTGTGATATTTATACTGATCATAACATTTTAAAGTATATTTTCACACAAGAGGAGATGAATATGCACCCAAGAATATGTTTGGAGCTGATTACGGATTACGACTGCTCAATTCATTACCACCCAGGGAAAAAAACAAGGTGGTAGTCGCATTATGTCGAAAAGACTATGATAGCTTATCCATGATGAGGATCACAAAGGATCCAATATTTATGGATTTACAAATTATGGATCAATGAATTTTATTGAATGGGGAGATATATTATCTTTCTCAAATTAATGTTCAACCATCTATAAAAGTGGTGATTAAAGAGGTGCAGAAGGAGGATGTTGGGATTCAGAAGAAGGTGAGAAATGTTCATGGATTAAACCTTTATTGTGATAGGATAATAAGGTTGATGAACCATGTCTGTATTCCTCCCATACAAGAATTAATGAAGATGTTATGATGAGGCTCATAGTTCTTCATTCTCTATTCGTCTTGGAAGTACAATGATATACAAGGACATAAAAGAGTACATTTGGTGCGATGACATAAAGAGAGATATTGCAGAATATGTCTCTTGATGCTAGGTTTTTCAGCAAGATAATGCTGAGAGAAATAAATATAAGGGGATGTTAAAACCATTACCCATACTAGAATGGAAATGGGAAAACGTCACTATGGACTTTGTCATCAGACATCGCAAAACATGAAAAGGCAATAAATCTATTTAGGTTATAGTTGATCGTCTTACGAAGTCAGGAAACATCAATTATATTAGAGAAGAGTTCTCTCTTGATCATATTTCCAGGATATATGTAATGTAAGTCATAAGTTTTCATGGAGTACCAATTTCCATTATCTATGATCAGGATATGAGGTTTACCTCGAAGTTCTGGCGAATTCTTCATCATGCTCTGGATACAGAGTTTTGTTTCAGCACTACCTATCATCCTCAAACAAATAATCAGTATGAGAAGACAATTAAAACATTGGATGAAATTTTTAGAGCTTTCTCTATGGATTTCGTAGGTTGTTGGAATCAACACCTACCTATTGTGGAATTTTATAATAATAATACCTTTCAATCCATTATTCAGATGGCTCCATGTGAAGCTCTCTCTTTGAATATACAATAATATCACCTATAAAGACTACCAAAGACAGACCAACACAGAATCTAAAGACTCTATTCATTAGATCCATGAATATAGAAGGTTCATTAGTATGTCCAAAAGTCATCACAATAAATTCATAGTGTCAATACCTTGTACAAAATTTTGTCATTGGTATATCATCCTTTTTGAACCTTAGTTGATGGTATCTTGAACAAAGATCAATATTGGAAAAGTATTACGCTCCGTGTAGTTGTTGAAATAAGTCTAAGGGGATGTTACAACCATAACCCATTCTATATTGGAAATGGGAAAACATCTATACAGACTTTGTCACCAGACTTCCCAAAATATCCAAAGGAAATAATTCTATCTGGGTTATATGTGATCATCTTACAGAGTCGGCGCACTTCAATTCTATTAGATAAGATTTATCTCTTGATCAGATTGCTAGGAAATATGTAAAGGAATTGGTAATATTTCATGGAGTTCCACTTTCCATTATCTCTAATCAGAATCTGAGGTTTACGTCGAAATCTTGGAGAAGTATTCATCATGCTCTGGATATAGAGTAATGTTTTAGCACAACATATTATCCCTAGATAGACGGTCAGTCTGATAAGACAATTAAAACATTGGAAGACATGTTGTGATCATTCTCTATATATTTCAAAGGAGGTTGGGATTAACTCCTACCATTGGTGGAATTTTCTTATAATAGTAGCTTCCACTCCAGTATTTAGATGGCTCCTTATGAAGCTCTCTCTAGAAAGAAATGTAGAACTCCAACATGATTGGATGATGTTGGGAAAAGAAATATATTAGGATCTGATCTTGTTGATGATATGGCAGAAAAAGTTGGATCTATTCAACAACACATAATAGAAGCTCATAGTCAACAAATAATTTATGCTGACAACAAGACAAAAGACTTAGAGTTTTAAGTGGGTGATAAGGTGTTCTTACGAATATCTCTCTGGAAAAGTGTAATGAGATTTGGAAAGAAGGGAAATTTGAGCCATAGGTATATCTGTCCTTTATAAATATTGGATCGTGTTGGGACGATATCTTACCGCTTGGCACATCATCCAAATATCTCTCAAGTTCAGGATGTGTTCCATGTATCTCTCCTGAGAATGTATATATCCGATCCTTCATATTTACTAAGCTCTGAAGTTATACAACTATAACAAGATCATTGATATGAAGAACTACTGATAATGATTCTGGATTATAGTGAAAAATTTCTATGAAACAATTCCACTCACTTGGTTAATGTTTTATGGGGTAACCACCAATTAGAAGAAGCTACATGGAAATTTGAGGATATAATGAGGGAGAGGTATACTCATCTTTTAGTTACAAAGTGAAGAATTTTGGGAGTGAAATTAATTTTAAGGGGTGGTAGAATGTAACACCCAGAGATTTTATGAGAAATATTTAGTTATGTATTATGTTATAATCAACACCAAAAGAATCTTTCACTACACACAACAATGGCTTGTCTTGCATTACAGGCAAGGGAAATTGTTCTCAACACCTTGCGTTGTACGCAATACAAAATTTCACTAAAAATGATATGTTAACAAAATATTATATAAGCTAGCTGTTATAAAAAGACATAACGACATCATTTATATTATATAACATTTGAATTCATCTTACATTTGATATGAGAAAAAATCAATTTTTTCGGATAAAATAATTATTTATTTCAAAAATGTAGTTTTTCCGCCTTTTCATAGAGCACCCATTTTAAATCTAATTTTTGAAAAGTTTATGAGTCCATTTTGACAAAATAAAAATCTTATTTTCAATCAGGATATAAAAATTTTCAGTGGAAATATTTTTATACGTTTCTGATAAATTTCATATTTTTATTAATAGTAAAAATACGCAATGTTTTTATTAAAAACAACTGTTTTCATCAAGATAATTTACAGGGTTATATTATAAACTTTAATTGTTTTAAAGTATAAATAGAATATATTTTTATTATTTAATGTAATTTATTTAATTATCATTAATTTTACATTTAATTCTGAGGTATATACATTTCAATCTTTTGCAGTGTTTTAAATTTTAAAACTCGATTTTTGAACAACAGGATTAATTATTAAATTAATTTATGCAACTTTTGTGTGTTGAATTTGGAAAAATGGACTCTGTATTTGGAATCAGTAGGTCCAAATTATGTGAATATGATACTTTTTATTTTTTGGGTATTATAAATAGTAATTACGGTAAATTTTATTTACCGCAGTTAAAGGTAAATCATGAAATTAAGGGTAACAATAATATTATAAAACTATCCTATCACCTGCCAAAATTCTATTGGATGAGTAGAAGTCGACCCATATCACCTAAGTGGTGGAATATATTCATTTTATGGACTTTTGACCATGAAAATGATGTAATTATTACCAAAACCAAAGAAAGTGAAAACATGACACTCTCTTATATCTTATAATTGTAATAATTTTAATTTGGTGATAAACATCCTAAAACATCAAAAATAAATAGTCTCCAGAAATCCTATAAATATATCTACATCATTTGAATTTATTTATAATTTTTATGGATTAAATACTTACCACTAATGATGACACAATAGTGAAGTAGAAATTATTTTATAGATTGAAATATCAAATAAATGGTTTTAAAAATATTAAAATAAATATTATATGAACTATTTAATGTTTCCAATAAATTTTATTGATAAATATGACTTGTTATTAATCTTTTAAATATTTTTTTTGAATATATAATCTTTGTAGATTTTATTTAGATTTAAATAAATGAATAGGGTCAAATTTCACAATATTATTATTTTATCAAAATAACATATTAGTAAATTGTTTAAAAAATCAAAAAAAATATTTAAAATTTATAATCTGAAATTTATATGGTTAAATATGTCATAAAGTATCCAATTATGGAAAATTCACAACACACAAGTAATTATTTATAACAATTTAAAATATAGAATATTATTACCAGAAATAAAAGTATATAGATTAAATAAGGATAAATCAAGTTGATATGGTTTAAAATAAATTCACAACATGTCTAAATTTTATTGGCTGATGAGATTACTACCCAATATCATCTAATATTCTAATTTGAGTAATTTTCTATGTGTTTATGTTGTGTTTGGGTTTATAATAAATTAATATTTTAGTGGTTTCCAAAACTGCCCCTTTCCTCTATTATAAAAGGGAATCTCCTCCCTCTCCTCTTCACAACATTTTGAGCCTCCACTCTCAGACAAACCCTATCTATTTATATTCTAAAATTCCCTAGAAACATAATATAGGTACTCGTATTTTTCAATGACCATCATTAGTTCTCTAAGAGGATGTTTAGAAGAGGCGCGTCAAATTAGAGGTAATATCCTTTTCTGATTTTTTCATATTTATTTCTTCTTATACTTACTCTGATTTTTTTGTTTCATTATCAAGTAATAAAATTAGTATCAATCATATACTGATATGTTATTATAAATATAAAACAAACTCATTTCAACTTTTATCCATCCTACGGAAAACGAAATCACCGCACGTGCGTATATACAGAATACCGTCTCCACGACGTGGTGTAATCTGTTTTCAACCACCAACTTACATGGATGGATATAATGGTGTATTGAATAAATATATATGTTTATTATGACATTATACTAATTCGGAGATATTATATCATTCACTACAATACCATTCAATAATTGTGGGAACGATATTGTCGCTCGTGCGTACGTACGACTTACCGTATCCACAGTGTGATGAGATTAGTTCAACATGATCTTCATTAAAACATGATTATATAAACGAATTGAATGAAAAAATATGATATATTTTATACTAATACCATTCTTTAAATTATATAACTATACCCTAAAAAGAGGAATATGAACTTATCTAACAAAACATACGTATGAAAATAAAGCAGTTAAAAACCAAACAACGAGTAACAATGAAATTTTACTATCAAATGGATGAAAATATGATCATAAATTATATCATAAAAATAATTATGATTCTTTAATAGATAAGTTACATTATTTAAATCATTATACAAGTGGATCAGATACACACAAAATATATCAGACCTAAGGTAAGGGCTAATTATTCCAATCTCATTCTTAGTTTAGCTGGATATTATCGATAATTTGTGAATGATTATTCACGATTATCTAACCCACTCACCAAATTTACGTAGAAAGGAGTTATGTTTTTCTATGCAGAGGAATGTGGAGATAATTTTAATGAGCTAAACAAATTTTATCCAATGCACTTGTGCTCACACTACCTTGTAGTGGAGAAAAGGTTGTGATCTATAGTGATGCATCCAAGAAGGGGTTGAGGTGTGATCTCGTGTAAAATGATATGGTGATAGCTTAAGACTCAAGACAGATGAAAATCCATGAGCAAAATTAAGCAACTCATGATTTGGAGTTATCTTCAGTAATTTTATTATTTACAATTTGGAGGCATTATCATTATTTTGAAAGGTATGATATTCATACTGATCATAAATGTTTAATGTATATTTTCTGAAAAAAGGAGCTGAATATGCACCAAAGAAGGTTGTTGGAGTTGATAAGGATTTTGACTGGTCAATTCATTACCACCCTGGGAAAGCAAACAAGGTGGAATACACACTAAGTCAACAAGACCATGATAGATTATCCATGATGAGGATAACAAAGGATCCGATATTTATGGATTTGAAAAGGATGGATCATCGAATTTTAATGAAAGGAGAGATATCTTATCTTTCTCAAATGAATGTTCAACCATCTATAAATGTGATGATTAATGAGGTGCAGAAGGAGGATGTTGGGATTCGAAATAATGTGATAAATGTTCATGGATTCAACCTTTATTTTGATGGGATAATAAGGTTAGGGAACCATGTACGTATTCCTCCGAAAAAAAAATTAAAGATGGAGTTGTTGGATGAGGCTCATAGTTCTTCATTATCTATTCGTCCTAGAAGTAAAAAGATGTAAATGGACCTAAAAGAGTACTTTTTGTGGGATGGGATGAAAAGATATATCACCTAATATGCCTCTCGATGCGTGGATTGTCCGCAAGTTAATGCTGAGAGACAGAATTCTAAGGGGATGTTTCAACCATTACCCATACCAGAATGGAAATGTGAAAACATCACTACGGACTTTGTCATCGGAAATCCCAAAAAATCCAAAGGCAATAATGTTATCTAGGTTATAGTTGATCATATTACGAATTCAGTACACTTAAATGATATTAGATAATATTTCTCTCTTGATCATCTTTCTAGTATAGATGTAAAGGAAGTGGTATGATTGCAGGGAGTACCATTTCCCATTATCTCTGATCGGAATCTGAGATTTATCTCGAAGTTATGGTGAAGTCTTCTACATGCTCCAAATACAAAGTTATGTTTCAACATTTCTGTAACAACCAGAAAATTCCATGGAATTGTTTTTCATAAATACATGGTAATTTTATGAGTCTGCGAAAACTGACGGCGCGTGATTATGAGGCCCAGTGTGCCCAAAATCAATTTATGAGGTTTTTTGTGTATGTTATATATATCTATGAGTGGGTTTTTATAACTTTATAACTGGTGATCATAATTGAAATCTGACGGCACCGTTGATCTCGCAACGCCGGTAGTCTCTTAAGAAGACATTCACATCAATGATAGTGGGTCAAGATTAAAAGTTAGTTTTAGGGTTTTATGTGGAATAATAAAACAAAATAAGTGCATGCCTTATTGTATGTTATAAATTATAACCACCATGTGGAATTTGGAGGTGGGGACCACCACTTATTATCCTCCCATGAGAGGTTATGGTGGTGGGTACCTCCCTATCCTAACCACCTCTTCATGTTTATTATGGTGGGGACCACTCATAATTTAAACCCCCTCGATACTCCTTGTTAATGGAGAAACCCTCAAACTTCTATTAAGTGTAGGGGATCCTCTTCAACTCTCCTAATACATATTGTTCCTTATCCTCATTTTTAATTTATTGAGCCTACCCATTCAATTAATTAATCAAACTAATTGAAAATTATGCCAACAATTTAATAGGAAATCATAATCTATTATTTTTGGCTTTGAATTTTTCAACATGGTGGAACATTAGAGAGGGGAGAGCATTTGGAGAAAAACATTTTCCAATGAATAATGGAGAACTAATTCTTTCAAAGAATAACGTTGGTGAGGAGCATCTTCGAATCCCTTCCTCTGAACCTCCATCGATGTAGGATGTGTTTGTCTACAATGAATCGACATCCACCTACCCTTCGACTTCATCGACGAACACTACTGGAAAAATACCCTATACCAACGGTTTGGAACCATTGGTATAGGCCCTCAAACCGTTGGTATAGGCTATACCAATGGTTTTGGGAAAACCGTTTGTATAGACCGATACGAACGGTTTTGAAAACCTTTGGTATAAGTAATATGAAAACCTATACCAACAGTTCTCTAAACTGTTGGTATATGTATTTCAAAAAAAACATTCGGTGGGATTTGATCACAGGACCTCTAGTTTATAATTGAATGACTTAACCACTAACCTAACATGACTTTTGTGAACATAATTTCATAAATATGTAAATGTATTGTTTTAATAATTTTAAATCTTGATTTATATAATGTTCTCAGTAAGAAGATTCGATTTAAAATCGAAGGACCTATACCAATGGTTTTGGACAAACCGTTGGTATAGGTTCTCTATAGTGGACCTATACCAACGGTTTGGCGAAAACCGTTGGTATAGGTCATATAGGTCCCCCCCTATACCAACGGTTTGTCCAAATTAATGAACTATACCAACGGTTTGGACAAAACCATTTGTAAAAGTCATATTTCCAGTAGTGGAACAACAAACAAGGTAGGTGTGTGTTTTGATTTGAAAAAGGTTGATTCTTCCTACCATGATTTTTTCTCTTAACCCGCTTGCAACGAAACTAAAGTGGAAGGATCGGGCCAAACGAAAATGGCCTGATCCCTCCACCGTTCTTGGGAGTTTTTGGTGTGTTCTCATTATTCATGGGTGAAGAACAACGGATCGTTGAGAGTTTGTTGTCTGAAAAAACGATCCCAAATCGAAGACCCAACGTCATGACGACCTAGTGGGGGTGTGAAAAAAATAACGGGTGACAGATCAGACCATAATGGGACAGACCATTCCTCGACCGTTCGTCGAGCGGGTGAATCAAATCATGTTTTTGGAGCCGATCATAGGCCCGAAAACATAGGAGATGACTATGAGGCATCAGGGTGACCTAGTGTCTGATGTTTCGTGACGAACAGCCTATTAGAATGATGAATGGACTTCACAGGTGGTTCATTGGCTAGAGGCACTGTTTCGGGAAAATTCAAGAATACACGACGTTTACTTCTGATCACCACACCATATAGTACATGCATTTTTTTGGCATGAGTTTCAGAAATTAGACAAGTAACACACGGCATGTGACCCTAGTCACACGGTGCGTCTTCTATGTGTATAATGAAAAAAGTGGCTTCGCGAGACATGGTGTGTATTCTGGGAAATACACGGACATAGGCAGAATTACACGACCATGGGATAGGGTGTGTACTCTCTAAGATTCATGGAAGAGGCGGCTACCCAAGAATTAGTGTTTATCATGGGTTTACACAGCACATGGTGAAGTACACAGTCATGTACTCTACCACATGACCACGTAAGGCCAGTGACACATGCTACACAGTGTACCCATTACACGGGTTGGAGAACACGGGTTGAGGCCATGTACAAGCACATGGCCATCATACATGGAGTCGACCCTTGTTTCTTGGTCACAACGTTTAACCACACCACACGTTGTTTACTAAATTTTCTGCACAACCAACTATTCGACACAGGTTGTTTAACATGGGCAGTACCTGAGGTCTGACTACACGGCTTGTACCTTATTCCAACACACCGTGTAATTTTTGGTAAATGGCTTGGTCATGTTGTCCTCTGTGTCATGGACACAAATTTTTTGGTTTTCCCCTATATGATCTGGTTGAACCTTTGAGATAATTCTTCTTGGGACTTCATATAAGTAGATGTATCAAAACTCGGCTTGAGGAGAAGACCCCCTCGGAATCAAGAATGCTTCGCGCAGAACCCTGTAGCTGGCTGTGCACTGACAATAATTCCAGGATCATTTGTGGGTTCGACATCACTGACGACTGTTCCTGGATACTGTGTGGGTTCGACAGCTTTGAGGACTATTCATAGACCCCGTGTGGGTTCGAAAGCTCTGTTTATTATTCCCGGATCATGTGTGGGTTCGACAGTTCTAAATTATATTCGGGGATCATGTGTGGGTTCGAAATAATAGATGAATCCATGGCTACATCTAATAATATCTAACTCTCTACAAAAGTTGTATAACTGTGTGAGCTGAGTCAGTAACATTTTGATGACCTCATGATTAAGATGGATTACTAGATAACATAGGTATATGTATCGGAATATACCTAAGTGGGGATATTTGTTGACATCATACTATGTGGATTATCCTTGTAGGATTTTGAGAGACCTTGAGCGTCTCTGGGTCCCTACTGAGTATCGTTATACTCACCCTAGCATGGGCTATGCCAACACCTCATTTTATTGGATACAAACGACGGACAGCGCTGAACGAGGCGGATTGTACGGGGACTGGACGGTACCCGGAGGTGGACCTCACGACGAGTCAATACCCAGAAGATACTAAAAAATGTGGAATGTTGAGGAGGCTATCTATGCCGAACCTATAGGTAGGATCTATTGTGGATGGTCCAAGAGTTTCTTTTCTCCTTTCAGATGTTTATTCCTTTTTTTTGTACTTGTACATTATAGTCGGTCTTGTATTTCCAGTCCCTTTACTTTTCATCACTCTCTTTACAGTTTTACAGAGTGTTTTGTATCATGTTGTGTGATATGTTGTGTGTGTTTATAGTTATAAGGGAAATGCCTTCCCAGTTTAGGGATTTACACCTTTGGTACTTGTCACCTAACCCTTGCCTATGGAAGAAGGGATTGGGGTAGTCACGGGATGGTCCCCGAGGGACGGGTCGTGAAAAATTGGTCTTAGAAGATTCGGTTCTACCGTAGAACTTAGGACTCTGGTATTTTATGGGAAGAAATAGTGTTGAAAGTATTGAGTTTGGTTTTCAGTTCAGGGAGTCCAGTGTTGGTGCAGCGTCTGACGTATCCATATACTAGTACCTTGTCTTCTGATTTCTGACTCAGTTCTTGAAAACATTGATTGCATGTGTGTTTTTAAGAGTCTTATTTGTGATTTCTTTTGAGTCAGCTCACCAGGTATAACATATTGACTATGGTGCACCTGTTTCTTTACAGGATTACTCCATGCATATAGCCAGAAAGTGTTCCAGGATTTGTACAATATAGCAGTCCACCGAGCGATGAGACCTCAGGGCAGGGCCCTATCTCAGTGGAGGCACTAGCGGTCGACTAACTGTTGGTCCACCGATTCCATCATCCCCAACAACAGAGAGTGCACATCGCCTGATCACGTTTCCTGAGTTCCAGCGCCTGTGGAGGCCCATGTAATGGGGAGAGACGGACCTGCAGGAAGCTGTGGATTGGATGGAGGCTATGGTGAGATTCTTTAGACTGGTATGTAAACTAGTAGAATTTATGGTGAGCCTTTCCATGAGTCTCCATCAGGCATCAGCAGGCAGATTGTTGAGCCTGATGCTCCTGGTGCATGTCGAGGTGACACATCCCATGGGCAGACTTCGAGATCCTGTTTCGGGCGGTGTTTTTCCCAACCACCCTATGTGTGGTGCAGATACAAGAACTAATGCATCTATAGAAGTGTATCATGATAGTGGCACAATACTTAGCGAGGTTCACCGACCTCTCGTGCTACTCCACAGCTATGGTGAGAGACCCATTCTTTAGGGCTCAAACCTTCGAGTAGGGGATCAAGTGAGAGATCGGGGCTTCAATTATCTCTCTCAGCATCCTGATGCAGGAAGGGGTGTTGGAGCAAGCCCTCTTAGTGGAGATTTTCCTTTTTGAACAGACACTGGCAGTGAGACCCACCACTGGGAAACACGTAGCGGAGTCTTCTGAAGTTGGCAGATGGTAGTTGTCGAAGAGGTCCTAGCGGACCAAACCATCTAGTGTACGACCTCAGGACTCAGGTTCAGTTTTGTGAGCAACACGGGACATAGCTAGTAATCTGAGGAAAGGGTAGTTTTTCAATTGTGGTGGGCAGGGTCACATAGCTCGTGACGGTCCAACCCCCAGTTCGGATGATCAGTAGATAGTTGAGGGACCTCCCAAGCATAGGTAGAGGTTCAATCGAGGTGATTTGAAGGGCACAGACAGATGTGGCCGTGGAACTGTTCATGTAGCTGGAAATGGACGACGTTATGAGGTGTTACCACCACCACCACAAGGAGGTCCACCTCGACCGCAGTGATTATGTGGATAAGAGAGAGACCTGCTCTAGGAATTTGAGGATTACAATCATGGTTCTCCGGATATGATTCTAGGTATGATATGTGTCTACTCGACCATAGCTGCAGTTATTATAGACACAGGTGCCAGTCACTCTTTCATTTCCTGCGCCCTAGTTTGGATCTCAGAGATTCTGACAGAGCCTTTGGTTTTATCCTTATGTCTAGATACTCCTATGGTAGCAGACTCGACGATCACACACTTGTGGCAGCATTGTGAGATTATTCTCGGATGTGAGAGATTCGACTGTAATCTTCTCATAGCGTCGTTGCGGCTATACGACGTCATCTTGGGGATGGACCGGTTATCTACAGTCTATACGTTGATTGACTGTATTAGGTGAAAAGTGTGGTGTGTCAGCATAGATGGGACTAGGTTTATCTTCACTGGTGAGAAGGGAGCCTTTGAAGCACATGATGAACTTGCTCGGAGGAGGGTCCAGCTGATCACTCATCACATGGCCTTCCTTACCCTCAGAGCAGTTGATGTGAAGAGTCCAACATATCTTGTAGTAGTGGACCAGTACGTGGTTGTTTTTATTGATGATGTCATAGGTCTACATCCTTGCAAGGAGGTGGAATTCTACATATACCTATACACCGGGATGACACAAATATCTACACCAGCATATCAGATGGCTCTTCCTGAGCTTCGTGAGCTACAGGTAGAACTAGAGGACTTGTGGGGGGAGGGATTCCTCCAGCCTATTATTTCTCCCTGGGCATCCACAATTCTATTCACCATGAAGGAGGATGGAATCTTAAGGCTTTGTGTCGACTACCGTCGCCTGAACCAGGTGACCGTGAAGAACATGTACCCACTTCCAAGGATTAATGACCTCTTTGATCACCTAATGGAAGCGTGGTGGTTCTCTAAGATAAACCTCAGATCATTTTATCTCCAGCTTAGAGTTTGAAAAGAGGATGTGCAGAATATGGCCTTCAGATGTCGGTACGACCACTATGAGTTCTTGGTTATGACTTTCAGCATAACAAACACTCCAACATTGATCGTGGGACTCATGAACAGAATATTCTTGCTATACCTCGATTTCTTTTTTCTAGTCTTTATCGACGACATTCCGATCTACTCTACTACTGAGCAGGAGAATACATACCATTTGCAGGTAGTACTGGACACACTCTGAGAGCACCAGCTTTATGGTAAGCTCTCAAAGTTACAGTTTTGGATCCGAGAGGTTCACTTTTTGGGACATGTCATCTTGGAGGCTGGAGTTGCAGTGGATCTTGGAAGATTGTTGCAGTACTTGCTTGGGATCCACCCAAGACGGTTGCGTATGTTTAGAGTTTTATATTTTTGGCTAGTTATTATCAGAGGTTCAAACAAGACCCTTATAGAGTTGTCTCACCACTATTATCCTTGAAGAAGAAGGGTCAACCCTTCTTGTGTTTGGAGAGATGATAGTAGAGATTTCAAGAGCAGAGGCATAGCCTAACTATTGCCCCCATTTAAAAGCTTCCAGAGGAGGGCGTTGGGTACGTAGTCTACTGTGACACATCGTGGACTAGACTCGGGTGTGTCCTGATGCAAGAGAGAGTAGTGATTTCTTATGGTTCTCATCAACTGAGAAAACATGAGCAATACTATGCAACACATTACCGGGGTTCAGAAGTAGTGGTATTCGCATTGAAGATGTGGTGGCACTATCTGATGGGTGAGCATTTCACACTCTACTCTGACCACAAGAGTCTCTGGTATATCCTCTCTCAGAAGGACCTGAAACTGAGATAGCGGCATTGGCTTGAGTTCCTCCAAGAATATGACTTCGAGAGAGTATATTCTACTGGGAAGGGAAATATTATAGAAGACTCACTCAGTAAGAGATCTGGTATACAGCTTCAAGGAGAGGAGATAGAGCACCTGGATGCTTTACAGATATCCCTTGTTGACCGAGATGCAGTAGCTTTCCTTCAGTATCTTACAGTCACTCCTCCACTTTTTCAGTGAGTCAGGGAGGCCCAACGTGGAGATACTGACTATGAGACATGACGTGCTCTGATATCCACAGGGAAGGCACTTAATGGATTTTCTGATGGTGGGGAGAACATCATCCTCTTCAGAGGACGTAATATGGTACCAGTGTCACTTCAGGGAAAAATATTGAGGGGGTTTGACACATACCCTTTAGCGGTAAATACACGAGTGGTGAAGATCTACCAGGACTATAGATGAATGCACTTGTGGGAGGGATGAAGAAGGAAGTTGTAGAATTTTTCTCTTGGTGCCTCACTTGTCTGCAAGTGAAGGCAGAGCACCAGGTACCAGTAGGCTTGGTTCATCCTTTAGAGGATCCAGAGTGGAAGTGGTATGGGTTATCCATGGACTTTGTGACGGGTCTTCCACGTACATTTTGGGGTCACAAATCAATTTGGGTGATCGTTGATTGACTCACCAATTCGTCCCAATTCCTACCGATTAGATATCATGGTTTAGTAGAGATATTGAGACTCCTTTCAATGCATTATATTGTGTGGATACATGATATACAATCATCTATTGTCTCTGATCGTGTCACACTCTTTACATCCTAGTTATGGAAGGGGTCGCAGCAATCTTTTGGGACGCAGCTTCGTTTGAGCACCGTCTTCCATCCTCAGACGGATGGCCAGACAGAGAGGACCATTCAGCATATCAAGGGAATGCTCTGTCCATGCGTACTCGATTACATTCGTAGGTGGGAGGACCACATACCATTGGGGGAGTTTTGATACAGAAACAGCTATCACTCTACCAATGGGATGGCACCTTTTCATGCATTATATAGGCGATCTTTCAGATCACCCTTGTGTTGGACTGACCCTGGGGAGTCAACACTAGTGGGACTAGAGATGGTACAACCTACCACGAAGAATTTTCAGATCATCCAAGAGTGGATGAAGACTGCACAGAGTAGACAGAACGTATATGCTAACAGGAGACGAAGACCTATGGAGTTCAAGGATGGAAACAATGTCTTTCTACGGGTCGTACCTCGACAAGGACTACGGAGAATTGGCGAGGTGGAAAGTTATATCAAAAGTTCATCAGACCTTTCCAGGTCCTTAGCAGAGTCGGCGAGGTGGCTTACAACCTGACCATTCCAACTTAGTTGCACTGGGTGGACGACATCTTCCACGTATCTTAGCTATGGAGATACGTGCATGGAACTTCACACATCATTGACCATGGAGAGCTGGACATCGAATATGGTGTGGCATTCATGGAGATTCTAGTGGGGATTGAGGATCGATAGGAGCAAGGCCAACATGGACGGTCGATACCTCAGGTGTGCATTTTTTGGAGGTGCAGGAACCTCCAAGAGAGCACATGGGAGCAAGAGGCTAAGATGCATGCTCAGTACGCCCACATGTTTCATTAGTTAGATTTTTAGCATACAAGGAATTAAATCCCTGAGGTGGTGAGAATGTAAGGACCTCGAAATTTTGTGGAAATTTTATTCCTAAATACATGGAAATTTTACATCCCCACGAAAACTTACGGTGCATGATTCCAAGGACCAGTGTGCCCGGAATCAATTTCTAACGTTTTGTTCAGGTATGTTCAGTAAACATAAGGGTGTATTTTAATATCATTTGAACCGGTGCTCAGAATTGAAATCTGGGGGTACCGTTGATCTAGAAGCACCGATATTCTCTTAAAAAAATTTCACTTCGATGAGAGTGGGTTGAGATTAAAAGTTAGTTTTTTGGTTTTACGTTGAATAATAAAATAAAATAAGTGCATGTCTTATTTTATTTTATTTTTTATAACCACCATGTGGAAGTGGTATATGGGGACCACCACACCATAACCTCCCATGAAGGGTTATGGTGGTGGGACCCACCAGAACCTAACCTCCTCCTCATGTTTATTGTGGTGGGGACCACCTGAGATTTAAACCCCCTTGAAACTCCCCATTAATGGTGAACCCCTCGAACTTCCATTAACTGTATGGGAGCCTCTTCGACTCCCTTAAAACATAATGTGCCTTATCCTCCTAGTTAATTAATTGAGCCAACACTTTCAATTAATTAATTAAACTATATGAAAATTATTCCAACAATTTAAAAAGATATCATAATATATTATTTTTAGCTTGTCATTTTCAACTTGGTGGAACATTGGAGAGGGGAAAACATGGGGAGAAAATCTCTCACCAACGAAGAATGAAGAATGCGTTCTTCTAATAAAGAACGTCGGTTAGGAGAGTGTTCGACTCTCTTCATCTGAACCTCCATCAACGTTGGACGTGTTCGTCTACAACGAATCGACGTCTGCCTGCCCCGCAACTTTGTCGATGAACAACGAACAAGGTAGGGGTGTGTTTTGATTTGAGAAATGTTGATTATTCCTTCCATGATTGTTTCCCTTAACCTGTTTTCTACCACAATAACATGGAAGGAATAGGCCAAACAAAAACGGCCCAATCCATCCACCGTTGATGTGAATGATTTGTGTGTTATTTTCATTCTTCATGGGTGACGAAAAAATGATCCTTGTGAGTTTTTTTTGTGACACAGTGATGAAAAATAGAAGTCCCAATGTCACGATGACCTAGTGGATGTTCGATGATAACAGAGAATGACAGATCAGACCGGAACGGGAAGGACTGTTCCTCAAACGTTCATCGAGCGGGTGAATCATATAATGATTTCGGAGCCGATCAGAGGACAAAAAACACCAGAGACAATTATGGGACATCAAGGAGACCTATTATCTGATATTTCGTAATGACCAGACCATCAGAATGTAGAAAGAACATCATGGGAGGTGTGCTGGCCTGAGGCACCATTTCTAGAAAATTCAAGAATACACGGCATGTACATCTGACAAACACGCCATGTAGTACGGGAGTTCTGTGTCCTGATTTTCATATGTTAGAAAAGTAACACATAGAGTGTGACCCTAGTCACACGGCTTGTATTCACTACGCAGAATGAATGAAGCATCTTCATGAGACATGGCATGTAATCTGGTAAATACATAGACATGGGTATAATTACGCAGCCAATGGTCACTTCATGCACTCTATAGGAATCTTGGAAGATGCAGATATGTGGGACTTGGTGTCTATCACAAGGATAAATGGACACGGGGTGATGTACACGGTCATGTACTCCACCACACCACCACTGACACGGGCTTCCCCGTATACCAGTTACATGGGTTGGAGAACACAGATTGAGGCCATGTACATTCACATGGCCAGTGTACATGGAGTCAACCTTAGTTTCTTGGACAAGGAGTGTAACCACACCACACCTCATGTAATTAATTTTCTACCCAACCAAACATTCGGCACGGGCCATTTTACACGGGCAGTACCCATGGTCTGACTACACGACATGAACCTTATTCTAACACATTGTGTGCTTTTTGGTAAATGGCTTGGTCATCTCATCCTCAGTGTCTTGGACAAAAAATGTTTGTTGTTCCCTCTATGACATTGTAGGACCTTTGAGATTATTAATCTTGGGAAGTCGTTTTAGTTTATGTATCGACACACGACATGAGGAGCGGACCCTACCGGAATCACACATGCTTTGTGTAGAACCCAGTCAATGGATATTCACTAACGACTATTGCTAGATCCTTTGTGGGTTCGATATCATTGATGATTGTTTATGGATCCTGTGTGGGCTCAAAAGATTCGAGGACTGTTCTTGGATCATGTGTGGGATTGGCAACTCCATTTTCTGTTCCTGGATCCTATGTGGGTACGAGAGTTCTAAATTCTGTTCCAAGATCCTGTGTGGGATTTAAAGAATAGATGAATTAGTGGCTCCATCAGATCATCTCTAACTCTCAAAAAATGTTGTATACATGTGTGAGCTGAATCAGTAAATTTTTAATTATATCATGATTGAGATGGATAACATGATAACATAGGTATATATATGGTCATATACCTAAGTGGGGTTATCTATTGATTTTATACTCTATGGATTATCATTGGTGGATTTTGAGAGCCCTTTGGGGTCTCAGGGTCACTACTGTGTGTCTTTATACTCACCCCAACATAGGACATGCCCTCACCTCATTGTGTTGTATGCAGATGACAGATATTTCTGACCAAGGCTGAGTGTACGAGGACTAGATGGTACCTGGAGGTGGACCTCATGACGAGTCAGTACACTAAGGAGACTAATGGATCTGGAGTGCTGTGGATTCAATCTATAACTACCCTTCTGGTAGGATCCGTGGTGGATGATCCAGGAGCTTCTTTTCACCTTTCAGCTATTTTGTCCTTTTATGTTGTACTTGTACTTTACAGTTGGACTTGTATTTCCTTCTCCTTATTTTCAGCACTGTCTTGTTATACAATTTTGCTTTGTGTTTTGTATCCAGCGGTGTTCTCTATTGTGTGTGTTTACAATTATAAAGGAAACTCCTTCCCAGTTTAGGTATTTATGCCTTTGGTGCTAGTCACCATCCCTAGGCCTATGGAAGGCAGGATTGTGGTAGTCACGGAACGGGCCTCGGGGGACGGGTCATCACAAATTCCTATCATCCTCAGACAGACGGCCAGCTTGAGAGGACAATTGAAACATTGGAATAAATGTTGAGAGATTTCTCTATAGATTTTAAAGGTGGTCAGGATCAACACCTTCCTTCAGTGGAATTTTCATATGATAATATCTCTCACACCAGTATTCAGACAGATCCTTATGAAGATCTCTATTCAATGAAATGAAGAACTCCAATGTGTTGGGATGAAGTTGGGGAAAGAAAGCTATTGGGACCTGATCATGTTGATGATATGAAAGAAATGGTCAGATCTATTCAACAACACATAAGACTAGCTCAGAGTCGAAAAAAAATTAATGTCGGCAACCGATGAAAAGACCTATAATTTGAAGTGGGTGATAAAGTGTTTTGACGAATACCACCCTTGAAGAGGGTAATGTGATTTGGAATGAAGGTCAAGCTGATCCCTAGGTATATCATTCCTTATGAAATACTGGATCACATAGAGATCGTAGTTTACCAATTGTAACTTCTACCAAATATCTCTCATGAACATGATTTTTTCCATGTATCTCTCCTGAGAAAGTACATACCTGATCCTTCACATGTACTAAGAATAGAAGTTGTACCGCTGTAGCAAGATCTTTCTTATTAAGAACAGTAGATAGAGATTTTAGATTTTAGTAAAAAAGATCTACAAAACAAGACCACTCACATGGTTAAAGTTTTATGGAGTAACCACCAATTTGAAGAGGCTATATGGTAACTTGAGGATTTGATGAGGGAGAGGTATCCTCATAATTTTTTTTGATATAGAGAATTTCGTGGGAGAAAATCATTTTAAGGGTGGTAGAATGTAATACACTGTGATTTTATGAGAAATATTTTTTTTGTGTTTTATATTATATGCAACACCAAAGGAAGCATTCACTACATGCAACACTAGCTTGGCTTGTGTTACATGCAAGAGAAACCTTTCTCGATAGCATGTGTTGTACGCAATACCGAGTTTCACTAAACAATGATATGTTATTAAAATATTATATAAACTAGACGGTATAAATATTATTTAACAAATTTTGAATTTTATATAACATTATAATTCATCATTCATATGATATGAGGAAAAAATCAATTTTTCTGAAAAATAATTATTTTTTAAAAAAATGCAGTTTTTCCCCCTTTTGATGGCACATCCATTTTAAATCTAATTTTTTAAAAAATTATGAGTTTGATTTTGAAAATAAACTACTTATTTAGAATCAAGATATAAAAATTTACATTTGATAAATTTTTGATTCTTTTCTGATAACTTTCATATTTTGATGAATAGTAAAAATACGCTAAATTTTACGTAAATACAACTTTTTCCATCAAGATAATTTATATGGTTAAATTATAAAATCGAATGGATTTAAAGAATAAATAAAATATATTTTTACCATTTAATATAATTTATGTCATTAGAATTAATTTTACATTGAATTCATAGGTTTTAACATTTCAATCTTTTGCAATGTTTTTAATTTTAAAACTCATTTTGTGAACAACGAGGTTAATTTTTAAATTAATTTCTAAAACTTTTGTGTATTGAATTTGGGAAAATGAAGTCCATATTTTTAATCCATAGGTCCAAATTATTTTAATACCCTAATTATTATTTTTGGGCATTATAAATAGCAACTACAGTAAATTCTATTTACCACAGTTAAAGGTAAATCATGCAATTAAGGGTAAAAGTAATATTATAAAATTATCTTAACAGCTGAAAAAATTCTATTGGATGAATATATATAGACCCATATAACCTAAGGGTCTGAATAGATTAATTTCATGGTCTTTTGAAAATGAATATGATGAAATTATTATTAAAACCGAAGAAAGTGACAACATGTCACTCTCTTATATATTATAAGTTTAATAATTTTAATTTGGTGATAAAATTCACACCAAATCAAACATAAATAGTCTCTATAAATCCAATTAAATTTTATACATCATGTGAATTTATTTATAAATTTTATGGATTAAAAAATTATCATTAATGATGACATAATTGTGTTGTAGAAATTGTTTTACTGATTGAAATTGTAAATAAATGGTTTTAAAAATATTAAAATAAATATATATGAACTATTTAATCTCCTCCATGATTTTTCTAGATAAATATGAAATTTTATAAATCCATTACATATTTTTTTTCAAATATTTCCTCTGTGTATATTTTATTTAAATTCAAATAAATGAATGACATCAAAATTGACACTATTGTTATTTTATAAAAATAACATATTATTAAATTGTTTAAAAAATCAAAAAAATATCTAAATATTATAAATTGAGAATTATATGGTCTAAAATTTTATAAATTATATAATTATGGATAATTCACGACACATAATTAATTATTTATAACAATTTACAATTTATAATATTATTACCACAAATAAAATTAAATAGTTTAAATAAGGATAAATCAAGTTGATAAGTTTTAAAATAAATTCCCAACATCTATAAATTTTATTTTATGATTATATTACAACCCTATCTCATATAATATTCTAATTGTAGTCAGTTTGGACGTTTTTATGTGGGGTTTGGGTTTATTATAAGTTAATATTTTTGAGGTTTCCAAAAGTGCATCTCTCCTCTCTTATAAAATGGAACCTCCTCCCTCTCCTCTTCCCAACATTTTGATCCTTCATGCTCGGCCAAAACCTATCCATTTCTCTTATCCACTTCCCTGTAAACATACTATAGGTCTTTTATTTCATCAAAACCCAACTTTAGTGCCCTAAGATGAGGTTTAAAAGAGGAGCGTCAAAGAAGAGGTAATATCATTTACTGATTATTTCAAATTTATTTCCTCTCATAATTCCTGTTTGTTATTTTATTAATTATAAAGTAATAACATCAGTGTTAATAATATACTGATATGTTTTTATAAATATGAAGCAACCCCATTTCTAAATCTATCCATCCTACAAAAAACAAAATCACCATGCATGCATACATATGGAATACCGTCTACACGTCGTGGTGTAATCTATTTTCCACCACCACCTTACATGGATGGGTATAATGGTGTAATGAATAACTAAATATGGTTATTATAAAATGATACTAATTCTGAGATATTCTATCATCCACTAAAATACCATTCAATAATTATGGTAACAATATCGTCACTCGTGTGTACATACTTCTTACTATCTCCACGGTGCGATGAGATTTGTTCTACATGATCTTCATTAAACCATTATTATATAAATGAATTGAATGAATAAATATGATATATATTATACTGATACCATTCTGTAAATGATATAACTATAACCTAAATATATGAATATGAACTTATATCGGACAAAACATACATATGAAAATAAAACAGTTAATACCCAAACAACGAGTAACAATGAAATATTACAAAAAAATGGATAAAAATATGATCATAAATGTTAATCAGAAAATAATTATGATTCTTTAATAGATTTTTAACATTATTTAAATCATTATACAGGATGTTCGGATACACACGAAACATATCAGACCTCAGGTAAGGGCTCATTATTCCAATCTAGTAATTAACCGAGATTGTTTATTCATAAGTATTTACTGGGGTTATATTTATCATCCATTTCCATGTTTTCTGAAAAACATTCAAGAATGTTTAAAGTAATTTTGACCAATTTTTTAGTTTCACTACATGGTATGTAAGGAATCTTTCTTTTGTTTACCATATAAGGTACTTTTCTACTTTTCCGGAAAAATTATTAGGAGAATTTTTTTGAACTTATACGGCACGAATGGATTTTTACGGTTTCATAATGGTTTATTTCAATGAAGATTCCTATGATAGATTTCATCATTAATTTAAACAAAAATTCATTTATTTTAAAATTTTATGTCATTTAGTGAAAATAAAATGATTTTGAAGAAGAAATGATATTTTCCTCAAGAACTGAGTTCCAGTGTTTTATCAAAATTATTTTCCATCTAACATGATATAGATTTTGATTTCTATCATTATTATTAAATTTATTTTATTATTTTATGATCATATTATTTTTATGAAGTCCATGTCTATATGTGTTTTGTTATGATGGCATGATGTTTAAGAATCCCATTTTGATTACATGGGTTATGTTATGATGTATGATTTATGATTTTATGGCACACATAAGAATGGTTTAATTATGAGATGGGTGGGACCTATATCTTCCCCCAGTGCTTTGGGTAAAGATTTAAATATCATGAGATATACATGGCTATAAGGGAAAGTAGCTCTGGTTCAATGATAAAATACTAGAACGAGAAGTGAACTCAGTTCAGTAATGGAATTTTCCCTCTATTATGATGCTGA
Source organism: Viscum album (assembly GCA_963277665.1). Lineage (NCBI taxonomy): Eukaryota > Viridiplantae > Streptophyta > Magnoliopsida > Santalales > Viscaceae > Viscum > Viscum album. The sequence goes on from OY728126.1 coordinate 1,380,390,957, forward strand.
CAATGAGTCATGACTAATATGTAATGATTTTCTATGAATATGTTTGTATTCCACAAAGTTTCATGTCTTATGTTTTGCTTATTGGGATTAAATTTCACTACTATGACTTATCCCATGTCATGATATTATGATCTCTTTTGTAGGATAAGATTTTCAAAATGTTATGTTCTTATGAATATGATATGATTGATGTTTACTTTTTTACCTTACTGAGAAATTGAGCTCACCCTTTGTATGTTTTCTTTTCCCCAGTTCATGAAGAAGGGTATTATGTAGGATATACCAAAAGGGACACTAGATATGATGAAATAAATGGGATATAATGTAGATGATTTATGAACCATTTGTTTATGTTTCCCAATATCTAATGACAATATACCTATAAGGTCCTATCATGGTTCTATTATATGTTGTAATAAATATGATTCTATTATAAAGTAATTATAATGTCGAAATACTATATCATGTTTGGAAGTAAGAATACCTATTGTAAAATCCACCAAATCTATCCCAAGTTAATGATGTGTTCCATGTATCTCTTTGGAGAAAGGACATACCTGATCCTTCACATGTACTAAGCTTAGAAGTTGTACCACTGGAGAAAGATATTTATTCTAAAGAACAACCGATAGAGATTCTAGATCGTAGTGAAAATGTTCTATGAAACAAGACCACTCACATGATTAAGGTTTTATGGAGGTAACACAAATTATAATAGGCTATATGGGAACTTGAGGATATGATGAGGGTGAGGAATCCTCATCTGTTTGTTATGATGTGATGAATATCGAGGGAGAAATTAATTTTAAGGATGTTCGAATTTAACACCCTAAGAATTTATAAGAAGTATTTTTTTATATCTAATGTTATACGCAACAACAAATGATTCTTTCACTACACACAACACTGGCTTGGCTTGCATTACATGCAAGAGCAACCTTCCTCAATAGCTTGTGTTGTACGCAATAATGAGTATCATTAAACAATTATATGTTATTAAAATATTATAAAAACTAGATTTTATAAATAGTATTAAACACATTTTTAATTATATATATCATTATAATTCATCTTACATATGGTATGTGAAAAAAAATCAAATTTTTATATAAAAGAATTATTTTTTAAAAAAATCCTGTTTTTCTGCCTTTTGATGGTGCAACCATTTTAAATCTAATTTTTGAAAAGTGTATGAGTTCAATTTGAAAAAATTAACATCTTATTTTGAATCTGTATATAAAAATTTACATTGGATTAATTTTTTATACCTTTCTGAAAACTTTTATATTTTGATGAGTAGTAAAAATATGGTAAATTTTTCTTAAAAACAACATTCTTCATCAAGATAATTTATATGGTTATATAATAAAATTCAATGGTTTTAATGTATAAATTGTATATATTTTTACCATTTAATATAATTTGTTTAATTATCATTAATTTTACATTAAATCCATAGGTATATACATTTCTCTCTTTTGAAATGTTTAAAATTTTAAAACTCATTTTCTCAACAGTGGGATTAATTTTTAAATTAATTGCTGCACCTTTTTTGTACTGAATTTGGAAAAATGGATTCCATATTTGGAATCAGTAGGTCCAAATTATGTTAATAGACTACTTTTTTGGGGGGATTATAATTAGTAACTGCGGTAAATTTTATTTACCACGGTTAAAGGTAAATAAAGAAATTAAGGGAAAAAATAATTTTATAAATTTATCCTAACACCTGCCATAATTCTATTGGATAAATATAAGTAGACCTATATCACCTAAGGGTATGGATAGATTCATTTCATAGACTTTTGACCATGAAACTGATGTAATTATTATTAAAACCAAAGAAAGTGACAACATGTCACTCTCTTATATATTATAAGTGTAATAATTTTATTTTTGTGATAAACTTCATAAAACATCAAAAATAAGTAGTCTCTAAAAAACAATATATTTATCTACATCATTTAAATTTATTTATAATTTTTTGGTATTAAATAATTATCATTAAGGATATCACAATAGTGTTGTTGAAATCAGAAGTGGGGTTTTAGTTTATTATAAATTCCCAACATGTCTAAATTTTCTTGTATAAGGATATTAGAACCCTGTATAATCTCATAATCTAATTTGAATCATTTTGGATGTTTGTATGTGGATTTTGGGATTATTATAAATTAATATTTTAGAGGTTTCCAAAAGTACCCCTCTCCTCTATTATAAAAGTGCACCTCCTCCTTCTCCTCTTCACAACATTTTGAGCATTCATGTTCATCCAAACCATGTAAAGTTTTCCTCTACACTTCCCTACAAACATAGAAGAGGTCCTGGTCTTCTTCAAAGACCAACGTTAGTGCTCTAATAGGAGGTGTAGAAGAGGCGTGTCAGAGTAGAGGTAATATATTTTACCGATTCTTTAAAATTTATTTCTTATTCTACTTCCTCTTCTTTACTTGTTTCATTATAAAGATAAAACATCAGTATTAATCATATACTGATATGTTATTATAAATATGGAAAACCCCATTTCACCTTCTATCCATCCTAGAGATAACGAAATCACTTTGCGTGCGTACATACGAAATACCATCTCCACGTCGTGGTGTAATCTGTTTTCTACCACCACCTTACCTGGATGGGTATAATGGTGTAAAGAATAACTATATATGGTTATTATAACATGATACTAATTCTGATATATTCTATCATCCACTAAAATACCATTCTATAATTATGGGAATGATATCGTCGCTCGTGTGTTCGTACGGCTTATTGTCTCCACAATGCGATGAGATTTGTTCTACATGATCTTCATTAAACCATGATTATTTAAACGAACATAATGAATAAATATGATAGATATTATAAAAATAAAATTCTTTAAATAATATAACTATAATCTAAAAATAGGAATATGAACTTGTCCAACAAATCATAAGTATGAAAATAAAGCGGTTAATACCCATACAACGAGTAACAATGAAATGTTACTAACAAACGGAAGAAAATATGATCCTAAATGTTATCATAAAAATAATTATGATTCTTTAATATATTTTTACAATTATTTAAATCATTATACATAAGGTTCAGATACACACGAAACATATTATACCAAAGGTTAGGAATAATTAATCCAAACTCGTTATTAACCGAGATAGTTTATTGGTAAGTATTTACTGGTGTTATATTTATCATAAATCTCCATGATTTATAAAAAAAATATCATGTATGTTTAAAGTCTTTATTACCAATTTTTGACTTTCACGACATGGTATGTAAGAATCATTCTTTAGTTTACCATATGAGGTACTTTTCAACTTTTCCAGCAAAAGTACGAGGAGAATGTTTTTATAACTCATTCATTATGAATGGATTTTTACGATTTTATAACACATTATTTCAATGAATCTTCTGATGGAAAATTTCATGATTATTTTCAAAAAAAAATCATACCATTTAAAATAGAATTTCATTTTGAGAAAAAAATTATTTTGAAGAAGAAAGGATATTTTCCTCAAAAACTGAGTTCAAGTGTTTTATCCAAATTTTTTCCATCTACGATGATATAGGGTCAGTTTTCTATCCCAATAATTATATTTATATGATTATTATATGATGAAATTTTTTTTGAAGTCCTTTTTCTTATATGGATTATGTTATGATGGAATGATGTTTAAGAATCCCATTTTTATTACACGGGTTATGTTATGATGTATCATTTATGAATTTGTGGGACACATAAGAATTGATTAATTATGAGATGGGTGGGAACTATATTTCCCTACAATGAATTGGGAAAAGATTTATATCTCATGAGATATACATGTTTGGAATGACATGTTAACCTGGTTCAGTGATACAGGACTGGAACGAGGAGTGAACTTAGTTCAGTAATGGACTTTGTCCGCTATGATGGTCTTGCAAATGAGTTATGACTAATATGAAATGATTTTATATTATTATGTGTGTATTCTAAAAAGTCTCATGTCTTATGTTATGATATATGATAAAGTCATATTAGTAGTATATCATTTGGAAGGTGAAGCTGATCAATGGTGCAATCTTGTCAAGAATACAAGGCAAAGGGATGAAATTCATTCCATGTAATGGGACGAGTTCAAGAACTTATTTTTCAATAAGTACTTCCCTACTATTATTCAAACAATGATAGAGAAGGAGTTTCTTGAACTAAAGAAATAGGATAATGAATTTGTTGGTACCTACAATGAAAATATTACAGGACTTGCAAGGTACGTTTCTATGAATATTATCCAACCTGAGAGTAAGATCAATCGATTTTGTAGTGGCTTAAGTCAAATTCTCCAAATGGAAATATCAATAAGGGACTTAAATAGAAACAAAGAAATTTTTCTATGTTCTCTCAATGTGGAGATGGAGATTGGAGAAAACCATTAGTTAGATGGGTTTGATAAGAAGAGGAAATAGGAATTCAAAGGAAAATATAAAGACCAAACTGAAAATTAGATGATTTTTCCTTTATGCTCAATGTGTAGAAAGAATCGTGGAGGGGAATTGTCTTAAAGGGAAAATTAAATGATTTATGTTTGGAAAATATGGTCATCAAAAAATTGAATGTTGATGTATTGGGAAGAATATGTCTGTTGATGAAAATAATGAAATGGATACACAGAATGCATCTCGTACACTTCAATGTTACAAGTGTAAGGAAATGGGGCATTATTCTAATCAAATCCCTAATCCAAAGGTTATGGATGATGATCACCGTCAACATACTCTTATGGACATAGACAAAGGAAAGTCACCTTCAATTACTATCGGCGATTTGGAGTATGATAATGAAATGGTGAAAGGTACACTTACCATCCACTCTAAAGTAGAAAATGTTTTATTTGATTCTGGATCCACCAACTCTTTTATTTCTGAAGAATTCTCTAAGTGTATTTCCATATTACCTCAGAAATAAGATATTGATTTAGTTGTGACAACTTCTAATGGTACATAAAACGCATCAAAAGTTTACAATTCATCTCTGATTGATGTTTGCAGGAAAGTGCTTCTTGAAAATCTTGTGATCCTTCCTATTGTTGAATTTGATGTAATTATTGGAAAGAATTGTCCTTATTTATATAAATCTCATATCAATTTCTAAGTATGGGAATCCACATTTCATATTCCAGATCAATCTATGATCACTTATCGATGCAAGGGTTAATATAATCATCCGGTGGAAATTTTTTCAATCTTATGGGTATTTATTTAAATAAATGATGGTTATTTATCTCAAATAGTTGGAGAGAAACTCATGATTAATAGTATGCCCATTGTACGGTTGTTTGATGATGTCTTTCTATAGAAATTTCCTGGTCTCCCACCAAATCGTGAAGTTGAGTTTTCAATAAAACTCATACCGGGTGCTCTGCCCATTTCAAGGACACCTTGTAGAATGGCCCCAATTTAGTTGTAGGAATTAAAGAAAGAAATCAAAGAGATTATTGATAAGGGATTCATACTCCCTTGTGTGTCACAATTTGGAGATGTTGTTCTGTTTCTACGAAGAAAGATGGATCAATGAGACATTACATTTATTATCAAGAACTTAACAAGAACACTATCAATAACAAATATTCTCACGCGCATTGATGTCTTATTTGACCAACTTCATAAAGATCAATACTTTTCCAAGATTGATCTTCATTCAAGATACCATCAACTAAGAGTCAAAAAGGGGTATATACCAAAGACATCAATCCGTAAAATTTAGGGACACTATGAATTTATAGTGATTCCTTTTGGTATTACTAAATCCCCTAATATCTTCATAGATCTAATGAATAGAGTTTTTAGAGACTATCTTGATCAATTTGTGGTAGTCTTTATAGATGATATTCTTGTATACTCAAAGGGAATGGAAGAACATGAAGATCACATGGGAATTGTATTGAAGACCCTAAAAAAGGATAATTTTTATGCCAAATTTTCCATGTGTAAATTTTGGCTTAAAAATTTTCATTTTTGGGACACCTAATCTCAAAAGATGGGATATTCATGAATCCAGCCAAAACAAAGGTTATTGAAAGTTGGTTGATACCAACAACTGTATCTGAAATCTAATGTTTTCATAGTTTATCTAGGTATTATCAGCGACTTCTGAATTATTTTTCAGGATTATCTAACCCACTCACCAAATTCACTCAGAAAGGAGTGAAGTTGCTTTGGAAGGAGGGATGTGAAGAGAATTTCAAAGAGCTGAAACAAAAGTTAGCCAGAGCACCTGTGTTCACACTTCTTTGTAGTGGAGAAAGGGTTGTGATCTACATTGATGCGTCCATGAAGGGGCTGGGGTGTGTTATCATGAAAATTAATATTGTGATTTCTTACACCTCATGGCAGTTGAAAATCCATGAACAAAATTAACCAACTCATGATTTTGAGTTAGCTACGGTAATCATTTCATTAAAAATTTGGAGGAATAACCATTATGGTGAAAGATGTGATATTTATACTGATCATAAATGTTTAAAGTATATATTCACACCGAAGAAGCTGAATATGGCCCAAAGATGATGGTTGGAGCTGATTAAAGATTAGTACTGATCTAATCATTACCACCATTGGAAATCAAACAAGGTGGTAGACACATTATGTCGTCAATACCATGATAGCTTATCCACAATAAGGATCACAAAGGATCCAATATTTATGGATTTTAAAATGATGGATCATATAATTTTAATAAAAGGGGATATATCTTATCTTTCTCGAATGAATGTTTACCCATATATAAAAGTGATGATTAAAGATGCACATAAGGAGGATGTAGGGCTTCAAAAGAAGGTGAGAAATGTTCTTGGATTCAACCTTGATTGTGATGGGATAATAATGTTCATGAACTGTGTCTCTATTCTTCCCATACATGAATTAAATAACGAGATGTTGGATGAGGTTCAAAGTTCTTCATTCTCAATTCATCCTGGAAGTACAATGATGTACAAGGACCTAAAAGAGTACTTTTTGCGGGATGACATGAAAACAGATATCGTTGAATATGTCCTTCAATGGTTGGTTTGTCAGCAAGTTAATATTCATAGACAGGAAGTCTAAGTGGATGTTACAACCATTACCCATACCAAAATGGAAATAGGAAAACATCAGTAGGGACTTTGTCATCAGACTTCCCAAAACATCCATAGGCAATAATAATATCATTGATATAGGTGATCGTATTATGAGGTCGGCACACTGCAATGCTATTAGAGAAGTTTTTTCTCTTGATCAGCTTTCCAAGATATATGTAAATGAAGTGGTAAGATTCTATGGAGTAACAATTTCCATAATCTCTAGTCGGGATCCGAGGATTACCTCGATGTTTTGGAGATGTCTTCAGCATGCTCTAGATACAGAGTTATGTTTCAGTACTGCCTATCATTCTCAGAAAAAAGGTCAATCTGAGAGGAAAATTAAAACATTGGAAGCCATTTTGAGATATTTCTCTATAGATTTCAAAGGATGTTGGGATCAACACATAACTTTGGTGTAATTTTCTTATAATAATAGATTTCACTCCATTATTCACATGGCTCTTTATAAAGCTCTCTTTGAAATGAAATTTCGAACTCTAACTTTCTAGGATGATGGTGGGGAAATAAATCTATTAGGGCTTTATCTTATTAACGAGATGGTAGAAAAGGCCAGATCCTTTCAACAACACATAAGAGTATCTCAAAGCCCACAAAATGTTTTTTCCAACAACTGAAGAAAAGACCTAGAGATTGATGTGGGTGATAAAGTGTTCTTACGAATATCTCCCTGGAAGAGAGTAATGAGATTTGGAACGAAGGACAAGCTGAGCCCCACATATAACGGTCCTTTCAAAATAATGGATCATGTTTGGAAGGTAGATTACCGATTTCCACTTCCACCAAATCACTCTCAAGTTCATTATGGGTTCCATGTAACTCTCCTGAGAAAATAAATACACGATCCTTCACATGTACATTGATCAAAAATTGTACCGTTGGAGAGAAATATTTCTTATGAAGAAAAATCGATATAGATTCAAGATCGCAGCGAAAAAGTTCTATTAAAAAAGACCACTCACTTGGTTAAAGTTTTATGGAGGGACCACCAATTAGAAGAAGCTACATGTGAACTTGTTGATATTATGAGGGAGAGGTATCCTCATCTATTTGTTGCGAAGTGACGAATTTCGAGGTTGAAATTAATTTTTAAGGGGGGAAGAATGTAACACCCAGAGATTTTATGAGAAATATTTTTTTATGTCTTATGTTATACACAACAACAACGGATGCTTTCAATACATGCAACAGTTTCATGTCCTGTATTGCAGGCAAGAGAAACCTTCCTCAATAACTTGTGTCGTATGCTATACCGAGTTTCACTAAACAACGATATGTTATTATAATATTATATAAACCCAACATTATAAATAGTATTAACCACATTTAGAATTTTAGATATCATTAGAATTCAAATTATATATTATATGATAATAAAATAAAAATTTTCGGTTAAAATAATTATTTATTATAAAAATGTAGTTTTCCACCTTTTGATGGCGTACCCATTTTAAATCTAATTTTTTAAAATTTTATAAGTGAAATTTGAAAAAATAATATTTTTATTTTGAATCAGGATTTAAAAATTTACATTGGATTAATTTTTGATACTTTTCACATGACATTCATATTTGGATGAATAGTAAAAATACGCTAAATTTTTCTTAAAAACAACATTTTTCATCATGATAATTTATATTGATAAATTATAAAATTTAATGGTTTTAATGTATAAATAGAATATATTTTTACCATTTAGTATAATTTATATCATTCTCATTAATTTTACATTTAATTCATGTGTATAAACATTTCAATCTTTTGCAATGTTTTAAAATTTAAAATTCATTTTCTCAATAATGGGATTAGTTTTTAAATTAATTTCGGTAACTTTTGTGTATTGAATTTTGAAAAATGGATTTCATATTTTGAATCAGTTGGAAAAAATTATGTTAATAGGCTATTTTTATATTTTTGGGCATTATAAATAGTAACTGCGGTAAATTTTATTTAACAATGATTAATTTAAATCAGACAATTAAGGGTGAAAATAATATTATAAAATTTGCCTAACACCTGAAAAAATTCAATTGGATTAATAGAAGATGACCATATCACCTAAGGGTTGGAATAGATTCATTTCATGGACATCTGACCATGAAAATGATTTAATTATTATTAAAACCAATGAATGTGACAACATGTCACTCTCTTATATCTTATTAGTGTAATAATTTTAATTTTGTGATAAACATCATAAAACATCGAACAAAAATATTTTCTAGAAAGACAATAAATTTATCTAAATCATGTGAATTTATTTATAATTTTTGGTGATTAAATAATTATCATTAATAATGACACAATATTGATAAAGAAATTATTTTATTGATTGAAATATCAAATAAATGATTTTAAAAATATTAAACTATATATTATATGAACTAGTTAATGTGTACCAAGAATTTTATAGACAAATATTACATGTTTTTAATCTATTGAATATTTTTTTTGAATATATTTCATATGTGGATTTTATTTAAATTCAAATAAATGAATAAGGTCAAAAATGACATTATTATTATTCTATAAAAATAGCATATTATTAAATTGTTTAAACGTGTAAAAACATATATAAACATTATAAATTGAAATTTATATGGTACAAAATGTCATAAATTATCCAATTATGGACAATTAAAAACACATAAGTAAATATTTATAAAAATTTAAAATTTAGAATATTATTACCACAAATAAAATTAAATAGATTAAATATGGATAAATCAAGTTGATAATGATTAAAATAAATTCCCAAAAAGTATAAATTTTATTGTCTGATGATATTAAAACCATATCTTATATGATCATTGAATTTTATTCATTTTGGAAGTTTTAATGTGGGCAATGTGTTTATTATAAATAAATATTTTAGAGGTTTCCAAAAGTTCCCCTCTCATCTCTTATAAAAGGGCTCCTTCTCCCTCTCCTCTTCACAACATTTTGAGCCTTCAATCTCCAAAAAAACCTATATATTTCTCTTCTAAACATCTTTAGAAACATACTATAGGTATTGGTATTCATTAAAGACCAACTTTAGTGCCCTAAGAAAAGGTTTATAAGAGGCGCGTCAAAGAATATGTAATTTATTTTACCGATTTTATCAAATTTATTTCTTCTTATTCATCCATTTTTCTATTTGATTAATTATAAAGTAATAAAATTAGTATAAATCATATAATTATATTTAATTATAAATTTGAAAAAACCCCATTTCAACTTTTATCCATCCTATGGAAAACGAAATCACCGCACGTGCGTACGTATAGAAAACCATCTTCACGGTGTGGTGTAATCTGTTTTCCACCACCACATTACTTGGATAGGTATAATGGTGTAAAAAATAACTATATATAGTTATTATAACATGATAATAATTGTTAGATATTCTATCATCCACTACAATACCATTCAATAATTATGGGAATGATATCGTCGCTCGTGCATTCGTATGGATTACCGTCTCCGTGGTGCGATGAGATTCGTTCTACATGATATTTATTAAACCATGATTATATAAATGAATTGAAGAAATAAATATGATATATATTATACTAATACCATTATTTACATGTTATAACTATAACCTAAAAAATAAGAATATGAACTTATCCAACAAAACAAACTTATGAAAACAAAGTAGTTAAAACCCAAACAACGAGTAACAATGAAATGTTACTAACAAACGGATAAAAATATGATCATAAATGTTATCATAAAAATAATTATGATTATTTAATAGATCATTAACATTATTTAAATCATTATACAAATGGTTCTGATACACATGAAACATATCAGACCTAAGGTAAGGGATAATTATTTCAATCTATTTCTAAACCGAGATTGTTTAATCGTAAGTATTTACTGGGGTTATATTTATCATCCATGTACATGTTTTCTAATAAAAAATTACAAGTATGTTTAAAGTCCTATTTACAAATTTTTTAGTTTCACTACTTGGTATGTAAGCAATCATTCTTTTGTTTACCAAACTAGGTACCTTACAACTTTTCCGGCAAAAGTACGAGGTGAATTTTTTTAACTTATATGACATGAATGGATTTTTACTGTTTCATAACGGTTTTTTTACCTGAAGATTCCTATGCATGATTTAATGATTATATTAAAAAAATATTAATTTATTTTAAAATTATATGTCATTTTGGGAAAAGAAAATTATTTTGAAGAAGAAAGGATATTTTTCTGAAGAACTGAGTTCAAGTGTTTTATCAAAATTATTTTCCATCTAAGATAATATACGGTTAGGTTTATATCACATTTATTACATTGATTTGATTATGTTAGGATGTAATTATTTTTATGAAGTCTTTTATCTTATATGGATTTTGTTATGATGGCATGATGTTTAAGAATCACATTTTTATTACATGGGTTATGTTATGATGTATGCTTTATGATTTTGTGTCACACATAAGAACAATTTCATAATGAGATGGGGGGGACCTATATCTCCCTCCATTCCCAGATCTACCACAGAATCGTGAAGTTCTGTTTTAAATAGAACTCATAGCAGGTGCTATGCCCATTTCAAATACACATTATAGATTGGCCCCAATTGAGTTGCATGTATTAAAGGTTCAACTCCAAGAGAATCTTGATAGGGAATTCAGATGCCCTAGCGCGTCGCCTTGGGGAGAACATGTTCTATTTGTTAAGAAGAAATATGGATCAATGAGGCTTTTCATTGATTATGTAGAACTTAACAAGTTCACTATCAAGAACAAATATCCCCTCTCAGGCATTGATGACTTGTTTGACCAACTACGCAGATCTCAATACTTTTCTAAGATTTATATTCATTCAGGATACCATCAACATAGGGTCAAAAAGGAGGATATACCAAATAAAACATTCTGTAAAATGTACGGACATTATGAATTTAAAGTGTTGCATTTTGGTCTTACTAATGCCCCTGCTATCTTCATGGATCTAATGAGTAGAGTATTTAGAGACAATCTTGAACATTTTGTTGTAGTCTTTATTAATGATATTCTTGTATATTCAAAGTGATCGGAAGAACATGAAGATCACTTGAGAATTGTATTGAACACCCTACGAAAGGATAAGATTAATGCCAAATTTACCATGTGTGAATATTAGAATCAAAAAGATTTATTTTTGGGTCACATAATCTCAATAGAGGGGAAATCTATTGATCCAGCAAAAAGAGAGGTTGTTGAAAGATGGTTGACAATAACAACAGTAACTAAAATCTGAAGTTTTCTTTGTTTATATGGGTATTATCGAGATTTGTGAAATATTTTTTATGATTATCTAACCCAGTCGATAAATTTACTCGGAAAGGAGTTAAATTTTTTTGGACAGAGGAATATGAAGAGAATTTTAATGAGCAAAAATGAAGGTTAGCCAGTGCACCTGTGCTCACAATACCTTGTATTGGAGAAATGTATTTGGTCTTCAGTTATGCATCCAAGAAGGGGATGAGGTGTGTTCTCATGCCAAATGATATGGTGATAGCTTATGCCTCACGACAGTTGAAAATCAATGAGAAAAATTACCCAAGTCATGATTTGGAGTTAGCTGCGGTAATCATTGCATTAAAGATTTGGAGGTATTTTCCTTATGGTAGAAGGTGTGATATTTATATTGATCATAAAATATTAAAGTATATTTTCACACAAAAGGACCTGAATATTCACTAGAGATGATGGTTGGAGATGACTAAGAATTATGACTGCTCAATTCATTACCACCATGGGAAAGAAAACATGATGGCAGAAACATTAATTCGACAAGACCAAGCTAGAATATCCATGATTAGGATTATAAAGGATCCAATATTTATGGATTTACAAAGGACAAATTGTATAATTTTAAGGGGATAAAAATATCATTCCGAAATAAATGTTCAACCATCTATACAAGTGATGATTGAAGAGGCACAAAAAGAGGATGTTGGGTGTCAAATTAAAGTGAAAAATGTTCATGGATTCAACCTTGATTGTGATGGGATAATATGGTTCGAGAATGGTGTCTATATTCCTCCGATACAAGAATTAATGGATGACTTGTTTGATAAGGCTCTACTTTCATCATTTTCTATTCATCCTGGAAGTACAAATATGTATAGGGACCTAAAAGAGTACATCTGGTGGGATGACATTAAAATGGATATCACCAAATTTTTCTCGTTGATTGGTTTTTCAGAATGTTAAATCTATGAGATTGAAGTATAAGGGGGTGTTACAACCATTACCTTTACCAAAATTGAAATTGGAAAACATCACTATGGACTTTTCCATTGGACTTCCCAAAACATCCAATGGAAATAATGCAATCTAGGTTATAGTTGATCGTCTTACGAAGTCATCACACTTCAATACTATAAGAAAATATTTATCTCTTGATCAGAATTTCAGGATATCTGTAAAGGAAGTGGTAATATTGCATGGAGTTCCACATTACATTATCTCTTATCAGGATTCGAGGTTGTCCTCGAAGTTCTGGTGAAGTCTTCAGCATGCTTTAGATACATAGTTATGTTTCATCACTACCTATCATCCTCAGACAGATGGTCAATCTGAGAGGACAATTCAAACATTGGAAGAAATGTTTAGAGATTTCTCTATGGATTTCCAAGGTGGTTGGGATCAACACCTACCTTTGGTGTAATTTTATGATAATAATAGCTTTCACTCCAGTATTTAGATGGCTCTCTATGATGATCTATATGGAAAGAAATGCATAACTCAAACTTACTGGGATGAAGATGGGGAAAGGAAGCTATTAGGACCTGATATTGTTGATGAGATGGAAGAAATGTTTATATCTATTCAACAACTCATAAGAGCGGCTTAGAGTCGACAAAAATGTTATGCCGACAAAAGAAGAAAATACCAAGAGTTTGAAGTGGGTGATAAAGTGTTGTTATGAATATCTCTCTAGAAGAGATTAATGTGATTTGAAAAGAAGGGCAAGCTAATACCCAGTTATATCGGTCTTTTGGAAATAATGGATCATGTTATGGAGGTAGCTTACTGATTGGAACTTCCACCAATTCTCTCTCAAGTTCATGATGTGTTCCATGTATCTCTTTTGAGAATGTATATACCAGATCCTTCAAAAGTTCTATCCTCAGAAGTTGTACCATTGGAGCAAGATATTTCTTTTGAAGAACAGCTGATAGAGATTCTAGATCATAGAAAAAAAGTTCTACAAAAAAAGACCACTCTCTTAGATAATGTTTTATGGAGGAACAACCAATTAGAAGAAGCTACATGGGAACTTGAGGATATACTGAGGGAGAGGTATCCTCATCTATTTGTTACGAAGTAACTAATTTCGAGGGTGAAATTCATATTAAGGGGGGTAGAATGTAACACCCAATGATTTTATGAGAAATATTTTTTTTATTTATTATGTTATACACAACACCAATGTAAGATTTCGATACACGCAATTGTGGCTTGGCTTGCATTACACGCAAGTGTAACCTTCCTCGATAGCTTGCGGTGTACGCAATACTGAGTTTCAATAAATAACAATTTGTTATTAAAATATTATATAAAATATCTTTTATAAATAATATTAACCTCATTTTAAATTTTATATAACATTTGAATTCATCTTACATATTATATAAAAAAAAATTTTCAGATAAAATAATTATTTTTTAAAAAATTCAGTTTTTCCACCATTTGATGGTGCACCCATTTTTAATATAATTTTTTAAAATATAATGAGTTCAATTTGGAAAATAATTTATTCTTTTAAAATCGAATATAATTATTTACATTTGATAAATATTTGATACATTTCTAATAACTTTCATATTTGGTGAATAGTAAAAATATGCTAATATTTTCATAAAAACAACGTTTTCCATCAAGATAATTTATATGGTTAAATTATAAAATTTAATGTTTTTAAAATATAAATTGAATATATTTTTACCATTTAATATAATTCATATAATGATAATTGATTTTACATTGAATTCATAGTTATAAACTTTTCAATAGTTTGCACTGTTTAAAATTTTAAAACTCGTTTTCTCAACAACGGGATTAATTTTTAAATTAATTTATACCACATTTGTTTATTGAATTTGGGAAAATGGATGAAATATTTGAATCAGTATGCCCGTGTTATGTTAATAGGATACTTTTTATTTTGGTGCATTAAAAATAGTTTCTACGCTAAATTTTATTTACCACATTTAAAGGTAAATCAAAAAATTAAGGGTAAATATAATATTATAAAATATTCCTAAAACCTGATAAAAATATATTGGATGAATAGATGTCATCTCATATCATCAAAGTGTTGGAATAGTATCATTTCATGGACTTTTGACGATGAAAATGATTTACTTATTATTAAATTCCAAGAAAGAGACAGCATGTCAGTCTCTTATATCTGAAAAGAATAATAAATTTAATTTGGTGATAAACATCATAAAACATCAAAAATAAATAGTTTCTAGAAATAAAATAAAATAATCTACATAATGTGATTTTATTTAAAAAATTTAGGGATTATATAAATATCATTAATGGTGACACAATAGTGATGTAGAAAATATTTTATTGATTGAAATATCAAATAAATGGTATTCAAAATATTAATTTAAATATTATATGAACCATTTAATGTGATATAAGAATTTTACAGATAAATATTAAATGTTATGAATCTATTAAATATTTTTCTTTGAATTTATCTTCGGTGTGGATTTTATTTAAATTTAAATAATTGAATAGTGTCGAAATTTACACTATTGTAATGTTATAAAAATAACATATTATTAAATTGTTTAAAAACTCAGAAAAATATTTAAAAATTATAATTTTAAATTTATATGTTCTAAAATGTCATAATGTATCAAATTATGGAAAATTCACAACAAATAAGTAATTATTTAAAACAATTTAATTTTTAGAATATTATTACAACAAATAAAATTAAATAGATTAAATAAGTATAAATCAAGTTTATAAGGTTTAAAATAAATTTCCAACACGACTAAATTTTATTTTCTGATGATATTAAAAATATATCTCATATCATTTATAAATATGACTCATTTTGGATGTTTTTATTTAGGGATTGGGTTTATTATAAATTAATATTTTAGAGATTTCCAAAACTGCCCCTCTCGTCTCTTATAAAAGGGAACCTCCTCTATCTACTCTTAACAACATTTTGAGCCTTCATGATCAGCCCAAACCTGTCCATTTATCATATACACATACCTATAAACATACTAGAGGTCTTGTTTTTCTTCGAATACCAACGTTAGTGCCCAAAGAGAAGTTTTAGAAGAGGCGTGTCAAAGAAGTTGTAACATCCTTTACCGATTTTTTCATATTTATTTATTAATCTACTTCTAATTATTTATGTATTTCATTTTAAAGTAATATCATCATTATCAATCATATAATGATATATTATTATAAATATGAAACAACCCCATTTCACCATCTATCTATCCTACGAAAAATGAAATCACCATGCGTGCGTATGTACGGCTTACCGTCTACACGATGCGATGAGATTCGTTTTACATGATCTTCATTTAACAATGATTATATAAATTAATTGAATGAAAAAATATGATATATATTATACTAATACCATTTTTTAAATGATATAACTATAAACTAAAAATAGGAATATGAACTTATCTGAAAAAGCATATGTATGAAAATAATGCAGTTAATACCCAAACGATGAGTAACAATGAAATGTCAATAACAAAAAGATGAAAATATGATCATAAATGTTATGATAAAAATAATTATGATTCTTCAATATATCCATAACATTATTTAAATCATTATAAAAGAGGTTCATATACACATGAAACAGTTCAGACCTAAAGTAAGGGATAATTATTCCAATATCGTTCTTAATCGAGACTGTTTATTCATATGTATTTATTGGGCTTATATTTATCATCCATGTCCATGTTTTTGAAAAAAATTCATGTATTTTTAAAGTAAATTTTAACAATCTTTTTCATTGACTACGTGGTATGTAAAGAATCATTCTTTTTTTACCATACGAGATTCATTTTGACTTTTCCATCAAAAGTATGAGGAAAATGTTATTTTAACTTATACGTCATTAATGGATTTTTACGGTTTCATAAATCATTATTTCCATAATGATTCCTATGAAATATTTGATGATTATTTTCAACAAAAATTCATTTTTTTAAATTGAATATCATTTTGAGAAAAGAAAATGATTTTAAGAAGAAATGATATTTTCCACAAGAGATGAGTTCAATTGTTTTATCAAAATTATTTTCCATCTATAATGATATAGGGTTAGGTTTATATCCCTATTAGTATATTTTTTTGATTATGTTATGATGAAATTATTTTTATGAAGTCTATTATCTTATATGGATTATGCTATGATGGCATGATGTTTAAGAATTGAAAATTTATTAAATTGGTTATGTAATGATGTATGATTTATGATTTTGTGGCCCACATAAGAGTGGTTTCATTATGAGATAAAAGGGACCTATATCTCCCTCAATGGCATTGGATAAAAATTTAAATCTCATGAGATAGACATGGTTGGAATGACATGTTAATCTGATTCAGTGATACAAGACTAGAATGAGGAGTTAACTAAGTTCAGTAATGGAATTTTTCGGCTATTATGGTCTTGGAAATGAGTCTTGACAAATATGAAAATAATTTCTATGATTATGTGTATATACCACAATGATTCATGTCTTATGTTATGATTATTGGGATTACATTTCACAACTATGACTTTTCCAAGGTCATGATATTATGATATCTTTTGTAGGATACAATTTTAAAAATGTTATGTTCTTATAAATATGATATGATTGATATTTTATTTGGCTTCACTACATACAACATTGGCTTGTCTTGCAATACATGCAAGAGCAACCTTCCTTGATAACTTGCGATGTACACAATACAAAGATTTATTAAATGATTATATGTTATTAAAATATAATATAAACAATCCATTATATATAATATAATCCACATTTTTACGTTTATATGAATTTATAATTAATCTTACATATGATATGAGAAAAAAAATCAATTTTTCGGATAAAATAATTTTTTTTAAAAAATGCAGTTTTTGTGTCATTTGATGGAGAACCCATTTTAAATATAATTTTTTATAATTTTATGAGTTAAATGTGACAAAATAAACTTCATCTTTTGAATCAAGATAGAAAAATTTACATAGGATGAATTTTTGATACTTTTATGATAACTTTCATATTTTGATGATTAGTAAAAATACGCTAAATTGTTCATAAAAACAACTTTTTCAACAATATAATTTAAGTGGATAAATTATTAAATTTAATGGTTTTAAAGTATAAATAGAATATAATTTTACCATTTAATATAATATATGTCATTATTAATAATTTTACATTGAATTGATAGGTATAAACATTTCAATCATTTGCAATGTATTAAATTTTAAAACTCATTTCCTCAACATTGGGATTAATCATTAAAATAATTTCTGAAACACTTGTGCATTGATTTTGGGAAAATGGTTTCCATATTTGGAATCAGTAGGTCCAAATTATGTTAATATGATATTTTTTATTTTTGGGCTTTATAAATTGTAACTACGGTAAATTTTATTTACAATAGTTAAAGGTAAATCAGGGAATTAAGGGTAAATATAATATTATAAAATTATCCTAAAACCTGCTAAAATTCTATTTGATAAATATAAGTCAACCGATATCACCTAATGGTCAGAATAGATTTATTTCATGGACTTTTCACCATGAAAATGATGTAATTATTATTTAAACAAATGAAAGTGACATCATGTCACTCTCTTAAGTGTAATAATTGTAATTATGTGATAAACTTTATAAAGCATAAAATATAAATTCTTTCCAGAAATCCAATAAAATTATCTACATCATGTGAATATATATATAATTTTTATGGATTAAATAATTATCATTAATAAGGACACAATAGTGATGTAGAAATTATTTTCTTGAATGAAATATCAAATAAATGGTTTAAAAAATATTAAAAGAAATATTATATGAACAAGTTAATGTGCTCCAATAATTTTCATGATAAATAAGAAATTTTATGAATCTATTTAATATGTTTTGGAATATATCCTCTTTGTGGATTTTATATAAATTCATTTAAATGAATAGTGTCAAAATTGACACTATTGTTATTTAATAAAAATAACATAATTTTTAAACTTTTACAAAATTACAAAAATATTTAAAAAATTTAAATTGAAATTTATAAGGTCAACAATTTCATAAGGTATCCAATTATTGGAAATTCACAACACATAATTAATTATTTAAAACAATTTAAAATTTTAATATTATTATCACAAATAAAATAAAATAGATTAAATAAGGATAACTCAAGTTGAAATGGTTTAAAATAAATTTCCAACATGTCTAAATTTTATTTTCTGATGAGATTACAGATCTATCTCATCTCAAATTCCAATTTGATTCATTTGGGATGTTTTTTTGTGGGTTTTCAGTTTATTCTAAATTAATATGTTACAGTTTTCCAAAAGTGCCTCTATCCTCTCTTATAAAAGGGAACCTCCTCCCTCTCCTCTTCACAATATTTTGAGCCTTAATGCTCAGCCAAACCCTATCCATTTCACATTTCCACTTCCCTATAAAAAACTAAAGGTCCTTCTTTTCTTCAAAGTCCATCTTTAGTGCCCTATGAGGAGGTTAAGAAGATGCAAGCCAATGAAGAGGTAATATCCTTTACCGATTATTTCAAATTTATGTCTTCTTCTACTTCCTATTATTTGTTTGTTTCATTATAAAGTAATATAATATTTATCAATAATATACTGATATGTAATTATAAATATTATAAAACCCCATTTCACCTTCTATCCATCCTAAAGAAAAGTAAATCACAGTGAGTGTGTACGTACGGAATACCGTCTCCACGCTATGGTAAAGAATGTTTTCCACCACCACCTAATGTGTGAAATTTTATTCTCTATTATGTGGTATTCCTGTTAGGATTAGTGTTTCTCACACTATGCTTATTGGTTGTAGCCAATGTCTAGAACCCAATGAAACCATATTAATTATTAATGCGAAATGCAATTTAATGATTATCCCCCTGAGCAACCAAATGTTATGGGTGACGGAATGAAAAATCTTGTAGCCATGATCACACAACCTTATCAAGCTATGAATCTGGATGGCCTTATAGACGACCAAATGAGAGAGAAACATTATGTTGAATACTTCATGAGGCAACATCTACATTCATTCTGAGGTTCTTCTAATCCATTAGTGGCTGAACAATGGATCAATACCACTGAAGAGATATTTTCAGTCCTGCAATATTCTTATAATGATAAAGTAGTACTACCAGTATATTGATTGGAAGGTGAAACATAGAAATTGTGGAATATTTTCAACAATACAAGGACAAGGGATAAAATTGAGTCCATGTTATCGGAAGAGTTAAAGAAATTATTTTTAAAGAAGTACTTACCTTGTATTATTAGAACAAAGATGGAGAATGAGTTACTTGAACTGAAGAAAAAGGATGATGAATCTACTAATACCTATGAAGAAAATTTTACAATACATGCAAGTTACACTTCTGGGATTATTACTCAACCAGAGAGTAATATCAATAGATTTTTTTAGTGGCATTAAACCAGGTATCTGATGGTCATTTTTCATATGGGACTTCAATATATTTGAGGAAATTGTTCGACATTCTCTCAAGGTTGAGATAGAGATTGGAGTAACCCGTCAGATATACGGGTTTGATAAGAAGAGAAAAATGTAATTCAAATGAAAATCTAAAGACCACACTGAAAATAATATGTGTATTCATTTATGATCAATTTTTGGAATGAAATATGGATGTAATGGTCTTAATGGGACAAGTAATTGTTTTATGTGTGGAAAAGAAGGTCATAAGGCAATTTAATGTCGAGGTAATGGGATGAAGATGTCTAATAATAAGAACATAGAAAAAGATACACAGAATGAATCACCTACACTTCAATGTTACAAGTGTCTGGAAATGGGGCATTATGCTAATCAATTCCTTAATCCAAGGGTTATGGATGATGACTAACGTCAACAAACTCTTAAGGTCAGAGAGAACAGAATGTCACATGCAATTAATATAGGTGATTTGGACTATGATAATGACGTGGTGAAATGTACACATAACATCCACTCTAAAGTAGAAAATGTTTTATTTGATTCTGAAACCACCCACTCTTTTATTTCTGAATAATTTTCTAATGGCGTCACCATGTTACCTCATCAATTAGATATTGAGTTATATGTGACAACTCCTAATGGCATAATAGTCGCATCAAAAGTTTACAATTCATCTCTGATTGAAGTTAGTGGGAATGTGATTCCTGCAAATCTTTTGGTTTTTTATTATAATGGAATTTGATGTGAATCATGGAACATATTTTCTTTCTTTATATGGAGCTCATATCAATTTCTAGAGAAGGAAAGTCCCATTTCATATTCCTGATCAATCTATGATCATTTATCATTGCAAGGATGAATATAACATTACAGTGGAAAGTTCTTCCATCAGATGGTTCATGATTCCAATAATTGAAGGTTATTTAACTCAAATTGTTCGAGATAAACTCACGATTAAAAATATGTCCATTGTATGAGAGTTTGATGATGCATTTATAGAGGAATTTCTAGGTCTTCCACCAAATTGTGAAGTTGAGTTTTCAATTGAATTCATACTGGGTGCTATGCCCATTTCAAAGACATCTTATATAATGGACCCAATTGAGTTGTAGGAATTATAGAAGAAACTCCATGAGAATCTTGATAAGGGATTCATATGCCCTAGTGCATCACCTTGGATGGAACTTGTTCTCTTTGTTAAGAAGAATGATGGAACATTGAGACTTTTCATGGAATATCGAGAACATAACAAGATCACTATCAAGAACAAATATCCTCTCCCATGCATTGATGTCTTATTTGAACAACTATTCGGAGCTCAATAATTTTCCAAGATTGATCTTCATTCAGGATACCATCAACTAAGGATCAAAAAGGAGGATTTCCCAAAGGAAACATTCCGTACTAGGTATAGGCACTAGAAATATATAGTGATTCCTTTTGGTCTTATTAATTCCCCTGCTATCTTCATGGATCTAATGAATAGAGTATTTAGTGATAATCTTGATCAGTTTGTGGCAGTCTTTATAAACGATATTCTTGTAAATTTAAAGAGAATGTAAGACATGAAGATCAGTTGATAATTGAATTGAAGACCCTGATAAATGATAATATTGATGCCAAATTTACCCAGTGTGATTTTTTTCTTCAAAAAGTTTCATTTTTGGGTCACAAAATCTCAAAAGAGGTGATATATGTGGATCAACAAAATTGTATGTTATTGAACGATGGTCAAGACCAAAAACAGTATCTGAAATCTAATGATTTCGTGGTTTAAATGGGTATTATCGTCATTCTGTGAATGTTTTTTCAATATTATCTAACCCAATCACCATATTTACTCAGAAAGGAGTTATGTTTGTTTGGACGAAGGAATGTGAACTGAATTACAAAGAGATAAAAAGATATTTATCTAGTGCACCTATGCTCACACTTCATTGTAGTGGAGAAAGGTTTGTGATCTACAGTGATGCATCCAAGAAGGTGTTGGGGTGTGTTCTCCTGAATAATGATATGGTGATAGCATATTCTTCACGATAGTTGAAAATCCATGTGCAAAATTACCCCACTCATGATTTGGAGTTAGCTGCGGTAATATTTTCATTAAAGATTTGGAGGCATTATCTTTATAGTGAAAGGTGTTATATTTATGCTGATCATAAAATATTAAAGTATATTTTCACACAACAGGAGATTAATATATTCCAAAGAATATGGTTGGAGATGATTACGGATTACAACTACTCAATTCATTACCACACTGGGAAAGAAAACAAAGAGGATGATGAATTAAGTTGACAAGACCATGCTAGCTTATCCATGATAAGGATCATATATGATCCAATATTTATGGATTTACAAAGGATAGATCTTGGTATTTTAATAAAGGGGGAGATATCATATCTTTCTCAAATGAATGTTTGACCATCTATACACGTGAATATTAATGTGGTGTAAAAGGAGGACGATTTACTTCAAAATAAGGTGAGAAATGTTCCTACATTGAACCTTGATTCTGAGGGGATAATAAGGTTCATAAACCATGTTTGTATTCCTACCATACTTGAATTAAATAAGGAGATGTTGGATGAGGCTCATAGTTTTTCATTCTCTATTTATCCGGGAAGTACAAATATGTACAAGGACCTAAAAGAGTACTTTTGGTGGGATGGCATGAAAAGAGATATCGCTGAATATGTCTCACGATGATTGGTTTGTCAGCATGTTAAAGCTAATATTCAAAAGTCTAAGGGGTTGTTACAACCATTACCCATACCAGAATCGAAATGGGAATATATAAATATGGACTTTGTCATTGGACATCCAAAAACATCCAAAGGTAATAATTTTATCTGGGTTATAGTTGATCGTCTTACGAAGTCGGCACACTTCAATGCTGTTAGAGAAGATTTCTCTCTTGATATGTTGTTGAAGATATATGTAATGGAAGTGGTAAGATTTCATTGAGTACCACTTTCTATGTTGAGAGGTTGTTAAATAGATTTCAAAGGTGGTTGAGATCAACACCTACCTTTGAGGGAATTTTCATATAATAACAGCATTCCCTCTAGTATTCAGATGGCTCTTTATGAAGCTTTCTATGAAATGAAATACATACCTTCAACATGCTGGGATGAAATTCGGGAAAGAGAGATATTTGGACCTAATCTTGTCTATGTGATGTCAAAAAAGTTCAGAACTATTCAAAAACACATAAGAGTAGCTCAGAGTCGACAAAAACGTTATGCCAACAACCAAATATAAGACCAAGATTTTGAAGTGGGTGATAAAGTGTTCTTACGAATATCTCCCCAGAAGAGAGTAATGAGAGTTGGAAAGAAGGTAAAGTCGATCCCCATGTATATCGGTCCTTTTGAATTACTGGATCGTGTTGGTAGGGTAACATACCGATTTGAACATCCACCAAATCACTCTCAAGTTCATGATGTGTTCCATGTATCTCTCCTGAGAATGTACATACCCTATCCTTCAGATGTACTAAGCTCAAAATTTGTACCGATAGAGCTATATCATTCTTATGAAGAATAGATGATAATGATTCTGGATAGTAGAGAAAAAATTACATGAATCAAGACGACTCGCTTGGTTAATGTTTTATGGAGGAACCACTAATTAGAAGAAGCTACATGGGAACTTGAGGATATGATGAGAGGTATCCTCATCTGTTTGTTACGAAGTGATAATTTTGAGACAGAAATTCATTTTATGGGGTTAAAATGTAACACCCTAGGATTAATGAGAAATATTTTTTCATGTATTATGTTATACACAATACCAAATGACGATTTCACTACACACAACACGTTCTTGGCTTGCGTTACATGCAAGAGCAACCTTCCTCGATAGCATGCATTGTCTACAATACTGAGATTCACTAAAAAATGATATTTTAATAAAATATTATATAAACTATCCATTATAAATAATATTATCCACATTTTTAATTTTATATAACTTTATAATTCATCTTACATATGATATGAGAAAAAAAAATTCGAAAAAAAAAGATTTTTTTAAATGCAGTTTTTCCACCTTTTGATGGCGTAACCATTTTAAATCACATTTTTGAAACGTTTATGAGTTAAATTTGAAAAATTAACATCTTCTTTTGAATCATTATATAATAATTTACATTTGATATAATTTTTATACTTTTCGGATAACTTTCATATTTTGATTAATAGTAAAAATATGCTAAATTTTTATTAAAAAAACATCTTTCATCAAGATAATTTATATGGGTTATTTATAAAATATAATTGTTTTAAAGTAAAAATAGAATATATTTTTATCATTTAATTTAATTTATTCCATTAAAATTAATTTTACAATTAATTCATAGGTATAAATATTTCATTCTTTTGCAATGTTTTAAATATTAAAATTCATTTTCTCAAAAAAGGGATTAATTTTTTAATTAATTTATGAAACTTTTGTATATTTTAATATAGAAATATTGATTTCATATTTGGAATAAATAGGTTCAAATTATGTTAATAGAATAATTTTTATTTTTGAGGATTATAAATAGTAACTACAGTAAATTTTATTTACCATAGTTAAAGGTAAATCAGGCATATAAAGGTAAAAATAATATTATAAAATTATCCTAACACCTTCAAAAATTCTATTGAATGAATATAAGATGATCCAATCTACCTAAGGGTCATAATAGATTCATTTCATGGACTTTTGACCATTAAAATGATGCAAATATTATTAAAACCAAAGAAAAGTGACCACATGTCACTCACTTATATCTTATAAGTGTAATAATTTTAATTTGGAGATAAACATCATAAAACATAGAACATAAATATTCTTCTAATGTCCAATAAAATTATATACATCATGATAATTTATTATTAATTTTTAGGTATTAAATAATTATCATTAATGATGACACAATAGTGATGTAGAAATTATTTTATTGATTGAAATATCAAATATATGGTTTTAAGAATATTAAAATAAATATTATATGAACTATTTAATGAGATCCAATAATTTTCAAGATACATATTACATTTTACAAATATAATAAATATTTGTTTCGAATATATCCTCTTTTTTTATTTTATCTAAATTCAAATAAATGAATCGTGTCAAAATTGACACTTATTATTTTATAAAAATAATATATTATTAAATTGATTAATAAATCACAAAAATATTAAAAAAATTATAAATTGAAATTTATATAGTGTAAAATGTCAGAAAGTATCCAATTATATACAATTAACAACACATATGTAATTATTTATAACAATTCAAAATTTAGTATATTATTACAACAAGTAAAATTAAAAAGATTAAATAAGGATAAATCAATTTGACACGGATAAAAATAAATTACCAACATGTATGAATTATATTGGATGATGAGATTACAAACCTATACCATTTAATATTTAAATTTGAGTCATTTTGATATTTTTTAATTTGGGGATAGGTTTATAATAAATTAATATTTTAGAGGTTTCCAAAAGTTCCCCTCTCCTCTATTATAAAAGGTCTCCTCCTCCTTCTCATCTTTACAGCATTTTGAGCCTTCATGATCGGCCAAACCCTATCCATTTATCTTCACCAATTCCATATAAACATACATGTGGTAATGGTCTTCTTAAAAGACCGTATTTAGTGCCCTAAGAGGAGGTTTAAAAGAGGCGAGTCAAATAAGAGGTAATATCTTTTACCGATTTTTTAAAATTTATTTCTTATTCTAAGTACACTTATTTATTAGTTTAATTATAAATTAATAGGATCTTTATCAATAATATACTGATATGTCATTATAAATATGAAACAACCCCATTTAACCTTCAATCCATCCTATGGAAAATGAAATCACCGCGCGTGCGTACGTACGGAATACGGTCTCCACGTCGTGGTGTAATCTGTTTTCCACCAACACCTTACATGGATGGGTATAATGGTTTAATGAATAACTATATATGGTTGTTATAAAATTATACTAATTATGAGATATTATATCATCCACTTGAATATCATTTAATAACTATGGGAATGATATCGTCGCTCGTGTGTACGTACGGCTTAACATCTCCATGGTGCGATGAGATTGTTTCTACATTATCTTCATTAAAAAATGATTATATAAACGAATTGAATTAATAAATCTGAAATATATTATACTAATAATATTATAAAAATTATATAAATACAACCTAAAATTATGAATATGAATATATTAAAAAAAACATACATATGAAAATAAAGTAGTTAATACACAAACAACGAGTAACAATGAAATGTTACTAACAAACGGGTGAAAATATGAATATAAATGTTATCATAAAAATAATTATGATTATTTAATAGATTAGTAAAATTATTTAAATCATTATTTGGTAGGTTCAGATACACAAGAAACATATCGGACCTAAGGAAAGGGATAGTTATTCAAATCTCATTCGTAACCGAGATTGTTTGTTCGTAAGTATTTACTGGGGTTATATTTATCATCCATATCCATGTTTTGAAAAGAAATATTCATGTATGTTTAAATCCCTTTTTAAAAAATTATGACTTTCACTACATGTTATGTATGGAATCTTTCTTTGGATTACTATTAAAGGTATTTTCGACTTTTCCAGAAAAAGTACGAGAAGAATGTTTTTTAGATTATACTGTATGAAGGGATTTTTACGGATTCATAACTCTTTATATCCATGAATCTTCCCATGAATTATTTAATGATTATTTTAAAAAATCATTTCTTTTAAAATTTTACATCATTTTGAGAAAATAAAGTCATTTTGAAGAAGAAAGGATATTTTCATCAGGAACTGAGTTCATGTGTTTTATCAAAATTATTTTCCATCTAAGATGATATAAAGATAGGTTTCTATCCCTAATATTACATTGATTTGATTATGTTATGATGTAATTATTTTTATAAGGTCCTTTATCATATAGGGATTTTTTTATGATGACATGATGTTTAAGAATCCTATTTTTTTACGTGGGTTCTGTTATGATGTATGATTTATGATTTTGTGGCACACATAAGAATGGTTTCATTATGATATGGGTGGAACTTATATCTCCCTACAATGAATTGGGTAAATATTTGTATCTCATGAGATAGACATGGTTGGAATTGAAAGTTAATCTGGTTTAGTGATATAGGACTGGAATGAGGAGTGAACTCGGTTACGTAATGGACATTGTCCGCTATGATGGTCTTGGAAATTAGTATTGAATAATATGAAAAGATTTTCTATGATTATGTGTGTTTGTCACAAATCAACCCATACATTACATACATTTTTATTTCTTAATAATTGAAGCATATTCATTACTACATATAATAGAACCATGATAGGATAGTATTGGTATAATGTCTTTAGAAACTGGGAAACATAAACAACTGGTTCATAAATCATCTACATTGTCTCCCTATTATTTAATCATATATAGAGTCCCTTTTATCATATCATACGTAATAAACCTCTTACAGAACTGGGGAAAAGAAATCATCCAAAGGGTGAGCTCAAATGCTCAGTAAGGGAAAACAAAAGACATAACAATCATATTATATTCATAAGAACATAACATTTGGAAAATATTATCCTGCAAAAGTGATCATAAAATCTTGACATGGGATAAGCCATAGTATTAAAATTTAATCCCAATAATCATAACATAATAATTTAAACTTTGTGACATACACACATAATAATACACAATCATTTCATATTAATCAAGCCTCATTGCCAAGACCATCATTACGACAAAGTCCATTACAGAACTGAGTTTACTCCTCATTCAAGTCCTGTATCACTGGACCAGATTAAAATTCTTGTTATATCCATTTCTATCTCTTGATATATAAATCATCACTCTATGAATTTTAGGGAGATATAGGTTCCAACAATCTTATAATGAAACCATTCTTATGTGTGTCATAAAATCATAAATCATACATCATAACATAACCTAGGTAATAAAAATGGGATTCTTAAACATCATGACATCATAAAATAATCCATATATTATAAAGGACATCATTAAAATAATTCCATAAAAAAATAATCAAATCAAAGTAATAATATTGTTAGAAACCTAGCACAATATCATCTTAGATGGAATATTTTTTGATAAAACACTTGAACTCCGTTCTTGGGGAAAATATCCTTTCTTCTTAAAAATATTTTTAATTTCTAAAAATATCAATAATGGTTAAAAGAAATGAATTATTGTTGAAAATAATCATGAAATACTGCCTAGTAAGATTAATGGAAATAAATCATTACGAAACCGTAATAATCCATTCATACAGTATAAGTTAAAAAAACAATCTCTTCATACTTTTGTCGTACAATTGAAAAAGTATCTTGTATGTTAAACAAAAGAAATATTCAATAGATACCATGTAGTGAAAGTCAAAAAATGGAATGAATGAGTTTAAACATACATGATTGTTTTTTACAATATATGGACATGGATGATAAATATAACCCTAGTAAATACTTATGAATAAACAATTTCGGTTAAGAACGAGATTGGAATAATTATCCCTTACCATAGGTCCGATATGTGATTTGTGTTTCCAAACCTTCTGTATAATTATTTAAATAATTTGACATATATATTAAATAATAATATTTATTTTTTTGATAACATTTATGATCATATTTTCGTCTGTTTGTTAGTAACATTTCATTGTTACTTGTTGTTTCGGTATTTAATGATTTATTTTCATTAGTATGTTTTTTTGGATAAGATTATATTCCTCTTTTTGGGTTATAGTTATATAATTTATAGAATGTTATTAGTATAATATATATCAGAGTTATTCATTAAATTTGTTTATATAAACATGGTTTAATGAAGATAATGTATAACGAATCTCATCGCACGATGGAGACGGTAAGCCGTACATACACATGAGTGATTTCGTTTTCCATAGGATGGATAAAAAGTGAAAAGGTATTGTTTCATATTTATAATAAATTATTAGTATATGATTTATACTGATGTTATTTCTTTATAATGAAACAAATAAAGAAGAGTAAGTAGAAGAAGAAATAAATTTTAATGAATCGGTAAAGGATATTACCTCTTCTTTGACGCGCCTTTTATGAACCTCTTCTTAGGGCACTAAAGTTAGACATTGATGAAGACCAAGAACTCAAGTATGTTTCTATATAAGTGAATAAGGGAAATTGACATGTTTTAGCTGATCTTTAAGGCTCAAAATGTTTTTACGAGGTGATGGAGGAGGTTCCCTTTAATAAGAGTGTAGAGGGGCACTTTTGGAAACCTCTAAAATATTAATTTATAATAAACCCAAAACCCATATAAAAACATCCAAAATGACTCAAATGTGAAAATGAGATGATATAGAGTTGTTATCTATCATCTATTAATATCTAGACATGATGGGAATTTATCTTAAACCTCATCAATATAATTTATCCTTATTTAATATATTTAATTTTATGTGTGGTAATAATATTCTAAATTTTAAATTGTTATAAATAATTACATATCTATTTTGAATTGTATATTATTGGATACCATATGACATTGTAGACCATAGAAATTTCAATTTATAATATTTAAATATTTTTTCTGGTTTTTTAAACAGTTTAATAATATGTTATTTTTATAAAATAACAATAGTGTCAATTATGACACTATTCATTTATTAGTATATAAATAAAATCCACACAGAGGATATAATCGATCAAAAATATATAATAGATTCATAACATGTCATATTTAGTAAAGACTCATTTCGAATTCCATCATAGCAGACAAATTCCATTACTGATTTGAGTTCACTCCTCGTTCCAATCCTGTATCACTGAACTGTATTAACTTGTTGTTATAGCCCTGTATATCTCATGAGATGTAAATAATTACCCAATGAATTGGAGGGAGATATAGGTCCCACCCATCTCATAATGAAACCATTCATATGTGTTCCACAAAATCATAAATCATTCATCATAGCATAAACCAAGTAATAAAAATGGGATTCTTGAACATCATGTCATCATAACATAATCTATATAAGATAAAAGACTTCATAAATACAATTCCATAATAATATAATCAAATCAATATAATAATAGGGATAGAAACCTGACCCTATATCATCTTAGATGGAAAATGATTTTGATAAAACACTTGAACTCAATTCATGAGGAAAATACCCTTCCTTCTTGAAAATCACTTTCTTTTCTCAAAATGAGATACAATTTTAATAGAAATTAATTTATGTGGAAAATAATCATGAAATCATGCGTAGTAAGAATATTGGAAATAAAGAGTTATGAAACTGTAAAAATCCATTCATGCCGTATAAGTTAAAAAAACATTCTCCTTGTAATTTTGCCGGAAAAGTCAAAAATACCTCGTATGGTAAACAAAAGAAAGATTCCTCACATATCATGTAGTGGAAGTAAAAAATTAGTAAAAATGAATTTAACCATACATGATTTGTTTTAGAAAACTTGGAAATGATGATAAATATAACCCTAGTAAATACTTATGAATAAACAATCTTGGTTAAAAACGATATTGGACTAATTATCCCTTAACTTATGTCTTATATGTTTCTTGTGTATCCAAACCTCCAGTATAATGATTTAAATAATGTTAAAAATTTATAAAAGAATCATCATTATTTTTATGATAACATTTATTATCATATTTTCATCCATTTGTTTGTAACATTTCATTGTTACTCGTTGTTTGGTATTTAACAGCTTTATTTTCATACGTATGTTTTGTCAGATATGTTCAAATTTCTCTTTTTAGGTTATAGTTATATCATTTATAGCATGGAATTAGTATACTATTTATCAGATTTATTAATTCAATTCGTTTATATAGTCATGTTTTAATGAAGATCATCTAGAATGAATCTCATCGCACCGTGGAGATGGTAAGCCGTACGTAAGCACGAGAAACGATATCATTCCCAAAATTATTGAATGGTACGGTTGTAGATGATAGAATATCTCATAATTATTATCATGTCATAATAACCATATATAGTTATTATTTACACCATTATACCCATCCAAGTAAGCTGGTGGTGGAAAACAGATTACACCATGGCGTGGAAACATTATTTCGTACGTACGCCCGCGCGGTGATTTCATTTTCCATAGGATGGATAGAAGGTGAAATGGGGTTGTTTCATATTTATAACAACATATTAGTGTATGATTGATAATGATGTTTTTTACTTTATAATGAATCAATTATATAAGTGGGAGTTGAAGAAGAAAAAGTTTTGAAATAATTGGTAACGTATTTTAACTCTTCTTTGACACGACTCTTCTAAACCTCCATTTACAGCACTAAATTTGGTCATTGAAAAATACTAGGACCTCTAGTATGATTATAGGGAAGTGTAGAAGATTAATTTATAGGGTTTGGCCAAGCATGAAGGTTCAAAATGTTGTGAAGTGGAGAGGGATGAGGTGCCCTTTTATAAGAGAGGAGAGGGGCACGTTTAGAAACCTCTAAAATATTAATTTATAATAAACAACAACCCCACGTAAAAACTACAGAAATTTCACAAATTCTAATATGAGATGATCTAGGGTTGTAAGATAATCAGCCAATTAAATTTAGACATGTTTGGAATTTATTTTAAACCTTATCTACTTGATTTATCCTTATTTAATCTATTTGATTTTATTCGTGATAATAATATTCTAAATTTTAAATTGTTATAAATAATTACTTATGTATTGTGAATTTTCCATAATTGGATACTTTATGAAATTTCAGACCTTATAAATTTCAATTTATAATTTTTAAATATTTTTTGAGATTTTTTAAACAATTTAATAATATGTTATTTTTATAAAATAACAATTGTGTCAAATTTTCCACTATTCATATTATTAAATTTAAATATAATCCACACAGAGGATATATTCAAACAAAAATACATAATATATTCATAAAAGGAATTATTTATCTAGAATATTCTTTTAGAACATTAAATATTTCATATAATATTTATAATAATATTTTTAAAATAATTTATTTGATATTTAAAACAATAAATTAATTTCTACATCACTGTTGTGTCATCATTAATGACCATTATATTATCCCGAAAAATTATAAATAAATTCACATGATGTAGATAATTTTATAGGATTTCCAAAGTCTATTTAGGTTTGATGTTTTATGAATTTTATCACTAAATTAAAATAATTTCACTTATAAAATATAAGAGAGTGACATGTTGTCACTTTATTTGGTTTTAATAATAATTACGTCATATACATGTTCAGAAGACCATAAAATGAATCTATTCAAACCATTAGATGATATGTGTGGACTTATATTCATCCAATAGAATTTCATCAGTTGTTAGGAAAGTTTTATAATATTATTTTTACCCATAATTGTCGAATTTACCATTAACTGTGGTAAATAAAATTAACCGTAGTTACTATTTAAAATTCCTAAAAATAAAAATTAGACAATTAAAATAATTTTGAACTAATGATTCAAAATATGGAATCCATTTTTTTAAATTAAATATAAAAAATTTTCCAATATTAATTTATTAATTAATCTCGTTGTTGATAAAACATGTTTTAAAATATAAAACATTGCAAAATATTGAAATGTTTATATCTAGGAATTCAATGTAAAATTAATTATAATGACAAAAATTATATGAAATAGTAAAATTATATTATATTTATACTTTAAAACCATTAAATTTTATAATTTACACATATAAATTATATTGATGAAAAAGCCGCCTTTAAGAAATGTATAGCGTATTATTACTATTCATCAAAATATGACAGTTATTAGAAAAGTATCAACAATTTATCCAATATAAATTATTATATCCTCATACAAAAAAAAGAAGTTTATTTTTTCAAATTTAACTCATAAAATTTTCAGAAATTATATTTAAATTGGGTGCGCCCTCAAAAGGAGCAAAAACTGGGTTTATGAAAAAAAATAATTCTTTTATCCGAAAAATTGATTTTTTTTCTCATATCATATATAAGATGAATTATAATGTTATATAAAATTAAAAATGTTGTTAACAATTTTTATAACGGCTAGTTTATATAATATTTTAATAACATATCGTTGTTTAGTGAAACTCGGTATTGCGTACAACGCAAGCTATCGTGGAAGGTTGCTCTTGCATGTAATGCAAGCTAAGCCAGTGTTGTGCATAGTGAATGTTTCCTTTGGTGTTTCTTAAAAAAAATACATAAAAAATATATTTCTCATAAAATATCAAGGTGTAACATTCTACCCCCCTTAAAATGAATTTCTCCCTCGAAATTCATCACTTCGTAACAAATAGATGACGATAACTCTCCCTCATCATTTCATCAAGTTACTATGTAGCTATTTCTAATTGGCAGTTCCACTATAAATCATTAAGGAAGCGAGTGGTCTTGTTTCATAGAATATTTTTTCTACGGTCCAGAATCTATATCGACTGTTCTTTATAAGAATGATCTTTCTCTAGTGATACAACTTCTGAGCTTAGTACATGTGAAGGATCGGGTATGTAATTTCTCAGGAGATATACATGGAACACACAATGAAATTTAGTGATATTTGGTGTAAAGTTACAAGATGTAAGATACCTTCCAACCATGATCCAGTATTTTGAAAGGACTGATATACCTGGGGCATAGCTATCCCTTCTTTCCAAATCTCATTACTCTATTCCAGGGAGTTATTTGTAAGAACACTTTATCACCACTTCTAACTCTAGGTCTTTTAATCAGTTGTCAGCATAAATATTTTGTTGACTCTAAGCTTCTATTATTTGTTTTTGAATATATCTAATCCTTTATACCATCTCATCAACATGATCTAGTCCGAATATCTTTCATTCCCTAACTTTATCCCAGTATGTTGGAGTTCTGCATTTCTTTTCATACAGAGCTTCATAAAGAGCTATCTGAATACTGGAGTGAAAGCTATTATTATATGAAAATTCCACAAAAGGTAGTTGTCAATCCCAACCACCTTTTGAAGACATATAGAAAGCTCTAAACATGTCTTTGAATGTTTGAATTGTCCTCTCAGACTGACCGTATGTCTGATGATGATAGGCTGTGAAAAAACATATCTTTATATCCAGAGTATGCTGATGTCTTTGCCAGAAATTCAAGGTAAACATCAGATCCCAATCAGAGATAATGGAAAGTGGTACTCCATAAAATCATACAACTTTATTTACATATATCCTGTAAAGCTGATCAAGAGATAAATATTATCCAATATAATTGACATGTTCCGACTTCGTAAGATGATAAACTGTAAACCAGATAGCATTATTTCCTTTGGATGTTTTGGGAAGTCCAATGACAATGCCCATAGTGATTCCTTCCCATTTACATTCTGGTATGGGTAATTGTTGTAATTATACATCTATCTCTAATTTTTAACTTTCTAACAAACCAAGTATCGATAGACATATTCGGTGATAACTCTTTTCATGCCATCCCACCAAATGTACTATTTTAGGTCTATGTACGTCTTTGTACATCCGAGATGAATGGAGAATGAAGAACTATTAACCTCATCCAATAGCTCCTTCTATAATTCTTGTATGGGAAGAATACATACATGGTTCTTAAGCCTTATTATCCATCCACAATCAAGGTTGAATCCAGGAACATTTCTCACCTTTTTTTGAATCCCAACATCTGTCTTCTGCGCTTCTTAAATATTCACATGTATGGATGGTTGAACATTGATTTGAGAAAGTGACGATATGTCCCATTTAATTAAAATTAAAAGATCCATCCTTATTAAATTGATATATATTGGTTCCTTTGTGATCCTCATCTTGGATAAGATAGCATGGTATTGTCGACTTAATGTGTCTGCCACCGTGTTTGATTTTCTAGGGTGGTAATGAATTGAGAAGTCATAATCCTTAATCAGCTTCCACCATATTCTTTGGAGCATATTCGGCTTCTTTTGTGTGAAAATATACTTTAAACATCTAGGATCAGTATAAATATCACACCTTTAACCATAAAGATAATGTTTCCAAATCATTAATGCAAAGATTACCGCAACTAACTCCAAATCATGAGTTGGGTAATTTTTCTCCTGGATTTTCAACTATCGTGAGGCATAAGCTACCACCATATCATTTTCCATGATAACACTCCCCATCCTCTTCTGGGATGCATCACTGTAGATCAAAGACCTTTCTCCACTACAATGTAGTGTAAGAACAGGTGCACTGGCTAACCTTCTTTTTAACTCTTTGGAATTCTCTTCACATTCCTCCGTCCAAACAAACATAACTCCTTTCCGAGTCAATTTGGAGAGTGGGTTAGATAATATTAAAAAATCTTTCACAAAACGTCTATATTACCTAGATAAACCAAGAAAAGGTCAGATTTCAGTTACTGTTTTTGGTGTTGGCCATCTTTCAAAACCCTCTGTTTTTGCAGGATCCATAGATATCCCTTCCTTTTAGATTATGTGACCCAAAAATAAATCTTTTTGAAACCAAAATTCACACTTGGTAGATTTGGAATAATTATAATTCTTTCTCAGAGTCTTCAATACAATTCTCAAGTGATATTCATGTTCTTCTTTACTCTTTGAATATACAGAAATATCATTTATAAAGACTACTACAAATTGATCAAGATAGTCTCTAAAGTCTATATTCATTAGATCCATGAATATAGCAGGGGAATTAATATGACCAAAAGGCATCACTATAAATTCATAGTGTCCATACCTTTTACATAATGTTGTATTTGGTATATCCTCCTTATTTACCCTTACTTGATTGTATCCTGAACGAAGATCAATCTTGGAAATGTGTTTAGCTCCACGTAGTTAGCCAAATAAGTCATCAATACATGGGAGATGATATTTTTTCTTGATAGTGATTTTGTTTAGTTCTATATAATCAATGAAATATCTCATTGATCTATCATTCTTCTTAACAAACAGAACATGTTCTCTCTAAGGTGACACACTAGGGCGTATGAATCCCTTATCAAGATTCTCTTGGAGTTGCTTCTTTAATTCTTGTAACTCAATTTGGGACATTCAATAAAGTTTCATTGAAATGGGCATAGAACTTGGTATGAGTACTATTTAAAACTCAACTTCACGATTTGGTGGTAGACCTAGAAATTCCTCTAGAAATACATCATCGAACATCCATACAATGGGCATATTATTAATTGTGAGTTTCTCTCCAATCATTTGAGATAAAAAAACCTTCATTTAATGGAATCAAGACCCATATGATTAATGAAATATCCACTGGAAGGTTATATTAATATTTTCATCGATAAATGATCATAAAATGAATAGTAATATGAATTGTGACATCCCTTATTTGGAAATTGATATGAGCTACATATAAAGAAATCCAGTTCATTCCAAGAATCACATAAAATTCCACTATAGGAAGGATCACATGATTTGCAGGAAGATGTTTCCCAAAAATATAAAAGGGTGAGCTAAAATGCTCAGTAAGGGAAAACAATGGAAATATCAATCATATCATATTGATAAGAACATATCATTTTGAAAATCTTATAATGAAAAATAGATTATAATATCATGACATGGGATAAGTCATAGTAGTGAAATTTAATCCCAAAAATAATAACATAAAACATGAAACACTCTGGAATACACAGAAAATAATAAAAAATCATTTCATATTATTGAAGACTCATTACCAAGACCATCATAGAGACAAAGTCCATTACTGAACCGAGTTCACTCCTCGTTATAGTCCTGTATCATGGAGGTGGATAAAAATGTCATTCCAGCCATGTATATATCACGAGAAATAAATCATTACCCAATGCATTAGAGGGTTATATAGGTTCCACCCATATCCTAATGAAACCATTCATATTTCTACCACAAAATCCTAAATCATACATAATAACATAACCCATGTAATAAGTATGTGATTCTTAAACATCATTACATCATAAAATAATACATATAATACAAAAGACATCATAAAAAGATATCCATCATAACATAATCAGATCAATTTATTAATAGGGATATAAAACTAACCTTGTATTATCATATATGGAAAATAATTTTGATAAAACACTTGAGCATGGTTCTTGAGGGAAATATCGTTTCTTCATCAAAATAAATTTATTTTCTCCAAATGACATACAATTTTAAAAGAAAAAAAATTTATTGAAAAAAATCATGAAATCATTCATAGGAAGCTTCATGGAAATAAAGGATTATGAAACCAAAAAAATCCATTCATGCCATATAAGTTTTAAAAAAACATTCTCCTCATACTTCATCTAGAAAATTCATAAAGTACCTTGTATGGTAAACAAGAGAAATATTCCTTACATACCAAGTAGTGAAAGTAAAAAATTGGTAAAAAGGACTTTAAACATACTTGAATTTTATTTAGAAAACATGGAAATGGATGATAAATATAACCCCAGTAAATACTTTGGAATAAAAAATATTGGTTAAGATTGAGATTGGAATAATTATCCATTAAAATAGGTCTAATATGATTCATGTGTATCCAAACCACATGAATAATAATTTAAATAATTTTACAGATCTATTATTGAATCATAATTATTTTTTTCATAACATTTATCATCATATTTGCATCCATTTGTTAGCATCATTTCATTTTTACTCATTGTTTGGGTATTAACCGCTTTATTTTCATACGTATGTTTTGTGGGATAAGTTCATATTCCTATTTTTAGGTAATAGTTATATCATTTATAGAATGGTATTAGAATAATATATATCAGTTCTATTCTTTCGATTCGTTTATATAATAATGGTTTAAAGAAGATCATGTAGAATGAATCTCATCGCACCGTGGAGACGGTAAGCCGTACATACACACGAGTGACTATATCATTCCCATAATTGTTTAATGGTATTGTAGTGGATGAAGGAACATCTCAGAATTATTATCATGATATTAAAACAATATATCATTATTTATTACAACATTATACCAATCCATGTAATGTGGGGGTGGAAAACAGATTACACTATGGTGTGGAGACGGTATTCAGTATGAACGCACGCGTGGTGATTTCAATTATAAAAGGATGGATAGAAAGTGAAATTGGTTTGTTTAATATTTATCATAACATATAATTATATTATCTATACTAATGTTATTACTTTATAATTAATCAAATAAATAAGATGATGTATAAGAACAAATAAATTTGAAATAATCGGTAAAAGATATTACCTCTTCATTGACGCGCCTCTTCATTACCACCTCTTAGGGTAATAAAGTTGGTCTTTGAAGAAGACCAAGAACTCAAGTATGTTTCTATGGAAGTGAAGAAGGGAAATGGACTGGTTTTAGTCGATTGTGAAGGCTCAAAATGTTGTGAAAAGGATATAGAGGAGGTGCCCTTTAATAAGAGAGGAGAGGGGCGCTTTTGGAGGCCTCTAAAATATTAATTTTTAATAAACCCAAAACCCACTGAAAAACAACCAAAATGACTCAAATTATAATATGAGATGATATAGGGTTTTAATATCGTCATCCAATAAAATTTAGACATGTTGGGAATTTATTTTAAAACTAATCAACATGATTTATCATTATTTATTCTATTTAATTTTTGTGGTAAATATATTATAAATGTTAAATTTTTATAAATAATTACTTATGTGTCGTGAATTTTCCATACATGGATACATTATTACATTCTAGAGTATATATATTGGAATTTATAAATTTTAAATATTTTTTTGTTTTTTTAAACAATTTAATAATATGTTATTTTTATAAAATAACAACAGTGTCAATTTTGACACTATTCATTTATTTGAATTTAAATAAAATTCACACATAGGTTATATTCGAAAAAAATATTAAATAGATTCATAAAATGTCAAATTTATCTATAAAATTCGTGGAGCACATTAAATAGTTAATATAATATTTATTTTAATATTTTTAATACAATTTATTTGATATTTCAATCAATAAAATAATTTCATCATCATTATTGTGTCATCATTAATGATATTTTTTTAATCCCTAAAAATTATAAAGAATTTCAAATGAAGTATATAATTAAATTGGATTTTAGGATACTATTTATAATCAATGATTTATGAAGTTTATCACCAAATTAAAATTACTACACTTATAAGATATAAGAGACTAACATGTTGTCACTTTCTTTGGTTTTAATATTAATTTCATAATTTTCTTGGAAAAAAGTCCATGAAATGAATCTTTTAAGACCATTTGGTGATATGGGACAACATCTATTCATACAACATAATTTTTACAGGTGATATCATAATTTTATAATATTATTTTTTACCCTTAATTTCCTGATTTACGTTTAACTGTGGTAAATAAAATTTACCTTAGTTACTATTTATAATTCCAAAAAATAATAAGTAGAATATTTACATAATTTGGAACTATTGATTCCAAATATGGAATCCATCGTTCCAAATTCAATACAAAAAAGGTGAATAAATTAATAGAAAAATTAATCCCATTGTTGAGAGAACAAGTTTTTAAATTTAAAACATTGCAAAAGATTGAAATTTTTATACCTTTGAATTCAATGTAAAATGAATTCTAATTTCATACATTATATTAAATGGTAAAAATATATTCTATTTATACTTTAAAACCATAAAAATTTATTATTTATCTATATAAAATATCTTGATGAAAAAAATAGTATTTAAAAAAAATTAGCATATTTATACAATTCATTAATATATGAAATTTATCAAAAAAGTATAAAAAATGCATCCAATGTAAATTTTTATATCCATATTCAAAATAAGAAGTTTAGTTTTTCAAATTTATCTCATAAATGTCCCAAATATTACATTTAAAATTTGTGTGCCATCAAAAGGTGGAAAATTTTCATTTTTGAAAAAATTAATTATTTTATCCGCAAAATTAATTTTTCTCATATCATATGTAGGATGAATTCTAATGTTATATGAAATTATAATTTTGGTTAATACTATTTATAAAAAATATTTTATATAAAATTTTAATAACATATCGTTGTTTAGTGAGACTCGTTATTGCGTACAACACAACCAATCGAGGAAGGTTTCTCTTTCATGTAAAGCAAGCCAAGCCAGTGTTGCGTGTAGTGAAAGCTTCCTATGGTGTTTCGTAAAACATAATAAATAAAAAAATCTCATAAACGTTAAGTGTGTTATATTAAACGCCCTTAAAATTGAATTCCGCCCTCGAAATTCGTCACTTCATAAAAAACAATTGTGGATACCTCTCCCTCATCATATCATCAAGTTCCTATGTAGCATCTTCTAATTAGTGGGATGGAATAAATAGATATATCAATGAATATGTCACTCAATGGTTTTTTTTAGAAAGTTAATGCTGAGAGACTCAAGTCTAAGTTGATGTTACCAACATTTCCCATACCAGAATTGAAATGGGAAAACATCCCTTAGGACATTGGCATCGGACTGCCCAAAACATCCAAAGGCAATAATGATATCTGGGTTATATTTGATCGCCTTACAAAGTCATCACACTACAATTATATTGGAGAATATTTATCTATTGATCATCTCACCAGGATATATGTTAAGTAAGTGTTAAGATTTCATGGAGTACCACTTCATATTATCTCTGATCGGGATTTGAGGTTTACCTCGATGTTCTGGGAAAGTATTCAGCATGCTATGGATATATAGTTATGTTTTAGAACAACCTATCATCCTCAGACAGATGGTCAGCCTGAGAGTACAATTCAAACTTTGGAAGACATGTTGAGAGTTTTTTCTATGAATTTTAAAGGTGGTTGGGATCAACGCCTACCGTAGGTGGAATTTTCTTATAATAATAGCTTTCACTCCAGAATTCAAATGGATCCTTATGAAACTCTCTATGGAAAGAAATGAAGATCTCAAACATGCTGGGATGATGTTGGGGAAAGAAAGATATTAGGACCTGATCATGTTGATAAGATGGATGAAAAGGTCATATCTATTTAAAAAACACATCAGAGCAGCTCAGAGTCGACAAAAAAGGTATTTCGACAATCGATGAAAAGACCTAGAGTTTGAAGTGGTTGATAAAGTGTTCTAACAAATATCTCCCTAGATGAGAGTAATAAGATTTAGAAAGAAGGGAAAGCAGGGCCCCATGTATATCGATCATTTTGAAATACTATATAGTGTTGGTCAGGTAACTTACTGATTGGCACATCAACCAAACCACTCTCAAGTTCATTATGTGTTCCATGTATCTCTCTTGAGAATGTACATACCCGATCCTTCACATGTACTAAGCTCAGAAGTTGTACAAATGGAGCAAGATATTTCTTATAAAGAATAGGCGAATAGATTATAGATCATAGCTAAAAAGTTCTATGAAAAAAGACCACTCACTTGGTTAACGTTTTATGGAGGAACCACCAATTAGAAGAAGCTACATTTGAACTTGAGTATACGATGAGGGAGAGGTATCCTCATCTATTTGTTACAATGTGAAGAATTTTGAGGGTGAAATTAATTTGAAGGGGTGTAGAATGTGACACTCTGAGATTTTATCAGAAATTTTTTTTATGTCATACGCTATACGCAACACCAACAGAATCTTTCACTACTCGCAACACTGGCTTGGCTTGCGTTACATGCTAGAGCAACCTTCCTCGATAGCTTGCGTTTTACGCAAATACCGAGCTTCACTAAACAATGATATGTTATTAAAATATTATATAAACTAGCCTTTCTAAATATTATTAACCACATTTTGAATTTTATAAAACATTATAATTCATATTACATAAGATATTACAAAAAAATCAACTTTTTGGAAAAAAGAATTATTTTTAAAAAAAATGCAGTTTTTCCTCCTTTTGATGGCGCACCCATTTTAAATCTAATTTTTGAAACTTTTATGAGTTCCATTTTAAAAAATAAAAATATTATATTGAATAAGAATATAAAAAATTACATTGGATAAATTTTTGATACTTTTCTGATAAGTTTCATATTTATATGAATAGTAAAAATACGCTAAATTTTTCTTATAAACAACTTTTTCCATCAAGACAATTTATGTGGTTAAATTATAAAATTTAACAGTTTTAATGTATTAATCGAATAAATTTTTTAAATTTAATATAATTTATGTCATTAGCATTAATTTTACATTGAATTCTTATGTATAAACATTTCATTCTTTTGCAATCTTTTAAATTTTAAAATTCGTTTTCTCAACAACGAGATTAATTATTAAATACATTTCTGCAACTTTTTTGTATTTATTTTTGAAAAAGGGTTTCCATATTTGGAATTTGTAGGTCCAAATTATGTTAATAGGCTACTTTATATTTTTGGGAAACATAAATCGAAACTATGGTAAATTTTATTTACCACAGTTAAACGTAAATCTGGCAATTGCGGGTAAAAATAATATTATTAAATTATCCTAACACTAGACAAAATTATATTGTATAAATAGAAGTTGAATCTTATAATATATGGGTTGGAATAGATTCATTTGATGGAATTTTTACAATGAAAATTATGTAATTATTATTAAAACCAAAGAAAGTGACAACATGTTACTCACTTATATCTTATAAGTGTAATAATTTTCATTTGTTGATAAACATCATAAAAAATATAAAATAAAAAGTCTCTAAAAATATAATAATACTATATACATCATGTAAATTAATTTATTGTATTTAGGTATTAAATAATTATTATTAATGAAGACACAATAGTGATGTAGAAATTATTTTATTGAATAAATATCAAATAAACGGTTTTAAAAATATTA
Source organism: Viscum album (assembly GCA_963277665.1). Taxonomy (NCBI): domain Eukaryota; kingdom Viridiplantae; phylum Streptophyta; class Magnoliopsida; order Santalales; family Viscaceae; genus Viscum; species Viscum album. Next base: position 1,380,434,632 of record OY728126.1, read on the forward strand.
AAATAAATATTATATGAATTATTTAATGTGATCCATGAATTTTTTAGATAAATATGATTTTTTATTATTATATTATATATTTTTGATCTATTATATCCTCTGTTTGGATTTTATTTAAATTCAAATAAATTAATATTGTCAAAATTGACACTATATTTATTTAATAAAAATAACATATTATAATATTGTTTAAAAAATAACAAAAATATTTAAAAAAATTAAATTGAAATTTATATGGTCTAAAATTTCATAAAGTATCCAATTATGGAAAATTCACAACACATAAGTATATATTTATAACAATTTAAAATTTTGAATATTATTACCAAAAATAAAATTAAATAGATTAAATAAGGATAAATCATGTTTATACGGTTTACAATAAACTCACAACATGTCTAAATATTATTGGATGATGATATTACAACCCTATATCATCTAAAATTCATATTTGGGTCATATTGGATGTTTTTACATGGGTTTTGGATTTATTATAAATTAATATTTTAGATGTTTCCAAAACTGCCAATCTCTTCTCTTATAAAAGGGCACCTCCTCTCTCTCCTCTTCGCAACATTTTGAGCCCTCATTCTTGTCCAATCCCTATCCATTTATCTTCTACACTTACCTAGAAACATACTATAGTTCTTGGTATTCTTCTAAGATAATCTTTATTTCCCTAAGAGTAGGTTTAGATGAGGCGCGTCGAAGAAGATGTAATATCATTTACCGATTCTTTCAACATTATTTATTCTTCTACATACTGTTATTTATTAGTTTAATTATAAGGTAATAACATATGTATAAATAATATAATATTATTTTATTACAAATATGAAATAACCTCATTTCACCCATCCTACGGAATACGAAATCACCGCCAGTGCGTACGTACGGAATACTGTCTCCAAGCCGTAGTGTAATCTATTTTCCACCACCACCATACTTGGATGGGTGTAATGGTGTAAAAAATTACTATATCTGTCTATTATAACATGATACTAATTAATAGATATTCTATCATCCACTACCATACCATTCAATAATTATTAGAATGATATCGTCACTCGTGCATACATACGGCTTACCATCCCCACGGTGCGATTAGATTCATTCTACATGATCTTCATTAAACAATGATTATATATACAAATTGAATGAATAAATCTGATATATATTATACTAATACCATTCTGTAAGTGATTTAACTACAAACTAAAAAGAGTAATATGAACTTATTTGAAAAAACATAAGTATGAAAATAAAGCAGTTAATACCCAAAAAATGAGTAAAAATGAAATATTACTAACAAACTGATGAAAATAGGATCATAAATGTTATCATAAAAATATTTACTATACTTTCATAGATCTGTAACATTATTTAAATCATTATATAGGAGATCAGGATACACAGAAAACATTTCAGACCTAATGTAAGGGATATTTGTTCCAATCTAATTCTTAACAGAGACTGTTTATTTGTAAGTATTTACGGGGGTTATATTTATCATCCATGTCCATGTTTTCTAAAAAATTCATGTCCGTTTAAAGTCATTTATACCAATTTTTGACTATCACTACATGGTATGTAAGAAATCATTCTTTTTTTTACCATACGAGGTACTTTTTGACTTTTCCGGCAAAGGTACGACAAGAATGTTTTTTAACTTAAATGTAATGAATGGATTTTTACGATTTCATGACGCTCTATTTCCATGAAGCTTATTATGAAATATTTCATGACTATTTTCAAAAAAAATTAATTTCATTTAAAATTTTATGTAATTTTGATAAAATATAATTATTTTGAAGAAGAAAGGATATTTTCCTCAAGAACTGAGTTCTCGTATTTTATCAAAATTATTTTCCATCTAAGAAAATATAGGGATAGGTTTCTATACCTATTATTACATTGAATTGATTATGATATGATGGAATTATTTTTATTAATTCCTTTATCGTATGTGGATTATGTTATGATGGAATGATGTTTAATAATCCAATTTTTATTACATGGGTTATGTTATGGTGTATGATTTATGATTTTGTGGCACACATAATAATGGTTTCATTATAAGATGGTTGGGACCTATATCTCTATCTTATGCATTGGGTAAAGATTTATATCTCATGAGATATACATGGCTAGAATGAAAAGTTAATCTAGTTCAGTGATACAAGACTGGAACGAGGAGTGAACTCAGTTCTGTAATGGACTTTGTCCACTATAGTGGTATTGGAAATTAGTCTTGACTAATATCAAATGATTTTCTATGATTATTTTTGTATGCCACAATGTTTTATGTCTTATTTTATGATTATTGGTATTACATTTCACTACTATTATTTATCTCATGTCATGATATTATGATCTCTTTTGTAGAATATGATTTTCAAAATGTCATGTTCATATGGATATAATATGATTGATATTTAATTTGTTTGACCTTAATGAGCTTTGGTGCTCACCCTTTTTATGATTTATTTTTCCCAAGTCAGGAAGAATGTTATTTGGTAGGATATTCCAAAAGGGACATTATATATTATTAAATAAATGGGTGACAATGTCGATGATTTATGAAGCATATGTTTATGTTTCCCAGTTTTTAAAGACACTATAGCTATACCATCCTATAATGGATCTATTATATGTTTTAATAATGAATTATTCCTTTGGTGTTGTGTATAACATAATACATAAAAATAATAATATATCTCATAAAATATCAGGGAGTTACATTCTACCCCCTTAAAATGAATTTCTCCCTAAAAATTTGTCACTTCATAAAAAACAGATGAGGATACCACTCCCTCATAATATTATTAAGTTTCCATGTAGCATTTTCTAAATGGTGGTTCCTCCATAAAACATTATCCAAGTGAGGGGTCCTGTTTCTTAGAACTTTTTTGCTACAATCCAGAATCACAGTCGGTTGTTCTTGATAAGAAAGATCTTTCTCCAGCATTACAACTTCTGAGATTAGTACATGTGATGGACCGGGAATGTACTTTCACACGAGAGAAACATGGATCACATCTTGAATTTGAGGGTGATTTGGTGGAACTGCCAATTGATAAGCTACCTTCCCATCCTGATCCATTATTTGGAAAAGACCGATATACCTGGGGCTCAGCTTTCCTTTCTTTCAAAATATCATTACTCTCTTCTAGGGACATAATCATAAGAACACTTTATCACCCACATAAAACTCTAGTTATTTTCTTCGATTATCATCATAACTTTGTTGTCGACTCTGAGCTACTCTTATGTGTTGTTGAATAAGATCTTACTTTTTTAATCTATCTCATCATCAAGATCATGTTTTAATAGCTTTCTTCCACCAACTTCATCCAAACAAGTTGGAGTTCTACATTTATTTCCATAGAGAGCTTCATAAGGTTCCATCTGAATACTAAAGTGAAAGATATTATTATATGAAAAATCCACCAAAGGTAGGTGTTGATCCCAACCACCTTTTAAATCCATATATGAAGCTCTCAACATGTATCCCAATGTATGAATTTTCCTCTCAGACTGACCGTCTATCTGAGGATGATAAGTAGTGCTAAAACTTAACTAAATAGAGCATGCTGAAGACTTCTCTAGAACATCGAGGTAAAAATTGGATCCCGATATGATATAATGGAATGTGGTACTCCAGGAAATCTCATAATAATATCTTTCATTCCTCTATTCATATGGTTCCTCATGAGGCTCTCTATGGAAAGAAATGTTGAACTCCAACATGACGGGATGTTGTTAGGGAATGAAATCTATTAGGACCTTATCTTTTATATGAGATGGAAAAAAGTTCATATCTATTCAAAAACACATAATAGAAGCTCAGAGTCAACAAAAAAGTTATGTCGACAACTGAAAAAAATACCTATATTTTTAGGTGGTTGATAAATTATTCTTACGAATATATCCCTGGAAGAGCCTAATTAGATTTGGAAAGATGGGATTGTTGAGCCCAAGGTATATCAGTCCTTTCGAAATACTAGATTGTGTTTGGATGCTAGCTTACCAACTGGAACTTCCACAAAATATCTCTCAGGTTCATGATGTGTTCCATGTATCTCTCCTGAGAAAGTACATAACTGATCCTTCACATGTACTATTCTCAGATGTTATACCGATAGAGCATGATCTTTCTTATAAAGAAAAATTTATAGACATTTTGGATCATATAAAAAAATTTCTATGAAACAAGACCACTCGCATGGGTAATGTTTTATAGATTTACAACCAATTACAAGAAGCTACATGGGAACTTGAGGATATGATGAGGGAGGGTAATCTTCATTTCTTTGTTACGGAGTGACAAATTTTGAGGGTGAAATTTATTTTAAGGTGGGTAGAATGTAACACCATGAGAATTTATGAGAAATATTTTTTTATGTATTATGTTATATGAAACACCAAAGGATGAATTCACTACACACAACACTGGTTTGGCTTGCGTTACACACAAAAGCAACCTTCCTCGATAGCTTGTGTTGTATGCAATACAGAGTTTACTAAACAATGATATGTTATTAATATATTATATAAACTAGATTTTATAAATATAATTAACCACATTTTGAATTTTATATGACATTATAAATCATCTTACATATGATATGAGAGAAAAAATCAATTTTTTGGATATAAGATTTTTTTTTCCAAAATGCTTTTTTTCCGCCTTTTGATGGCACACCCATTTTAAATTTAATTTTTCAAAAGTTTATGAGTTAAATATGAAAAAATATTATTCTTATCTTGAATAAAGAAATAAAAAATTACACTGGATAAATTTTTGATACTTTTCTAATAACTTTCATATTATGATGAATAGTAAAAATACGATAAATTTTTTTAAAAACAACATTTTTCATCATGATAATTTATAGAGATAAATTATAATATTTAAGGGTTTTATATTATAAATATAATATATTTTTATCATTTTATATAATTTATGTCATTATCATTAATTTTATATTGAATTCATAGGTATATACATTCGAATTTTTGCAATGTTTTAAATTTGAAAACTCGTTTTCTCAACAACGGAATTAATTTTTAAATTAATTTCTACAACTTTTGTGTGTTGAATTTCGAAAAATGGATTCCAAATTTGAAATCAGTTGGTCCAAATTATGTTAACTGGATACTTTTTATTTTTGGAAATTATAAAAAGTAACTATGATAAATTTTATTTAAAATAGTTAAAGGTAAATCGGGCAATTAAGGGAAAAATAATATTATAAAATTATCCTAACACCTACCAAAATTCCTTTGGATGAATAGAAGTATACCCATATCACCTAATGTTCGAAATAGATTCATTTCATGGACTTTTGACCATAAAAATGATGTAATTATTATTAAGAGCAAAGAAAGTGACAACATGACACTCTCTTATATCATATACGTGTAATAATTATAATTTCGTGATAAACATCAAAAAAAATAAACAATAAATAGAATCAATAAATAAAATAAAATTATCTACATCAGGGGGATTTATTTATAATTTTTAGGGATTATATAATTATCATTAATGATGACACAATAATAATGTAGAAATTATTTTATTGATTGAAATATCAAATAAATAGTTTTGAAAATATTATACTAAATATTATATGAACTATTTAATGTGCTTCATGATTTTCTAGATAAATATGACATGTTATGAATCTATTAAATATATTTTTCTAATATATCTTCTATGAGGATTTTATTTAAATTCCAAAAAATGAATAGTTTCAAAATTGACACTATTGTTATTTTATAAAACTAAAATATTATTAAATTGTTTGAAAAATCACATAATTATTTAAAAATTATAAATTGAAATTAATATGGTCTAAAATGTCATAAATTATCCAATTATAGACAATTCACAACTTATATGTTATTATTTTTAACAATTTAAAATTTATAATATTATTACCACAAGTAAAATTAAATATAATAAATAAAGATAAATATCGTTGATAATGTTTAAAATAAGTTCCTAAAATGTCTAAATTTTATTGTCTGATAATATTACCACCCTATATAGTCTCATCTTCAAATTTGAGTGAATTTGGATGTTTTTATGTGTGGTTTCTGTATATTATAAATTAATATTTTAGAGGTTTCCAAAATTCCCCTTCTCCTCTCTTATAAAATGGAACCTCCACCTTCTCCTCTTAACATCATTTTGATCCTTCAAGCTCATCCAAACCCTGTACATTTAAATTCGTCACTTCGTTAGAAACATACTAGAGGTTTTGGTATTCTTCAAAGACCAACTTTAGTGCCATAAGAGGAGGTTTAGAAGAGGCGCGTCAATGAAGAGTTAATATCCATTACCGATTATTTCAAATTCATTTCTACTTCTACAACATTTTCATTATTTGTTTAATTATAAAGTAACAAAATCACTATAAAAAATATACTGATATGATTTTGAAAATCTGAAACAACCCCATTTCACCTTTTATCCATCCCGCGGAAAATGAAATCACCGCCCATGCGTACGTACGAAATACCGTCTCCACGTCGTGGTGTAATCTGTTTTCCACCATCACCATACATGGATGTATATAATGGTGTAAAGAATAACTATATATGGTTATTATAACATGATACTAATTATAAGATATTCTATCATCCACTACAATACCATTCAATAATTATGGGTACAATATCGTTGCTCGTGCATACGTACGGCTTACCGTCTCGACGGTGCAATAACATTGGTTCTACATGATATTCATTAAACCATGATTATATAAATGAAATAAATGAATAAATCTGATAAATATTATACTAATAAAATTATGTAAATTATATAACTATAAACTAAAAAGTGGAATATGAACTGATCCGACCAAACATACGTATGAAAATAACAGAGTTGATACCCAAACAACGAATAACAATAAAATTTTACAAACAAATGGATGAAAAAATGATAATAATTGTAATCATAAAAATAATTATGATTCTTTAATAGAACCATAACATTATTTAAATCATTATACAGGAGGTTCATATACACATGAAACATATCGTACCTAAGGTAAGGGATAATTATTCAAATCTTGGTCTTAACCGAGATTGTTTATTTGAAAGTATTTACTAGGGTTACATATATCATCCATGTCCATGTTTTATAAAAAAATCAGGTATTTTTAATGTCCTTTTTACCAATTTTTGACTATCACTACATGTTATGTAAGGAATCTTCCTTTTGTTTACCATACGAGGTATATTTCGACATTTCCGGGAAAAGTTTAAGGAGAATGTTTTTTTAACTTATACAACATGAATGGATTTTTACGGTTTCACATTGCTTTATTTCCATGAAGATTCCAATGAAATATTTATTGATCATTTTCAACAAAAAATCATTTCGTTTAAAATTAAATGTCATTTTTACAATAGAAAATGATTTTTAAGAAGAAAGATATTTTTCCCAAGAACTGAGTTCAAGTGTTTTATAAAAATTATTTTACATCTAAGATGATATAGGGGTAGGTTTCTATCCCTATTTTTTCATTTATTTGATTATGTATTGATGGAATTATTTTTATAAATTCTATTATCTTATATGGATTTTGTTATGATGGAATGATGTTTAGGAATCCCATTTTTATTATATGATTTATGTTATGATGTATGATTTATGATTTTTGTGGCACACAATATAATGGTTTAATTATGAGATGGGTGGGACATATATCTCCCTTAAATGAATTGGGTAATGCTTTATATATCAGGTTATAGACATGGGTGGAATGAAAAGTTAATATGGTTTACTGATACAGGACTAGAACAAGGAGTGATCTCGGTTCAGTAATGGACATTGTCCGCTATGATGGTCTTGGAAATGAGTCTAGAAAAATATCTAATTATTTTCAATTATTATGTGTGTATTCCAAAATGTTTCATGTCTTATGTTTTTATTATTGTGATTAAATTTCAATACTATTACTTATACCATGTCATGATATTAGGATCTCTTTTGCAGGATATGATTTTTAAAATGTTACGTTCTTACAAATATGATTTGATTGGTATTTCCTTTGTTTTCCCTTATTAACCATTTGAGCTCACCCTTTGTATGTTTTCTTTTCCCCAGGTCTAGAAGAAGGGTATTAAGTAGGATCTTCCAAAAGGGACTCTAGATATAATGAAATTAATGTGAGACAATGTAGACGTTTTATGAACCAGTTGTTTATGTTTCCTAGTTTCTAAAGACTCTATAACTATACGGTCCTATCATGGTTCTATAATATGTTGAAATAAATATTCTTTAATTCTGATGTAATAACAATGTATGTAAATTATGGGTTGTTATAGTTGGTATCAATGTAAATGTATAGTCAAACTTTATGATCTACGATGTGAAAGCCTTAGTAAGAACCCTCAGGTTATGTCTAAGCGTAGTACACAATCATAGTGATTTAGAGATGGCATGTCACGACTCGTCCTCAGGGCCTGTGCCGTGACTACCCCAAACCCACCTTCCATAGGCCAGGGGCTGGAGACTAGCACCAAAGGTGTAAATCCTGATAACTGGGAAGACATTGCCTTTATAAAAGTAAACAAAACATCATAGAGTATAAGAGGAAGTATAAAACTAAGTAAAACTGAAACAAGCTATGCTGAAAGTAAAGGGGCTGGAAATACAAGCCCAACTGTAAAGTACAAGGAAAAAGATAAAACAGCCGAAAGGTGACAAGCAGCTCCTGGATCGTCCACCAAGGATCCTACCTGATGGGTAGGTACAGATAGCGCAGCTCATGGAATGTCCACCACGGATCCTACATGAAGGGTAGGTACAGATAGCCTCCACAACGCTCTCACCCATCAACCTCCTCCGAGTGCCGTCTCATCGTGAAATCCACCACCAGATATTGTCTCATCGTGAGGTCCAACTCCGGGTACCGTTCAGTCCATGAACACTCAGCCTCTATTTGCATGCGCTGCCCGTCATCTTCAACAAAGACAACGAGGTGCGGGTATAGGCCGTGCAGGGGTGAGTATAACGATACTCAGTAGGGACCCGAAGACACTCAAGGTCTCACTAAATCCAACAAGGATAACCACAATGAAGATCTCAATAGATAACCTCTACCTAGGTATATGCCCATACATCTACCCATGTTATCAATTAACCCATCTCAATCATGAGAAAACACAATGATTATGAAATCAACGGATAACCACTACCCAGGTATATGCCCATACATATACCTAAGTTATCAAGTGACCCATCTCAATAATTATGTAAACATTAAGGTCATAGACTCAGCTCAAACCATGATTTTCATTATCGAAACTATAACTACTGAAGAGTCGCATCTCTGGAGTGTACATTGGTCCTATCACGACTCTGAGGTACTGCTCACTAACCTAAGACTGCTGAGGTACTCCTCCTGTCAAGTACTGCGGGCCAGCCACCCAAACACAGTAGTGCTTCCCGTCGGGGTATGCCACCGAAACATAGTAGTGGACACCCCCTAATAGCCTGCAGAGGTACTCTCCAGACGAGTACCGTGGGTCTACACTGCCACACAGGTAGTGCTCCGTCCGCAATGGGTCTGCACCCAACAAAGTATTTCTCCATCCACTAGGCTAGTCTACTCACTCCAAGTCGATTCGGTCAAGCAGTCGTCAGGTCTCAGCCTGCTACAAGGTCTCCGTACTCTGAATGCTCGTCTTTGGGAGGATCCGCTCCACGAGCTACAAGTCGATACTCTAAGTATCTCAAAGTCCCACGAAGAAGTATCTCAAAAGACCTCCTCGTCATAGTGGTATCAACGCAATAGACGATATAACATCCCGCCTTTTTATCACATAAACTTTCATTACATTTTACAAATCCGAGGATCTTTAAGGTTTAGTGTCTTGGAAACCTTGAACTTTAAACATGAAAACATAAAACATTCTTCTAAAACACTTGAAAGGATTCTCCTCATGTTCATCTTAGGTTCATTAGTGCATCACATAACCCTGGGACATACATCAAAAGAAAGGGTGAGCAAAAAGCCCAGTAAGGGAAACAAGAGAAACATTTTACATGTGAACTTGAGATACTTGAATAAGGTCATGAAAAGAACTTTAAGGCATGAGAATGAAATCATGAGGAATGTCATAATAAAAATAACATTTTCATAACATGAAGATGTGGCTACATCATTTAACGTAGACAATCATGAACATATCACCAAGGTCAATCCCCAAGGTGTCATTTGGAAATTACAAAGGTTATTCACCAAGGTATCATGAAAATTGTAATCTCTAGTGGTTACATCATTACCCAATGCATTGGAGCACTATCAGGGCGCACCCTTAAATTTGCCTTTATTATCATGTGATCCACATATATCGTCATCAAACATTTCATAAATAACCCATATAGAATAAAATAAATGGGTTTCATTTCATAATCATAATTTTTTAAAAACTGCTTTAAAGGCATGATCTTTACGTCTCTATAAACCCACAGGAGGGGAGAGTGGGTCTCATGTATATAAATCCCAGAATTTAAAATATAACATTTTGATATATATGTGAATACCCCTGTAGAAATAAGAGCTTTGAGTATTCACTTTATAACATAAAATAATTTTGAGAAAAGAGAGAGGCATTTTGAGAGGAAAATTCGGCAGCATAACGGCTATGTTACGAGGTTTTAGAAGACATTAAAAAGAGATGGGAAATGGGTAAAACATTTATAAATGACCCATAAAATAGTATATGGATAGAATAAGACAGATACATGATCATGGTAATTAAATTTCAAGGACATACCATTTGAAATGAAAAACATGTAAGGAATACAAAAATTAGATTTCTCTTATGAAAGTTCGGCAGCCTAACGGCGTTATGTAAACTTCAAAAAAAATGATTTGAAAATATGAAATAGGGTCTCTCATCATGTGAATATAAGAGTTCATTATGATAGAAATAGAGTTAATTCCCCAACATAATTAAAAAGGAACTTGAAAGACTTTACATGAATGTAAAACATTGAAAAGAATGAGAAGGGTGAAAGAATCCCCTAAAAATTCGGCAGCCTAACAGCGCCACTTAAAACATAAAAATACTGAATTGAAGAGATAAAATGGGGTCTCTCATCATATTAACATAATATTCTAGTATGATATATATAGAGATCATACCCCAACATAACAAAAAGTAACTTGAAAGAATTGACATGAAAGTATAACTTCAAAACGAGAAGGGTGATGAACCACTTAAAAATTCGGCAGCCTAACAGTGCCACTTAAAACATCAAAATACTGGATTGAAGAGATCAAATGGGGTCTCTCATCATATGATCATAAAATATCAGTATGATAAATTTAGATATCATACCCCAACATAATAAAAAGTAACTTGAAAGAATTGACATGAAAGTAGAACTTCAAAACGAGAATGGTGAAGAACCACTTAAAAATTCGGCAGCCTAACGACGCCACTTAAAACTTCAAAATACTGAATTGAAGAGATCAAATGGAGTCTCTCATAATATATCATAAAATATCAGTATGATAAATTTAGATATAATACCCCAACATAATAAAAATGAACTTGAAATACATTACATGATAATAGATCTTGAAAAATGAGAAGGGAGAAAGAATCTGTTACAAAAATTTTGGCAGCCTAACAGCGCCACGTAAAACTTCATAAAACGAAACAATGAGAGTAAGAGGGGATCTCTCATTATGTGAACATGAAGAGGCCAGTATGAGTAGTATAAAAGAACACCCTGTAACATAAGAACATGGAGCATAAAAGAAATTACATAAAAGAGATTTCCTGAAAAGAAAGAGAGAGATCGAATCCCTTACCTTAAAACGTAACTCTTAAAACTCAAAGGTTGGGACCTCGAGGGCTTGGGGGAACCTTGGGAGGACTCCATGGGAGGCAATGAGACCAGAACTTCGTTGGGGGAGAGTGTGTAATCGAATGGATGAGAGGATGAATTGGTATTTATAGGGAAAGTGAGGGGACAAGGCATTAATGGCCAAGGGACACCTCATTAGTGGTTTTGGCAAAACCATGGGCTTTCCCATGGTATTTTCCCATGGTATTTTCCACTTGGGACACCTCATACATTATCTTATTATTCATAATTTGAATATATTGATTACAAACTTAATACATCATTTAATGATGTCATTAAACACCTATAACTTAAAAAGTGTATTTTCTTTATTCATCGAAAATTCAACTTTCTTAGAATAATTCCAAAATTAAACCTTAACCAAATATCAATGCTCTGATTTCAAAAATGAACTCCATTTTATAAAAATAATTTTCTAAATATTTTTAATTTATTTTTTAAATAAATACACTATTCACCGAAAATTCAATTTTTCAGAAAAAACCCCAAAAACTACCATAACATAATATTGGTGCTCTGAGTTCACAAATGAAATACATTTTATAAAAATAATTTTTTTAAATATTTTTAATTTAATTTTTAATTAAAAAACATATTCACTCGAAAAAACTAATACTTGAATAATAATTTATGAAACCGTTATTCAACCATATTATTGAATCACATTACTTAATCAAGGTTCCTAGATTATATTAATACATTATTTAAATGATATTACTAATCCATTTTAACACATTACTAATCCTAATCATAAAATCACTATTCATAATTTACTATTCATCAAAAATCAAGTTGATTTTATTAGACTCGAAATTTCGTACTGAACATAATTGTAGAAGACAATTTTTTGAAAATCATTACAAATTTTTAATTATTTATGGTTTACATAAACATTTTTAAAATATACTTTTTCTAAAATTCATCCAAAATATGAATACTATATTTATCCGGTCATTTAAAAATTCATAATCTTCATCATAAGAAGAAATCACAGTTTTTATTTATAACAATGGATTACAAGAGGCATTTACAGTCTCCTTACATAGCCCCTTATCACACCAGCATAAGACCTAAGTGTCAGGTGTGCTAAGGTGAGAGAATCTGAGGGAGGCTCGGCTAACATCGCACGAGTAATAATTTCTATCAGTTTGAACTTCTCCCAAAGGCGATTCCGTTCTAGATTCACACGATGAAATTCGGCTTGGGTTTGGTCCAGAGCAAAGCCCAGTGGTGCTACCTCCTTCCCAAGTTCTGTTAGATGGGATTCGATCGGTCCAATACTACTGGGTGAGGCCATCGAATCTTCTTTCTATAATAATTAACCAAGATTACTTGTATTTAGAGACAATAATCAAAACATTCAGTTTCCAGCAGTCATATTGACCAATGGTCATATAACCGTCTAAACCCAACGGTCTCATTTTAATTATAATCATGTTATCAAATGAAACATTTTTGTTGAGTATAAAAATAAAATAAAATAACACATAAAATTAGGAAACAAGATTTATTCAAAATTTCGGGTCGTTACATTCGTCCCCCCTTAAGAAATTGCGTCCTCGCAATTTTTAAAATTGGGTTTTGAAATTTCATTGAAAGTACCACATCAGAAAAGGAGTCAGTAAAATTATTACTTTAAAAGAAAGAATGGGAAGTACAAAGGTCACCCGGGTTAACCCACACTAGAATTCCATGTAGGAAAACATGGACATGGAAGAAAAACAAAGGGTCATGTTCTGGGGGAGATTGATAGAGAACATGGTTTGGAGAATGTTAACCATAAGAAAATCCCAAACATATGATGTGTGTAAACGGTCTTTGATTACCTAGTAGGAAACGTAAACCAACAAAGTTTTTATTTTACATTCCATTTCATAACTTTGAGGAATTCATTTAAAACATAAAACAAAAACATAAGAAAATATACCTATATTCATGTAGAGTTTCATCCTTTAATAAGTATCTACCCAAAACTAATCTTTTCTCTAAACTATGAGCATTCAAAACTACTTGGTCTCATCAAAACACTAGAATCATCTTCATAATCCACAAAAGATTAACTATCTATTTATTCTATCATTAATCATTATCCCAAAAATAGAAAGGGTAAGGTAAAACACCTCTTCAAAAAGAAAGAATCCCATAGGAATGGAAACTACTTTTAAATCTTCAAAGTTCCATGGTACTACCCATAGTTCAACATTGACCATTCCATAAATAACGGTCATTAAGATTACTCAAAACAAACCAATCTAATATTGAAACCCAAATACAAGAAGTATTTGATAACGTAGACTTCCAAAATAAACTTCATTGTTCATCTCCAAACAACATCATCCACTCCTAACATCATATAAAAAAATTAGCTAACCTAAACATATTTTACCCAAGATAGGTTAATCATTTCTATAATTAACCTAAATTACTATAAGTCCACCTTAAATTCATAGATTCTTCAAAATATAAGTCAACCTTACCCCTCAATGAAAATACCGTAGTAATCTATTTACCTCGATCATATAGGGTCCCCAAAATATTGAACGTCTTCCAAAATAATAATCATATTTTAATCCCCTAATCATCCCTGTCATATTAATACGACAATCGTCTTATTTCCTATCACATTGGTTGTTGAGACATGTTCTTCCATTTCCCGCCATTAACTAGGAAAAGAAACCATAATTAGGGGCTTAAATACTTAGCCAATAATCATGAAAAAGAACCGAAATCATATAAGGATAACTTGTAGAAGAAAATTATACCCTAACTTGTGATCCCCTAGGTTCCCATATTGGTTATCCATGATCATATATACTTATGTGAATCATTATTTTATTCTATCTTTGTTCCATTAACAATGATTCATACTAAGGTTATGAATTTACTAAAGCATATCCCCCGGGAGTGTCGCAACCAAGAGTACAGCAAGGACCGTTGTCGTGTACCAATTCCCATTCGAGTCTAGCTCAAAGCGGTGTTTTCAGGTTTTACCCCTATGTACATCTGTGCCAGAGCCACCTCTACCTGCTCGTATCTAGACAGGGATGTATTTTCTTGGAAAACCCTTACTCAATACTCACCAAAATACCAGGAAGATTTCCTATTTTTTAACTTTTCTATAGGATTCTTCCTAAAGTTTTCATATCCTAATTTCA
The DNA here is from genome assembly GCA_963277665.1 of Viscum album. Classification (NCBI taxonomy): domain Eukaryota; kingdom Viridiplantae; phylum Streptophyta; class Magnoliopsida; order Santalales; family Viscaceae; genus Viscum; species Viscum album. The sequence goes on from OY728126.1 coordinate 1,380,449,692, forward strand.
ACAAATAACTAAACCATCCTTTGATACCAACTATAACATCCCACCTTTTTATCACATAAACTTTCATTACATTTTACAAATCCGAGGATCTTTAAGGTTTAGTGTCTTGGAAACCAGGAACTTTAAACATGAAAACATAAAACATTCTTCTAAAACACCTGAAAGGCTTCTCCTCATGTACATCCTAGGTTCATTACTGCATCACATAACCTGGGGACATACATCAAAAGAAAAGGTGAGAAAAAATCCCAGTAAGGGAAACAAGAGAAACATTTTACATGTGAACTTGAGATACTTGAATAAGGTCATGAAAAGAACTTTAAGGCATGAGAATGAAATCATGAGGAATATCATAATAAAAATAACATTTTCATAACATGAAGATGTGGCTACATCATTTAACGTAGACAATCATGAACATATCACCAAGGTCCATCCCCAAGGTGTCATTTGAAAATTACCAAGGTTATTCACCAAGGTATCGTGAAAATTGTAATCTCTAGTGGTTACATCATTACCCAATGCATTGGAGCTCTATCAGGGCGCACCCTTAAATTTGCCTTTATTATCATGTGAGACAAATATATCATCATCAAACATTTCATAAATAACCCATATAGCATAAAATAAATGGGTTTCATTTCATAATCATACCGTTTTAAAAACTTCTTTAAAGACATGATCTTTACATCACTTTAAACCCGCGGGAGGGGAGAGCGGGTCTCATGTATATAAATCACAGAATTGAAAATAGAACATTTTGATATATATGTGAATACCCCTGTAGAAATAAGAGCTTTGAATATTCACTTTATAACATAAATGAATTTTGAGAAAAGAGAGAGGCATTTTGAGACGAAAATTCGGCAGCATAACGGCTATGTTACGAGGTTTTAGAAGATATTAAAAAGAGAGGGGAAATGGGTCAAACATTCATAAAGATCCATAAAACATTATATGGACAGAATAAGATGTATACATGATCATGGTAATGAAATTTCAAGGACCTACCATTTGAAATGAAAAACATGGAAGGACTACAAAAATTAGATTTCTCTTATGAATGTTCGACAACCAAATGGCGTTACGTAAACTTCAGAAAAAATGATTTGAAAAGATCAAATAGGGTCTCTCATAATGTGAAAATAAGAGTTCAGTATGATAGATATAGATATAATTCACCAAGATAATTAAAAAGGAACTTGAAAGACTTTACATGAAAGTAAAATATTGAAAAGAATGAGAAGGGTGAAAGAATCCCCTAAAAATTCGGCAGCCTAACGGCGCCACTTAAAACATCAAAATACTGAATTGAAGAGATAAAATGGGTTCTCTCATCATATGAACATAATATTACAGTATTATAGATATAGAGATCATACCCCAACATAACAAAAAGGAACTTCAACGAATTGACATGAAAGTAGAACTTCAAAACGAGAAGGGTGATGAACCACTTAAAAATTTGGCAGCCTAACAGCGCCACTTAAAACATCAAAATACTGGATTGAAGAGATCAAATGGGGTCTCTCATCATATGATCCTAAAATATCAGTATGATAAATTTAGAGATCATACCCCAACATATTAAAAAGGAACTTGAAAGAATTGACATGAAAGTAGAACTTCAAAACGAGAAGGGTGAAGAACCACTTAAAAATTCGACAGCCTAACGGCGCCACTTAAAACTTCAAAATACTGAATTGAAGAGATCAAATGGGGTCTCTCATCATATATCATAAAAGATAAATATGATAAATTTAGAGATAATACCCCAATATAATAAAAAGGAACTTCAAATACTTTACATGATAATAGATCTTGAAAAATGAGAAGGGAGAAAGAATCTGTTACAAAACTTTCGGCAGCCTAACGACGCCACTTAAAACTTCATAAAACGAAACAATGAGAGTAAGAGGGGATCTCTGATTATGTTAACATGAAAAGGACAGTATGAGGAGTATAAAATAACACCCTTTAACATAAGAACATGGAGCATAAAAGAAATTACATAAAAGAGATTTCTTGAAAAGAAAGAGAGAGATCGGATCCCTTACCTTAAAACGTAACTCTTAAAACTCAAAGGTTAGGACCTTGAGGGCTTTGGGGAAACTTGGGAGGACTCCTTGGGAGGAAATGAGACAAGAAAATCGTTGGGGTCGAGTGGGTAGTTGAATGGATGAGAGGATTACTTGGTATTTATAGGGAAAGTGAGGTGACAAGGCATTAATGGCCAATGGACACCTCATTAGTGGTTTTGGAAAAACCATGGGCTTGCCCATGGTATTTGCCCATGGTATTTTCCACTTGGTACACCCAATTCCTTATATTATTATTAATAAGTCGAACATATTTATTACAAACTTAATACATCATTTAATGATGTCATTAAACACCCGTAACTTAAATACTGTATTTTCACTATTCATCGAAAATTCAACTTTCTCAGAATAATCCCAAAATTTCACCTTAACCAAATATCAATGCTCTAGTTTCAAAAATGAACTACATTTTATAAAAATAATTTTCTAAATATTTTTAATTTATTTTTTAAATAAATACACTATTCACTGAAAATTCATTTTTTCAGAAAAAACCCCAAAAACTACCATAACATAATATCGGTGCTCTGAGTTCACAAAAGAAATACATTTTATAATAATATTTTTTAAAAATATTTTTAATTTAATTTTTAATTAAAAAACACTATTCACTCGAAAAAACTAATACTTGAATAATAATTTATGAAACCGTTATTTAACCATATTATTGAATCACATTACTTAATCAAGGTGCCTAGATTATATTAATATTTTCTTTAAGTGAGATTACTAATCCATTTGGTCACATTACTAATCCTAATCATAAAATCACTATTCATAATTTACTATTAATCAAAAATCAAGTTGATCTTATTAGACTCTAAATTCCGTACTGAACATAATTGTAGAAAGACCATTTTTTTGAAAATCATTACACATTTTTAATTATTTAAGGTTTACATCAACATTTTTAAAATATCCTTTTTCTAAAATTCATCAAAAATATGCATATTATATTTATCCGGTCATTTAAAAATTCAAAAAATTCATCATAAGAAGAAATCCCAGTTTATATTTATAACAAAACATTACAAGAGGCAGTTACAGTCTCCTTACATAGCCCCTTATCACACCAGCATAAGACCTAAGTGTCAGGTGTGCTAAGGTGAGAGAATATGAGGGAGGCTTGGCTAACATCACACGAGAATAAATTTCTATCAGTTTGAACTTCTTGCAAAGGCGATTCCGTTCTAGCTTCACACGATTAAGTTCGGCTTGGGTTTGGTCCAGAGTAAAGCCCAGTGGTGCTACCTCCTTCTCAATTTCTGTTAGATGGGCTTCAATCGGTCCAATACTACTGGGTGAGGCCATCGAATCTTCTTTCTATAATAATTAACCAAGATTACTTGTATTTAGAAACAATAATCAAAACATTTAGTTTCCAGTGGTCATATTGACCAATGGTCATATAACCGTCTAAACCCAGCGGTCTCATTTTAATTATAATCATGTTATCAAATGAATCATTTTTGTTGAGTATAAAAATAAAATAAAATAACACATAAAATTATGAAACAAGATTTATTCAAAATTTCGGGTCGTTACATACGGCGCGTCAATCGGACGCCTGGTCTGTGAGTTATTAGCCTTTTCGTCCCAGGGGCCCGGTTGGTTTCGTGTGCAAACCGACCGGGATGTATCTCAACTATACCCCGAACTCTCACAGGGTATGCTCATCGGGACAGTTTCTCAACGTGATCACCAACGTCGCTGACAGTTCGTCAAACAGATGTCCAGTCTGAATGTTATCAGCTTTTCCATTCCAGGGGCCCAATTGGATTTTAGGTACAATCGAACCCGACCACTATCCAACTGCAACCAAAACTCAGGCGAAGAATGCCAAAAGTTCTGTCTCATCAAGAGGAATCCAACAAAGTCGACGACACGTCAATCGAGCGTCCGGTCCTTACGTTATAAGTGTTTCCACTCTGAGGGCCCGGTTGGTTTCGGGTTCGAACCAACCCGACCGTACTTCAAATGACACTGGTTAACCAAACCGGTCACACCATTGTGATCCATATGTAAAAACACATGAGATGGACTACCCATTGGTCCAAAAAGGATAGCCAGTGAAAAAGTTTCATTTCACCGCAACACGCGCGAACCGGGCCTTGTGGGGCCCATGCCTCGACCTCGACATAAATATCAAAAATTGGTCTTCAAACATTCGTCTTAATTCTAGGGTCGCAACGTTGTAGACAGTTCATCATTCCGACACAGTATGAGAGAGATATGTCAGATACAAGATTCCGTAATAATAATAATATTATTATCATTGGGTGTATCGTGGACCCGAGCAATGAACCAGAATTTAGTATCGTAAATTAGACTTAAATCTTCCATCTTAATGACAGGGTCACGTTGCCGCTGACTGACAGTTAATCGGACATCGCATGTAGGAGTTATAACAGGTTGAATATTTAATAATAATATTAAATCTATTATTTTCCGACCGCTTCGGGAACCCGATCCAAAAACCCGAAAAAGATACCCAATATTGGACTCGGAATCTCTGTCTTGGAATCTCGGTCGCACTGCCACAGATGGTTCATGAAACCAAGGTTTCATGAATAAGTTACAGTCGAAAAAGTGTTTTATCAACAAAATTAATAATAACAATATTATATTATTATTATTATTAATTGTTTATTTAATTTAAATGTTTCATAACTCCAATCTCATTCCACGCATGAACATTGATGTGCAACCCACATCTCACTCCTCCTTTGATATTTATTTATTTCTATTAATTTTTATTTCTCAAATCTCTTTCTCTCTCAAATCTTCATTCTCCTTTCCCAAACTCTCACGCTTTCTTCTCCTCCAAACCCGCAGGCTGTTTCCTCTGCTAGAAATATATCGCCTTCGGACGTCCGTCATCCCGGCATGGCACGCCGGCAACACTTTCCGCGAACCACCGAATGCACTTCTGTGGTCCGATTCGCCTACCGTCTGTGCCAGCGTCTCTCCCGGGACCTTCTCTTTACTGCGACGACTTCAAATTGCAGTTGCAGCCCATTTCTTCGTCGCCTGTCATCCTGCGCACAAAAGTACAACTAGCGGAGGGTTCGGGCTTGTTCGTAAGCCCGTGCCCTCTGCATTAGAAGCACAATCCATAACTCATCAATGACAAGGGTTTAATTTATTCAAGATAAATTATACAAACACCCTACAATTAAAATATGCATTCACGACGGTATAATTCACATATACACTTTATACAAACACCCCCTACCTCGCAAAGACGTTTCACGTCATCGAGCTACGGAAAGAGGCAAGCATTTCGATGATCGAATGTCTTGGAAGATTGGTGCTGATTCTATTGTCGTTGGAGGAAGAGCCGTCGCCATTTCAGATTCCCCAGGGCGGTGTCTCCTCCTTTGATGGAGAACCGGGAAGAGTTCTTCTTCATGAAGGAATGATCGTTCTTCGTCGGTGAGTTGTTACTCTTCAAAAAAAGACTCAAGAGCTCTCCAATCTTCCACACAATAATTGCCAACCCCATATTTCATTAAGTTCCCTTCTTTTAAAAGATTCAAAGAATTTCAAAAGAAGTCAAAGAGGTGTGACAAATATAATTAATAAGGTTATTAATTATCTTAGTTGTCTTATGCTTGGGAGGTGGAGAGGCTCCACTTCAATAATAGATAAAGTTGATTTGCCAAGCATTTAACAAGGGGTGAGTAATGGGGAGGTGAGGAGTTAGGGTCTCGTGTGGGCCCCACCACACTAAACACTCCCATAGGAGGTTAGGTTGGTGTGGGCCCCACCTCTAACTTCCCCTTTGTTGAAAATAACCACCTAATTTGAATGAAATTTGTACAGATCAAATTTTATTTGATTTAATCTCATTCCCAAATACTTAACCTCCACCCGCTCAAAACGCAACTACAGTAAAGGTTCCCTTAAGAAATTACTGACGCTGCGAGTTCATCGGTGCCCTCAGATTTTAATTCCGAGCACCGGTTCAGATTATAGAAAAACATGCACATACGTTTAATGAACGTACACGAAAAAAAGATCGGAAACAAATAATATCAGTCACCCTCGACCCACTGCGGTCACGGTGAGGCTCTTCCTAGATGAAACACGTCCCAACAAACCCAATGGTACTCTCGTATTTTTAATCCGAGTTACCGTTTAGACGATATGAATTTTACAAAAAAATAATTTTCACAATATTATTTTATTTGAGGTTAAAAACTAACTTTTTCTGGTGGCCCGCACCAGCCAAAGTTAGTATCTACTTAAATAATGAATAACCTGACGAGTCCAGCGGTGGTCTCAGATTTCTAATATGAGCTACTGTTTGTGAGTTATAAGCATTCAAAAATTAAAATAAATATTTTAATTATTTTATTTACGGTTATGCCATTTTTGGAATTTCTCACAGGAGGCTCGCGCCGACTAAACATAAGTCGCGCCTAGGGTAATCCCGCCTTCAGGAGTGCAACGGTTCACTCCGATTTCTGATCTGAGCAACCATTCAAGAGTAATTCCACTTTTTCAGGAAAACTGTTTACGCGAGTTAATTTAAGTTTAACAAAATTTCGACGGATCATTTTGGGCACTCCGGGCCTCAAAATCAGGTGACATCTAAAACCTCGCACTCGCAAAATTCCAAAGAAATTAAGAAAAAAAAATTCTTGAAATTTTTGGTTCTTTATATTACTCCCACCTCAAGTCTTTACGTCCCCGTAAAGCATCAACACACACTAGGGGAAACATAAAGTGGTACTGAGCACGCATATGAGCCTTCCACTCCCATGTGCTCTCCTGGAGGTTCCTATGCTGCCTGGGGTTTCCTTTTCGCCGACCAAGGAAAACCCACCCCATCGTTTGCCTAATACCATCAATTTGAGTATGAGCAGTGATTGCCCAATCCATACTCAAACAAACGTCGTAAGGCCTCGACGCTGCCACCAAGAGGTCCCAACTGAGACTCTCGCCCCAAGGGTCAGATCACACCGTCGGCGTAAGTGTGACTATCGAGTCTCCTTCCAAAGGTATCTCCAGACATGAGGGTCAAGTCAACAGCTTAATCGGAAACTCTAGGTCTGGGACCAGTTTCATGGAAGTAAGGGATGATTCGTATCAATGTATGTGGCTACTACTACTAGTAGAAGACAAAGTCTGCACTTCAAATCATCCTTAGAGCCATTTCAGTCGCACTCCTTGACCGCATGCAGCTACACTTTTCCCCTTCCCTCCAGCTCCCTGAGCCTGGAGGGGAGAACAAAGGCGGGTGGTTGTAATATTTTGAAATGTACACCACCTCATACTGCTCTCCAAGCTCTGCATCCATGTCTGATGCTATACAGATTTATTTGTCCTTAACATTTCATCTTCATTAAACATTCGCACGCCCATGTCTCTGAGACTGGCACTAGGTCGCTGCGTTCCAACTTCTAACATTCTCTAGCTGTATTCATTCAGCCAAAGAAAATTCAACCTCAAGGTTCTCTCCAGCACCCTAACGTGAGTAGGAATTCATAGAGGAAAAAGTGATGGCTCGTATCGTATTCATCGAGTACCCGGAATGTTCGGTATGCCTTGATGAATACTCAGCTACCGACACGTCATCCTTCCGAAGTTGTATAAGCTCTAGAAAACTCTCATCCACCTCCTCAAGAAAGTCCTCATCCGCCTGTGAATTATGTTTGCCTCAGAACTTTAGGGTATCTGATGTTAGAACACGTGTAAGGCAGTAATCTTACATGTGTCACCTACCGGTACCGATGGTTGTAACTGCTGACCAACATGTAGTGATGTATAGCTGACACAATACCTGAAGGCACTATCTCAGGCATTGGTCCACGTACTGAAGCCTCATCACTATGCGGACCATCCTCATGGCCATTCACTGAAAACAACTAGTGGCCAAGTCCACCATCCACTCTCCTGATGTCTCAGCTAGGTGGATAACTCAAGCAATCACCTCCAGCCAGTGCTCTGTTGTCTAGGAATCTGCCTCGCCCCATATTCTCGGAGGCCACTGCTGTTGGAACTCGTGCAACGTGCTCTTCTAGAGTGCACTATTCTCTAGTTTAGCTGGCGGCATCTGCTGCCCAATAGGTGGTGGTGCTGCTGGTACACCACCCAAGGGTGCCAACATAGAAAGAGGGCCCTCCACCGAAGCCTCGTCGCTCGGTTGGCTGCCATCGAGTACAATCTCAGAACTCCAACTAATGATCTATGTGGAGACATCCTGAACAGATGCAACATGGTCAACGTTTTATACCTGGTGAGCTGACCTTGTTTGAGCTGACTTTAAAACTTTTGTAAACCCACATGCCATCGGTTTTTTCGTGCACAAAGTCGGAAATCAGAAGTCAGGGTCCTGTTGTACGGATACGTCGGCCGCCGCACCAAAACTGGACTCCCTGAACTGAAGACCACACTTGGTACCCTTAACACTATTGCTTCACAGAAAGAAAATATCAGAGTTATAAGTTCTAGGATCGAACCGACTCCTTTGATACCATTTTTTCACGACCCGTCCTCGGGGCCCATGCCATGACTACCCCAAGCCCGCCTTCCATAGGCCAGGGGCCGGCGACTAGCACCAAAGGCGTAAATCACGATAACTGGGAAGACATTGCATTTATAAAAGTAAAAAAACACCACAGAGTACAAGAAGAAGTAAAACACTAAGTAAAACTGAAACAAGCTATGCTGAAAGTAAAGGTGCCGGAAATACAACCCCAACTATAAAGTACAAGGAAAAAGATAAAAAAACTGAAAGGTGACAAGCAGCTCCTGGATCGTCCACCAAGGATCCTACCTGAAGGGTAGGTACAGAAAGCACAGCTCCAAGATCGTCCACCACGGATCCTACCTGAAGGCTAGGTACAGATAGCCTCCACAACGCTCTCGCCCATCAACCTCCTCCGAGTGTCGTCTCTTCGTGATGTCCACCACCAGATACTGTCTTGTCGTGAGGTCCACCTCTGGGTACTGTCCAGTCCTCGAACACTCGGCCTCTGTCTGCACTGCCCGTCGTCTGCAACCAACACAACGAGGTGCGGGCATAGCACGTGCAGGGGTGAGTATAACGATACTCAGTAGGGACCCCGAGACCCTCAAGGTCTCACTAAATCAAACAAGGATAACCACAAATAAGAACATTACAGATAACCTCTACCTAGGTATATTCCCATACACATACCCAAGTTATAAAGTAACCTATCTCAATCATGAGTAAACACAAAGATTATGAAATCAACAGATAACCACTACCCAGGTATATGCCAATACCTATACCTAACTTATCAAGTGACCAATCTCAATCATGAGGTAAACAGAAAGGTCATAGTCTCAGCTCAAACCAGGATTTTCATTATCGAAACCATAACTGCTGAAGAGTCCCGTCTCTAGATTGTACATTGGTCCTGTCACGACTCTGAGGTACTGCTCACTAACCTAAGACTGCTGAGGTACATCTCTTGTCGATTACCGTGGGCCATCCACCCAAACACAATAGTGCTTCCCGCCGGGGTATGCCACCCAAACACAGTAGTGCACACCCCCTAATGGCCTGCAGAGGTACTCTCCAGATGAGTACCGCGGGTCTGCACTGTCACATAGGTAGTGCTTCGTCCGCCATGGGTCTGCAGCCAACAATGTAGTGATCCATCCACTGGGCTATTCGACTCACTCCAAGTTGAGTTGATCAAGCATTCATCATGTCTCAGAGGGCTACACGGTCTCCATATTCCAAACGCTCGTCTCCAGGAGGATCCACACCACGAGCTACAGGTCGATAATCTAAGTATCTTAATGTCCCACGAATAAGTATCTCAAAGTACTGCCTCGTCATAGGGGTCTCAACGCAACAGACGGCGCGTCAATCGGACGCCTGGTCTGTGTGTTTTAGCCTTTTCGTCCCAGGGGCCCGATTGGTTTCGTGTGCGAACCAAAACAGACGTATCTCGACTGTACCCCGAACTCTCATACGGTATACTCATGGGGACCGTTTCTCAACGTGATCACCAACGCAGCTGACGGTTCGTCAAACGGACGTTCATTCTGAAAGTTATCAGCTTTTCCGTTCCAGGGGTCCGGTTGGATTTCGGGTACAATCCAACCCGACCACTATCCAACTGCAACCAAAACTCAGGGGATGTATGCCAAAAGATCCATCTCATCATGAGGAATCCAAAAAAGTCGACGACACATCAATCGGGCGTCCGGTCCTTAAGTTATAAGTGTTTCCACTCCGAGGGCCCGGTTGGTTTCGGGTTCGAACCAACCCGTCCGTACTTCAAATGACACTGGTTAACCAAACCGGTCACACCATTGTGATCCATATGGAAAAACACACGAGATGGACTACCCATTGGTCCAAAACGGATAGCCGGTGAAGAAGTTTCAATTCACCGCACCACGCGCGAATCGGGCCTCGTGGGGCCCACGCCTCGACCTCGACATAAATATAAATAAATGGTCTTGAAACATCCGTCTTAATTCCAGGGTCGCAACGTCGCAGACGGGTCGTCATTCTGACACCGTATGAGAGAGATATGTCAGATACAATATTCCGTAATAATAATAATATTATTATCATTGGGTGTTTTGTGGACCCGAGCCACGAATCATAATTTAGTATCGTAAGATAGACTTGAATCGACCATCTTAATGATAGGGTCACGTCGTTGTTGACGGCCAGTTAATCGGACGTCGCATGTAGGAGTTATAGCAGGTCGAATATTTAATAATAATATTAACTCTTTTATTTTCCGTCCGCTTCGGGTACCCGATCCAAAAACCTGAAAAAGATATCCAATATTGGACTCGGAATGTCCGTCTTGGAATCTGGGTCGCACTGCCACAAATGGTTCATGAAACTGAGGTCGCATGAATAAGTTACGGTTGAAAAAGTGTTTTATCAACAAAATTAATAATAACAATATTTTATTATTATTATTATTTTTTGATTTAATTTAAATGTTTCATTACTCTAATCTCATTCCACGCATGAAAATTGATGCGTATCCCACATCTCACTCCTCCTTTGATATTTATTTATTTATTTTAATTTTTATTTCATAAATCTCCTTATCTCTCCAATCATTATTCTATTATCCCAAACTCTCACGCTTTCTTCTCCTCCAAATCTGCAGGCTGTTTCCTCTGCTTGAAATATGTCGCCTTTGGACTTCCGTCGTCCCGAGATGGCACGCCGACAACACTTTCCGTAGACAACCAAACGCGCTTCGGTGGTCCGATTCGCCTACAGTCTGCGCCCGCGTCTCTCCCGGGACCTGCTCTTTACTGCGACAGCTTCAAATTGCCGTTGCGGCCTGTTTCTTCGTCGCCCATCATCCCGCGCACAAAAGTACAACCAGCGGAGGGTCCGGGCTTGTTCGTAAGCTCGTGCCCTCCGCATTAGAAGCTCAATCCATAACTCATCAACAAAAAGGGTTTAATTTATTCAAGATAAATTATATAAACACCCTACAATTAAAATACGCATGAACGAGGGTATAATTCACATATACACATTATAAAAAAACCCTACCTCGCAAAGACGTCGCACGTCGTCGAGCTGCGGAAAGAGGCATGTGTTGCGATGATCAGACATCATGGAAGATCGGTGCTGATTCCATTGACATTGGAGGAAGAGCCGTCGTCGTTGAGGATTCCCCACGGCGGTGTCTCCTCCTTTGATGGAGAACCGGGAAGCGTTCTACAACATGAAGGAATAATCGTTCTTCGTCAGTGAGTTGGTACTCTTCAAAAAAACTCAAGAGCTCTCCAATCCTCCACACAACAATTTCCAACCCCATATTTCATTAAGTTACCTTCTTTTAAAAGATTCCTAGCATTTCAAAAGAAGTCCAAGAGGTGTGACAAATATAATTAATAAGGCTATTAATTATCTTAGTTGGCTTAAGCTTGGGAGGTGGAGAGGCTCCACTTCAATAATAGATAAAGTGCAGTTGACAAGTATTTAACAAGGGGTGAGTTATGTGGAGGTGAGGAGTTAGGGTCTCGTGTGGGCCCCGCCACACTAAACTCTCCCATGGGAGGTTAGGTGGGTGTGGGCCCCACCTCTAACTTCCCCTTTGTTGAAAATAACCACCAACCTTGAATAAAATTTTTACACATCAAATTTTATTTGATTTAATCTCATTCCCAAATATTTAACCTCAACCCGCTCAAAACGCAACTACGGTAAAGGTTCCCTTAAGCAATTACTGACGCTGCGAGTTCATCGGTGCCCTCAGATTTCAATTCCGAGCACCAGTTCAGAAGATATAGAAACCCGCACGTACGTTTACTGAATGTACATGAAAAAAAATATTCGGAATAAAATAATATCATTCACCCTCGACCCACTTCGGTCAAGGTTAGGCTCTGCCTAGATGAAACACGTACTAACGAACCCAATGGTACACTCGGATTTTCAGTCCGAGTTACCGTTTAGAAGTTATGAATTTAAAAAAAAAATTATCACATAATTATTTTATTTGAGGCTAAAAACTAACTTTTTCTGGTGTCTCGCGCCAGCCAAAGTTAGTATCTACTTCAATAATGCATAACCTCACGAGTCCAGCGGTGGTCTCAGATTTTTAATCCGATCTACCGTTTGTGAGTTATATGAATTCTAAAAATAAAATAATTAATTTTATTATTTTATTTACGGTTATGCCATTTTTGGAATTTCTCACCGGAGGCCCGCGCCGACTAAAATTAATTCGCACCTAGGGTAATACCACCATCGTGAGCGCAACGGTGCACTTGGATTTCTGATCGGAGCAACCACTCAAGAGTTATTCCACTTTTTCAGGAAAACTATTTACGTGCGTTAATTTAAGTTTAACAAAACTTCGGCGGATCATTCCGGGCACTCCGGGCCTCAAAATTATGTGCCGTCTGAAACCGCGCTCTGGAAATATTTCAAAGAAATTAAGAAAAAAAATTCCTCGAAATTTCTGGGTCTTTACATGGCCATGAATATCTTATTATAATACCTAAAGACTGAAATTTTGTTCATTATTATGTGGTTATCCTCATATGATTAGTGTTTCTCACACTATGCATTTTGGTTTTAGTTAATGGCTTGAACCCGAAAGAACTATTTTAATTTAGAATGAGATGAGAAATGTAATGATTTTCCCCCTGAGCTACCAAATGTTATGGGAGATGGGATGAACAATTTTGTATCCCCGGTCACACAAATTTCTCATGCTATGAATCAGGATGGCCTTCCAAATAAGAAAAGAAAAGAGAAACATTTTTTTGAATACTTCTTGATGCAGCATCCACCTTCATTTAGCGGTTCTTCTAATCTATTAGTGGTTGAATAATGGATCAGTACTACTGAAAAGATATTTTCTGTCCCGTAGTGTTCTAAACATGATAATTTCCAATTAGTACTGTTTTTTTGGAAGTTGAAACTGATCAATGGTGGAATCTTTTCAAGAATACAAGGGAAAGGGATGAAATTGAGTCCATGGAATAGGATGAGTTCAAGATATTGTTTTTCAATAAATGTTTCCCGTGTATTCATATAACAAAGATATATAAGGAGTTTCTTGGACTGAAGAAAAATGATGATGAATCTATTGGTACCTACGAAGAAAATTTTACAAGACTTGGAAGGTAAGCTTCTAGGATTATTATCCCACCTGATAGTAAGATCGATCAATTCTACAGTGTCTTAAAACCTAGACTCCGAAGGGAATTATCCATAATATTTTTCAATAGATATGAGGAAATTATTACATGTGATCTCATGGTTGAGATGGATATTGGAGTAACCCATAATTTATATGGGTTTGATACTAAGAGGAAAATGGAATTCAAAGGAAAATCATAAGGACCCACTGAAAAGAAGAAGAGTTTTTTATCCTCAATGTGAGGAAAGTAACATGGAGGGAATTGTCTTAAAGGGACAAGAAAAGGTTTTAATTGTGGAAATGAAGGTCATCGGGCAATTGAATGTCAATTTAATGGGAAGAAGATGTCTAATATTGAAAAAAAATAATGGGATCCACCATTTGCTCCTCCGACACTTCAATGTTACAAGTGCATGGAAATGGGGAATTACGCTAATCAATTCCCTAATACTAGGTTTATGGATGATGATCGATGTCAACAAACTCCTAAGGACAAAGACAAAGGAAATTCACATGCAATTACTACAATCTATTTGGAGTATGATAATGAATTGGTGAAAGGTACACTTACCATCCACTCTAATGTTGCAAATGTTTTATTTTATTCTTGATCCACCCAATCTTTTATTTCTAAAGATCTTTCAATGGGTATCTCAATATTACCTAAGAAATTAGATACTGAGTTAGCTGTGAAAACTCCTAATGGCACAATAGTCACATCAAAATTTTACAATTCTTCTCCAATAGAATTTTTTGGGAAAGTGCTTCTACAAATCATGTGATCCTTCTTATTGTGGAAATTGATGTTATTTTTGGAACGTATTGGCTTTATTTATATGGAGCTCTTATCAATTTCTAAATAAGGGAAGTCACATTTCATATTCCTAACAAATCTATGTTCATTTAGCAATGAATGAATAAATATAACCTTCTAGTGGAAATTTCTTCCATCGTATAGGTCTTGATTCCAACAAATGAATGTTTTTATTTCAATTGGTTGGCGAGAAACTCATGATTAAGAATATTCCAATTGAATGGGAGTTTGATGACGGCTTTCTAGAGGAATTTTCAGGTCTTCCACCAAATCGTGAAGTTGAGTTTTCAAAAATACTTATACCAGGTGCTATAACCATTTCAATGAGACCTTATATAATGGACCCAATTGATTTGCAAGAATTAAAGAAGCAACTCTAATAGAATCTTGATAATGGATTCATATTCCCTAGTGCGTCACCTTGGGGACCACCTATTCTATTTGTTATGAAGAAAGATTGATCAATGAGACATTTCATTGATTATCGAGAACTTAACAAGATCACTATCAAGAAAAAATATCATCTCCCATGTATTGATGAATTATTTCACCAATTACACAGAGCTCAATACTTTTCTAGGATTGATTTTTGTTCAGGATACCATCAACTAAGGGTTAAAAAGGATGATATAAAAAAGATAGAATTCCGTAAAGGTATGGACCCTTTCAATTTATAGTGATGCCTTTCGGTCTTACTAATGCCCAGCTATCTTCATAGATTTAATGAATAGAGTCTTTAGAGACAATCATGATCAGTTTGTGGTAGTACTTATAAACGGTTTTTTGTATTTTAAAAGAACAAGGAAGTACATGAAGATCACATGAGAATTTTATTGAAGGACCTGAGAAAGGAGATGCATTATTCCAAATTTACCCATGAGAATTTTCACATCAAAAAGATTCATTTTTAGGTCACATAATATCAAAAGAGGGGATATCTGTGGATCTAGAAAAAATGGATGTTATTTAAAGATGGTCGATACTAACAACAGTTACTGAAATCTGACGTTTTATTCGATTAGCTGTGTATTATCAACATTTTTTGGATGATTTTTTATGATTATCTTACCCACTCGCCAAATTAAGTCGGAAAAAATTTAATTTTGTTTGGACATAGGAATTTAAAGAGATTTTTAAAGAGCTAAAAAGAAGGTTAGCCAGTGCACCTGTCCTCACACTACCTTGTAGTGGAAAAAGGTTTTTGATCTACAGAGATGCATCCATGAAGGGTTCGGGGTGTGTTATCATGAAAAATGATATGGTGGTAGCTTATGCTTCACAATAGTAGAAAATCCATGAGAAAATTTACCCAACTCATGTTTTGGAGTTTGATGCGGCAATATTACCAATAATGATTTGGAGGCATTATCTTTATCATCAAAGGGGTGTTATTTATTATGACCATAAATGTTTAAAGTTTATTTTCACACAAAAGGAGCTGAATATGCATCAAAGAATATGGTTGGAGCTGATTAAGGATTACGGCTTCTCAATTCATTACCACCCTAGAATAGCAAAAAAGTTGGATGCTGCATTAAGTATAAAGACCGTGCATGCTGATCCATGATGAGGATCAAAATAGACACAATATTTATGGTTTTAAAAAGGATGGATCATATAATTTTAATTAAAGGGGGGATATCTTCTCTTTCTCAAATGATTGTTCAACCATCTATACAAGTGAAGATAAACGAGGCGTAGAAGGAAGGCGTTGGGCTTCAAAAGAAGGTGAGAAATGATCCTAGATTCAACCTTGATTGTGATGGGATAATAAGGTTTATGAACCATATCTTTATTCCTCACAAACAAGAATAATAGAAGGAGATATTGGATGAGACTCATATTTCATCATTCTCTATTCATCCTAGATGTACACAGATGTATAGGGCCCTAATAAGTACTTTTGGTGGGATGGAATGAAAAGAGATATCACTGAATATGTCTGTCAAGGCTGGGTTTGTTAGAAAGTTAAAGCTGAGAGACAGAAGCCTTACAAGTTGTTACAACCATTACCCATACTTGAATGGAAAATGGAAAACATAACTCTGGAAATTGTTATCGGACTTCCAAAAAACAGCCAAAGGCAATAATGTTATCTGGGAAATAGTTTATTATCTTACGAAGTCATCCCACTTCAATGCTTTTAGAGAATATTTCCCTCCTGATCATATCACCAGGATATATGTTAAGTAAGTGGAAATATTTCATGGAGTAACACTTTCTATTATCTCTGATGGGGATCTGAGGATTACCTTGATGTTCTGGCGAAGTCTTCATCATGCTCTGGATACAGAGTTATGTTTCATTACAGCCTATCATCCTCAAACAAATGGTCAGTCTGAGAAGAAAATTAAACATTAGAAGACATTTTGAGAGAATTCACTATGGATTTCAAAGGTGGTTTGGATAAACACCTACCTTTTGTGGAATTTTCTTATAATAATAGCATTAACTCCACTATTCAGATGGCTTCTGATGAAGCTCTGTATGGAAGGAAATGAATATCTCCAACTTGGTGGGATGAAGTTTGGGATTGAAAGCTATTAAGACCTGATCATGTTTTTGAAATTGAAGAAAAGGTCATATCTATTCAACAACACATAATAGCATATCAGAGTCAAAAACAGTTATACTGACAACTGAAAAAAATACCTAGAGTTTGAAGTGGGTGATAAAGTGTTCTTAAGAATATCTCCCTGGAAGAGAGTAATGAGATTTGGAAAGAAGGGAATGATGAGACCCATGTATATCAGTCCTTTAGAAATATTGGATCATGTTGGGATGGTACCATACCGATTGGATCTTCCACAAAATCACTCTCAAGATCATGATGTGTTCCATGTATCTCTCTCGAGAAAGTACATAACAGATGCTTCACATGTAATAAACTCAGAAGTTATACCGCTGGATAAAGATCTTTCTTACGATGAACATCATATATAGATTCTGGATCGTAGCGAAAAATTTCGACAAAACAAGACCACTTGCATGGTTAATGTTTTATGGAGGGACCACCAATTAGAAGACACTACATGGTAACTTGAGGATATGATGAGGGAGAGGTATCCTCATCTGTTTGTCACGAAGTAAAAAATTTCGTGGGAGAATTTCATTTTAAGGGGGTTAGAATGTTACACACTAAGATTTTATCAGAATTTTTTTTATGAATTATGTCATATGCAACACCAATGGAATCTTTCACTACACGGAACACTGGCTTGGCATGCGTTACACGCAAGAGAAACCTTCCTCGATAGCTAGCGTTGTACAGTATACCGTGTTTCACTAAACAATGATATGTTATTAAAATACTATCGAACTAGCCTTTATAAATATAAATAACCAAATTTTTACTTTAATATAACATTATAATTCATCGTATAAATGATATGAGAAAAAAATATTTTCTTGGGATAAAAGAGTAATTTTTTTAAAAAATCAAGTTTTTCCACCTTTTGATGGAGCTCCCATTTAAAATATATTTTTTAAAAAATTTATGAGTTAAAATTGAGAAGATATAATTCTTATATTGATTCAGGAAATATATATATTTGCACTGGACGATTTTTTGATACTTTTCTGATAATTTTCATATTTTTATGAATAGTAAAAATACACAAAAGTTTTCTAAAAAACAACTTCTTCCATCATGATAAATTATATGTTTAAATTATAAAATTTAATGGATTTAATGTATAACTAGAATATATTATTTCTATTTAATATAATTTATGTCATTAGCATTAATTTTACATTGAATTCAATGGTTTTAACATTTCAATATTTTGTAAAGTTTTATATTTTAAAACTCATTTTCTCAAAAACGGGATTAATTTTTTAATTATTTTATGCATCTTTTTTTATGGAATATGGAAAAATGGATTCCATATTTGGAATCCATAGGTCCAAATTATGTTAATAGCCAAATTTTTATTTTTGGGAATTATAAATAGTAAATATGATTAATTTTATTTAGCACAGTTGAAGGTAAATCTGGTAATTAAGGGTAAAAATAATATTATAAAATTATCCAAACAGCTACAAAAATTCTATTGGATGAATATAAGTCGACCCATATCACCTATGGGTCAGAATAGATTCATTTAATGGACTTTTGACCATGAATATTATGTAATTTTTATTAAAACCAATGAAAATGGAAAAATGTCACTCTCTTATATCTTATAAATGTAATAATTTTAATTTGGTGATAATCATCATAAAACATAGAACAAAAATGATCTCCCGAAATCCAATAAAATGTTCTACATAATGTGAATTTATTTAGAATTTATAGGGATTTAATAATCTCCATAAACCTTTTGCTACACGGAACACTGGCTTGGCTTGCGTTACACGCAAGAGAAACCTTCCTCGATAGATTGCGTTGTATGCAATACCGAGTTATACTAAACAATGATTTGTAATTAAGATATTATATTAACGAGATGTAAAAAAATTTATTATCCAAATTTTTAATTTTATATAACATTAGGAATCATCTTACATAAGATATGAGAAAATATTTATTTTTCAGATAAAAGAATTATTTTTTTCAAAAATATAGTTTTTCGCCATTTTGATGGTGCACCCATTTTAATTCTAATTTATGAAACTTTTATGAAATAAATTTGACCTAATAAACATCTTATTTTGAATCAGGATATAAAAATTTACATAGGTTAAATTTTTGATACTTTTCTGAAAACTTTCTTATTTTGATGAATAGTAAAAATACACTAAATTTTTCTTAAAAAATCGTTTTTCATCAAGATAATTTATATGGATAAATTATAAAGTTTAATGGTTTTAAAGTAGAAATACTATATATTATTACCATTTATTATAATTTATGACATTAGCACTTTGTTTACATGAAATTATTAGAAATAATCATTTCAATCTTTTGCTATGTTTTAAATTTTAAACCTTGTTTCCTCAACCATGAGATTAATTTTTAAATTAAATTTTGAAATTTTTTTATTGAATTTTTAAAAATGGATTCCATATTTGAAATCATTATGTTCATATTATGTTAACAGGCTACATTTTATTTTTGAGCATTATAAATAGTAAATGTTTTAAATTTCATTTACCACAGTTAAAGGTAAATAAAATAATTTAGGGTAAAAATTATATTATAAAATTATCCTAGCACCTGCCAAAATTATATTGGATTAATATAAGTCATACCGTATCACCAAAGGGTCAAAATAGATTCATTTGATTGAATTTTTATAATAAAAATTATGTAATTATTATTAAAACCAATGAAAGTGACAACATGTCACTCTCTTATATCTTATAAGTGTAAACAATTTAATTTGGTGATAAAATTCATAAAACAACGAACATAGATAATCTAAAAAAATCCAATAAAATGTTCTACATTATTTTAATTTAAATAGAATTTTTAGGCATTAAATAATTATCATTATTTATGACACAATAGTGATTAGAAATTATTTTATTGATTGAAATTTCAAATAAATGGTATTAAAAATATTAAAATAAATATTATATGAACTATTTAATGTGATCCACGAATTATCTATATAATTTTGACATGTTTTGAATATATTTAATATTTTTTCATTGAATATTTCCTCTTTTTAGATTCTATTTAAATCTAAATAAATGAATAGTGTCAAAAATGACACTATTGTTATTTTATAAAAATAACATATTATTAAATTGTTTAAAAACCCCCAAAAATATAAGAAAATTATAAATTAAAATTTATATGTTATAAAATGTCATAAATTGTCCAATTAGGGGAAATTCAAAATACATAAGTAATTATTTATAACAATATATAATTTAGTATATTATTACCACAGATAAAATTAAATAGATTAAATAAGGATAAATCGAGTTAATAAGGTTTAAAATAAATTCCCAACATGTATAACTTTTAGCTGATGATGATATTTCAAATAGATCTCATCTCATATTCCAATTTGAGTCGTTTTGGAATTTTTTAGGTGTGGTTTGGGTTTATTGTAAATAAATATTTTAGAGGGTTCCAAAAGTGCCCCTCTCCACTCTTATAAAACGGCACCTCCTCCCTCTCCTCTTCCCAACATTTTGAGCCTTCAAGATCGGCCAAACCCTATCTAATATTCTTTTAAACTTACCTAGAAACATAATAGAGGTCATGGTATTCATAAAATACCAACTTGTGTGCCCTAAGAGGAGGTTAAGAAGAGGCGCATCAATGAATATGTAATATCCTTTACTGATTTTTTCAAATTTAATTTTCTTCTAATTAATCTTAATTATTTTTTTCATTATAAGGTAATAAAATAATTATAAACAAAATAATTATATGTTAATATAAATATTAATCATCCACATTTCACCTTCTATCCATCAAATAGAAAATGAAATCACTACGCGTGCGTACGTATGGAATACCATCTCCACGGCGTGGTGTAATCTGTTTTCCACCCCCACCATACATAGATGGGTTTAATGGTGTAATGAATAACTATATATGGTTATTATAACATGTTACTAATTCGGAAATATTATATCATCCCATAAAATACCATAAAATAATTATCGGAATGATTCCGTCGCTCGGGCATACGTTCAACTTACCATCTCCATGATGCGATGAGATTCGTTCTACATGATCTTTCTTAAACCATGATTGTATAAATGAATTGAATGGAAAAATATGATGTATTTTATACTAATACCATTATTTATGTGATATGACTATAACCTTAAAAGAGGAATATGAACTTATTTGACATAACATACGTATGAAAATAACGAAGTTAATACCCAAACAACAAGTAACAATGAAATATTACTAACAAATGAAAATATGATCATAAATGTTATCATAAAAATAATTATGATTCTTTAATAGATTTTAAACCTTATTTAAATCACTACACTGGAGGTTATGATACACACGAAACATATCTATCCTAAGGTAAGGGATAATTATTCCAATTTCATTCGTAACCACGATTGTTTATTTGTAAGTATTTACCGGTGTAATATTTATTATACATGTCCTTATTTTCTAAAAAAAATCATGTATGTTTAAATTCCTTTTTACTAAATATTTACTTTAACAACATTTTATTTATGGAATATTTCTTTTTTTTACCATAAAAGGTACTTTTCGACTTTTCCAGTAAAAGTACGAGGAGAATGTTTTTTTAACTTATACAACATGAATGGATTTTTATAGTTTCATAACTCTTTATTTTCATAAAGCCTCCTAAGAAATATTTCCTGATTATTTTCAAAAAAATGAATTACTTTCAAAATGTTGTGTTATTTTGAGAAATGAAAATGATTTGGAAGAAGAAAAGATGTTTTCCTCATGAATTGAGTTCAAGAGTTTTATCAACATTATTTTTCATCTAAGATGATATTTGGATAGGTTTATATCCCTACTATTACATTGATTTTATTATGTTATGATGGAATTATTTTTTTAATGTCCTTTATCTTATATAGATTATGTTATGATGGTATGATTTTTAAGAAAACCAATTTTATTACTTTGGTTATGTTATGATGTATGATTTATGATTTTGTGGCACATTTAATAACGGTTTCATTATGATATTGGTAATTCCTATATCTCCCTCCATTGAATTGGGTAAAGATTTATATCTCATGTGATAGACATGGCTGGACCGGAATGTTAATCCAGATTAGTGGTACAGGACTGGAACAAGGAGTGAACATGGTTTGGTTAGGGACTTTGTCTGCTTAGATGGTCTTGGAAATGATTCTTGACTAATATAAAATGATTTTCTGTGATTATGTGGGTATGAAACAAAGTTTCATGTCTAATGTTATGATTATTGGGATTATATTTCACTACTATGACTTATCCCATGTCATGATATTATGATCTCTTTTACAGGATAATATTTTCAAAATGTTATTTTCTTATGAATTTGATATGATTTATATTTAATTTTTTTCCCTTGCTGAGCATTTTAGCTCACCCTTTGGCTGTTTTATTTTCCCTAGGTCAGGAAAAATGGTATTAAGTAGGATTTTCCATAACAGAATCTAGATATGATGACATAAATGGGAGATAATGTAGATGAATTATGAACCAGTTGTTTATGTTTCCCAGTTTCTAAAGAAACTATACCTATAACCATGATATGACCGTATAGTTATAGTGTCTTTGGAAACATAGAATTATAAAGAACTAGTTCATAAATCATCTACATTGTCTCCCGTTTATTTCATCATACCTGGAGTCCTGTTTGGCATATCCTACTTAATACCCTTATTCCAAATCTGGGGAAATGAAAACATACAAACGGTGAGCTAAAATGCTTAATAAGAACAAACAATTGAAATATCACTCATATCATATTCATATGAACATAACATTTTGAAAACTTTATGCTGCAAAAGAGAACATAATATCATGACATCAGATAAGTCAATGTAGTGAAATCTAATCCCAAAAATCATAATAAAAGACATGAATCTTTGTTTCATGTGCACATAATCATAGAAAATATTTTCATATTATCGAAGACTCATTTCCAAGGCCATCATAGCAGACAAAGTCCTTTACTAAACCGAGTTCACCCCTCGTTTCAGTCATGTATCACTGAACCGGATTAACTTTTCGTTCCATCCATGTCTATCTCAAGAGATATAAATCGTTACCCAATGCATTGGTTGGAGATATAGGTCCAAAACATCTTATAATGAAACCATTCTTATTTGCGCCACAAAATAATAATTCATACATCATAACATAACCCATATAATAAAAATGGAATTTTTAAACATCATACCATCATAACATATTCCATATAAGATAAAGAACTTCATAAAAATAATTCCATCATAACATAATCAAATAAATGTAATAATAGGGATATAAACCTAACCATATATCATTTTAGATTGAAAATAAGTCTGATAAAACACTTGAACTCAGTTATTGAGGAAAATATCCTTTCTTCTTAAAAATAATTTTATTTTCTCAAAATGACATACAATTTCAAAAGAATTTTTTTTTTGAAAATAATCATGAAATATTTCATATAAATTTTCATGGAAATAATGGGTCTTGAAACTGTAAAAATCCATTCATGCCGTATAAGATAAAAAAAAATTCTCCTCATACTTTTGCTGGAAAAGTCGAAAACTACTTAGTTTGGTAAAGAAAAGAATGATTCCTTACATACAATTTAGTGAATGAAAAAAATTGGTAAAAATAAATTTTAGCATACATGATTTTTTTTTGAAAATCGGGACATGGGTGATAAATATTACCCCACTAAATACTTACGAATAAAAAATTTGGTTATGAACGAGATTGGAATAATTATCCCTTACCTTATGTATGATATGTTTCATGTGTATCCGAACCTCTTGTATAATTATTTAAATAATTATAAGGATCTATTAAATAATCATAAATAATTTTATCATAACATTTATGATCATATTTTCATCTGTTTGATAGTAACAATTCATTATTATTCGTTGTTTGGGTATTAACTACTTTAATTTCATACATATATTTTGTCGGATAAGATCATATTCCCCTTTTTAGGCTATAGTTATATCATTTAATGAATGGTATTAGTATATTATATATCATATTTATTCATTTAAATCGTTTATATTATCATGGTTTATTGAATATCATGTAGAATGAATCTCATTGCACTGTGGAGATGGTAAGCCGTACGTATGCACGAGCGACGATATCATTCCCATAATTATTGAATGGTATTGTAGCTGAAGATTGAATATCACAGAATTAGAAGGGTGTTATAATTGTAATATATAATTAGTATTTACACCATTATAACCATCCATGTAAGGTGGTGGTGGAAAACAGATTACACCACGGCGCAGAGCCGGTATTCTGTTCATACGCATGCGCAGTGATTTAATTTTCTGTAGGATGGATAGATGGAGAAATGGGGTTTTTTAATATTTATAATAACATATTAGTAAATTATTTATACTTATGTTATTACTTTATAACAAAACAAATAATCATGAGGAATTATAAGAGGAAATAAATTTGATAGAATCGGTAAATTATATTACCTCTTCTTTGACGCGCCTCTTCTAAACCTCCTCTTATGGAACTAAATATGGTCATTAAAGAGGTCCAAGCCCTATAAAATGTTTCTAGGGAAGTGGAGAAGTAAAATTTATAGGGTTTGGATGAGAATTAAGGCTCAAAATGTTGTGAATAGGAGAGGGAGAAGGTTCCCTTTTATAAGAGAGGAGAGGAGAACTTTTGGAAACCTCTAAAATATTAATCTATAATAATGCCAAACCCCACAAAAAAAATTCCAAAATGACTCAAATTATATGATGAGATGAGATAGGGTATTAATATCATCATCCAATAAAATATATACATTTTGGGAATTTTTTTTAATCCTTATCAACTTTATTTATCCTTATTTAATTTATTCAATTTTTATTTGTGGTAATAATATTCTAAATTTGAAATTGTTATAAATAATTACATATGTGTTGTGAATTTTACATAATTGGATACTTTATGACATTATCAACCATATAATTTTAAATTTATATTTTTTTAATATTATTGTGATTTTTTAAATAATTTAATAATATTTTATTTTTATAAAATAACAATAGTGTAAATTTTGACACTATGAATTTATTTTAATTTATATAAATTCCAAACAGAGGATATATTTGAACAAAAATATTTATTATATTCATAACATGTCATATGTTTCTACAAAACTCTTTTAGAACATTAAATAGTTCATATAACATTTATTTTAATATTTTAAAAACCATTTATTTGATATTTCAATCAATAAAATAATTTATACATCACTATTGTGTCATCATTAATGATAATTATTTAATCCCTAAAAATTATAAATAAATTCACTTGACGTATATAATTTAATTTTATTTCTGGGGAACATTTATGTTTAATGTTTTATGATTTTTATCACAAAAATTAAAATTATTACACTTATAAGATATAAGAGAGTGACATGTTGTCACTTTCATTGGTTTTAATAAATGTTTCATCATTTTCATGGTCAAAACACCATTAAAGGAATATACGCCGACCCTTATGTGATACGGGTCGACTTCCATTCATCAAATATAATTTTGGCAGGTGTTAGGATAATTTTATAATATTATTTTAACCATAATATTCTGATTTACCATTAACTATGGTGAATAAAATTTACTGTAGTTACTATTTATAATGCCCAAAAATAAAAAGTATCATATTATCATAATTTGAACCTTCTGATTCCAAATATGGAATCCATTTTTCCATATTCAATACAAAAAAGTTGCAAAAATTAATTTAAAAATTAATCCCGTTGTTGAGAAAATGAGTTTTAAAATTTAAAACATTAGAAAAGATTGAAATGTATATACCTATGAATTCAATGTAAAATTAATTCTAATGACCTAAATTATATTTAATGGTAAAAATATATTCTATATATAAGTTAAAACAATTCAATTTTATAATTTGACCTTATTAATTATCTTGATGAAAAACGTTTTTAAGAAAAAATTTGCATATTTTTACTATTCATCAAATTATGAAAGTTATCAGAATATTATCAAAAATTTATCCAATGTAAATTTTTATATCTAGATTCCAAAGAATAAGTTTATTTTGTCAAATTGAACTAAAAATCCTTTAAAAAATTATATTTAATATGGGTGCGCCATCAAAAGGCAGAAAAACTTCATTTTTGAAAAAATTAATTCTTTTATCTGGAAAATTGTTTTTTTTCAAATATCATATGTAATTGGAGATTTAATGTTATATAAAATTCAAAATGTTGTTAATACTATTTATAAAAGATAGTTTATATAATATTTCAATAACATATCATTTATTAGTGAAACTCGGTAATGTGTACAATGCAAGCTATTAAGGAGGTTTCTCTTGCGTGTAACGCATGCCAAGACAGTGATGAATGTAGTGAAGCTTCCTTTGGTGTTGCATATAACAGTATACCTAAAACAAATATTTATCATAAAATCTCAGGGTGTTACATTCTACCCCCCTTAAAATGAATTTTTCCTAAAAATTAGGTACTTCGTAACAAACATATGTGGATACATCTCCCTCATCATATCTTCAAGTTCGCATGTAGCTTATTCTAACAAGTGGTTCGTCCATAAAACATTAACCAAGCGAGTGGTCTTCTTTCATAGAAATTTTTTGCTACGATCCAGAATATCTATCGGTGGTTCTTCATATGAATGATCTTGCTCTAGCGGTATAACTTCTGATCTTAGTACATGTGAATGATCCTGTATTTACTTTTGAAAGAGAGATACATGGAACACATCATGAATTTGAGAATGATTTGGTGGAAGTGCCAATTGGTAAGATACCTTCCCAACACGATCTAGTATTTCGAAATGACTGGTGTACCTGGGGCTTAGCTTGCCATTTTTTCCAAATCTCATTACTCTCTTCCAGACAGATATTTGTATGAACACTTTATCACCCACTTCAAACTATAGGTTTTTTCTTTGGTTGTTGGAAAAACATTTTTTGGACTCTTTGTTGTTCTTATATGTTTTTAAATAGGTCTGACCTTTTTTCCATATCATCAACAAAATCTGGTCCTAATATCTTTCTTTCCCCAACATCATCCTGGTGAGTTGGAGTTCTGCATTTCTTTCCATAGACAGCTTCATAAGAAGCCATTTGAATAATAGAGTGAAAGCTATTATTATAAGAAAATTAAACCAAAGGTAAGTGTTGATCCCAACCACATATTAAATAAATAGAGCAAGATATCAACATGACATTCAAAGTTTGAATTGTCCTCTCAGACTGACCATCTCTCTAAGGATTTTAGGTATTGTTGAAACATAACACTATATCGAGAGCATGCTGAAGACTTCATCAGACTTTGAGGTAAACCTCAGATCCCGAGCAGAGATAATGGATAATGGTACTCCATGAAATCATACCACTTTCATTACATATATCCTAGAAATATGATCAAGAGAGAAATCTTCTCTAATATCATTGATGTCTACCGACTTTGTAAGACAATCAACTATAACCAAGATAACATTCATGCATTTGGATTTTTCGGGATGTCTGATGACAATGTCCACAGTGATGTTTTCAAATTTCCATTCTGGTATGGGTAGTGGTTGTAACATCCCCTTAGACTTCTGTCTCTCAGCTTTATCATACTGAAAAACCAAGAATCGAAGGACATATTCAGCGATATCTTTTTCCATTCCATCCATCAATAAGTACTCTTTTAGGTCCTGGTACATATTTGTACTTCTATGATGAATAGAGAATGAAGAAATATGTGACTCTTTCAAGAACTCCTTATTTAATTCTTTTATGGGAACAATACATACACATTTCATGAACCTTATTATCCCATAACAATCGATATTGAATCCAGGAACATTTCACACCTTCTTATGAAGCCCAACATCCTCCTTCTGTGCCTCATTAATCATAACTTATATTGATGGTTGAAAATTCAATTGAAAAATATAAGATATTTCCCCTTTCATTAAAATTACAAGAACCATCCTCTTTAAATCCATAAATATTGAATTTTTTGTGATCCTCATCATGGATAAGCTAGCATGGTCTTTTCAACTTAATGTATCTGCCACCTAGTTTTCTTTCTTATGGTGGTAATGAATGGAGCAGTCACCATCCTTAATCATCTCCAACCATCTTCATTGGTGCATATTCAGCTTCTTTTGTGTAAAGATAAAAATTAAACATGTATGATCAATATAAATATCACACCTTTCACCATAAAGATAATGCCTCCAAATCATTAATTAAAAGAATACCACCGCTAACTCAAAATCCCGAGTTGGGTAATTTTAATCATGGATTTTGAAATGTCATTAGGCATAAGATATCACCATATAATTTTTCATGAGAACACATCCCATCCCCTTCTTGGATGCATCACTGTTGATCAAAATCCTTTCTCCACTACAAGGCAATGTGAGAATAGGTGCACTGGCTCACCTTCTTTTAGCTCTTTGAAATTATCTTCACATACCTCTGTCCGAACAAACTAAAATCCTTTCTAATTCAGTTAGTTGAGTTGGTTATATAATATTGAAAAATAATTCACAAAACGTCAATAATACCGAGCTAAACCAATAAAAATTTGGATTTTGGTTACTGTTTTTGGTCTCGACTATCTTTCAATATCCTTTTTTTGCTAGATCCATAGATATCCTCTCTATAGAGATTATGTGACCCTAAAATGTAACTTTTTTAAGCCAAAATTCACACTTGGTAAATTTTTCATAATGATTATCCTATCTCTGGGTCTTCAGTACAATTATCCAGTGATCTTCTTGTTCTTCATTTCCCTTTAAATATAAAAGAATATCTTTTATAAAGACCACAAAAAACTCATCAAAATAGTCTCTAAAAACAGTATTCATTAAATCCATGAAGATAGCAGGGGAATTAGTAAGACCAAAAGGCATCACTATAAAATCATAGTGTCCATACCTTATACAAAATGTTGCCTTTGGTATATCCTCCTTTTGATCCTTATTTGATGGTATCTTGAACAAAGATCAATATTGGATAAGTATTGAGATCTGCGTAGTTGGTCAAATAAGTCATCAATGCACGAGAGAGGATATTTGTTCTTGATAGTCATCTTGTTATGTTCTTGTTGTTTAATGCAAAGTATCATTGATACATCTTTATTCATAAGAAATAGAAATGGTGCTCTCCAAGGTGACACACCAGGGTGCGTGAATCCCTTATCAAGATTCTCTTCGAGTTGCTTCTTTAATTCATGCAACTCAATTGGGGAAAATCTATAAGGTGTTTTTGAAATGGGCATAGCACCCGATATGTGTTCTATTGAAAGACCAACTACACTATATGGTGGAATAACTAGAAATTCCTCTGGAAATACATCATAAAACACTTATAAAATGGGAAAATTATTAATCGTTAGTTTCTCTCCAATATTTTGAGATAAATAACCTTCATTTATTAGAATCAAGACCCATAAGATGAAATTAATTTCCACATGAATATTATATTCATCCTTGCATTGATAAATGATCATAGATTGATCAAGAATATGAAATTTGACTTATCTTATTTAGAAATTGATATGAGAACCTTATAAGGAAATCCAATCCATTACAAGAATCACATCAAATTCCATTATAGGAAGGATCACAAGATTTGCAGGAAGCACTTTCCCACAAACTTCAATCAGAGAAAAATTGTAAACTTTTGATGCGACTGTTGTGCCATTATGAGTTTTCACAAATAACTCAATATCTAATTGGGGAGGTAATATGGAGATACCCTTAGAATATTATTTACAAAAAAAAAAGAGTGAGTGGATCCAGAATAAAATAAAACATTTTCTACTTTAGATTGGATGGTAAGTGTACCTTTCACCACATCATTATCATACTCCAAATCGCCATTAGAAATTGCATGTGAATTTCCTTCGTCTTTGGTCTTAAGAGTTTTTTGACATCGATCATCATCTATTACCCTTGGATTAGGGCATTGATTAGATTAATTCCCCATTTCCATGCACCTGTAACATTGTATTGTAGGATGTGCATACTGGGTATCCCATTCTTTGTTCGTATCATTACACATCTTCTCCCCATTATATCGACATTCAATTTCATGATGATCTTATTTTCCTCACATAAAACATTTAATTGTTCCTTTATGAAAATTACCTCCCTATATCTTTCCACACATTGAGAATAAAGGAAAACTCATATTCTTTTCAGTGTGGTATTTATATTTTCCTTTGAATTCAATTTTCCATTTCTTATCAAACCCATATAATTGATGGGTTACTCCAATCTCCATCTCAACCTTGAGATCACATAGAACAATTTCCATGTATCTATTGAATTCATGTATGGATAATTCCATTCGGAGTCTTGGTTTTAAGCCCCTAATGAATCGACCGATCTTACTCTTAGGTTGGATAATAATCCCTGAAGCGTACCTTGCATGTCTTGTAAAATTTGCTTCCTAGGCACCAAAAGGTTCATCATCCTTTTGCTTTAGTTCAGTAAACTCTTTCTCCATATTTTAGTGAAGAATATGAGGGATGTACTTATTGAAATATATGTTCTTGAAGTCGTCACATTCCATGGAATCAATTTCAACCCTTTGCCTTGTATTCTTGACAATATTCGACCATTGATCAGCTTCACCATCCAAACTATATACTACTAAGATGTCTTTATCATGTTCTAAAAAATTTAGGACTGAAAATATATTTTTAGTGGAAATTATCCATTGCTCACCCACAAATGGATCAGAAGAACGACATAAAGAAGATGGACGCTGCCTCATGAAGTATTCAACATAATGTTTCCCTTTACTTTTCTCATTTGGAAGGAAATCCTGATTCATATCTTGAGAATGTTTTGTGAGCATGGTAACAAGATTTTTCATTATAGCTCACAAAATGTTTGGTTTCTCAGGTTGAAAATCATTGCATAGCTCGTCGCATTCAGAATTTACACGGTTCCTTCAGGTTCCAGACATTGACTAAAACAAAGAAGCATAGTGTGAGAAACACTAATAATAATAGGAAAACCACATAATCATGAATAAAATTTCACACTTTAGGTCTTATCATAGGTTATTCATGGACATTTCTAAAACACAAATGTTATGTCATATGATTAGACATATCCTTTGGGTTCTTACTAAGGCATTCACTTCCTAGATTCCAATGATTTAATATTCCTTTCCTCTGATACCAACTATAAAAACCCATAAATTATGTACATTGTTATTAATTCATAATTGAATCATATTTATTAAAAAATATAACAGAACCATCACAGGACAGTATAGGTATATTTTCTTTAGAAACTGGGAAACATAAACAACTGTTTCATAAATCATCTACATTGTCTCATATTTATTTCATCATATCCTGAGTCCATTTTGGCTTGTCCTACATAATACCATTTTTCCTAAAAAGGACAAATGAAAACATACAAAGGGTGAGCACAAATGCTCAGTAAGGGAAAACAATGGAATAAGAATCATATGATATTCATAAGAACATAACCTTTTGAAAATATTGTCCGGAAAAAGAGATCATAATATCATGACACGGGATAAGTCATATTAGTGAAATGTAATCCAAATAATCATAACATAAGGTATCAAACATTGTGTCATAAAAAAATAGTAGAAAATAATTTCAAATTTGTCAAGACTCATTGCCAAGTCCATCATAGCAGACAAAGTCTATTACTGAACCGAGTTCACTCCTTGTTCCAATCCTATATCACTGAACCAGATTAACATATCATTCCAGCCATGCTTATATAATGATATATAAATCATTACCCCATGCATTGGTGAATGATATAGGTCCCACACATCTCATAATGAAAACCATTCTTATGTGTGCCACAAAATTAGAAATCATATATCTTAACATAACCCATGTAATATAAATAGGATTCATAAACATAATGCCATCATAACATAATACATATAGGATAAAAGACTTTATAAAAATAATTCCATCATAACCTAATCAAATAAATGTAATAATATGGATTGAAACCTAACCTTATGTAATCATATATGAAAAATAATTTTGATAAAACACTTGAATGTCGTTCATGAGGAAAACATCTTTTCTTCTTCAAAATCATTTTTTTTTTCAAAATGTCATACAATTTTAAAAGAAATAAATTTTTATTGAAAATTATCATGAAATCTTCCATAGGAAGCTTCATGAAAAAAAAACATTATGAAACCATAAAAATCCATTTATTCCATATAAGTTAAGAAAAACCATATCCCCGTACTTTTTCCAGAAAAGTCAAAAAGTACATCGTATGGTAAACAAAAGAATGATTCCATACATACCATGTAGTGAAATTCAAAAATTGGTAAAAATGACTTAATAAATACATGACTATTTTTAGAAATCATGGGCATGGATGATAAATGTAACCCCAATAAATACTTACAAATAAACAATCTCATTTAAGAGTGAGATTGGAATAACTATCCATGACCATAGGTCCGATATGATTCGTGTGTATCTGAACCTCCTGTATAATAATTTAAATAATGTTACAGATCTATTAAAGAATCATAATTATTTTTATGATAACATTTATGAACATATTTTCATCTGTTTGTTAGTCTCATTTCAGTGTTACTCGTTGTTTGGGTATTAAGTGCTTTATTTTAATATGTATGTTTGGTCGGATAAGTTCATATTCCTCATTTTTAGGTTATAGATATATCATTTACATAATGGTATTAGTATAATATATATCATATTTATTCATTTACTTTGTTTATATAATCATGGTTTAATGATGATCATGTAGAACAAATCTCATCGCACCGTGGAGACGATAAGTCGTACGTAAACACGAGCGACAATATCGTTCCCATAATTATTGAATGGTATTGTAGAGGATTATAGAATATATTATTATTATTATAATTTTATAATAACCATTTATACTTATAATTAACACCATTATAACGATTCATGTACGGTGGGGGTGGAAAACAGATTACACCACAGCGTGGAGTCGGTATTCCATACGTACGCATGCACGATGATTTCATTTTCCATAGGATGGATATGAGGTGAAATGGGGTTGATTCCTATTTATAATAACATATAAGTATATTATTGATACTAATTTTATTACTTTATAATGAAAAAAACAATGTAGAGGATGTAGAAGAAAGAATAATTTTTAAAAATCAGTAAAGGAAATTACCTCTTCTTTGATGTGCCTCTTATAAACCTCCAATTAGGGAACTAAAGATAATATTTGAAAAAAATATGACCTCTAGTATGTTTCATGGAAATTTTCGAAGAGAAATGGACTGCTTTTGGCCAATCATGACTGCTCAAAATCTTGTGAAGAGGATAGAGAGGAGGTACCCTTTTATAAGAGAGGATAGGGGCACTTTTGGGAATATCTAAAATGTTAATTTATAATAAACCCAATCCCCACATTAAAACATCCAAAATGACTCAAATTAAAATATGAGATGAGATAGGGTTGTAATATAATTATTCAATAAAATTTAGACATGTTGGGAATTTATTTTAAACCATATCAACAGGATTTATCCTTATTCAATCTATTTAATTTTTTTTGTGGTGATAATATTAAAGATTTTAAATTGTTATAAATAATTAAATATGTGTTGTGAATATTGGATAATTAGATACTTTATGAAATTTTTGACCATATAAATTTTAATTTATAATTTTTAAATATTTTTGTGATATTTTATTCAATTTAATATTATGTTGTTTTTATAAAATAAAAAAGTGTCAATTTTGATTCTATTTATTTATTTGAGTTTAAATAAAATCAACATGGAAGATATATTATAAATTTTTTTAATAGATTCATAACATGAATTTTTTGTATAGAAAATTCGTGGAGCACATTAAATAGTTCATATAATATATATTTTAGTAATTTTAATGCCATTAATTTGATATTTCAATCAATAAAA
The DNA here is from genome assembly GCA_963277665.1 of Viscum album. Lineage (NCBI taxonomy): Eukaryota > Viridiplantae > Streptophyta > Magnoliopsida > Santalales > Viscaceae > Viscum > Viscum album. Next base: position 1,380,483,775 of record OY728126.1, read on the forward strand.
TAATTTCTATATCACTATTGTGTCATAATTAATGATAATTATTTAATCCCAAAAATTTATAAATAAATTAACATGATGTAGATAATTCTATTGGATTTTAGGAGACTATTTATGTTCGATTTTTTATGAAGTTTATCACCAAATTACAATTATTAAACTTATAATATATAAAATAGAGGGATATGTTGTCACATTCATTGGTTTTAATAACAATTATATCATTTTCAGGGTCAAAAGTCTATGAAATGAATCTATTCCGACTTTTAGGTTCTATTGGGAGAATTCTATTATTCCAATAAAATTTTAGAAGATGTTAGGATAATTTGGTAATATTATTTTTTGCTTTAGTTGACCGATTTACCTTTAACTATGATTAATAAAATTTACTGTAGTTACTATTTATAATGCCCAAAAATAAAAAGTAGTCTATTAACATAATTTTTACATACTTATTCCAAATATTTATTTCATTTTTCCAAATTCAAAATACTAAATGTTTTGAAAATAATTTAAAAAGTAATCTCGTTGTTGAGAAAATGAGTTTTAAAATTTAATACATTGCAAAAGATTGAAATGTTTATACCTATAAATTTATGTAAAATTAATGCTAATGGCATACATAATAATAAATTGTAAGAAAATATTATATTTATACTTTAAAACCTTTAAATTTATAAATTTAACCATAAAAATTATCTTTTTGAAAAACGTTTTTTAAGAAAAATTAAGTGTATTTTTACTATTCATAAAAATATGCATGTTATCAGAAAAGTATCAAAAATTTATCCAATGTAAATTTTTATATCCTGATTAAAAAAAATTATTTTTTAAAATTTAACATATAAATTTTTAAAAAATTAGTTTTAAAATGGGTGAGCCATCAAAAGGCGTAAACAATGATTTTTGAAAAATTTAATCTTTTATCCGAAAAAGTGATATCTTTCACATATTATATGTAAGATAAATTATAATGTTATATAATATTCAAAATGTGGTTAATACTATTTATAAAGGCTAGTTTATATAATATATTAATAACATATCATTTTTTAGTGAAAATTGGTAGTGCGTGGAACGCAAGCTATCGAGGAAGGTTGCTCTTGCGTATAACCCAAGCCAAGCCAGTGTTGGGTGTATCGAAATCTTCTTATGGTGTTGCGTATAACATAAGACACAAAAATAATCCCCATAAAATCTCAGGGTGTCACATTCTACCCCACTTAAAATGATTTTTCCCCTTGAAAATGGTTACTTAGAAATAAATAGATGAGGATACCTCTCCCTCATTATATCCTCATGTTCCCATGTAGCTTCATCTAATTGGTGGTTCCTCTATAAAACATTAACCATGTTAGTGGTCTTATTTCGTAGAACTTTTTCTCTACGATCTAGAATCTCTATCGGCTATTCATTATAGGAAAGATCTTGCCCCAACTTTACCACTTCTTAACTTATTACATGTGATTGATCCGATATGTACTTTTTCAGGAGAGATACGTAGAACACATCATGTACTTGAGAGAGATTTGGTAGAAGTGCCAATCAGTAAGATACCTTCCCAACCCGATCCAGTATTTCGAAAAGACCGATATACCTGGGGCTCATCTTTCCCTTCATTCCAAATCTCATTACTCTTTTCTAGGGAGATATTTGTATGAACACATTATCACCCACTTCAAAATTTATGTCTTTTATTCAGTTGTTGGCATAACTTTTTTGTCGACTCTGAGCTGTTCTTATGTGGTGTTGAATAAATGTTACCTTTTCGGCCATCTCATCAACATGATCCGGTCCTAATAGCTTTCACTCCCCAACTTCATCCAAACAAGTTGGATTTTTTCCTTTCATTCAATAGAGTGCTTCATAAGGAGCCATCTGAATACTGGAGTGACAAGTATTATTATAAGAAAATTCCACCAAAGGTAGGTGTTTATCCCATCTACCTTCCAAATCCATAGAGAATGCTCTCAACATGTCTTCCAAAGTTTTCATTGTCCTCTCAAACTGGCCGTCTGTTTGAGGATAATAGTTAGTGATGAAACATAACTCTGTATCGAGAGCATGCTGAAGAAATCACCAGAACATCGAGGTTAACATCAGATCCCGATCAGAGATAATGGAAAGTGGTACACCATGAAATATTTGCACTTCTTTTACATATATCTTGGCAAGATGATCAATAGATAAATATTCTCTAATAGCATTGTAGTGTGCCGACATCGTAAGATGATCATCTCTAACCCTGATAGCATTAATGCCTTTGGAGGTTTTGGGAAGTCCGATGACAAAGTCTATATTGATGTTTTCCCATTTCCATTATGGTATGGGTAATGGTTTTATCATCCCCTTAGGCTTCTTTCTCTCAACATTAACTTGCGAACAAACCTTTCTTTGAGAGTCATATTCGACGATATCACTTTTCATGCCATCCCACTAAAATTACTCTTTTAGGTCCCTGTAAATATTTGTACTTCCAGGATTAATAGAGAATGAAGAACTATGGGCCTCATTCAATCTCTCCTTCTTTATTTATTGTATGGGAGGAATACATACCCCGTTCTTGAACCATATTATCCATCCATTATCAAGATTTAATCGAGGAACATTTCTCACCTTCTTTTGAAGCCCAACATCCTCCTTCTGCACGTCTTTAATCTTCACTTGTATTGAGGGATAAGCATTCATTTGAGAAAGATAAGATATTTCCTCTTTCATTAAAATTCAAAGATACATCCTTTATAAATCCATAATCATTGGATCCTTTGTGATCCTTATAATGGATAAGCTATCATGGTCTTATCTACTTAATGCGTCCGCCACCTTGTTTTCATTCCTAGGGTGGTAATGAATTGAGCTGTCGTAATCCTTAATCAGCTCCAACCATATTCTTTGGCTCATATTCGTCTCATTTTGTGTGAAAATATACTTTAAACATTTAAGATCAGTATAAATATCACACCTTTCACCATTAAGATATTACATCCAAATCATTAATGTAGATATTACCCCACCTAACTCCAAATCATGATTTGGATAATTTTCCTCATGGATTTTAACTGTCGTGAGGGACAATATATCACCATATCATTTTTCATGAGGAAAAACCCCAACACCTTCATGGATACATCATTGTAGATCACAAACCATTCTCAACTACAAGGTTGAGTGAGAATAAGCACACTCTCTAACTTTCTTTTTAGCTCATTGAAATTATCTTCACATTCCTCTGTCCAAAAAAATATAACTCCTTTCCATGTCAATTTGGTGAGTGGGTTAGATAATCATGAAATATCATTCACAAAATGTCGATAATACCCAGCTAAACCAAGAAAACATCTGATTTTATTTATTGTTTTTGGTCTAGATCATCTTTTAATAACCTCCATTTTTTTAGATCCACAAATATCCCTTCTTTTGAGATTATGTGACCCAAAAATAAAACTTTTTAAATCCAAAATTCACACGTAGTAAATTTGGAATAAATATTCTCCTTTCTCAGTGTCATCAATACAATTCTCAAGTAATCTTCATGTTCTTCATCGCTCATATAATATACAAGAATATCTTCTATAAAGACTACCATAAAAAGATCTAGGTAATCTCTAATGACTCTATTCATTAGATCCAGGAATATAGCAGGGGCATTAGTAAGACCAAAATGAATAACTAAAAATTCATAGTGTCCATACCTTGTACCGAATGTTGTCTTTGGTATATCCTCATTTTCTACCCTTAGTTGATGGTATCTTGAATGAATATAAAAATTGGAAAATTATTGAGGTCTGCGTAGTTGGTCAAATAAGTCATCAATGCGTGAGAGATGATATTTTTTCTTCATAGTGATGCTATTAGGTTTTCAATAATCAACGCAAAGTCTCGTTGATCCTTTTATTTGATAACAAACAAAATAGGTTTCCCCCATGGAGACAAGCTAGGGTGTATGAATCCCATATCAGTATTCTCTTGGAGTTGCTTCTTTAATTCCTGCAAATAAATTCGGGATATTCTATATGGTGTATTTGAAAAGGGTATAGCACCCGATATGAGTACTATTGAACTCAACCTCACGATTTACTGGAAGACCTGAGAATTCCTCTAAAAAGACATCATCAAACTCTCGTACAATGGGCATATTCTTAATCATGAGTTTCTCTCTAACCATTTGAGATAAATAACCATCATTTACTGGAATCAAGACCCATAAGATGGACGAAATATCCACTGGAAGGTTATATTCATCCTTGTATCGATAAATGATCATATATGGATCATGAATATGAAATATGACATCCCTTAATTGAAAATTGATATGAACCCTATATAAATAAAGCCAATAAATTCCATGAATCACATCAAATTCCACTATAGGAAGGATCAAAGTATTTGGAGGAAGCACCAGCAGAAAAACATCAATCAGAGAAGAATTGTAAACTTTTAATGTGACTATTGTGCCATTAGGAGTTGTCACAGCTAACTCAATATATATTTGCTGAGATAATATGGAGATACCCTTAGAAAATTATTCGAAAATAAAAGAGTAGGTGGATCTAGAATCAAGTAAAACATTTTCTACATTAATGTGGATGGTAAGTGTACCTTTCACCACTTAATTATCAAACACCAATTCGCCAATAGTAGTTGCATGTGGCATTACTTTTTCATTGTCCTTAAGAGTTATTTGAAGTTGATCATAATCCATAACACTTGGATTATGGCATTGATTAGCATAATGAACCATTTTAGCGAACTAGTAAAATTGAAGTGTAGGAGGTTCATTCTTTGTATCCCATTCTTTATTCACATCATTAGACATATTCTTCCCATTACATCGACATTCAATTGCCTGATGACCTTTCTTTCCACACATAGAATATTTACCAGTCCCTTTAAGACAATTCTCTCCATGTTTCTTTCCACACTTTGAGCATAAATGAATACTCATCTCCTTTTCAGTGTGGTCTTATGATATTCCATTAAATTCATTTTTCCTATTTTTATCAAACCCATATAACTAATGGATTACTCCAGTCTCCATCTCAACCTTGAGAGCACATCGAACAATTTCCTCATAGTTATTGAAGTCCATTATGGATAATGACCTTCTGAGACATGGATTTAAGCCACTAAAGAATCCATGGATTTTACACTCAAGTTGTATAATAATACAAGACGTCTACCTGGAAATTCTAGAAAAATTTCCTTCGTAGGTACTCACATATTCATCAGCTTGTCTCTTTATTTCAAGAAAATCCTTCTCCAACTTTGTTCGAAGAATACGAGGGATGTACTTATTGAAATATAAGTTCTTGAACTGATCCCATTCCATGGACTAAATTTTATCCCATTTCCTTGGCTTCTTGAAAAGATTACATCATTTATCAGCTTCAACTTTCAAATGATATAACGCTAAGATGACATTGTCATGTTCAGAACATTTGAGGACGGAAAATATCTTTTCAGTGCTATTGATCCATTGTTCAGCCACTAATGGATCAGAAGAACCACTGAATTATGGTGGACACTTCCTTATAATTGATTCAACATAATGTAGCTCTATCCTTTGCTCATATGGAAGGCCAGACCGATTCATTGCTTGAGAATGTTATGTGATCATGGCTACAAGATTTTGTGTTCCAGCTTCTATAACATTTGGATTCTCAGGGGGAAAATCATTGCATTGCCCATCACATTCATAATTAAAATGGTTCTTTCAAGTTCCAACTATTGACTAAAACCAAGAATCATAGTGTGAGAAACAGTAATCATAACAGGAAAACCACATAATCAAGAATTGAATTTCACACTATAGGTCTTATCATAGGTTATGCATAAAAATTTCTAAAACACTAAGATTGTGTTTTATGCTTATACATATCCTTAGGGTTCTTACTAAGGCTTTGACATCCTAATTTACAATGGTTGACTATACCTTTCCTATGATTCCAACTATAATGACCCATACATTACATACATTGTTATTACCTAAAAATTGAAGCATATTAATTACCACATATAACATAAACATGATATGACAGTATAAGTATAGTGTTTTTAGAAACATGGAATCATAAACAACTGGTTCATAAATTATCTATATTGTCCCCCATTTATTTCATCATATCTGGATTACCTTTTGGTATATCCTACTTAATACCCTTCTTCCTGACCTGTGGAAAAGAAAACATACAAAGCACGAACTCAAATTTTTATTAATGGAAAACAAATAAAATATCAATCATATCATATTTATAAGAACATAACATTTTTGAAAATCATAACTTGCAAAAGAGGTCATAATTTCATGATATGGGATAAGTCATAGTAGTGAAATGTAATCCCAATAATCATAACATAAGACTTTAATTTTTTTATACACACATATTCATAGAAAATTATTTCATATTAGTCATTACTCATTGCCTAGACCATTATAGCAGACAAAGTCCATTACTGAACTGAGTTCACTCCTTGTTACAGTCCTGTATAACTGAACAAGATAAACTTTCCATTCCATCCATGTCAATCTCATGAGATATATATCTTTACCAAAATCATTGGAGGGAGATATAGGTCCCAACCATATCATAATTAAACCATTTTTATGTGTGCCACAAAATCATAAATCCTTCATCAAAACATAACTTTTGTAATAAAAATGGGATTCGTAAACATCACGCCATCATAACATAATCCATATAAGATAAAGGACATCATAAAAATAATCACATCATAACATAATAAAATGAATGTAATAAAAGTGGTATAAATCTGACCCTATGTCATCTTAGATGGAAAATAATTTTGATAAAACACTTGATCTCAGTTCTTGAGGAAAATATCCTTTCTTCTTCAAAATCATTTTATTTTATCAAAATGGAATAAAATTATAAACGAAATGAATTTTTGTTGAAAATAATCATGAAATCTTTCCTAGGAATATTCATCGAAATTAATCTCTATGAAACTGTAAAAATCCATTCATGTCATATAAGTTAAAAAAACATTCTCCTCGTACTTTTTCCAGAAAAGTCGAAAAGTACCTCATATTGTAAACAAAAGAGAGATTCATTACATACCATGTAGCTAAAGTAAAAAATTAATAAAAAGGATATTAAACATACATAAAAAAAATTAGATAACATGTACATGGATGATAAATATTACCCTATTGAATACTTCTGAATAGACAATCTCCTTTAGGAATGAGATTGGAATAATTATCCCTTACCTTATGTCAGATATGTTTCATGTGTAGAAAAACCTCTTGTATAATAATTTACATAATGTTACAGATCATTTATGTAATCATAATTTTTTTATGCGAACATTTATGATCATATTTTCATGTGTTTGTTAGTAACATTTCATTTTACTCGTTGTTTTGGTATTAAATGCTTTATTTTCATACATATGATTTGTTAGAAAAGTTCATATTCCTCTTTTTAGGGTATAGTTATATCATTTTCTAATGGTATTAGTATAATAATTATCAGATTTATTCATTCAATTCGTTTATATAATCATGGTTTAATGATGACCATGTAGATTGAATCTCATCGCACATTGGAGACAGAAAGCCGTACGTACGCACGAGTGACAATATCAATCCTGTAATTATTGAATGGTATTGTAGTGGAAGATAGAATATATAAAAATTATTATCATGTTATAATAAATATATATAGTTATTCTTTACACCATTATACCCATTCAAATAAGGGGGTGGTGGAAAACAGATTACACTACGGCGTGGAGACAATATTCCGTACGTACACACGCGCGGTGATTTCACTTTCTGTAGGATAGATATAAGGTGAAATGGGGATGCATAATATTTATAATAAAATATAAGTATATTATTGATTCGGATGTTATTACATTATAAAGAAACAGATAAATAAGAGGAAGTATAAGAAGAAATAAATTTGAAGGAATCTGTAAAGGATATTACATCTTCTTTGGTGCGGCTCTTATAAACCACCTCTTTGGGCATTAAAATGGTTATTGAAGAAGACCAGGACTTCTAGTATGTGTACAGGGAAGTGTAGAAGAGAAATGGATAGAGTCTGTCTGAGTATGAAGGCTCAATATGTTGTGATGAGGAGAGGGAGGGGGTGCCCTTTTATAATAGAGGAGACGGGAAGTTTTGGAAACCTCTAATATAATAATTTATAATAAACTGAAACCCCACATAAAAACATCCAAAATGACTCAAATTAAATGATGAGATGAGAGAGTCTTGTAATCTGTTATTCCAATATAATTTTTACATTTTGGGAATTTATTTTATACATTATCAACTTGATTTATCCTTATTTAATCTATTAAATTTGATTTGTGGTAATAATATTCTAAATTTTAAATTGTTTTAAATAATAACTTATTTGTTGTGAATAATCAATAATTGGATACATTATTACATTTTAGACCATATAATTTTCATTTTTTTTTGTGATTTTGTAAATAATTTAATAATATGTTATTTTTATAAAATCAAAATAGTGTCAATTTTGACAGTATTCGATTATTTGAATTTAAATAATATCCAAACAGAGGATATATTCGAAAAAATATTAAATAGATTCATAAATTGTTATATTTATCTAAAAAATTAGTGTAGAACATTAAATATTTTAAATAATATTTATTTGATTATTTTTAAGACTATTTATTTGATATTTCAATCAATAAAATAATTTCTACAAGACCATTTTGTCATCAATAATGATAATTATTTAGTCCCTAAAAATTATAAATAAATTTAGATGATATATATAATTTTATTGTATTTCTGAAGACTATTAATGTTCGATGTTTTATGATGTTTATCACCAAATAAAAATTATTACACTTATAAGATATAACAGAAAGACATTTTGTCACTTTCTTTGGTTTTAATAACAATTACATAATTTTCGTGGTCAAAAGTCCATCAAATGAATCTATTAAATTACATAGGTGATATGGGTCGACATCTATTCATCCAGTAGAATTTTTATAGGTGTTAAGAAAATTTTTTAATATTATTTTTACCCTTAATTGCCCGATTTACCGTTAACTATGGTAAATAACATTTACCGTAGTTACTATTTATAATGCCCGGAAATAAAAAGAAGCATATTAACATAATTTGGACCAAATGAATTCAAATATGGAATCCATTTTTCCTAATTCAATACACAAAAGTTTATGAAATTAATTAAAAAATTAATACGGTTGTTGAGAAAATTAGTTTTAAAATTTATATCATTGCAAAAGATTCAAATGTTTTTACCTATGAATTCAATAAAAAATTAATGATAATAAAATTAATTATATTAAATCGTAAAAAAATATTTTATTTATACTTTTAAACCATTAAATTTTATAATTTATCGATATAAATTATCTTGATGAAAAAGTTTGTTTTAAAGAAAAATTTAACGTATTTTTACTATTCATCAAAATATGAATGTTATCAAAAAAGTATCAAAAATTTTTCCAATGTAAATTTTTATATCCTGATTGAAAATAAGATGGTTATTTTTTCAAATTGAACTCATAATATTTTAAAAAATTATATATAAAATGGGTGCTTCATCAAAAGGCAGAAAAACTGCATTTTTGAAATAAATAATTGTTTTATCTGAAAAATTGATTTTTTTCATATATCATATGTAAGATGAATTATAATGTTATATAAAATAAAAAATGTGGTCAGTACTATTTATAATGGCTCGTTTCTATAATATGTTAATAAAATATTGTTGTTTAGTGAAACTCGATATTGCGTACAACGCAAGCTATCAAGGAAGGTTGCTCTTGTGTGTAACGCAAGCCAAGCCAGTGTTGCGTGTAGTGAAAGCATCATTTGTTGTTGCATATAACATAATACATAATAAAATTATATATTTCAAATAAAATATCAGCTTCATACATTCTAACCCCCCTAAAATGAATTTCTCCCTCGAAATTTTCCACTTCGTAACGAACAGATGAGGATACCTCTCCCTCATCATACCCTCAAGTTCCCATGTAGCTTCTTATAATTGGTGGTTCTTCCATAAAACGTTAACCAAGTGAGTGGTCTTGTTTCATATTACATTTTCACTATGATCCAAAATCTCTATCGGCTGTTCTTCATTAGAAATATCTTACTCCAGTGGTAAAACTTTTGAGCTTAGTACATGTGACGGATCGGGTATATACATTCTTAGTAGAGATACAAGGAACAAATCATGAAATTGAGAGAGATTTTGTGGAAGTGCTAATCGGAAAGCTACCTTCACAACATGATCAAGTATTTTAAAAGGACCAATATACCTGGGGCTCATCTTTCCCTTCGTTCCAAATCTCATTACTCTCTTCCAAGGAGATATTCGTAAGAACTCTTTATCACCCACTTCAAACTCTAGATCTTTTCTTCGGTTGTCGACATAAATTTTTTTCTGACTCTGAAATGCTCCTATATGTTGTTGAATATATATGACCTTTTCTGCCATCTCATCAACGTGATCAAATCCTAATTTCATTCTTTCCCCAACACCAATCCAACAAGATGGAGTTCTTCATTTCGTTCCGTAGAGAGCGTCATAAGGGCCATCTGAATACTGTAGTGAAAGCTATTATTATTAGAAAATTACACCAATGATATGTTTTCATCGCAACCACCGTTGAAATCCATAGAGAAAGGTCTCAACATGTATTCGAAAGTTTGAATTGTATTCTCACATTGATCGTCTATCTGAGGATGATAGGCACTACTAAAACATAACACTGTATCCAGAGCATGCTGAAGACTTCTCCAGATCTTCAAGGTAAACATCGGATCCTGATCATAGATAATAGAAAGTGGTACTTCATGCAATCTTACCAATTACTTTACATATATCCTGGAAATATGATCAAGAGAGAAATCTTGTCAAGTATCATTGAAGTGTGTCGACATCGTAAGATGATCTACTATAACCCAGATAGCATTATTTCCATTGGATGTTTTGTGAAGTCCGATGACAAAGTCCATAGTGATGTTTTCCCATTTCCATTATGGTATGGGTAATGGCTGTAACATCCCCTTGGACATCTGTCTCTCACCATTAACTTGCTGACAAACCAAGAATCGAGAGATATATTTAGCGATATCACTTTTTCCTTCCATCCCACCAAAACTACTCTTTTCAGACTATGTACATCTTTGTACATCCAAGATGAATAAGGAATGAAGAATTATGAACCTCATCTGACAGCTCTTAATTTAATTCTTGAATGGGAGGAATAGAGACACGGTTCCCGACCCTTATTAAACCATCACAATCAAGGTTTAATTGAATAACATTTCTCACCATCTTATGATGCCCATCATCCTCCTTCTATGCCTATTTAATCTTCACTTTTATAGATGGTTGAAAATTCATTTGAGAAAGATAATATATCTCCCCTTTCGTTAAAATTACAAGATCCATCCTTTGTAAATCCATAAATATTGGATCCTTTTTTGTTCTCATCATGGATAAGCTAGCATGGTCTTGTCAACATAATGCGTCTGCCACATTGTTTTCTTTCCAAGGGTGGTAAGGAATTGAGAAGTTGTAGTCCTTAATAATATCCAGCCATATTATTTGGTGCATATTCAGATCCTTTTGCGAGAAAATATACTCATAACTTTTATGATTAGTATAAATATCACACCCTTCACCATAAAGATAATGCCTTCAAATCCTCAATGTAATGATTACTGCAGCTAACTCCAAATCATGACTTGGGTTATTTTGCGGTTGGAATTTCAACTGTCATGAGGCATAAGCTATCACCATATCATTTTTCATGAGAACACACCCCAACCCCTTCTTGGATGCATCACTGTATATCACAAACCATTCTACACTACAAGGATGTGTGAGCAAAAGTGTAATGGCTAAACGTCTTTTTAGATCATTGAAATTCTCTTCACATTCCTCCTTCAAACTGACATAGCACCTTTTCGAGTCAAACTGGTTAGCAGGTTAGATAATCCTAAAAAATCTATCACAAAACGTCGATAATATCCAACTAAACAAAGAAAATGTCAGATTTTAGTTAGTATTATTGGTCTCAACCGTCTATCTATAACCTCCGTTTTTGTTGGATCCATAGATATCCCCTCTTTTGAGATTATTTGACCCAAAATGAATCCTTTTGAAGCCAAAATTCACATTTGGTAAATTTGGAATAAAGCTTCTCCTTTCCTAGGGTATTCAATACAATTCTCAAGTGATATTCATGTTATTCCTTCCTCTATGAATATACAAGAATATCGTCTATATAGACTACCACAAAATAATCAAGATAGTGTATACAAACTCTATTAATTATATCCATGAATATAGAAAGGGAATTAGTAAGACTAAAAGGCATCACTATAAATTCATGGTGTCCATAACATGTATGGAATGTTTTCTTTGGTATATCCTCATTTTTTAACTATAGTTGATGGTATCCTGAATGAAGATAAATCTTGGAAAAGTATTTATCTTCACGTAGATGGTCAAATAAGTCAACAATGTGTAGGAGATGATATTTGTTCTTGAATGTGATCTTATTAAGTTCTCGATAATCAATGCAAAGTCTCATTGACCCATCTTTCTTCTTAACGAACAGAACAGGTGACCCCAAGGTGATGTACTAGGGTTTATGAATCCCTTATCAATAATCCCTTGGATTTTGTTCTTTTATTCCTACAACTATATTGGGTCCATTCTATAAGGTGTTTTTGAAATGGGCAAAACACCTAGTATGGGTTCTATAGAAAACTCAACTTCATGATTTGGTGAGAGACCATGAAATTCCTCTATAAAGACATCATTAAACTCATATACAATGGTAATATTCTTAATCATGAGTTTATCTCTAACCATTTGAGATAAATATCCTTCATTTATTATAATAAACACACATTAGATGGATGAAATTTCCACTAGAAGGTTATATTCATCCTTGCATCAATAAATAATCATAAATTGATCAAGAATATAAAATGTGACTTCCATTATTTGGAAATTGATATGAGATCCATATAAATAAATCCAATCCATGCCATGAATAACATATAATTCTACTATAGGAAGGATCATAGGATTTGCAGTAAGCACTTTTCCATAAACAGCAATCAGAGAAAAATTGCAATCTTTTGATGCGACTTTTGTACCATTAGGTGTTGTCAGAGCTAACTCAATTTCTAATTTCTGAGGTAATATGGTGATACCATTAGAAAGGTTTTCATAAATAAAAGAGAGGGTGGATCCATAATCAAATAAATCATTTGATACTTTAGAGTGGATGGTATGTGTACCTTTCAGCACGTAATTATAAAACCCCAAATCCATGCTAGTAATCGCATGTAACATTCCTTTGTCTTTGGCCATAAGAGTTATTGATGTAGATCATCATCCATAACCCTTGGATTAGGGAATTGATTAGTATAATTCTCCAATTCCTTGCACTTGTAACATTGAAGTATAGGAGGTGCATTCCGTGTATCCCATTCTTTGTTCGCATCATTATACATCTTCTTCCCATTATTCCAACATTCACTTGCCCGATGAACTTATTTTCCACACTTAAACATTTATTGTCCCTTTAATAAAATACCCTCTAGGTTCCTTCAACACATTGATCATAAAGGAAAACTCATCTTCTTTTTAGTATGGTCTTTATATTTTCCATTGAATTCCATTTTCTTCTTCTTATCATAACCATAGAACTGATGGGTTACTCCAATCATCATCTCAACCTTGAGAGAACATCGAACAATAACCTCGTATCTATTGACGTCCCTTATGGATAATTCCCTTTTTAGACTTGATTTTAAGCCACTAATACTCTCTAGTTGGATAAAAATAACAGAAGCTTACCTTGAAAGTCTTGTAAAAAAAATTTCGTAGGTACCAACAAATTCATCATCCATTTGCTTCAGTTCAAGAATCTCCTTCTCCATCTCTATTAAAAAACATTTAGGGAATTACTTATTGAAAAATAAGTTTTTGAACTCATCCCATTCCATGGAATCAATTTCATCCCTTTTCCTTGTATTCTTGACATGATTCCACCATTGACCAGCTTCACCTTACAAACGATATACTACTAAGAAGACTTTACCACGTATAGAACATTCCAGGACTGAAAATATCTTTTCAGTGGTACTGATCCATTGTTCAGCCACTAATGGATCTGAAGAACCTTTGAATGAAGGTGGACACTACCTCATGAAGGATTGAACAAAATGTTTCTCTTTCCTTTTCTTGTTTGGAAGTCCATCTAGATTCATTGCTTGAGATAGTTATGTGAGAATGAATAAAATATATTTCAATCCATCTCCCATAGCATTTGGTTTCTGAGGGGGAAAACCATTGCATTGCCCATCGCATTCAAAATTAACACAGTTCCTTAATGTTCTAGACATTAAATAAAACCAAGAAGCATAGCGTCAGAAACACTAATCATAATACGAAAACTGCATTATCAGGAATTAAATTTCAATATTTAGGTATTATCATATGTTATTCATGGAAACTTATTAAACACTAAGATTGTGTCCTATGGTTAGACATATCCTTAGGGTTCTTACAATGTCTTTCACATCCTAGTTTACAAAGGTTTACTATAACTTTCCTCTGATACCAACTATAACGACCCATACTTTATGTACATTGTTATTACTTCTGAATTGAAGAATCTTTATAACAACATATAATAGAACCATTACATATTGTATAACTATAGTGTCTTTAGAAACTGGGAAACATAAACAACTGGTTCAAAATTCATTTAAATTGTATCCCTTTTGTTTCATCATATCTAGAGTCCCTTTTGGCACATCCTACTTAATACCCTTCTTCCTGACCTAGGGAAAAGAAAACATACAAAGGGTGAGATAAAATTCTCAGTAAGGTAAAACAAAAGAAATATCAATCATATTGTATTCATAAGATCATAACATTTTCAAAATCATATTCTGCAAAAGAGATCATAATATCATGACATGGGATAAGTCATATTAGTGAAATGTAATCCCAATAATCATAACATAAGACATGAAACATAGTGGCATACACAAATAATCAATGAAATTCATTTCATATTTGTCAAGACTCATTCTCATGATCATAATAATGGACAAAGTCCATTACTGAACCAAGTTCACTCCTCATTCCAGTCATGTATCACTTAACCAGATTAATTTTCCATTCTACCCATGTATATCTCATGAGATATAAATCATTAACAAATGTATTGAAGGGAGATATAGGTCTCACCCAACTCAAAATGAGACCATTCTTATGTGTGTTAAAAAATCATAAATCATACATCATAACATAACCCATGTAATAAAAATGGGATTATTAAACACCATGCCATCATAACATAATCCATATTAGATAAAAGTCTTCATAAAGAAAATTCTGTCCTAATATAATAAAATCAATTTAACAATATAGATAGAAACCAAACCCTATATCATCTTAGATGGAAAATAATTTTGATTAAACACTTGAACTCAGTTATTGAGGAAAATATATATTCTTCTTCAAAATAATTTCCTTTTCACAAAATGATATACAATTTTAAAAGAAACTTATTTTTGTTGAAAATAATCATGATATCATGCATATGTAACTTCATATAAATAATACATTATGAAACCGTAAAAATCCATTCATGCCATATAAGATAAAAAAACAATCTCCTCGTACTCTTTCCAGAAAAGTCAAAAAGTACATCGTATGGTAAATAAAAAAAGATTCTTTACATACCATGTTGTGAAAATCAAAAATAATTTAAAAATAATTTAAACAAACATAAATTTTTTCAGATAACATGGACATGTGTGATAAATATAACCCTGGTAAATATTTATGAATAGACAATCTCGGTTGAGAACGAGGTTAGAATAATTATCCCTTACCACAGGTATGATATGGTTCATGTGTATCTCAACATATTGATAATGATTTAAATAATTTCACGGATCTATTAAAGAGTCATAATTATTTTTATCATAACATTTATGATTATATTTTCATCCATTTGTTAGTAACATTTCATTGTTATTCTTTGTTTGGGTATTAACTGCTTTATTTTCATACGTATGATTTGTTGTATAAGTTCATATATCTCTTTTTAGGTTATAGTTATATCATTTCTATAATGGTATTAGTATAATATATATCAGATTTATTCATTCAATTCGTTTATATAATCATGGTTTAATGAAGATTATGTAGAACGAATCTCATCACACCGTGGAGATGGTAAGCCGTACGTACGCACAAGCGACGATATCATTCCCATACTTATTGAATGTTATTGTAGTTGATGATAGGATATCTCAGAATTAGTAACATGTTATAATGACCAAGTATAGTTATTATTTAAACCATTATACCCATCCAAGTAAGGTGGTGGTGGAAAAGAGATTACACCACGACGTGGACATGGTATTTCGTACGTACGCACGCGCATGGATTTTGTTTTCTGTGGGATGGAACGATGGTGAAATGGGGTTGTTTCATATTTATACTAACATAAAAGTATATGATTGATATAGATGTGATTAATTTATAATGAAACATTTAAATAAGATGATGTAGAAGAAAAAATAAAATTGAATGAATCGGTAAAGGATATATCCTCTTCTTTGGCGCGCCATTCTAAACCTCCTCTTAGGGCATTAAAGTTGGTCTTTGAAGAAGACCAGGACCTATAGTATGTTCCTAGGGAAGTGTAGAAGAGAAATGGACAGGTTTTGGCCAACCTTGAAGGCTCAAAATGTTGTGAAGAGGATAGATAGGAGGTGCCCCTTTATAAGAGAGGAGAGGGTCACTTCTGGAAACCTCTAATATATTAATTTATAATAAACCGAAACTCCACATAAAAACATCCAAATGGAATCAAATTCAAAGACGTGGTGATATAGGGTTTTATTCTCCTTATAAATTAAAATTTTTACATTTTGGGAATTTATTATAAACCTTATCAACTTTATTTATCCTTATTTAAGTTATTTAATTTTATTTGTGCTATTAATATTCTAAATTTTAAATTATTCTAAATAATTAATTGTGTGTTGTGAATTGTCCATAATTTGATACTTTATGACATTTTTTACCATATATATCTCAATTTATATTTTTAAAATATTTTTCTGATTTTTTAAAAAATGAAATAATATGTTATTTTTATAAAATAACAATAATTTCAATTTTGACACTATTCATCTATTTGAATTTAAATAAAATCCTTAGAGATGATATATGCGAAAAAAAATATTTAATAGATTCATAACATGTCATATTTATCTTGAAAATTCATGGAGCACATTAAATAGTTCATATAATATTTATTTAAATATTTTTAAAACCATTTATTTCATATTTCAATCAATAAATTAATTTCTACATCACTATTGTGTCATCATTAATGATAATTATTTAATCCCTGAAAATTCTAAATAAATTTAAATAATGTATATAATTGTAGTGAATTTCTTCATACTATATAGGTTTGATGTTTTATGAATTTTTTCACCAAATTAAAATTATTAATCCTTTAATATATAAGAGAGTGACATGTTTTCACTTTCATTGGTTTTAATAATAATTTCATATTTTTCTTGGTAAAAAGTCCATGAAATGAATCTATTCCAAACCATGGGTTATATGGGTTGACTTCAATTCATCCAATAGAATTTTTCTAGGTGTTATGATAATTTTCAAATATTATTTTTACCCATACTTCCTTGAGTTACCTTTAACTATGGTAAATAAAATTTACCGTTTTTACTATTTATAATGCCAAAAAATAGCCTATTAACATAATTTGTACCTACTGATTCCAAATATGGAATCCTTTTTTTCAAATTCAATACAGAATGGTAGAAGAAATTAATTTAAAAATTAATCTCGTTGTTGAGAAAACGAGTTTTAAAATTTAAAATATCGTAAAAGATTGAAATGGGTATACCAATTAATTCAATGTAAAATTAATTCTAATGACATAAATTATATTAAATGGTAAAAATATATTCTATTTATACATTAAAACCATTAAATTTAATAATTTAACCATATAAATTACTTGATGAAAAAAATTTGTTTTTTAAAACAATTTAGCGTATTTTTTCTATTCATCAAAATATGAATGTTTTCAGAAAAGTTTCAAAAATTTAACCAATGTAAATTTTTATATCCTGATTCTAAATAAGAAGTTTATTTTTTTCAAATTGAACTTATAAACTTTTCCAAAATTAGATTTATAATGGGTGCACCATCAACAAGTGGAAAAACTGCATTTTTTAAAAAAAATCATTCTTTTATCCGAAAAATTAATTTTTTTTCTCATATCATATGTAATATGAATTCTAATGTTATATAAAATTCAAAATGTTGTTAATACTATTTATATCATGTAGTTTATATAATATTTTATTAACATATCATTTTTTAGTGAAACTCGTTATTGCGTACAACACAAGCTATCGAGGAAGGTTGCTCTTTCATGTAACGCAACCCAACATGTGTTGCATGGAGTGAACGTTTTCATTGGTGTTGCATATAACATAAGACACAAACAAATATATTTCTCCTAAAATCTCAGGGTGTTACATTCTACCCCCTTAAAATGAATTTCACCCTTGAAATTCATCACTTTAGAACAAATAGATGAGGATACCTCTTTCTCATCATATCCTCATGTTCCCATGTAACTTTTTCTAATTTGTAGTTCCTCTATACAACTTTAACCAAGCGAGTGGTCTTGTTTTGTAGAACCTTTTTGTTGTGATCCATAATCTCTATCGGCTATTCTTCGTGATAAAGATCTTTCTCCCGCGGTACAACTTCTGAACTTTGTACATGTGAAGGATCAGGTATGTACTTTCTCGGGAGAGGTACATTGAACACATCATGAAATTGAGAGAGATTTTGTGGAAGTTCCAATAGGTATGCTACCTTCCCAACACAATGCAGTATTTCGAAAGGACCGATATAACTGGGGATCAACTTTCTCTTCTTTCCAAAACTCGTTATTCTCTTCTAGGGAGATATTTGTAAGAACACATTATCACCCAATTCAAACTCTGTGTCTTTTATTTGGTTGTCGACATATTTGTTTCACATCAGAGATACTCCTATGTGTTGTTGAAAAGATATGAATTTTTCTACCATCTCATCAACAAGATCAGGTCCTAATAGAATTCTTTCCCCAACTTCATCCCAGCAAGATGGAGTTCTGCATTTCTTTCCATAGAGTGATTCATAAGGTTCTATCTGAAAACTGGTGTGAAATCTATAATTATAGGAAAATTCCCCCAAATGTATGTATGGATCCCAACCACCATTCAAATCTATAGAGAAAACAGTCAACATGTCTTCTAATGTTTTATTTGTCATTTAAGACTGACCGTCTATCTGAGGAGGATAGGCAGTGCTAAAATATAACTATGTTTCCAGAGCATGTTGATGACTTCACCAGAACATTGAGGTAATCCTTAGATAAAGATGAAAGATAATGTAAAGTGGTACTCCATGGAATAATACCACTTTATTTATAGATATCCTAGCAAGTTGATCAAGATATAAATATTATCTGATAGCATTGAAGTGTGCCGACTTCGTAGGAAAATCAACTATAACCCAGATAGGATTATTTCCCTTGGAGGGTTTGTGATGTCAGATGACAATGTCCATAGTGATTTTTCCCATTTCCATTATGCTATGTGTAATGGTTGTAACATCCCCTTAGACTTCATTCTCTTAGGTTTAACTTACTGACAATCCAAGCAACGAGATACATATTCAGTGATATTTCTTTTCATGCCATCCCACCAAAAGTAGTATTTTAGGTCCATGTACATCTTTGTACTTTTAGGATGAATAGAGAATGAAGAACTATGAGCCTCATCCAACAACTCCTTTAATTCTTTTATGGGAAGAATAAATACACGGTTCTTGATCCTTATTATCCCTTCACAATCAAGGCTGCATCCAGGAACATATCTCACCTTCTTTGAAAGCCAAACATCATCCTTATGCACATCATTAATCATAACTTGTATAGGTGGTTGAACACTCAATTGAGAAAAATAAGATATGTCCCCTTTCATTAAAATTAAAATATCCATCCTTTGTAAATCCATTAATATTGGATCCTTTGTGATCCTCATAATGGATAATCTAGCATGGTCTTGTCAACTTAATGCATCTGCCACATTGTATGCTTTACCAAGATGGTAATTAATTGAGAAGTCATAATCCTTAATCAGCTCCAACCATCTTCTTTGGGGCATATTCAGCTCTTTTAGAGTGAAAATATACTTTAATCTTTTATGAGCAATATAAACATCACACCTCTCTTGATAAAGATAATTCCTCCAAATCATTAATGAAAAGATTTCCGTAGCTAACTCCAAATAATTAGTTGGGTAATTTTACTCATGTATTTTCAACTATCATGAGGCATAAGCATTCTCTATATCATTTTGCATGAGAACACACCCCAACCCCTTCTTGGATGCATCACTATAGATCAGAAACCTTTCTCCACTACAAGGCGGTGTGAGCACAAGTGCACTAGCTATCCTTCTTTTTAGCTATCTAATATTTTATTCACATTCCTCCCTCCAAAGAAACATAACTCCTTTCCGAGTAAATTTGGTGACTGGTTTAGATAATATTGAAAAATAATTCAGAAAACGTCGATAATTACCATCAAAACCAAGAAATCATCGAATTTCAGTTACTGTTGTTGGTCTCGACCATCATTCAATAACCTCCATTTTGAATGGGTCCTCATATATCCCCTGTTTTGAGATTATGTGACACAAAAATGAAACTTTTTGAAGCCAAAATTCAGACTTTGTAAATTTGGCATAAATTTTCACCTCTCTCAGGGTCATCAATAAAATTCTCATGATATCTTCATGTTCTTCTTTGATCATTGAATACATAATAATATCATCTCTACAGACTACCAAAAACTAATCAAGAAAGTCTCTATGTACTCTATTCATTAGATCCGTGAAGATAGCAGTGGCATGAGTAAGACTGAATAGAATCACTATAAATTCTTAGTGTCCATACCTTGTGCGTAATTTTGTCTTTGCTATATCCTCCTTTTTGACCCTTAGTTGATGGTATCAGGAATGAAGATCAATCATGGAAAAATATTGAGCTACGCGTAGTTGGTCAAATAAGTAATCAATGCCCGAGGGAGGATATTTTTTCTTGATAGTGATCATGTTATGTTCTCAATAAACAATGATAATTTTAATTGATCCATCTTTGTTCTTAACAAACAAAATAGATTCCCCCCAAGGTGAAGCAATAGGGAGTATGGATCCCTTATCAAAATTCTCTTGGAGTTGTTTCTCTAATTCGTGAAACTCAATTACGACTATTCAATAAGGTTTCATTGAAATGGGCATAACACTAGGTATGAGTTCTCTTGAAAACTCAACATCATGATTTGGTGGAAGACATAAAAATTCCTTTGTAAAGACATCCTCAAACTCCCGTAAAATGGGAATATTATTAATCATCAGTTTCTCTCCAACCATTTGAGATTAAAAACCTTTATTTATTTGAAGCAAGACCTATAAGATGGAAAAAAATATCTACTACAATGTTACATTCATTATTGCATCGATAAATCATCATAGATTGACCATGAATGTGATATGTTATATCCCTTGTTTGAAAATTGATATGAGCTCTATATAAAGAAATCCAATACATGACAACAATCACATAAAATTTCACTATAGGAATGATCACAAGATTTGCAAGAAGCACTTTCCCACAAACTACAATCGGAGAAGAATTGTAAACTATTTATGCGACTATTGTGCCATTAAAATTTATCACAACTAACTCAATATCTAATTTCTGATGTAATATGGCGAAACCCTTAGATAAATCATCATAAATAAAAGAGTTCGTGGATCAAGAATCAAATAAAACATTTTCTACATTAGATTGGATAGTAAGTGTTCCTTTCAACACTTCATTATCATACTTCAAATCGCCGACAGTAATTGCGTGTAATTTTCCTTTTCCATTGGCCTTAAGAGTTTTTTGACGTCGATCATCATCCATAACCCATGTATTAGTGAAATGATTAGAATAATACCCCATTTCCTTTCACTTGTAACATTGATTTATAGGAGGTGCATTCTGTGTATCCCTTTCATTGTTCGCATCACTAGAAATCTTCTTTCCATTATATCGACATTCAATTGCCCGATGACCTTCTTTTCCACACATAAAATATTTACTTTTCCCTTTAAGACAATTTTCTCCATGTTTATTTGCACACATTGATCATAATGGAAAATTCATCTTCTTATCAGTGTGGTCATTAGATTTCCCTTGAATTCCGTTTTCCTCTTCTTATCAAACCCATATAACTGATGGGTTGCTCCAATATCTATATAAACAATGAGAGAAAATCGAACAATGTTGCATAGCCATTGAAGTCCCATATGGATAATGCCCTTCATAGACGTGGTTTTATGCCACTAAAGAATCTATACATCTTA
Source organism: Viscum album (assembly GCA_963277665.1). Classification (NCBI taxonomy): domain Eukaryota; kingdom Viridiplantae; phylum Streptophyta; class Magnoliopsida; order Santalales; family Viscaceae; genus Viscum; species Viscum album. The sequence continues at coordinate 1,380,506,324 of OY728126.1, forward strand.
CTCTTAAGTTGGATAATAATCCCTGAATCATACATTGCATGTCTTGTAAAATTTTCTTTGTAGGTACCAATAGATTCATCATCCTTTTGCATCAGTTCCTGAATCTCCATCTCTAGCATTTTTCGAAGAGTACAAGGGAAGTACTTATTGAAAAACAAGTTCTTGAACTCAACAAATTCCATGGACTCAATTTCATGCCTTTGATTTGTATTCTTGAAATAATTACACCATTGATCACCTTCACCTTCCAAACAATATACTTCTAAGATTAGTTTGTCATGTTCAAAACATTACAGGATTGAAAATGCATTTTCAGTGGTACGGATCCATTGTTAAGCCACTAATGGATTAGAAGAACTATTAAATGAAGGTGGATGCTGCCTCATGAAGGATTCAACATAATGTTACTCTTTCCATTGATCATTTTGAAGGTTATCCTGATTCATATCTTGAGAATGTTGTGTGAGGATGGCTGAAAGATTTTTCATTCTAGCTTCCAAAACGTTTGGTTTCTCTGGGGGACAATCATTTCATTTCCCATCGCATTCAGAATTAACATGGATCCTTCATGTTCCTATCATTGACTGAAACCAAGAAGCATAGTGTGAGAAAGAAAAATCATAATAGGAAAACCACATAATCAAGAATACAATTTTACACATTAGGTCTTATCATAGGTTATTCATTTCCATTTCTAAAACACTATGACTGTGATCTATGCTTAGACATATCATTAGGGTTCTATCTAAAGCTTTCACATCCTAATTTACAAAGGATTACTATAAATTTACTCTGATACAAATTATAATGACCCATATATTACATACAATGTTTTTACATCATAATTGAAGAATATTTATGACAACATATAACAGAACCACGATTAGACCGTATAGGAATATTTTCTTTAGAGACTGGGAAACATAAACAACGGGTTCATAAATCATCTACAATGTCTTTAATTTATTTCATCATATCTAGAGTCCCTTTTAGCATATCATACATAAACCCCTTCTTCTTGACATGGGGAAAAGAAAACATAATAATGGTGAGCTGAAATGATCAGTAAGGTCAAACAAAGGAAATATCAATCATATCATATTCATAATACCATAACATTTTGAAAATATTATACTACAAAAGAGATCATAATATCATGAAATGGGATAAGTCATAGTAGTGAAATATAATCCCAATAAACATATCATAAGCCATGAATCTTTTAGGCATACACGCATAATCATAGAAAATCCTTTCATATTAGACAAGATTGATTTCCAGGACCATTATAGAGGACAAAGTCCCATACTGAACCGAGTTCACTCTTTGTTCCAGTCATCTATCAATAATCCAGATTAACTAGACATTCCACCCATGTATATCTCATGAGATATAAATCAATACCCAATGCATTATAGGGATATATAGATCCCACCCATATCATAATGAAACCATTCTTATGTGTGCCACAACATCATAAATCAAACATCATAACATAACCCATGTAATTAAAATGGTATTCTTAAACATCCTTCCATCATAACATAATTTATATAAGATAACGGAATTCATAAAAATATCTCCATCATAACATAATAAAATCAATGTAATAAAAGGGATTGAAACCTAACCCTATGTCATCTTAGATGAGAAATAATTTTGATAATACACTTGAACTCGGTTCATGAGGAAAATATCATTTCTTCATAAAAATCATATGCTTTTCTCGAAATGACATAAAATTTTAAAAGAAATGATTTTTTTAAAAATAATCATGAAATCTTTCAAAAGGAGCTTCATGGAAATAAAGCGTTGTAAAACCATAAAAATCAATTCATGCCATATAAGTTAAAAAAATATTCTCCTCGTAATTTTTCCGAAAAAGTCGAAAAGTACCTCATATGGTAAACAAAAGAAAGATTCCTTACGTACAATATAGTGAAAGTAAAATATTGGTCAAAATGACATTAAAAATACATGATTTGTTTTATAAACATGTACATGGATGATAACTATAACCCCAGTAAATACTTATGAATATTCAATCTTGGTTAAGAACGAGATTGGAATTATTATCTCTTACCTTATGTCTGATATGTTTCGTGTGTATACAAACCACCTGTATAATGACTTAAATAAAATTATAGATCTATTAAATAATCTTAATTATTTTTTATGATAACATTTATGATCATATTTTCATCTTTTTGTTAGTAACATTTCATTGTTACTCGTTGTTTGGGTATTAATAGATTTATTTTCATACATATGTTTTGTCAGATAAGTTCATATTAGTATTTTTAGGTTATAGTTATATCATTTATATAATGATATGAGTATAATATATTTCATATTTATTCATTCATTTTATTTATATAGTCACGGTTTAATGAAGATCATGTATAACGAATCTAATCACACCGTGGAGATGGTAAGTCGTACGTACGCACGAGCGACGATATCATTCCTATAATTATTGAATGGTATTGTAGAGGATGATATAATACCTCATAATTAGTATCATGTTATAATAACTATATATAGTTATTCTTTACACCATTATAACCATCCAAGTATGGTGGTGGTGGAAAACAGATTACACTACGCCGTGGAGACAGTATTCAATACGTATGCTCGCACGGTGATTTTATTTTCCATAGGATGGATAGATAGTGAAATGTGGTTGTTTAATATTTATAAAAACATATAAGTATATGATTCATACCTATTTTATTATTTTATAATAAAACAAGTTAATAATATGATGTAGAAGAAGAATTTTTTTTGAAATAATTGGAAAAGGATATTATCTCAGCTTTGACGCGCCTCTTCAAAACCTCCTATTAGTGTAGTAAAGTTAGTTTTTGAAGAATAATAGGACCTCTAATATGTTTTTAGGGATTTTTATAAGATAAATGGACATGGTTTTCTAAACTATAAGTCTCAAAATTATGTGAAGATTAGAGGGAGGAGGTTCATTTTTATAGGAGAGTAGAGGGGATCTTTTTGAAACCTCTAAAATATTAATTTATAATAAACCCAAACCCTCTTAAAAACATCCAAAATGACTAAAATTATAATAGTATAGGATATAAGGTTGTAATATCATCATCAAATAATATTTAGATGTATTGGTAATTTATTTTAAACATTATCAAATTGATTTATCCTTATTTAATCTATTAAATATTATTTGTGGTAATAATATTCTAAATTTTAAATTATTATAAATAATTACTTATGTATTGTGAACTGTCCATAATTGGATTCATTGTGACATTTTAGACCATATAAATTTCAATTCATAATTTTTAAATATTTTTGTGATTTTTTAAACAATTTAATATTATGTTAATTTTTTAAAATAACAATAGTGTCAATTTTGAAATTATTCTTTTATATGAAATTATATAAAATCCTCTAAGAGGATATATTCTAAAAAACTATTTAATAGATTCATAACATGTCATATTAATCTATAAAATTCGTGGATGACATTAATTAATTAATATTATATTTATTTTAATATTTCTAAAACCATTTATTGGATATATCAATAAATAAAATAATTTCTACATCACTATTGTGTCATCATTAATGAAAATAATTTAATCCCTAAAAATTATAAATAAATAAACATGATGTAGATAATTATATTGGATTTCTGGACACTATTTATGTTTCAGGTTTTATAATGCTTATCACTAAATTAAAATTATTACACTTATAATATATAAGAGAGTGACATGTTGTCACTTTCTTTGGTTTTATTAAGAATTACATACTTTACATGGTAAAAAGTCCATGAAATGAATCTATTACGACCCATAGGTTATATGGGTCGTCATCTATTCATCCAATATAATTTTGGTAGATGTTAAGATAGTTTATTAATATTATTTTTACCATTAAATTCATGATTTTCCTTTAACTGTGGTAAATAAAATTTACCGTAGTTACTATTTATAATGCTAAAAAAATTTAGCATATTAACATAATTTGGACATACTTATTACAAATATAGAATCCATTTTTCCAAATTAAATACAAAAAAGTAGTATAAATTAATTAAAAAATTAATCTAGTTGTTCAGATAACATGTTTTATAATTGAAAACATTGCAATAGATTGAAATGTTTATACCTATGAAATCAATGTAAAATTAATGATAATGACATAAATTATATTAAATGAAAAAAAAATATTCTATTTATACATTAAAACCATTAAATTTTATAATTTATCAATATAAATTATCGCGATGAAAAAAGTTTTTTTTAAATAAAATTTAGCGTATTTTTATTATTCATAAAAATATAAAAGTTATCAGAAAAGTATCAAAAATGTATCCAATGTAAATTTTTATATACTGATTCAAGAGAAGGAGTTTATTTTGTCAAATTGAACTCATAAAATTCTAAATAATTATATTTAAAATTGGTGCGCCATCAATTGGTGGAGAAACTGCATTTTTGAAAAAAATAATTATTTTATCTGAAAAATGGATTTGTTTTCTCATATCATATATAAGACGAATTATAATGATATATAAAATTCAAAATGTGGTAAATATATTTATAACGGCTAGTTTTTATAATATTTTGATAACATATTTTTGATTAGTGAAACTCAGTATTGCGTACAACGCAAGCTATCGAGGAAGGATTCTCTTGTGTGTAGTTCATGCCAAGACAGTGTTGCGTGTTGTGAAAGCTTCCATTAGTGTTGCGTATAACATAGGACATACAAAAAAAATTCTCATAAAATCATAGGGTGTTAAACTCAACCCCCCTTAAAAGGAATTTCGCCCTCCAAATTCATCAATTTGTTATAAATAGATGATGATACCTCACCCACATCATATCCTCATGTTCCCATATAGATTTTTATAATTTTTGATTCCTCGATAAAACTTTAACCAAGCGAGTGGTATTGTTTCGTAGAACATTTTTGCTACGTTCCAAAATCTCTATCAGCTGTTCTTCATAAAAAAGATCTTATTCCAATGGTACATCTTCTGAGCTAAGTACATGTGTATGATCGGGTATATAAATTTTCAGTGGAGATAAATGGAACACATCATGAATTTGAGAGAGATTTAGTGGAAGTTCCAATCAGTAAGCTACATTCCCAACACGATCTGATATTTAGAAAGGACTGATACACCTGGGGCTCATCTTGCCCTTCATTCTAAATCTCATTACTCTCTTCTAGGGATATATTCGTAAGAACACTTTATCACCCACTTCAAACTCTATTTCTTTTCTTTACATGTCAGCATATATATTTTGTTGGCTCTGAGCTGCTCTTATGAGTTGTTGAATAAATCCGACCTTTTCTACCATCTCATCAAAAAGATCAGGTCCAAATAGCATTATTTCCCCAACTTCATCCCTTCAGGTTGAAGTTCTGCCTTTCATTCCATAGAGAGATTCATAAGGTTCAATTTGAATACTAGAGTGAAAGCTATTATTATAAGAAAATTCCACCAAATTTAGGTGTTGATACCAACCACCTTTGAAGTCCATATAGGAAACTTTCAACATGTCTTCCAAAGTATGAATTGTCCTCTCAGACTGACTATGTGTCTGAGGATGATAGGCAGTGCTGATACATAACTATATATCCATTACATACTGAAAACTTCTCCAGAACATTGAGGTAATCCTTGGATCCCAATCATAGATAATGTAAAGTTTAACTCAATTCAATCTTACCACTTCCTTTACATATATCCTGGAAAGCTGATCAAGAGATAAATCTTCTCTAATTGCATTGAAATGTGCCGACTTCATAAGACGATGAACTATAACCCCAATGTCATTATTACCTTTAGATTTTTTGGGAATTCTGATGACAACGTCCACAATGATGTTTTCCCATTTCCATTCTGGTATGGGTAATGGTTGTAAAATCTCTTTATACTTTTGTCACTCAGCATTAACTTTCTGGCCAACCATGCATCGAGTGACATATTCAGTGATATATCTTTTCATGCCATCCCACAAAAAGTACTCCTTTAGGTCCCTGTACATCTTCATACTTCCAAGATGAATATATATTGAAGAACTATGAGGCTCATACAAAAGGTACTTATTTAATTATTTTATGGGAGAAATACAGACATGGTTTTGGAACTTTATTATCCCATCATAATCAAGGTTGAATCCCGAAACATTTCTCACATTCTTTTGAATCCCAACATCCTCTCTCTGGGCCTTTTTAATCTTGACATGTATAAATGGATGAACATTCATTTCATAAAGATAAGATATCTCCCCTTTCATTAAAATGACAAGATATATCCATTGTAAATCCACAAATATTAGATAATTTGTTATCCTCATCATGGATAATCTAGCATGGTCTTCTCGACTTAATGCATCTGCCACCTAGATTGCTTTCCCAGTGTGGTAATAAATTGAACAGTCATAATCCTTAATCATCTCCAACCATCATCTTTAGTTTATATTCACCTCCATTTGAGTGAAAAATATATACTTTAAACTTTTATGATCAGTATAAATATCAAACCATTCACCATAAAGATAGTGCATCAAAATCTTTAATGCAAATATTACAACAGTTAACTCCAAATCATGAGTTGTGTAATTTTTCTTATGGTTTTTCCACAGTTGTGAGGCATAATCTATCACCATATAATCTTGAATTAGAAAACACCACATACCCTTCTGGGATGAATAACTATATATCACAAACTTTTCTCTACAAAATGGCAGTGTGAGAACATATACACTGGCTACCCTTCATTTCATCTCATTGATATTCTCTTCACATTCCTCTGTCCCAACAAACATAACTTCTTTCAGAGTAATTTTGGTGAGTGGGTTAGATAATAATAAAAAATCATTCACAGAACATCGATAATACCCCGCTAAACAACAAAAAAATAGGATTTAAATTACAATTGTTGGTCTAGAATGTCTTTCAATAACCTCCATTTTTTCTGGATTCACAAATATCATTAATTTTGAGATTATGAGACCAAAAATTTAAACTTTATTAAGCCAAAATTCACACTTGGTAAATTTGGGATAAAGCGTCTCCTTTCGTAGGGTCTTCAATTAAATTCTCAACTGATCTTCATGTTCTTCCTTGCTCTTTGAATATATAAGAATATCCTCTATATAGACTACCACAGACTGATCAAGATAGTCTCTAATGACTCTATTCATTAGATACACGAATATAACATGGGAATTAGTAAGACCAAAAGGCTTCACTATAAATTAATAGTGTCTATACCTTGTATGGAATGCTATTGTTGGCATACAATCCTTTTTTCCTTTTTTTGATGGTATTCGGAATGAAGATCAATCATAGAAAAGTATTGAGCTCTATGTATTTGGTCAAAAAAGTCATCAATGTGTGGGAGTGGATATTTTTTCTTAATAGTGATCTTGTTAAGTTCTCAATAATCAATGAAATGCCTTGTTGATCCATATTTATTCATTAAAAATAGAATAAGTTCTCCCCATGGTGATGCACTAGGGAATATGAATCCCTTATAGGGATTCTCTTGGAGTTGCTTCTTTAATTTCTGCAACTCAATTGGGGCCATTCTATATGGTGTCTTCGAAATTGGAATAGGACCCGGTATGAGTTCGATTGAACACTCAACATCACGATTTAGTAGAAGGCCAAAAAATTCCTCTGGAAAGACCACATCAATCACCCGTACAATGGGAATATTCTTACTCGTGAGTTTATATACAAACATTAATTTGAGATAAATAACATTAATTAATTGGAATCAAGACCCATAAGATGGAATAAATTTCCAATGGAAGGTTATATTCGTCCTTTCATCGATAAATGATCATATATTGACCAAGAATATGAAATGTGACTTCCATTAATTGGAAAATTATATGAGATCCATATTAAGAATGCCAATCCATGCTAAGATTCACATATAATCCCACTATAGGAAGGATCACAAGATTTTTAGGAAGCACTTTCACACAAACTTCAATCGGAAAAAAATTGTAAAATTTTGATGCGACTGTTGTTCCATTAGGAGTTGTCATAGCTAACTCAATATCTAATTTCTGAGGTAATATAGAGATACCCTTTTTAAATTATTCAGAAATAAAATAATGGGTGGATCTATGAATCAAATAAAACATTTTATTCTTTAGAGTGGATGTTAAGTGTACCTTTAACCACTTCATTATCATACTCCAAATAGCCGATAGTAATTGCATGTGGATTCCCTTTGTATTTGTCCTTAGGAGATTATTGATGTTGATCGTCATCCATAACCCTTGGATTAGGTCATCGATTAGCATAATTCCCCATTTACTTGTACTTGTAACATAGAAGTGTTGGAGGTTCATTATTTGTTTCCCTTTCATTGTTCGCATCATTAGAAGTATTCTTCCCATTACATCGACATTCAATTTCCCTATGACCTTATTTTTCACACATAAAACATTTTATTGTCCCATTAAGACACTTCCCTCTATGTTTATTTCCACACCTTCAGCATAAAGGAAAACTCATCTTCCATTCAGTGTGGCCTTTATATTTTCCTTTGAATTCAATTTTCCTCATCTTTTCTAACAAATATAACTGATGTGTTACTCAAGTCTCCACCTCAACCTTTAGTTCACATAGAATAATTTCATCGTAGCTATTGAGGTCTTTTATGGATAATGCCATTCAGATACTTGGTTTTATGCCACTAAATAATCCATCAATCTTACTCTCAGGTTGGATAATAATCCCAGAAGCGTACCTTGCAAGTCTAATAAAATTTTCTTCATAGGTACCAATAGATTCATCATCCATTTTCATCATTTTAAGAAACTCATTCTCCATCGTTGTTAAAATAATACGAGGGATGTACTTATTGAAAAATAAGTTCTTGAACTTGTCCCATTCCATGGACCCAATTTCATCCCTTCGCCTTGTATTCTTGACAATATTCCACCGTTGATCAACTTCACCTTCCAAACAATATTTTTCTAAAATGAATTTATCATGTTCAGAACATTGCAGGACATAAAATATCTTTTCAGTGGTACAAATCCGTTGTTCATCCACTAATGGATCAGAAGAACTGCTGAATGAATGTGGACGCTACCTCATGAAGGATTCAACAGAATGTTCCTCTTTCCATTGCTCACTTGGAAGGCTATCCTGATTCATAGCGTGATAGAGTTATGTTAGCATGGCTATAATATTTTTTATTCCATCTCACATAACATTTGGATTCTTAGGGGGACAATCATTTCATTGCATGTCACATTCGGAATTAACACAGTTTTTTTGGTTCTAGCATTTGACTAAATCAAAGAAGCATAGTCTGAGAAACACTAATCATAACTGGAAAACCACATAATTAAGAATAAAATTTCAAAAATTAGGTCTTATCATATGTTATTCATTTCCATTTCTGAAACACAAATATTGTGTCCTATGCTTAGACATATCCTTCGGGTTCTTACTAAGGCTTTTACATCCTAGTTTCCAATGGTTGACTATACATTTCCTCTGATACCAAATATAACGAACCATACATTATGTACTTTATAATTACTTATGAATTGAAGCATATATATAACCACATATAACAGATCCATGGTAGGATCATATATGTATAGCGTCTTTAGAAACTGGGAAACAAGAACAAATGGTTCATAAATAATCTACATTGCCTCTCGTTTATTTCACCATATCCAGAGTCCATTTTGGCATGTCCTACATAATCCCCTTCTTCTTGAACTGGGGAAAAGAAAACATTCAAATGGAGAACTCAAATGCTCAGTAAGGGAAAAAAAAGAGATACCAATCATATCATATTCATAAGAACATAACATTTTGAAAATCATATCCGGCAAATGAGATCATAATATAATGACATGGGATACATCTTAGTAATTAAATGTAATCAAAATAATCAAAACATAAGACATGAAACATTGTGGAATACACACATAATCATAGAAAATCATTTCATATTAGTCAAGAATCATTTTCAAGACCATCATAGTGGACAAAGGCCATTACTGAACCGAGTTCACTCCTCATTCTAGTCATGTATCACTGAACCAGAATAATGTGACCTTCCAGACATGTCTATCTCATTAGATATAAATCATTACCTAATGAATTGGAGGGATATATAGGTCCAAACCATCTCATAATTAAACATTTCTTATGTGTGTGAAAAAATAATAAATCATATATCGTGACATAACCCATATAATAGAAATGGTATTCTTAAGCATCATGTCATCTTAACATAATCCATATAATATAAAGGACTTCATAAAAATTATTCTCTCATAACATAATCAAATCAATGTAATAATAAGGATATAAACCATTCCCTATATCACCTTAGATATAATTTTTTCTGATAAAACACTAGAACTTAGTTATTGAGGAATATATCCTTTCATCTTCAAAATCATTTTCTTTTCTCAAAATGATATACAATTTTAAAAGAAATGAATTTCTGTTAAAAATAATCATGAAATCATGCATACAAAGATTTATGGAAATAATGCATTATGAGACCTTAAAAATCCATTATTGTCGTCTAAGTTAAAAAACATTCTCCTCGTACTTCTGCCAGAAATGTCGACAAGTACCTCGTAAAGAAAACAAAAAAAGATTCTATACATACCATGTAATGAATGTTAAAAAATTGTAAAATAGAATTTAAACATACATGATTTTTTTAGAAAACATGGACATGGATGATAAATATAACTCTAGTAAAAACTTACGAATAAACAATCTCGGTTAAGAACGAGATTTGAATAATTATTGCTTACCATAGGTCCAATATGTTTGGTGGGTATCCAAACATCCTATATAATGATTTGAATAATGTTACACATCTATTAAAGAATCGTAATTATTTTTATGATAACAATTATGAACATATTTTCATCCCATTGTTAGTAAAATTTTATTTTTACTCATTTTTTGTGTATTAACTGCTTTATTTTCATACTTATGTTTTGTCAGATAAGTTCATATTCCATTTTTTAGGTTGTAGTTATATCATTTAAGGAATGGTATTATTAAAATATATATCATATTTATTCATTCTATTCATTTATATAATCATGGATTAATGAAGATCACGTAAAAATAATCTCATCGCACCGTGGAAATGGAAAGCCGTACGTACGCACGAGCAATGATATTGTTCCCATAAGTATTGAATGGTATTATAGTGGATGAAATAATATCATAGAATTAGTTTCAAATTATGATAACCATATATATTTATTCTTTACATCATTATTCCAATCCAAGTAAGCCGGTGGTTGAAAACAGATTACACCACGGTGTGGAGACAGTATTCTGTATGCACAGATGTGCAGTGATTTCATTTTTTATAGGGTGGATAGAAGGTGAAATGTGGTTGTTTCGTATTTATAATACCATATCAATATATGATTAAAACTAATATTATTACTTTATAATGAAACAAATAAATAAAATGAATTAGAATAAGAAATAAATTTGAATGAATCGGTAAAGGATATTACATATTCTATGATGGGAATCTTCTAAACCTCCTCTTAGGGCACTAAAGATGGTCTTTGAAAAAGACCAGGACCTCTAGTTTGTTTCTAAGGATGTGTAGATGAGATATGGATAGTGTTTTTTTATCATTAATGCTCAAAATCTTGTGAAGAGGAGAGGGATGAGGTTCCCTTTTATAAGAGAGGATAGGGGAACTTTTTGAAACCTCTAAAATATTAATTTACAATAAACGAAAACCCTACATAAAGACTTCAAAAATGACTCAAATTCGAAGATGACATGCGATAGGGTAGTAATATAATCTTGAAATAAAATTTCGACATGTTGGGAATTTATTTTAATCCTTATCAACTTGATTTTGTCTTATTTAATCTATTAAATTTTATTAGTCGTAATAATATTCTAAATTATAAATTGATAGAAATAAATACTTATGTGTTGTTAATTGTCAATAATTGGATACTTTATGACATTGTTGACCATATAAATATCAATTTATAATTTTTAAATAATTTTGTAACACCACGACCCTCTAGACCGGAGCTGATGCATTTCTTATTACATTGGAATGGTAAGAAGGAATGAAAATCTCGAAGGAACGAACAATTTAGTAGTCTTGAAGAAACTATATTCATTGATGTAAGAAAAATTACAATGACAAAGGTTACAAGATACAATTCATAACAAAACTAAAAACTGCAACCACAAGAACTCAATAAAAGACCTTATCTTTGTCACCTGTTGAAGGTAAACAATGAAAGGGGTGAAATCAAATGCTCAGTAAGGGTTATGAATAGAAGAAGAATTAGTACAATAATAAGTGAATCACAATCAATCTGACATAATCAATATGGCATAGTGACTAAATGAATAACCAATTCCATTAATAAACTAAAAATTAAACTGCATCCAATGATTTTGTCATAGTGAAAACCTCATAGATAATAATAATAACTGATAATGAATAAAGTGAATGCTTATTAATTGGACATCATGTATCTGGAACAAGAAACCCTAATACCATTAAAACTGATTAGTTCTTTGGGTAGAAACCCGTTTGATTTTTTGGAAACAAACTCGAATGGTTTGTCGCCAACTGGTTTGTTTAATGAGACCTACCGATGCATTGAGGGGATGTAGTGGGACCCACCCACCTCTACGTCCAAATAAATCTTTATAAATAGATTCAATAAAAGATCAATATGCCTTTTAAGTATCCTTATAGAGTAGAGAATATAGATTCATCAATATTTCCGTAGTTAAAATAACATTCCAAATATACACCGTATGTGAAATGGTATATGGTTTAGACAATGAACATAGCCATTATATGAGATTATGGATATTTATTATAAATATAATTTCAAATGGAATGTGAGATAAAATAGGGACGATGTACACCACATATGTATTATTAGGTGCACAATACAAATTTAGTCACAACGAAAAGGTAGTTGAGACAAAGTCCCTTAACACAATGTAATCAGTCAGATCATATGACAAAAACTTAATTAATAGAAAATGAATCATTTAATAACATTAATATAAATAGAATCATGTTATTATATATAAAATGGATTTACACATATACCACATATACGAAATATGTGGTGAACAACAAAAATCTCACAAAAATGAAACTGTGATGAGAACCCCCTTACCTTTTGCCCTAGTGTGTTTCTTGCTTGTTCTTAACGACCCGAATAATCAATTTTAGATTCAATAATTAATAATTAACGAACCTAATAAAAATATAATTGATATGATATAACCGTATTATGTTCATTAATGTCCGTTTTAAGGGTTTAAGAAATTAAATCTTATTGTTTTGGTGGCATTTTCATACTTGGTATCATGATTTGTTTTCTTGTATTCATGAATGGAAGTTGGTTTGAAATATATTTAAACGTCAATAATTTTTAACATACACTATTAGTGACATTAAAGAGATATAAATGATCTTATAAGGTATATAGGTTATATACTTTGGGATGAATCATCAATTAATTTTTTTGATAAACGCTTAGATTTAGCTTGGTAGTTTTGTATACAATGAACTCATTTTGTATTATTATTCCATACCATGAGTGTGTAAATATTATAGAATATTGATGATATGAAATAAATATATTATAATTTTTTTCAACCATTAAAATGGTTTCATGACCAGTTATTAAGTAGAAAGTGAATAACAGAACTCTGTCGTCCACAAAGGTAATAAATTGGAACCTCATAGGCGTTGATTTTGCTTATAAAAATAAAAAGGAGGAGTGAGAGTATTAATGATGGTTATTACATTAACATGATAAAATTGTAGTATATAGATGATACTATATATTATCATCATCATTTGGAAATAGGATTTGGTAAGAGAAAAATAAAAGTGATGACCTTGAAAATAAAAGAAATGTTTAGAGATCCCTTATGAAAATTCAGCAGCCTAACGGCGTTGCTAAGAATTTCATAAAATCAATCGAAAAGTACAAAAGAGTATCTCATAATATTTAAATCAAACGTACAGTAAGAAGAATAAAAAAATTCAAACCCTAAAATAAGAGAATGGAGGATCAAATAGATAACATAAAATAAGTGTCGACTTAAAGAGGATAATGAAGGATTCCCTTACCGTGTAGAATAAATCCTAGTTCTTGAAGGATGAGATATTTAGGGATTATAGACACCTTGGGGGGACTCCTGGAGAGGAAAAAACAACAATGATTTGAGGATGAAGGATTTGGAATGAATGAAAATGAATAGATGAGTGAGTATTTATAGAAAAAGAGAGGTAATTTTTTATAATTGCAGAGGGACCCCTCGTTAGTGGTTTTTACCAAACCATAGTATTTATAGTGGTATTCACCAATGTTTTTAGCCAAATGGGACACCTAATTTAATATGTTACTATACACAAGTCGACCATACATGTATATTTAATTATTACATCATTATGATGTCATTAAAGTGTCGAAAACTCAAAACTGAATTTTTACTATTAATGGAAAATTAATGTTTTTTAGAAAAATCCCAAAAATTTAGCCTAACCATTTTCAACGTGTAGAATACAAAAATGAACTCCATTTTTCGAAAATAATTTTCTAATAATTTTTAATATAAATTTTAAATAATGTCATATTTAATTCAAAAAATAAAAATCTTAAAGGTACAATTAGTTTTATTTCTCATTGAAAAACTAATTAATATCTCATTATCATATTTCCTTAAGAAAATAAAATATTATTATTTACTATTCATAAGGGTCATAAAACTATTAATATTACTATTCATAAGGGTATGTTACTATTCACCAAAAATCTTATTTATTCTATCAGACTCCAAATGAATTACTGATCACAACCATAGATGACCATTTTTCGATATTAAAAAACATAGGAGTTGAAAATTTTTATTTAATGGATAGGTTTTGACTATCTCATAAATAACCTAGCGTTGTTTCCAAGGAACAAAGTGATGAATAGAATGTATTTAATAGAAGAAGGCCAGAATAAGTTTTGGGTGTTATATTATTCCCTCCTTCATAAATTTTGTCCTCTATATTTTATGAATAAAGCCCACCAAAAATATGTGGGTGGTTCTTCTTCATGAAATCCTCTTGTTCCCATGTTGCTTCCTCCATATTCTGAGATCTCCAAATAACATTTACTAGAAGAGTGGTTTGATTTTTCTATACCTTCTCCCTTGTGTCAAGAATCCTGATAGGCTTTTCACATTATGATAAATCATGTTACAACTCTACTTATTCATATGTGAGTACATTCATTTGGCATAGAATGTATTTATATAACAATGAAACATAGAACCCAACATGATCCTTGGAGTGATTTGGCGGAATCGCTAAATGGTAAGCTACAACTCTAATTCTTCCCAAAATTTCAAATTGTCTGATGTACCTAGGGCTCAATTTCCCTTTCTTACATAACATTAGGACACCCATTCATGGAGGTACTTTTACAAATACCTATTCTCCCACCTGAGATTCCAAATCATTTCTCTGGTTGACAGCATAACTCTTCTGTCTACTTTGGGCTGATTTAATATGGGCTGGTATTTTCGTTACCTTTGTCGTGGTATCTTCAATATTTTCTGGGCCAATGAGTTTCCTCTCACCAACATAAACTCAACATGTTGGATTTCGACATATCTTTCCATATAATGCTTCATATGGATCCATTTTAATACTAGAATGGAAACTATTATTGTAGGAAAATTCCACCGAAGGAAAGTATTGATCCCATATACCATTGAAGTCAAGAGAACATGAACTCAACAAATCTTCTAGAGTTTGAATAGTTCTTTCATATTGTCTGTCGATTTGGGGTTGATATGCGGTACACATATGATGCTCAGTTTTCATAGCCTTCTGGATACTTTTCTAGAATTTTGACGTAAATCTGGGATCTCGATCAGAGAAAATTGATAGTGGTGCACCATGGAGTCTCAAAAAATCATTAATATAAAGTCTTTCCAGTCACTCAAGTGGTAAATCCTCTCTTATTGGAAGGCAATGTACTCTTTTATTGATACGATGAACAATTACCCATATTGCATCATTATTTCTAGGTGTCCTCAGTATTTCGGTGACAAAATCCATCGTAATATTATCCCACTTCTATATAGGAATAGGTAGAGGTTAGAGACCTCCTTTAGGATGTTGTCTCTCTGCCTTCACTTGTTGACAAACTAGACACCATGACACGTAGTCAGAAATTTCTCGCATCATATTATCACACTAAAAATATTCCTTCAGATCTCTATACATCTTGGTGCTATTCGGGTGTATAAAGAAATTTTAGCTATGATAACCGTCTAATAGTTCCCTTTTTATCTCAGGTACTGGTGGAACGCATAACCTCTTCCCAAACATCCGATGTACTTCTTCATAGATGAAGTTATCCAGTCTCCCATCCTTAACTGCATTATTTTTCATGTGCATTTTGTCATCACCATATTGAGAAATTTTTATCTTCCCTAGTAATGATGCTTTAGAAATCATTTGAATGAGTAGTGATGTTTCCCCTTCCTAAACAATTACCACATCCATCATCAGTAGATCCATGAACAAAGGATCTCTTTCAATCCTTCTTTGAGTTAGAAGTCCCTGATCATTCCTTCTTAATGCATCTGCCACCTTGTTTTCCTTTCCTGGGTCATAGTGTATTGAACAATAATACTCTTTAAGTTAGTCGAGCCATCTTATTTTCCTGATGTTGAGTTATTTTTATTTAATGTATATTTCAAAATCTTGTGGTTCGGGTAAATATCACATCTCTCTCTGTAGAGATAATGCCTTCATATTTTCAGAGCAAATATTACAGCTGCTAACTCAAGATCTTGAGTTGGATAATTTTTCTCATGAGTCATCAACTGTCTTGATGCATAAGCAATAACATTATCCTTTTGCATAAGGACACAACCCAATCCATTCTTTGACGCATCACAGTACATTACAAATCAATCACTTCTAGATGGAAGAGTCAAAATTTGAGCATTGAAAAATTTTCTTTTCATTTCATCGAAGCATTCTGTAAATTCTTTTGTCCACACAAACATTCATCCTTTACGTGTGGGCTTGGTTTGTGGATTAGCCAGTCGGGAAAAATTCTGAATGAAACGTCGAGAATAACCTTCTAAGACAATAAAACGGTGTACCTCAGTTATGTTTGTTGGTGTGGGCCAATCATGGATTTCCTTAGTCTTCGAAGGATCAACTAGGATTCCATCCTTAGAGACAATATAGCCCAGAAAAGAAATTGACCGAAGCCATAATTATCACTTGCAAAACGTCCCATATAATTTATTTCATCTAAGATTTTTCATAATAACCCGTAAGTGATTATAAATGTCTTCATAGATTATTTAGTATATGAAGATATCATTGATGTATATGAAAACAATGTTATCAATATATTCCTTGAAAACTCTATTGATTAAATCCATGAAAATAGAGGGCGGATTTGGTAGTCCAAAATGCATCACTTTAAACTCATAATTCCCATACCTGATCTGAAATGTTGCCTTAGGTATATCTTCCTGCCTCACACGCAACTGATGATATCCAGATCAAAGGTCAATCATCGAAAAGTATTGAGCTCCAATAATATGGTCAAATAAATCATCAATCTGGGGAAATGGATACAAATTCATTATTGTTATAGAATTGATTTCCCTGTAATCAATGAAAAACCTCTTGGATCCTTATATTTTCTTGACAAAGATGACAAGGGATCCCCATGGAGGAACACTAGGTCGAATAATTCTCTTCTCACTCAAATCCTCTTGTTTTTTCATTAGCTCTAATAATTCCACAGTTGCCATTCTATAGGGAGTATTTGATATAGGTCTTTCATTAGGAATTAAATCAATAGAGAACTCAACTTCCCGCTCTGGAAGATGTCCGGGTAAATCCTCTGGAAATACGTCAATGTACTCTTTCACTATGTTCAAATCAGAAATTTGACGATTTCTTTCCTCTCCCATATATATTTGTTTATATTTATCTCCAATTATTGCATTCATTTGAGCTAAAGGGGGTGGTTCTAGATAAGAATCATGTGGCAATGATTCTGCCCTAAAGGCAAGGGATTCAACACCATTTTCAAAAATTGTAACTTTCTTCTTCTTACAGTAAATATTCACATCATAATTTGACATCCAATACATACCGAGAATTATATCAAATTTAGTCATTGGTATGATGAGAAGGATAGAAACTAAAGAACATATTGGTGTCTTGAGGGGGACTATTCGACATTCCTTTGTTGAAATGATACACCCAATGGGAGTTTTGACAGACAACTCCTTTATTAAAACAAATTGGACATATCTCAATTTTTTGGGCTAATTGAGAGGATATAAATGAATGTGATGATCAAGAATAAAATAATGTGTTGTCTATGATTGAGGAAACAACTAAATTACCCGCCACAACGTCACTAGGAACATCAACCTCTGTGATTATAATAACATAGGCTCTCCCTTTCTCTCTTGACTTTTTCTGATGCATGTATCTTTGGAACATAGGAGACTCATTTTCATAGTGTACCATATATCTTCAATTGCATAATTGAATATCATTGAATTAATCCTTCCCCTTACATTCACCATATCGATGAACCATTTCTCCACATTTATTATAGACTCCCATGCCATTCAAGAATTTACCAATATGATTCATTCCACAGTTATCGCTTAATGGGAAACTATTTGTTTCCTACCACCCCTTTGGTGCCTCTCCAATTCCTTTGTTATTAGAGTAGCTCTTCATATCTTGATTTCCTTTAAAAAAATTTGATATACAAAATTTTTTCCCTGTTTTGATGGAACTTGATACAATTTCATCATATGATGAAAATGATTAAGAATCTAGTACCCATCGAAGACGTGGCATAAAAGCATCAATGAAATGATCAACCCTTCCTTCTAAGTCACATACGTAATCTAAGGCATACATGGCCAACCTTGTGAAGGTATCCTCATACTCTGTAACATTATCTTCTTCCTATTGTTTTAATCCAAAGAACATCCTCTTCATTTCAGTTCGTTGCTCATGAGAGAAAATTTTTTTGAAGAATATTTCCTTAAAATTCCTCCTTTCCATATCTTATATTTCTTTTTCCTCCGTGGTATTTTGAATTTGGGTCCACCATTGATCAACGTCAGCCTTGAGACAATATACTGCCAGTACTACATTTTCATTTTCATTACATCTTAACGCCATGAATATCTTTTCATGGGACACGGTCCATTTGTCAAAAACCACTGGATTAGTAGTCCTGCTGAAAGATAGGGGCTTCTACCAAAAGAAATGATCTAGCACAGGTGTGGAATGGTTCTTCGTTACAACTGGAGTATGTTTTCCTAATATTGTCATGAACTGATCTACTCCAACGTTGATTGTGTTGACATGCTCAATAGGGATATCCCTACCTTGACCACGAGTATTGATTACCCTTCTTCCATTAGACGCTATTTCTAAACAATGGGATACACTATATTAGTTTATGAATCTCAAATATAAAAGAACTCAACATAGATTGAAATTATATGCATAGAAAATATTATAAACATGGTTCCTATGAGGGAAAATTTAGTATAACTCCTTCATAATGGCTTGTCAAAAAATGTGAATTATCTTAAGCATATCCCCTAGGAGTGTCGTCTCCAAGAGAGCAGCAAGGCCCATTGTCGTCTACCAGTTCCTGTTCGAGTCTAGGTCAAAGTGTTGTTTTCAGGTTTTACCTCAAGATACATATGTGCCAGAGCCTCCTTTATCTGCTCGTATCCATACAAGGACGTATGGCTTATTATATCCACATAATCCATTCCATAAGAAAATAACAGGACGTTCTTTCATGTTTATTCTCAAATATTACCGTAGGGATTTGTTCCCTACTAAACATTTTCTACTCTAGTTTCCATGTTTTGTAATAAACTCCCTCTCATACCAACGGTAACACCATGACCCCTCTAGAATGGAGCTGGTGCATTTCTTGTGATATTGGAAGGGTTAGATGGAATTAAAATCCTGATGGAATGAACCGTGTAGTAGACTTGAAGAAACTAGATACATAGATGTAACACAAATTACATTGAAAAAGGTTACAAGATACAATACATAACAAAACTAAAAACTGAAGCCACACAAACTCAATAATAGACCTTCTCTTCATCACCTATTGATGGTAAACAATGAAAGAGCGATCTCCAATGCTCAGTAAGGGTTACAAATAGCATAAGCATGAGTACAATAATAAGTGGATCACAATCAATCTGTCATAATAAATGTGGCATACTGAATTAATGAATAACTGATGCCATTAATAAAATAAAAAAGAAACTAAATCCATATATTTTGTCATAGTGAAAATGACATGGATAATAATAATAATTGATAATGAATAAATAGAATTCTTATTAATTGGACGTCATGTATCTGGAATATGAAACCATAACACCGTTAAAACCATTTAGTTCTTGTGGGTAGAAACACGTCGTATTTTTTGGAAACAAACTCGAAGGGTTTGTCACAAATTGAATAAGGATATTTAATAGAAATATAATTTCAACTGGAATGTGATCTCAAATTGGTAGCAATTACCCCACATTAGTATTATTAGGTGCACAATACAAATTTAGTCACAACAAAAAGGTAGTTGAGATGAAGTCCCTCTCCACAATGTAATTAGTCGAATCGTATGACCAGAACTTAATGATCATCAAATGAATAATTTAATAAAATGAATATAAAGAGAATAATGTTATTATATATCAAAGGTATGTACACATATTCCACATATATGAAATAAATGGCGAATAATGAAAATCTCCCAGAAACTAAAGTGTGATGAGAAACCCCTTACCATTTTCTCTAGTGTGTTCTTGCTTGTTCTTAGCGACCTGAATAATCAAATTTATATTCATTAATTAATAATCCCTGATAGTGATAAACATGAAATGGATATTGTGTAACCTTATTAAGTTCATGGATGTCCTTTTTTATGGTTTTAAGAGATTAAATCTTATTGTTTTGGAAGCATTTTCTTACTTGTTTTCATGATTTGTTTACTTGTATTCATGAATGAAAGTTGGTTTGAAATATGTTTAAAAATATATATTTTTTAATATAAATTATTAGTGACATTAATGTGATATAAATGATATTATAATCATTATAGGATATATACATGAGGATTAATCATTAGTTAAACGTTTCTGATAAACACTTATATATGGCTTGGCACTTTTGCATACAATGAACACGTTTTGTATTATTATTCCATATCATGAGTGATTAAAGATTACATAAAAATAATGGGTTGAAATAAATATATTATGATTTGGTTCAACCATTAAAATGGTATCATGACCAGTAATTAATTAGAAAGTGAATAACAAAACTTTGTAGTCCACAAAGGTCATAAATTGGAACCTCATGGACGTTGATTTCTCTTATAAAAATAAAAAGGGAGAGTAAGAATATTGATGATGGTTATTCCATTAACATGATATAATTAAATTATATAGATGATACTGGAGTTGATAATTTTCATTTGTACATAGGAGTTGATAAGAGGAATATAATGGAGATGACCTTGAAAATAAAAGAAATATTGAGAGATCCCTTATTAAAATTCGACAGCCCAACTACGTCCCATAAAATTTCATAAAATCAAATGATAAGTACAAAAGTGTATATCATCACATTTAAATCAAAAGTATAGTAAGAAGAATAAATAAAATCAAACCCCAACATAAGATAAAGGAGTTTCGAATAGCTAACATAAATGAAGTGTCGACTTAAAGAAGAGATTGAAGGATTCCCTTACCTTGTAGAATAACTACTAGATCTTGATGGTTGTGATCTTGGGGGCTTAGGGACACAGTGGGGGACTCCTTGAGGGAAAAAACCACTAGATATTCTAGGATGAGGGATTTTTAATGAAAGAATCTAAATGGATGAGTTTGTATTTATAGAAAAAGAGAGGTAATTTTTTAATAATTTAAAGGGACACCTTGTTAGTGGTTTTTGCCAAACCAGGAGCTTTCCCATTGTATTTGACCATGGTTTTAGCCACTTGGGACACCTCATTTAATAAGTTACTATACACAAGTTGACCATACTTTTATACTCAATTATTAAATCATTATGATGTAACTAAACTACAGAAAACTGAAAATAGTATTTTTATAATTCATGAAAAATTCATGTATTTTAGAAAAATATCAAAATTTTAACCTAACCATTTTTCAATGTGTAGAATTAAAAAATGAAATCCATTTTTTGAAAATAATTTTCTATTTATTTTTAATTTAATATCTAAATTAATTCATAGTTAGTTTGAAAAATAACAATCTTAAAGGTGTAATTTGTTTTTTTCACTGTGAAAAACTAATTAAGATCTCATTGTCTTATTTCCTTAAGAAAATAATATATTATTATTATTATTTACTATTTATAGGGGTCATATTACAATTAAAATTACTAATAATAAGGGTATGTTACTATTCACCAAAAATCATGTTTGTTCTATCCGACTTCAAATGTCCTACTGATCACAACCTTAAATAACTATTTTTTGAAATTCAAAACATAGGAGTTGAAAATTTATATTTAATGTATAGGTTTTGAATATCTTCTATATAACCTATTGTAATTTCAAAGAAACATAGGGATGAATATATTTTATTTAATACAATCATACCATAAAATTTTTGGGGTGTTATATTTTATTATTTTTTAAACAATTTAATAATATTTCAATTTTTATAAAAGAAAAATAGTGTCATTTTTGACACTATTAATTTATTTGAATTTAAATAAAATAAAAACGAAGTTTATATTCAAAATAAATATTTAATATATTCATAACATGACATATTTATCTAGAAATTTTTTGGACCACATTTCATAGGTCATATAATATTTATTTTATTATTTTTAAAACCATTTATTTGATATTTTAATAAATAAAATAATTTCTACATCACAATAGTGTCAGCATTAATGATAATTATTTTATCTCTAAAAATTATAAATAAATTCAGATGATTTAGATATTTTTATTGGCATTCTAGATTCTATTTATTTTCGATGTTTTATGAATTTTGTCACCAAATTTAAATTATTACACTTATAAGATATAAGAGAGTGAAATGTTGTCACTTTCTTTGGTTTAAATAATAATTACATCATTTTCATGGTCAATAGTCTGTGAAATGAATCTATTCTGACTCTTAGGTGGTATGGGTCGACTTCTATTATTCCAATAGAAATTTTGGAGTTGTGAATATAATTTTATAATATTATTTTTACCCTTAATTTCCTAATTTACCTTTAACTATGCTAAATAAAATTTACCATAGTTACTATTGATAATTCCCAAAAATAGAAAGTATCCTATTAACATAATTTGGACCGACTGATTCCAAATTTGGAATCCATTTTTAGCAATTCAATACAAAAATGCTGCATAAATAAATTTAAAAATTAATCACATTGTTGAGATAACGAGTTTTAAATTTTAAAACATTACAAAATATGGAATTGTTTATACCTATGAATTCAATGTAAAATTAATGATAGTGACATAAATTATATAACACGGTAAAAATATATTATATTTATACATTAAAACCATTAAATTTTATAATTTAACCATATAAATTATCTTCATGAAAAAAGTTGTTTTTAAGAAAAATTTAGCGTATTTTTTCTATTTAATATAATGTATGTCATTATCATTAATTTTACATTGAATTCATTGGAATAAAAATTTCCATATCTTGCAATGTTTTCAATTTTAAAATATGTTTTCTCAACAACGAGATTATTTTGTAAATTAATGTCTACAACTTTTGTGTATGGAATTTGGAAATATTGTTTCCATGTTTGGAATCAGTAGGTACAAATTGCATTAATAGGCTACTTTTTATTTTTCGTAATTATAAATAGTAACTATAGTAATGTTTATTTACCACAGTTAAAGGTCAATCAAAAAATTATGGGTAAAAATAATATTATAAAATTATCCTAACACCTGCCAAAATTCTATAAGATGAAAAGAAGTTGACCCATATCACGTAAGGGTCGGAATAGATTCATTTTATGGACATTTGACCTTGAAAATGATGCAATTATTTATAAAACCAAAAAAATTGACAACATGTCACTCTCTTATATCTTATAAGTGTAATAATTTAAATTTAGTGATAAAATTCATAAAACATAAAAAATAAATAGTCTCTATAGAGACAATAAAATTATCTACAACATATTAATTTTATTTAGAATTTTTAGAGATTAAATAATTATCATTGATGATAAAACTATATTTATGTAGAAATT
This sequence comes from Viscum album, assembly GCA_963277665.1. NCBI lineage: Eukaryota > Viridiplantae > Streptophyta > Magnoliopsida > Santalales > Viscaceae > Viscum > Viscum album. Next base: position 1,380,530,718 of record OY728126.1, read on the forward strand.
ATTTTATTGTTTTAAATATCTAATAAATGGTTTTAAAAATATTAAAATAAATATTATATGAACTATTTAATGTTCCCCACGAATTTTCTACATAAATATGAAATGTTATTATTCTATTAAATAATTTTTTTTGAATATATCATCTATGTGAATTTTATTTAAATTCAAATAAATTTTTATTGTTAAAATTTATAGTATTTTTATTTTATAAAAATAAGATATTATTAAATTTTTTACAAATCACAAATTTATTTAAAAAATATAAATTGAAATTTATATGGTCTAAAATGTCATAAAGTATCCAATTATGGAAAATTCCCAAGACATACAAAATTATTTATAAAAATTCAAAATTTAGAATATTATTACCACAAATAAAATTAAATAGATTCAATATGAACAAATAAAGTTGATAATATTTAAAATAAATTCCCAACTTGTCTAAATTTATTTTCTGATTATATTATAACCCTATATCATCTCATCTTCAAATTTGAGTCATTGTGGATGTTTTTTGTGGGGTCCGGGAATATTATAAATTTATATTTAAAAGGTTTCCAAAAGTTCCCTCTCCTCTCTTATAAAAGGGAACCTCCTCCCTGTTCTCTTTACAACATATAGATCCTCCATGCTCAGCCAAACCGTATCCATTTCTCTTATCCACTTCCCTAGAAACATACTAGAGGTCACAGTCTTCTTCAAAGACCAACTTTAGTGCCTTGAGAGGAGTTTTAGAAGAGGCACGTCAAAGAAGAGGTAATATCTTTTACTGATTCATTTAAATTTATTTCTTCTTCTAACTACTATTCATTGTTTGTTTCATTATAAAATAATAACATCAGTATCAATCATAAAATTATATTTTTTTATAAATTTTAAATAACCCCATTTCACCTTCTTTCCATCCTACTGAAATCAAAATCACCGCGCATGCGTACGTACAGAATACCATCTCAACACTGTTGTGTAACCTCTTTTCTAGAACCACCTTACATGGATGGGTATAATTCTGTAAATAATAACTATGTATGGTTATTATAAAATTACACAAATTCTGGGATATTCTATTATCCACTAAAATATCAGTCAATAATTATAGGAACTATATCGTCGCTCGTGCGTACGTACAGCTTACCTCTCCACGATGCGATGAGATTATTTCTACATGATCTTCATTAAAAAATTATAATATAATCAAATTGAATGAATAAATCTTATATATATAATACTAATACCATTCTATTAATGATATAACTATAACCTAAAAATAGGGATATTGACTTATCCGACAAAACATACGTATGAGATTAAAGTAGTTAATACCCAAACAACGAGTAACAATGAAACGTTACTAAGAAAAGGATGAAAATATGATCATAAATTTTATCATAAATATAATTAGTATTCTTTAATATATCATTAACATTATTTATATCATTATACAGGAGGTACAGATAGACACGAAACATATTGGACAGAAGGTAAGGGATAATTATTCCAATTTCATTCTTAACTGAGCTTGATTATTCGTAAGTATTTACAAGGGTTATATTTATCATCAGTGTCCATGTTTTATAAAAAAATTATTTATGATTAATGTAATTTTTACCAATATTTTAATTTCACTACATGGTATTTATGTAATCAATATTTTTTTACCATACGAGATACTTTTCTATTTTTTCGGAAAAAATATGAGGAGATTGTTTTTTAAAGTATATGGCATGAATGGATTAATATGGTTTCATAACTCTTTATTTCCATGTAGATACCTATGTAATATTTCATGATTATTTTCAAAAATAATTCATTTCTTTTATAATTTTATGTCATTTTGATAAAAGAAAATAATTTTGATGAAGAAAGGATATTTTCCACAGGAACTGAGTTCAGGTGTTTTATCAAAATTATTTTCCATCTAAGATGATATTGTGTTATTTTTCTATTTCTATTATTAGATTAATTTGATTATGTTATGATGGAATTATTTTTATTAAGTCCCTTGTCTTATATGTATTATGTTATGATGGCATGGTGTTTAAGAATCCCATTTTTATTACATGGGTTATGTTATGATGTGTGATTTATGATTTTGTGGCACACATAAGAATGGTTTCATTATTATATGGGTGGGAACTATATCTCCATACAATTCATTTGGTAATGATTTATATCTCATGATATAGACATGGCTGGAATAACATGTTAATCTTGTTCAGTGATACAGAACTAGAATGAGGAGTGAACTCGGTTCAGTAATGTACTTTGTCTGCTATGATGGTCTTGGAAATGAGTCTTTACTAATATGAAATGATTTTCAATGATTATGTGTTTATGACACAATGTTTCATGTCTTATGTTATGATTATTGAGATTACATTTCAATTCTATTACTTATCCAACGTCCTTATATTATGATCTCTTTTGCAGTATAAGATTTGCAAAATGTTATGTTTTAATGAATATGATATGATTGATATTTCCTTTGTTATCCCTTACTGAGCATTTGAGCTCACCCTTTGTATTTTTTATTTTCCCCATGTCAGGAATAATGGTATTAAGTAGGATATGACAAAAGGTACATTAGATATGATGAAATAAATAGGAAAAATGTTGATGATTTATGAAACAATATTTTATGTTTCTTAGTTTCTAAAGAAACTATATCTATATGGTCCTATCATAGTTCTGTTATATGTTGTAATTAATATGCTTAAATTCTGAAGTAATAATAGTTTATATAAAGTATGGGTCATTATAGTTGGTATCAGAGGAAAGATATAGTCAACCTTTGGAATCTAGGATGTGAAAGCCTTAGTAAAAACCCCAAGGATATGTCTAAGCATAAGAAACATTCTTAGTGTTTTAGAAATGGACATGAATAACCTATGATTAGACTTAAACTGTGCAATCATATTCATTATTATGTGGTTTTCATATTATGATTAGTATTTCTTACACTATGCTTCTTGGTTTCAGTCAATGGCTGGAACCCGAAGGAACCGTGTTAATTCTGAATGCGACAGGCAATGCAATGACTGTCTCCCTGAGAAACAAAAGGTTATGGGATATGGAATGAAAAATATTGTAGACATGCTCACGCAACCTTCTCAAGCTATGAATCAGGTTTTCCATCAAAATGAGCATAGGAAAGAGAAACATTCTGTTGAATCCTTCATGAGGCAGCATCCACCTTCATTCAGCTGTTCTTCTAATCCATTAGTGGCTGAACAATGGATCAGTACCACTGAAAAGATATTTTCAGTCCTGTAATGTTATGAACTTGATAAAGTAATCTTAGCGGTACAACGTTTGGATGGTGAAGCTAATCAATGATAAGATCTTGTCAAGAATACAAGGCAAAGGGATGAAATTCAGTCTATGGAATGGGACGAGTTCAAGAAATTATTTTTAAATAAGTACATCCCTCATATTCTTAAAAAAATATATGAAGAAAGAGTTTCTTGAACTGAATAAAAAGGATGATGAATCTGTTGGTACCTACAAAGAAAATTTTACAAGACTTTAAAGGTACGCTTTTGGTATTATTATCCAACCTAAGAGTAAGATCGATCCATACTTTAGTGGATTAAAACCAAGTCATTGAAGATCATTAGCCATAAGGTACTTCAATATCTATGAAGAAATTATTCGATTTCTTCTCAAGGTTGAGATGGTGAGTGGTGTAAACCAATAGTTATATGGGTTTAATAAGAAGAGGAAAATGTAATTCAAAGGAAAATCTAAAGACCACACTGAAAAAAAAAAGATGTGTTTTCCTTTATTCTCAGAGTGTGAAAATAAACTTGGAGGTAATTGTCTTAAAGGGACAAGTAAATGTTATAAGTGTGTAAAATAGGCTCATCAGGCTATTGAATGTAGAAGTAATTAGAAGAAGATGTCTAATGATGCGAACAAAGAAAGGGATTCACATAATGCACCCCCTACACTTCAATGATACAAGTGAAAGGAAATGTGGAATGATGCTATTCAATGCCCTATTCTAAGGGTAATGGATGATGATCGAATTCAACAAACTCTAAAGGCCAAAGGAAAAGGAATGTTACATGAAATTAATATAGACAATTTTTATTATGATAATGAAGTGGAGAAAGGTACAGTTACCAACCACTTTACAGTAGAAAATGTTTTATTTCATTATGTATTCAACCACTCATTTATTTCTGAATAATTTTCTAAGGGTACCACCATATTACCTCAGAAAAAAGATATTGAGATAGCTATGAAAACTCTTAATAAGACAATAGTCACATCAAAAAATTACAATTATTCTCTAAATGAAGTTTGTGGGAGTGTGCTTCTTGAAAATCTTGTGATACTTCCTACAGTGGAATTTGATGTGATTCTTGGAATGGATTGGATTTCTTTATATGTATCTACAATCAATTTCCAAAGAAGGGATGTGACATTTCATATTCCTAATCAATATATGATCATTTATCGATGCAAGGATGAATATAACCATCCAGTGGAAATTTCATCCATCTTATGGGTCTTGATTCCAATAACTAAAGGTTATTTATCTCAAATGGTTGGAGAGAAACACACGATTAAGAATATGCCCATTGTACGGGAGTTCGATGATGCCTTTTCAGAGGAATTTCCAGGTCTTCTACCAAATTTTTATGTTTTGTTTTCAATTGAACTCATACCAGGTTCTATGCCCTTTTAAAATACAAATTATAGAATAGCCCCAATTGAGTTGCATGAATTAAAGAATCAAAACCAAGAGAATCTTGAAAAGATATTTATATTCCCTAGTGCGTCACCTTGGGGAGAACCAATTCTATTTGTTAAGAAGAAATATAGATCAATGAGTCTTTGAATTGATTACCATGAACTTAACAAGATCAGTATAATGAAAAATTTCCTCTCCCGCGCATTGAGGAAATATTTAACCAACTACGTAGAGATCAATACTTTTCCATGATTGATCTTCGTTAAGGATACCATCAACTAAGGGTCAAAAATGACAATATACCAATGACAGAATTACGTACAAGGTATGGACACTATGAATTTATATTGATGGATTTTGGTATTACTAATGCACTTGCTATCTTCATGAAAAAATGAATAGAGTCTTTAGAGACTATCATGATCAATTTGTAGTAGTGTTAATAGATGATATTCTTAAATATTCAAAAAGAAATTAAGAACACGATGATCACTTGAGAATTGTATTGAGCCCCTGAGAAAGGATAATCTTTATGAAGAATTTACCATGTGTGAATTTTGGTTCCAAAAATCTACATTTTTGGGTCACATATTCTCAAAAGAGAGGATATATGTTGATCCATCAAAAACAGAGGTTATTGATAGATGTTTGGGACGAACAAAAGTAACTCACATCCAATGTTTTATTGGATTAGCTAGGTATTATCAACATTTTGGGAAGGATTTTCAATATTATATAACCAACTCATCAAATTGACTCTGAAAGGAGTTAAGTTAGTTTTGACGGAGGAATGTGAAGAGAATTTAAATGAGCTAAAAAGAAGGTTAGCCAGTGCACCTGTGCTCACAATTCCTTGTAATGGAGAAAGGTTTGTGATCTATAGTGATACATCCAAGATGGGATTGGGGTGTGTTCTCATATAAAGTGATATGGTGACAGCTTATGACTCACGATAGTTGAAAATCTGTTAGAAAAATTACCCAACTTGTAATTTGGATTTAGCTGTGGTAATCATGGAATTAATGATTTGGAGACATTATAATTATGGTGAAATGTGTGATATTTATACTAATCATAAAAGTTTAATATACAGTTTCACACAAAAGGAGCTGAATATGTGCCAAAGAAGATGGTTGGAGATGATTAAGGATTACGACTTCTCCATTCATTACTACCTTGGGAAAGAAAACAAGGTGGAAGATGAATTAAGTCTACAAGACCATGATATCTTATCCATGACGAGGATAAAAAGGATCTAATATTTATTGATTTACAAATTATGTATCTTGGAATTTTAATGAAAGGGGAGATATCTTATCTTTCTCAAAATAATGTTCAACCATCCATACAATTGAAGATTAATGAGGCGTAAAAGGTGGATATTGGGCTTCAAAATAATTTGATAAATGTTCCTACATTCAACATTGATTGTGATGGGATAATAAGGTTCAAGAATCATGTCTGTATTCCTCTCATACAAGTATTAAAGATGGATTTGTTCGGTGAGCCTAATAGTTCATCATTCTGTATTCATTTTGGAAGTACAATGATGTTCATGGACCTAAAAGAGTACATTTAGTGGGATATAATGAAAAGAGATATCACTGAATATGTGACTTGATGCTTGGTTTGTTAGCAATTTAAATCGGAGAGACAAAAATCTATGGGGATGTTACAACCATTACACCAACCAGAATTAAAATGGGAAAACATCACTATGTACTTTGTCATCGGACTTCCCAAAACATCCAAAGGGAATAATGCTATATGGGTTATAGTTTATCGTCTTATGAAGTCGTCACACTTCATTACTATTAGAGAAGATTTATATCTTGATCATATTTCTAGGATATATATAGAGGAAGTGGTAAGATTGTATGGAATGCATATTTCCATTATCTCTGATCGGGATCCGAGGTTTACCTTGAACTTCTGGCGAAGTCTTCAGCATGTTATGGATATATATTTATGATTCAGCACTTCCTATCATCCTCAAACAGACAATCAGTCTGAGGGGAAAATTCAAACATTTAAATACATGTTGAGATCTTGCTCAATGGATTTCAATGGTGGTTGGGATCAACACCTCCCTTTGGGGGAATTTTCTTATAATAATAGCTTTCACTCCAGTATTTAGATCTCTCTTTATGAACCACTCTATAAAATGAAATGCAGAACACCAACTTGCTGGGATGAAGTTTGGGAAAGAATAAAATTAGGACCTGATCTTGTTAATGAGATGGAAAGAAAGGTCAAATATATTAAACAACACAAAAGAGAAGCTCAGAGTCGAAAAAAATTTATTCCAACAACCAAATAAAGTACATAGAGTTTGAAGTGGGTGATAATGTGTTTTTACGAATATCTCCCTGGATGAGAGTAATGAGATTTTGAAAGAAGGGAAAGCAGAGCCACAGGTATATCGGATCTTTCAAAATACTGAATCATGTTGGGAAGGTAGCTTACAGATTAGAACTTCCATCAAATCTCTCTCAAGTTCATGATGTGTTCCATGTATCTCTCCTGAGAAAGTACATACATGATCCTTCATATGTAATAATCTTAGAAGTTGTACCGCTGGAGAAATATCATTCTTAAGATGAATAAACTATAGAGATTCAAGATAATAGTGAAAATGTTCTACAAAACAAGTCCACTCTATTGGTTATTGTTTTATGTAGAAACCAAAAATTAGAAGACGCTACATGGGAACTTGAGAATATGATGAGGGAGATGTATCCACATCTTTTTGTTACGAAGTGACGAATTTTGAGGGGAAAATTCATTTTAAGGGGGTGTAGAATGTTACACCCTGAGATTTGATGAGAAATATTTTTTTTATGTCTTATGTTATACGCAACACCAAAGGAGGATTTCACAACACACAACATTGGATGGGCTTGCATTACACGCAAGTGAAACCTTCCTCGATAGCCTGCATTGTACGCAATACCGAGTTTCACTAAACATTGGTATGTTATTAAAATATTATATTAAATATATTTTATAAACATTATTAAACAAATTTTGAATTTTATAAAACATTTTAATTCATCTTACATATGATATGAGAAAAAAAAATCAGTTTTTTAGATAATTTTTTTTCTCTTCATAAATGCAGTTTTCCCCCTTTTGATAGCGCACCCATTTTAAATTGATTTTCTGACAAGTTTATTAGTTAAATTTGAAAAAAATAAACTTCTTATTTTGAATCAGGATATAAAAAATTTACATTTCATAAATTTATTATACCTTTCTGATAACTTTCATATTTTGATGAATAGTAAAAATACACTAAATGTTTCATAAAAACAACTTTTCTCATCAAGATAATATGTATGGTTATATTATAAAATTTAATGATTTTAAAGTATAAATAGAATATATTTTTACCATTAAATATAATTTATATCATTAGAATTAATTTTACATTGAATTCATAGGTATAAAGATTTCATTCTTTTGGAGTTTTTTTAATTTATAAACTCGTCTTCTCAATAACGAGATTAATTTTTAAATTAATTTCTGCAACTTTTGTGTATTGAATTTGTAAAAATGTATTCCATATTTGGAATCCATAGGTCCAAATTATGTTAATAGGAAACTTTTTATTATTGGGGATTATAAATAGTAAATATGTTAATTTTGTTTACCACACTTAAAGGTAAATCATGATGTTATTAGTAAAAATAAATTTATAAAATTATCCTAAAACCTATAAAAATATGATTTGATGAATAGAAGTCTACCCATATTACCTTAGGGTCAGAATAGATTCATTTTATGGACTTTGGACAACAAAAATAATGTAATTATTATTAAATCCAATGAAAGTGACCACATGTCCCTCTTTTATAACTTATAAGTGTAGTAATTTTAATTTGGTGATAAAAATCATAGTCAAATTGAACATAAATAGTCTATAAAAAACCAATAAAATTATCTAAATCATGTGAATTTATTTATTATTTTTAGGGATTCAATAATTATCGTTAATATGACACAATAGTGATGTAGAAATTATTTTTTTGACTGAAATATCAAATAAATGGTTTTAAAAATATTAAAAATAATAATATATAAACAATTTAATTTTATCCACGAATTTTCTAGATAAATATGTCATTTTATGAATCTATTAATTTTTTTTGAATATATCCTCTGTGTGGAATTTATTTAAATTCAATTAAATGAATGGTGTCAAAATTGACACTATTGTTATTTTATAAAAGTAATATATTATTAAATTGTTTAAAAAATCACAATAATATTTAAAAATTATAAATTGAAATTTATAGGGTTGAAAATGCCATTAATTATTGAATTATGGACAATTAAAAACACATATGTAATTATTTAAAACAATTTAAAATTTAGAATATTATTACCCCAAATAAAATTAAATTGATTAAATTATGACTTATCAAGTTGATATGGTTTAAAATAAATTCCCAACATGTATAAATTCTATTGTATGATGAGATTACAACAATATCTCATCTCATATTATAATTTGAGTCATTTTTGAATTTTTTATTTGGGGATTGGGTTTGTTATAAATTAATATTTTAGAGGTTTTCAAAAGTCCCCTCTCTTATCTTATAAAAGGGAACCTTTTCCCTCTACTCTTCACAAAATTTTGAGAATTCAATCATGGATAGACCCTATCCATTCTGCTTCTACACTTCCCTAGAAACATACTATAGGCACTGGCCTTCTTCAAAGACCAACTTTATTCCCTCAATAGGAGGTTTAGAAGAGGCGTGTCAAAGAAGAGGTTATGTCTTTAACCAATTCTTTAAAATTTGTTTCCTCTTCTTATTATTTTTCTTCATTTGATTCATTATACAGTAATAACATCAGTAACAATAATATAATGATATGTTATTATAGAGATGAAACAACCCCCTTTCACTTACTATCAATCCTACGTAAACCGAAATCACCCCGTGTGCGTACGTACGAAATACCATCTCCACGCTGTGGTGTAATCTATATTCCACCATCACAATACATGGATGGTTATAATGGTGTAAATAATAAATATAAAGGGTTATTATTACATGATAATAATTCTTATATATTCTATCATCCCATAAAATACCACTTAATAATTATGGGAATGATATCGTTGCTCGTGGCTATATACGGCTTGTCGTCTTCACGGTGTGATGAAATTCGTTCTACATGAACTTTATTACACTATGATTATATAAATGAATTGAATTAATAAATATGATATATATTACATTAAAATTATTCTGTAAATGATATAACTATATCCTAAAAAGTGGAATATGATCTTATACGACAAAACATACGTATGAAAATAAAGTAGTTAACACCCAAACAACAAGTAACAATGAAATGTTACTAACAAACTGATGATAATAAGATCATAAATGTTATCATAAAAATAATTATGATTCTTTAATAGTTCTTTAACATTATTTAAATAATTATACAGGAGGTTCAAATACAAACAAAATATATCGGACCTCAGTCAAGGGATAATTATTCCACTCTCATTCTTAACTGAGATTATTTATTCATATGTATTTACTGGGGTTATATTTATTATCCATATCCATTTATTATAAATAAAATTCATATATTTTTAAATTCCTTTTTACCAATTTTATAGGTTTCCAAAAGTGCCCCTCTCATCTCTTATAAAAGGGCACCTCCTCCCTCTAATCTTCACAACATTTTGTCATGATCGGCCAAACCATGTCCATTTCTCTTCTCCACTTCCCTAGAAACATACTAGAGGTCCATGTATTTTTCAAAGTCCAACATTAGTTCCCTAAGAAGTGGTTTAGAATAGGCACATCAAAGAAGAGATAATATACTTTACCGAATCTTTCTAATTTATTTCTTCTTCTACTTCCACATTTTTATTTGTTATATTATAAAGTAATTACATCAGTATTAATCATATAAATATATGTTACTATAAATATGATAAAACCCTATTTCACCTTCTATTCATCCTATGGAAAATGAAAACACCATTCCTGTGTAATTACGGAATACCGTCTCCACACCTTGGTGTAATCTGTTATTCACAACCACCTTTCTTGGATGGGTATAATGGTTTAAAGAATAACTATATATGGTTATTATAACATGATACTAATTCTGGAATATTCTATCATCCACTATAATAAAATTGAATAATTAAGGTAATGATATCGTCGCTCATGCGTACGTAAATCTTACCGTCACCACGGTGTAATGAGAATCATTCTAAATGATATTCATTAAATATTGATTATATAAATGAATTTAATCAATAAATATGATATATATTATACTAATACCATTCTCTAGATGATTTAACTATAACCTAAAAAGAGGTATATTAAATTATCCCACAAAACATTCGTATGAAAATAAAGCAGTTAATACCCAAATGACGAGAAACAATGAAATGTTACTAACAAACAGATGAAAATATGATCATAAATGTTATCATAAAATTAATTACGATTTTTCAATAGATCCTTAACATTATTTAAATCATTATACTAGAGGTTCAGATACACACAAAACATATCAGACCTAAGGTAAGGGATAATTATTCCAATCTAATTCTTAACCGAGATTGTTTATTTATAATTATTTATTATGGTTATATTTATCATCTATGTCCATGTTTTCTAAAAAAATTCATTTATGTTTAATGTACTTTTTACCAATTTTTGACTTTCACTACATGGTATGTAAGGAATCTTTTTTTTGTTTACCATACAAGGTACTTTTCGACTTTTCCAGAAAAAGTACGCGGAGGATGTTTTTTTATCATATACGACAAGAATTAATTTCTACAATTTCATAATTATTCATTTTCACGAAGCTTACTATGAAATATTTCAATATTGTTTTCAACAAAAAATTCATTTCTTTTAAAATTGAATGTCATTTTGTTAAAATAAAATGATTTGGAAGAAGAAAGGATTTTTTCCTCAAGAATAGAGTTGAGGTGTTTTATCAAAATTAATTTCTATCTAAGATTAAATAGCGTTAAGTTTTTATCCCTATTATTGCATTGATTTTATTATGTTGTGATGGAATTTTTTTATGAAGTCCTTTTTCTTATATATATTATGTTATAATGGCATGATTTGTAAGAATCCCATTTTTATTACATGGGTTATGTTATGATGTATGATTTATGATTTTGTTGCACACATAAGAATGATTTCATTATGAGATGGGTGGGACATGTATCGCCCGCTAATTCACTGGGTAAAGATTTATATCTCATTAGATATACATGGTATGAATTGAAAGTTAATCACGTTCAGTGATACAAGACTACAATGAGGAGTGAAATCGGTTCTATAATGGATTTTTCCCACTATGATGGTATTATAAATGAGTATTGACTACTATGAAATTATTTTTGATGATTATATGTGTATTCCACAAAGTTTCATGTCCTATGTTATGATTATTGGGATTACATTCCACTAATATGACTTATTCATTGTCATGATATTAAGATATCTTCTACAGGATAATATTTTTAAAATTTTATGTTCTTTTGAATATGATAGGATTGATATTTCATTTGTTTGACCTTACTATGAATATGAGATCCCAGTTTTAATGTTTTATTTTCCCCAGGTCATGAAATAGGGTATTATGTATTATATATAATAAGCGACTATAGATACGATGAAATAAACATGAGAAAATATAGATGATTTATGAACTAGTTGTTTATGTTTCTGAGTTTCTAAAGACACTATACCAATATGGTCCTATCATGGTTTTGTTATATGTTGTAATAAATATGCTTTAATTCTGATGTAATAATAGTGTAAATAATGTGTGGATTGTTAAAATGAATGTTTGGGTATGATAATGGATATAATGTATATATATGGTATTGAAAACATAATTATGACTCTAGATTTTCTATCATATGTAAATATTTTCTTCCCATTAATTAGGGTATATGATAATGTTGATCATATGTATGGTGAACTACAGCCACGTGAAGTGATGTTATTCTATTTTCACTAACTTTTTACATACAAGGAAATAAAGATAATTTCAATTAATATAGAATAAATATATATATTATATAATTATTATTTTAATTATTATATATCATTTTGAACAATATTAGGAAATATTATTTTTACCATTTCACTAACTAGAAAATGATAACTCTGTTTCTGTATGTGTGGAAAACTACCATCACAATGTGATGTGACAATAAATATATAACAAAACCACATGATTGATATATATATTTATATTAAATGAAATAATATTATATATAGATTTTATTATTATCATTGTATATAGATATACATTATATTACATACCATATTTCCATAATAATTTTTGAAAAATGATATTTTAATCATACATACATACGACCTGATATCTCCAAGATTATAACATAATTTATTTCATGAAATAATCATTCATTATATTTCATAAAAAAAATACTTTATGTATGAATCACACAATATTTATATGACATTTATTATTTATATGTTTAAATAGATACCTCACTGATCATATTTGACTTATCAAAGTCGTTTTTTAAACATATGGGAAATATGGTCAAAACATCCGACAAAAATCATATTTTTTATTAATAATATAAAATTTGATACTAATTAAAATAAAAGTAATATAGAATCTGAAATATTTTCTTATCAATGTATTAAAAAAATTAATTAATTATAAACATAATGAATGTATGTGATGAATAAAACTCAAGGTGAAGGACTTCATATCAATTTTCATTCTTCGAGGTGTATATTGAGTGTATGCACTAATATTATTTTATGATGTGTACATATAAAAGATTTTATAATTTATTTAATTAATTTCTATATTAATATTGTATTTATTTTTTCCATTAATTTTATCCATTCATGGGGGGGGGGTTCTATTCAAATATATTTTATATGGTGATGTTATTTATTTAAAATAAATAAAATTTTATAGTTTCCCATCCAACTATTTCACTTCAATATACATATTTTAAAAATAATTTTATATATAAATCTGTAGGGTCATAATGTATTTAAAAATAACACTCTACGTATATTTTTAAATTATTCCATAGGTTTTGAAATGTGTCATTTTTATCATTTTATATAGGTCATTTTAAGAAAATAACAAATGAATCTTTTATTTGTAATATATACTGAAAAAGGTCATTTAATAATTCTAAAAAAGTATATTTATATCAATATTTCATTTAAATAATTCATGATTTTTTTAATGAAAACATTTCATTTTAATTTTTTTTTTTTGGTATTAAATATTGGGTTTTCAAAATAAAATGTTTTTTCTAATTTCTGAAACAATTTTTCAAATTATATAAAAAATTATGTTTAAAAGGGATTTTTATGAAAAGATATGTGACAAAAAAATATCCATGTTATGGTCATTTGAAATTTATTCAAACAATGTATTCCAAAATAGTGTTGCCTGAGCTCGTTAGAGAGCATTACATCTTTACACCTACATTGTGCTCTAATGATTTATGTAATGGTTATTTTATCTAAAAAATGTATTGGATGTTGGTAATATGGCCATTTCAGTTTGTAATGGTTTGGAAAGTTATCTATGAGATGATATCCCCAAGAAACCCACATTATTTCAATAAGAAAGGAAATTTGATTTAATGGAAATATTTTTTTTCAAAATATAATATAAATGATCTTTTTTAAAACAATGTAAATTATATTTCATGAAATAACCATTATATATAAATGAAAAATATTTTAATTGGTTTTCTAACTATCATTGTACTATTGGATTTCTTATTTTATTTATCTAAATAGGATTTTTATGATTATCACTTATTTTTTAATTTATATTCATATAATTCATGGTTTGGTAAGGGATAGGAGGAAATAATGATGAATATTATGAATATTTTTTATGGAAATAAGTAATTATATACATTTATGTCTTTGTATGTTGGGGAAATTTGATACTTTTTATAAGTATCCTCCCATTACTATATCAATTTTTATCTATTTGTTGTGACATAATTTTCTAAAATTATACATTTTAAATTTTCCTGATGTTTAAAATAATGAAATATTAACATTCAACTATTCTATATATAATATTTAAGGGTAATTCCTTATAGTTTGTATCTATAGAAACAGATGTAATATGATATTTCAGAACTCTCATGTGTGAGTTATGGATGAAGATTGGATTTCCTCCGATGTGCTTCATGAGGATGATCCACCACTTGGGATGTTGATATTTTTTACCAAGGATGTGTATCTCTCAAATGAGATTCCATATATTTATCAATCATTTTATAAAATAATTATTTAGATTCCATTATTGATGGAATCAAATCATAATTTATTTAACATCAGAGGCCATGAAATTATTTAAAGGATTCCTATGATTGATTTGACAATATAGATAAGTTGAAATTATATAAAATTTTACTATTAACATGTTTTATATAGTAAAATATTTCTTTTTATAATTGTTCTTCAAATGAGGAAACTTATAATAAATAGTGGGATGGTATTGAGAGGACAATTTCCATCAAAATAACATTACCGTGATTGATGGAAATGAAATTGAATGTATTGTTTCAATGATTGATTATTTGAAACATTATATTAGTAGTTATGGTATCCATTCCATAGAGGATACCGATATACCATAATATTATCTTTTTTATAGTATACAATTTAATAAGTAACAACCCCCATTTTTCAGTGGATAATATAACCCTATGGTTTCAACAAGATATATCAATTCACTAGAGATAATATTTTTATTCATGGTATTGTCAGATAATCAAAATATTTCTCCTTCCATTTTCAATTTTAATGTTGAAAATGATTAATTGTGTAATTTTGGTAACATTATAAAAAAGAATGATGGAATTGATTCCATGTAATGTGAAGTGTTTAATGATATTTACCAAGAGATATATATTTTTAAGGTCGGTCTAATTTATAAGGTAAAAAATTCCTATAATTTAGGGAAAAACATGAACATTATATTTCTAAAAATGAATCTAATATTAAAATACTTACATGGTACGTAGTGATCCAGACACAAGAAGCCCATATCGAGGGTATTATTTATTAAATTATCATATGATACAAGAAATCCCATTATGAAGGAATTAATAATTTATGAGTCATGAAAATATATATTCAAAATTAATGATTAAGATAAATTAAAAACCTAAATAACAATATTTTTTGAGAATATAACTAATCCCTCTAGAATATCCTTGAAAACTATTTCAATGACATATCTTTATGTCCTGAGATAATTAAACTAATTAAGTGTGAGTTCGAATGAGATGTAAGATTTTTGTAAAGTGGACTCATTCATGAATCAATTAGAATAATAATATTATAATGAATAATAGTGGTTGTTTGAACTCTCATGATATATTATCAAGATTTATAATGTAATGACATTTCCTCAAGGAAAAAACAATAATATTATATACTTAATAAGTATTAAATATGTTGGTAGAATCATGTTAAATTTTACCATTTTATGTGTTTCATGAAACCTAATAATGAATCAAGGGGTAATGATTATTCATGACCAATCCATCATATTATCTGTCTCTTTCATTATAAATTTTAATGTGATAAATTCCCAAATCAATAAACATAGCAATAAATTATCCAGAGTAATATGTAGAATGGTAGAAAAATTATACAGCCATGGAAAAATTGATCATAAATCGTCCAAATAAAGAGTAAGGATCATATCAATACTAAATTTTCCATTGGATCATAAATAAAATAATGCTATGACATCATTGGTAAATTTATTTATGATTAAAAATTTCCATAAAAATATTCTTGATGAAAAATATAATTTGAATTTGAAACAATAATTAATTTTTTTTCCGTTGAAAATACTTTTTAAAAACATAATAATAAACAAACAAATTGAAAATAAATTTAATTTAAAATAACTATTGAAACATAAAATATATTTTTTAAAAAAATCCATTTTTCAATATCGAATGGGATTTTATACGTTTCGAGTATGTTAAAAAAATAATTCCTTTCAGATTTTATTTAAAATAGAACCATGCTTTTTTATTACCACATGGAGACTTTAATAAATGTTTTTTTAGAAAATAGATAAATTAGGTATAAATTCATTCAATAAATCATTTTCAATACATTAAAAGTGTTTTCGGAATTTTTTTTTAAAAAATGTTTTATTAATGAAAATAGATTTCCGAACGAAGATAGAAATAATGATGATTTTTAAAAATGTTTTTATTTATTAATTTACATATGAAAGAGTGAAAAATATTTAATATTAAATATAAATTTCATGAATATAAATAGGAATAGAAAATTAATTGGTTTTATCATGAAATGGTAAAATAAGTTTCTTTATCTAAAATTCAAGAACAAACAATCTTGATTTTAATGAGATTGTGAAAAAAATACAATGTTTCTTACAATGAAATTATAATCATTCCATATATAAATTATGTTTTTAAACTATAAAAACAAATATAACAACTATATATACATTATAAGGTAATAAAAATACATTATACAAATAATATAATAATGAAATTGTTAATGATGTCGTGGTTTAACAATAAGAACCGAAATTGAGTTAATAAATCACTTATCTTACACTTTTATTTTAGTTAAAATTATTGACCACATTTATTATGGTTTCAAATAGGTTATAAACTTCTACCAGGCCAATTTTAATATTCAAAAATCTATATTTTATCCTTCAATAACATTTTATCAAACATCCATTTATAAAATTTTTTTTCATTGTTTCTAATGATAATTGAATTTAATTAACAAGCATGTTTCCTTTCTAATAATCTATATATTTGGAATATTATATTGGTATACCATACCCATAATTAAAATCATTAAATAATTATAATAATTATAAATAAATTAAAATATCAAAAAAATCATCCAATATCGTTATGAATAATTATGTACGATACAAACATGGAGACGGTAAGTCGTACATATACATGAGAAACATTTCTATCATAAAATGATCATTAAAGAAGTATTATATATAAGATAATATTTTCATAGAGTGATAATAATATCATATATACAATATTATATAATTTTATCTGTCAACCATCAGGTGTGGTGACTGAAAGAGAGTCACGTCATATCACAATTGTAGTGATACACACATAAATGGGCGTTTTTACCAAACATATGTGAGTAAAATATTATGAAATTAAATGATATATAGAAAAATTACATAATTATAAATATGTAATTAAGATGATAATTAATTTATCTATATCACCTATGATCAATTATGAGAATAATTAGAGCATAAGGCTTTGATTAAATAATCATATTTCATTGTATAGTTATAAAATAACTCGTACACATCAATACATTGATCATAAAATAAGAAAAAATAGAAAACGAAAGAGTAATAAGAATCAATAATCATGATCGATGTGATATTAATCTTTATCATAAGAACGATTATAAAAATATAAAATTAAATTACAACTCTTTTGGGTAACCTGTACAATCATATTCATAAATCACATTCAACGATTGGTTAAATGAAATAATCAAACTTCCAACATCCAACCCAATCATTACCCAGTTCATTGGAGTCCTATATGGGTGCACCCATCATTTAAAATCTTAATTTATTACCCATTGCTATCTAGAAAACCCCATGTTATGTAGTAAAAGGAATACATGGAGATATCTATGCCACCCCATGTTAAGAAAAAATATGAATTCCATGAACAACACAGTCCACCCTATGTTAATATGAAACCGAAAAAACCGATGGTATCTAGGCCAAACCATGTTATGTTGTAATTGGAACACCTAAAATTATTTAGGAATACAAATTCCTCATGTTTCATGTCCCTAATCCAAAACAATATTAATGTTAATAGATCACTAACATCACTGTAAAATTCATAGAAACAATTATTAATATTTCATAACATTATTAACTGGTGTAAAAAATGGGTTCCATAAAAAAAATTATTTGAAATAATAATTATTCATCCATTGAATGAATTAGTATGTAATAAATAATAAATATTTCCATTTATGGAAAATTATAAAAAAAAATAATGTCTACATTTATTAATAGAAATACCATTATAATATCATTATAGATAATTTATTTTAATATTTTATTTCACAAAAAATATATATTAAAAACATAATATACAGTGAAAATATTTCTTAGTTACAATAAATAAAATTAAAATTAAAAAAATCATAAAATATAATATTATTATTCAATTTAATTAATGTGTTATATTTTTACATGTCATTAATGATATAAAGAACATTCCTTTTTCACTTAAATAATGTAAAAAACTGCCATGTTCAAAAAATGGCATTAAGCTTCCATTCACGTCTTTTATCAAAGACAAAGGGAATTTAATTTTTGAAAATGAATCAAAGGGTTTTTTAAAATGTTTTAAAAAAATTAATTTATTAAACCATATTTTAGAGGATAATAAAAAATTAGAATATATTTTGAAGAAACTGGTTTTTGAGAGAAAAGATATATGAAGTATGATTTTATAAGATAAATTTTATAAAATAAGTTAAGATCAAAATAATTAAAAACAATAGTGTTACATAAAAACTTAATTAATAACTATATATGAAGAATATACTTTGTCTTTATACCGATATATCATAATATTTGATCATTAGATTCATAATAAAAAATAATCCAGATAAACGATGAGATTTTTACAAAATAGTATTATAACTTATGTAACTTTGAATCAGAATTCTAATGAAATAATTTTATTAAATTAAAAATATACACTAAAAATAATTATATTAAACCTTAAAATAAAAATGTGAAATTAATATATATTTTTAAATAAGTTTTCTTTATAACATAACTTACGTCTCAATTAATGTAAATTATGAAAAGAATAACTTAACCCTTTGGAAACATTTGAAATATAAAACCCAAGAATTTGAGACACTCAAATGGACGTATAAATTCTAATGAAATATAATGATATGAATCTTAATATAAAAACGTTTTAATTATATAAAACACAATTAAAATGTTATTTTAAAAATGTTATTAATTTATTAGATAACATTACTAAAATTTATTAGATAACATTACTAAAATTTTTAAACTCATTTTTTAATTTATAATTACCTATTATTACACTATGATTAACAAATTTCTGTTATAATTATGTGTCATGTAATAACCATTTTGTTTTTCATATATGTTTTGAAATCAAATTTTTTAATATATTATATTTATTTTTATTTCATCATTTAAATAATCATAAACATAATATGAATATAATATATATTCTGTATTTCTATTTTATAGTAATCTATTATTTGGTGTGATAGAAAATGAAAAACATTGTTAATTAATTTCATAGGTTGTTTGAATGAATGAACAATGTTTCCAGTTCATCATATTGAATGAAATAAAACTACATGATACATATATAGGTTTATTAAAATAAAATTTATATATTAAAAATATAATATATTTTTATTTAACCTATATTTAATATATTCCATGTGAGTTAAGAATTAATCATATCACTTCGTGAGTTGGTTGTATGTTGTATACATGAACCCCATTACCATCTACTAAAAAACAGATTTCCATATGGTATATGTTATATAATAATTACTTCATAATAATAATATCATATATATATATATCACATATATATAATAGAAAATTTATTCCCACCATTATTCCAATCTATAAAATGTGGTAATGAAAAAATGAACGATATCAGTTTGTGAGGTGGCAGTCCACCTTAAACTGGAAAAAAGATTCCGTAACCCATTTGATGGTAGTTTTTCTACACCTATGTTGTAACATTAAAATAAAAACCACATATAATATGAAAAATTATATGGTTTTTATATAATCAGGGAAAAATAATATTGTTCGGATGTGGTGGAGGAAAGAAAAGAAATTATAGAATAACATTTGTTCATTTTAGGTATCCTCATTAGGTTTCCAGTAATGATATAAAGGTATTTATTTTTATAGAAACCAAGGCATTTAGATAAGTGTAGGAATTTATAAAAGTGATTTTTCATATTTTAGTAAATATAAAATGCATAAATGGTGCAGTGAATTTGGGAGAGTGAGTTTCATATTATAGTTGACGGGGAGTGGAATTCATTTCAATACTCAACATCATTCACTATTGGGATGTAAACCATAATTCTTGTGGAAAAAATGTTGATACCTATAGGATTTTAAGGATTATATAGTCTATAAATTCATCCACCATAAAAAGAAACCCTTTTTTAAACATTTTATTTTTTAAACCTATGTTTCATTATTTTTAAATTTTGGTTTTATTCTTCAAAACATAAGGTTTTTAGGATTATAATATTACTTTTATTAATTTTACATTTAATAAATTTTTTTATTAGAATATACAAATAGATAATTTTTATTTATTATATAAGAAATATAATAAGACAAAATATTTTATGAATTAATTAAGTTATTATAATTTTTATTGGAAACTGTTGATATTGGAAATGGCAATGAAGGTGTAGTTTATTCAATGAGATATGAGGTTAGCTTGGAGAATTAATAAAATTTATGCAGATTAGAAGAGGAACGATCATTATTTTAAATTTGTTTATCATTAATTTATCAGTGATTTTAGATGTTATATATTTATATATTTGTAAAAAATGGAATATTATGTCAATAATTTATTAGACTATTTGAAATCTCACTGATTTTTGGGTCAATTTCCAACCAACTGTCTTTGAATTATATTTTATACCATTGAAAAAATATATTTCCTATTTTAATGTATTAAAAATATGTGCCAAAACCATCTCATGTTTTTATCGATAGATTTGATATGTTGGAAGAGACTATTTCTTATGAGTACAACCCAATTTTTTTCCCATAGAGAGAAAATCTTGCATAATAATTTGATTAAGTAGGTTATGATTTTACGGAAAACCATATAGTTGTAGTTGTAATATGGAAATATGACAATTGTATTATTGAAAGATATAACCACTATTTTTAGAAGATAATAAAATTTAGAGGATAATATTTCCAAATTGGGGGATGATTTTAACATACCAATTAATGATAGAATATGTCACTTTCAATTTTATTAATAGAGTTCATATATAAATAAATAATGAGTTATAGATATACGATGTTGTTATATTTTTTCTAAATTGTAATTTCAAAAATTTAGATTTTTAATTTGAAATCATTATTTTTAATTTGTGTAATCTGAATACAAAAATTTAATTTGGGTAAAACATTTGATAATTTGTTTGATGATTATTGACTTGCCACTAAAAAGTGATATTTATCAATTTTTATGAAAAAAAAAGTTATTTAAAAAATTAAATATTTAAAATGTCCCTAAATGTATTTAATATGATTTCATGTTAATTAATTATTATTTATTATATTTAATCCACATAATTAGTTGTGAATAATTTTAAAAATTTATTTTTTTAATTTATTTTTATGGTCAAAACCGTGTTTCTATAAACCTATTTGAAGTTAATAAAGTCAAATCAATTTAATTTAAATAATATCAAACCTAATTATTTTTTAAGATTAAATATATATATTTATATATTATAATAATTATTATTAATAATTATCAATATAATGAAAACTTTTAATCATATAATTAGTATATGATAATACTTATCATGAAAAATATGCTTATGGAAAACACCCTTTTTGTCATGTCTCCCAGTTTTGTTTTAAATTAAATCATTCAAATTATGGGAAATTAATTTTTCAAATTAAAATAATGATTTTTATAATTAATATTTTACATATTCTAATTGGGTAAAATTATAATTTTTTTCTAATATTAATAGTGATAAGAAAGATTATTAATTATAACTATTAACATTAAATCATATTTATAGGGGGGATAAAAATGTTGTTAAGGTCAAAATGATCTAAAAATGAATAAAATAAATATCATTCCAATATTTCGAATCAATAAATTCAATGGATTGATAATACAACAATTTAGTCCATTTTCTAAACTGAAAAATGGGTGTACACATTTTTCTTTTTAAATATCACAACTATCCCACCTACCTCAATTATAATATTCCACCAATTACCGTATCTTATTAACAGTGTCAACATTATTTCCCAAGAAACATAATTTATAATCCTATATTAGATATTTTTCAAAATAAGAATCACCAAGCACATTAGGTAATATAATATTAATATACTTTATAATATAGTTACTAATAAAAATAAATTCTATGTATTTAATTTCACACAACCCTGAGTTATTTTACAAAACAAGAAAGAGATACCATCCCCTATATCTTGTGTTACATTGATGTGAGACCTTGTTCGATGGTTTTCTCTATACGTAATATTGAGTCATACCATTATACAATCTATAATTAAACCATTTTTAATTTGTACAATCATATATAACCTAGATGTTATATTAGTGGTTATGAATATCATTGATTAATGTATGAAAATATATGTTTATTGTTATATATGATTAATTCATATTTGAAAAACTAAATAAGAAATTAGTCGAAGAACAAATTGAAAATTTAAAATAAATTTTTATAGAAAACTATTTGTATTCTCATGATGCTATTTTAGAATAATAAATAAATTTAATCACAATTATTTAATTATAATAATTTAATATTTATGTCATATAGTCAATATATTATAATTAATATTCATCCAATAATTTTTATAAGCATAATATTAGATAATTTCCTATATTTCACATAAAAACCAATATTTTAAAAAGGCCTTTTTACCACATTTTAACGGTGAACCTATTTAAAATATTAATTATTACACTTTTATGTATTTAATTTGATAAAATAAACTTTATTTTTGAATTAATAATTCCATAAATATATTAGGAATAATTATTTTTTATTTTTTCAAGAAAAATCATTTTTAGTGGATTGTGAAACATACTGTTTTTTATTTAAAAATGACTATTTCAATAAAATAATTATTAATGATAAATTATATTAGAATTTTTTTCAATATTCATTAGATAAATTATAAATATATTAATAAAATATAGTTCATTATAATAAATTTACCTTTTTTAATTGAATATTAATATATAATTATTATTAGACAAAATTTTCTACTAAAACTAGTTAATCTATATATCTACGAGATTCACATTAATCCTAATAATTCCCCTTATGTGATTTGAATTTTGAAAATACTGTATAATACATTTTAATCAATATAATGACTGTTTTCTAATTATATTTTTATTATTTTTAACAAAAAATATTATTGATAATGATTAAAATAAATTGCAGTGATTATTGTGTAATTAGACTTAAAAATGGATGAAAACCCTTTGTTTATAGGCCCAAATGACCTATCAAAATTCCCATCACCCACCAGCTAGAAATTTTTCAACCATAAAAAATTAATTCATTATTTTTGGTGGGTTTTTATAAATTTTTTGTTATGAACATGGGTAAATGTAACTTCTTATCATGAATACAATGAATGCCATTTTCCTTCACAATAAAAGGCCACCACTAGTACCCTTTCCCCACACCAATCAGACCTCTAATGTTCAACGAATTTTTTCCCAAATGGCCTTCCAAAATATTTCCCACATCCTAGAAGTCTCATTTTGGGCAGAATACAATCCATTGTTTCATTTAGGTTTAACCAAATGATATTACCCGATTAAAAGGTAATGTATTATATCAATCTCTCAAGATTTATTTCCATTCTCCAACCCCTAAAACCTCCTTATTATTTTGTTATATAACTACCCCAGTATAATTAATATAATACAATGTCTTGATGATTAGGTTTATAGATATACATACACACCCCATTATCTAATGGGTAGTGTACATTACGTGTCAATGTATGGAGAACTACAACCTCACAGAAAGATAATTGTTAATTTTTTCCCTATGACCTCTCATGTTGGCCATTATGATAGACATACTATTTATATATATCTTATATGATATTTATTATGTATTCACACTTCTATATTTATTTTATTCACCTAACATTAATACATTACATTTTACCAATATACGATAACATTGTATGTTGATTTGTGGACTAAAGCCCCAAAAGGCATTGTGATTCATTCACACAAAAAATGGAACATATAATGGATTGTTTTAATTAATAATATGATGCATTATAAATCAATATGATATTCATGATAGAATTTACATTCTATATATATTTATATATATATCATTATCTTTATTACTCTTTCATACACTTAAATAGTGATTACATCGTTTGTGGACATTTGGACTATGACCTATAACACATGATGTGATTTTTTTACATCCAATAATAATTTATATAAGAATATATGTTTAAATAATAAGATATTTTTAATATAATTTTCATTTTGGAATAAATTTATATACTTATATTTCGTTCCAAAAATGATTACTTTAAAAGGGTATGTTACTCATTTATAAGTATGACCAACCACCCCAATGATTGTATCATATTATCAGTATCATAACCCTTATTAATTATGGATTATAAAAGTATGATCAAGGTAGAAATATTATAATTATTTCTGGGTTATTATTTTGGAGATGTTATATAATGATCCATATGACAATAGTTTACCAACAATAGTAGTTTTGACACATAAACTATATTTGGTCAAAAACACACGATATAAATATAAGTTTTTAAGTAGTTGTACACAACTTGGTAATAAGTGAAATTAAATTAATTATTAAAATTAAAATTGTTCTTATGAATGTATAAAATTAGCATACATATATTATTCATGGATTTAAAGGACATTCATATGTAGGTAAATTAAAGGTAATTCATTTCCATTTTACTTTTTACATTCATGAGATAAATGTCATGATCACTCTTACATCTTTTGTGTGGTGGATCTACTATGTATTAATATATATTATGTATTGATTTAATTTTACTATATATTATGAATGAATTTAATTTAATATTACTGTTTCTTGATGGTTATAATTTAAAAATCTTTCAAATTTGTAAGGGATACATTCGAATGCTTAAATATTTTTTTTCCTAATGACTAATGCTAAAAATCATTCAAGGAAATTTCCATCCGAGGTAAGTATATAACCATTATTATATAAAAAATTCATTATCCTATGGTTATTCATGAAATATTTATGTATTGGTATAATTTTTCCAATATTTGGTATGTAACAGGTTTCAGATAATGAGTGTAAGAAATCCTGACATTATTTCTCTCTTTAGTCAGAGAACCTATTTTCTTTTACAAACATCATTTAAATAAAATGTTTACTAATCATTTCCTAAAATAATTTGTTTAAAAAATTGTTACGTTTTTTTTTGTTTTACAAATATTCCATTCGAACTTTTCATGTCTCATTGCGAGCAAGGATTTTTCTATAATTTTTACTATAAAAGGAATATTATTTTTTCCTTATAAGAAATGTAAATATTCATCCCAATTATTTTTTTGAATCATCATTCTAAGTGGTAAAATGTTAATTTTTAATGAAAAATATATTCAACAGTTTTACCAAAAATAACATGTCATTTTACTCAATAATATTACTAAAATATGTTATTTTATTTCCTCATTGAAAAATTCACTCTATATACACTCCACATGGGATTTTTTTGGAATTATTATTCTCCTTAATCATCATCTATATGGCTTATGATTTATTTGTCCAAGGATATAATATAAATTCTCTTTCGTGATTTATTTATTAGTCCCCTTGAAATAGTTAATATTTTATAATCATTGAACATTAAATTTCTCGTAAATTAACCATTCCATTTATCATTTATATTTCTATTTCATAAACTATATACTATTTTATATGCCGTGTATACATTTAATTTTATTAAACTAATTTGTATCTTATACTCCAAACAAATATTATATATTGAACATTGGTAAATTATTTATTTGATATATGGATAATGTTTTGGACCAGTATGACCTGGGAGGGACATGTTATAAACAACCCCTCGTTGAATCCGCATTCTCATAGGATAAGTCATCTGGCTAACCTCCTTAGATGGGTCCTTACCCTACATTTTGTAAATCTTCTTTTGACTGGTTTTGATTGAAATGGTACCCTATATCTAGGATACATGGAATCCAATAATTAATAATTTCCTTCTTTTATATTATGATATTATTCATCTCTGATATTTTTCATTGACATATCTATGGTTGTGTTTTATTTTATGGATTCAATTATTATTAATCTATGAAATAATGAGTCAACATATCTATGTATATATTTAATTTTTAGTTCATTGAAAATATTAATCTTTGTAATTTTACTAACATTTTATACTGATATTTCCTTGTCTACTTAATTGATGGGAACGTATATCCAGGTATTTATCTTTCCATTTTGATTATTTCTGCTTATTCGTTATAGATTCAACTCTATTTTTCACCTACTAAGAATTTGAGCTCACCCTTATTATTTTTATTTACCTATTAATAAATGTAATGTATTATAAAAGATATACAGGGAATTACTAGATGGATTAGAGTTACCATTAAGGTTACTTATTTAGAAATAATAAAAAGATAGTATATTGTTATCAATGTATTAATTTTTACCGAACCCATTTTTGTATCATGTTTACTAAGAATACTATATGGATTCATAATTAAAGAATAGATTCATTGGAGTCATGATAATGTATTTAGAAATAGACATTGGATATAGTTATATGTGACCGGGTCGCTATATATGGTATCAAAGGTAGGTTTTGTATAAACCATTGGAATATGATTTAGAGAAAACTAAGTTATAGAAGATGACCATAAGGTATAATTATTAGAAGTATAAATGAAATCCTTATAATTTTTTAGTGGTGCATAATAATTATTTCTTCATAGAAATACATCCATGTTTGGATATTACATGGGCATGTTGTTCTGGGATAGATGTACCTATGAGTGACATCTTCGACATGGTGTTTCATGCATGACTCAGGGTAACCAAGTACACAACAACTGGCCTTACTGCACACCTAGTTCAACACTCCTGGGGGTATTTAAAGGATTATACACATTTTATTTACTAAAATATAATGAATGATATTGATACACAATAATTAATCATTTTGAAAACTATGGATTTGGAGATAGAATATAAGGATTCATGATTTAGAAATCAAACTGATGATATTAAATAGAAAATTACACCATGTAAGGCCGTATATGGAGATTAAATAGATGATGTATATATGTATTGAGGTTGTATTGAAATATATAGTAAAAATTCTATTTATATATTAACTTGATGTTAATGATCCTTATTATATTTATATTTGTAAATAATGTTAATATGGTTTCAGAAAAGGAAAACCAGTATGTTGGGTGATAACAAAAAAGTCAGGTAAGGCCACAGAACATGAACCCATGAACAAATCCCAATAAGGGTTTCAGGACAACCACTAACCTATCCAAGGTCCTTTTTAATTTTAATTAGTTATATTTAAAAAGTTTAATGAATAAATATTAATAATATACTTGTAATTACAATTTGGAGGACTAATGATTATTATAATATACATATTGAATTGTAAGATAGTTATGAAAAAATAGTTAGACTTATCACTCTTAGGATAATTTAAAATTTTATTTTAGTTATTAAGGAATAAAAAAATCAATATTTTTAATTAATTATTGATAGTAATTGAATTAATTTGAATTTGATCGATGCCCAACCAAATTTTATGATTCTTCATATGAAATTGAATTCTATAATGTCAGAATATTTCATTATATTCTTGGTGAGTAAAAGGATTACCCAATATTATTAAAGATTCTTAGAAATTATTTATTCAATACATAATGTTCTATTGAACCGATGTCCTTCTTAATCATAAATGATTTATGGATTTGTGGACCTAATAGATTTATTGATAATTCACATTTTATTGTGATTGATGACTATAATTCAGGATCTAAATATATATATAATTTCCCTATATGTACATATATTAACATTACATTAACGGTCTCCAATATATAGACATAGTTATATGGTAGTCCATGTTACCTTTTTCATTTCATTCTCTCTTTTTCGGAGGTTGTTCAGTGAAAACATAACATGTTGTGGAATTTAAATGATGGAAGTATAAAACTATCTATTACAAAGAGTAGGTTTAAATTATGAGGACTCAATTTAAATAATATGGTTATAATATAATTCCATTAAAAAAAAAAAGCAATAAAATTTTCTTGTATAGTGTGTGTGACACACATTACCATGTGTGTAATGTGATATTATACCCATATAAATTACAATACATTTACTATTTAAAATAGATTCTATGTTTGTTAATGCAAGAAACACAGAGTTGGCTTATGTTACATGTAAATGTGAAGTTCTTATATAGAATTCCTTACCTGAAAATGGGACCTTATTTAACGTCTTTCACTATTTTAAATATCATTTATTTCTAGGAAAAAACCTATCAATAATGAATTATTATTTAATACAATAATATATATCCTAGAAATTATAATTGTGGTTATGAATAGTATTAATAATCTTATGAATCTAAATGTTTTATAATAATATATTATTAATTCCTATGTAAAACATATGATTATAAATGAATATAAGATCCAATTGAATATTAATTAGATATTTTAAAAAAATATTTTCACAATGATGTTTTACCATAATAAAGAAAGGTGATTAAAATATTTTTAATTATTTTAATGGAATATATATTTTTTATTTATTCAATATTATATTTTTATATTAATTTAATATATTTCATAAGAATAAAATAAGAGAAAACCCTATATTTCACATAAAAAGCTATATATTTATTAAGGAATCTTTACCACCTTTTAATAGAGAACCAATTTTAAATCACAATTATTAATATTTTGTGAATTAAAATTGATAAAGTAAATTATATTTTTTTATTAATAATGTGCACAGTAATATTGAGTAAATTATGGGTATTTTAATGAGAAACTTCATTTATTATTGAATAGTGAATAATTTTCTCTTTTGGTTAAAATTTTTCTTTTTCATTTAAATAATTTTAATGTTAAATTCTATAATAATTTTTCTAAATTCTTAGTAGTTTCATTAATAAATATATTAATACAAATTAAAGTAATATTAAGAATTTATCGTTTTAAATTTAATTTAAAAACATAAAAATCATTTGAACAATTATCTATTGAAACTAGTTAATTCTTTTATCTGAGAGATTAACATTAGTTTATATTTTTTCACATATATGATTTTAATTTTTAAAATCCATTAAAATCCATTATAATAAATACAATATTTTAGTTATTATAAGATAAACTTTTATTTTAGTAAAAAATAATTTCTGAAGGATATTAAAATTATTTATCGTGATAAAGGTTTAATTTGGCATAAAATGGAATAAATCCCTATGTTTACAGAGAAAAATGAACTATCCAATTATACAACTACCATTTTCATGAAAAATTACATCGATGAAACCTATAATATTCAGTTTTAGTGATTTTTAATGTCTTTTTTTTGTTAATAACTTTTTAACACCTAACATCATTTCAAGAATACCATGTAAGTCATTTTCCTTCCCTATAAAAGGCAATCACCTTTACCAATTCCTCACACCTCTCCGACCTCTTATACTCAACCAAGATCTACCGAAATTTCATGCCAAAATCCCACTACTAGACCTAGATTCATCCCTTTTCCATAATACCTTCCTTGGATTCCTTTTTGATAAACCATGAGAACTTACCCGATTAAATGGTATTTCCTTTTCTAAATCTCCCTAGTTTAATTTCTATTATCCAACCTCTAAAATATATTTATTTGGTTATTGTGTAACAAAACAAGTATCCAAAATATACTACAAAATTTATATGCTTATATTCCAACAAATAGGTACCCAAACCTCAATTTAATTGGTAACAAATATAATGTTTCTTTGTATCGCAGACTATTACCTCGCGAAACGATTACTGTTCAAATATTCCCTAGCACCTCTCATGGAAGCCATTATGATTAAAAATATATTTATATATATTATACATGATATTTATTATGTATTAATACTTATTTAATCCTTTCATAAACCAAATATAATACCTTCTATTTTATGGTAACACTACAACATCGTTTGAGGAAGTCTAGACTACCGCTGTGTCAAAGATTTTTGATTCATTCACACTAAACATAAAATATATGAAGGATGGTTTTAATTATACATAGGTGACAGAAATTGTATATAAATTATATTTATTAAAAATTATCATTATATATATATATATATTTTTTTGTGTGTATATATTTTTCAATATTACCCTTTCACACACTTAAAAAGGGATAGTATCCTTCGTGGACGCGTGGACTACTACCAACTCAACATTATGTGATCCCATTTAAATCAAATAATTAATTATATAAGTATATATTAATAAATATTATGATATTTATTATATAATTATTGTAAATTAATAAATTTATTTATTTATCTTCTTTCCACAATGACCACATAAAATTGGCAATGTAACTCTTACATATGTATGGCATATTATCTTCTTGATTTTAACTTATTACCATTTTGATAAACATATATAATTATTGATTATATAATTGTAATTAATTTAAAAATATTAAAATTATTTCATGTTTGTTATTATGGAGAAGTTATATAATGAACCATATGGCCACAATAGACCAACCACTGTAGTTTTCACACATAAACTAGATTTTGTAAAAAAAATAACGCCTGATGTAATGTCACAACCCGTACTCCAGGGCCCGTATCGTGACTACCCCATGTCTGCCTTCAATAGGCCAGGTGCTGGCGACTAGCACCAAAGGTGTAAATCCCTAAACTATGAAGGTATTTACTTTGTAACTGCAAACAAACACCTGAGAGTACACAACATGAAGCAAAACACTATGTAAAAACTGTATAAAAAAAGAAGTGCTGAAAAACAAAGGGGCCAGAAATACAAGCCCAACAGTAACGTACAAGGAAACAGAAAAGTACTAGTACAACCGAATGTATGTAAACAACATATGGATCAGCCACCAGAAAACCCTACGTGAAGGGTAGGTACAAATATCCTCCTTAGCTCTCCACATCAGTATGGATCCTCTGTGTACCGAATCGTTGTATGGTCTGCCTCCAGGTGTCGTCCAGACCTGCTACACTTAGCCTCCTTCAGCATTGTATGTCGTCTACAACCAACACAATGAGGCATGGGCAAAGCCCATGCATGGGTGAGTATAATGATACTCAGTAGGGACCCTAAGACCCAAAAGGTCTCACAAATAAAGCAAGGATAGACTACAAGGTATGAAATCAACAGATAACCCCACTTTGGTATATGCCCAAACATATACCGAAGTTATCAAATAATCCATCTCAGTCATGAGGAAAACACAAAGTTACTGAGTCTGCTCAAACCAGGTTTTTATTTCAGTGGTAGTATCATGAATCATTCTCAGTCAAACTTTCGAAACCTT
This sequence comes from Viscum album, assembly GCA_963277665.1. NCBI lineage: Eukaryota > Viridiplantae > Streptophyta > Magnoliopsida > Santalales > Viscaceae > Viscum > Viscum album. The sequence continues at coordinate 1,380,562,944 of OY728126.1, forward strand.
GGATGCTAGAGTTCTCTTCCTCTATTGTGTAATGTGGGCCTGTCACGTCACACAAAGGTGCTTCCCACTATCCTGGACTACTGTGTTACTCCTCCTGTCAAGTACCATAGGTCTGCTGCACTCACATAAATGTGCTCCCAACGGTGGTTCTACCGCATCACATAGAGGAATTCCCCACTGTCGATCTTCCACGCTCTCACAGAGGCACTCCCCACTGGGCTAGTCAAAACACTTCGAGTCGAATCGGTCAGTATTCTTCAGGTCTCAGCCAGCTACATGGTCTCTGTACTCTGCTCGCTCGTCTCTGAGAGAATCCACTTCACAAGATACAAGTTAGTACTCCAACTATCACAAAGTCATGTTTAGAAGTTTATAAAAGGTTTGCCTCGTCATAGGGGTCCCAACCCAATAGACGGTGCGTCAATTGGACGCACGGTCTGTGAGTTATTGGCATTTCCATCCCTGGGGCTTAGTTGGATTTAGGTTCAATCCAACCCAACCGTACACCAATTGAATCCAAACTTCAATTGTGTTATTCTGAATGAACGGTCTCGCTCCATGATTTCCATCGCCAATGGAGGATTGTGAATCAGACACCCGTAGCCCAAATTATGGATGAAAAGTTGAAATCGGTTCAAATGGGTCTGGGTCCGGTCCGGCCGAGTAGGAACAACCAGACCCGACTCGGTCTGAGGGTATGAACCGGTCCAAGGGGGATTCCAGGCCCATGGGGATGACCTGATCACCGAAGGAGGCTCGGCCCTCGATGGTTTCGGACCTACGGCACGCCCAAGCCACGTCCATGGTGGAGGCCTCATGCCCTATTGATTCCTGAACAGATAAACCGTTAGGGTGAGAGCCAAACCAATGTCAGGTGGCATAGGTCCAAGTCACGCTGGAACCAGTGGGGTCCTACTCCTCCCATCTAGCCAAGCGGTCGAGCACTCCCGCTCCGCCGATAGTCGGCCACCTCTGCTCTGCCACCACGGCCCACCCTAGCCACAACTCATTCCTCTGAGTCGCGCAACAACGTCGTGCCCTTCTGCCCATCTGGCGATTGCCCATCTGTACTTCCATGGCTAGGGGCTGTAGATTCTACCTTTTGGTGGTGCAACGACACCGTTCCCGTTCAAAGACCCGCCAGCCCTATGCCACCAGTTTCCTTCGCGACAGGCCTGACACCAGCCGTCTTTGCTCCGCCATGGCCCAATGGTCGTGGTACACTCTTCCAGTGGTGACGTTGCGCTACTTCCGTTGTCAACAGGTGATGAAAAACAGAGGGGGGGGGGGGGGGGGTTGTGCCATGTTCGTGTGGCCCGCACCCTCCACGTCATGATGATAACAATTGGAAAATCATAAACCACGATTTAAAAAGACAAAACTGGAACAAATTCAATTTCAAATCCCCTACCTCATATATTTGTTCATTGACGATGTCGCGGAATGGCGGACACCTATTCGTTTACGTCTGAAATGAAGAATCCGAGGATGGTTTCAATAGAGTTCGTCAAGGATGGTGCTCCCTTATTTGTTCCGGTCGAAGAAGGAAGAAGGTTTTTGTCATCAGCAGATGAAGCGCTCTTCATTATTCGGTGGTCGTTCTTCATTGGATAGTTCTTTCCTCCTCAATTCTCCCTGCCAAAAAAAATGATACCCACAAAAATGAAATAATAGATTGTCGATTATTTTAATTTTTGGCGTGAATTCAAATCGAGAAATAATTAATGGGGGTTCCAATTAATTAATTTCTATTATTAAGCACAAATTAAGTAAGGGAGTCCAAGAGGATTAATGGGTGGTGGGTCCATAAATGGGGAGTTCATGGGGTTTCACCCTCGGGTGGTCCCACCACATTAATTGATAAGAGGTGTTTAGACCTTTGGAGGGCCCCACCAATATAAACACTCATGGGAGGTTGTGGTGTGGTGGCCCCACCTCAAACCTCCTCTTGGAGGTTTTATCCAACAAATAAATATATACTACACAAATTATTTTTATTTCATTTATTCTAAAAAACATCAAAAACTAACACTCATTTTTTACTAACTGTCATCGAGGTGCAAGTCTTCTTAAGCGAATACTGGCACTGCATGTTCAAAGGTTCCCTCATATTTAAATTCTGAGAATCGGTTCAAAGGTTATAAAATCCCACTTGTACTTTTACTGAACATACCTGAACAAGAATTCATAAATTGATTCCGGGTGCATGGGGTCTCGCAATCAAGAACCATAAATTTTTGTGGACTTCTAAAAATCCCTTGTATTTATGAAAAAAAAATCACGGAATTTTCGGGTCTTTACATGTAAACGTAATTCTTTATGTAGTTTTACACAACATAGTAATAAGGTAAAAAATATAATAAAAAATATGAAAAAGGATTTTAATCATGGATAAAACTAACATAAGATTATTATAGACTGATTTAATAGACCTTCACTCGAAATAAATCACAATGTAATGAATTTCCATCTCACATTTTACATCTGTGAGTTAAATGAAATGTTCACTACATAAATAAATTAAGTGGTGTATCTACTACATATTATTATCTATTATGTCATGAATTCCTTGTCCATAATGTTATTTAATACATTAAATTTATAGAGTTCTTTTAGGAGTTTATAGAATATAAATGATTCAATGTGGTATGAAACAATTTGGAATTCATAAAGATTGGTTTCATATAGACTAATCATTAAGATATTTAAATGGAATTTACAATAATGGAAATTATATAACCATTTTTCAATTAAATTTTCAAAACATTGCATATTTATATTTCCTTTTTATGTAAATTAGTTAGAGTTATCCCCACAGTTAATTATTGAGAAGTATGAATTAAGAATTTATGTGGTGATCAATGTGTTCATTTATACCATGTAAATTTATGTATCTTGTTTGCCTATAATATTAAACTGATAGTTCCATTAGGGATTGATTCATTGTAATCATATATATTCATTTAGTATCCTATGTAAAGACCAGATAATTTCCATGTAAATGATTTTACTTATTTTGGGATTTTTACGAGTCTAAAAAATTGACAGAGCACAATTCCGAGGCCCGGTGTGCCAGGAATGAATTTGTGAACATTTATTCTAGTACGTTCAGTAAACATGCTGGTGGGGTTTTCTTTCTTTTTACTTATTTATCGGATCAAAAATATGATGGCACCGTTGAATACGGAACACCAGGAATCATGTAGAAATGGCTAATCTTAAGCCAGCAAGAGATGAGCGGAAAAGTTAATTTTTGGAATATTTGAGGAAAATAATAAAACAATAAAAAATAATTATTTTATTCTTTATCTATGTTTCATTGAATAAGGAAATACTATAAGGCATCAACGATGCGGTGACCAGAAGCATTAATGAAATACATGGATAACATGTATTCCGCAATGTAACAGTGAATTTAATGGTGTAAAAAAGACAGGATGTTTCATAAATAGAAGAACGTAATGAAGTGGAATCATGTAATTATAGAAACATTGTATTGGGGTTTTATAAATAGTTATACATGTTAGGAAATATATGGAGGATGTATTTCGGGGATTTTAGGGCGAATCTGTGACAAACTTCCACCCCAACGAAGAATGACGAATGACGAAGAACATCTTTTGAATTTCAGAACAGGGAAGTTTCATCGACGTCGTAAACCCTTGAGGATGAAAATGAAAAAATATAAGTCATATAATGTAGGGGTTTATTCCCTATGATGATTTCCTCTAATCATGATCATGAAAAATATAATGAACATAGACCAACCGACTAACTAGTTAATACATGTCTCTTCTAATCATGCAGATAGTTGTTGCGAGATCATAAATTCTAGGATTATCTTTCCTTTTGTTATTAATAATTTTTCATCATGTTTAATATGCTATTGCGGAGGGTGGGAGCCAAACCTAACAAGGATCAGAACCTTCGCTAAACTTTTTCTTGGTCCATTCATCGTGGCAGCTCAACAAATGTGGTGTCAAGGCATTTGAGGTCCGTGAAATGATGATGAAATTCCTCTTGTATGTGGAAACAACCGCATCCATTACATGATGACGGTGGCCAGCAGTGGCGGGAGGAGACCCACAACAACCTACTATGGGCGATGGAAGGAGGCACGCCGTAATGCGTCGTGGTAGCCATAGGCAGCCGACATAAGCCGGCAGGGCAGGAGATGGGCGGCACCCACACGTGCTGCCGGTGGGAGCAGCCATAGCCAGTGGGCCACGACATGAGGGAGAGGCAATGACCTCGCGCCACAACAGAAAAAATGGCCCCACATATGTGGGGCCAGCTGGGTGATGTGGTCCACCTTCATGCAGATAGGGCTGGACGCAGGCCGACCGAATAGGCCAGACCCGCGGCCTAGCGGGCCATCACGGGTGGGCCGAGCCAACCGTAGCCTGGACACATGAACTAGTCGGGCCGACCCTAAACAAGCAGACCCCTTGGAACCAGTCAGTCCATTAATGGGCCAAAGTTGGGTGGGATTAGGCAGACCCCTGGGTTCGTTGCGTTAGCCCTACCGAAACAAGTCAAAAACAGCCAAGACCCAACCGACCACCGAATAAAGAAACACATGTGATTATCGAACTGAGAATCTGTTTGACACACCACCAGTTGTGTTGGTACCCTTTTTGGGAAGCATTGTTTTTTTGGAATATTCTAATATACCCGACCTAGATGGGCTGGTCCGATGTGTGATCAGCCTCATTTCACGAAAAGGGTTGTAACTAATAGACTGAGTGCCTGATCGATGCGCCATCTTGGGAATAAGGATACTTGTGACAAGGTGGTCCATTAGATATAATTTATGTGATTTTAGATATATTTTTATGAGAGACCAAGATTTTATGTGACTTTAATCTAACCCAGTACCGTTTTACACAAGTGCCCATATCTCACAGACCGAGCATCTGATCGAGCATTGGTCTATCACTTTTGGACCCCTATGATGGGGTGGTGCCTTGGGTATGTTTTTGTTGGGACTTTTTAATGGTTTAAATATGACTTATGGATTGAGAATCAGAGTCATTTAGGGATCAGTCTTGTTTCCTTCGATAATCCAGTGGCTAATTGTGACATGAAGAAAAAGGGAGACCAATACATGTGAACATCATAAAATATAGAGTGGGATTCTATACATGTAAAACTAATAATCACTACCTTTGTACTAGCGACCAATTCATTCCAGCACCAAGGACCAATACTGGTTAGCACTAGTGACCAATTCGGGTCAGCACCAATGACCAATATGGGTTGGCACCAACAACCAATATAGTTCATCATCTAACAACCAATATGTGTCCCCATACAGTGAATTATATAGGTCAACATTAGATTTACTACGGATAGGATAATATTGCTTTACATCTAGATATCCCTATCCTAGTAACCTTGACTTTATATCGTTAGTGTGATCAGTCTCTTTTTCTTTGTGCTTCATGATTTAGATCAGACTGGTGATATTACCTTTTTGGTATATCTTGTGATTTTTTCCTCTGAGGATTACTGAGAGTCCTTCAGGGGTCTTGGAGTCCATACTAGTTATTGTTATACTGACCACTTCATGGGGTCCACTCAGACAAGTGTGTCTGCTATCGACTACTCATGCTCCAAGGTAGAGTTTTGGTGGAACGTGACATGGTAGAACTAGGTACAATGGTTTTAGTCAAGATCCCCTTATATGACATCGTAATTATATCTAATACCCTCCATGTAGGGATCCTCGGTAGATGCGACAACTATTTACATTCCATTAGTTTATAGGGTTTGTATTCTGGGCCACTACTTTTAGTTTACAGTTGTACTTATGGTTGTACATTAATTATATGGATCTTACGATAAATTTTTTGGATGTATACTTCAGTTACCCTTTTGGGTTTTTAGAGATCTTTATGGAAATGCACTCTCTATTATGGAAGATATTTCATGTGCTGGTCTCCAACCCCTGGCCTATGGAAAGTATGATAGGGTTAGTCGCATCCGGGCCCCATGGGATGGGTCGTGGCATTATGGTATCAGAGGGTGGTCTGTTCTACTAGAAGAACTAAGAGTCTACATTTAATGATAAAATGGTGAAATGTGTCTTTTTTAGTTTTTTAGTATAGAGAGACTAGTGTTGGTGCGGTGACCGACTTATACTTACACTAGGAACATGCATTATGTTATCCGACTTGGTACATGAAAACAATTGTTGCAATATTTTTGAGAATTTTTCTTGATATTTGTTGTGTCATATCACCAGGTATAAAATATTAACCACGGAGAACCTGTTTCTTAAAGGATTCCTCCATGACGATGCCTTACCATGATTCCTATAAGATATCATGTAAGTGGCCCACCGAGCAACAAGGCATCAATACAAGGACCATTTACACTTATGGCACCTTCGAGTGGTGTACTACCATCCCCACCACCCATTGAGGAGAAGATGCTTCTAGTGAATCAGGCATGCAGGCTGAGCATGTTTCTTGTGTTCTAGAGAGAGAGTGGCCTCTGAGGTTTTGAGGCGAGACAAACCCCCAGGAAGCAATGGACTGGATTGTGGCAGTTTCGTGGGTTGTGCGCTTAGTAGATACACCCATCAAGAAGATGGTGATCTTCGCCACACGTATTTTTCAGGGATCAATTGGACAATGGTCGAGCTCAACACTTCAGGTGCATAAGGAGATAACCCTTACCTAAATGGAATTTGAGAGCATTTTATGGTGGATTTCATTCTAGTGACACTAGCTGTAGGCCTATTCAAGAGATACTGCATATGCATTGGGGCGGAAAGACTATGGATAAATACTGGATTAGATTTACTACCCTCTCTAGATAATCCACCGTCATGGTACAAGACCCTTACATCAAGTATCATATCATTGATTAGTGGGTCGATGAGAGATCAACGTTGTGACATTTTCTTTCTGCATCCCGACGTAGTATGGGGTGCTAGAGTGCACTATGCTTATGTATATCTTCTTTTCCAAGAAGGAAATGATAGTGATATCTTATACTAGATGATAGGTAGAAAATTCATCTGTAGATGGCAGTAAACATATGGGGAAAAATCCTAAGTGGGATAGACCTTCTGGAGGAAGACCCCGGAATGTAGGGTCAGAGGTACAAGGCTCGAGTGGCCAAAAGAGCTAGCGGTGAGGCAAGATATATTATTCCATTGGGTGATAGGGTCAAAAAACTCAGGTCTATCCGAATCCACATGTGATTGATCGGCAGAGGGTGGAGGGGCCACAGAGGCCGTGATAGTGTAGGAGCATGAGCAACAGCCATGCGCTGAATGGGGTAGGGGATCATGGTGTGTGGACGTAGGTGGTTCTGGTCACCTTGCACCACCACCAATACCCTTAGGAAAACAACAATGAGCTCCTGGTGCAAGTGTATGGGGAAAGACCCAACTATATGTACTAGAGGCCCATGATCCTGACATCCCTGAGATAAATATGAGGTATGATCTGTATCTTTTATACTTTAGCAGTAGTGCATATCAACACAGGTTCTAGAAATTCATTCATGTCCACAAACATAGTTTGGAACTATGAGATTTCAACTGAGCATTAAACTCGACCATTCCATTTGGATAATATTATTGGATAAGATATAGTGGTCACACACTGGTACTGACAGTGCGATCTTACTCTCAGAGGAGAGAGTTTCAGATAAAATCTTCTAGCAGCGGCATTGAAGCCATACCACATCATTTTAGGGCTGGAACTGCTATCAACAGTTGACACACATATTTACTACGTGAGATGTACAATTAGATGTACCTGTTCTGATGTAGGACAGTTTTCCTTTGTTAGTGTGAAGGAAAACAGAGCAACATGAGATGAACTTGCGCTCAAGTGGGTGAAACCGATTACATATCTACTGGATTATATGAACTTCGACATAGATGATGATGTGATTCCACAGTTCCCATCAGTAGTGGATGAGTGTGTGGAAGTGTTTCTTGAATATTTCCCATGACCACCTCCTTATAATGTGGTATATTTCGACATTGACATGTACCAAATATCATCATTGATATCTACACCATCATATCTGATGTCCCCTGTGGGGCTCCGAGAGATGAAGGTACAGTTGTAGGACTTATAAAAGAAAGGATTTATAAGGCCTAGTGTTTCTCCATGTGCATCCCAAGTGTTATTTTTGAAGAATGAAGATAGAAGATTGAGGTTATTCATGGACTTTCAGCACCTAAAGCAAGAGTCTATAATGATCATGTATCCTCTAACAAGGATCTATGATCTCTACGACCAGCTGATGGGAGCATGATGGTTTTAGCCGATAGACCTTAGAGCATGCCATCATCAGCACTAGGTATGGGACGAGGATATACTAAAGAACATCTTCAGATGTCAGTATGTCCATTACGAGTTCTAGGTGATATCTTTTGGAAGGAAAAACACTCCAGAAGTGCTCATGGGGATCATGAACCGGATCATTCATCCATTCCTCGACCACTATGTGGTGGTCTTCATCGACGACAACTTGGTGTACTCAACTTCCGAAGAAGATCACGTGGTACACTTGTGGACCGTCATGGACAAACTCTGGGAGCACCATTTATATGGGAAGCTCTTGATTTGTGGGTTCAGGATACAAATATTCATCTTCTTGGGACATGTCATCTCAGAGGATGATGTTGCAGTAGATCTAGCTAGTATCAAAGAAGTACAAGATTTGGAGCCTCCCTTGTGTGTTACTGAGGTGTAGAGCTTCCTTGGATGAGTAGGCTACTATTGGTGGATTGTAACTGATTTTTCTAGAGTAGTAGAACCTATGAAATTATTTAGGTAGAAGGAGACACCCTTAATATGGAAAGATAAATGATAGTAATACATTCAACACCTGACCGAGAGCAGGACTAGTTCTCCCATTCTGAGGTTTCCAGAGGAGGGAACTGACTATGTGGTTTATTGTGATGCATCAGGGATCGTAATCGTTTGCATCCAGATGCAGGATGATGTAATTACTGGTTATGGATCATGATTGCAGAAGCCTCATGAGTAAAATAATAAAACTCATGACTTGGAGTTGGAAGGAGTAGTATTCACACTGATGTTGTGGATACAATACATTATGGGATAACGATTCATTGTTTGCTCATACCAAAAGAGTCTCATATATATATATATATATCTTCACACAGAGAGATCTTAATCTGAGACAATGATGTTTCCTAGGGTTCTTCTTGGATTATGACTTTGAGATTGACTATACTCTGAGGGATGGGGAACTTAGTGGAATATTCACTTATCCAAAGATCATGTTCATAGCTACTGAACGAGGATTCATAGTAGTTATGCTTGATAGAGATATCCTACCTTTATAGATAAGATATATTATACCTTCGGTATATGGTATATTCCCTTCCAATAATTCAGTGAGTTAGGTTTGTGCTACTCTGAGAAAGTAGTTGCGAGACTACACATGCACAGATATCCTCAAGCCATGCACCATATTGAAATTCTGAAGGTGGCGAGGACACTATCCTTTTCAGAGGATGTATAGTTGTACTAGTGGATATATGAGATGAGGTGCTAAGGGGGTTCCATAAATCAAGCCTTGGAAACAAATCAAGGCATGATAATGATGTATCAGGACCATTGGAGTTAGTAATTGTTGCCAGAGATGATGAAATATGTGGCATATTTTGTTTCTCAATGCCCCATATTCCAGTATGTTATGGTCGGGCACCATTTACTAGCTGAAATAGCCCAAACCCTTGACATACCTTAGTTTATGTGGGAAGGGTTATAGATTGAATTCATGATGGAGTTACCACATACATCTAGAGGGAACGATACTATATCGGTGATCATTGACCAACTCCCCAAGTCAGCCCACTTCCTTGATATTCGAGATAAGGGTTCATTAAAATGAAAGGTGCATCTCCACGTTCAATAGTTTATGCTACTTCATGGGGTGCCTTCGGCGATAGTCTCCGACCATGATGCAAATTTCACATCCCATTTATGGATATGATTTCTGCAGGCTTTCAGGAATCAACTTATCTTGAGAATATCTTTTCACTCGCATGAAGATGATCAAACTGAGTGGACCATCAAGACCCTGGAGGACATGAATCGTTAATGTATCCAATATTTTGGTCATAGATGGGAGGACCACCTACCCTTGGAAGAGTTCACGTACAACACAATATATCACTCCACCATTTCTATGGCCCCTTTTGAGGCATTGTATGGATGATCGTCAGATCTCCCATGTGTGGGACAGATCTAGGAGAGCCAGTTCTCATGGGCCCAGAGATGTTTCAAGAGTCCACTAAGAAGATACAGGTCATCCGAGAGTGGATGAAGAGTACACAATGCCTTCAAAATCCATATGATGATAGGTGATAGAGACCAACAGATTTCCAGGAGGGGTAACCCGTATTTATACATGTCTCCCATTGATGGGGACTAAAAATATTTGGCCATGGAGGCAAACTCTCACTGAGCAATATCAGACCATTGCTAATTTTTCATAGGATTGAAAAATTGGTGTACTCCTGGTCATGTCCACTATAGTTAGAGAGTGTGCATGACCTATTCCACATATCCTAGCTGAGGAGATACATTCATGACCCATCTCACACCATCGACCAGGGTGAGATAGAGATTGACGATGTAGTGAATTTTCCGGAGTTCGTGGTGGAGATAGAGGATTGTCAGGAGAGGGTCCTTTGTGGGTGGTTGATTCCTCTGGTGTGAGTACATTGGCAGCACATGAATCCATTGGAGAAAAAATTGGATGGATAGGCTCATATTAATTCCTAGTACCTCTCTTTGTTTGTGTATCCTTTTATGAATTTCAAGGACATAATGCCAAAAATAGGGGAAATTTTATAGACCAGGAAAAATCCATGTAATTCATTTAATTATTTGTGATTTTTACGAGTTTATAGAAATTGAATGTGTGTAATTACGAGGTCCAATGTGCCAAGAATAAATTTCAGAACATTTTTTCTAGTATTTTTAGTAAATTCGCATGCAATGTTTTCAATCTTTTGACTCATTTCTTGGATAAAAAATATAAGGGTACCATTGAATCCGAAATGCTGGGATTCACTTTGAAACAACATGACATCGTCCGGCGAGGGATGAGTGGAAAAATTAATATTTTGACTTTTTGCTAAAATTAATAATATAATTTTAAAAGAATTATTTTATTCTTTTCACTCCATTGTGTGGAGGACATCAACGTTGTGGGGCGTCGATGATGAAATAATGAGGAACGTTAATGAAACACATGGATAACCTGTATTCCACAATTTAACAGTGAATTTAATTGTGAAAAACAGTGACGTTGATTCATAATTGAAAATATGTAACGATACGACATCATGTTACTATGGAAACACTATAGTGTGGTTCAATAAATGGTTTGACATGTCTGAAAAAATGAGGAGTAAGGATTTTGTTGATTTTTGTGTGATGCCCTCATACACTTCCACCCTAATGATGAATATGTAATGATGAAGAATGCCTGTCGATGGTCGGAAATAGGAAGCGTCGTCGACGCCATAAACCATAGTGGGCAAACATGCAGCAATGAACGTCATAAAAGGTTGTGGGTTTATTCTATTTGATGATTTCCTATCTTTACTTTCATGAAAAATATAATGAAAGTAGACCAACTGACTAACATGTCGATCTACTGCTCACTATTCATGCAGATTGTTGTTGCGGGGTCTTAAACATGGGTATTATTATTCCTTTTGTTATTATTAATTTTTCATAATGCATAAAATGATAATGCGGAGGGTGCAAGCTGAAACCAACAAGCCAATGATTCTCTGCTAAACATATCATTGGTGCTTTCTTTGTTGTGGATCAACTAACATGGATGTAAGGAGTTTGAGGGCCGTGAAATGATATCAGCATTCTGGGGGTCCACAGAAACAACCGACAGCATGCCATTCCGGCAGCGGCTAGGGGTTTCTGGATGAGACCCGCAACAACTGACCATGGCTGGAGGATGGCAGCGCGACATCGTGCGTCGCAGGGGCCAAAGATGGTAGGCACAAGTTGTCTTTGTTGTTGATGGGTGGTGCCTGCAGGCACTGCCGGCGGTAGTAGCCGTGACCAGTGGGCCGCGACAAAAGGGGATGGCGCTAACCCTGCACCGCACCGCACCGCGTATCTTCATACTAAATGGCCCCGCATCCGCATGGCCAGCTAAGTGAAATGGTTCTACCTCAGGCAGACCAAGCAAGAAAAGGCCAGCCGAACGGGCCGAACCCACCACCAGTCGGGTGAGTGCGGGTGGGCAAAGCCCCACATGGAATTCCAATACAACCATGACCCAGGCTAGTAAACCAGTCAAGATGACCCCCATGGGACAGACCCATTGGAATGGAGATGACCCTTAACGGGATAGATTAGAGTGGGATCATGCAGACCCTGTGGCCCATTGCGTCAAGTCGACCTGGCCAAGTCAGTCTGATCCCAGATCCAACCGGCCCCAAATAAAGAAACAAATGTAACTATTAAACTGGGTTTCTATTTGACAAGTCATTAGTGGCATTGAGACGCCTTCTGGGAAGCTGTTCTTTTGGAATATTCCAGAGGGACTGAAAGAGAAGAGCTAGACTGAGGTGCGATCACCCCCCATTTCAATGAATAGGGTGTAACTAACAGATCGGTTGTACGATCGACGTGTTTTTTGTGGCGTAAGGACCCATGTGACAAGACGGTGCATTGGATATACTCTATGTGAGTTTTTATGGATTTTGACGTGCGTCCGGGGTTAGATTAGAGACAAATTTATCTGGGCCCTTTTTACAAATGTTCACATATATCACATTACATGAATCTGATCGAAGCATCATCTGTCACGTTTGGCCACTTGTGGTGGGACGATTTCTTGGGTACTTTTTTATGGGACTTCAAACCGGTTGAAATAGGACTGATGGCTTTAAGAGCATAGTCATACAAAGATTAGGCATACATCGAGTGTGAATCCAGTGGCTAGATGTGACCTGAAGAAGAAGAAGAGCAGCCAATACGGGGAAACATCATAAACACTAGAGTGGTATGATCTACATGTACCACTAAACTTCCCTACCTCTGTACTTGTGAACAATACATGTCATCACAAGCGACCAATATAGTTCAGTATCATAATATATAGAGTAGGATTTTCTAGATGTATGACTAAACATCCCTACCTATGTACTATCGACATATACGTTTCAGCACCAGCAACTAATATGGTTCAGCACCAGTGACCAATACGGATCAGCACTGGTGACTTATAGAGGTCAAATTTTAGTGGCCAATATGGGTTAGCTTACAGTGACTTATACGAGTTCTTAGTAGTGTCACTATAGTTATTATGATCTCTCTTTCTGGCTTGTCATCCCTATCCCATTACACTTGATGTTATACCGTTAGTTTGAGCTGTCCATTTTTCTTTGTTCTTTGAGATTTTGATAATGCTTCTAATATTAAATTTGTGGTATTTCGTATGATATTTTCCATTGTCAATTATTGAGATACCATTAGGGGTCTCATAGTCCTTACTGGGTCTTTTTATACTCACCCCGACATTGGCTCCACCCGCACATGTGTGTTTGGTGCAGACTACTGATGCTCCGAGGTAGACTTTAGAAGTACATGATTTGGTGGAGCTTGGTGTGATGGGAACAGTTGAGATACTCTTATTCAAATTCAGAATTATATTTACTACCATCTAGGTAGATCTCTAGGGATGATGCAACAATATTTTACATTCCATAATTGTCAATGTCTTGTATTCCACCGTACTGTTTTCATTTTACAGTTGTAATTGTGGTAGTATTTTACCCTTGGGGATTGTACCATACTTTTTGGGTTTTTACTTCAATTTCAATTTTTGAGTGTGTATTGATCTCTACATAAATTCCATCTCCATTCAGGAAAAGCCTTTAGTTTATAGTTTCCAACCCCTTGTCTGTGGAAGGCTGGTTTGGGGTAGTCACGTCTTGGGCCGGTGGGACGGGTCGTGACAGCATACACCGACTTTGGGCTATCTGGGGCTAGGGCGCTATTGAGAAATCCTTTTATATCCAAAAATAAGTACTCAAATAACATCCCCACATTAATACATTACGAATATAAACATTTTTATATATTAAATAAACTCAATTAATACCATAATTATAATCGTATCGAGACAGTACAAGAAGATGTAATATTATTACTAATTTTTTTCATCATGCACCTCCATCATATAAACTAAATTTTTTATTATATAATAACATACTATATCCCATAGGATAACATTTACTATCTATAATTTCTAACATATATCTATTTCATATTCCCTCAAATGTAAAACAATAACACAAATCTTCTATACAGAAGTCTACAACCTCGCGAACCGACACAACAAGTTTTCCATCAACAATGTCCCAGTTGGGTATGATGATTGTTATAAAGTATATAGATGATATAAAAAAATAATTATATTTATTGTGTTATTAAATAATATATTCTATTTTCCTTTCCAAAATGTAGGCTATATGAAAACATCACTCTTGTGTGCGGCAGACTACCACCTCAGAAAGCAATGTGATTAGTTCTTAAATAACTCATTACATGTTGGGTAATGATGATAAATTTAATGAATACATTTGAAATAAATTAAATAATTACAATATTCATGACACATTTATCATTATTAAAATATAATATATCAATTTATATATTAACAATTTACTCACTGATAAGTAATATGTCATTCATGTGCATATCGATTAACACCTTCACAATGAGAAGTGACACTCTTTTCATCCCTTGACCACATAGATTATATATATTATAGTATTAAAATAAATAATGTGTTATATAAAATAATATGATAATTTTGGAAAATGAAATATTACTCACCCCCTTTCCATAATGATTGCTGAAAAATGGAAACATTACTAGGGTGTATGTACGGCTTATTATCTCAACGATTATAATAAAATTCAATTATAAAAAATATATTTAAAAATTGACATTTAATTTATAAATAATTTTAAAATAAGATAATTATTAGAGTATAATTATTTTAGATAAGTTCAAATAATTACTTCTTTTACCATATTCACCATATCAAAGGCATTTCTGACACCTAAAACGAATATTATCAATTCATCTAATTTAAACCCAATTGATGATGCAATCAAAGAAAACATGGTGACAAGGGATATTAATTGTGTAAAAAACTTCAAAAAGTTTAATAATGATGTACATAATTATCATATGATAATTATTATATATTATAAATTTTTTACATGATAATGAAAACCCAGTTAATGGGACATTGCCTCAATTTACTTTAATGGAGGCATATTTTGTTGTTATTCACCTATATTATATTACAGGGTGTATATAAATCCCCAATGAATTGTTATATCCTGAATTTCCCTATTATCATGGTGTCTAATGTTTTCAATAATTTTATCCTTCCATGGGTATTACAAATAAAATTTTGTAATAGTGGTAATGATTTTAATTTTAGAAAAATATTCTTATAAAGTTCTCCCTCTATCACTTTTGGTTATATGAATTTTATATTAAAAATATTATAATAATATTTTTATATGGAAATCAATGATTTACAGATCAAATATTATTTAACTTTACATATTAGTTCAATGTTTCTTCAAAAGTTATTTTATGTGTTTTATACAGAACAATTTGATAAATGACAAATGAAATGTTATATTTTAAATATATATGGTGACAAACACTTTTTCCACATCCATTAACATTATTTTATTTCTTGTAATCCATTGGATGATTTCATGTTTTCTCCAATAAAAAAATAAAAATTATATATTAAAATTATTTTAGTCTTTCAAATGGATTTTACAGTAAAATGGTATATAAATACGTGAATGCTTATTTTATATGAGTTAAAATGATTATTCAAGAAGACTTTTAGGATGAATAACCTTAATATTATAATTTTTAATTCATGATCTGGGCCATAGAAATTTTTCATATTGGTTTCACCAAAATAAAACCCTATGAACTTGTTTTATCTATTATTAAGGGTATTGAAAAATACTTCTCAAATTCTTTGAGAAATAATTAATTAATCTATATATTTTTATTTGATATTGTTGTTACTATTTTTATAAATTATATTTTCTTTATCAATGATTTATGTGATGTTTTCCCAAGAGAACTAAATTAATTTTTAGTGTTTTTCTAATGTGTTCTGAATGAAATATTTTATTTTTTAAAGTAAATATAAATAATCAATAAATAATAATTATAATTCCCTTTACTAGCTGAAATTCCATGTATTTTAGACAGTAAATTCAAGTGATTTCATATTTATAAATGTACTAAGTATTTTATTCTATTTATATTATGTTCTAATATTTTTTGGCTTATCCTGGGGGTTTTTAAAAAATATCCCCATTAATAAAAATTTAGTATAGTAATGGATGTGGTTTAGTTGAATTTTGTAAAACAAATATGTATATAATTCTAGTATTTTTGTAAATATTTTCTCTCATTTGATAAATATATCTTGAGCTGATGTTTCACCATTGTATGGTATAATTTAATTTTTGAGTTGTGAACTAATTATCTAAAAATATTACACTAACAGTACCTTCAAATGTAAAATAATTTACTGTAGACATAAAAATAAGGAATAATTAATGTTTATGGTTGGATACTTTGAAAAATTCTCTAATATAATTCTTTATTCCATTCACCCAAAGTATAAATTCATATACTTATACATCCTCATTAGTTTTAGATTATTATGGAATGTTGATGAATTTGAATTATAAATAATTTCATTCTTTAATTATTATTTTAATTATACACTATCATGGTTCTTAATCATTATCATTCCATTAGAATCATGGAAACACATTGTACCCTTTCTACCCATCGTCAGTGCTTCCACATCATCATTCAATATATATATATATATTATAATAATATAAATGGATATATTATTATTCATTGGATAGTGATATTATTTATCACCATTACAAATGATATCTTGTTCAATCATTATAATATATATAAATATGTCATCTCATTCATTCCTCATTATAGAAATAATACTAACAATTTTTTGGTAATGAGACTCTTTAACCAACATCACAATCCAACAGTGGTATATTATTGTGAAATCATAATAATTAACAACTCCAGACACCTTATATTTTCATTTAATAGTATTCATATGTTAATATATATGTAATTAATTTAGGATCATTATATGTATGGTTTTTTTAATAACATTGATAACTTATTTATATTCCAAATAGAAATTTTTTCCTTTCAAAAACATATCATTAGATGGGTAGTTTTTTTTGTAATATTATTTTAACAAAATTCAAAATAAATCCAAATACCATAATGTCTAATGAAACATTATTTTTCCTTATTTTATAAACAAATTTATATGAAAAAATATTACCCATTGTAGAGTAGTGTAAAAAGGGGTTATAAAACCATCCTTCTTTTCCCGGATTGTAAAATATTCCCCACGTTAATATAATCAATCGAAATAATATCCATTCAAAATAAAAAATGAAATTTGATGAGACATACATGATTAATGATTCATAATGTTTCATTATTATCCACACATCCAATAAAAACATTGTATATATGTTTATGTGGTTGGTTTGGTCCATTTTAAGACACATCAATATTTAATGTGTTTACTAATATATCCTAACTTGAGATTATTACCCCCTTGAATAAAAGATACTAATTCTATACATAACACATGCATAATTTGGTATACACATTCTTCTCCCTAAACATATTTAATAAATTATCAATTTTTATCATACACTTCATATCTATTAATATATAATAAAATATCATCTATAAATACTATGAGAAATTTACCATGGCCTTCCCTAAAATCACTATTCAACAAACCTAAGATGATGGTTGGGAAATTAGTATATCCAAAATCGAATATGAATATATTCATAATGACATACAACATACAAATGACTATTTTTTTTTCTTACTTTATGAATCTTAGTTGATAGAATCCATATGGAATCACTATCATGGAAAAATATTTGGATTAGTGAATTTGGATAATCAAGTATTCAATCTTGTATTGATGAAACTTTTTCTAGACAGCAATAAACTTTCGTTTTTTGATATTCAACAGAAATATGAATTTAATAATATATCATCTTATGAAAATAATAATTTTACCCTAGAGTGATGCAATGGTTTATATGAATCCTATATTAATATTATTCTACTATTTACTCTACAATTAACGCATCTTGTATTTGGGACATTCTTTAGAGGGTCATCCAAATTGTGGTAGCACTATATATGTGATTATTCCAAAACCGAATAGTAATATCCTTTTTGAGAATATGAATTCATTTTTGGAAATAAAAATCATATTCCTGAATAATATGAACTAGTACTCCGCCCGTGCAATGCACAACACTATAAAATAATTCTTATTATTAACTATAGATTACTATTTATAAAATAGAATAGTTTATTATCTGTCTTCTTAAGAGTACTATTTGTAATAGATGTGAAGAAACAATAAAGTTTAATGTATTTTAATCACAAGTAAGTGGTGAATAATTATGAATTATTTGTGAATCTATTATGAAGACATCAGTATAAAATGTTAAATTAAGATACATCAATTGTAATGTGAAACAGTTTGGAATAGTCAAGAATGTAAACCTGACTTCAATATAAACTTCATATAGGAAAACAATATTATATACTATAAAAGGAAATGTTGAAGAGGAGTTACTTAATGGATAGTGTATCTAATAAAAAACTGATTTGATGTGGTATAATTATTATACAAAAATAAATTTTGTCCACAGACAAAGATGTTGTGATGTTTATACATGTAGTAATTTTCCAGCAAGTAGAAGATGTTCCCAATTCATTTCATCTTTTCCTCACCAATATAAGATTGGTTGGAATCTTCCTTGTCTAACAAATCATAAGAGTACTTGAATATGCAACATTAGAATACAACATAATAATATATACAACATAATTATACAGCATAAAAATACATGAATATGCCGAATTAAGTATTAATGTCACCGAGAAATGGACATGAATGAAATATCACATTCATATGGACATGAATCACACAACAGTACTTTATACATCCTAATATATAAATGGAAATGAATGAAAATAGCATTAAAAGTAGCAGCCCCCCGTCCTCATCCTCCCCTCCCCTCCCTCCCCCCCCCTTGGAGAACCTTTTCCCCCAGCACCCCTTCCCCCTGCCATAATCCTCCTCTCCCCTCCCCTACCCTCCATCCTGCCCAACCCCTCCCCTCCCATCCCCTCCATCCCGCCCCTACCCTCCCCTCCCCTCCTCCCTGCCCAACATTTCCCCCATTAGCCCCCTGCCCCTCCTCTCCCCTCCGCTCCATCCTGGCCAGTCCCAACCCCTCCCCTCCACCCTGCCCAACATTTTCCCCCCGCAGCCCCCAGTAGCCCCATCCCCCTGCCAACACCCTCCCCTCCCCTCCCCCTGCCCAACATTTTCCCCCAGCAACCCCCTCCCCCCTGCCATCACCCACCCCTCCCCTCCCCTACCCTCCAACCTGCCCCTCCCCTCCCCTCCCCCCTGCCCGACATTTTCCCCCATCAGCCCCCTCCCCCCTCCACCTCCTCTCCCATTACCTCCCCTCCATCCTACGTAGCCCCTCCCCTCCCCTCCCCCTACCCAACATTTTCTCCCAGCATCCCCCTCCCCCTGCCATCACCCTCCCCACCCCTCCCCTCCTAACCTGCCCCTACCCTCCCCTACCCCCTGCCAAACATTTCCCCCAGCATCCCCCTCCCCCTGCCCCTCCTCTCCTCTCCCCTCCCCTCCCCTCCAACATGGACATCCCCTACCCCCCCTTCCAAACAATTTCCACCAGCAGCCCCCTCCCCCCTTCCACCACCCTCCCCACCCCTCCCTTCCCATCCAGCTTGCACAGCCCCAGCCCCTACCCTCTCCTCCCCATGCCGAGCCTGTTCCCCCAGCAGTCCCTACCCCCTTCCATAATCCTCCCCTCCCCTCCCCTCCCCTCCAACCTACCCAACCCCTTCTTATATACTAGAATGTTTACATTACCAAAAAAATGATTGAAAACTGTAAAAGAAACTAATGTTTTTAATAGAAGATGGTGTTCCATTTGGAGCCAGACCCTTTAATAATTTCAGGTTTGTAATCACCTGAGATGTTAACAATAATATACACTAAAAAGTGAAACACATTATAGATAGGAAAGATAAAAGGCTGGTTAAAATATAAAGGTTTAAACATCCATAATGAATTGAAGTAGATGTTCAATGCTCATGTATTCTTCCAAACAATATCAACTAAACCTGCAATATGAAATTCACTACATGGATATGATTATCTTTCAATGGGAAATTTATGAATCTGAATATAACAGTACACAATTAAGAGAATATTTAAGTGAAATTTCATGCTACATAAAGATGAACTCTCTCGCATACCATTTAAGAGAGACTTCTTCACATACAATCAACTAAAAAAATTCCACGTGTTGGGTCCCATTGGTATGGGGACATCCCCTGATAATCCAATTCTGTAGATCGAGAGAATCAATGTTGATATGATACATAGTCAAGATACAAAATGAATAATCACCCCCAACACCAAAGCAATAATAAAATCTCTTTGAACATGATTAGTTTACAAGAAACATGTTTGATTACAGTAAAAAGTATATAATTTCATCCATATTCAAGATATTAAAAAATGTTAAACATATATTTTCATATTAGAGAACACTGTATAAAACAATGGTTAATCATGGATAAAAGATGATAAAATAAGAATTTATCAGTCAATAAAACCAGAGCTAATTGAAACCAAAATCTGAAACTATTTGAAATGGTTTTTTGTATCCTCCATCGATTTTCCATAATTGGAAGTTAAAATAAAGACAGGTCCTTACTCATGGTTTTATGTGAAGAAAGATTCAATTAATTCATAATTGAAAGAAAAAAAGAAGAATTCAGAGATGAATGCTCACAGTTCCAGAGGAAAGTTGTCCTTTCTGAACTCTAAATAATACTGAAGGAAATCTTAGCCATTCTTGTTCTTTCTTCAACTCCTTCTTATCTGAGAACATCCTTATGTCAGCGTCCTGGAAACCTATACCTTCATGAATAATGGCAGGCCCTTGAGTCAACTAATTTTTCATACCATGGTTTTACAATACATTGAGTTGTTAAAGAAAGCCTAAAAATTAGAGATGCTGCAAGGTGAAGGTTGTGTGTGGTTGAGTTAGTTGACCATTCACACGCAGTAGAAGGACCGAAGACGTTGGTTGACCAAGGCATCAATGTAAGGGAATTTTTTATTTCATAAAATCCTAACATGTTTCCTAAGTCTGTAATCAAATTTGTATGTGGTAAATTACTAAGAGACTCCAAGAGTATGAAACAACGGTTTAGCGTGGGAAACAGTTGGATACCAACATGCAACATAAAAAATAAACTACATGAACTTGCAATGCATCACCTAAAAATGTCCATAATATACGGTTGTTTTTTTAAAAAATTACTTGTCTAATCAGACACCGTATTTTGAACATGCATTTATAGATAAGTGAAATTATATCACTACTGCTATAGTAATGAGTTAGGAATATTAACAGGTAATTAATGTCAAACCTGTCCTTTGAAGAACTTGTGGAATCCAAATACCCACTGGCAAGTGGAATTCAAATTCCAATAAGTTAATTTCCCGAAAATTTCCTACAACAAAATGAAAGAACATAGACTATAATTTTTACATGAAGTTATAGATTAGTGAAATGATATCACTACTAAAAAAGCAAGGAATTAGGCTTATGAACAGGTAATTAATGTCATACCTGTCCTTTTAAGATTACGCGGAAGTGAATAACCGACTGGAAACTGGAATTCAAAACCCAAGAAGATAATTTCAAGGAAGTTAGCTATAGCAAACATAGAATATAAAATTAATGTCCTACAAGTAAATATTAAAAACAAAATTTGGAAATTGTTTCAAACATAACATGATAGAACATTCAGTGTAATATAAAACTTGAGTAATATAGAAATAAAATCATTTGACTATTGTAGATTCATGAATATAGGTTTCTGAATAGGTAAATTGCATCGTGACTGAGGTGAAAAGTAGAATCCGGAAGGTAGAACCTAATGGAAACCAAATTTTGAAACCAAAAAAAACTCAGGAATAGTCCACTGTAATCACATGTAGTAGGGGGTTAGAAGATTGGAAAGATAATTGAAACATAAAATATAAGAAATATGCAAAACCTACCGGGAACCGGTAATTGCCACACAGGAGAAGTAGGGGTTTTTGACACCCAGGAGCAGTAGGGTCTTGGTTCAACCTGTAATTGAAAAATAGTAGGTAGTAGGGGATGTTGAATTCCTATATAATTTATGGCCCCATAAAGATATAGGTTGAAAAAAACAATATTGTTTGTGGACATAATTTTGTAGATGCTTTTGTTCTATCTTCTCAAACATATCAAACATTATCAGATTTATAACACAACTAGTAAAGTAAGTAAATTTGAATAAAATCTACAAATTTAATCTCAAAAGATATCTGCAATGTATCCAAAAAAATAAAAAAAATACTAGTAAGTAGACATCAGAGAACAAACAAATAAAAAATCTAGTACGCATTTACACATAAAACCAGGAAGTAAGCGAAGAGAGGTTTCTACAAAAAAAATTCATAAACTAATATTGAGCCTGGAAGATTGATGGAGCATACATATGAAGCAGTGATAGTCTGAATTTCTAGGTACTGATTTCATTTGATCCAATACCTTCCCATAAAAAACCTATTTTTGGATGTAATTCCATCTCCTGAAATCAAAACAATCAACACGTCAATAGCCAGACAGAGAAAACATTGAGAATAATATGGGGAAATTACTAAAGTAGAAATCAAAAAAATGCTGACCTTAGCATTGTTTTTATGAAAAAAAATAAGATCATGAGGATAGGGTTATATGAGATATTTCAACCAAATCTGAACATTGGGAAAGAAATTAATGACAGTTGTCCTACTCGAACCAGTTCTGAACATTGAAGTGGAGGAATAATTCGATTTAATTGGGTTGTCGCTTCAGACACCTTTGTATGGGTTTGGGTTCCGACAATGAAAAACATATGATGTCGATGATAACAAATATTAATCATAACACAATATCTAGAGAAACTATAGATACCGGCGATGAATATCACGACCCCAAGGTGGAGGTGGAAATCTATGGAGGTACGGAGAAGTCTGAGGCGAAGGCAGAGAAAAATATGAACCTGCATGTTTCAATAAATACGAACCTGCATATTTCAATAAATATGAACCTGCATATTTCAATTCTGAATTATCATTTTTTTGGATTCGTAATGAAAAAAAACTTGGTTGTAGATCCGAGGATATGGTTACAATGATGAGGTGAGGCCATCCTAGAAGAAAAAAATAGAAAAACTAATGGGAACTAACTAACAGTCAGGGGATAAGATTAATTTTTCATGATAGTAACCCAGTATTTTAGATGTTATTTGGGGTTGCAATCACACACACAAATAATTAAAGGTTTGTAGGATCATCGAAGTTTCTAGCATTTGAAGGATATAGATTTAATTCAAAACACCTATGTTGAAAAAAACAATTTATTATACATGTAAAACTTCTCCAGTGCTTGTTCAATATCAATAAATCATGGTAAAATATACATAGAATGAAAGCAGCAACAATTAAAAAGAAATGTTGCTTCAAATGAATGGGTTCGATAGGAATTAAAAACATTTGACGAACCAGAGAGGGAAGTATCCAAATCTCAAATGGAACCTTTGATGAGAGGCATGAGGGAACTGGAACGTACATGTATCCAATAAGAACATACATTTAGCTAAAGGTAGTATAAATGCTGATGAAGAAAGATTAGATTGTAATGGAGGTTTTCTGTCACAAGGGAATAGAGGATGAAGAGAGGCGCGAAGCTATGGGATGAATAGAAGAATGAAATGCCATAAAAATTTAATAAAATCAAAGAAACCCAACCTGATGGATATGTAGAGTCCATGGGTGACCGAGGAGGAATAGGCGGTGGTGGAGGAGGGTCGCAGAAGGTGGATCGATTTGCTGAAAGCCGAGGGATGGAACACGACTGATATGCGAATGTGAGGGAACATTGACAACGACAGAGGGAGAGTTGAGATAGGGTCGTATCAGTCGATGAAGGATGGAATAACGGGAGTCACAGAAAATGGATGGAATGGGGGGAGTCGCAGAAGACAGATGGATTCACTGATAACCAATGGAGGGGACGCGACTGTTCTTCGAATACGAGGGAACATAAACAGCGACGGAGCAGGATGCGAGTTATGATTCGTTCGGTCGAGGTTGGATTCTACGGGTGAAGTATTGGAAGCTGTTCAAGGGTCACTAGGCAGCGGAGGGAGGAGACCAGAGGTATTTTGATGAGCGGCACTGCTTGGGAGAAACCCTAAACAAGGGGGATGCTATGAAAGGTATAGTGCAGAGGAATGCGATTTCAGTCGCGGAAGGGATGAACTGGAATGTAGGTTCAATCAATTGTAAGCGACGTGGAGAAGTGGGAGGGTGACACATTGGCAAGGAGGAAGCCACGTTTAGTATAGATAATAGATATCATTAATATTGAGTTATACCAAACCAATTCTACTAAATATCCCACATGAATATAAAATATTACCCATAAAATGAATGCAATATCCATTAGATGTCCATATACATTATCAAACCGAAAAGTAATCATATTTTGGAATTGAATATTGAATGTCATTTCCCATGTAATGATATTTATATTGGATATATATATATATTTGGTGAGTCAATGGATTCAAAAATAAGTAAATAAAACTACACCATGAATAATTGGATTAATATGAAGTACGATAACATAATCATATGTCAAGGATGAGCTACCTACATATGATGTTATCATTACACCATTGGTAGTTTCTAATTCAAAAAAAAATTTACTAATTGGGTATTAGATGTTAAACTAACGGAAAATTATTCGTTTATAAAATAATACCTATATTCAGAATTAAGTGAATCATTTTAAATTTTATAGTGGATGATTATACCTTTCTATATATTAGTATCATTAATCCATTATATTTTTTTGATCACATGATCTCTTCCTATGAATATTATATTAAGATGTTTGTAAGGAATATCTTCATCATTAAACCATATAAATTTTTATAGATTTGGATAATTTTCATACATATTATTATTTTTACAATAGAGTTTCTATAGATCATTATATTAGGCTTTCCACATCATTATTTAATTAGTTGTAATATTCACATAAAATTGGCATTCACTGTAACACCCCAAGCTTCTACGGTACGTTTCCCTTCGAATAATGCGATAGCGTGTGTTGTACGCAACCTCGAGTTCTAACACACACCACAACTAATTAAACTAGCCGTTGTAAATAGTGATACCTACTTTTTGAAATCATATATATTTTATATTTCAAAATGGACTTCATTTTTGGATTCGGAATATCGAAATTATCCTAGGGTGAAATTTTGGTACTTTTCGGATAACTTTTATATTTTGATGAATAGTGAAAATTACTAAATTTTAATTAAAAACAACTTTTTTAATCAAAATAAGTAATAGTGATAAATTATGAATTTGAGTGGTTTTAAAGTATATTTA
The DNA here is from genome assembly GCA_963277665.1 of Viscum album. Lineage (NCBI taxonomy): Eukaryota > Viridiplantae > Streptophyta > Magnoliopsida > Santalales > Viscaceae > Viscum > Viscum album. The sequence continues at coordinate 1,380,588,681 of OY728126.1, forward strand.
GAATATATTTTTACCATTTAATATAATGTTGGTCATTGGACATAATTTTACAATTAAACCGAACATAAACAAGTGTCAATCTTTTGGTAGTTATTATCTCTTAAAAACACGCTTTTTGTTTTGACAGCGAGAATTAATTTTAAATTAATTTCTGCCACTTCTGTATTTTGAATTTAGAAAAATGGATTCCATATTTGGAATCAGGATGTTCAAATTGTGTAAATAGGTAACTTTTATTTTTAGACATTTTGAATAATTACTGCGGTAAATATTTTATTTACCATGGTTAAGGGTAAATCCGGTAAATAAGGGTTAAAAAAATAATATTATAATAATACTAAATTACCCTAAAACGTGTCTTAACCCTATTGGTTGATACATAGTCGACCATGGGCATCTTTGGGTCTATTTTGGGACCCCATGGATCCACTTGTAAGTGATAATGACACTTTATTTTAATTAAGTCAAAATGAATACAAAAATGACACAAGCATATATCTTTTAGAACAACAATTTTTACATAGGGTTATACATGTTGGATTTTTGATTATAAATATTCATTAGAAAGATAAAAATATTTCCTACATAATGATATTTTATTTATAATTTTTAGACATTAAATAAGTTATTTTATTTATGACACAATGATGATGCAGTAATTACTATAATAGTGAAAAATTAAAATAATTGATATTATAAATACCCAAATAAATATAATATGAAACTTTTAATGAATTAAACTAATTTTATAGGCTAATATGATATATTAGTATTGATTTAATGGACTTTGTTGTAAGTAATCAATCTGTTATGAGTTTCACAAAAATCAACTATTGAATAGTGTCAAAATTGACATAAAAGAGTTCTTAAAACAAATATTATATTATTAATTGATATTAAATTCCTAAAAATCTAAGGTTCGTCCAAGAGACTTATATTATGATAGGTTAATCATTAATGGACAACTTGGGGGTCTCTTGTATGTATATGGTAAGTCTATTAACCATATAATATAAAAATACAAAGAGACATTGTAAAGGTGAAACTAATTAACTTAGAGTTAATACTTAAAGATAAGGTTAATATAAGTACCCAAACCTGTCTAAATTCTATTGGTTGAGTTGTTTTCGCCCTGTACCCACCTTAACCTTTGAATAGTCAATTTTGGAGCCATTAGAAACCGAATATGAATTTATTATAAATTAATATTTCTAGCTTTTCCAAAGGTGCCCCTCACCCCTCTTATAAAAGGGCACTCCTCCTTCTCATTTCTTCACACCTTCAAAGCCTTTTGGTTCGGCCAAACTCTGCCCAAATAATCTCCCAACATCCCTCACTACAACCTAGAGGCCTTAGTTTGATCAGAAAGCCAACCTAAGGAGCCCTTTTGATCAAATCAAAAGGAAGAACCCGAAGAAGAGGTAATGATTTCACCACCCTTTTCTAAGTTCATTTCTTCTTCCACTTCTTCTTCCTTTGTTCTTACCATTCTAAAATAATAACTCCAGTATCTCACATATAATGTGATGTTATTATAAGTATGGTACAACCATATTCAGTATTCTATCCACCCTTTGAATAACATGTCACCATACGTGCGTACGTACGGCTTACCGTCTCCACGTCGTGGTGTAATTGTTATTCAATATAATATTATTTGGATGGGTATAATAATGATGTGTAACTCATGTAAATAATAAATATAACATGTTAATGATTATTTATATATGATATACCATTCATTTATATATTATTTTAATATCAAAAGAATGATATTGTCGCTCGTGCATACGTACGGACTACCGTCTCCACGAACGCGATGAGATTCATTCTCCATCGTATCCATTCAAGTATAATTATCATTTTATGATTTAAAAATGATGTTTAAGGACTTGATATCATTCTGGATATGAATAAGATACAACAAACATGGCTTATGTAACAAAACATATAAAAGAAAATGAGTAAGTTAACACCCGAAACGATGATAATTCTAAGATATTATTAATAAATCAATGTTAAAAGATCATATATGATATCATATTAATATATATGATTCTTTTATAATTTAATAACAATTATTTCACCATTATACAGGAGGTTAACCTACCCCAACCAAGGAAAAGTACAAGGTAAGGGTTATTTCACAATCTCTTCATTATCCGAGGTTGTTTATATGTAATAATCTACTGGGATTTCTTTATCATCCACATCCATGTTTCTTAAAAATGTATTTCAAAACATTTTTACTATTTACAAGAATATGGGTTAAAGTCATTTATACCCTTTTTTGACTTTTTATAAGAGGTTTATAAAGGAATCTTTTGGTCGTTTTCAAAACAAGGTCCTTTTTAACCTTTTCGACAGAATTGAGGTAAGAATGTTTTTTTTAACTTATACGGCGGGTGCGGTTATTTTACGCCGTTATAAAATCTTCAAAGCTTTCCTTACAAGCTTATAAGAATATTTTCAAAGAAAATGTTTTATTTTATATGGATCTTAAATGATTTCAAAATAAAAGGAGATACTTCTTTAAAATGAATTTTGATTTCATCTATGTCAACATCCTTTGAGGGATTTTAAGATTATTTGAAGTTGATTTATTATGATACAAAACTTCTATATTGTATTGAAGGTTTTGTGATATGTTTGACTATGGATGTGCTATTTTTATACCATTCATAGTTTATGGTGAAATTATTGACATTTCGTATGCTAGTTTTAATACGAATGTTTATGTTATGTTTAAACCTTTTCATATGGGAATGCATTGGACTTAATAAGTGACGGGTGGAGCCCGCTATAGCTCCTCGATGCATCGGTAGGTCTCATGAGACAAACTAGTGTCTTGGCACAAGGCCTTGACAAAATCTTATTTGTAGTCTTGGCACGAGGCCTTGGCTATGTGGTTATGATAGTCTGGCATTATGCATTCCAACATTATGAAAGTGGTTATTGATATTGCATGTGATTATTCGATTAGTAGAATATCCATGTGAATAAGTAAATGGCATTATTTCATTTTTATTTTTGCCATACTATGTTGAAGTTCAATTTTAAAAGGCTTTTGTTTTAGTAATTCATTGCCTTAAATGTTTATGCTTATTATGAATGTTCCGCTATATTGTTATCCTTACTGGGCATTTGAGCTCACCCCTTTTCTATGTTTTATTTTTCCCAGGTAGTGAAGAAGTAAATTATGAATGACTTGCAGAGATATTATGAGGGGTTAATAGTGTGGATATGAAGACTTTGTTGTTGTAGTAGTTTTTCACTTGAAATGTAATGTAAAACTTTATGATTATATCTAGTGTTTCCAAGGCTACTAAACCAATCGGTCTTTCGGGATTTGATCTTTCTTGTGATCATGCCAATGTTATGTAATTAATGCACCGACTCTGGGCAACTGGGGTCGGGGCGTTACAGTTGGTATCAGAGGAAGTTTAGTACAATCCTTGGAAACTAGATTTAGATAAACTCTGATTAGAGCACGTAGACCTAAGATGAACTTTGAGGATTAGTATAGAAGAACTTCCTAGAATTTTGGTATTGTAGAGATTTTGTGAGTTTTACGAGCAATACATCCCTGTCTGGATACGAGCAGGTAGAGGCGGCTCTGGCACAGATGTACCTAGGGGTAAAACCCGAAAACACCGCTTTGAGCTAGACTCGAACGGGAACTGGTGCACGACAACGGGCCTTGCTGCACTCTTGGTTACGACACTCCCGGGGGATATGCTTAGGATAACTCTCATTATCTTTACAAATCATTATGGATGGTTTATGAGTATATACTTCCTCAAAGAAAACATTTTTATGATTATGGATTATATCCATAAATAGTTCAATTTATGTTAAGTGTTTTATAAGTATGGGATTATGTATTTTGATTCATAAACTGATCTAGTTTATGCCATTGTTTAGAAATGGCGCCTAGTGGAAGAAATGGAAACCGTATCAATGCACGCACTCCATGTAGGGATTGCCCTCCTGCTCAAGATAATTATAGTGGGGCTGGTGATGCAACTGGTGCTGATCAGCTAACCACCATACTGGGACAACTTACTCAGGTTATGAATAATAACCTTACCCGTATGGAGCACCCTGATCCGCAGCGTGGAGGATCAATGTTAGATCGATTCATGAGGCAACAACCACCAACGTTCAATGGGAATACAAATCCCTTAGTAGCTGAGCAATGGATATTCTCCCTAGAGAAAATATTTCAGGCTTTGGGGAGCAATGAAAGGGAAAAAGTTATCATGGAAGTTTACCGCCTCACTGGAGATGCTGATCAATGGTGGTCATTGATTCAAAATACGAAGGAAGATGATGAAGTATTAAATATGGAATGGAGGGAATTCAAAGATCTTTTTTTAGAAAAATACTTCCCTCGCGACCATCGAGCGGATATGGAAAGACAATTTCTGAGTATGAGACAAAAGGAGGATGAGAATGTCACAAAGTATGAGGCTAACTTTACAAGGTTAGCGAGGTATGCTGGAGATTATATTCGCAACCCAAGAAGTAAGATTGATCGTTTCTTTGATGGGTTAAAACCATTTCTCCGTCGAGCATTAGTCTCACAATCCTTTTCATCGTACGAAGACATTGTCTCATGTGCTATCAAGACCGAAAAGGAATTCTCTAAGTCTTATGACTTTAAAACAAAGCAAGAGAAGAAGAGACATGATGATCAATCTGGGAATGGAAATAAGGGGAAGAAGGGAAAGGTTGAATATCCATCTTGTGGTAAGTGCGGGAAGAAACACCCCGGTGCTTGCCTGAAGGGAATGGGAGTCTGTTACAAGTGTGGTGAAAAAGGCCACCAAGCTCATGATTGCAAGGGGAAGAAGGAAGCTACCAACGTTCAGTGCTACAATTGCAGGGAGATGGGGCATTATGCAAATGCATGTCCTAAGCGTCAGGAGAACTTACCTCAGAAAATGCCAAGGGATCAAGGCCAGGCTTATGCTATCACTACTGCTGAGGTAGAAGCTCCGAAAGACGTGGTGGCAGGTAATTTAATGGTTTCCTCAAGTTTAGAAAATGCATTATTTGATTCTGGATCATCGCATTGTTTCATATCTTCCCAGTTTGCTAAGAAAATTAGATATTTCCAATTTGATTTAATAAGGGAGTTGTCAGTTAAAACTCCTAAGGGAAGTATCGTTGCAACAAAGTTTTGTGAATCAGTCCCCATTAGAGCACATAAATTTTCTTTATCTGCTGATTTCATCATCATACCTATGATTGAGTTTGATATAATCCTCATTATGGACTTGCTTTCGGACTATGATGCGAAGATTTATTGTAAGAAGAAAGAGGTTACGATTCTTGATGATAATGATAAGGAGCACCTTATTTTTAGAGCAGAATCGTCACCACCTAATTCTTATTTAGATCCACCCCCTGTAGCTCAACTTAATTCAATTATCGGGGAGGAAGAGAATGAAATAACTGTCGGTGAGGAAAGGAATGTTCAAATAGAGGATGTACCTATTGTGAAAGAGTTTTTAGATGTATTTCCGGAAGATTTACCTGGACATCCTCCAGAACGAGAAGTAGAGTTTTCTATTGATTTGATTCCTGGATCAAGGCCTATATCGAAGACCCCTTATAGAATGGATACTGTAGAGTTAGTCGAACTAAAGAAACAACTAGAGGAATTGAGTAATAAGGGATTTATTCGCCCTAGTGTTACTCCATGGGGAGCCCCTGTTCTTTTTGTTAAAAAGAAAGATGGATCTATGAGGTTATGTATCGACTACAGGGAGATCAATGCTATAACGATAAAGAACAAGTATCCCCTACCTCGTATTGACGATTTATTTGACCAACTGCATGGAGCTCAATACTTTTCAAAGATTGACCTTCGATCTGGATACCATCAGTTGTGTGTAAAGAAGGAAGACATTCCGAAAACAGCATTTCGAACCAAGTACGGGCATTACGAGTTTACTGTAATTCCGTTTGGATTAACTAATGCACCCTCTGTATTCATGGATCTGATGAATAGAGTCTTCAAGGAGTATCTCGATGAATTTGTGGTGGTATTTATTGATGATATCTTGGTATACTCCAAAACCTACGAAGATCATGAAAATCACTTGCGCATTATCTTGAAGACTCTGAGGAGGCATGAATTATATGGGAAGTTTAGCAAGTGTGAATTCTGGCTTCAGGAGATTTCTTTTCTTGGCCATATTGTCTCTAAAGATGGAATCTCTGTTGATCCTTCTAAGACCAAGGCAATCCAAGAATGGCCAGCACCTACGAGTATAACTGAGGTACGTAGTTTTATTGGTTTGGCAGGTTATTATCGGCGTTTCGTCCAGAATTTTGCCCGATTGGCTAACCCATTAACGAAGCTCACACGTAAAGGGATTAAATTGGTTTGGACAAAAGAGTGTGAAGAATGTTTCGAAGAACTGAAGAGAAGATTAGTCAATGCTCCTATATTGACTCTACCATCGGGGAATGATGGGTTCGTTATTTATAGTGATGCATCGAAGAAAGGACTTGGCTGTGTCCTTATGCAGAATGATAGAGTTATTGCCTATGCATCACGACAGTTGAAAATTCATGAACAAAACTATCCTACTCATGATCTCGAGTTAGCAGCAGTGATCTTTGCTTTGAAGATATGGAGGCACTACCTCTATGGTGAAAAATGTGAGATTTATACTGATCACAAGAGTTTGAAGTATATTTTCTCACAAAAAGAACTCAACATGAGGCAAAGGAGATGGCTTGAATTACTCAAGGATTATGATTGTACGATACACTACCACCCGGGGAAGGCAAACAAGGTGGCAGATGCTTTGAGTAGAAAAGACCATGGAGTTTTGAACAATATGAGAATTGAAAGGGATCCAATTTTCATGGATCTAGTGAAAATGGACATGGGAATAACCAGGGAAGGTGAAACATCAATGCTTTTTCAAATGGTTGCCAAACCATCTTTACTAGAAAGGATTAAGAGTTCTCAGACCGATGATGACAAATTCCAAAAGAAGATTAAAGCTGTGAATGATGGGAGATTGAGAGACTTTGTGTATGAAGATGGAATTTTGAAATTCGGGAAGAGACTTTGTGTTCCCAATATACCTGATCTAAAAAGGGAATTGCTAGATGATGCTCATAGTTCCAATTTCTCTATACACCCTGGGAGCACCAAAATGTATAGAGATTTGAAGGAACATTTTAGGTGGGACAACATGAAGAGGGAGATTGCTGATTTTGTGTCAAGATGTACGGTTTGTCAACAAGTGAAAGCTGGAAGGCAACAGCCTGGAGGAGTCATGCAACCTCTTCCCATACCGGAGTGGAAATGGGACAATATTACGATGGACTTTGTCATGGGGCTACCAAAGACTCCTAGAAGGAACGATGCAATATGGGTTATTGTTGATCGTCTTACCAAGTCAGCACATTTTCTTGCTATAAGAGAAGATCTACCCCTGGAACGTCTAGCAAGAATATACATTAATGAAGTTGTGAGACTTCATGGAGTACCCCTATCAATTGTTTCTGATCGTGATCCCCGTATTACTTCAAGATTTTGGAAAAGTCTTCAGAAATCCCTGGATACTGAACTTTATTTGAGCACTGCTTACCACCCTCAGACAGACGGACAATCAGAACGGACTATTCAAACCTTAGAAGACATGTTGAGATCTTGCTCACTTGACTTTCAGGGTATGTGGGATCAATATTTACCTCTGGTAGAATTTTCCTATAACAATAGCTTCCATTCGAGTATACAGATGGCACCATATGAAGCATTATACAGAAAGAGATGTCGTACACCAACCTGTTGGGATGACGTTGGTGAAAGAAAACTTGTAGGCCCAGAGCTGGTGGAGGAAACGGTGGAAAAGGTGAAAGTAATCCAAAATCACATCAAAGCAGCTCAAAGTAGGCGGAAGAGCTATGTCGATAATCGAAGGAAGGATTTGGAATTTCAAGTCGGTGATCATGTTTTTCTGAAGGTATCTCCGTGGAAGGGAGTCCTACGTTTTGGTAAGAAAGGTAAATTGAGTCCCAGGTACATCGGACCTTTCGAAATTCTAGAACGAATTGGGGTTGTAGCTTACCGATTGGCAATGCCGCCAAGTCCTTCCAAAGTTCACGATGTGTTCCACGTATCTCTATTGAGGAAATACATGTCTGATCCGACGCATGTACTCACCTATGAGGAATTAGAACTGGAACCCGATCTGTCTTATTGTGAAGAGCCCGTCAGGATTCTTGATACAAGAGAACAAGTACTGAGAAACCGGACGACGCGTCTGGTAAAAGTTTTGTGGAGAAATCATAAGATGGAAGAGGCAACGTGGGAACCCGAGGAACTTATGATGAAGAACCACCCGAGTCTTTTTATGCAGTAATACCCTAGAAATTGTGAGGACGCAATTATTTGAAGGAGGGGAGAATGTAACACCCCAATCTTCTACGGTACGTTTCCCTTCGAATAATGCGATAGCGTGTGTTGTACGAAACCTCGAGTTCTAACACACACCACAACTAATTAAACTAGCCGTTGTAAATAGTGATACCTACTTTTTGAAATCATATATATTTTATATTTCAAAATGGACTTCATTTTTGGATTCGGAATATCGAAATTATCCTAGGGTGAAATTTTGGTACTTTTCGGATAACTTTTATATTTTGATGAATAGTGAAAATTACTAAATTTTAATTAAAAACAACTTTTTTAATCAAAATAAGTAATAGTGATAAATTATGAATTTGAGTGGTTTTAAAGTATATTTAGAATATATTTTTACCATTTAATATAATGTTGTTCATTGGACATAATTTAACTATTAAACCGAACATAAACAAGTGTCAATCTTTTGGTAGTTATTATCTCTTAAAAACACGCTTTTTGTTTTGACAGCGGGAATTAATTTTAAATTAATTTCTGCCACTTCTGTGTTTTGAATTTAGAAAAATGGATTCCATATTTGGAATCAGGATGTTCAAATTTTGTAAATAGGTAACTTTTATTTTTAGACATTTTGAATAATTACTGCGGTAAATATTTTATTTACCATGGTTAAGGGTAAATCCGGTAAATAAGGGTTAAAAAAATAATATTATAATAATACTAAATTACCCTAAAACGTGTCTTAACCCTATTGGTTGATACATAGTCGACCATGGGCATCTTTGGGTCTATTTGGGGACCCCATGGATCCACTTGTAAGTGATAATGACACTTTATTTTAATTAAGTCAAAATGAATACAAAAATGACACAAGCATATATCTTTTAGAACAACAATTGTTACGTAGGGTTATACATGTTGGATTTTTTATTATAAATATTCATTAGAAAGATAAAAAGATTTCCTACATAATTATATTTTATTTATAATTTTTAGACATTAAATAAGTTATTTTATTTATGACACAATGATGATGCAGTAATTACTATAATAGTGAAGAATTAAAATAATTGATATTATATATACCCAAATAAATATAATATGAAACTTTTAATGAATTAAACTAATTTTCTAGGATAATATGATATATTATTATTGATTTAATGGACTTTGTTCGAAGTAATCAATCTGTTATGAGTTTCACAAAAATCAACTATTGAATAGTGTCAAAATTGACATAAAAGAGTTCTTAAAAAAAATATTATATTATTAATTGATATTAAATTCCTAAAAATCTAAGGATCGTCCAAGAGACTTATATTATGATAGGTTAATCATTAATGGACAACTTGGGGGTCTCTTGTATGTATATTGTAAGTCTATTAACCGTATAATATAAAAATACAAAGAGACATTGTAAAGGTGAAACTAATTAACTTAGAGTTAATACTTAAAGATAAGGTTAATATAAGTACCCAAACCTGTCTAAATTCTATTGGTTGAGTTGTTTTCGACCTATCCCCACCTTAAACTTTGAATAGTCAATTTTGGAGCCATTAGAAACTGAATATGAATTTATTATAAATTAATATTTCTAGCTTTTCCAAAGATGCCCCTCACCCCTCTTATAAAAGGGCACTCCTCCTTCTCATTTCTTCACACCATCAAAGCCTTTTGGTTCGGCCAAACTCTGCCAAAATAATCTCCCAACATCCCTCAATACAACCTAGAGGCCTTAGTTTGATCAGAAAGCCATCCTAAGGAGCCCTTTTGATCAAATCAAAAGGAAGAACCCGAAGAAGAGGTAATGATTTCACCACCCTTTTCTAAGTTCATTTCTTCTTCCACTTCTTCTTCCTTTGTTATTACCATTCTAAAATAATAACTCCAGTATCTCACATATACTGTGATGTTATTATAAGTATGGTACAACCATATTCAGTATTCTATCCACCCTTTGAATAACATGTCACCATACCTGTGTACGTAAGGCTTACCGTCTCCACGTCGTGGTGTAATTGTTATTCAATATAATATTATTTGGATGGGTATAATAATGATGTGTAACTCATGTAAATAATAAATATAACATGTTAATGATTCTGTATATATGATATACCATTCATTTATATATTATTTTAATATCAAAAGAATGATATTGTCGCTCGTGCGTACGTACGGACTACCGTCTCCACGAACGCGATGAGATTCATTCTCCATCGTATCCATTCAAGTATAATTATCATTTTATGATTTAAAAATGATGTTTAAGGACTTGATATCATTCTGTATATGAATGAGATACAACAAACATGGCTTATGTAACAAAACATATAAAAGAAAATGAGTAAGTTAACACCCGAAACGATGATAATTCTAAGATATTATTAATAAATCAATGTTAAAAGATCATATATGATATCATATTAATATATATGATTCTTTTATAATTTAATAACAATTATTTCACCATTATACAGGAGGTTAACCTACCCCAACCAAGGAAAAGTACAAGGTAAGGGTTATTTCACAATCTCTTCATTATCCGAGGTTGTTTATATGTAATAATCTACTGGGATTTCTTTATCATCCACATCCATGTTTCTTAAAAATGTATTTCAAAACATTTTTACTATTTACAAGAATATGGGTTAAAGTCATTTATACCCTTTTTTGACTTTTTATAAGAGGTTTATAAAGGAATCTTTCCGTCGTTTTCAAAACAAGGTCCTTTTTAACCTTTTCGACAGAATTGAGGTAAGAATGTTTTTTTAACTTATACGGCGGGTGCAGTTATTTTACGCCGTTATAAAATCTTCAAAGCTTTCCTTACAATCTTATAAGAATATTTTCAAAGAAAATGTTTTATTTTATATGGATCTTAAATGATTTCAAAATAAAAGGAGATACTTCTTTAAAAAGAATTTTGATTTCATCTATGTCAACATCCTTTGAGGGATTTTAAGATTATTTGAAGTTGATTTATTATGATACAAAACTTCTATATTGTATTGAAGGTTTTGTGATATGTTTGACTGTGGATGAGCTATTTTTATACCATTCATAGTTTATGGTGAAATTATTGACATTTCGTATGCTAGTTTTAATACGAATGTTTATGTTATGTTTAAACCTTTTCATATGGGAATGCATTGGACTTAATAAGTGACGGGTGGAGCCCGCTATAGCTCCTCGATGCATCGGTAGGTCTCATGAGACAAACTAGTGTCTTGGCACAAGGCCTTGACAAAATCTTATTTGTAGTCTTGGCACGAGGCCTTGGCTATGTGGTTATGATAGTCTGGCATTATGCATTCCAACATTATGAAAGTGGTTATTGATATTGCATGTGATTATTCGATTAGTATAATATCCATGTGAATAAGTAAATGGCATTATTTCATTTTTATTTTTGCCATACTATGTTGAAGTTCAATTTTAAAAGGCTTTTGTTTTAGTAATTCATTGCCTTAAATGTTTATGCTTATTATGAATGTTCCGCTATATTGTTATCCTTACTGGGCATTTGAGCTCACCCCTTTTCTATGTTTTATTTTTCCCAGGTAGTGAAGAAGTAAATTATGAATGACTTGCAGGGATATTATGAGGGGTTAATAGTGTGGATATGAAGACTTTGTTGTTGTAGTAGTTTTTCACTTTGAAATGTAATGTAAAACTTTATGATTATATCTAGTGTTTCCAAGGCTACTAAACCAATCGGTCTTTCGGGATTTGATCTTTCTTGTGATCATGCCAATGTTATGTAATTAATGCACCGACTCTGGGCAACTGGGGTCGGGGCGTTACATTCACCTTCTCAATACCTTCATTTCACCAATTAAAAATTTTTTAAATCCCAAATTCGTTATTTCTAACATTATTGCTTGCATACATCTAACATGGTGAATGATTATTTTTATTTCCCATATTTCTTATATTGTTCTGTTTACATCAAAAATTATTTCATCTAATATTATCCCACTAAATGTGAAAGTAATGAGGTTATACCATCATCATTTATGATAAGAGATAATATATATAAAAATCACCATAATAATAATTTGCTATTATAGAAAAGTCAATTTTGGTACATGGTATGAATCCATTAAATAATGGATAATTTTTTTTCAATGTTTGATATATATGTTAACGTGTACATTATTATCTTACAATTTTCTCTCCTTAGGTACATTTGGATTTTCATCCTTTATTATATGTTCCAATAATTACCATTATTCTTGAGAATATAATAGAGAAAATAATTGCTGAAAAATTAATTTTTAAAATCTACTCATGATATAGAGTATATTTCTAACACGTCATTAATATTTTAGATAATAGTACACTACTGATCAGCTTCACCATTCAAACAATGAAATATAAATTACTTATATGATCATTAATGAATATATATTAACATATCTATAACATTGATTTATTTCTCAAAAATTTATGGATAATAGGAACCAAAATTATTTGGTGGAAGTTGTATCATGAAATAATCTTGATTTTTTTGTTCATACATTTACTATGTGTCATATTCATTCGGATTCATGATAATATTCAAATAATCAAGGAGTTTACAGATAATTGACACCTTATTTCACATCCCACATATAATTTCATTTCTCATCTCATTATAATGGTCATTTCATTAGACAATAAACTCCTCATTCACATGATTCCTCAAAGATAATAACATAAAAATAAAAAAAAATCATAAGGCAATAAACAATTATAAATGAGAATAATATTATAATAATTAAACATAATTACTAAGATACTATTAGAATAAAACCTTTTTTCAATCATTCACACTGTAGGTTTACTATAGTTCATTAATGTTTACCATATATTAAAATAATTTAAAATTAATGATAAGGAATATTTTTTAACACTTTAATATATCAAGTATTGTGTAACTAGGTGTGATGTCTATGTCCCACTCTGTTTTCATTAGAGGTGATTATATAATCACCAAATATATCGCTTCCATATTTATAACCCATACATTAATTTTTGAAACAACCTCATCCATCTTCTAGTATGAGAACATGAATATTTTATCAATGAAAAATAGATAATATATACTAACCCATGAATTAAGAAAATTATATTATCATTTTAATTATATGATGATTATTATTGAATTGATTCCTATACTAGTCTTTAGAGACTACTAAACAAAACAGTAATAAATACTATGGTTAATGTAGTAGTTCATACAATAATATTGAATCATTTAATTTCATTATTATATAAATTTCACAATAATTTCCATTAATTATATTAATGGTTTCAATTATTTGGATTCAAGATATGTAATATCCATATTTCATTAACGGAATTTGACATCTACAATAATATTACTCTCACATTTAAAAGATCATAGATAATCACAACTTAATATATGTTAAACAATGTATATGTAAGGGTGAGATTACATTATCAATAATGGTAAAAAAAATTATATCAATAGAGGATCATATTAGGGAATTTATTAATGATAAGTGAATAAACCCATTTACTTACTATAAGAGAACATCTAATACTGTCATATTGGAATGTGTTGACCCCATTACGTAATTTCTTATTTATTATTTAGACTGAATACTATATTATTTGTATGTGTTTCTTACTAAATGACATTTAATCCCCATTATTGTTCTTATTAGGTCATTTGTAATCCATTGTTCTGAGGGGATATATACTCTAAGTATAATCCCAAAACATAATTGTAACCATACATATGTTTTTGAAAGACAAAAAAAATCTTTATATTATCTAATCACAACATGAAGAAAATTAATTGTTTTCATATACAATATATACTTTCATAATAACTAACCCCATGCAAATAAAGTTGTTTATTAATTATTTCATCAAAAACATTTGACATGTAAGAGTTATATTATTTTCTTAAAATAATTCGTAAATAATTCGTAAATATAATCCATCAATAAAATTAATTTTATAGTATAATATGACTATGTTACCAATGAATACTAAAAATCCATAACAGATTTTGACAAGGAAGAAATTTTTTAATTAAATAACATTTAATTATTTTTTATTATGAATAAAACAAATCATATTTTAATGCAATCAGTTTCTTCCAAAAATTAAAAAAATGAAGATTTTTTTTTTTTTTTGGAAATAAAAATGGAATATTATATTAGTTATTAAAAGAAAATAATGTTCCTATATTTAGAAAATATTTATTCTATAAAAATATAATTAGATTTTTTGTTGACAATTTTACATTGAATTAAAATTTTACAGGGTCAAAATATATTTATTAGATATAACTATTAATTTTTTGATAATAATTTAAATGTATTGAATATGGACTATATTAAATATTCAATTACTTGGTAAAAACATTAATAAGTTCTTTTTTTTGATTATGGATATGGATGAAAAAGGGAAATGACAAATGATGAAATAAAGTCCTCATTGTTTTTACAAATATGAGTGAAATGATACTAATAAATAAAAAATATTTAAATAAACATATGATAATATATTATATGGTACTAAAACAATAAAGTCAATATTACTACCATCAATTTAAATATATAATAGATAATCACTAAAGGAAATGAAATTATAAAAAAACTCTTTATTCATGTCCCTCATCAGTACATATGCCTTCAAATGTCATATATAATAAATATATTTTTAATATAAATTTATTCAAGATTAATATGAATAAATTAATTACATTTTTTCCTATATAACATGTAATTATACATTGATTTTAATTTTATAATTCAATAAAAATATTTTTTTTTAAAATTGTTCTATTTTCCATCCATATTCCAGTTCAATAGTTATGATTGTTGAACATTGGTCAGGGTTTCAATATATATAAAATAATTTTCATTATATATTTATTATAATCTATTTTTATAGACTACATTATAATTATTTATAGAAATGGTTGAATAAAAACAATTTGCCTAGCTTATTGGATAAAGGAAGACCACACTTACGTATGAGTGATTTCATTTATTATAAATAGATTATAAGGTATAAAGGTATATAATATACTATAGTTAAGAAACATATTATTTCATTTATATATAATATATATTCCAATAAAACATCTATAAAAATTATTAAATTCAATAATGGAAATAGAATCATAATACTATGTAGAGGTTATAATCCACACATATGAATGAGATATACATTCATTTTCTATTTGATGGAATAGTGGTTTAAAATGATTATTGAACCGTCATAATGAAATCATAATATATATATATGAAATAATAGTAAATTTTTTATGATTGTAAAAAAGTTTCATATGAGGATCAAATGGAAATTTTTTTATTTTATTAGTTACGTGTAACTTTTTCATTGAAATTCACCTTTAAAATAAAACAATACCGTTATAGGATAGTATAATTAACATAAAAAGACCCAATTTATTTTTGTATGTATTCAATGAATTTTTAGGAATAGTTAATTGAGGTAAATTTAACATAATTTTATTTAATAATGAGTGGTGGTGAATATACAACAGTTTCTTAATTGATTTATCCTATGATTTCATCATCAGATGCATATTCATAAACAACATAGATAAACAGTGAGACTAAAAATATATAATCAGAAAAACATTGGTTATGCTTTAATAATAATCCCCGTGAAATTAAATACATTATATGTATATAAATATAAATCAATATTAATACTAATAGTCAAGATATTCATTATTTGGATTTTTATACAATGAGAAAATGAAAGAAGTGGTATATTTGGAATGTATCCAATTGAAATAAATGTGAGACAAAAATACCATACCTCAATTCATGAATTCCATTATACATGTTTATATATCCTATATGATAGATCTATGTATATTGTAATTCTTTTAATGATCCATAAAAATATTTTCTATACTATATATTATATAAATTTGAACCATTCATACAAATTTTTAACAATCCCAGGCCAATATGATGTTTTTTTTAAGAAGTACCTTCTTCATATATAATTTTATTTTTTATTGAGAGAAATTTTACTATAAACATTTTTTTATAACATCTATAATTATTAAGATTACATAAATATATATTTATAGTTGTCCATAATAGTATGTTATATGAAATGAATTACACAGTACATGGAGATGGTACTACTTAAGTATGCATGAAGGTAGATTCTGTTTTAATGATGAAATTATCATAAAAAGGAAATGAATATATCAACCTTAATGAGAAAATATTATTACATATATATCAGATTAATTCAACAAATTATGATTTATTTACTTCCAAGTGAATTATTTGAGAATAGAGAATCACATCACTTCAAGAGGTGGTAGTATGCCATGCAATAAAGTGACACTATCGAATTCTATATGAATGGGAAGAATGAAGCTAAATATGATATTATTATTCAAGAAGTATTATTATGTTATCAATATAATATTTATAATTTTAATACACCATTATATCAAATCATGAGAGGAGGCGATGTAGAACGAATTTCATGGGTTGACAAGGCTGCAATCCACTATAAGCACATGTGACAGTTTCATTTCCCATTCAATGTAATAATAGTTATATATTGGTTATAAAATTTACATAATAAAATATCATTATATAATTTTCAAATATGTAGTTATATTAGTATTTATTTATAATATTTTATTATGGTGGGAGAATGAATTATTTAAAAATGATCAATTAAGAATAATACCTATTTTTTAAGAGAACCACCATAGGTTATGACCAATATATTTCATTGGATTGATTTATAATTATAATAAGGCATAATGGATATGTGGGGGGATGTCACTATGATATATATTGATCATAGTTTACAAACAAAATTACTTTTTAAATGTGATATTGATAGGATATGAGTTGACCCTTTATAATTGTCTTAGAGGAAACCCATGGAATGTGATAAAAAATTTTGTACCTACATTTTTAAAATTAGAAAAGGAAGAAAAATTTACCAATATATAGTATTTTAGTTCATAATGAATAATTATTATGCATATAGTTGGAAATTAAAAATTCAATAGGATATTTTTCCAATTATTATTTTAGTCTGACCACATTTGTATGTAAATTTTATCCATGTTGTCATCAAATTATTTTAGAAATTTTAATATTCTTATTGTCCATAAATTATTTATGGATTATTATATAATATTAGATATTTGGATTCCAAATATTGAAACAATTTTTCTAAATTCATTTTATATAATATTCAACTTTTAATTTAATGTTTAAAGGTATGACATGTGGAAAATGTAATTTTTCATATATAAAATATATAGACGTATATTATGTTTTAATATAATAAAATCAATTTTTTTATTCAATTTACCTAAATTATTTTAATATTATCCTTATTTATCTAATGGTAATTTAAAAAATTATATAATAATGGACATTGTAATATCCTTTAATTTAATGTAATATATAATTTAAATAATAATTTTTCCCTATATAAAGAAAAATTAATCAATTATGAAAATGATG
This sequence comes from Viscum album, assembly GCA_963277665.1. Taxonomy (NCBI): domain Eukaryota; kingdom Viridiplantae; phylum Streptophyta; class Magnoliopsida; order Santalales; family Viscaceae; genus Viscum; species Viscum album. Next base: position 1,380,606,585 of record OY728126.1, read on the forward strand.
AGATAGTTTCTATTAGACAATTCATAAATGGAGATTCCAAAAATAATGAAAATATTTATCTAATAAATTTTATTAATGTTAAAAAAATTATTTTTTTAAATAAATAATAAAATAAAATTAGAAGAAATTTACTTCCCAGACCTATAATGGTTTAACTAAAAAGTTGATTTTTTTAAAAGTTATATTAATATTAAAAAATTATACATAATTTTAAAAATGTGGTTACCACTATTCATACATTCATATTTAAATTCTTAGTTTTAAATGAAAACTTGAAATAATAATATGAATAATATTTAATGGTTCATAAATAATATATTTTTAATGTAAATCACTCTATTTAAAAAAATTAATTTAATTAATAAAAATCATAAATATTGTTTGGTGGTTCATTATTACCCCTGTAAAATTAAATCATACAACAACATTTTTAATTTGGTATAAAAAATTAAATATACTTCTTCCACATTGCATCTTCATGTAGCCATGTAGAATCATGAAGATAGTGGTTTCACTAATGATTAATGATTTAGTGTGTCTTATTTATTCGTAATACTCAATATATATAATAATGGACTACTACTAGTTACTCCTCTTATTATTGACTGTTCTATAATGGTATGAGCTCGACGTTCTATACCAGATATGCATTATTTATGTTCTTTCCCATATGAGATACATGAAACACATCATGGACAAGAGGATGGTATAGTAAAAGCATAAAGAGATAATAAATAATCTATTCTTGATAAATATTATCAACAATGAATATATATATATAATGAAACAAATTAATTTTTTATTGAATATTAACACCATTTTCTATGTATAATTGTATATAAATACCATTACTATAATAATAATTTCTATCGTAAAATGTCAAATTTCAAAGTTTCTTTTTTATCAAAATCGTGCATCTAAGATGTCATATTGAATAGATATAAGTCTCTCCAGCATTTTCAATGCTATCTCAGGTTATAATTTCTTTCTTTATTTAACTACCTCTCAACATGTAGTAGATATATAGTTATTTCCATAAATGTAATAATAATGATCAATTTCAATGCATGAATGAATGTTATTTTTGAATAAATAATTACAATATTAATGTGTTGATCACAAACCCTATTGATATCTTCAGAAAAATATATTAACACATCTTATAGGGTTCAAATTGATCACTAGAAATTTCTATTTTTATAAAGATGATATTCAATGATGAAACTGAAATCTGTATCAATATATTTATGATGGTTTCATTAGAATTTTCTGGTGAATGAGGGATCCCAATCATATATAGTATAATGCAACACTCCATGAAATATTACATCATTAATACTATATATTTTTAAATGGCAATCAATAGAGAAATATTTTCTGGTATAAATAAATCATTCCAAATTTCAAATGTGATCGAATACCACCCCTATAGAATAATTTTCTTCTGATTTTAGGGGGAAAACAAAAATATAAACCATTCTCATTTATTCCAAATTCCATTCATGTATAAGTAATGATTGTAAAATTCCCATATAATGTTTTCCCTAAAACATATCTTACTAACATACTAATCTGCGAGATAAAAACTTTATAAAATGTAAAGACATAGAAAATTTCAAGGAAATTATTTTCTTAAATACTTTGGAATTTCACGAGTACGCAGTTTCTGACGGCACCTGATTCTAAGGCCCGGTGTGCCCGAAATCAATTTCATAAGTTTATCTCAGGTATGTTTAGTAAACGAACGGGCAGGTTTTTCTATCTTTTGAAACAGTGCTCAGAATTGAAATCTGATGGCACCGATGAACTCGCAAAGCCGGTAATTGAATAAGAGGAACTTTACTGCAATTGCGTTTTCATGGGAGAAGAAGTTAAATTTCAGGGTTTAAATAAGAAGTAAATAAAATTGTGAACAATTTTATTTTATTATCCTTGGAAGTTAAACTCTATCATGGGATGTTATTGGTGGGCCCCACAACCACCCAACTTCCCATGTGTGGTTATGTGGGAGGTGGGGCCTACACGAGCCCCAATCTTTTCACATTCCATAACCTCTAAACCCCATTTGAACCCCAATATAAATTACATGGCAACTCCCTATTAATTTTGTATCCTTTAAATGTATAAATCTTCCTCTCCCCTCTATCCCTCTTTAATTTTTCCAACCTATCACTTAATTAATTAGACAACTCATGGTCTAATAAATTAAGTGAATTAGAATTTCAATTATGTAAATTTGAATGCATGGAAAAATAAAAAAAACTAAGGAGAAGCCTTATTTTTTTCGGTTAGAATTGTTGTGTGAGGAGGAATTGGGAGAACGCTAGTGTTTTTGATGAACTTAATCCTCAATGAAGAATGCCGACACTCCGATGAAGAACATTGACTCGGAGACCCCGGTTTCTCCATCCTCCTATTCCTCTGCGACATGGGTGGAGACACTGACGTAGGAACTCACCAACGATGTCACGCCTTACAATCTTCTCTCTGTGAAAAAAAGGGGAGACGCTGCATCCTCCTCGGGCGCTTTTCGACGTCACTTACAAGAACCTCATTCTGTGACGTCCGATGTTCGACTTCTTTGTTGAGGTAGGGTGATTTGATTCAATTTTATTGAATATAAAATTGTCTTTGTGATTCATGAACCATGTTCAATCTTCCCTATGTGTTACCACCTAACACAGAGGGCATGGGACGAACAAACACGGCCTGACGACCTTCTGCTGGAACTTTATTCTTTTGGATTTGACAATTAGTGGCGAAGGATGCAGGGCGTCGTAGCGCCATACTGGGAACATGGCATATAGAACCAGAACCATGATGTCAGTTGTGCGGAATGAACTGTGACCCGCTGCACGGGCTGCTTAGGCGGGAGAACCGGACGGCCCGTCGGTCGGCTAGGAGAAGAGGAGTCACGACGCAAGGAGGGCGCCACACTAGAGGACTGGCCGGCCGGGCGGAGCTAGATTGCGGCGCCGGGAGGGCTCTACATTATAGTACTGGCGGCCCGACAATGCGGGCTGTGTGCACAGAAGACCGGCCAGACTAGCCATCCGGTTTGGGGAAGGGTGGCGCCGCCTAGCGCCTCTGGTGCGGAAAACTGACCCCCCCCCCCTCGGAACCCGCTCGGCCAGCCGGGTTGTGCGCCCTGTTGGGCAGCCTCGGGAAGCGCAGAGTCGGGCCGCACCAGGTCAGGCCGAGCCGGGCCGCGCCCCGTCGGGCCGGGCCACACCCCATCAGAATGAGTTATGTAATTCTTTAGACCAGTCTGACACCCCTGCTAGGTTGGACCGGTCAAACCGGGTCAACCCGGCCCATCGGCGCACTAGGATAAACGGGCTGGGCCCGTTTTTCACATAAACATGAATAACATAAGGACCGCGCGTCAAATCGATGCGCCGTCTGCGGCACTGGGACTCTTCCGATGAGACATTCCTTTTTGGATAATCTACCTGAGTTTCGGATAAATTTGGATCCTAGTCGGGTTAGAAACGAGCATAATTCTATCCAATCCCCTGGGAGGGAAAATCCTATATCTCTCAGACCAGGCGTCCGATTTACACATCGTATGTCATGTTGAGTTCCAATTGATGAGGCAGAACATTGGGATACATCAACTCTAAACTTCGTGACAGTTGATGTATCGACCCCCTTGGCTCGTGTAGCGGACCCTCCTAGAATCGAGCGTGTTGTGTGCGGGAACACTTGAGCTGGCTACGACTGCGATGATGATGACGCTTGTCCTTGGATCATACGTGGGTTCAGTAGCAAGGACGACTGTACTTGGATCCACTATGTCTTCGGCAGTGAGGATTAATGTACTTGTATCCTCCATGGGTTCAGAAGCGATGACGAATGTACTTGGATCCTACGTGGGCTCGGCAGCGATGGTTACTATACCATGATCCTATGTGGGTTTGACAGTGGTGACTTCTTTACATGGATCCTACGTGGGTTCAGCGGGGGAGATAAATCTGAGGCTACATCTATCATCTCCACCCCTCTTCGTGTGTAGTATACCTATGTGAACTGATTCTTGATTTTTAGTCACTATCATCGATGTGATTCACTTTCTTTCCGGTGTGGATTGGGTTGTGCTTCCCTGTGTGGACTGGGTTGTACTTGGGCTCAGGAGTTGGATCCAAACTGGAATTGATGACTTAGGTATATGTATCGACATATACCTAAGTAGTGTTTGCTGATATTTCATATTTGTATCTTTCCTTTGTGGTTTATCCTTTGTGAATTCTGGTATACCTTCGGGGGTCTCGGGGTCTCTACTGAGTAACGTATACTCACCCCTGCATTGGCTATGCCTTCACTACATTGTGTTGGATGCAGACGACATACATCACTGATCGAGGTGGAGTCTAGAGGAGAGGGATGGTATTTGGAGGTGGACCACTTGGCGGGACGTACACGGAGCGGAAAACCAGACACAAGGATCTGAGGAGACTATCTATACCCACCCTTCATGTGGGATATCCAGAGGATGACTCAATGGTTACTGGTTTACTTTAATATAGCTTTTCATTCTTTACGGTTGTACTTTAATTTCATTTGGGTTTGTATTTTAGCCCATTTACATTCCAACACTTACTTTTGTACTCAGTTTACTTAGTGTTTACATCAGATTCTGTACTCTGTTCTGTTTTTTTAATTATATAAAGGCAATGACTTCCCTTTTATCGGGATATAAGCCTTTAGTGCTAGTCGCCAGCCCCTGGCCTCTGGAAGGAAGGCTTGTGGTAGTCACGTCATGGGCCCCAAGGACAGGTCATGACAAATTGGTATCAGAGGATTCAGTTTACTACAGAACCCAAGACAATTTATTCCTATGAAGCAATAATGTTAAGGTTATTGAATGTGGATGTCAGTCCAGGGAGTCCATTGTTGGTCTAGCGTCTAACATATCCATACACCAGGACCCTGACTTCTGATTTCCGACTTAGTGCTCAAAAACACTGATTGCATGTGTGTTTCAAAGGTTTTCATTGTGATTACTTTGTGTCATCTCACTAGGTATATTGTATTATCCATGGTGCAGCTGTATCATTTAAGGATGTCCCCATGATGGCAGCCAGCTAGGGTTCCCAGTTACGTGCGAGATGGCATCCCACCAAGCGATGAGGCCTCGGTGCAAGGCCCCATTACATTGGAGGCACCAGCGGTACCTCTACCCGATGGGCCACCGATACCACAAGCACCAGTAGTGAAGAGTGCACGTGCGTGAGTGCACTGCATGAGTTTCAACGACAGAGGCCGCCCATGATTCATGGAGAGACAGACCCTTAGGCAGCTGAGGATTGGCTAGAGGCTGTTGTTCGAGTCTTCATATTGTTAAGGACACCAGCTGATCTTATGGTGATCCTTTCCGCGAGTCTCCTGCACGTAGCATCATGTAGATGGTGGAGAAAATGCTACAGGTGCACGACATGGCATCTCTACTTTGGACAGACATCGAGAGCATCTTCCTCTGGGAGTTCGTTCCAGCCACCCTTCGTGTGGTGCGCATCCAAGAGTTACTACAGCTGTGGAATGGCATCATGACCATAGCCAAGTACTCGACGAGGTTTATTGACCTCTCGCACTACTCCACGGACATAGTATGGGACCCATTTTTCCCGGACTAGACCTTCGAGCAGGGAATGAGGCATGAGATCAGGGCTTCGATGATCTCCCTCAGCATTATGAAACAGGCAGTAGTACTGGAGCGAGCCCTACTTGTGGAGAGATTCCTTGAAGAGCCTACTCCACCAGCGAGCCCTACCGTAGGGCGAAACGTAGCAGAGTCTTCGGCAGCCGGCAGGAGATAGATTTTATAGAGGTTCAAGCAGACCAAGCCATCAAGTGTCGACCTCAGGATACTATTTCGGAGGTGCAGGGGACATGCAACAGAGCTAGTCATACGAGAGGCATGCATTGATGTGAATGCGGCGGGCAAGGCCACATGGCTCGTGACTGCCCGACCCGCCATGCAGAGGAGCATAATACAGTTGAGAGACCACCCAGGCAGAGGCAGATGTTCGACCATGGCAGTCCGCAGGGAGTATGTGGAGGAGGCAGAGGAGATGGTCGAGCTGCGGGTGGTGGGAGACGCTTCGAGGCTTTACCAACACCACCACCAAGAGATCCCCCTCGACCACAGGGATCTGGAAAACAGAGGCTGGCTCAACTTCAGGCAGTGGAGGCTTACGACCACGACGCACCTCCGATTTTTTGAGGTACTATCTATTTCTACTCCACCCTTTCTCCAGTACTTATAGACACATGAGTGAGTCATAATTATTTTGCTGCTGCCCTAGTTTGGAGATCATAGATTCTGACGGAGCCGTTGGCTCGATCTTTACGGCTAGAGACACTTATGGTAGTAGACTCAACGATTACACACTGGTGCTGGTAGTGTGAGAATACTCTAGAAGACCAGATCTTCGACTGGGAACATCTTTTATTGGCGTTGAGTCCTTACGACGTCATCTTGGGAATGGATTGGTTATCTATAGTCCATGTTCGGATCGACTGTATTTGGCGCAATGTGCCGTGTGTTTGCATATATGGGAGCAGGTTCTCCTTCACTGGGGAGAAGGGAGCCTTTGCAGCGTTGGATGGACGTACGTAGTGGAGAGGGCAGCCGATTACCCATCAGTTGGCCTGTCTCATCCAAGGAGTAGTTGATGTGCGAAGTCTGAGTTTTCATGATGCGGTGTATCAGTATGCAGACGTTTTTTCTGATGACGTTCCATGACTACCTCCTCGTAGAGAGGTAGACTTATACATTGACATGTACCTCGTGACGACCCCGATATCTACTCCAACATATCGGATCACTCCCGCTAAGCTTCGTGAGCTACGAGTACAGCTTGAGGACATTTAGGGAAAGAGATTCATCTGACCCAATGTTTCACCATGGGCTTCTCTAATTTTATTTTCCAAGAAGGTGGATGAGAGCATACGACTATGTGTCAACTACTGTCACCTGAATTAGTTGACCATAAAGAAAAAGTATCCACTCTCAAGGATTGAGGACCTCTTTGATCACCTCAAGGTAGAATAATGGTTCTCGAAGATAAACCTTAGGTCAGGCTATCATCAACTCGGAGTTCGGGACGAAAATGTGCAGAAGATGGCCTTCAGGTGTCAGTATAGCCGTTATGAGTTTTCGGTTATGCCTTTCGGTGTAACCAACAATCCAGTAGTGTTCATGAGTCTCATGAACATGATCTTCAAGCCTTACCTCGATCGGTTTGTCATAGTCTTTATCGACAACATTTTGATTTACTCGACTACTGAGGAGGAGTACGCCTACCACAAGCGGGTTGTACTGTACACACTCCGAGAGCACCAGATTTTTTGTAAGATCTCGAAGTGTCAGTTCTAGATTCAAGAGTTCCACTTCTTGGGGCACGTCGTCACTGAGGTGGTAGTTGCTATGGATCCTGCTAAGATCGAGTCAATACATGCTTGGGAGCCACCAAGGAGTGTGACGAAGGTGAGGAGTTTCCTAGGTTAAGCTGGGTAATATTGGAGATTTGTACTAGACTTATCAAGAGTTGTAGCACCACTTTCATCTTTGACGAAAAATGAGACATCCTTCATGTGGTCAGATAAGTGTCAGCAGAGCTTCCAAGAGGTGAGACAGAGATTGACCAGTGCACACATCTTGAGGCTAACAGAGGAGGGCGTAGAGTACGTAGTTTATTTCGACGCATTAGGGACTGGACTCTGGTGTGTCCTAATGCCGGATCGAGAAATGATCACTTATGGATAACTACAGTTGATGCAGCATGAACATAACTACACTACCCATGACCCGGAGTTAGTAGCAGTGCTCTTCTCCATGAAGATGTGGCATCACTATCTGATGGGCGAGCACTTTACAGTCTACTCTAACCACCAGAGTCTTAGGTACATCTTCCTTCAGAAGGACATGAACTTGAGACAGTGGTGATGGCTTGAGTTCCTCCACGACTATGAATTTTAGATAGTTTATACTCCTGTTAAGGGGAACGTAGTAGCTGATGCTCTCAGCATGAGATCAGGCCTTCATCTACATGGAGAGGCGACAGAGAAACTAGCCACGTTGCAGATATCCTTTGTGGATTGTGATGGTGCAGCCTTTATGAAGTGCCCGGATCAGTGTGATCACTGAGAGGGGGAGGGGTGAATCAGTAATCCTTTTAAAAATTTTACTAATTGATTTTTTATCAATTAAACCTATATGGCTTGTTAAGTCCTTGATTTACACTTCATGTATCTATCATCCTTTTCTCGAGTGATGTAGTGAATGTCAAGGCACATGACACAAGGATTTACAAGGTTCAGATCCAAAGGCCTACGTCCTTGCCATGTTGGTTAAACACCCCAACATGGTTTCTCCACTATAATTCAAGTAGTAATTACAAGGGTCAATACAGAGTCACACTGTATCTCTCCTGAGTCCCACAAGAGGTTCTTTATACTGCATCCCACAGTGTTACCAGAGTCCTACTTCCCTGCTTTAGCTTCCACCGAAGACTTCTCCACCCTGAGTCTCACAGTGGGTCTTCTCCTAGCTCCTCGAGTCACACGAGTAGCTCTTCTTCTTTAATCTCTTAAAGAGTCTTCAACATCCTTAAGTAAGGTCTTTTGGCCTTTCTCACTTCTTTTGATCAAATGTGGTGACCAAGAGTCCTCTTCTTTGCTCGATCATGATCTAATTATTCTAAGGATAACCCAGCCTCAGTCTTCAAGAATATTTATTGGTAAATTATGTTCCTGCACTGAGTATGCCCTCTCAATCTTCTTGGTCTTCTCAATGACATAAAACCTGAGATAAATGATGTCTTTAAAGTTAGTACGGCTTCAGTCTCTCTTCAATTCAACTTCATTCACTGAGTGCATGGCATCTCTGAATCTTCATGCACTGATTGCATGGCTCTTCAATTATCTTCAAGAACCTTTTTTCTTGGACTTATCAAATTCACACACACTGATTTCAACTATCATTACGTGTGCATGTTCATGGATGAAATCATGCTCTCCCCTTTTCTTCTTGGTGTGATAAACCATCAAAGGGAGTAATCTCTATTAACACACACACCTTCTTCTTCAAGTCACACTCTTTTATTCTTTCTCACACACACCAAATTGTGTGTTGATCTTTAGTGTGAATTTATCCTTCTCTCTTTCTTATCAAGGTTTTCACCCACTTTTTCACTTATCATACATGCATCGACATGCATGTATCTTCTTCCTTCACTTGGGAACACACAAGAGGTATAGCCTCCTTCACTTATGCACACACTAAGGCTTATGCCTTCTTGTTTCCTTGTTCACACACACTCATAGATGGTGTGGCCTTCCTCTCCTTTTTCACACACACAAAATATTCTTTATTTCTTCTTCTTTAAATTGTGTACACCCAAATTTTTCACCCACTAAGGTAATGGCCACTTTAATTGTTTAGCACACACAACCCGTAGGGTCTTAGACATGCACTTGCATGCAACCTTCACCCACCCGTATGATCCCTTGGGCCAAATCTTCATCTTTGCACAGACTCACTCGAGAGGTGTGTGGCCTTCCTTCTTAAACTCGTGCACTAACTCGTGAGGTGTGCACTTCCACTTCAGCCCGTACACCTCAACAAAGGGGGGCGAGCAAATAATGCGGCCAAACCCTGTCTTCCACCTCGCAGGGTGTGGGAGTGGCTTCTACCGTGCAGGTGGAGCGGTGGCTTCCTGTTTCCACGTAGTTTCCCTGGCACATAGTGCACAAAAGTGCGTCCACTTTCTACTGCGCAAGTATGCGGGAAACGGGCGCACAAGTTCGCTCCTCGGCTTCTTCCCTGTTGCACAAGGGGAGTGCGCAGGGAGGATCGACTCGTCCTATCCCTTCGCGCAAGGGATGCGTGGTTCACCTTCGCACAAGAGTTGCAAGGCACTTTCACGAACCAAGGGGTACGTCCTTCTCCTCCGCACAAGACCTGTTGGGGGCTCCTTCGTACAGCAGGGATGCACAGAACGTTTTGCGCAGTGCTCAGTTTCTCAGAGAAACAAGAGCTATCTTTTAATAATGGCAGCACTTATTCAGGGCTTGGACCCCTACTTTTTATTGGCAATGAGCACGTTCAAAATCCATCTTATATTCTGCGGTATTCAAATCATTGAATACCCATTATCTTCGATTTGAGTATTTTAAATGCAGATGAGATATCCTGGAAATCTCGGTTGTTTCCTTTTTCTTTTTCAACCACGAGATCCTTCGTTCTTGGTGTGCGAATCATGTTCATGCGTTTTTTTTAACTCATGCATGGCTTCTTCAGGTTTTGTCTATGCATGAATAAACTACCTCACAACTCCATTTGCTTCGGCCTTGTTCGAATTTCTTCATTTCATTTCATGCATGAAAATTTTAAGGCATGCATGTATTCGGTTCGTCAAAACGATCATCATGGAGGCTTCATGTTCATCGGAGGTGGCCAAGAGATCCATCTCCCTTGCTTGGGAGGCTCTAGATCGCGGAAGGAAATGCAGGGTGACCCTTAGCCGGCGGGAGATTGAAGACAACCCCAAGGGCGTTGGATCGGCGTTTAATGATCTCGGACGGTCACGATTATAATGAGGCGTGGCGAGGTTCATCGGACAGTTCGGATCAACGAGCGATTTGATGATCATCTAGGATTAGATCCGCGTCTTTAAAAACTTGTCCCACATCAAAATGTGCCACTGTTTTTGCGTGGTTTAACAAACTGATCCTCCCATCCTCAGTTCAGAATTCTCCTCTCCCCCCTTCGGTGCCGCCCCACACCGATTCTCCTGCGGGCACGCTCTTTTGCCCACTATTCTCCTCCGGGCGTGCTTTAGCGCCCACACTGCATGGGCTTAACCTCCGCGTGGCTCGGGCTTACACACGCCCCGACCTTCTGTGGGTTGGCTCTTCCTAGGCATCCTCATGGGAGTGGTGACCTAGTCCCACATGTGCCTTTGGTTGAAGCTTGGGTAGCTAGCTCGTGGGCATGCCCCCATTTTTTTTGCTTAAGCTCTTCCTTGTATACTTGGTTAAATTACCAAGTAGGAACAAGTCTACATCAATCCATTCTCCTCTTCTTCATTAGAATTCCATCTATCTTCATTAACATCTCTTCTCCTTCTCCTATTAGGAGATGGAATACCCAAGAATCTCTCAAGTATATTCATCAGCCTTTACTCATAAATCACTTGATAGTCAATGTTCTTCTTTGATCCAATCATAGATGAGGTTGGATCATATTCAAATCCTCATGCACTAAGAGATAGTGCATGGTTTTCTTCAAACCACTTCATCCACTTAGTAGGTGTGGATGGTTCATCTTTTCACTTCATCCACTTAGTGGTTGTGGATGGATCCCTTCATCATTCCTCATCTACTTAGTGATAGTGGATAGAACTTATTTATCTCCTCATGAATTATGAAGACAATGCATGGACTTCTAACAATGTTGTGAAATTGTATCTTCTTGATACAAGTACTTTGAACTTAAGATCACCTCTATAATCGTCTGATTTGTATAGAGAATGTTTCAACCATTATCTCGCATGCCACATAGTGATTATCCTATATGACATGCTTCTTAGTACCATGGCCATTCTACAATCATCACCATCAACATCACATCCTTTTTCATTCACATATCGACACTCTTTGTCATCCATTCAATCTGTGACACCTTATTGACAACAAATGCAACATAGTGCACAATAATATCCCCCTTCGTATTTGTTGTCAATATCACTAGAGCACATATGAATGGGTCAATATTTGTTCCACGATTTTCTCCCCCTTGTTGTCAACCAAATGAAATGGTGTAGTGTGGTTCTCTCCAAAACATTTCTTCCTCCCTTTGAATAGCATCTTCTTGAAAATCACTAAGAGGGGGATGATGTCACATGTTCACTTTAGAAAAGAGCCTTTAGTAAATCAAATCTAATTCTACTTGGGCTATCCCGGTGTAGAAAACAAGAGTGATGTAACCAAGGAATTCAATGCGGTCCACAATTCACTATATATGTGAAATACTTCTTAGGCATCAAGGGGTTGAAATTTTTCAGATATATCAATGAATTTCTAAATCCTGCTAATACTTCACCAAACTCATTTGAAAGTTCAAGTGCAAAGATAAAGCTCCCAGTTTCATCCATTTGTCTTCAATAAATTACTCCCCCTTAATTGAAATGTTAAATACAATTAGGAAACAAGGGATGAATGTGTGATTGGAATACCTTCATTCTTCACAAGATTATATGAATCTCAAATTATCATCTTCTACAGTTTGGCTCCCCCTCAAGGGGTACACTCCATTCTGTCCATACCATTCTCAATTTGAGAATGATCATCATCTTCAATTCCCTGAAATGTAAGTACACATATATACCAGTGATTAGGGAATAAGATGGAACCTCCTTGGTTCATCAGTTTGAACAACAAGGTTGAGAATATTCTCTCAACCGAGATGTTCCACTTTCACCATTCTTCACACCTACACATTTGATCTTTAATTATGTCTGTGTTGGTGTGGATCTTAACACCACTTCAACTTCTTTGTGTGTGAATCCTCTCTTTATAAGTTCCTTCTGAGCACTTGAATCTCCTTGTGCAATTATCATTCTCTTGATGAATTCTTTTTGAGTAGGGATGAGTGTCATGAATTTATTACTAATATGACTAGCTTTATTGCACCTCACACACAGAACTTCATCTTCATGTGAAATCTTTTGGTTTTTATTCGCACTAGCATTGGAATGTTTATTTTCTTCCTTTCTCAATCTTTCCAAATCTTCTGGCCAGATGATTAATATGTAATTTGGATGTGAGGCTTCAGATTTGGATGTTCCACATGGTTCCTTTGATGATTTTAAGTTACCTTTCTTAGACATCTTATTTTCAAAAAATCCCTTATTCTTCTTCTGGATTGATTGTCCTATTGAGTACTGTTTTCTTCGATTTAGTTCCATGTCTTGTTTACAAAGTTCCATGGTATGACCTATCTTTCCACAATAGAAGCATTTTTTCTTGGTGGTCCTTCTGGATGCATCACCCTTTTTGGATTTGGAATCCAAGAACTTATCATTCTTTTTCAAGATCTTCTTGTGAGCATTTTCAACTTTCTTCTACTGGATTCACAAGGATACTTCTTCGTTCTTGGTCAGGTTCTATGATATTTTCTTGTTTTCATCTTTAGAAACATTTGGAGACTGTTATGTATTATTCTTGTGACCACTTTTGCATTCATCCTAGATGTTATAAAACATTCCAAATCTGTTTGCAGTAAACAGATGTTTCTGGACCTGTGGATGTTGCTTCTTCTTCTCTGGCTTGCTCCCCATTGGCATGGGATTCCTTTGTGATTTTTCATTTAGAGGATTGTACCAAAAATCCGTTGCACAATGTCTATACCAGTTGTAACACCAACATTGACCCACAAATCTTATCTTCTTGACTTCTTCTGATTGTTGGGTCTTTCTCCTGAATTGTTGTGTTTTTTCAGGAGAGCTCTCTTTCTTCATCTTCATCATCCATACTTGTTTATAGTTATTCTTCCATACTGCACATTTTGTGGAAACAAATTTAGAATCAGTAGTAAAAGATGGTATGGATGGTACTTTATTCTTAGAAGATGTTTCCCTTTCATTAGAGGATGTCCTCCTTCGGGAATCATCCATCTCAATGCACACTTCAGTGGCAACATTTCTTCATTCAGCTGACTGGGAGGTTTTGATTTTGGGTAATTGCTGATTTTCAATATCACATCTAGTTCTAAGCATTTCAAGTTGAGAGATTTATTCTCATCCTCAACTAATCTTAGCCTTCTTTCCCAATTCTATTTCAGTTGTTTCATCTGGTCTTCATGCACCTTCTTCTTTTCATGCAATGAATTTTCAAGCTCCTTTACCTATTATTGATCTTCAACATAATTTATGGAGTTATTCTTTTAATGTTCAAAATGATGTATTTTTTTCATTTTATGATAAAATTACAAATGTTATGATTTTATAACTTATATAGCATTGATGAAATTTAATTATTTCATGTATGATTAATTTTATTCATCTTTCTTTATAAATTATCATGGTTATTTTCAAAGAAAATATTTAACATAATATTTTAAATATTTATAAATTTTTAAAAAGTAATTTCAAAATATGAATTATATTTTTATAAATAATTATTTAATGATATTTTAATTCATTAATGAATATAACCATAACTTTTATTTATAAATTACGAGAAATTATATTCAATGACACTATATTAATTCATCCTCAACAAGGTTTATGTTTTTATGTAATGATAATTTTGAAACCTAGTAAATTTATATAGGTTATGCAATGATAAATTGTTTATGAATAAAATTGTTTAATTAATTATTATAAAATAAATGTTTTATGATATTATAGAGCAATTATAAATTATTGTATAATTTTTATTGGTGGGAACTATATATTTCTTTAATTAATTATGTAATGATTGATATATCGTTAGATAAATTGAACTGGAATTGGGAGTGAACCATGTTCTGTAAAGGACATTACTAAATTTAATATTTTTAGGAGATATCCATGACTATTATGATTGTTTTTGTTTGGGGAGTGAACCAATTAAACTAGGATAGATTTTTAATGTAGGCTTTACATATATGTAAATAATATTAAACACATATGTGAATTAAACAATGCCATATGTTATTCTAATGCAAGTATATAATGGATCTTATTCATTAATTTCATTAATATTTAATTCTTTTTAAAAACCAATATTTATACCATGTCACATGATTATGGTATAAGATTTATTGGGTATAGTTTTTCAATGTCCTTTTGATGGTATGATTGAATTTTTCATATTTTTTGTTAATATGATCGCTCATTTATACCTTGATTAAATCCACTAAGCATCAGATATCACCCCTCCTAATGTTTATTTAAATATGTTATTAGAAATATAAAATGTATTATATTTCAATAAAGAGTTCGAGTTTTGAATAAATTAATGTGAAAAAATTTATAACTATTATGAACTATTTGTTAACATTTCCATGTTTCCATTGATGTTATTTCTATATGATTTAATCATACATAATCATGTTACATAATGAATATACCTCAACATTTATGTAACATATATATATAAGTTGGCTCGGTCAATATAAATATCCCATCCTATAATTTTTTCTTCATATTTTTTTAATTCCATTATCTATTTCAGATTAATTAATTTGAGTAGATATTATTTCCACGCATTATTCATCTGTCCTCATAATGATATCTTTAGGACAAGCGGTGATGGTAGAATTTTTTATTTCTGGACTCATCGAAAAAAATA
This sequence comes from Viscum album, assembly GCA_963277665.1. Classification (NCBI taxonomy): domain Eukaryota; kingdom Viridiplantae; phylum Streptophyta; class Magnoliopsida; order Santalales; family Viscaceae; genus Viscum; species Viscum album. Next base: position 1,380,621,924 of record OY728126.1, read on the forward strand.
AATACATGTGATATTTTCCAAAACCATATAAACTTTCCCATGACAGACACATATATTAGAAACTAAAAACAATAAATATATTAGAAAAATGAATCTAATATATCCAATATATACCATAATGAAAAGTAGTTAAAAATTTAAATATTTCTTCAAAAAATAATGGAGATTAAATAGTGATTTATTTAGTTTTTTTACAATGTTATGAAAATAGAGTAACATTGGTTGCTAAATTTTTGTATTATTTGTACCAAGAAAACAATAATGGATACATTTATAAAATAGAAATATTTTTTATAGAATCTAGGAGCACCAAAAAATTATGAAAATAACCATATGTTTATATATAATAAATACCACTTTATAATATAAACATGTTAATACACCTATATTTTCTTGTTGAATATCGTATCTTTTTTAAATGTGATACGCCACTTGAAAATGGTATTCTAATTAAATAACAAAGACCAGGATGTGGATAAGTGGTTTTGGAGAGTAATTGGTCAAAATATAATAATTATGTAAATCATAAATGGTGTGATAAAGAGAGGTGGTGAGGAGTTGTATTTATTATTAGATGATATGGTGGTATTTTATTATTTTTTCCATTTTGTTATTATTTTATGTCACATGTTGAAATTGTGTTGATTCTTTTGACTAAATAAAATAACAATTATGTGATTTAAAAAAAATGGGTTCTTATATCATTCATGACTCTAAAATTCATTTATTTATATATAATGTTATATTGAATAAATTATCATACTTCACTATTCATCCAATAATTCCACTATTTTAGAAAAATAATGAAAATTCCCAATATAAACTTATCGATTTTTATATTTGAAAAATAAAATCCATTGTATGAAAAAACATATAAAATTGATTAATTTAATTTCAAATTCAAATAATCATTTATTTGAAAAATATTGATTTCAATATTTTAACCGTCTTTATGATACTTTTAGAAATTATTTAACGTACCATAAAATTTTGGTATAATCATAAGACAACAAATTAATAATTTATTAATTTATTTTATGAAGACATTTTTTTCAATATAGTTATAATATTAATGAAATATTAATTAAACATATAAATTATACAGAAATCTCAACACTTAATTATTCATTTGTAAAAATTGTATACCCTTATGTTATGATATTAATATTCTATATATTAATTTATATGATACATTATTTATATTTATACTTTATAAGGTGAGGTTACTATTCTATAGGGTGGATTTCATTTCATAATGGGTTTATTAATATTTAATGACAAGGGATCAATTCAACCGGAATCAGATCATTATTTTATATGAATATTGCATATTTCATTATTAATTGATGATAATTGGGGTTTTACATTGTTCTCTTTGTGATTTATTTACATAATACTATATAAGATAAATATAATGTGTTGAAATTAAGTTATAAAATTTCATTAGTCACCACATTATTCCCTGTTCATAAATTTCACCATCGAAATATAGTTTTACATTGAAAATAAGTGAGGGTACTTTTTATTTATTGCATTATTTGGATCTCATGTCACCTCTTAATTAGTACTATTCCTACATAACTCTTCGAAAAGACATGTGATATTATTTCATCGGACATTGTCTATAAGAACAATAATATTCATTGACTTCCCTTCATATTATAGGTCACTCTGCAATTGTAGAATATAAGAATCGTGTACATATGAGGGGAACTATTTATACCTTCTCTATAAGATACATGGAATCTAACATAAAGATGATCCATATTCGGTGGAATTAAAACATTAAAGGAAAATATCCCGATGAGTTCATGGATATAAAATGGGCTAATATAAAAGGGGAAATGATTACCTTTCATTCAAATTGTATTATTGTCTTCCATTGATATATTCAAATGAAGGTCATGTCTCCTAAATCAAACTCAAAATTAATTTGTTAGATGTGATCATTCCACATTTTTAGATTATTAGAATAATTTATATGTTTTGGTATATCCTAATCATTATTTTTAATCTCTTGTATAAGATCATGTCCATGTAACATTCATTCTAAAAAATCATCGAAATAGTTTGGAGTAATACATTGCTTCCCATATAGAGCATCATATAGAGATATCTGAATATTCTTATGGGAACTATTATTATATGAGGACTCAAATAATGAGAGACTTTGATAACATAAACCATTAATTAGATGGATTTAGATCCCTGCATGTCCTCAAGCATCTGAATTTTCATTTATGATTGTCCATCGTTTTGGATTGACTTGTTTTACTGAAATTGAATTCAGTACTCAAAAACTATTGAGGACTTCTCTAGATTTTTGATTTGATCCTTGGATCATGATAATTTATTATCAAAATTTGTATTCCATGCATCCTCACCACATACTTCACACATTATATGTCATGTTTTTCAAGAGAGACATATTCTTGAATACCAATGGAGTGGGGAGTCTGGGTGAGTCAATATAACACAACCCATATCACATGGTTTCCTTATAATGTTATTAATAAACCAATGAAAGTGTTCATAACGTAATTATACAAATTTTTTCTGTTTATATATTATGTTTCCATCATCTCTTGGGACCTGTTTCCCTCATCATTACCATGATGACATACGTAACACATTGTAATATACTCTGAAATATTAATTTATTCATATTTTTCCACCATACGCATCCTCAAGCATTACAACACATCTTTGTTCATCCAGGATGGATAGAGAATGATGATATATGGGAAGTATCTAGTGTCTCTATATTTATATCAGTTTAAAAAGGCATACATATAGAATAACACAATCATCATAGATGTATAACTATTCTATCAACCTTTCCTTTACTGATTTATCCCTTGTGTGTAACGATAGATCATCCCTTTCCCCCCATGATCATAAATTGAGGGTATACAATAATTCGGGAAAGGTGTGATGTATTCCCAAATTTTATGATAACTGTATCCATCCTTCTCATTTCATAGAATATAGGGTCTTTCTTAATATAAATCATGGATACAGTTGCAGGTTGTTTTAGTCTATGTATATTAGTTACCTTTTTTCCATCCCAATATGTTTTTTAATTGGGATATTATAGTCATTGATTAGATCTAAAAATATCCACTAATTAATGTTGATATTCATAAATATAAACATATACTAAATGATCTTGTTATTATCTTAAATGTCATACTCATCACCATATATGTAGTGCCTCTAAAATTTCATGTAAATAATAATAGTTGGTAGCTTCAGATCAATTTTTGGGTATATCGTCTCACAAACAATAAACTATAGAGTGTTATATGATATCTCATTATCATTATTCAATATAAAACTCCACAATAATTTTTTCTAAGGACCATTGAATTTCACAAATCCATCTCCACTTTTTGGAAGTGTGAGAACATGTTTTTTATTAGCCTATTCTTGATCTCAATTAATATATACTCAATTTAATCCAAAATTAAATACAATACCCCTCTTCTCTTCAACAAAGTTACTTGGATAGAATGTTCTGATAAAATTCTCAAAAAAATTTAATATTACCCAACCAATCCAAGAAAAACACAGAAATCTGCTACTGGTGATGGTCTTGTCCACCCCTAAATTTCCATTATTTTTAAACTGTGCATATCTATCCCATTTATTGATACAAAATGATAATGGAATGATACTTCATTCAGACACAAATCACATTTATCGTTTTTTTTCATATAGTTTCACCTTTCCCAAATCCATTATTTTATTATTCAAATTATATTCATTTCCATCCCTAACCACGAGATATATAAAAATATCCTCAATAAAGTAAATAAAATTTTTTTCTACGTAATATCTAAATACAATATTCATTAATACAACAGGAATTTGGTGATAATTTTTTTTGTTCAGATAGATTCAATATTAAATCATATTTTAGTGACCTTTTTTGTAATAAAATCATTAGAATATCTTCCTTCATATCCATTAATTGCTAATATAACATCCAATATTCCACCATTGAGAAATAGTTGGCCTCACATAACTTATCAAGAATGTCACTTATTCGTGGTATGTGTTATATAAACATTATCATGATATATTTGAGCTCAAAATAGTCAATGTAGTAGAACATGGGTTCATCCATCAGCTTGACATTGAGGATTAGCATACCCCATAGTGAATAAATCTGGAGAATAAATATGATTAAAAAATTCTCTATTAACTGATTCATAATTATCGAAATAAATTTGTTGGAATTCTGTAAGGATTCTATGAAATAAAAATGGATCCATGACTATGATAATTGGATAAATAACCTACTATGCAAGGATGAATATTACTCCATTCTTTAGGGAACAAATAAATGAAGTCCCTCACAATGAGTATGTATTCAAGAATTATACTATCATTTTTATTAATGAATTGAGTTAGATATTGTTTCTTAATGTCAATAATAACCCCAAATTATATGATGATTCATTAAGACACTCATCTTTATCCTTACACGTGTACAGAACTAGCGGGTGCCTATGTATGTGATTAGTGATATCTCTATCATATTTTGGATGGTGGCATTATAAATCTTATCCAACCCATTACCAATATTTTTTTTAAAAGGTTTTATGCGCAAATGGGTCTTTATTGAATGAAAAAAGAAAACAAGAGAGGTACTACAAAGAACCACAAAGTATATAAATAACCAGAACCATGGTCTTTAACCCATTCTAGAGCCGCATTCTGATTGAAGGAGCCCCGCCTGAGTCCAGGAATTACTCTCCATCAATTGGTTGGAAGCCATTCCCAGAGGCAGGGCAGTCTTTTTATGAACTCTTGAAGAAGTAATAGCATTTAGAGAGCCAGTACCCCGGGTGCTGTTCTCCTTCTCAAGCTGGGATGGAGTTCAAATTGATGTCGTTTCTTCTCTTGTGTTGAACTATTCATCCTTCTATAGAGCCAGAAATAGGCTGGACGGCTCCTTTAAGTCTGATACATTTTCCTACAAACTGAACCATCAAGTTGTGCCTTTGCTACTCTTGAGGGTAAGCTCATCAGATCGTGCTATCATCATCAATGAATCTATCCATCCATGCATGAGTCACCAGGGTCCTCAAAAAGAAACCAGATAAATATACAAATGAATTAGAAAGATATCAAGAGAGAAATATATTTTACAGAACATCACAGGTCAGATAATGATGAATTAAGATGAGATCTAAAATATAGGCAAAGAAGAATAGAAATTACCAAATCTGAAATTCAGTATCATGAAACTCAAACATAAGACCAAACAGTAAAGTGCATAGCTTGAGAATGCTGATAAACCGCATTCAGAAAATCACCAATTCAAGTAATGATCCTAAAAATATAAGATATATCCAAATCCCTTTTCAAGAGGGGTACAAAAACATCAGGAATCTTTTCATACCAAATGAAGAAAGAACCTTCAGCTCCTTTGTTAGCCAATCCATCTGCAACAGAATTAGCTTCCCTGTAGACATGAGTAATAATATGATTCATGGTGTAAAGGGAATCTAAACAATTAATCTATCGATTTTTAAGTTTCCAGGAGAATAGACATGAACCATATCTAATAGCATAGTCAATACAAATCAAATCACTCTCTAGCCAGATATTATTCCAGCCATATTTTTTAGACTGCTCCACTGCAACGATGATTCCCATCATCTGTCCTTCAATTGAAGAAACAATACCACAAGAACCATGAAAGAAACCAACCACTATTCCTTTACGATCTCTGAACATGGCACCATATCCAGAAGGACCAGGATTCCCTTTAGATGCACCATCCGAATTAACATGCAACCAAACAACAATAGGCTGTTTCCATAGAACTTCAAAACTGCCAACTGGAGGTTTGAAATATCCTTTGATACCAATTCAGTCAAGAACAGTGAAACCATGAATGGAATTAGCACAATAATGCTTCTTAGGCAGGCCAACCGCACATATCTCAGCAAGTACCCATGAGAGAGCATAGGTTACTCAGAATGTTTTATTTTCATGGAGAATTTGATTCCTAGAGAACCAGAAAAAATGAAACAATTTAGAAGCAGAAACTTGAAATAAATCCAACAGTTGTGAGGAGAGACCAAGATAGTTCTATCATTGAATAAATTCGACAATAGAGGACGTCCTAGGAAGAGAAATATCAAAGATATCCGCTAAAGCCTTCCATATTGATGCTGTAGTTGTGCAACAGAGGAATAAATGATCAGCATCCTCTCTATGTTGGTGACAGAAAACACAAGAAGAACATAATGATATAACACAATGTTGAAGATAATAATTAGTTGGAATCTTGCAATGTGAAATTCCCGAAACCAAATTGGAGCGAGATGGTCTAAGAAAATTTTTATCCAAGTTCCTCATCCATTTATTGTCAAAGTTGGGAAGGAGAACTCATAAAAAACCTTTGAAGTGAGAATTCCATTAGCCGCAGGCTCCCAAGCCCAAAAATCCTTCTTGTTTGAGAAACAATAAATGTTGACAATGTTTATAATGTTACTTGGAAGTCCTTCAAAGTCTTGAAGATAGTCCATGACATTAATACGTAGATCAATGTTTATATCATCCATCACCAACTCTCTAAGGGGATCATCATTCCATTTGGTTTTCCAGAAATTAAGAGATGAGTCCTTCGAGACTAACCATCTAGAATGAGCATCAATTGAGGAAAGTATGTATTTGAAAGCAGGCAAGACAGAGGAATCAATATGATTAAAAGCCCCCATCTTTAGCCTGTTAACAAATTTTCCCCGAAGGAAGTGTGAACTATCAGAACTGCTGTTAAAAAGCCTCTACAGGAATGAAGCCTGCAAAGAATCATTAAAGAGAACCAGATTCTTTATACCTAAACCCCCAGCATCATATGGCTTTCAACAATATGACAAAGGAACCATGGGCAGCTAATTTTTGAAGATACTTCCACTACAAATAAAGTTCCTAAGAGAGGTATTGACACTTTTTATAAGCGGAATTGGTCATTTGTAAACCATAAAAGAGTATACCATCTTGGAGATAATGACTAATTTCACTAAACAAACCATGCCAGCCATGGAGAGGGACATTCCTTTCTAGGTAGAGAGACTCTTTCTAACCTTACTAACAATCTCTGTGAAAAACCCAATTACCAATATAAAATCAACCTCCACTAAAGGACTTATGAAAATATTTTTGGGGATTTTAAATCCAATAAAAAATGATTATGAGTTATAGACTATGCTCAGAATAATTTTCTCATTTTATATTCTTGTAGATAACTCAACCTTTATATTTTGAGGTGTTATTTAAATATTTATGCTAAATACAAAGGATATGAGAAAATGTATTGATATATATTCAGAAATTACTTTTGTATTATTGACTGAATAACCACCATACCATTAACAATGACATTATTTGGATATACCTCAGATGTAGTGATAGAATATTCCATTCCATGGAAACATGGAGTTTGTTAGTTTTAATTGTCATTGTGAACCCATAGAATTGATAATTGGCCCAAAACAATTTGTCTGTTTGTTGCTATTGATACACTAAACTATAGGTTTAGTGTTCTTCTAAACCATCATACTTTTTACCGATAAGTGGTCTTATTTAAATTACATTATAAAAAATATCACGGTAGTCCTCTCATCCACATTTGAATAAAATCCAATTTTTTATAAGGAAGTTTTTATGATAGTTATTCAAACCATTTTGACACATTGGATGATGGTTTTTCTATCTGTCATTGGAGGTATTTATAGATCCTCTATTATTTAATATCATTTTATATTTTTTTTCTTTAGGACCTTTACACCACTGAGTGTCTCTGATCTATATTTCATCCTTATGGGAACATCAAACAATATGTATATAATTTTTAACATCTAAAAACACTAATTATTTTTCAAAAATATTCTTTTTGTCTTATAAAGAATTATGACAAAAGATTTATGGGTTTGGGACAAAGAGAGAGGATTATCATGCAAGCCTTGTGATATTTTCCTCATAGGCCCCAGTACGAGCCTTTTCATCATTCATCAAAATGAGGAAATCCCTTGACATTATTAATATAGAGAGTTCATGAAAAATTTTATTTGAAAAATATTTTCATGAATCCTTATCATTCCATGGAATTTATTTCTTCTATGGAAATTATGATCCTAATCACTATCCACCAACGCTCAGACTCTCTATCCAACCAATAGACATAAAACACATCATTATCATCATCTAAAAAAATAAAAATTATAATATCATATTGATATAGATAAAACATTGTTCAATGATGAGAGGATATGAAGATACACTATATATATGAGGCCTTTTCACATAATATTTTTTTGACAAAAACATGGTAAATCATATAATAAAGATGTTATTTCACATTATTCAAGTCATTTTTATTAACATGACCCTTTTTTCAAGTAAAATCATGAGGTATTGATCTATTATTCCAAAAATAGTTCTAATTTAATTAGGGATATAATCACATAAACTATCCCACTGATTATTGGAATATAGTCATAAATTTCACACTAATAAGTTTAAAAATGAAAAATTCAATTATGGAATCATGAATACATAGATAATTGGAAGAAAAAATTGAATCATTTACCATGGAAGGATGAAAATATATATGAATAATTAGTCTAATGTGTGATTCCCATAGATTCAATATAGGTAATAAAGGGTGATAAATTTATCCCTTGGGTTATAAATAATGTTATCATGTCCTAATATAAAAAAACTGGAATATGTTTTGATACAAATTATAGTTACAATATCTTTTTACTCTTATTCAGAAATGACTTTAATCATAATCAATTAACAAATACAAAATTAGGATTTAAATTTCTAGTGTATTGGGGTGATTAGGTATCTAATTATATGGAATGAAACAGAAAAGAATACATGTTTCATTTAAACTCCATAATCATACCCTTACATTATTTGAGGTATTACATCTACATATGATAACCTAGGAAATACAATAACATTGGGGTGGAATAAATATTCTAGTAATATAATATATATAGGAATAAAGAATATTATATGATTTATAGGAAAGAACATGAAAACATAATATTCATGGAATAAGAATAAGAATATGAAATATCAACATACAGAACATGGGACCACCTAATCATGTCTATATTGGAATATAGAAGAAATATATAACATGGCGTTAACATGAGTCATGGATAAATTTCATGTCTATATCGCATGTTGGATAAAGCCTCATAATAGAATTATTTTAACAATCTATACCTAAATGATGTATCATGATACCAACATTACCCAATGCAATGGATAACTATCTAAGGGAACCCATGATTACATGTAAATTCATATATGTGACACATGAATGATCAGACATATAAAATTAATATATAGGATACACATGAAAAGAAATGGGTGTCATAATCATTTAAAAAGGAATTAACAAAGAGTGTATCATAATTATTTCCATGAAAAGTGGATTTCAATAATACATGGACATTAATAAGGGAATATAGTAATAATTAATAACAAATAATGTCAAAATGAATTAAAACATGTAAATATAGTGTTTAAGAAATTTTAGAGATGAGAAACTTTTGCGACATTTAAGGGAAAAATTCAAATATCCTTTAAATTACAAAATTGTATATTTATTTGTAAAAAAAATTATCTAAGATATATTTTCAAAATAAAAATAGTGATTTTACAAAAAAAATTTGTGGATTATGAAATTTATGGAATGTATATGAATATTGGTTTGAAATTTTGAAGTTATAGTTAATAAGGTTGGCTTATCAGAACTAATTTAAATGGGGACATTATAAGACATGTATTTCATAATAAAATTAAAAAAACATGATATGGGAACAAATTAAAAAAAACATAATTTAGGAGAATTACAGATGAATAATTTTGAATTATGTCAGGGAAAAGAGAGAGAAAGTGTTCTGTAGTAGTAAATTTGGTTTTTCAAGGAGATCTCTTACCATGTCTAAGAAAGTGTATTCATGTTGTACCAAAATTAATTGATAATAGAACTATGTTAATTAGTATTTTAATTTATATAATATTCAACATATGATTTATTCTATTCTTTTTTTATATTTTAATGAGTAATAGAATTTATTTTCATTTTTTCGGGAGTTCTTGTTTCATGGATTCATTATCAATTCCCATGTGTGTAATTATATAAGTTATTTTAAAATTTTATTAATTATTCTTATGTTAAATTATATGTTATTATATATCTTATATAAATTAAAATGGTCTAATATATCATTTATATTTTTTAATGAGGTTGATTCGAATGAAAATACTTTAATGGAAAATGATTTGTTTATATTAGTGGTTGTTTTTATAACCATCATTAACTAAGATAATTTAATTTAATAATATGATTACATAATTCTTATAGAACATTAAACAAGTTTCAATAAAAATTTTATTAAATAATTTAACCAAAAAATGGATTTATGACCATCCTTGATGGAGGTACATCAAACTAAAAACTCATTATCAAAGAGTATGGTGAATCATAAACCTATGGATGATGTTTTCATTTTTTGAACAGAATAAGGGGAAAAGATATTTTTTATGGATATAAAATTAACACAATAAGATTTGAATACATTTATAATAGTCTTGTGATCAACTCCCATGGTATAGAATATTTGGGGTGGGAAAATATAATAATAGAAACTAAATGAGAAAGGAGTGCTTTTCCATGTACTAGATGAAATAATTTTAATTTCCAAGCCTCATCACATTCATGTATCCTCCTAAAATCATTCAATTTAAATATTGTTACCTATAACCATATATTTAAATTTATTATCCTTTCCATTATAGATAACGAAATGGTACAGTTATCATCACGATCTAGGAATATCATAATGAATCTTATATCCTCGAATCATCATATTTCATTAAACAACCAAAATATTCCCTATATTCCCCCAATACATCATTTAATATAATTATCATCAGTGATAAAATATTTTTTATAAAAAATATTATATATTTTTTAGTAATCAATCTTATGTTCATATTGGATTGAATTTTTAACATTATAATGGATATTCCTTCTATATTTTTGTTTTTTTCATTAGTGGAGGTTGATTCCAAATCATCCATTATTACACAAAAAATGTGATCTTCTATAAAAGGTAGGGGATATGAATGTTCTAACTTTTTTATATGTGTAATAGTATTTGAATAATACTTAGGTTATTTTATCAGGATGAGTGTGACTAACCAAAATGTAATACTAAACTAATATATCAAATGATACATAAATAGTTAAACATTATGAAAGAAGAATTGAATATAAATTAATTAACAACCTTATGTAGTTATGTAAATATATGAATTATTATATATAGATTCTTATTATTCCATTATATGAGAGTTTTATGATTATTTCAATTTATAAGTGTATAAAAAATATTATTTTAATTATTATATAACTGAATAATCGCACGATGAAGAATAACTAAATAATTTTTGAATTATCTACAAAAGGGAAATTAATTATTTTGATAAAAACAGTAAATAATAGTGATTGTATTGTTTAAATAATAACGGAATCATAATTCGGAATTAATTTTATTTCTTTCATTATAAGGGTTCGTGAACATGAATTGATATTAATTCCATGGTGGAGAATTATTTTTGGTAAATCATAAATTTTAATTATAGAATTGATAAACTAATATAATTATGATTTTAGTTGATTAATAATATTTATAATTTAATAATGGGAATTCACTGAAACACTATTATTGAAATATATTTACTTCTAGAATTTTGATAAAATATATCACAGGATGTAGCATAAAGAGAATATATTAATAAGAAATAAATTTTCTATGATACATATATAGATATTCACATTTCATTGTGTATATATTATTTTTGAATATAAAATTTATAGCATTTTCTTTTGTATTATATATTTTAATATGCAATAAAGATAATTTTTTCACATTTCATGTTCAGAGATAAATTATTGGTTAATACATTGTGATAAATTATGTTTTCTGATTCTTATTGGTATTTACTAGATCATGTTTTTAACATATTTTTATATCTTATATCATATATAATTTTTAATTATCATCAAAACTATTAAAAAAAGTGATTTCTAATATAATAAATAATTAAATATAATAAGATCGTGTAGCGTAGTTTCTTATCCATTAAGAAATTATTGAATATGGACACAATCCTTGAAGCATTCAACATTAGTTGTATGAATTATTATACACCATATCTAGTTTCTTCATTAAAATAATTTTAGTGTAATAAATCTATTAATTTAATAGGGATTTTAAAATTTTGATTTCTATGTTTAGTTGATTGTTGTCGATCAGTTATACATTTATTTTTATGGTTTGTTGAATGAAAAATTTCATTATTGTAGTTTCGTCAATATTTTTTTGGAAATAAATTAAATGTGTATGTATTCCCAAGAATTATTAGTTCCCTATCATGGTATTATAAAAATATATTCATTATTTGATTCAATGAAGAGTTAAAAGTGTTAAATTCAATGTTTAATAACAATACAATTTTCTCATATTAAGTTACACATAAGATAAATTCAATTATAAATATTAGTTAGAAAGATAAAATGATTTCCTACATAATGGTAGCTTATTTATATTTTTTAGACATTAAATAATTTAATTTATTTATGACACAATGATGATGCAGTAATTACCTAATTAATGAAATATTAAAATAATTGATATTATAAATTTCCAAATAAATGTAATTTGAAACTTTTGATGAATTAAAATAATTTTATAGGTTAATATGACATGATAGAGTGGATTAAATCAATTCTATTCGAATTAATCATGTTGTTATGGTATTTACAAAAAAACAAATACCAAATAATGTCAAAATTGTCATAAAAAGACTTTAAAACAAATACTATTTTATTGGTTGATATAATATTCATAAAATTTTAAGATTCATCGAAAAGGATTAAATAATATTATATGTGTTATTAATGAACAACTTGTGGTTTTTCTAGAATTTTATAGTAAATATCTTAACCATATAGTGTAATAATACAAGAAGACATAGTAAAAGTTATATTATTTAACTAAGAGCTAAATCCAAAAGATAAGTTTAAAATGGTAAACTAAACATGTCTAAAACCTATTGCTAGAGAGGTTTCTGAACCATCCCCACCATATCCTTTAAAAATTTTATTTTGGATCCATTAGAAACCGAAAATGATTTTCTAATAAAATAATATTTCAAACGTTTCCTAATGTGACCCTCAATTCTCTAATAAAAGTTCTCTTCACCATACGTGCGTACGTACGATATACCGTCTCCATATCGTGGTGTAATTTTTATTCAATACATTTTTATTTGGATGGATATAATAATGACCTCTAATTGATGTAAATAATAAATATAACATGATAATGATCTTTTATATATTATATAACATCGAATTATATACTAATTTACTTTCGAAAGAATGAGAGTGTCTCTCATGCGTATGTACAGATTACCATCTCCGCGAACGTGATGAGATTCATTCCCCATCGTATACATTCAAGACTAATTTTCATTAGATGATTAAAAATAATTTTTAAATATTTAATATTATTCTGAATATGAATAAGATAAATCATATCCATAACAAACATTACCTACATAACAAATCATATAAAGGAAAATGAATCAGTTAACACCCGAAATGATGATAATACTAAGATATTACTAACCAAGAAATGATAAAAGATCATATATGATATCATATTAATGTATATAATTATTTTATAATTTAATAACAATTATTTCACCATTATAATGGATCTTAACCAACCCTTGCCCAAGGAAAAGTACAATGTATGGGTTAATTTCACAATCTCTTTAATATATGCGGTTTTTTATGTAATTATATACTGCGACCTTTTAATAATACACATCTATATTATCATAAAAATGTATTTTAAAACATTTTTAATACGTACTATACTATGGTTTAATGTAATTTATAACCTTATTTGACCATATACATTTTGAAAGGAATTTTTCCATTGTTTTCTAAACATGTTACTTTATGACCTTTTCGACAAATTTAAGGTATGAATGTTTTTTATCTTATAGAGAGGGTGTAGATATATTCTTCCATTATAACATCATCGAAGCATCCTATACAAGATTATATTAATATTTATAAAATGAATTTTTTCTTTTATAATTATGTAATTTTAAATGATTTCAAAAAAATAATAAGATATTTGTCTCAAACAGTTTAGATTTCATCTATGTCGACATTCATTAATAGATTATAATCATGTTTGAAGTTGATTTATTATGATACAAGTCTTCCATTTTGCATTGATGGTTTTGTGATATGTTTTACTGTGGATGTGTTATTTTTCTATCATTCATGGTTTATGGCTAAAGTATTGACATTTCGTATGGTAGTTTTAATATTATTGTTTATGTTATGTTTTAAAATTTTCAAATGAGGAATGCATTGGACATTGTAAGTGATAGGTGGAGCCTGCTATAGCTTCTCAATGCATCAGTAGGTCTAATGAGACAAACTAGTGTCTTGGATGAAGGCCTTGAAAAATTCATATTTGTATTTTTGGCACAAGGACTTAACTATTTGGTTATGAAAGTCTTCATTATACACTCCATCATTATGAAAGTGGCTATTGATATTGCATGTGATTATTAGAGTAGTATAATATAAATGTTTTTATCTAAATAGAATTATTTTGATATATATTTTCTATATTATGATGAATTTTATGTTGAAAAATAATTTGTTTTAGTTTAATACATTGCCTTAAATTTTTATGCTTTTCTATTAAAGTTCCACTATATTGTTATCCATACTGAGCATCTGAGATCACAACTTTCTATGTTTTATTTTTTCCAGTATGCAAAGAAGTATGTTATGACTGAAGTGCAGGGATAGTATATGGGATCTCAATATTTTCAATGGGAACAATATTTTTATCGTTTTCCATTTTATGATGTAATGTAAACTTTATGAATGTATCTAGTACCGCCAAGGCTACTAAAATAATTGGTCTTTCGAGACATGATCTTTTGTGGTCATGCCAATGATAGATAATAATCCACAAACTCTGGGATTTTGGGGTTGGGGGTTATAGTTGGTATCAGAGGAAGTTTAGTATAATCCTTTGAAACTAGATTTAGATAATCTCTGATTAGAGAACATAGTCCTAAGATAGACATTGAAGATTAGTATAGAATAACTTCCTATAATTTTGGTAATTTAAAGATTTTGTGAGTTTCCCAAAGAAAATAAATTCATTTATGGATACGATCTAGTGGAGGTGGCTCTGGGACAAGTCTACCTAGGGTTAAAACACAAAAATACCGCTTTGAGCTAGACTCGAACAGGAACTGGTGCACGACAACAGGTGTTGCTGCACTCTTGGTAATGATGCTCTGAGGGGATATGCTTAAGATAATTCTCATTTTCATTACAAAACATTATGAAGGGTTTATGAGTATATACTTCTCAAAGAAAACATTTTTATGATTATTGATTATATCCATAAACTTCTCAATTTATGTTAACTATTTTACAAGTTTGGAATTATGAATTTCTATTCATAAACTGACCTAGTGTTTTGCCTTTGTTTTGAAGTGGCACCCGGTAGAAGGAATGAGAACTCCTACAATACGTATGATCCAATGTGTAAGAATGATCATATATTTCATAGTTTTAAGCCAACATTTAGAAGGGAAATAGTATCCTATGTATTCTCAACATTTGAATATATAATATCATGTGTAAATATGATAAGTAAAGAATTATTTGAGTCATATGGAATTAATGGGAAGAAAGAGAATACAAGGATGGAAGATAGAATTATGGATAAAGGGAAGAGGGAAAGAAGGATTTTTCCATATGTGATAACTATGGAAAAACCACCTTGGTAAATTCTTGAAATAAATGGGAGTTTGTACTATTTTTGGAGAAAAAGGACACCAAGTACGTGATAGAAAGGGTAAGAAAAAAAGTATGAAGTTTTCAATGCTTCATCTGCAAGGAGTTGGGACACTATGTGAATCAATGTTCAAATCATCAGAGTATTCCCCAAATACTTTTATTGGATAATAATAATGATATGATACTACCGAAGATGAAGGGGAATGATTATATTTCTTATGTTGTTATTGAAGTATTGTGTCATTTGATTGTTGTATTAATGATGTACATGTTACAAGAATTATTGAGTATATAAGGATTATACTATAGTACTATTTAATTAAGGACTGCAGATTGTGTGGAACCATGAAATGTAACTTATTATCAGGTTAATTTTTAGGAAAATATATGATCGAGAGAAAGATAAACCATAATATTTTTCTGATAACAAGGTAATAATTTTTTGAATATTACATTATTGATTTGGAAAAATTATATTGGTTATTCTTGATTACCTTGAAACTGATTAGTTATTTGTATATTCCATCATTGTTGGAGTTTAAAAAAATTTGGATAGAAGGAGTACATCTAGTATTCTATAAGGAATAAGATACCATGAATGTAATAAATAAGGTTTTATGGTAATTCAGGATGTTGTAGTGTTTTAAAATAATACATGATGAAGGTGTTCATATGTTATTACATGGAAAAAATTATCTTCATTATGTTTAAATTCCTTATAAATTTTGGACTATGATTTTGGAAAGAATTATTTTTGATAATTCTAGTTTGAGATTATTTTTGGATTGCCCTAAAAAAGAAAACTCGAAGGTCGGGCAGTAACCTGTCACATCCGGCAAGGCTGCGAGACTTGAACCCGCAACCGAAGGGCGACAGGGTTGTATCACCTACCACTGGCCCACATGATGTACATGATAGAATAATGTAGTTTTTTAAATGTCTTGGTAGATAAATTATAAATTCATTTAAATGGAACCCTATATGAATAGAATAAATAAAATATTTTTAATGTTCTATAATTTTTTAGACAGAAAGATGGTTTTTTTAGAAATTAGTTAATGAATGGAATTGTACTTGTCATGTATATTTTTTTTCTTCGCTTATTATATGAAGAAAATAATTCTTAAACTTTAGGTAAGGTATATTAAAAGTAAAATTTGTTATCCTAATACCTTATGTTTTGTTAAAATAATGATATTTTAAATCATCATAGATTTATGGATTTGAGACACTCAATTCTATAATTGTTTGTGACTGATGACTTCAATAATACCCTATAAATATTAACATTTTTTCCTCTAATTATTTTTCACTAATTTCCACCAATTTTATCCTAATCGTGTTCATAATTTGCTGGTGACTTTTTCATTCCCCTTTTCCTCTTATTAGGACAAAATTTTATTAACCCAATTTCTGATGTGGGTTTTCCCACAATGGAATATTCTATTTTCAACCGTTTATTTTCGATGAACAATTTGAAATTGAGAGGACGCAATTTATTTAAGGAGGGAATGATGTAACACCCCATGATTTCATTGTACCTTATTTCTTCAAAGTAATTCAATAACTTGCACTACACACAATACCATGTTCAAGTGCACCATTCCATACCAAACTAACCATTGAAAAGAAGTTATGAATAGTATTAACTGAATTATGAACTTTATATAATCCTCATAATTTTAGAATCTATATTATGAGTTTCTTAGACATAATATAACAATAAATTCAATTTTTTTAGATAAAAGAAGTATTTTTTGAAAAATGCAATTTTACCGCCTTTTAATGGGGAACCCTTTTTAAATCCAATATTAGACACTTTTACATATTCAATTTCAAAAAATAAACTTCTGCTTGAGAATCGGGTCATAAGAATTTAGTTTCAATAAATTTTATGTGTTTTTAGAAAAACATTCTGAGTTGGGTTAATAATGAAAAATTCTATATTTTAAATGAAAACAAATTTTTTATTCAAATAATTTATAGTGTTCAGTTATACATTTTAATGGTTTGGATGTATAAATAGATTATATTTTTACCATATAATCTAATTTTATTTAATGGAAACAATTTCACTTTGAAATTGAACATAAACAACTATTAATCATTTGTTAGTTATAATTTCATTAAAACACGCTTTTTGGTTCTGCCAACATGAATTAATTTTAATTTAATAAATTCAACATTTTTGTA
This sequence comes from Viscum album, assembly GCA_963277665.1. Lineage (NCBI taxonomy): Eukaryota > Viridiplantae > Streptophyta > Magnoliopsida > Santalales > Viscaceae > Viscum > Viscum album. Next base: position 1,380,640,078 of record OY728126.1, read on the forward strand.
TTGAAAATTTTAAAGTAGTCTAAATTTTTTAAATCAGAATATCAAAAATAGCTTAGGGTCAAATATCTGTATTTTTCTGAAAACATTCAATTTTGGATGAATAATGAAAAACATTAGGTTATTGGTTAAAAGAAACATTTTATTTAAATAATTATTGATTTTATTTAAATTTATTTTAGGTCAAAATATATACATAGTACTTATATATGTTCGATATAATTCATTGGATTCATTTTATAATAAGTTTATATATATAAAAAAATTGAACTTTTTACCTTCTTTTAACCAGATCCTTTGAGCATTTGCAAATTTGCATGAAACATAATTTTACCGCTTTTGTGAATTGAGTTTGAAAATCTAAGATATACGATTGATATCAGTAAGTAAAATTTTGTTCAATAAGTTGAAAATAATTTTTGGTGAATAGTAATTTTTTTCTTTTATTTACCACAGTTTAATGTAAATAGGGTAATTAAGGGTAAAAATGATATTATTATTAACCTAAAAAATTTAATAATTCTTTTAGATAAGTTTAATTATACAAAAAACAATGTTTGGAATAAAATATGATCCTTTAGGTCCACTTGGATAATATTAGGACATTTATTATTATTTAATTCAATGAAGATTTAGAACTGTTAAATTAAAATTTTAATAACTACACAATTTTTAATATAGGGTTTAACCTGTGAAAAAATAGATTATAAATATTCATTATAAATCTAAACATATTTCCAACATATTTGTAGTTTATTTATATTTTTTGACATTAAATAATTTAATTTATTTATGACATGATGATGATGCAGTAATTACCTAATTACTAAAATATTAAAATAATTGATATTATAAATATCCAAATAAATGTAATTTAACACTTTTGGAGAATTACACTAATTTTATAGGTTAATATTACATGTTAGGGTTGATTAAATCAATTTTTTTCAGAGTAATAAAGCTGTTATGGTTTTTACAAAAACAAAACAAATAACAAATAATGTCAAAATTGACATAAAATAGTTTTTAAAACAACAATTATATTATTGGTTGATATAATATTCATAAAATTGTAAGGATCAGCAAAAAGGCTTAAATAATATTATATATTTCATTAATTAACCACTTGGGGTTCTCGTAGATGTTTATAGTAAGACTATTAACCATATACTGTAATAATACAAGAAGATACCGTAAAATTTAAACTATTTCACTAAGAGCTAAATATAAAAGATATGGTTGAAATGGTAAACTAAACATGTCTAAAACCTGTTGGATGAGAGGATTCAAAACCATACATTCTTTATCCTTCATGTAAATCATTTTTTATCCATTAGAAACTGAAAATTATTTTATTTTGAAAAAAAAATTCAAACTTTTCCTAAAGTGACTGTCACCTCTATAATAAAAGGGAACCTCCAATTATCTTAATTTTTATCCTCCAAAGCCATTTGGCTCAGCCAAGAGTAGACCAAATTTCCTTTAAACTATCCTCCCTTCCTCATAGAGGTCTTATTTTAGTCATAAAGCCATCCTTAGGAGCACTTTTGATCTAATCAAATGGAAGAACCCGGAGAAGAGGTAAATATTTCATCACCTATTTCAAGTTCCACTTTTCTTTGACATCCTCTTTTTTTTTCCGTTATAAAATAATAACTCCTGTATCTTCTATATAAATTTATTTTATTATAAATATGGTACAACCATATGCATTATTCTATCCATCCTATGATTGACATGTCACCATACGTGCGTACATTCGGCTTACCGTCTCCACGTTGTGGTCTGATTGTTATTCGATACATTATTACTTAGATGGGTATAATAATGATGTGTAATTGATATAAATAATTAATATAACATTATAATGATTCTTCATATATTATATAACATCATTTATATATTATTTTAATTTCAAAATAATGATATTGTCACTCGTGTGTACAACATGATGAGATTAATTCCCCATCATATCTATTCAAGACAAATTTTCATTAGATTATTAAAAATAATGTTTAAAAACATAATATAATTCTTAATATGAATACGATAAATCCTATCCATTAAAAAAATTACTTACGTAACAAATCATATAATGTAAAATGTAACAGTTAACAACCGAAACGACGATAATATTAATTATTATTAACCAAGAAATGTTAAATGATCATATATGATATCATGTTAAAGAATACAATTATTTTATAATTTAATAAAAATTATTTCACCATTATACAAGAGGTTAACCTACCCTATACCAAATAAAAGTAAAAGGTAATGGTTAATTTCACAATCTCTTTATTATCTGAGATTGTTTTTACATATTTAACAACTGGGAACTCTTTATCATCCACATATGTGCTATAATAAAAATGGTTTCTAAAACATTTTTACTACATACTGGACTATGGGTTAAAGTAATTTATACCCTTATTTTACCATATACGTTTTTAAAGACATATTTTCATCATTTTCCAAATATGTTACTTTATTACCATTTCGGAAAAATTATGGTAATAATGTTTTTTTAACTTATACAGCGGGTGCAACTATATTATCCAATTATTATATAGTCGATACTTCCCTTACAAGATTATATGAATATTTCTAAAATAAATGTTTTATTTTATAAATATGTAACATTAAATGATTTCAAAAAAATAATGACAGATTTCACTCATACAGTTTAGATTTCATCTATGTCAACATCCTTTAATGGATTTTAATCTAGTTTGAAGTTGGATTATTATGATATAAAACTTTCATTTTGTATTGAAGGTTTTGTGATATGTTTGACTATGGATTTTCTATTTTTCTATGATACAGGTTTTATGGATAATTTATTTACATTTCGTATGCTAGTTTTAATAAGAATGTTTATGTTATTTATTAAACTTTTCATATGAGCAATTCATTGGACTTAGTAAGTGATGGGTGGAGCCCGCTATCGCTCCTCGATGCATTGGTAAGTCAAATGAGACAAACTAGTGTCTTGGAACAAGGCCTTGAAAAAATATTATTTGTAGTCTTGGCCCAAGGCCTTGACATTGTGGTTATGAAAGTATGACATTATTCATTCCATCAATATGAAAGTGACAATTATTATTTCATGTGATTATTAGACAAGTAGAATAACTATGTGAGTAAATAAAGGGAATTATTTTGATTTATATTTTCCATATTATGATGATGATTATGTTGAAAAGGATTTTGTTTTAGTTTTATATATATGGTCTTAAAAGTTTATTCTTATTTATTAATTTTTCCACTATATTGTTATACTTACTTAGCATATGAGCTCACACCTTTCTATGTTTTATTTTTCCCAGGATGTGAAAATGTTTATTATGACAGGCCTACTAGGATAGTATATGAGATCTCAGTTTTGTCTATAGAATCAATGTTGTTTTAGTTTTCCATTTTATGATGTAATATATACCTTATGAATGTATCTAGTACTTCGAAGGCTACTAAACTAATCAGTCTTTCTAGATGTGATCTTTTTTGATCATGACAGTGATACATAATAATGTACTAAGACTAGGCTTTTGGGGTTGGGGGTTACAGTTAGTATCAGAGGAAGAGTAGTAAAAACCTTGGAAACAAGATTTAGATAAACTCTGATTAGAGCACATAGCCCTAAGACGGACTTTGAGGATTAGTATAGAATAACGTCCTAAAATTTTTGTACTGTAGAGATTTTGAGAGTTTTCTAAAAAAAAATACATTCCTGTTGGGATACGAGCAGGTAGAGGCAGCTCTAGCACAGATGCACGTAAGGTAAAAACCCAAAAATACCAATTTGAGTTATACTCGAACGGGAACCGGTGCATGTCAACGAGCATAGATGTACTCTTAGTTACGACACTCACATGGGATATGCTTAGGATAATTCTCATTTTCATTACAAATCATTATGAAGGGTTTATTAGTACATACTTTCTCAAAGAAAACATTTTTTTAATTATTGATTATATCTATAAACTGTTAAATTTATGTTAACTATTTTACCACTTTGGAATTATGAATTCCAATTCAAAAACATACCTAGTGTATTCCATTGTCATGAAATGGCGCTCGGTATAAGGAATGTTAACTCCAACAATACGTATCATCCAAGGAGTAAGATGGATCATATTTTTCATAGTATTAAGACAACGCATAGAAGGAAAATAATATCCTACATATTCACAACATATGAATAAATAGTATCATGTGTTAATAAGATAAGTAACGAATTCTTTGAGTCCTATGTCATTGAAGGGAAGCAAGAGAAGAAATGGATTGAAGTGAGAATTATGGATAATGTGATGATGGAAAAAAGGATATTCCTATATGTAGTAACTGTTGAAAGAATCACCTTGGTAAATTATTGAAGGGAATGAGAGTTTTTTATAAGTGTGGAGAAAAAGGACAATATGTACATTATAACAAGGGTTTGAAAAATGCTTCAAATGTACAATTCATCAATTTCAAGGAGTTGAGACAATATGCGATTAAATGCCCAAATCATCAGAGTATACCCCAAATACTGTTATTGGATTATAATAATGTAATGATACTACTGAAGATGAAGAGTAATGATTATATTTATTATGTTGTTATTATTGTATTATGTCATTTTAGTATTGTATTAATGATGTACATGTAACAAGAATTATAGATTATATAAGGATTATACTACAGTACTATTTCATTAAGGACCTGAGATTCTGTGGAACCAAGAAAAGTGACTCAATATAAGGTTAAATTGTTGGATAATATATGGTTGAGAGAAAGATTAACTATAATATGGTTCTAATACCAAGGTATTGATTTTTGTAATAATAAATAATTTATTTGGATAAATTAAATTTGATATTCGTGACTACCTTGAAACTGATTAATGATTTCTATATTCCATAATTGTTGGAATTTAAAACATTTTTGGATAAAAGGAGTATATCCATTATTCTATAAGGAATAAGGGATAATGAATGTATTCAATAATGTTTTTTTGGTAATTACGGATGTTGTTGTGTTTTAAAATAATACATGATGAAGGTGTTCACATGTTATTACGTGGGAAAAAGGATTTTAATTTCGTTTTTTTCCTTATAAATTTTATACGGTTAGTTTCGATAGAGTTATTTTGGATAATTGTTGTTTGAGATTATTTTTGGATTGCCATAAAAAGGACAACCTGAAGGTCAGGTAGAAACCCGTCACGTTCGGCAAGGCTGTGAGACATGAACCTGCAACCAAAGGGTGATAGGGGTGTATCACCTACCACTGGCCTGCGTAATATCTGGGATTGAATAATGTAGATTTTTTAAAAGGACTGGTAGATGAATTATAAATTAATTTTTTTGGAACCCAATACGAATAAAATAAATAATTTTTTTTAAGATCTATTATCTTTTAGAGTGAAAGATGAGTTTGTGGTAGAAATTAGTTAAATAATGGAACTCTACTTGTCAAGTATATTTTTTTCTTCTATTATTCTATGAAGAAATTAATTCTTAAACATTAGGGAAAATATCTTAAAACTAATAATGTGATATCCAAATACATTAAGTTTTGTTAAATAGATGATATTTTAAATTATCATAGATTGATGTATTTGAGGCCTTCAATTCTACAATTGTTTGTGATTAATGACCTCCTATTGTCCATATAAATATTTAAATTTATCCTCCTATTATGTGTCTCCAATTTCAACCATGTTTCTTCTAATCCAGATCATAATTTGGTGGTTAATTTTTCATTCCCCTTTTCCTCTTATTAAGACTAAATTTCATTTACCGAATTTCTGATGTGAGTTTTCCCAGAATGGTATTTTCTATTTTCATGCTTTTATTTTAGATGAACAATTTCAAATTGTGAGGATTAAATTTATTGAAGGATGGAATAATGTAACACCCCATGATTTTATAGCACGTTATTTTTTAATGTAATTTAATAACTTGCACTACATGAAAAACCGAGTTCAAGCGCACCATGACTTAACAAACTAGTCGTTCAAAAGCGGTTATGAATAGTATTAACTAAATTATGAAATTTTTATAAAATTTATTATTTTATAATCCTTATTATGAGTTTCTTAGACATAATATAAGAATAAATTCATTTTTTGGATAAAAGATGTATTTTTTTAAAAATGTAATTTTATGACCTTTTAATGGAAAACCCTTTTAAAATAAAATATTCTAAACATTAAAATATTCAATTTGAAAAAAATATAATTCTTCATTATAATCTAAAGATAATAATTTAGTTTTAATAAATTTTCTGTGTTCATCTAAAAACATTCATATTTGGGTGAATAGTGAAAAACACTATATTTTAACTGAAAAAAAAAAATTTTAATCAAAATAATTTTTAGTGTTAAATTATAAATTTCAATGGTTTGGAAGTATAAATAGATTATATTTTTACAATTTAATCCAATTTTATTAATTATAAATAATTTCACTTTGAAATTGAATATAAAAAAGTATCAATCTTTTGTTAGTTATTATTTCTTACAAAAACTCTTTTTGGTTTTGACAACATGAATTAATATTAAATTAATAATGAAACTTCTATGTATGGAATTTGGTAAAATATACTTAAATTATTATTTCATAATATCAAAATTTCATTAGGATCAAATTTTGGAATTTTTCTGAATGCTTTCAATTTTTGATGAATAATGGAAAACACTCAGTTATTGGATAAACCGACTTTTTATTTAAATAAATATTTATTTTATTTAAATATTTTTTAGATCAAAATAGATGCATAATACCTATATATGTTCATTATAATTAATTGGATCATTTTATAAAAATTTTTTATTTATAAAAATTTTATTGAACTTTTTACCGTCTTTTAACCACCTCATATGAGCATTTTCAAAATTGCATAAAACATAATTTTACCACTTCTATGAAATGAATTTTACATATCTGAGAGACATGGTTGAAATCAATATTTAAAATGTGGATCAACAAGATGAAAATAATATTTGGTGAATAGTAACTGTTTTCTTCTATTTACCACGTTTAAAAATAAATATGGTAATTAACTGTAAAAATGATATTATTATTACACTGAAAAATGTCATAATTCTACTAGATAATTGTAATTGGACCAAAAGAAACCTTAAGAATACAATATGATCCTTTAGGCCCATTTTCATTAGATTAGGACATTATTTATTATTTAATTCAATGAAGAGTTGCTAAATTCAATGTTTAATAAATAAACCATTTTCAATACAGGGTTACACATAAGTTAAATTCAACTATAAATATTAATTAGAAAGGTAAAACGATTTCTTATATAATGGCAGTTTATTTATATTTGTTAGACACTAAATAATTTAATTTATTTTTTACACAATGATGATTTAGTAATTAACTATTTAATAAAATTTTCAAATAATTGATATTATAAATATCCAAATAAAAGTAATTTGGGACATTTTATGAATTCCAATAATTTTATAGGTTAATATACATTTTAGGGTTGATTAAATCAATTTTTTCGAAGTAATAATGATGTTATGATTTTTTACATAAAAAACAAGTACCAAATAATGTCATAATTGACATAAAATATTTTTTATACCAAAAACTATATTATTGGTTGATATAATATTTTTAAAAATATACGGTATGTCCAAAAGTCATAAATAATATTATATGTGTCATTAATGAACAAATTAATGTTCTTTTGGAAATTTATTTTAAGTCTATTAACCTTATAGTGTAATAATACAAGAAGACACGGAAAAAGATAAACTATTTAACCAAGAGTTTAATAAAATATATATGGTTCAAATGGTAACATAAAATTCTATAAAACCTATTAGTTGAGATGTTTCTCACCAATACCCACCTTATCCTTTATATAATGTATTTTAGATCCATTAGAACCCGAAAATGATTTTATTATAAAATAATATTTCAAACTTTTCCTAAAGTGACACTCACCTCTCTAATAAAAGGTCACTTCCACTTCTCTTAATTTCACTCCACCATGGACATTTGTCTTGGCCAAAACCTACCCAAATACCCTCTCAACTATCCTCCCATCATCCTAGAGGCCTTCATTTAGTAATAAATTCAACCTAAGGATCCCTTTTGATCAAATCAAATTGAAGAACCCGGAGAAGAGGTAAATATTTCATCACCTCTTTCAAGATCCATTCTTCTCCCCCTTTCTCTTTCACTGTTGTTTCCATTATAAAATAATAAATACAGTATCTTCTATATATTGTGATGATATTATAAATATTGTAGAACCATATTCATTATTCTATACATCATTTTAATGACATTTCACTATACGTGCGTACGTACAACATACCGTCTCTATTGGGACCTTTTCATCATCCACATCTGTGTTACCATAAAAATTTATTCCAAAAAAATTTACTATATACTAGACTATGATTTAATGTAATTAATACCATCATTTGACCTTATATGTTTTGAAAGTAATCTTTCCGTCGTTTCCCAAACATGTCTGTTATGATGTTTTCGACAAAATTAAGGTAAGAATGTTTTTTTAACTTAAACAACATGTGAAACTCTATTCCGTAGTTAAAACAACTTCGAAGATTCCCTAGAAATATTATACGAATATTTTAAAAATAAATGTATTATTTTATAATTATGTAACTTTTAATAATTTCAAAAAAAGAATGATTTATTTCGCTCAAACCGTTTTGATTTCATCTATGTAAACATCCTATAATGGATTTTAATCTTGTTTGAGGTTGATTTGTTATGACACAAATCTTTAATTTTTTATTTATTGTTTCGGGATAGGTTTGACTGTGGATGTGTTTTTTTCTACCATTCATGGTTTAGGGATAAAGTATTGGCATTTAGTATGCTATTTGTAATATAAATGTTTATGTTATGTTTTAAACATTTCATTTGAGGAATGCATTGGACATAGTATGTGACGTGTGGAACCCGCAATAGCTTCATGATGCATCATTAGGTCTCATGAAAAAAACTAGTGTCTTAGCACAAGGCTTTCACAAAATCGTATTTGTAGTCTTGGCACAAGGCCTTGACTATGTGGTAATGAATGTCTGAAATTATGCATTCCATCATTATAGAAGTGGTTATTGATATTGAATCTTATTATTTGACTAGTTGAATATCCATGTGAGTATGTAAACAGAATTATTTTGATATATATTTTCCATTATATGATGATGTTTATGTTGAAAATTATATTGTTTTACTTTTATACATTTCCATAAATGTTTATTCTTATTTATGAAATTATTCTCTTTATTGTTATCCTTATTGAGCATATGAGCTCACCCCTTTCTATGTTTTATTTTCCCAGGATGTGAAGAAGTATATTATGATTGACCTATTGGGATATTCTATTTGATCTCAGTGTTGGATATAGAAAGAATGTTGTTGTAGTTTTCCATTTTATGTTGTAATGTAAACCTTATTAATGTATCTATTACTTCCAACGATACTAAACTAATCGGTCTTTCGATACATGCTCTCTAGTGATCATGCCAATGATACGTAATAATGCACCGACTCTGGGATTCTAGGGTCACGACTTTACATGTTTTTTTATTTATAATGATGCTTCAAAGAAATGACATGGTTGTGTCCTTATACACAATGATAGGGTTATTGCCTATGCATCATGATAGCTAAAAATTCATGAGCAAACCTATCCTACTCATGATCTTTAGTTAGCATCTATAATCATAGCTTTGAATATTTGGAGAAACTATCCTTATGGTGAAAACTGTGAGATATATGCCAATCACAAGAGTTTGAAGTATATATTCTCACAGAAAGAACTCAACATTATGAAAAGGATATGTTTTGAACTACTCAAGGATTATAATTACACTATACAATACCACCCGAGGAAGGAAAATAAGGTATCAGATGCTTTGATAAGAAAAGATCATGGAGTTTTGAACAAGATGAGAGTTGAAATGGATCCTATATACATGGATCTAGTAAATATGGATATGGGAATCACCATGGAAAGTGGAACATCTATAATTTTTCAAATTTTTGCGAAACCATATTTACTAGAAAGGATAACGAGTTCTCAGACAGTTGATGAAGAGTTTCAAAAAAATATTAAAGCTGTGAATGATTGAAGTTTGAGTGACTTTGCGTATGAAGAAGGAATTTTGAAATTTGGGAAGAGACATTGCTTTCCCGATATACGTAATCTAAAAATGGAATTTTTGGATGATTCTCATAGTTCCAATTTCTCTATACACCATGGGATAACCAAAATGTTTTGATATTTGAAGGAACAATTTTGGTGGGACAACATAAAAAGGGATATTGATTTTTTTAGTCAAGATTTACAGTTTTTCAACAAGTGATAGCTAGAAGGAAACAACCTGGATGAGTCACACAACATCTTCCCAAACCTGAGTGAAAATGGGATAATATTACACTGGACTTTTCCATGGGACTACCAAATAATAAAATATGAACGATGCAATATGGGTCATTATTGATATTCTAACCAATTCATCACATTTTCATTCTATAAGGTAATATTTACCACATGAATGTTTGGAAAGAATATATTTTAATGAGGCTGTAAGAAATCATGGAACACCACTATCAATTGTTTCTGATCGTGATCCCCATTTTACATCAATATTTTAGAAAATTCTTCAGAAATCCCTAGATACTGAACATCATTTGAGCACTACCTACCACCCCCAAACTGATGGAAAATCAAGATGATCTATTCAACCCTTAAAATACATGTTGAGATCATGCTCACGTTACTTTCAAGGTATAAGGGATCGATATTTACAACTGGTAGAATTTTCCTATAACAATATCTTCCATTCATGTATTCATATGGCACCATATAAAACCATATACTGAAAGAGATGTCACACACCAACCTATTGGGATGATGTTGGAGAAAGAAAACTCATTGGAACAGAACTTGTGGATGAAACGATGAAAAAGGTAAAGGTAATCCAAAACCACATCAAATTAGCTCAATGTAGGCAAAAGAGCTATGTCGATAACCAATGGAAGGATATGGAATTTCATGTAGGAGATCATGTTTTTTTAAAGGTATCTTCATAGAAGAGAGTTATACGTTCCATTAGGAAGGGAAAATTGTGTCCCAGGTACATTGGGCAATTCAAATTTCTAGAAAGAATTGGGGTTGTAGCTTATCGTTTTGTAATGCCGCATAGTCTCTTCAAAGATCACGATGTATTCCACGTTTCAATGTTGAAAAAATAAATGACTGAACCATTGTATGTACTTGATTATGAGGAATTAGAATTGGAACTCGATCTATGTTATTGCGAAGATCCTTTCAATGTATTTGATACATGATAACAAGTTTTGAGAAACCGAACGACTCGTCTGGTAAAACTTCTATGGAGAAACCATAAGATGTAAGAGGCAATGTGGGATCTCGAGGAACATATGTTGAAGAACCACCCGAGTCTTTTTATGTAGAAATATTCTTGAAATTTTGAGGACGAAATTATATGAAGGAGGGGAAAATATAATACCCCCATCTCCCATGGTACTCTTATCTTTGAATAATACAATATCGTGTATTGTATGCAACTTCAAGTTCTATCACACCACAACCAGTCAAACTAGCCATTATGAATAGTAATACTAACTTTTTCAAATTTTACAAATTTTATCTTTCAAAATAGAAATTTTTTTTGGATTCTGTATATCTAACTTAGCTTAGGGTGAATTGTTTTTATATTTATGAAAACATTCAATTTTTGATAAATTGTGAAAAACACTGAGTTATAGTTTAAAACCAATTTTTTTTAAATAATTATTTATTTTATTTAAATTTATTTTATATCAAAATATATATATAATACCAATACAAGTTCAATGAAAATCATTGGAGACAGTTTATAATAAATTTAGATATATAAATTTTTTTTTAAATTATTATTGTCTTTTACCAATCTCCTAGGAGCATTTGCAGATTTACATAAAACATAATCTCACCGCTTATCTAAATTTAATTTCAAAAATCCGAGAGACATGATTGATATCAGTAAGTAAAATTTTGTTCAATAAGATGAAAATAATTTTGGGTGAATAATAACTTTTTTCTTTCATTTACCACAGTTAAAAGTAAATATGGTAACTAATGGTAAAAATGATATTATTATGACCATAAAACTTGTTCTAAATATATTGGATAATTTTGATTCGACCAAAAAACAACCATAGGAAAATAATTTGACCCTTTAGGTCCACTTGGATTAGATTAGGACATTTATTATTATTTAATTCAAAAAGAGGTAAAAGTGTAAAATTCAATGTTTAATAATTAAACCATTTTTAATATAGGGTTACACATAAGAAATGTTCAACTATAAATATTAATTAAAAACATAAAATTATTTCATAAATAATGGTATCTTATATATAATTTTATGTAATTAAATAATTAAATTTATTTTTGAAACAATGATGATGCAGTAATTACGGAATTAATGAAATATTAAAATAATTGATATTATAAAAATCCAAATAAATGTAATTTGAGACTTTTTATAAATTTCACTAATTTTATAGGATAATAGAACATGCTAGGGTAAGTTAGATGAATTATTTTTTGAAGTAATAATGATGTAATGATTTTAGAAAAAACAAAATACCAAATAGTGTCAAAATTGACATAAAAGTGTTTTTTTAAATATTATATTATTAATTGATAATATTTTAATAAAAATCTATGGATAATCCAAAAGGCTTCTATAATTATAGTTTTATCATTAATGAACCATTTGGAGTGCTCTTGGATGTTTAAATTATGTTTATTAACCATATAATATAATATTACAAAGAGACATGGTAAATGTCAATCTATTTAACTATGAGTTAAATCTAAAGGATATAGTTAATATATTGACCTAAACCGTTCTAAAACCTGTTGTTTCAGTGGTTATCTACCAATCCCCACATTATCCTTTAAAATATTAATTTTTGATCAATTAGAATCCGAAAATGATTTTATTATAAAATAATACTTTTAGTTTTTCCTAAGGTGTCTCTCACCACTCTTATAAAATGGCACTCCCCCTTATCTCTAATTAACACCATTAAAGACATTTGAATCGAAACACACCTGCCCAAATAACCTCTCAACTTTCATCCCTTCATCCTAAGTTCCATATTTTAGTTCTAAATCCAACCTATTGTGCCCTTTTGATCAAATCAAAACGAAGAACCCGAAGAAGTGTTAAATATTTCATCACCTCTTTCAAGTTCCATTCTTCTTCCACATCCTCTCTCTTTGTTGTTTCCATTCTAAAATAATAACTACATTATCTTCTATATAATGTGATGTTATTATAAATATGGTACTACCATATTTATTATTATATCCATCCTTTGAATGACATGTCACCATATGTGCGTACATACGACTTATCGTCTCCACGTCGTGGTGTAATGGTTATTCAATACATTATTATTTGGATGGGTATAATAATGATGTGTAATTGATTTAAATAATAATTATAAAATTATAATAATTCTCTATATATGATATACCATCCAATTATATAAATAATTATATTGTTTCGCGTGCGTACATACAAATGAAGTATCAATAACTACATTCATAATGATGTAATACATAATGACAGACTATCAGAACCACTTGGTCAAGGCCATGTGCCAAAACTGCAAATAATATTTAGTCAAGGCCTTGTTCCAAGACAATATTTTGTCTCATGAGACCAATCGATGCATCCAGGAGCTATAGCGGGATCCACCTATCACTTACCATGTCAAATGCATTCCTCGTATGAAAATGATTAAACATTACATAAACGTTTCTATTAAAACTGGTATATGAAATGTCAATAATTTATCTATAAACCATGAATGGTATGAAATAACACATACACATTCAAACATATCAGAAAACCTTCAATAAAATATCGATGTTTTTTATCATAATAAATCACCTTCAAACAAAAATAACATCCATGAAATAAAAACCTTTTTAGAGAAATATCTATTTTTATTTTGAATTCATTTAAAAGTCACATAATTATAAAATAAAACATATATATATGTAAATATTCTTATAATATTGTAAGGGAATCTTTGATGATGTTATAACGGTGTAAAATAGCTGCACCCGCCATATATGTTAAGAAAAATCTTCTTACCATAATTTTGTAGAAAATGTCATAAGGTAACTTGTTTGGAAAATGATGAAATGATTCCATTCAATCCATTTTATAAAAAGTCAAAAAAGGGTATAAATGACTTTAACCTATATTCTAGTAAATAGTAAAAATGTTTTGGAATACATTTTTAAGAAATATGTATGTGGATCATAAAGTGGTCCTAGTATATACTTACGCAAAGAAAACCTCAGATAATAAAGAGATTTTAAAATTAACCATTACAATGTACATTTCCTTGGTCGAGGATAGTTTAACCTCCTGTATAATTGTGAAATAATTGTTGTTAAATTATACAACAATCATTTTTTCCTATGGATACAATGTTGATGTAGTTTTCCAATTTATGATTTAATGTAAACATTAGGAATAAATCTAGTTCTTTAAAGGATACTAAACTAATTGGTCTTTTGAGACTTGATCTTTTGGGATCATGACAATGTTATGTAATAATGCACCGACTCTGGGCATCTGGGGTTGGGGTGTTACAGTTCTAGTATTGGTTATACTCATTCTAAACATGTTTTTAGTAATAACTATTTTGTTCCTCCATGTGCTCAATTCTTCACTAAATGTTAGTGTGGTGGAAATTGGGTAAAAAATAGTTCTCTAATCAAAGCACAATCTTTACTTTTTCATAACGCTTCTTTAACATTGAAAATTTTGATTCCTAAAATCGTGCCTTCCAAAATTTATAGATCCAATAAAATTGGGATTCCAAAATTCTAACACACTTATTTTCAATAAAATAACTAATGTACCAACAACAACACGTGGTACATGGATAATGGATGTTTTTTACATCTAACTGGTAACAAAAATATCCTTGAAAATATTATCAAGTTGAAAGGTGGAAACAAAAAATTCAGAGACAATTATCATGGAGAAATTATTTGCATAGCTAACATTGATCTTCTTGAAAAAACATTAATTTAAAATATTTTATTTGTTAAGGATATTAAGAACAACCTCATTAGCATAAGTCAATTATGTGATGAAGGTTACCCTGTGAATTTTAGGAATGAAAAATGGTTAGTACACAATTCTAAGGAAAAATTTATTCTTTCTGCCCATAGGTAAGAGAATGTTTACACACTAAATAATGAAGACCATAGGTTCTAATATCTACCTTATTAAAGTGCAATGGAAGATCAATCTTGGTTTTAGAATAGATTGTTTGGACACTGTGACCTTGGGAACCTATTTAAACTCTCAAAGGAGAGTATTGTTGAGGATATAATAGAGTATATATATGATTCTTTAAAATATTATTATCCTTGTCTATATGGAAAGTAAAATAAATTATGTTTTAAAATGACTGGGGATTTCTAAAATTCTAATGCATTAAATTTGGTGCATATGGTCCTTTTTGGTTCAACATAAACTAGAAGCATTGGAGGGAAATTTTATTATTGGACCTAGTAGATGATTACACTTGATTTACGTGGGTATATTTTCTAGCTAGGAAATTGGATGTTTTTTTATTTTAAAATCATTAGAGGCCATGTAAAAAATGTTAAAATTCATCCATTTATAACTAATCATAGTGATTAGGGAATACAATTTCAAAATATTGATTATGAATCATTTTTTAGTAGAAATGACATTACTCATAACCTCTCAGCACCAAAAACTCTTTAGCAGAATGGTGTTGTTGAATGTGGAAATTGAATTCATAAGATATCATTATTACAATGTTGAGTAAATATTAGAAAGGTAAATATTTTTGAGCTTAAGATGTATGTGGTTATTGTTATACTATAAATACAGTTTGGATTTGACTTTTTCTTAAACCCCCCCCCCATTAATTGTGTAATGGTAGAAATCCTAGACATTCCGACTTCAATTTATTTGGTTTCAATGTATTCATTTTAAATACTAATGATACTTTACAAAAAATTTCACCCAAATATGATAAAAACATTTCATAGGCTAAACTACAACATCTTAGTCTTAAAAGTTCTTAAAAAAATTCTTGTTCTATTTAAGAAACAATAACTGTTGAATTTGATGAAACCGATCGTTTGGTTTTTAAACAGCATCAACCTCCATATTTAAATGTGTTTCAAAAAATGATTATCAACCCATGATTAATGATCTTTCTATTAAAGAAAATGATCAACAAAATGTTACTCAACCATTTACCCAAGAATATTTCCAACCATATATTGACAAACGGGTATTAAAAAACCACAATATGTTCTTTCATAAAAATCATCATAGTTTTAGTATAATTGGAGATGTAAATAAACCTGTAATAACTCTATGTTCCTTAAGAAATAGTGTAGAACATCTTGCAATCCTTTCCCAATTAGAACAAAAAAATCACTGATGAACGATTAGGTGATGTTGATTGTTTAAAAGCTATGAATGATGAGCTAAATGAAATTAATAGGAATAATGTTAGGACCATGGTTGAAAGACCTAATAAAACATCTTTTATTGTACTAAAATTGGTCTTCAAAAATAAGCATGATGAAAATGTAGTCATAGTAAGAAATAAAGATAGATTAGTTGCATAAGGAAATAATCCACAAGATGAAATAGACTATGAAGGAACAAATGCTCTAATATATAGACTTAAATCTATTCGTATTATACATGCCCTTGGAGAATTATTTAATTTCAAAAATAATCAAATAGATATTAAAGGAGAATTTTTTAGTTATTTTGTTCAATATGAATTTTCTGTTGAACATCCTCCTAGTTTTGAAGACACAAAACATCCTAAAAATGTTTTCAAATTACCAATTCTTTATATGGACATAAACAAGCCCCTAGAGCTTGGTATGATAGGCTTACCAAAATTTTTTGCAAGATATTTATGTTAAGGGAAATGATAATCTAACCCTCGTTATAAAAAAATAGAAGAAATTTTTTTATTGTTCAAATTTTTGTTGATGACATTATATTTGGACCAACTCAGCAATATTTAACTTATTACTTTTTGAATGAAATGAAATATTAGTTCTAAATAAGTAATATGGGTATGTTAAAATTTTTCTTAGGTTATAAAATTTCTAAAAAACTATAAGAATCTTATATATCTAAACATAATTATATTATTGATCTTATTAAAAATTTTGGATATGACAACACCAACTATATATGTACCCCCATTGGTACCTCAAATTGACTTGATAACGATGAAGGTGGGAAATATGTATAACCAACATCAATTAGATGTATGATAGGAAGCATACAATAAATGATAACTAGTCTTCCAGAATTAATCTTTTTAGTAATGTTATGTGAGAGATATCAATCCAATCCTACAAAATCTCATTTTATGGGAGGGAAAATAATTTTTCACTACATAAAGGGAATCATGGATTTAGGACTCTTGAATTATTCTAGAAATGATTTTGTTTTAAAATGTTATTTTGATGATGAATTTGGTGGAAGTACAGTGGATAAGAAAATTACATTAGGAACATGTCATTTGTTATGATATTCATTATTTTCTTTGTCAGGAAATAAGAATCACTCAGTATAACATCCCACTACTGAAGTTGAATATATAGCAGCTCGAAGTTGTTGTGCTCAAGTGTTGTGGAAGAAACACACACTCATAGACTATGTTATGTGTATTACCAAAACAAAAATATTATTTGATAATATGAGTGCAATTACCTTATGTAAAAACCCTTCACATCCCTGAAATTCAAAACACATAGATATTAGGCATCGCATTCTTATAGATCACACAAAAAAGGAGATATTACTCTTCAATTTATCAGATCAAAAGATCCACGTGATGATATTTTCACCAAATCCTTACCCTCTGATAGATTTAAATACATTAAACAGAAGTTAGGAATGATAACTATATAATAATTCTCTATATTTACATCTTTTTGAAACCTATCTTCTTATATTATGAAAAACTTTTTCCTAGAGAGATTACATTCCCTTGTTAAACAAAATTATTGTAATCATTATTTTCATAATAAAATTTTCATAATCAAAAATTTCATAATCAATATTTTTCGTAATCAAGTTTTTCTTAACACATGTTGTTTTGGTATCCATGGTTATTCCCAATTAATTTTCCTCATTACGAATAATTTTATCGGCAATCCGAAAGGTATATTTCCATTCTTAAATATTTGTAATAATTTTTTTACATATTTTTATTTTCATTTTGATTTAATTTTTTGGAATAAATTTCCCTTAAATCCAAATTTTTATTTATAAAAACTTCAAAAGAACGGAACCTACCAAATTTCTTCTTCAGCTATCATCTCAACTGTTAGATATCATAATTTATTTTTCAACCATTGGATCAATCAGGGAAGGTGAATTGTTCCCTAAAAACATATATAAGGAACCCCTAATGTTTGTCCCACATAGATATGCAATCCTCTCGCGTGCTGAATCACTACAGCTCTACTTAAGGTAGTTCTGAATCTTCAGACTATTCTTAATTTGGAATGTCTGTACAAGTTTCTCTTCAAAAATAAATATCCTCTTTAAATGAAATATAACATTGGAAAATATACATAGAGTGGTTAGTTGATCTGAAATTCTTTTCTAGGTGAGATTCTATCATTTCAATGAATATCAATTTGAATGGCCAGGAGAGCCTATGTGTAACGAACTAAAGGCATAAGATCATGTTTGTCCAATGTGTTTGATATAATCTTATGAGACCATTGGTTTCATCAGTGAATAAGGTATTGACAGGTTTTCTTTTTTTGTGTTATGGAAAAACCACTTCCCTTTCCAACAGTAAGGCCACAAGTATAATAAGAATTACATATTAACATGAATCTGAATTTATCACTCATAAATTACCGTATATATCTTGTTCATTTGATAAGGAAACGACGTTAGTGTGCCATAGATTGAATGAAGAGAATATTACAAAAAAATGTAGTCTATCTTCAAACCATCAGATTCTTGAATTATTGGTTCAAGGATTTATTATTCAGGTAAATGGATATAAGGATACCCTGGAGAAATGTGACATCTATTTTTTGGATATTCTGGTAATCATCATGGAGATAAATTTAGTGGTGTATATTTTGATTACAATTGATAATATATAGAATGGAATGTTGAGTTCTCAAATCATCATGTATCCAGCCATTACATCGAAAATTATAGTTCTTTGTTTACAATCATTCAAAATCCCTTACTGATTTATGATAAGAAATTAAAAGGGTAAGCTGCTTAGAGATGATACCTTGAGAAGGATGATGGTTGGATTCAGTAGTAAATCTGGATATCTCTATGATTTTCGGAATAAAAAATCAATGCTCTATCAAAGAAACTAAATTTGGATGAATCCTTCATGTAGGGTGGAAGAAAAATGAAGTTGAAGTAACGTGATGAGAAAGAAAACATCCATGCAGCTATAGAAACTCAATCAATACCCCTAAAACTAATGAAGAAGAAGACGTATCCCGATGAAGTTGTGGCTATGTTAAGAGAAGACAAAGGGTACCGGAAGGATGGGGGTCCTACTTTTGTGTTGGACCCTACTGAGGAAAAATCCATGAAGATGATGTTTGCTGAAGATCATGAGAAGTAAATGAAAAAAATGAAGTAGAGGATGAATATGTATGAATCTGAGATAGTTCAATCCCTTATTAAGGTTGCCAAAAATCCTATAAACAAATCCAATTACAAGAATCATTTTTGAAAGAATAAATCCATGTGACTCTAGGAATGAAGGTAGTAATTCCATAACTAGAACAAGAAGAGGTTATAGATTAAGAGGAATAAGTGGAAGAATAAGAATAATAAGAAGAAGGATGTAGTCATACAGAATACATGATAAGTCATGTACTGAATTACCATGAGAAGGAGATTCTTTCTGGGAAACAATCTATCGGAACATTTGATATAGAATCCTCAGAAATTGGTACCCTATAAATAGATGAAATGATTCAGGAAGAAGTAAAAAACTATCTTAAGAATAAAGTAACAACCCTGACTACATTATGCCTAAGGATATTTTGGAATGTGCCGAGAAATAAAATCATGATAATGATAAAATTATTGAGTTATCTGATAGTGACCATTAATCACCCAAATAAGAAGAGATCATTCCAGGAGATGATAATGGAAATATAGTGCTTGTTGATACACATACGGAATCAATGGTGAAAAATAATGGTGTCGGTGGTTCATTGAAGAGGAAATCAGATGAGTTTGAAAAGAATAATCACCCGGAAAACACTATGATTCTGAATTTTCCTCTCATGGACATGATTTGGTGGTATAATAATTAAATAAAATTGTTTATACATTTACCTTATTTCCGAGTATATAATCGAGGTTCCATATTCTTCACCACTCATTTAATCAGAATGAATATTCAGTCACCATGCTTATTGATATGATTATAATTGTTGAGGAAAATTTCAAACCATTCGTATTTGAATATGAAGCCCATAAAAGATCATGAAAGAAGATTAAAATATGGTCAAGGAAGAAAATCTAGAACCGGAGAGTCTATGATGAATTTTATGAAAGTGTGATTGATACCTTTGACATCGAATATGAGATGTTTACAGACCTAACTAATAGTTTTGAGGAAAACATAACTCTTGAACAGATAATTTGGATGCAAGATGTCAAGGACATGAATGGAAAGCTTAATTCAGTGGATATGAATTAAAAAAGAGAAATGGATCTCAGAATTGAGTTTGATGAACATCTTGTTAAGCAATAAGAAGTTTGTAACGTTTAGTATGTGATTATTAAGAGTCAGGAAGAAAAGATAAAAGTCTTAGAGAAGAAAAATAAATATCAGGATCAGCTACTCAAGTGTGTGAAAGAAGATGAAAAGGTGATAAAGAAGATGAAAACCATTGTAAAGACGTTAATATTGATGGAGACAAAAGGATAATTCATCCCCATTCTAATAATTTGTTGTATTTTCATATTTTAACAACTTTTTTCAATCATAATGGAATTTTGGTAATTCAACATGTGTTATTGTTATATAGTAATTTTTTTTCAGGTACCTTCTGTTTACCCATTCATTTTTTTCCTTCTTGAAAATGAAAAAGGTCGGGAAAGGAATGATAGAAATAATAATACATAAAGAATATATTTCCTTATGAAAGTGGGGGTTATATAAGGGGTGTTCTTATCAATGATGATTTTTTATGCAATAAAATGTAAAATATCATTTAGTAAATCAAGAATATGATCCTTAGGGATTTATAAACCTAGGGGGGTTAGTCGTATTAACTATAATTCATATGTAACGAAATATTTGTTTTTCTAGTATTATCATAAAGAAATATTCTATGTCCTTATATTTATTTTTGAAAGGATTTTTGTACTTTCCAAAAAGAGGGATATTGATGAGTCAATAATGCTTGCTTATATCTTTTCCATTCCTCTATTTATTGAAAATCACAAACACTAAATCATATGGAAAATAATATTTTCCCTATGATTTATATTAATAATTAAAATTTTCCTTCCTCATCGAAATTTATTCTTACCTATATTTTCATTGTTCATTTTATAGTTTATCCAAATTTAACACATTTTATTAATAACTGTAAAATTTGGTTTCTCATCTAAAACCTCTAAATACTATAAATCGTTGGTTATAGAGTATTCTGTTTTCAGACTTAGAATTCTCTAAAATTAAAACACCAAATTGTTTGAAATTTAGACTCTGATTTTTCTGAAATTCAAACTGAGAATACTTTGAAATACAAACTATATATTCTTTTAAATTCAAACTCTCAATTCTCTAAAATTCCGACTCTGAATTTTATGAAATATGGACTATGGATTATATAATATTCATATTAAAGATTCATTAAAATATGAACATCGAATTCTTGAAAATTTGTACATCGAATTCCTCAGTATTCTGAATCCATGTTCATGTGAATTCAGACTCTAAAATATATAGAATTTGTGTTCTGAATGCATTGGAAAATATTATCATAATATCCATTATTTTTAGTCTCCAATTTATTATTGGCATGGAATTTGAAATTTATTTTTCTATAGAATCCAAGAAATTAGATTTGGTTAAGAAACCATATACTTGTTATAGATATGAAACTATGTTGTACATTCTATTTCTATATAACTGATGTTTGAGTGACATGTGTATTGGTCCTTCTGAAATTAAAGTTAAAATATCCACGTTGGAGGATGGTGCCGACCATTGGAGAAGTGACTATAAATAATAGTTCATTTGAATGTGCATGAAACTGATCCTTCATTTTTAAGATTTCTTTCTATTGAAGTAATATCTATAGAGAGAGACTATCATGCCTTGAGTGTATTGGACATATTTTTTCTCTTTCTATGTGAAAATCTGATTTTTGTTGTGTACAATTGAGGACTTCTTAGGATCCGAAGACAGAGGTGCTGACAACCTTAAATATTTATTGTTACAGGGATAACATGATAGATTTTAATATTCCTATATAGGAAATATGCCGATGTGGGTAAGACATACTTTCATGAAATTACCTTTATCCAAGGTTGTTGGATACCCTATTATTTGGTTTTAAAGATATCTTACTTATTACATGTTTTGTTTCACGTTATTTCAACTATAGTTTGATAAAGGAAGAAAGTAAACTTCTTATACTTTCTTATTATTTTGCTTACTATGATAAGTAAGAATCTATACAATTTAAGGTCAAATATTTTTCTAGTAAAAATTTCTGTTGTTTCATTTTTAGAACCACATTTCCATAACCTAGAAAGTTTGTTGATCTTGCAGAGGTCCTATCTATTTACCTTGCTTAACCTTGTTAAAGATTGATTTCCATAAGGTTAAAACGAATGTTTCTAAAATAAAAATTCACCCCCACTTTTTATTGAGAATATACATTCAAATTTCGATCAAACAATGTTTGATCACTGATATTCATTGGTGGATAATTCATTAATGAAAAAATTATCATTTTTCTTTTATTTCTAATTTTAAAATCCATGGAAATCAGTCATTTTCATTATTATAAAATTCTGATTCCAATATATTGAATAATATGATATGTGAAGGATATTTAATTATATAAATATAATTAGATTTATGATACAACCACGAAAAAACATAAGACATCAATTTTTTTAGATATATCAGATCATATGACATACCTATATCATCACATTTTTATATTTATGAATTTAAAATAATTTAAATAATGGTTTTGTAATATAACATAAAGTGTATTATATAAAAAATCAAAAAATTAACATTCTTCCATCTTTGCCTCATATATGAACAAATTTCGAAAATTGGGAAATCACATCCAAAAAATTAAATATACAACTTTGAATACAGCCGTATAAATAAATATATGAATTGAACAT
This sequence comes from Viscum album, assembly GCA_963277665.1. Classification (NCBI taxonomy): domain Eukaryota; kingdom Viridiplantae; phylum Streptophyta; class Magnoliopsida; order Santalales; family Viscaceae; genus Viscum; species Viscum album. The sequence goes on from OY728126.1 coordinate 1,380,663,581, forward strand.
AATCATTTCATATGTATATCCACATAAATAGCCTTAATAAAATACTTTTCTATAATAATTAATAAAAATTATACTTAATTTACATGATTTCATAAACTAAATCCATATTCATTCATAAATGAATCAATTACCCCCACCGTATTTATTTTCAATTGACTTTGAATATGAGTTCATGAATTCATAAATGTTAGAAAATAGTTTTATCATGAAAATTTTATATTTTACTAATGTTATAATATAATCTTGCAAAATAAACCTAAAAAGGTTTATCCCAATAATCTTGTCCATCAATTTCACCATATATAATCATTCATTTTTGTTTGATCACTTCATATAAGACATTAATTAACCATAAGAAACATCTTATTTTTATCCAATATTGGAACTCGTATCTTCTAAACTATAATTTTGTATACATATAATATCAACGAATACATCGCATGCCATATATATAAATATATATATACCCATTAAACATCCACCTCGTTAAATATATTTGAAAATCAATAGTCTTATCTATGTATAGTTTAAAATTCATTTATCATATATCAACTGACGAACCATACATCATAGTTATCATACATAGACATAAATATGATCATAGTTAATCTTTAATATATGAAAAAGATCAATATATTACCCCAAAAAACCCTGATTACTGAAGGGAAATTTATTTCAATGTAGTGTTATATAATAAGATATTTCTCATTTACAGTACCATTATATTATACCATATATGTAATTCTAAATATTTAACAAAATAACAATATGTATAAGAATAAAATTATATATAATAGTTCCTACGGTATTCATTGTAGGTAATTTAGTCCACAAAACCCATTATATTCAGAAAGATAACAATTGATACCATTATTTGAAATCCCTTTCTCTATTTCCAAAACATGCCATCAGAAACAATAATTGACTAGGACAATATTCGAATCTGGATAACTGAAATTCAAAAACTCTGAGGTTAAATATAATTTCCCATTATATAACATATTTATCCTACATAACATGATGATAATTCATAATTATACATGAATTTATTAAATAAATTATATGATAATTTCATTATGAATTAATGAACCAGATAATTACCTAGAGAAATTATATATTAAAATGTAATTTTATATAAACCACTAAAGATACCAATGTTTATTGAAAATTTAGAGCATTATAATATTCCATTAAATTTCTATGTAATTCATGATAATTCTATATAAAAAAATCTAATGAAAAACATCCATTAAATAATTTAGTAAAAAATATCAATAAAGATAGTTAGTTTGAATAATTTGGAGTCCTAGAAATCATGTACCTGATGATCAAATCATTAGAAAAAGTAATAAAAAATATACTTCCAAAAATCAATTATTATAATGATAAATTTTTTATTCCAATTTATAAATATTTCAAAGATAATCATCATCACCTCTTAGTAAAAAGATACCATCACATAGTTATTCAGCTTAATTTTCCTCATTATGTAACATATAAATTATTTATTAATATAATCATAAACCCCTTATGGATAAAAATATATTCTGACTACATTATAGTAATTAAATATAACTCTCTGTATTATCTAATATGAATATTCCCTAAATAGTTTTTATATTAATTATATATTAAAATTTAATATTAATAATAATAATAAAATAATTAATTAATTAAAAATTCTTAATTTGTAACATACTTCCACTAATATTATAGAGTTTATATATTATTCCAATTATTAATCTATAATTTTATAATTCCATTTTATTAGGAAATAAATGATATTTTTGTATTATTGGGAAATGTTTTAAAACAAACTAGTCCATCATTATCATATATGGTATTCAATGTGTTTATTGTATTGTAATAAAAAAATTATTATTTAAAAAATTCATTATATTGTTAAATCAAATAACTAATCATTTCAATAAAACATAACAAACTATTACATGCTATATAAATCCACATTCATCAAAATATACATGTCACATAAGTTATTGAACTTGAATAATGATAAAAAAAAATATGTATCAAATCCATCATCTCAAATTTATAATAACATATATCTTTTAAAATATACATTTATATTATATAAATTTTATTAAAATAAATTACAATATGATCATCCATTTAAGTTTTATATATTCTATTATGTTAAACATTATGATTTTATGTCACATTTAATGATCAACTAAATACTTACTACATACCCAAAATTATCACAATAATTATAAGGCCCCAGCCTTAAACATTAATTAATATTGTGTTACTACAAGAATACACGTTGAGGATATTTTCAGCATTAGTGTTTTAGAGAATTAGAAAATAAAACATGCATTATATTCCACATTTAAACAAAGTGGTTACATAAAGGATAGTACTCATTTTTCCCATCAGCGGAAACATATTTAAAATAAAACATGGATTCTTTCTTGACACTTCATTGACACAATCATCACATCATGTACCGTTCCCTTGACCTATGAAAATCATTTCAAAAACATGGGATGAGCATAAAAAGCTCAGTAAGGGATATAAAAATATGGAAATAAAACATGAGTACATGTATACCTATGAATCAATGAAATCAGACTTTACTCATAAAGAATAATCACTTTAACCTACTTCATCAAAACATGAATAAAACATAGAAATCATAAGACATAAAGGTAACATGAGGCATTCATAACATTCTTACGTAGGGAGTAACCCTCTTGGTTACGTTTAGAATACCCAACACAGTATATTCCGTAAATCTCTTCGGAGAAACCTTAACCTTTAACTCCTTCATGTTACCCAATTCATTGGAGAGCTATATCGGGCTCACCCACCCTTAGTTTGTCATGGAACCACCCGTTTTCATAACAATTCCCAAGAACCATAACATAATCGTATCACATAAAACATATATAAAGGAAACATAATATTTCTGCATTTCAATCACAAGATATAAATACAACACATTGATATAATAAAAAAATATGAAAACCATTATCAATACCAAAATAAAAGAAAAGTAAAACATGGTATTTATATTTTTATTTTAAAAAAAGGTATGGCTTGTAGAGGAAGTTGAAACTCAAGTAATGGTCATGGCGGGTGAGAAGTTGTTGTCGCCGCATACTTATGAAAAAAACATTCCCTTTTTTTAGTAAACGCTTCATGTAAAAATTATTCCTTTGGAATAAACATAAATTTCAAATGGGTTTATACACCGTATAAAAGAAAGTTGTGTATAAAACAAAATACGCCTCAACGAAAGGAGATTGAGACGATGTCCCTTTCAAATATCATTTTTTAAATAAAATAGATCTATTATGTGTATTCACTATAATTACACATAAATAAAGTAAAAATACAAGATAGGACATAATAATATCATTACATAATTTTAAAGTAGGAGATTAACCCAAAAACAGAAATTGGGTTAAGAAGTTACATTACCTTGTGTCCGACTTGACTCGATCGTTCATTAATGTCCTGAATAATAAAATTGAGTTAATTTATACTTTCTTAAGAACCATTTTCAAGTTAATTATTCCTTTTATATCACTTATTACCATGTTATGAACATTATGTAATCATTTATGTTAATAACTGTCATTTTGTCGATATTTGGTACTTAGGTCAAAAGTGAACTTCTTATATTTACAATTTGTTCAAGTAGTGAAATATGAATTATCTCAAGAATGATATTCATGATGTAGATGTCAGATATATCATATATATCCAGTATATACATGCATTTATAATATTACATAATCATTTAGAGGTAAAAAATGAAATGCACCGTTAATGGAGACGGTAAGTCGTACGTACGCATGAACGCTACTTTCATTTATATTTCATATTATAAGGAATGGAATCATAATGATATAAAGAAATATTATAATTCCAGTAAAATATAATATATAATATCATTAACTCCATCCTTTTTACGTCCCACATATGGCATTAACGAATCAAATCACTTTGAGGGGGCGGTAGTCTACACTTCCTAAAATGATGATATCGCGTTTACCCATAATGGAAACCATAATGGTATGCCAAAAATGAAAAATACAGAAGCATAAGGAAAACATAAACATAAAATATATCATATATAAATATATTTACATCATTATGTCCACCTTTGAAGGTGTTATATGAGTGTTGAACAATCATCATTTCGTGAGGCAGAAATTCGCGATCCATAGAAACATTATGTTCTTTAACCATTAGATGTAGGTGTATGTAAGTGTAGATAGAAACCTTATTATAACAACGTCTTATTATATTTAGGATACGGGTGTTGTTACAAAATAAATGAATAAAAATAGGTTAGTGGGTTGGAGAAGCAAAATAAAACATAAGAACACATGAGAAAACACTACTTTTAAAACGGGTAACTATTTTTGATTTGAGCTCAAAGGCTTTCTTGGGAAGACTTCTTCCCAATGTGAGGCTTTTTGGAGTAAAATAGGGATGTGTAGCGACAAAATTGAAGGGGTTGGCCGAGTCAAATGCTTCAGAGGTGTGGGTAATGTGGTAGAGTTGGGGGATTTTTATAAGAGGAGAGGAGGGGCACTCTTGGAATGTTATAAAAGGTTACTTTATTATAAAATGATTTTAGAATTTTAAAGGACCCAAAAATATATATTTATAGGATAAGGTGATAATATTTCTAAATCCACCCATCCAATAGGTTTTTGACAAGAGTAGGTCTTAGATTTTACATTATCTTTTCATTTTATTTAAATCATTAAATAATGATGTAATCGATGCATCAACATGGTGTCATAAATAATATAATTTATTTAATGTCTAAAAATTTAAAAAATATATAATGATGTAGGAAATATTTTCACCTTTCTAATGAATATTTATAGTCAAAAATATTACTTGTATAACCCCATTTAAATCTTGTTTTAGTAAAACAACACAAGTTTGTGACATTTTCATTTATCCTTAAATAAAAAGTTTTTAATATCATTTTCCCACCAATGTGGCTCCATGGGATTCTCAAGTTGACCCATGGATTTTCTTGGTCTGCCATGACACTTCCAATAATGGTAGGACATGTGTCATGGTCATTTAATATTATTATAACTTTATTTTTACCTTAAATTATATTAATTACCTCTAATCGCGATTAAAAACTTAAAAGTTACTATTCACAAAAAAAATTATTTTGATCCCACTAAACCACATTTTACTTCTTAATGACAACCATGTATGTCATATTTTTGAAATTAAAAACACAGAGGTGACAAAATTTCATGTAAACGAAAAATCAGTTTTTTAAGTACCACTTAGTGGTTTCATTATTCATTAAAAATTTATGTTTTTCAGAAAAATACCAAAACATCACCCTAACATATATTTGATATTACGAATTTAAAAGTGATCTCTATTTTAAAAAATTAAAATCATATAATTTAAATTAATTAATTTAATAATTAATTCCCGCTGTCAGAACAAATAGTGTGTTTTTATGAAACAATATATATCAAAAGATTAACACTAGTTTAAGTCCACTTTCAAAGTGAAATTAATTCCAACAACCACAATTGGAGTAAATGGTAAAAATATATTCTAATTTCACTTTAAAACCAATTAAAAAGATAATATAATCATTTAAATAAATTAGATTAAAAAAAGGCTTTGAATTAAAATACAACATTTTTCACTATTCATTAAAAAATGAACTTTCTCCGAAAAATACAAAAAATTTACACAAAGTAAATTTTGATGTCCCGATTCTAAAGAAGAATTTTATTTGGTCCAATATAATGTATAAGAGTGACCAAAACTATATTTAATGATGGTTCTCCATCAAAAGGTGATAGTTCGACCTTTTAGTGAATATTAGAGTATTTATGCCTAAAATTGAATTCTTTTCGTATTTTAATCCTTTATCTATTATTGGATAAATGTAAAAACTTTTAACCAACATATATAATCATATTTTAGTTATTTCTATTTATTCTTGCCAGTACAACAACTACGTGTTTACTACCATTTAAAATAATATTATTTTATTTCTAGTGTGCAACGTAAGATTTCAAAGAAACTCTTTGTTGCGTATCAGGTACGCTATCGAACATAGCAACCCCATTAGAGTAAAATTATCATTTAATTCGTAAATATTAGTAAATATGAAAATGTTTTATTCTTTATTTGCCTCGGATGTTACATCCTTCACCCCTTTTGGGAGTTGTGTCCTCACAATTTTATTCACTTATCAAAATAAGTGGGGGTATTTATCCCTCATAGCATTTTCATATTCCCATGTCGCCTCTTCAACCATATGGTTTTTCCACAAAAGCTTTACCCGGTGAATTACCTTATTCCGCAACACTCACTCTCTATGGTCATGAATCTGGACTGGTTATTTTTCATAAGAGAGATTCACCTCCAACTGACCTACCTCTGGGCTCAAAACATGAGATGGATCTAGAATATACTTTCTCAACATCGAAACATGAAAAACATTGTGTACCTGAAATAAACGCCGAGGTAATTCCACTCAGTAATCAACTAATCCCACTTTCTCCAGAATTTCATATGGTCCAATGAACCTTGGACTTAGCTTTCCTTTCTCACTGAATCACATCACACTTTTCCATGGTGAAACTTTGAGAAAAACATGATCACCTACCTCGAAAGATAGATCCTTCCTCTAGTTAACCACATAACTCTTCTGCCTGCTCTGTGTTGTTCTCATGTGCTTCTGAATCAACTGAACATTTTCTGCCATCTCTTCTACCAATTCCGGTCCCATCAACTACCTTTCACCCACTTCATCCCAGAAAGCTGGAGTTCGACATCGCTTCCCATATAATGCCTCAAATGGTGCCATATTTATACTGGAATGAAAACTATTATTATAAGAAAGATCAACCAAAGAAATTTGCTGGTCCCAACATCCCTGATAAACAACTGAACAAGAATGTAGCATATCCTCCAAAGCCTGACTTTTTCATTCTAACTGCCCATCTGATTGAGGATGAAAAGATGTACTAAAATTTAATTCAGTACCCAACGACTTCTGAAGGCCTATCCAAAAGATAGAAGTAAACCTATGATCACGATCAGATACAATGGAGAGAGGAACTCCATGTAACCTGGATATCTCTTTAAGATAAAAACGGAAAAGTTGATATATGTAAAAATTATCTCGTATAGCAAGGAAATGATCAGATTTAGTCAAGCGATCAACAATAACCCAGATTGCATTATTACCTCGAGGTGTCTTCGGCAATCCCACAACGAAGCCCATGGATATATTCTCATATTTCCACTCTGGTAAGGGTAAAGGCTGAAGCATCCCTTTCGATATCTGCCACTCTACTTTTATCTGTTGACAAGTCCCACACTTCACAGTAAAATTAGTAATATCCCATTTCATTCCATCCCACCAATTATACTCCCGAAGATCTCTAGACATCTCAGTACTGCCTGGGTGAAATGAAAACGGAGAACTATGAGCTTCACATAACAACTCTCTCTGCATCTTTGAATCACAATTCACACAAAATGTCATCCCAAATCTCAAAACACAATCATTATCAATGTTGAATTCAGGCAACTTACCCTTATGAACCATCTCTACCTTTTTCTGCGACTCGTTGTCTTGCTTCTGTGCTTGCTTAATTCTATCTGATTTAGATGATCTCACTGATACCTGAAACAAAATAGATGAACATCCAACACCAATAACTTCTATCCCAATGTTCATCAAATCCTTATCCAAAGGATCACGTTCCAAACACAACATTGTTAATAAAGAATTACTTTTTAGACTCAAAGCATCATCCACTTTATTTGCTTTTCCCAGATGGTAATGAATTATACTATCATAATCCTTGATTAATTCTATCCATCTAATCTATCTCATGTTCAATTCATCTTGAGTGAATATATAATTAAAACATTTCTGATCGGTATATATTTCACACTTTACTCTATACAAATGATGGCTTCAAATTTTTAAAGCGAAAACAACAACAGCTAATTCCAAATCATGTGTAGGGTAATTTACCTCATTAGTTTTCAACTGTCGTGAAGCATAAGCAATTACCTAATCATTTTTCATAAGGACGCAACCAAGTCCTTTCAATGAAGCATCATTGTAGATAACAAAATCCCCATTCTTGGAAGGTAGTGCCAAAACTGGAGCATTCACCAATCTTCTTTTCAGTTCGTAAAAACAATCATTACATTCTTTTTCCCAGATAAACTTAACACCCTTCCGAGTTAGCTTAGTCATTGGACTAGATAACTGTGACAAATTTCTAACCAACCTTCGGTAATAGCCTGCTAAACCAAGGAATCAACGAATCTCAGTTACATTTGTGGGTCTTGTCCATTCATCAACAACCATTGTTTTTCAAGATCAACAGTTACCCCATCTTTAGAAACAATATGACCATGGAATGAAATTTGTTGCAACCGAAACTCATACTTTCTAAATTTACCATAAAATTTATTTTATATTACGGTTTAAAAAATAACCTTTAAATGTCTTTCATGCTCTTCTTTTCATTTAGAAAACACCAAAATATCATCAATGAAAACAACCACAAACTTATCCATGAACTCATGGAAAATTCTATTCATAAGGTCCATCAATACAGAAGGTGTATTGGTTATCCCAAAAGGCATTACTACAAATTCATAATGGCCATATCTTGTTTGAAACGCGGTCTTCGGAATATCTGCTTCCTTTACCTTCAACTGATGGTACCCCGTTCTCAGGTCAACATTTGAAAAAAACTGAGCTCCCTGGAGCTGATCAAACAAATCATCGATATGAGGCAAATGATACTTGTTCTTAACAATAATATTATTCAAGGCTCTATAATGTATTCAATGTATCATAGAACCATATTTATTTTTAACAAATAAAATAAGAGCTCCCCATGGTGATGTGCTAGGTCGAAGGAAACCTTTCTCTAATAAATCATTCAATGGCTACTTCAACTATAAATGTTCTATTTGAGCGATTCGGTAAGGGGGTTTTGAAAATGTCTTAGCTTCAGGAACTAAGTCAACAACAAATTCATCTTCCCGATCTGGTATTATTCTAGGAAACTCATCAGGAAAAACATCCGGATACTAATTTACCACTAGCACATTTTTAATCTGAGCAGTTCCCTTGTTTTCAATGATATGTGCAAGGTAACATTCATTTCCATCTTTTACAAGTCTCTCGGCCTCTTGATATGTTATCAACAGTAAGGGTTCATTCCTGTACAGAAACTAAAATTCTTTCGGTTTATAGTCAATCTTATCATGGTATATAGAGAGCCATTCCATACCCAAGATAACATCAAACTCTACTAGAGTTAAAACAATAAGGTTTGCAAGTAGGTTATTTCCACGGATAAGGATATGAAGATTCTTATAAAGGTTGAAGCATCCCTTTCGGTAACTGCCTCTCGGCTTTTACCTGTTGACAAGTCAAACACTTCATAGTAAAATCAGAAATGTCCCTTTTCATTTTATCCCACCAGTAATACTCCCGAAGATCTCTATACATCTTAGTACTGCCTGGATTAACTGAAAACGAGGAACTATGAACTTCACATAACAACTCTCTTTGCAACTGTGAATCACAAGGCACACACAATCTCTTCCCCAATCTCAAAACACAATCATTTTAAATGTTGAATTCAGGGGACTTACCCTTCTGAACCAGCTCTACCTTTTTCTGTTACTCGCTGTCTTGCATCTGTGCTTGATTAATTCTGTCTGATAGAGATGATCTCACTGATATATAAAACAAAACAGAATAACTACTTTCACGAACAACTTCTATGCCAAAGTTCATCAAACCTTTAACCAAAGGATCATGTTCCAGACACAAGATTGTTAATGAAGCATTACTTCTTAGACTCAAAGCATCAACCAATTTATATGCTTTTCCCGGATGGTAATGAATTGTACAATCATAATCCTTTATTAATTCTAGCCATCTCCTATGTCTCATGTTCAATTCTTTATGAGTGAATATATACTTTAAACTTTTGTGATCAATATATATTTCACACTTTACTCCATAAAATGATGCCTCCAAATTATTAAAGAGAAAACAATAGAAACTAATTCCAAATCATGTGTAGGGTAATCTACCTCACGATTTTTCTACTGTCGTGAATCATTTTCAATAACCTGATCATTCTGCATTAGGATGCAACCAAGTACTTTCAATGAAGCATCACTGTAGATAACAAACTCACCATTCCTGGAAGGTAGTGCCAAAACTGGAGCATTCACCAATCTTCTTTTCAGTTCATGAAAACAATCATCACATTCTTTCGTCCAGATAAACATAACACCCTTCAGAGTTAGCTTAGTCATTAGACTAGATAAATGTGAAAAATTTCTAACAAACCATCAGTAATAGCCTGCGAAACGAAGGAATCTACGAATCCCAGTAACATTTATAGGTCATGGCCATTCTTCAACAACCTCTGTTTTTGCAGGATCAATAGTTATCCCATCTTTAGGAACAATATGACCAAGGAATGAAATTCAATGCAACCAAAACTCACACTTTCTGAATTTCCCATACAATTCCTTTCCTTTTAATGTTTGAAAAGTAACCCTTAACTGTCCTTCATGCTCCTATTTACTTTTAGAAAAAACACCAAAATATTATCAATGAAAACAACCACAAACTTATCCAATAACTCATGGAAAATTCGATTTATAAGGTCTATGAATACAGTAGGTGCATTGGATAGCCCAGAAGGCATTAAAACAAATTCATAATGGCCATATCTTGTTCGAAACGCGGTCTTTGGAATATCTGCTTCCTTTACCTTCAACTGATGGTACACCGATCTCCGGTCAATCTTTGAAAAAAACTGACCTCCCTGGAGCTGATCAAACAAATCATCGATATGAGGAAAATGATACTTGTTATTAATAGTAATATTATTCAAGGCTCTATAATTAATTAATAGTCTCATAGAACCATCGTTATTTTTATCAAATAAAACAGGAGCAACCCATGGTGATGTGCTAGGTCTAATGAAACCTTTCTCTAATAAATCATGCAATTGCTACTTAAACTCTAAAAGTTCAGTTTGAGTCATTCGATAAGGTGGTTTTGAAATTGGATTAGCATTAGGAACGAAGTAAACAGTAAATTCAACTTCCCGATCTGGTACTATTCTAGGCAACTCTTCAGGATAAACATCAGGATACTCATTTACCACTAGCACATCATTAATCTAAACAGTTCCCTTGTTTTCAACGATATGTTCTAGGTAACATTAATTTCCATCTTTTACAAGTTTCTCGGCCTCTTGATATGTTATCAACAGTAAGGGTTCATTCTTGTACACAATCTAAATTCCTTTCTGAAAAGAAACTTATTTCACTCTATAGTCAATCTTAGTATAGTAAATAGAGAGCCAATCCATACCCAGGATAACATCAAACTCTTCTAGTGGTAAAACAATAATGTTTTCAAGTATGTTCTTTCCACGAATAAGGATAGGAAGATTCTTATAAAAAACATTTGTATCAAAATTTCCCCCTGGTGTTTTTACAACATGTTCAAGAGTCTTTTCTTGATATCGTATTCCCATTTTACTATAAAAGTTTTCAGAGATAAAAGAATTTGTAGACCCGAATCGAACAACACACTGGCATAATCTGAAAAAACAAACAAATTACCTGATACCACTTCATTTGATTGCCCAACATCTGCTGAAGTAGTTACAAAGGATTTCACCACCCCCTTTTTCTTGTAGTCTAACTGCTTCCCATCACTCGAGCTCTTTTTCGGAAACTCATTTTCATAGTGACCCATCTCATTACATAGAAAACATTTCACTAACTGTAAATCAAATTTGGACATACCATCACCATGATATTTTTCATTGTAATCACGAGCCTTATCTCCAATCTTACCACATCGGTAGCACTTTCCAGAATTTAGAAGACATTACCTAGCATGCCTTTTACCACATTTATCTCAAACTCAAAACTTAGTTTTCTTACCGTCAGACCTTTTTGAATAATTATTTTCTTTCTCCTGCCACCTCAGTCTCTTCTTCTGCTGGTTGTTATAGAACACTTGATCATTGGAAACTCCATTTCCACCTTCTTAGCACATCGACAAAGCTTTTCATTACTTTTTAACTCACGAGAAGAAAAATCCCTTCGATATTTTGGCTTTAATCCTGAGTAAAAACGATTGATTTTACTATCAAGGTCTCGGATAAAATTTGGAGCATACCTTGCCAATCAAGTAAACCATCCTTCATAGGCAGCCATTGAGTCTTTCTCTTGCCTCAATTCCAGGAATTGTTTTTCCATCCTAAGTCGAACAGCCTTAGGGAAATACTTATCAAGAAACATTCCTTTGAATTCATCCCAATCAAGAGAACCAATCTCATTAGTGTCCCTGATATTTTTAACCATCAACCACCACTGATCTGCCTCACCCTCTAAATGGTAAATAGCAAGACTAACCTTTTGATTGTCTGAACACCCCATGACATCGAAAATATTCTCCAGTGCATTAATCCACCCTTCAGCTAGCACAGGGTCATATGATCCTCTAAATGATGGGGGATGTTGCCTCATTAAATGTTCCACCACTGACATGTTCCTTTGCAGTTGATCTGGCTAATCTCGTGCATGGATACCACCACCATTTATCTCTTGAGTCAATTACACCATTACTGAAACAAACTATTCAGTTCCAATTCTGACCATCTCAGGTTGCTGATTTGGAAGGTTGTCTTCCTCCTAATGTCATCCCAACATAGCTACCATGTTTCCTCGGCAGAAAACCATTCTAAACAAACATGTCTTAGATGAGGAAACATGGTAATATTCAAATGGTATATCATTTAAATTTTACCATAAAAAATATTTTTGTATAATAATTTAATAGAATTTTAACTCCTAATGTTATCTAAACTGACCCTTAATACCAATGATAAGGCCCCACCCTTAAAAATTACTTAATCTTGAGATAATTCAAGAATACATGTTGAGGATATTTTTAGGTTTAGTGTTTTAGAGAATTAGATCATAAACCATACATTACAACCAACATTTAAACAAAGTGGTTACATAAAAGATATTACTCATTTTTCCCATCAGTGGAAACATATTTATAATAAAACATGGATTCTTTCTTTTCACTTCATTGACACTATCATCACATCATGTACCTTTCACTTGACCTGTGAAAAACATTTCAAAATCATGGAATGAGCATGAAAATCTCAGTAAGGGATATAATAATATGGAATGAAAACATGAGTACATGTATACCTAAGAATCAATGAAATCATAATTTACTCATAATGCATAACCACTTTAACATACTTCATCCAAACATGAATAATACATAGAGATCATAATACATAAAGGTAACTTGAGGCATTAATAACATTCTTATGTAGGGAGTAACCATCATGGTTACATTTAGAATACCCATCACAGAATATTCCCTAAATCTCTTCGAAAAAACCTTAACGTTTAACTCCTTCACGTTACCCAATGAATTGGAGAGCTATATTGGGCTCACTTTCCCTTAAAATATCACGGAACCACTCGTCTTCATAATAATGCTCAAGAACCGTAACATATTTGTATCACATAAAACATACATAAAGGAAACATAACATTTCCACATTTCAATCACAAGATATCAATATGACAAATTGATATAATAAGAACATTATGAAAACCATTTTAAATACCAAAATAAAAGATAATTAAAACATGGTATTTATTTTTTTATTTAAAAAAAGGTATGGCTTGTAGAGAAAGCCGAAACTCAAATAATGGTCATGATGGCGGAGAAGTCGTTGTCGCCGCATACGTATGAAAAAAAACATTCCCTTTTATTGTTTAGTAAACTCTTTGTATAAAAATTATTCCTTTTGAATAAACATAAATTTCAAAGGGGTTTATTCACCGTATAAAAGAATGTTGTGTATAAATCAAAATATGCCTCAATGAAAGGAGATTGAGACGATGTCCCTTACAAAGATCATTTTTTAAATAAAATAGATCTATTATGTGTATTCATAATAAGTACACATAACGAAAGTACAAATAAAATATAAGACATAATAATATCATGCAATAATTTGAAAGTAGAAGATTAACCCAAAGAACGGAAATTGGGTTAAGAAGTTTCCTTACCTCGTGTCCGGCTTGACTCGATCGTTCTTTAATGTCCTGAATAATAAACTTGAGTTAATTTATACATGCTTGGGAACCTTTTTCATGTTCATTATTCCTTTAATCTCACTTATTACCATGTTATGAACATTATGTAATCATTTATGTTAATAACGGTCCTTTTGTCGATATTTGGTACTTGAGTCAAAAGTGAACTTCTTATATTTACAAGTTGTTCACGTAGTCAAATATACATTATCTCAAAAATGATATTCATGATTTAGATGTCATATATATCACATATATCCAGTATATACATGCATTTATAATATTATATAATCATTTATAGGTAAGAAATGAAATGCACCGTTCATGGAGACGGTAAGCCGTACGTACGAATGAACGCTACTTTCATTTCTATTTCATATTATATGGAATGGAATCATAATGATATAAAGGAATATTATAATTCCAGTATAATATCATATATAATATCATTAACTCCATCCTTTATACATCCCACATATGGCATTAACGAATCAAATCGCTTTGAGGGGGTTGTAGTCCACACATCCTAAAATGAAGATATCGCGTTTACCCATAATGGAAACCATAAAGGTATGCCAAAAATGAAAAATACAAAAGCTTAAGGAAAACATAAACATATTATATATCATATATAAATATAGTGTCATCTTTATGGACACCTTTTAAGGTTTTATATGAGTGTTTAAGAATCATCGTTTCGTGAGGCTGAAATTCGACATCCATAGAAACATTATGTTCTTTAACCATTAGATGTAGGTGTGTGTAACTGTAGCTCGAAAAAATCTTATAAAAACATCATAGTATATTGAGTATACTGGTTTTGTTACAAAAGAAATTAATAAAAAGAGTTTATGGGGTTTTAGAAGCACAATAATACATAAGAACACAAGAGAAAACACTACCTTTAAAACCGGTAACTCTTTTTGATTTGAGCTCAAAGGCTTCCTTGGATAGACTTCTGCCCAAAGTGAGCCTTCGAGTTGTAATATAGGGATGTGGAGAGACAAAATGGGGAGGGGTTGGCCGAGCCAATGGGTTGAGAGGTGTGGGTAAGGTGGTAGAGGTGGGGGATTTTTATAAGAGGAGAGGAGGGGTACACTTGAAAGTTATAAGAGGGTACTTTATTATAAAATGCTTTTCGAATTTTAAAGGTCCCAAAATTATATATTTCTAGGATAAGGTGACAATAGTTCGAAATAAACCCATCCAATAGGTTTTTGACAAGTGTAGGTCTTATATTTTATATTATCTTTTCATTTTATTTAAATCGTTAAATAATGAGGTAATCGCTGCATCATCATGGTGTCATAAATAATTTAATTTATTTAATGTCTAATAATTATAAAAAAATGTCATGATTTAATAAATCTTATTAGATTTCTAATGAATATTTATAGTCAAAAGTATGACTTGTATATCCCCATGTAAAGTTTTATTTAGTAAAACAACACATGTTTGTGACATTTTCATTTTTTCCTTAAATAAGAAGTTATTAATATCATTTTCCATGCAATGTGGCTCCATGGGGTCCTCAAGTTGACCCATAGATTTTCTTGGTCGGTCATGACACATCCAATAAGGTTAGGACATGTGTCAAGGTCATTTCATAATATTAAAACATTATTTTTACCTTAAATTATACTAATTACCTCTAATCGCGATTGAAAACATAAAAGTTACTATTCCCCAAAAAATTATTTTAATCCCATTGAACCACATTTTACTTCATAATGACAACCTTGTATGTCGGATTTTTTAAATTCAAAACACAGAGGTGGTAAATTTTCATTTAAACGAAAAATCAGTTTTTGAAGTACCACTTGGTGGTTTCAATATTCATTAAAAATTGACGTTTTTTAGAAAAATACCAAAACATCACCCTAAGCTATATTTGATATTATGAATTAAAAAATCATGTCTATTTTAAAAAATTCAAATCATACAAGTTAAATTAATTAATTTAATAATTAATTCCCGCTGTTAGAAAAAGAGCGTGTTTTTATGAAACAATATATATCAAAAGATATACACTAGTTTAAGTCCAATTTCAAAGTGAAATTAATTCCAATGACCACTATTGGATTAAATTGTGAATGTATATACTGAATTCACATTAAAACCAATTCAAAATATAATCTAATCATATAAATAAATTAGATTAAAAAAAGGTTTTGAATTAAAATACAACATTTTTCACTATTCATTAAAAAATGAACTTTATCGGAAAAATACAAAAAATTTACACAAAGTAAATTTTGATATCCCGTTTCAAAAGAAGAATATTATTTGGTCAAATATAATGTATAAGATTGACCAATACTATATTTAAACAGGGTTCTCCATCAAATGGAGATAGTTCGACCTTTTAGTGAATATTAGAGTATTTATGCCTAAAAATGAATTATTTTCGTATTTTAAGCCTTTATCCATTATTGGATAAATGTAAAAAAATTTAACAAACATATATAATCATATTTTAGTTATTTCTATTCATTTCCGCCAATACAATGCCTACGTGTTAACTACCATTTAAAATAATATTATTTTATTACTAGTGTGCAATGTACGATTTCAAAGATACTCTTTGTTGTGTATCGGGTACGCTATCGAACATAGAAACCCCATTAAAGTAAAATTAATGTTTAATTCGTAAACATTAATAAATATGAAAATGTTTTATTATTTATTTACCGGGGATGTTATAATAATTATGAATTTTTCTATATTTACATCACTTGTTTGATATAAATTTACTTTCAAATAACATTCACAAAAAATGAAATTATTTAATCACAATAATAAAATTTAAAGAAATTTGATCTTATTTTTAAAACCCTTTGAGGTTTCGAAAATAATATCGATTCAATGAAATATTTTTTTCCCTCATAATACACTTTTTGATTCATCGATCATGTATGATAATTTAAAACACATAGTCTTATTTTCTAATTTATAATAGTTCTGTGAAATAATTTTTCAATATGAATGGATCCTATAAAATTTATAACATTTTAGTATTTTCTAAAAATAACTAGGCAATAAAACAAATATTTAATTAAATAATTTTGTTTTTATGAAAATATACACTAATAACTATAGAATTAAGTCATCATGTTGATCATGCCATAAATGAAATTTTATATCATAGTAATTAATTGACATAAATAATATTTGTGAGTATATAAAGGGATTATAATTAATCTTTCTCATCTCACATCTAATTCCTTTGAGATGTCTTGAGAATCCATTAGTTATATTCATATGAATCTATATTATTATCAAAATAATTTCATTATCACTAATTTAATTTAGAATGGATTTTTTATGATATATATTTTTCATTATTTACTAATATAATTCAATATTCATTTAATATTTATAAAACAATTGATACATTATTCTCATATTTTTTTATAACAGTGGTCTGAATATTTTGATTAACAAATATTATTAGATAACAGTGACTAATGATTTTATGAAATGGGTATACTCAACAAACGCATTGATACATCATTTTAGGAAACCTGGTATCACCTATTTATAGATTATTTGAAATCTATATTATAGTTTTAGAATGGGGTTTATTGTTCGATGATGCTATATGTTTCTAATTGATGGCCACCAATTTACTAGTGGGAGGAACCAGACATATGATTTAATCAATACAAAATGGAATTTCCATTATAAATCTACTTTTCAAACTATGGTACATAATGATAAATGTATGTTATTTCTTATATGATCATCTCGACAATGATCTTGGTATAGTTCAAACAATCTAAGGATTATTTTTATCCCATAAAAACTTTATTCTACCATCATAAACACTCTATTAGACAAAAATTTTATATATTTAATTCATGACCTCACATGGTTTCTCATGAGATCTCAACATCTTTTTCTCTTATTACATTGATCACTGTTATACTGGTTTCTCATCAGTGGTTATGTGTGGCCATTCTCATCATGTTTTATGTGTTTTATGTTTTAAGTGGTGGTAATTTTTTGTTGTGTTTCTATGATAAATTTTTCATATTTTGATCATTCTCAAATATGTGTTGTATAAATAATTTATTATTCATCTTGAGTTAATACGGCTTGAATGTTGTGTTGTGGAGAACGATATTATTTTTGTATTTGATGATCATCAATCTATAAAAACTCATTTACTTATGAAAACATGATTTTAATTTCTGGGAATCATTATTTAGGGCCTCCGAAAATTATTTCCTCAATTCCATTTCCATAATTATGTTGACACTGTTGTTGGTGGTGTCTGAAACAAGAATAATATTTTCAATTCTATCTCAATCGTATATTATATAATCCATGATTTATAATCATTTTGAAAATTTTTATACAATTTAAATGGGATTTTTGTTAATATTATTTGTTATATGTGTATCTGAAGTGTATTCTATAAAATATAATTTTTCTACTCATTTTGATAAAATAAATTTTATTCTAAATGAATTGTGAAATAGATTTTTTAATTATATTTAAAAGCATGTTTTTTATTGTAGGGTGATATTGAATTTTTATAATACTGGTAGGGAACTTATAAATTGTTTTATGTTTTCTTCACAAGGGTGGATTATATACCTATATAAATGGGTTTTTATTAGTACATATTTTATTAATTTTAATAGAAATTAACTATCAAGGGTGTTATTATATTCCCCGTTTATATATAGATTTCCTCTAGGATCATGATTGATAATATTATGAGTTCACTATTGTTTTTGTTCCATCATCTATATTTTATATGTGTATTTAATATATAGATATGCTTGTTCTCAAGGATATTATTTTTATAGATGTGTTAGTGTCCTAGAAATCCATAAATTCATTATCATAGATGTAATTTCCATTTTCCATTGTCTTTATAATATTTCAATTTAATTTGATAACATATAAACATTGATTAATGTCAATGTTTTATTTAAAATATTTCATGAAATATTATTACATTTATATTTATTTTAAATAATTAATAATGTAATTTTTTTTTGTTTTTTTGATATGATTACCATGTAACTACTTATCATGAAATGTTTCCTTTATATTTATGAATATTGGTATTATTTTCCAAAGGAATGTAATGGAAAACATAGGTTATATACCACTGATTGTATTTAGATGCAACCATTCATACTCCCTTAGATGTATGTCGAATATATCATATATGATCTATAAAAGTTAATAGAGAAACAATTTGGTGGAGTTTTTTATGTTATATTGGTATCCGTTTCTTCTGTTGAGATGGTTGTATATCCCATGTAATACATTCTTACAAGTATTGTTGGTGGTATTTTATCCAAATTAAAATTTATTATTGTTTATTATCGTATTTCATTTTTTATAACTTTATTGTTTGAATTATATTTAATTGAGTTTTAATTAATAGTTATACCACCTTATATATGAAATGTATAATGTTTCAAGATGAGAAAATCATTCTGTTAGTTTGTTATTAGATAGCTAGATAATAGTCCCTTGCCTATGTGGATTTATAATACACATATCATCATCCATGGTTTAGTTTAAAAAATAGTTGGTTTGGTAAATTGTGTTGGGACATGATAATATCATGTTCTTAGTTAAATACAAATATTATTTATATTTTATCCTTTAAAAATTATTCTATATTTTTATTCCATTATATTGATTATTAGGAAAATATCAAAATTTATTAATTATATTTACTAGTTACTATTTTAAATAAGTTATTTATGTATTTGGAATATAATAATCACTTTAATATGAAAAAATTATATTGATTAGTTTATGGGATGTTACATTACAAAAGCACAGAATTTTTTATTCATTCCAGTATATTACACTAGTAATAATAATGATTGGGTTTAATATAAGTGATAAATTAGTAAAACGAAAAAAACTGGTTCCCAATAATTATGGACACATAATTAATTTATTTTTCATAAAAACCTATCGAATGGTATTTTTTATTCTTAAAAACATCTCGTATTAATAATTGAGGTATCAAAAATATGCTCTCTTAAATGATCAATTCCCTTGGTACATTAATCACAAACATTAATTTGACTATAATATAAAATGTATTATATTAATATATATGATTGTTTTTAGTGGTTTCATTTTAAATCATATTCCATCGACATTTTCAAATATTTGAAAAAAATTGATGTATATATTATTACACATCTAGTTGCACATAATAAGAATCCATATTAAATTATAAATAATATTGACACAAATAATATTTGATACAATCCATACTTTAAAATAATCCCTTAAATATATAGTCTCAATATGATATGAAAACAATAATCCAAACATGTGTATCCATCAATATAAATATATCAAATACCAATTTTACAAAACAATGATGAAAACAAAAAATCACTATACAGTTCCACTAATAATCTGTCAAACCAATTCACGATTATTCCTAAGATATAATTGATTATTCATTTATGACATATTTAAGTGGATTAATGTAGAAGAAATTAAGGGTGTCCACTAATTTCACAAATCCGATTATTCCATCTTTGGATATGGACTTCAATTTCTGTTTAGTATATAAATTGATGATGGTATATAATCAATTTTCAATAGGAAATAGTATTATATCATTATCTATAAAGTCTTATTACATGATCATTGAATTGGAGGGATTAACTTTTCCCCCTAAGAGATCTCATTTATCCATTTATTTGTCAAAATGAATCCCGACCTCATTGACCATTAAATATTTATTCGAACTAATTGATTTTCATTCCACATCAACATAATGGGTAATGAGATCCCTTAAATTACCAATATTAATATTTGAGTATTCCCCCCCAAAATAGTATATCACATGAATAATGAATATGTGTAAGGGTTAATAAAAATCATCCATCCTTTATTTTTTTATACTTTTTAACATGGGAAATATCATTTATGAATCAGATCATGTATTAATATTCTAATGAATAATTGAGGCCTTAATTTGACACTCATTCCCTAATATCTATTGTACATTGAAATAAGTCTTTATGGGATCCATCTATAATAAATTAAAACCATTATTTATTGAATACGGTGTTCATAAGTCATAAATATGAATTAAAAAATCAAGAATATATAATGAATGAAAAGAAAATGTTGTTTTTTATGTTTTCAAATTCCTATGATAAATCAATCTTGAGGTAAAACTTTTCATTCTTTGTATTCCACATCATAAGTATAAAACCATCCAAATATTTAAATAAAAAATTATAAATGAATCTCCCACAAATAAATCTAATCTTATTTGGTTTGGTCCGGCCATTGACAATTTATTCGATCCAAGACAAAAAAAAATTCTAATATATTTTTTGGGGAATGATCTCCTGGGATAATGGCCTGAAATATTTTATATTACATTTATTTTAAATCATTATTAATTAGATACATAAAATTATTATTTCTATAGTATTAATTGGATACATTATTGATGAATTACATTAATTGATAGTTTGAATCATAATTTAGGATGTCACAATAGAACTAACCAATATTCTTGGTGAAGCCATGAGGAATATATAAACTATACATTTTATAGGAAAAAATATATTCATTAACCTCATTATTATAATGTTTTTTTATAATATATTAATATTTCATTTAATCAACATTTAATGTGATGATGTAAATAAATTTTTGTGTGTCTTCTACTCCATGATATGAATATATAATGTTAATGTACCTCACCATAGTACTTGAAGTTTAAATCTCATAGGGGTAGAGGTACACATTAATGTTGAGATAATTTTTTCATGACTTAAATATCTTTTAATTTTATAATTGAAATAAAATAACATCAATTTGTTCCAACTTCATTCATTCATTTGACATTGATTTAATTTTTATCACACCATTTTTCCACTACAAGTAAATATCATGTCCTAGAAAGATACATTATATATTACCTAGAATGATATTGTGGGATTTGATTTCAATTTTTGTTAACAAATATTGTGATCCCCAGCTTCCATGATACCAAGAACCCCCTTAGATAAATCCTTTTAACTCCATTCCCTTGGATATCTGTTGTCTTGATTATGTTTCATTTCTTGTTCAAGAATATGACTACTAATGGGTAAAATTTTCTTGGATTCTCATATAACCTCATATCATCAATGGGTTACAATTAATCCATTGTTGAATTAGAATGTGATAAAAAACGACCTTTTAAAATTAGTCCATATATCCCTAGTGATTATATTATAATCTAAATGGTAATTGTGGATTTTAAAATGAGAAACCATTTTTCAATAATTTTGTAATCCATTTTGGTGAATAACATGTTGATATTGTTGGAATTAATCCCATTCATTGTGTATATGGTGTTTGTGAAATATTCCTAGGAAATTGGAATATTCACATGATTTGAATCAAAAATGTAATAATAATACTAAAGATAATTTATCTTTTCATTTTTAGACCCATTTTCAAAATTATTAAACACAAAATCAATGTCTAACAACATGTTCATTTTTTGATTCATACTATAATATTCTACTTCAATCTCACCATATAATTCCATTATCTTCATATAAGAGTTGTAATCATAAAAAATGAGATTGAAATGATGCACTAATGATATAAATTAGTAACTGACGCACTCATGGAATTTTAAATACATGAGATTGATTAAATGATACCATGTTTTACGATTAAATGATAGAACCTATTGGTTTCAGAAAAATATTTTTAGCCAATGGTTTATCCAATAGTGGCTCTATTTAAGGTCCTCTTTCACCCAAAGATCATTTTTTGTACATCCACTATAATTAGTAAAAACAATTATACATCAATGTAATTCCTAAGTGATTGTCCCATGGTGGATTTCCCTTTACCTTGAAAATTCCAATAAACAATATATATTTTTTAATATATTTTAACATAGATAGAATGCATTCATATTATACTTTCTTCATATATGAAATCTATTATTTTTCATTAATTATTATTTTTTTCATTCCATCATAATTTATTGGTCATAGGGTCCTCATTTCCATCTTATCTGGATGTGGGATGAAATTTATCGTTGTAACATAGACTATTTTGTCATTATGTCAACTATTCCCAGATGGATGAGATTTATCAACCTCATTTGACCAAAAAACATATTCATATGGAGTAAATTTATTTCAATAATGAACTACATGAGTATTTATATCTACAAGGACCATTATTATATATGATTTGGAAGAGGGTAACATTGATAAAGGGTCATATGACCATGTAACTGCATCAATACCACTATTCTGGGTCCCAATTTTTTGTTTACAATTATATATCAAAAAATTATCCAATGATTTTCCATTTCAAATTTTTAAATGATATCTTTTCATGTTCATTATGGGACTGTTAGATTTATCATTGGATCCTCATGGGACTTCAGTCCCATTAGTATTTATGTCTTGTATCTCTTCATTTCCCTTTAGAGTATCTATATAAGCTTACATGCTCCTGCATCACGTCATGAACTATTTATACATGAATTATTTTGGACTTTCAATTAAACCTTATAGGGTTTAGGATATCAAATACCCAAATAGTTAAATTGATAAATGATTTGTGACATTCTCTAATGTTCTTATCTTGATTAAAATCTTCATATAGGGATCACACCACCATGATTACTTTTTAAAATGAATATATATGAAAAATAAATATTTGGATGAATATGTCAAATTATTTTCTATGGGTTTAATATGATTAGAAGCGTGAATTTGTTGACATCGAGAGAAGAACCCTGAATTCCCCATTGAGCATGTTACCTCACTGGTATTATTCCTTCAAAATTTCAACCATCACAATAAAATTGTATCACATGATAATTTGGAATAGAATGGTGTTATGGATACATTACCAACAAAGATGGAAAATGTCAACCAGTACTATGATGTCCTTCAGGATTATATATTACTACATTCCCAGGGAGGATGAAAATATATGGTGTGAAAAAAATTATATTCTTTCTTAAATACACTTGTAATTCTTGACGTACTTTACATATTATTAATTATTTTACAGATCAAAATTAGATGAATCTTGAAACATCTAGGTATTCTTAGGGGACCGATATTAAATGTTAATTCTAATACCGTATGTATATAATGAACAATTACCATTATATTTAAGGATCAAAATCTAAAACATGTGAATATAGACGAAGAAGTAAACAAATTAAATCATCATACTTTTCATGTAACATCACATTTTTATATTTTATAATTTATTAACGAAGTTTCCCTATTCTAACATAAACACATATCAAATAGACATATAAGAACATAATTTATTAGTAAAGTTTAGTAGAAAATATAAAAATATTTAATTCATATTTTGTAACACTATTTAATAATTATTACAAATTCATAAATAACATAATTATAAACAATATATAATTTATTCATACTTAATTAATAATAAATAATTCAATAAATATAAATTCATTATAACTAAACCCAATATTAACTTCATTATTGATTCAATTTATACTATATCCAAAATAATATTTCTTAAACAAATATCATAATTATATATTCCATGTTAGTGATTTTAAAAACATACACATTCTAAAAATTACATTTTTAAAATTTAATGTATCACAGTTATTTAAATTATACATACAAAATTTATTGATTTGAAGAATATAAACATATAATAAATTTTTATTTTATCATTTTAAATTATTCATGAATGAAAAATTATAATATTCAACATTAAAAAAAGTATATTATCATTTGTTTTGAAAGTTATATTAACTTTTTAAAATATACATAAATTATCATTTTACAAATTTTATGTCATAATTAATGGATATATCATTTATTATGAATGTATATTAAATATTAAAAATACATATTATGGAATATTAATTTAATTAAATTTTTATAATTATTTACATATAAAATATAATGATTTTATTTTTTATTAATTTATAATCAAATTGTAAATTTGAAGAATATAAAAAAATATATCATTTTAGTATTTATGGAAAATCTATAAGTTATAAAATTAAAATTATAATTTCAAATCATGAAATTTAAATTCATAAATATATTATTTGTTTTAAAATATTTTTTATATCATAATATATGATAACCATTATGATCCACCACATTTTGTGATAGTTCATCATTGGAAAAAAAATTACCCTTTAGCGAAATGAGAATCCTATTTTAGACAGTACATTACATTATAATGATGACATAATCCTATATTTTGTGTAGAATGATCATTGTAATCTTCTACTCTAATTTTGTATCATATGTTTTTACATAGTAAAAAACTCAATATCTAAGACAATTTATTATCAATTCTTATATCATTTTTTGGTATAATTGTGATGGATTATGATAAAACATCTCAAAAAACAAATCATAGTACATATTTTATATCCCCCAATGATATCCTATATCATTAGATAAAATACATTTCAATTTCTATATATTCATTGTAAACTATGATTAGATATCAAAATAATATATGATATTCATCATATTTAAATAGAATAACATGATTTAAATAAAAAGGAATAGTTTGAATTTCAGTAATTAATCATTAGGTATGGAGAAACCCATGTTCTAAATAGTGAATGAAATTTGACACATAAAATTCACTTTTTCAACATATTTGAAAACTAAAATATTGTATATATACAAAGTAATATTTTTTCCATTCATCACAATAGGTTCAAAAACTATATAGAATCATATTAGTTGATGTAAGTAATTAATTAATAACTAAAATACTCTTCCATTCATGTTGTATCCACAGAATGAATGGACATCCCAATACTGGGATGGAATCCTCCCTATATCATAGATATTAATGTCTTTCTTATACATTTCCAGGGGAAAAGGATTGTTCAAAATATATTATTTTGATATTAAATATTTACAAAGGAAAACATAAAAGGAAATACAATTTAAACCACATGGCCATGTCCTATATCGTAATAGAGGGATCCGAGTGTTTTATTATATTATCATGTATGTTATGAATGTGTGCTATTAGGTATCAGGAATCATACATGTTAATACAATAAAACGTTCGTATCAATCAATTCTGATATAGAACGTGGTCATTTAGTTTAGATTATATTATGTTTTATATGATCCATGGTAAATCCTTTTCATAAAATAATATATTTAGAAACATCCTTTTCCCATATAATTTATAATTGATACTTTAATATCATTGATATAGTGTGGATTCCAT